>OY787674.1:1354097-2779160 GCA_963678985.1 Spisula subtruncata
TGCACAATAAATGTATATGTTCGAACAATTGTGTGTAATTGTCGTATTTTTAGTGTGTGTATGTATTTTATGCATATGTAATGCATTTGTGTCAAATTGTAAAATAGTATGCATAATAATAATAAAACAAATAATTGACAAAATTGGCTTGAAATCGTCGGTAGCTTGAAAGATTCACATTTGTAAACAAAGTTCCCTGTTATCCCCCCGTTACCGGGTCCTTCGTCAAGTTGCTTAGTACAGCCTTAATTTGTAGTATATCGTCGTTACTTTTCATTTTGACAATGATAAAAGCAATAAATTCCGATCAGGTTTTCTACGAATAATGACCATTCAACATCGTTTTAAAGAATACAAACATTTAAATTAATGACAAATTTCTTGTTTCTAAATTTTATTCACGAAAAATAAATAAATTTTCTTCATTTAAGTAATTAACGGACATAAAAGTGTTATGTTTTTTTCCACAAACATGTAATACAATACAGCCGTAAACATTTTTGGGTACAGTAATTGTCAAAAGGTGTTAATAACACCTTTCACGGACTTCCCGTGGGCATACAGTGGATTTCAACAATCAATGAAAGGTGCGAAAATGTGCATTGTTCGAGTCATCTACTGGTAAATCATAGCAAGGGACCAGCACGTCAGTTCGAGTGTTCGACCCTCGTACTGTTCGAGTCATCTATGGTTTTTCTATATGAATAAAGAAGGGATTTTGACCGGACCGGGTACGAGTTCGAGGCATCTGGGGTGTTCGAGGCAAGTACTGTTCGAGGCATCGAAGTTCGACTGTAGATAAATTTCCGAAAGATAAGTTAAATGTTTTCTCATAGTCTGTGTAATGGTATGTGATAAGTGTTGTCTGAGAAGTAATGCCTAGGGTATTTATAACACTGTCTAGCTTAATGATTGAAATTGTATTTGATTCTGGTATACATTAGGCGATTCGCTGATACGTATCAGGGAAAATAACTGTATAAACATACTTATCATTACGTCTGGTCTATCGAGCACTCGCTTTGCTAAATGCTCTTGATAAACTGAATTGCCAATTTTTTTTACTGAAAATCGAATATTAATATAGATACATAATTAGAAAAGTAGGGATTATCAATATTTAAAATTATCATGAGGTAACGGGAAGCATTATTAAGCGCCATTATTTCATCCGCTCGTTATTCCATGTAAAAGTGCTGAACAAAATAATATATGTATACTGTTATTTTGGGAAATGTGTCTATATTTGAAGCCATTTTGTCTGATCGAATAATGTTCAATATTTTTATTGTATTAAAAATGGAGACACGTGTACTTTCAACTTAATTGACCAAGCGTGCCAACTATTTACTACAGTGTGATGTTTCATTCCAGATAGACTTTGCGTTACATTTAAAGTATTATTTTATTTTGAAATTGATCGTAGACAAAAATTAATATGTACATTTGAAAAATGGTATTTGTTTTATATTGGATTACGCGATACGTGTCCAACAACCATACCATATGTCTATTCATCACTGCATCAGATGCAGTCACTGTTATTTATTGTCATCTTGATAGAATTAAACTTGCCTGCCTGAAGTAAAACAATGAACAAACAACGTATGTCTATATCTGCAATGTGTAATTTGTTTTGGTACAAAGGAATGCCAAAGGCAACTATGATGATCCGGTGTGAATTGTATATACACGTATTACTGAAATGAGTGAACATGTTCGCGTCTTTTTTGCGGACAACCCTTGTACGAATGCAATTCCATAACTATTATTACAATCACCTTCTGAATGCTACAAGTGTATACCAAAGGTTACTTAATGGTCCTTTCTGTTTCGGAGATTCTGTGACGAAAATATCAGACTTCAATATTGTTTCATCTTTGTGAGCACACGCGTTGGACGCGACTAAATTGAGTACCTTAAGTCCCGCCAAAATAACCGGAACAGAACATTCACAATGTGTTTGATAAAGAATTATTTACTTACGATGTGGCAGAGGTAGGAACATAAGTTTATCATAAGAGCTGCAAACTTGCATACATGCCACTAAATAACATGGCCTACAAGATTATTCTTTAATAACATTGTTACAATAGGACAATGACAGCAGCACTAGTCAAGAGCTGTGAATTCTAAACTGTATTCTGGACAAGTTTTTAACTTCAAATCCCCCTCAAGTGAACTTCTTTGAGCGTCTGTGCTAACGAGATCAGTCAAGCAGATTTTGTATTTAGTTAAGGCAAGGAATTCAATTTCCGGCGATGTTTGAATAATCTTAGTGTCAATAAGTGTTTATAAATCAATACTGGTTGACAGATGCCTATAACAAATCTATCCTCGATGACTGCAAAGTTGAACTGAATGAATTAAGGATAGTCTATATGCGAGCAATAGAATTTGGAATGGAGTTCAGGTCACAGACGCTCAGACGACAATTTGTCCCTTGCATATTGAATAAGAAGGTAGGTCTGAACCGTCCTAAGGAACACGTCGAGAATACAGATACAGTACCATCTGTGGGTTGCCTATGTTGACTGTACAATTTCTGACTGTTTGTATTTCCTCATCGACTAATATCATTTGAAACAACTGCTGGTAGAAGCAAGGATTAGCAACAAATCCGTCAAAAGTGAATTAAAGGAATGGTTTCTACAGGCAATTACTGCGGCACACTTGTAAGGTACGATTACATAGATGGAAAAAGACTACAATAGCACCATGTGTGTGTTTTACATACGGACTCTATAGTTTCTGAACGTATACATTGTATCCTCAACTAATATCACTTGAAACAATCGCTGGTCGAAACAGGATTAGTTACATATCTGTGTACAGTCAATTAAAGGTATGATTAGTCTAATGTACATAGAAAAGACGTATTTTATTTTGCACTTAAATTATGTGCTGCACGCATGAATATTTAATTATGAGAAATGTTACGATAGACTGCATAAGAAAGTTCTTTAGATATGAATTGGAAAAACGTTCAGTTGATTCATTAACAATTTATGCAGTTATCGGTGGTTTTACGATTCAACTGTTGAAATAAATAAAGCCCGTATCCAAAATATTTGCTTTCCTTTATGAAAATAACAGTCCGTATAAAATGTTATACTCAATGGCATTCACAAATGTATAACGCTCTATTCAAAAAGGTGTGATCGTTATTGAACACCAAACAGTCCACATTGAAAGCTAAACTAAACCTACATGTCCCTGAAATTGGTTTAAACAACACTAAATGTTAACCTAAAATTATAACTATTGCACATAAAAAATAATTAAATTTAAAATTAAATACGTGTACGTATTTGTTATCTGAAAACGTAATTAAACACTATATTAAACGGGAGTAAATTACTTTGTGTAACATACAAAACAAATAAAAGCGTATTTAAAACGGAGACTAACATTTTATTACTCCGTGTTTTCATTTCAAACCCGATAAACTGCTTCGTGGTTCTCTATAAGTTTTAATGAATAGAAGATTGAGATAAAAAACATTAAAACAATATGGAACCTAGTGAGCTAAATTCGACAAACACATAATTAACGTATGGCATTTTATGTCTCGAGATTTCATATGCACTCTCAATTACCATTTGTGACTAACATTTTCTAGATTATTTGGAATTAGGCAATATACTTTGACCGTTGTGCTTCCTATTCCAATTGAATCCTTCATCTTACAGCGATTCGTCTTGAACTAATAACGACGCAAGAGAACGTTTCAATGCCCTCTGGCTCAAGAGAAATGATAGCGTAAAACGTTATATAATAGTCTATGATAAGTACTGTCTGAGGAGGAATCCCTGGATATTTACATCACTGTCTAGCTGAATGATTGGAATTGTATTTGACTATAATATGCACTAGGGGATTCGCCAACATCAGGGAAAATCACTGTACAAAACTTACTGGTCGGCGAGTAGTTTCCGTCATTGTTTGCAAGTTTTATCGCATTTTCTCGAAAATTAGACGGTTTAAAACATAACTTATATTTTTAAGTTTCTGAGCTCAAGACCAAAACAATAGTCACACTTTGACATTCGTGACGTCATACAGCACGTAGAATTTGGTGCGCAAAAGGGATCACTATTTTAGGCCGTAAACTTGATGGAGAGCAGCAGTATCTGACTAATACATTAAATACACCCTTTTTCCGGGTTTGATCCTCTCAACTAAAAGAAAGTATCTCCCGTTCGCTGAACATACACACCGGGAATGGAATTGAGGTCTAATAGTCAGTGCGTTTTCCAATTACTAAAGGTCGCTGGCGTCATTTATAATGACGTCAATGATGACATTTTTATCAATATATATCTATCATCGAGCTTCGTTTGGATTGCCCATACCTGTTGTTGAGCTAAACCTATCTCCGTCAAAGAATCGTGGCTATTAATAGATGAACTCGCTTGTTTCATTAAATGTTGCAAATGCATATGTTTGGTAAACAGATAATCTCCCAAGGGAAAGTGGTGATGATTATCATTTCAATTTCATATACATTATATTTCTTGATATTTTCTTTTTATTTCCTCGAATTGTAATTTTTTTGACACACAAGTATTGCTTTGTTCTAGTTCTTTAATCATACTCAATATTATGATTTTAGAGCCACGCTAAATACGATAAAATATCACATTTTGCATACTGCTAGCCATCGGGAACTACTCGTCGACCGGTATGAAATATTGCAACTGATCTATCAAATACGCACATTGCTAAATGATCCAGAGTACATGAATGACCGAAAGCCTGGAAAGCACAAATCAATACTTGAGTAACATGCTTTACAGTATATCCAAAATTATCAGTCAACAATGATGAAGCAAACGAGTCGTCGTGTTTTTTTAACCTCGCTATTTTGACTGTGTACTGCGTTCCCGGTCCGATTAATGGTTGTCCTTCAATTGTCATGAATGTCTTTATTAACACCAACGTAGAAAAAAATATGGCATTGATATATACAAGCTGCCTAATACACAAGTACTCGTATACGGCATAATTTGCTTGTGGAATATGTCTGTATTTTAAGACTTTGTCAGATCTTTTTTTGTCGTATTAGCAATGAAGACAAATGTATATTCAACTGAATTTACCAAAGCATGCCAACTACTAACTACATTGGTATGTATCATTCTACGTGTCATTCTAGATAGACGTGGTGGCACATTATAAGATTTATTTGAGTTTGAACTTTATCGTATACAAAGCTGTGCTAGTGAAACAATCGTGGGATCATTTGATCATGTGGAAAGTGCTTATCAACCATATCCTTTGTCTATTCATTACTTTGTATCTTATTACAGAGCATCAGGTGTATTCACTGTTATTTCTTGTCATTTGAATTAAATTAAACTTGCCTGCCTGAAGTAAAACAAAGAACAAACGACGTATGTCTCGTCGTTTGTCGAGAACATTTCAGTTATCTTTTTTGTTTTGGTTCAAAGCAATGTCAAAGGCTACTATGATGATTCCGTGTGTATCGTATATATCACTAAAAGGATCGACCATGTTCGCGACTTTTGCGGACAACCCTGGTATGTATGCAATTCCATGACTATAATTGCTTTGCCCTTCTCAATGATACAAGTATATACCAAAGGTTACTTAACGGTTCTTTCTGTTGTGTAGTTTTTGTGACACAAATTTTGAATTACAATATGTTTTCGTATTTGTGAGGACACCTTTGAAGACGACCAAAGTGACGACCTTAAGTACCGCAAAAACAACCGGAGCAGAACCTTCACACTGTGTTTGATAAAGAATTATTTGCTTTCGATGTGGCAGAGGTACGAACATAATATTATCAATGGATATATGAACGTGCATACAGGATACTAAATCACAAGGCACATAATAGTATTCCTTCATCACTTAGAAAATTGTTACAATATGACAATGACAGCAGCACTAGTCCAGAGCTGTGAAATCTAGACTGGACTCATTTGTTACTTCAAATCCCTCCGAAGCGAACTTCTTAGAGCGTCTGTGCTAATAAAATCAGTCATACAGATTTTGTATTTAGTTAAGGCAAGGAATTCAATTTCCGTCAAATTTCGAATATTGTTAGTGTCAATTACCGTTCAGTGATCAATACTGGTTGATAGATGCATATAACAAACATATTCGCCATATAAATCCAGGATAGTCGGTATATGAGCATTGTATACTAAAGTATATGTCACAACTATGGAGGCATCGGTGTCACCCTATGAGTGTCTGAATCCTTGCAAGAAACCAGACATGAATATAGAAGCGGTGCTGTCTATGAACTATAATCATCGTAGTTTGTGACTGAGTATATTCCCTCATCGTCTAATGTATTTTAAAACAACTGCTGATGAAAGAAAGGATTCGTTACATATCCGTGTAAAACGAATTAAAGGAAGGTTCCAGACAGGCAATTACCGCATAAGCTTAGAAACATGTATATTACATTTATATACACACTGAGACTAAAATAGAATTGTGAACTATATTCTCTAGAAGAGGCGAAATTAACTGTATACTGTATATGCTATCAAATAACTTCAGAGACAAAATACATTATAATGCAAGGAAGCTCACTAACTATTTTATTGACGACCACGGCATGAAATGTTTGTTTTCTTTTAGGTGGCTTTCTATCTTTGTACAATTTGCATAGAAAAGATATATTTTCTTTGCGCTTAAATTCCTTGCTCATGGCAAAGAAATGTTTTATCTCCACGCTGCGAAAATGTACGCTAGATCGAGTTGTATTATAATTTGAACAAGGAAACGCTCAGTTGATTTATCACCAATTACACTGCTGCTAGGGGTGTTACGATTCAACTGATGAAATAAATAAAGCCCTTTTCAAAATAATTTTTTTTTTCAAATTTATTTGTATTTCCAGCCCTGTTAGTTCATTCACTGCTTTAACAACCATTCCTTCACAATTTTAATTACCAATACAATACGTATATTCTTTACTTTAAGTCGGATTACACTAACTATGACATAAGCTAAACAATAAAACATTAGCTATGTATAACAATTGTCCGACATAATACATTACTTTCTATGATTTAACACGATGACAGGTCTAAAAATGTGGTCTTGCTGGTTAACAAATTGAGCAAAGTGTAAGGAGCACCAAAATAGCTACAACATCCAATCAATTACAATAAACGCAACCATCTTATATATCATCGAATACTGCATTTTTGTATCGAGTGCAGAACTATATCCGAAAACGGGCTAATGGGGATGTCTATACATTGGGAATATAGGAATGTTAAATGGAGTGCCCACGTTGTTTAATATAGGAAATCTTGGTAAAGCTTAATACTAAACATTTGATTAGACCTAAAAAAGCAAATCCAATTTTGATAAGACAACATTTTATTTTTTTGAGTGATTATAAAACGACAAAACAGTTAATAGAAAAACATGAGTTAAATCAATTGTCCAAATATAGTGTTGTTCTCTACGGTATGCACACATGTACACCGCCGTATTCAAAAAGGCGTAGTCGCCATATGCTTTGAGTTATTGAGAACCAAACATTAGTATATAATAAAGAAGTGGAAACATTCGACATGCTGTCGGAAATATCGTCAATTTCAATACATCAAAACGTCATTATAGTCTAGCACAAAATGCGGGCTGGTTCATTCACCTAGAATGTGTGTCAACATGTTTTGTGTTTGACTTGCTGCAAATGCGATAGTATGTCACAGTGGTGTTTTAATTTGTGTTTGGTTGTTCACAACACGTAGTAGAATTGTATTAAATTAAAGATCATGCTTTGATTAGATGGGAACAAAGTTTAAATACAGCAGTGTGGTAGGTGCAAACAATGAAGAACATTGCCGTTACATCAGTCATCATGGATTGGCTACTAGCGCGATATTTTGTTTAGCTAATGTATAGCCAGGTGAGACTACACACTTTGGTATATTAGTAGTTTGAAGTTGATATAAATCGACTTCTTGGTGGCTAAATGGCATCTTAAATATAATATTGTCACATAGTCTATTAAAATGTGAAATATTCATCAAATTGTGAACGATACAACGACCTGACATTAATTTAAACGACACAAAAACAGTGTGGAGAATCACGTGATCAAATGAATAACGTTTGCATTCAAAACAATTGCGATTTCGTCTGCTGACGGTGAGTTTTTTCTTGATTATAACGATCGTCCATTTAATATGGTTCTTTTATATAGCCTAAAGTATCTCACGGATATAGAACAATACCCACCAAGGACCAATTTCCATCTATCTATAGCTGTTTTAAGTGATGCTCGACCAAATGCAGTTTTCAACTGTGTGTAATACATTGATCGAGCATCAGTTAACAATTTCTAAATATAAAGCAAAATTGGCAATTGTCTAGTGTTTCTACATACACGGGAGCTACATTTAGCTTAATATTTAGTTGTGTGTTGTCGTTTCTTTAATCATACCTATCTTAATATTTAGTTGTGTGTTGTCGTTTCTTTAATCATACCTATCTTAATATTTAGTTGTGTGTTGTCGTTTCTTTAATCATACCTATCTTAATATTTAGTTGTGTGTTGTCGTTTCTTTAATCATACCTATCTTAATATTTAGTTGTGTGTTGTCGTTTCTTTAATCATACCTATCTTAATATTTAGTTGTGTGTTGTCGTTTCTTTAATCATACCTATCTTAATATTTAGTTGTGTGTTGTCGTTTCTTTAATCATACCTATCTTAATATTTAGTTGTGTGTTGTCGTTTCTTTAAGCATATCTATCTTAATATTTAGTTGTGTGTTGTCGTTTCTTTAATCATACCTATCTTAATATTTAGTTGTGTGTTGTCGTTTGTTTAAGCTTATCTATCTTAATATTCAGTTGCGTGATGTCGTTTGTTTAATCATATCTATCTTAATATTTAGTTTTATGACGTCATTTGTTTAATCATATCTATCTTAATATTTGGTTGTATGATGTCATTTGTTTAATCATACCTATCTTAATATTTGGTTGTATGATGTCGTTTGTTTAATCATACCTATCTTAATATTTGGTTGTATGATGTCATTTGTTTAATCATACCTATCTTAATATTTGGTTGTATGATGTCGTTTGTTTAATCATACCTATCTTAATATTTGGTTGTATGATGTCATTTGTTTAATCATACCTATCTTAATATTTGGTTGTATGATGTCGTTTGTTACTGGAGCCTTTAACGGAGATGATATTTTGTACAGAAACATGTCACAGCTTCAAGCATTTATGAACAACAGTGGACGTGTCAGATAAAAGTTCAAAATATCTCTTTATGATACAAAAATGTAAGATATTTACGGACTTGACCTAGTGTACAATAATGGCCAAAAAGAGGGCGAAACGTTTATCATAGTGACAAACAGCACAGTGACCTAATTAAAAAGTATCTCAACCAGCATCTCCGCAAGATACAAATGATGAAAAAGAGGGTGTTGGGCGGTGGACTCCAAAACAAAGTACAGAGGAAACCAACTTCCAAGGACAAGTGGAAACAAAAGTACACCGACACTGCTGTGCTGTAAAAAGGAGGGGGCGACTTGACCTAGTTTGTAATAATGGGCAAAAGTAGGCGAAAATATACATGCCAAAAACGTATATTATACGTATAAAACACGCGCAAAACATACAGCAATAATAAAATAGTATTGAAAATGGACATTTTATTGCTATGATGTTTTACTACAAAATTGATAAACTGCTTCTTAAGAAAATTTTCAAAGCATTCTTAATGTAGGTAGATGAAGATCAAATCAGATATTAATAATTAATTCATTGAGCTCTAGAGAAATAAATTGAAGAAAGTATAACAATTCAATCCAACGTGTCATTACCTACAATGGGTAACAATGAAATAGTTCTCTCAAAACAGTAAACACAGAGAAGAAGATCTACATGAAGAAATAATTAAATAATTCATCAGTTTATGATCAATACAACATGTAATACAGAAACAATATTTATCAATTATGATCTTGAACTTTTTATTTCCCAAAGGCGTTTCTGTTTGCTCTGAAGTACGGTATATATCTCATGATAATCATATACAATTTATATCTTAATATTTAGTTGTGTGGTGTCATTTGTTACTGTAACCTTGATCTTAGATGTGATTTCTTACAGAACATGTCACATCTTCAATCGTTCATGAACAATAGTAGATGTGTCAGATAAAAGTTCAAAATATCTCCTTATGATTAGAGAATGTGTAGTATTACCGAACGGAATGTCGTTTAAATTACGAACTATCATCCTGGATACATGTACATATGTTCTTTTGTATTTAGATCGACGTGGTTTTCATTGGAATCTTTCAAGTTTATTTAATTTGCTTGGTGTTAGGTCGACTTTCATTAATTCGCACAAATTTCCCCATTACGGCATTAGAAAAGTTTCGAACGGGTGATTATTGAACGCATATATTAAGCTAATGCTAATGAAGTAAAGAAGAAAACCAAGGTAAGAATTGTAATAATTAATGAAGGACTTCGGTAGGATCTATAGAAATGCGTTAGAACTATCCATTTCTTGTAACTATAGGCCTAAGAGATAGAGGATCCAAGTACAGCAGTACTGTATGGTTTGTGGGTGTATTGTTTGATCATCGGGATTGGACAGTGACTGAAATGGAATACATCTATCTTGTTTATGTATTAACGTGTACACATTAGAAAGCAGTGCTTCTCCCACAGGGTGTTATCGGTTTGACATATTGACTCGAAATTACTACCGGAGTGATAGTATTCTTACGAGAGACCTATTTGTCTTGATGTCGTTGTTTTTTAATCCCTAATCACTACATTACTGTCTGTCGAACAAATGCGATGAGCTGAGTTTTACTCTTCTTTTTTACTCTTCGCTCAACAACATTTGATTTTTGTTAGCAAGAGTTTTACTACGATAAATATTATTTTGAAAACAACTATACTTATTGGGTCGGTCACGAGACAATGTATGGATTATTAAAACTGTGAAGGAATGATTATTAAAGCAGAAAAGGAACTACACATGACTGGAATACAAATAAGTTAGAACAAAGCGATTTGCTTGGAAACGGGATTTACTTATTCATCACTTGAGCGTTTCTTTATTCATATCATAAGAAAATATCTTAATGTTTTACGCGTTATAGCGTAAATTTTCTCAGCATGGAGCTAATAAATATTTTTGCATTGAGCACATAATTGAAGCGCGTAAGAAAATATATACTTACTATGCAAATTGAAAAACGATGAGAGCATTCTTACAGAAAACAAACTCATACGGTGGTATTGAATGAAAACTTCAGGCAAGTTCCTTAAGATTATATCGGCTGTTCTTCGATAGCATAGGCAGTTAACATCACGGTTCTTAAGTCAGCATTGTGTATAGAACCTGAGAGACAATGCTACATTTTAGTTTCAATGTATCTCAATTACTGTAATCTCACTATATCAAAGTTGTTGCGGTAATTGCCTGTCTAGACACTTCCCTTAATTCGTCGTACACGGATTTGTAACTAATCCTTGATCGTACCAACCGTAGTGTCAAATAATATTAATCAAGAGGGAAATCTGCACAGTGACATTCTTTTGTAGTGGTACAGCCCTAAAATAGTTCTGGAACATTTTGTATTCTATTCAGACCAGCGTACTGGTCAAATCTCCAACGGAAACATTGTCGTCTCAGCGGTTATAATATAAAGTCCAGTATATATTTCTCGCAAACAGACTATCACTAATATATATACAACGGATATATTTGTGATATGTATCTGTCAATCAATATTGATCTATAAAAACTAATTGGCACTAAGAATATTCAAATATCAGCGGAAATTGAAATCCGTACACAGGTAGGGGTGCGTGCTTCGGATTAAGAGGTCATCCCCCATCTGGAAAACCTGTTTTCTCAGAAAAAGAATAAATCACAAGGTCCACTCGACTCAGGTGTAAAGTGGTACCTTTGATGACTATGAGTGACTTTTGTGTCTACAAATTCGATATTTCTGGGCACCAAACATCGACCCAGGTTGCACTTCTACAAGGATAGAATTAGCATAGTTGGTTGAGAATTAAGGGGAGGTTGAACGGCTGATCTGCTGAAAACAAACAAAGCACTTTAGGTTTCTTAGATTTAATACCGTGTATACACAAGAACATACGTGAGCAAGTTAGTTGACAAGTGCAAATAAATCGTTTGCTGCATAAGGTGACTCAAAAGATACTCTCAGTTGCCTTTATCCAGTATACATTTGTTAATGAGAACTCGCCGGAATTCGTTGATTATACATATATGACAAGCCACATTTAATTGTCTATTACTTTTGAAAAGACCAGAACTTACACCAATGCTAGTGAACACGTAAGATTTATGACATAATTGATTAACATATTCCCATTATAAATTTGGTATCATTTGAAAACGGTCACAAAATGAACCCATTCATGGTTATTATGCATTCATGATAATGTTACGATATAATGAATGCGTTCCTATGATTTCATAGTGAATAAAGCTATTTGAACGCGTCGATGGGTGAAATTCTCCGATGGTACCAATATCTTGTCCTCCCCATTTGCTTTAGAATAACGCAGGTTGCTTTCTTCAGAATATCGTACAAAGCGTCAAACGACCGTTCACTTTCGGCTTCATGTCGCAACCTGCATTAACACGCACCTAATGTTTGTCACCCTCGGGCGAAAAAAGCGGCAACATATTATCAACGTTTGGCCAAATACCTCTCGAACGGGACATAGGAGCCTTTGAGACGGGACAAACACCAGTCCGTACAACCAGATGAAATAGTTTCCACTTACGACCAAACACCCGCTATAACAAGGTCTTATAAATGCAACAGGAAACCAAACACCAAACGGCACAACATATTCATGAAATCGTCATACGGCACCAAGCGCCTTGCAATGTCGGATATTTGCCATGCAGGGCCTCATACTAAACGCCAGAGTGACTAAATGACACCCATACATCAACACTTTTGGTAAATACAAATATGATAGAAATATTGGAACACGGTCCTCGTGCTTAGATGCTCCCACTTATAGCGCGGGAAAATCCGATATACCGGTAGTCGTCTGTTTATAAAATGATCGACAGTCTTCTTGTGTATTTGAGCAGTTCCGTATAACTTTCTTGGTGACATTTCTTTTGGATTATCAGTCTTCAATGAGAAGTTATATCAAAATAGAAATGAATATATTCTAATATTGAAAATGAAATAGGAACTTCGAAAAGTTACTCCAAAACTAGTGCTGTGCAATACAGATTTACTGTGTGGAATACCTTTAGTGATTATGTCATATGATATGGTGATTTTATTGGAATTATTATACGAAAACAAGAAGTGGATTACTGTTCAGTGGTTTTTGCGTTTAGTCCGTAGGTCGGTCATACACATACTTGCGGTTAAATTTCAGTTAGATTACTAGTATTTAAACTTATAATGCAAATTGTTCAATTTTAGTATAAACAATATTTATTTCCATAATTATGCATTTTTATGTGTTACATAGACAGATTTTTCAAGATAAGAGGTACATATACAATAATTAGTAACAGGTAGCTTTATGGTCCTTTTGGGTAGAAATTGGATTTGTAAACAAGTCTTAAAATTGTTCAATTTTATTTAAACTGTTAATAAATATTTGAAAATGACTTTAATTCATGACTCTTGAGATATGGAATACAAACTAAACTACATTTGTGTATAATTTGTTAAATAACATTAACTTAAACAATCCGTAATTAGTTGGAAATTTGAAACTGGTATTAAGTGTAGGCGGTCTATGCGGATATATGTGAGGTTTTCATGCGTACTTTATGTCATTTCCTTGTTAGAGTAACGAAATGTCAACTACTATAAACTTAGCAAACCTGTATACTTTTTCTCAGACATGCTGATAAATTCTTCATAATCACACATACTTATAGTGTGATTGACATTATCCTTGCTGAGGATTCCTGTGAATTTCACATCATCCAAAATCTTTAAAATGTAGTTTTGATCTATGTATTGGCAATAACCCCAAATAATAAATTAATACCTACTCGAAACGAATATCCTTATATTGATGGATGTACATTTGGTTACGAATCTATTAATATAACACTTAGCAAGGATAATATAACATAATAATTTAATCGTCTTCAAGTTGTACATACATCGACCAATTGTTTTTTAAATTGTCAAAAAATTATTTGAAATCAGAACGATATTCGAGTTATTTTGGTATACTATTATTTCTGTCTGGCTATCTATTCAACTACAAATGTAGTGTATGCTTCCTTTACGGTTAACAAAAACAAATAGTTGATAGTAATATTCCGTCTCGTAATTTCGTAAACCATAAATAAGAAGTAGAGAAAAAATGTCTCAAAAACAAATTAGCCAGTTCCACTTTTTAATCTTCAGTCAGCACTGCTTGGGTTAAATTAATATGGATTACAAAATGTGAATAATTAGGTTAGTAGTATCCAAACTAAAAAAATCAAAAATATAACTGAGACGTTTAGGCAAATTGGCAAAACATTACACACCAAAATAAAATGTTCCAGAGAAACTGAATTGTTATTTTATAAGTAGAATTCGCATGACTTTATTTCATTGACAACGTCGTTTTCTTTCAAAATAAAAATAATTGATTTATAATACATAAAGTCATAAACATCAATTGACCTATGTTTCATTGTAATATTTTTAATTCCAAAAAATGTTCGTATTATCATATCATTAGGCTGCTTCAAAATTGTATAACAAGTTTTGGGGTTACCGAATTGCAGCTTATTTATCAGTTTTCAGTACATGACCATAAAATAAAAAATGTTATACGACATAGTGATGTCGCATTGTGATTGATATTTACTAGCAGTCCCCTGTATCAAAATAGTATTACAAGTTTAAATTCACCTTTCTAAGAAACGAACGTTTGAGTATCCTGCAGTGTGTTTCACATCTTAAAATTGTGAAAACCGTTCAAACAGAGGCTGCTTAGAAGGTGAACTTAATTGACTGACGGCATAACTGATGAAAACTATTAACTTCTCATCCAGAATACGGGCAGAATAAGCAATTGACAATCTCTAACAGTAGATATACGTAGTCTACTGATAGTCGAGAGAAGATTAATAGATCAGGATATAGTTGTTGTACGTTGTCAAAGTCAATAATCAACATGACATTTGGGAAATATGTAACCATCGTCGGTGCCATTCTATTCTGTATTATTTCAATGTGTAAAAGTGGAAGGCGTATAAATGGACGAGTTGTAATTGGGGGACTCTTTCCTCTATCTGAGAAAGTTCCCGAGGGAGCGATTGGTCGAGGTGTTAAACCAGCAGTAGAGCTAGCGTTAGATATGATCGACAAAAACAAGGAATTACTTCCGGAACATACATTGGATATAGTTGATAGTGACACGGAGGTAAAGTATTTACGTTCAATACCATGTTAGAAATATATATGTTGCTCTTCAACCCAATGCATAATTTCCCAATAATTAATTTACGAATAAACAACCACATAAACATGAGCAACCACCCGTTTTAGTTGTCATTTTGGTCTCGCCCTTGACTTATCATTTATAACTGGTTAAACGGCATTTGCATAATTATATTAGTATATGTATAATCAGGAGTGCACTAGCATTTGATTTTCACAGTCTCTTTCCAGAATCCCTCCTCACTCCCATTATTTATGTCGCATCGAATGGACCCTTCATAGACAGACATTAACAACTTCAAACCAGCACGATGTTCAGTATTTTGTTATGCAAACGTAACCATATAACACTTACAATATATTCATTATACCTGACAGAGGAATAAACTCTTAGTGGACTTTTTATTGCTTAAATACTAACACCATACTAACACCATCAGTGATAAGTTCAGAATTTGTTGACATTGACGACACAATAATCGTGGTTGTAGCGCTTGCCTGTCTGTGCATTATGGTAGAATCTCCGACAGTCACTATGCCTGATGCTATTAAATGGCCCTACTAGTTGTGCTTTTACTTTCTTACACACTGTCAACTCGCATATAATTGCATGAGCTTGGTTAATCGTCTTTGGAACATGTTACTGAATGAAGTACATAGCAATTCGTTGTGCCAAAATAAAATGCGTTGTTGAGGAACAATGTTTCCTTTGTACGTTTTGTCTATGAAATCAGATGTCAATTGACCTTTATACAGCAAGTTTGACTAGACCAGCGATGTTCTTTATTCACATATAAATTATATGCCTTTTAAGGACGTGTTGCAATGTGTCCTGACTACACTAAAAAGTGTTTGCTTGATTTCGACTAAACAAAATCTCCAATGACATGTTAACCATTTTCTCCAAATTGATGATCACGTTTCACTACATCATCTCTTAATGATGTATTATTATCTAATCTCACTAGAGTGTACACGACTCCAAACCGATTTTGAATACAAATGTTCTGTTTGTTTGATTAGAAAGATTTTTTGTGTCCATTTGACAGCTAGAACATGGAAATCGCTAACATGTCGAATTATTGGTCATTATTGAAACCTGTCATTAGCAATTCAGCTGCGTAAAATCTGTAGATAATAGCAACGTGAAATTGTGCATACAACCTTGAGGCAGCTGATTCGTGACACACCATAAAGACTTTAACGTGATGCTGTCAAATAACATTCTTAAAGTTTCCGATTTTAGTCGGAATAATAATCGCTCGGTAAAATTGATTGTCAGAGTGGTCGTGTCTTGATATGACAGATATAGCAAATCATAGTTCTACGATACATATGGACATCAACAGCTTCACAAAAATACACAGCGAATTTGTGAATGATTATTAGAATGATTATTGTTTAAGACAACGGTAGGTATTTTTAATGGTACAAGTACAAATGTGCAGTACAAAACATTATTTCGTACATTGTCATGATTTACTATAATTGTAGCAATCATAAAACATGTAACGACTGTATCGTGTGTGCGGTCAATCGCAACCTTTTTGTGATGAACAAAGATTAACGCGCTTCCATTTAATCACGACTTGCATTTGAATGTAGGTTGTTATGCTCCTTTACATACAAGGCACATCACTATGCAGGGGTCGTGGTGTTATAGACACTGAGACAAAATAGAAACATGAAAGTGGGTTCGTCGAGGCATGTAACTGCGGATATGAACGCAGTGTCGCGGATCAAATATTACAGACATTCAACTCATTTCAATCAATAGTTTTCTTTTGTAATTGTTCTTTGACTATGATAGACCCACACTTTGAACATATCGCCATCATGTAGAGCTGTATTAATACCATGCCATGCGTAATATGTGGCTAATGGCTAACTAGTACAGGTATAATACGCACGGTAGACAATTTCCGCTGGTATTCATAAATTAATTACGTGATCTGGCGATACACATTTAAACGTTATGTTCTCAGTACATTCTGCTGAGTATACTGTATGGGTAATACTTCTGTTTGTTACATTCGTCATTTATAAGATCGAAATATAACATAATTCGGATAGACCATTGGTGGTTATTTAATTATTCCTTATTCATCATAAAACGTGATGAATTGTCCCATATGAAATGCAGTATATTACAAATTGGTAACTAGCTGAAATGATATTGTAAAATAATACTGAGAGCAAATTATGCGCAGCTTATGTTGCGTTTTCATTTGGTATTGACTGATTCGAAAACGTTCAAACGTATCATTTTACAACTCGTACCCGATCTTATGAAAACATATGGTTTCTATATTTTTTATAAATCGAAAGACGTGAACGTACGTAGAAAACCTGTGATAAAGGTCTATTGATACAAGTTCACATTACGTCAATTGTTGCGAGTACCTGTGCATATATCAAATAGTTCTTAGTTTACACCTGGAATTCTAAAAGTTTAGCGGGAATTACAAATTGAAACTTAAACCGAATATTATTTTCAAACGGCAAGTAGTTTTACGGAATTAAATACTATGCTGGTTGAATAATTATTTCATTGACTTCTTTAATTGACACAGATATCTATTGTAGTAGTTCAAGTTAATCAACGCCTTTGAAGTCGGTGAGAACATTTAGTGACATTCATTAACTCACACTCTTATTTCTAGGAGAAAGTATCGTACGGGTGTTAATTACTCGCCTATACTAAGCTAATACTAATTAACTACAGAGACAAATCTCATTTGATGATACAAAAATACTGGTACATTTTTAAAAAGCGTTCATCTGCTAGGGAATGCCTTCACATAAATATAAAGAAAAATCCAGTATCTGAAAATGTGTTTGCACGTTCGGACTTTGGAAGTGGTGCAATAAAAAAATACTTACTTATTTATAAATATCATAAAGTATCTAAGAAGCAAATCGAACGACCGTCCCCATGGGCCAACCAGGCATACATCATAAACACGTTTTCCATATAAATGACCTTCTGGGGAACACTAATTTAATTGATGTAACTAAATATAAATGATTTTAACTAATTCCGAATGACATTGTTCACTTATTCCCCAATATTAATTTAGCACTTGAGATGTTGAATGTTTCTCATAAATAGTTATGTTCTAACAATGTTTGTAAATGCATCATAATGCCATGCAATTCATTGATTGAATCGTAGATTCTTCGTAGGATATATAACGTCAAGCTTTTCACGAATTGCTTCAGTGTAATTTTCCGAATTTAAATAACTTGTTATTCCGATTGCATTTCTATTGTGGACATGTTCAATTTAAGTTGTAACCGCCTCGCTGGTGGCGAAGTAAAGCTCCTTATTTCCATGTACCATACCTATTTCTTTATGGCGCAATTAATAATATATCGGCTTGGCTTAGCAAAATGTCAGGAAAAACACAGACTCACAATTAAGAACTTTCAGTGAACTTCAAAATAAAAACAGTGACATTATATGACTCTTATGAATATTGTTTCTAGACGAAGGTAAAAAAACATTGTTTATGGAATAGTAGTTAAGCACATGCATTTTAGGTCCGTTAAACCCGAATTTAACGCAAGGCGTCAAACTTGCTATACGACTGTTGGTATTTACTCACAAAAATGAATAAAGTCGCATTAATATATATGACAAAAAATATGTTTTCATTCGTCAACAGAGATTTCACCTTAAACTCATAACTTGATGAAGACTTGAGCTGTAATTAAATTCGTTAAGAATTTCCCATATATTATATGTGAAATTAACTAGTAAAGCAGATAAGAAATATTATTTGTTTGATAACGAAATTCGACGATTATGATGACATGGATTGTTTTGAAATATGAAACATATGGTTATAAATTGTATGCGCTGTCTGTTGGGTCAACATCGCAAGCACAAACTCCATGTGTAAAACACAAATAACAAACATCTATTATGCATATAAGGTACTGGTTATTGATTCTCGAATCATATATTTTAGGATAAGTCCTATATTGGAGCATTGGATTGTAATTTACATCTATTCATGTAGGTCAAAATTGAAATAACAAATAATACCCCGTACTATATTCTTGATTTAAAATTATGGTTCTGGTTAAATTGCCTAAATATATACATACTCGTTGATTTGTTCTCAAACGTTTTCGTAGAACCGTGTCGGTATAGCAAGTTCTGTCAATCATTATTGTAAATATCATCTATTGATGTATATCACATGACTTTCCTTATATCCGGATTAGTACAGCGAGTACATATAATCTTATACTTTCCTGATCAGGAAATGTGAGCGAGTTAATGAATGTCTTTAAGAATGAACCGACTAACATCCAGCAAATTAAATAAACTAGAATTATGTAAAAAAAACAACAGATGTGTAAGTCTTAATACATATAAATCCAACACGATGATTCGTAAAAACGTCATTTCTTTCCTTCTCTTATTGTTTGATACCAATGGCACTTTAATTTGTTTCAGTCACATTCAGAAAATGCGTTTCAAAATTATTTGTTGAGAAATAGATTGATAAATTATTTCAAATGAGCAACGTCTATCTTATATCATTTTAGTAGCTGTAAAGTAATTATTTCTATACCGATAAAAGACTTTCAATACCAACACATATATTTTAATAGATTATGACTATCATGAACTACTATTCATACTTGTAAGGAAACAGAAACACCTTTGGGAAATACGAAGTTCGAGATCCTAATTGATTACTATTGTTTCGGTGTTAGTGATCATAAACCGTGGAATTAATTTATCATATTTTTCTCTTCATTTACTGTTTAACGAGAATTGTTTTTATTGTTTATTTTTGCATTTAATGATATGTTGGATTGAATTGTTATACTTTCTTCAATTAATTTCTCTAGGGTACCATATATTAATTATTTGAAAATTTTCCTTCCCTTTATTAATAATAATTGGAAAAGTTATTAAGAAACATCGTATCAGAACTGTAATAAAACATCGCATACTCGTAGTAAACCAAATTTGCGTCTCAAGTTTAAAATACGGTTTTATTTTTTGTCTATACTTTTGAGCGTAATTTTATTGCGTTATACTAGTATATGATTTTGATTACATTTTTAGATTACAAACATTTAAAATGTTGACTTTCAATAGCCAAAATGAATTCTAGGTTGTGAAATTGCAATGTCACTTAAATTAATGCAATGAAGTCGTAGCGTTCAAGGTATGACACTACAAAATGACAGTAGCCAATTTGATTCCCCCCAAATAGTTTTTTTAATTGTCAGCTGGCTGACAGTTGCCAGTTGCCAATTTGATGTTCCGTCATTTGATGAATATTTGACATTAGAATATACTTATGATATGTGACAATTTATTTAAGATGACATTAAGCCACCAAGAGGTCAATGTATCTAATTTCAATTATATGATAATATGTAGTCACACAAGACTACAATTTACAAATCTACAATCAGCAAATCACGCGCTAGTGGCCTAACCATGATGGCTGATGTAACGGTGCATCTCAGGTACTATTCTACCTATCATACTGCTATATTAGAACTGTGTTGCTATCCAAAAACAACTTAAAACACCACTGTGAGATACCTTAGCAATTCAACAAGTCAAAAACAAAACATGTTCACATATATTCTAGGTGAATGCAACAGTCCCCATTTTGTGCTAGACTGTAATGATATAGTGATATATTGAAATTGACGATATCTCGAATGTTTCCGATTCTCTGTCATACACTTATGTTTGGTCATCAATATCTCAAAGCAAATGACGACCACGCCATTTTTGAATGGAGCTTTGTACCTTTCAGCATGACAAAGAATACAACATTTTTCTGCACAGCTATTTTACACGTTTGTTTTGATGCACTTTTTAGTATTCTTTTCAAATATTAAAATTTACTTATTGTCTGACAAAGCATCGGATTTTCTTACTATTAATTATACTATTACCTTGTGGTGAAAGAGGTGCTTTATCAAGTGTACCTTTTTGACAATCAACACGACTACAAAAGTAGATCGGTCACCGAGTTAACTAACACTAAGCAATGGATTAATTATCAAAATTGCGACGGAATGGTTATTAATGCACATTAGTACATGTCTGGTAAAACAAATAAGTGTGAGAGAAAGCAAATAATTAGAAACGGGTTTTATTTACTCAATTGAATCGCAATACTCCCTGATAACAGTATAATTTGCAAATATATCGACTGAACGTTCCTAATTCATTCCTTTAGAAAATATCGTATGCATTCTTGCGTAACATTTGTCAGTGTGGAGATAAAAAAAAGTTAAGTTACCAATTTTTTAAGGCTCTTTTTAGATGTTAGGCCGCTCAATCATCCTTTGACATTTCAACTTCCCCTGGTTATTGCTCTACATATAGAAACCTACACTCGTGTCTCCCTGGGGAGATTATTTCTCTCCTGTGGTGTGGCAGCCAACATCGATCTGCGGCGCCCAGGAATAAACACTGTCCTAACAGGTACCATTTTACACCATGGTGGAGTGGAGCTGAGGGTCTTGCTCAGAAAAATTTACCAGTGGTACAGAGGGGGGTCGAACCCGGGACCTCTCGATCCCGAAGCGCGCGCCCTACCTCTAGGCCACCGCTCCCCAACAGAGTTCCAGGAGCGAGTAATTGAAGCGTAAAAGAAAATAAATCTTTTCTATGCACATTGGACACAGTTTGAGAATCGTCTAATAAACATAAACTTATCATAATGTGTTCATGAATACATATTACTAGCGAGATTCTTTACATTATAAGGCATGTTGTCTTTGTAATTCTTTGATATCATAGACAGTACGTCCCGTCTCACCAAAGTTAGCGTTTTCTACTGTATGTGACGAAAGGATATTTTAAGCTCAGAGAGTTAAATTAAGGTAACCGTACTCTTAACACATTTGTCGCGGTAATTGCCTGTCTAGACCCTTACTTTAATTCATTTTACACGAATTTGTAACTAATCCTTGCTTTTACTAGCAGTTGTTTCAAGTTGTATGCGTTGATGAGAACATATATGCGCTCCGGAATTGTACATTCTGCATGTGCAACACATATACATACTAACTGTTGTTTCTGTATTCTGGTCTTGTTCCATGGAACGGTTCACAGACCATTCGATAAGAGCAATGCTAAGCTGCTGTGACCTATACTTCAGTATTTATTGCTAACATACGTACTATCCTTAATTTATACAGTTCAAAGTTGCAGTCATCACGGATAGGATAGATCTGTTATACGCATCTGTCAACCAGTATTGATCTATGAATCCGTATTGACACTAAGATTATTCAAACATCAGCGGAAATTGAATTCCTTGCCTTAATACGAAATATGTTTGACTGATCTCATTAGGACATAAATTAAAGCTCTGAAACGTTCGCTTAGGGCTGTATGATTTGAAGTCACAAAAAAGTCTAGTATGAAGTGATAAAATTCAGTTTTTAACTTTTTAGTGATTATCATGTTGGTCCATGTAATTTAGTATCCTGTGTGTCGGCTCTTTCCTTTTATTATACTTGTGTTTATAACTCTGCTGCATTGAGAGCACATACTTCGCTATAAATCACATTGGAATGCTTCACATGTAAAATAGTCTTGTTATGCATAGATAATCATTTATCGGACAGGAATATATACAGCCGAAAAAGCAAAGCTCACTGAAGAAAAAAGAAGCATTATTTTTGCTTGAACATAATTGACTCATAATTTTGAGTGTTAATAAATATTCGTATGCGGTTTTCAGTGATATGTCTTTGAGCCATTTATTTATTCTGAATCAGTTTGATAGATTAGTCGGAATACATTTGTGCACGGTTTCCCTGGTGTTGGCGAATACCCTAATGTGTACGAGAATCGAATACTATTCCAATCATTTAGCTAGACGGTGATGTAAATATCCAGGGATTCCTCTTCAGACAGTACTTATCACAGGCTATTATACTACTTTTTAACGGTATATTTACTCAGAAATAAATTACTCTTGAGCCAAAGGGCATTGTAATGTTCCCTGGTGTCGCTATTCGTTCAAGACAACCCGCTTCTATAGAAAGGTCTCCATATGTGTAGGAAGAAAAACGGTCACAAGATATCGCCGTATTGGGCGGGTTGTAGAACAATATAAGCACAAAAAGGAAATGGTCAAATACAAATGAAATCGAGAATGAATATAGTATCTCCAATTATGATACGCTATATGTGAACTATGTCGAAATAACTGGGAACCCCGAATCTTAATTGGAAGTTTAGCCCGTATGTCATCTTGCTTACCCTCCGGCATTTAATAATCTCCAGAGAGGAGAGGAGAGAACTGTATAATTATTATCCCATGCACGTTGGATTGAATTGTTATAGTTTATCGAGTTTAGCTCACTATGGTTCCATATTGTTTTAATCTAGTCGGTCTCAATCTTCTCTTCATTAAGACTTATTGGAAAACTTTATCAAGAAACAGTTGATCGGATCTGTAATAAAACAAGGAGTAATAAAATATGCGTCTCCGTTTTAAATACGCTTTTATTTGTTTTGTATGTTTTTGCACGTAATTTACATCCGTTTAAAATTGATTTCAATTACGTTTTCAGATTACAAATACTTCATTTGAAACTTAATCAGATTTTTATTTGCAATAGTTGGAACTTAAGGTTGGGAACATTTTGTGTTGTTTAAACCAATTTCAGGGATTTGTAGGTTTAGTTTAGCTTTCAATGTGGACCGTTCTCTATTATACAGGGTGCCCAAAAAGAAAGTATACAGTTTCAATGCATTTTAATAAAATCTAAATGTTTTGCTATCGCAAAGAAATTTAGCACATGGTTAGTCAAAAGATGAATGTTTTATCTGGCATCAGTTTAAAACTTGTAAATTGGATATTTTTTTTAAAATGTAAATTTTCTAAAATTACCGTATTCTGTCTGTGGCGTCATGCAATTTAAGAATACCAGTTTGTAGAAATCTGTGTTAATGTAATCAACACTTTTAAACAATCAGTGCAAAACAGGAAACATAAGACAGACTGAAATTGTGAAAACGTTGTAAATCACGTCGAAATGACGTCACGGTCAAAATGAGGTATTTTTGGACATTGACATTTTTAAACAGAATTCGAGTTAAAATGTTCAAACTGGTACCAGAGAAAAGTAACATGTTTTGTCTTACAATGTGCAAAATTTCTTTCCGATAGTATAATATCGACCACAGCTTTTGGAACAGAGCGTTGTACATTTGTGCATGCCATAGATTATAACATTTTACACGTACTGTTTTTTTACTCATAATTTTTGTTATAAAGGAAAGCAATTATCTTGGATACGGGCTCTATTTATTTCATCAGTTGAATCGTAAAACCTCCCGGTAACTGAATAAATTATAAATACATGTAAATCAACCGAATGTTTCTTAATTCATATTTTAAGAAATGTACGTATGCAGTCTAGCGTAACATTTTTCAACGGGAAGATAATGTATATTCTTGTCTGCACACCTAATTTATGCGCAAAAGAAAATAATCTTTTCTATGCAGATTGGAAAAGCCTGAGTGCGGTCTTACAGAAAACAAACATATTTAAAGTGGTCTTGAATAACTAATTCAAAAGGGCTTCTTTACATTATAGATTGTTTTATCTCGACAGTTCTTCGATAGCATTCACGTCGCCTCTCCTTAGTCAGTATTGTCTAAAGTACATGTAGGTAAGCCAAAATGGTATTTTAGTCTCAGCGTTCTGCGATTAATGTAATCGTACCCTTACAATTTTGCCACACTAATGCCTTTTTAAACCATTTCATTAATTCACTTTTGCTTAGACCAGCAGTTGTTTCAAATGATATTAGTCGATGAGGAAAGGCACACCGTCAGAAAATGTTCAGTCACCATGTGCAACCCACAGACGGTACGTTTGTTGGGTTCTCGACGTGTTCCTTAGTACAGTTCAGACCTGCGTTTTAATTCAATATGCAGGGGAAAAAATCTCCCCTGGGCGTCTTTGACCTATACTTCAGTCCAGTATCCAAAACTATCCATCGTGTTTGCATACATACAATCTTTTATTTATACAGTTGAGCATTGCAGCCACAGCCCATGTGTTTGTTATTCGCATCTGTCAACCAGTATTGATCTATAAACAGTAATTGGCACGAAGATTATTCAAACATCGACGGAAATTCAATTCCTTGCCTTAACTAAATACAAAATCTGTTTGACTGATCTTGTTAGCATAGACGCTCTAAGAAGTTCGCTTTTGTGAGATTTGAAGTAACAATATTGTCAAGAATACAGACTCTTGAAAACAGCTCTTGAATAATGCTGCGATCATGGTCATGTCATAACAATAAAATTATTAAAGAATATTAATAACCACATTTACCCAATTAACTGACAACAGTGCGTTTGTTGATGCAGGAAATGGTGGATATAGAACACAAGTGACCAATTAGATATAAAGGGAAACCTAAAGACTGGGATCAAAATGTCATTTCGGTACTTCCGTAATCCCATACTCAAATATTTCCGCTGAAAATCGTTGTATTTTATTAACTTGAAGTATTCAGTTCGTCTACTTTAAAATATGTCAGTAATCATAACCACCGAATTTCTTGTGGGGAGCGGTGGCCTAGAGGTAGGGCGCGCGCTTCGGGATCGAGAGGTCCCGGGTTCGATCCCCCTCTGGACCACTGGTCAAAATCTCTGAGCAAGACCCACAGCTCCACTCCACCATGGTGTAAAATGGTACCTGTGAGGGCAGTGTCTATTCCTGGGCGCCGCAGATCGATGTTGGCTGCCACACCACAGGAGAGAAATAGTCTCCCCAGGGAGACACGAGTGTAGGTTTCCATATGCAGCCCAATGACCAGGGGAGTTAAAATGTCAAAGGGTGCTTGAGCGGCCTAACAGCTGAAAAGAGCCCTAGAAAATTGGTAACTTAACTTAACTTTTTTGTTTAATGCCATAAAAACAACACTTTGTGATTTTTTTTTCATTTGAGCATGCATCCTATTCTTAAATTAAAAGCATGTGTAACTGGGTTAGTCATATCAACCAATAATAACATGCTAACGTATATCTGACATGCTGCACATCAACAGAACGTCAGAAACAACATTAAACACAGTTCATTGTACGCATGTTATACGTTCGAAGAATTAACATTAAATATTTGGGTACATGTACAGTAGCATTTGAGAACTCGTACTCGTCATGGGTATCTCGTAAATCACGATTACAGCCATCGTGATAATGACATACCACATGAATGTATTCTGGACAGAATGTTCAACTGTAATAAACTTACTCAATGTGGGTGGAAATTGTGTCCCTTGTGTATAAACATGTACTTACTAGACAAATATAAAACCACCCTGTGGATTTTGTGGATTTTAATACATATCAGCTTGATTGCAATATGTTTAAGGCGTGAGTCTATCGTCGTTACAAAACATTGATCAAAGAAAACTATTGATTCAAATGAGTTGAATGACAACAGTATTTGATCCTCGACACAACGTAAACATCCGCAGTTACACGCCTCGACGACACACCCAATAAAAATTGTTTCGCACTGTCTATAACACCAAGACCGCTTCACGGTGTAACAGTGCATAACATTAAAAATACCATTAATGTTCCGCCAAGTATATCTAGATTGAACCATAGCAACGTAGTTAGTAGTTGGCACGCTTGGTATTTCAGTTGAAAGTACATGTGTCTTCATTTCTAAAACAATGAACATATTGAACATGATTCGATCAGACAAAATGTCTTAAAATATAGACACATTCCCCCAATAATAACACATAAAACATACTGTTCAGCGCTCATACAGGGATTAACGAAACGGATGAAAGTATGGCTGAACTTCCCGTTACATTGATGACATCTTAAGTATTGATAATCCTTAGTTTTCTAACCCATGTATGTATATCATTATGCGATTTTCAGCAAAAATGTTTTGGCCATTCAGTTAATCAAGAGCATTTAGCAAATCGAGTGCTCGATAGATCAGCCGTAATAATAAGACTGTTGTATACACTTATTTTTCCTGATACTGGCGAATCCCCTAATGTATATCAGAATCAAATGCAATTTCAATCATTAAGCTAGACAGTGTTATGAATACCCTAGGCATTGCCCTTCAGACAACACTTATCACAGACCATTACATAACATTTAACAATTTATTTAGTCAGAAATATATTCAAGTTGAGCCGAGGGCATTAAAAGTTTCTCTTATAATGATATTACTTTATTACAAATCGCTTTAAAAAGAAGGATTCTTTTGATATATGGCATGATATGGTTTAGGTAGGTCATAAGAAATTGACGTCTGGCACAGATTCTAAGAAATTATAAATATAAGGTCAATACTTCAGCAATCTTTTGATGCATAATACATTTATTTGCTGAAGATGTGTTCTACATTGTGTCGTTCATTTTATTCGTTTTAAACCTTTTGCAACGACTCACGCGAAGATGATTTCTATTATCAAACAAAAATGTTGGGTCTGTTAGTTAATTATTACATCCTTGAGACTTTCTTCAGAAATTTAATTGTTCCATGTGGATTTATGAGTTTTAGCTGAAATTAATTTAATTTATTGAATGAAAAGGTGTTAATTTGTTATAATGCGGTTGTAAACTGCCCCGTAACTATCACTAATTTAGCCTTATTATTGACATGCACTTTGAGATAGTGGGATTATGGTACAATTATCATGAGGCAACCGGGCAGATATTTTATTAAATATCGATGGCTTGGTTTTTCATCAGATCTAGAATACATGCATTTGCACATCAACATTATGACATGAACAAACAAAATAAAAAGTATTATGCTTAAAAAGATACGATATCGAACAGGGAATGCAGCGATCAAACGACATAGTAGAGCTCGAAAGTGGAACACAAAATAAATATCCATAGACTACAAGTTTAAACACCGGTAGCAATCACAAAACGCAACAAGGACAACGTATACTAAAGCACAACACAGTCCTTATTCAATGTATCAATTTGAAAAAAAAATGAAAATACTCAATATATGTGTTTATCTGGATATCATATAAATTGTCAGGTAATTTCATTTAAGAATTGCCAGTCATTCTGAAGCTTTGTGTTTTATTGTCTAACGATACATGCATCGTTTTTCGTCCATAAATGGTCATAATTGTCATTTCCAAATTCAATGATATTTTATGTTTGTGATGTGGTGTTTGTCCCAGACATTTGCTTCATCAAAATCATTAATGGCATCATGTGGCATCTAAACAAGTTCATAATGTCACGATAAAATATAAGAATTGTTATAGTGCGTTAGCGACTAAGCTGGACCCCCATAAACCTTAAATATCTTAAAAAGAACAATTCCGATTAGAACAAAAATGGGTATGTCTTCGTAAAACACCCTTACCAACTCTGATAAAATAAAACGGAATTTTCGGTCCACAAAAAAGTGTACTTTGCATAGACGCCTAATGCAAAGTTTTGAGTCTAAAACAAGGTAAATACGTATTGGTATTGGAAGTGACCGGAACAGCTAAGGTCAACAATTTGGTTCAGTATAACTGTACATTTAGTCACACACCAGTGACTGTTGAAAATATATAATGAGGCCCTTGGATGAACGTTTATCTTAGTTTGTATAACTGAAGCAACTTCGTAGCAATATTTGTAAGAAAAACAATGTATTTCTTGTTTGTATAAATGATCCTTCCAATCAGAAGATGGGCCTCAACTATATAAACATTGGTGATCGGACAAATGTAAGTCAAAGTTATAAAAATTATACCGTTATAGTTGTTACATAATACAATAGCATAATCTTAACTAGCTGATCGTAATAGCTTATTTTACTCCCTGTCTATTTGTTGATTAAAATACCAAAAATAATACATTAGACCAAATGGGAAAAACATTAATTAGACAGCAAAAAAATTCTGAAATTTAAACACAGAGTTGGTAAAGGTAATTAAGTTAACTCTGCCAAATTTCAATAAAATTGCATAATTACTTTTTAAGATATTTAAGGTTTGTGGGGGTCCAGCTTAGTCGCTAACGCACTATATTAAGCATCGCAACAGATTCATGAAAGCACTGATCCTTACTCTTCTACACTGGAAAGTTGGTCGGCAACTTTTACAATAACGATGCACAATAACAGAAACCCCTTAATCATCAGAAAATTTCAGTTGAAAAATATTACGACAGCCAATAAAAAAGAAGTTTGGAATCAAATATCCTTATACTCAATCAAATATATGCAAATCCAAATATTGCATGGCGTAATGCGTACAACATACACGTTATTGGTATTTACAAATCGGTCACATGTACAGACAATGTCAGAAAAAAACTTTAATGTGAAGAAAAACACATATTCCGTGTTTAAATTACATGTAATATTTGGTGAAGGAAAACAACCACTCAGCGCAATGTGGATGATATACACATTGTTAATTAGTTCTATCAAATAAAGTTTCCCGGTACGGTCATGTCGTACGGTCATGTATTTTGTGAGATCTCTGTTTATGTTCTCGTTTAAGATTACTTGTTTTAATAATACGTAGAGTATTTATCGATGACATCAATTTTTAATTTTAAAAGAGCACATATACAGAGATCGCACAAAATACAATAACACGAACGTCCGTTTACACATGTGTGAATTGTAACTAGCAAGGGATTTGTTAAAAGGAACTACACTTGTACATATCGTGTGCTCTGTAAGTTTAACTGTAGGTCCCACCATTGTAAGTGCCTTTGTTTGGGATCTTAAAGTAGTCTACTCATTTCCAATTAATAAATATAAAACCGTCTTAACACGAGTGACATGCGGGCAGGCCGTAACAGATGAACACTTTTTTAGGAAACTACCAGTATTTTTGATATTCAAGTGAGATTTGTCGCAGTATCTGTACTTCATTAACGTTAGCTAAGTATAGGTGAGTAATTCACACCCGTAAGATTACTTTCTCGTCAACAGATGTGCGTGTGTTAATGAATGTCATCAGTTGTCCTCACTGACTTTAAACCCATTGATTACATTAGAGTACTACATCCGATAGCTGTTTCAATAAGGAAGTCAAGGAAAGATGCAACCAGCACGAGATTTTATTCCGTAAAATTACTTGCCGTATCAGAATAATATTCGATTTATGTTTTTATCCGTCATTTCCGCAAATGTTTAGGAATACGAACTATAGTCTAAGAAATATGCACATGTACTTGAAATAATGACTGTAGGAAACTTTCATTGTTTCAATGTTTCAATTGGTATCACGCGGCTTACTCCATACGTTTTTCGACGTTTCTCGTTATCTACGATATGTCAAGAAGATCGGGTACAAGTGATGAAAATAAAACGTTTGGCCTTTTTGAATCATACAAATATAAATTTGAAACGAAATAATAAGCTGATTGAAATTGGCTTTCAAAGTTATTTTAGCTAGTAACCAATTAGTAATATATTATATTTCACATGGGGCAGTTAATCACGTTTTAATAATCATAATGAACATTGTTGTCTAATTAAACAACACTCAATGGTCTATCCGAGTTATGTTATATTTCAAACTGACACTTATGTATATGACGAATGCAACGATCCAAAAGTATTACACAAACTACACCTCAGCTGAATGCACTTAGAACATAATTTACAACTGTTTAACACCAGATAACGTAATAAACTTACTGAATGTGTGCAGAAATTGCCATCCTTGCGTATAAAAACTGTACTTACTAGCCATTACACAAATATAAGACACTACGTGATGTTAATACATGTACATCTCAGCTTGATGGCAATATATTCAAAGTGTGAGTCTATCTATTACAAAAGAAAAATATTGATTGAAATGATGTGAATGAATTATGTCAAAAGTATTTCATCTTCAACAACACGTTCATATCCGTAGTTACATGCCTCAACGCACCCACTATCTAGTTTTTAGTATGTCCGTGTTTCTGTTACACCACTACTGCTGTATGTTGATGCTTTGAGCTGTATGTAAAAAGAGCATGAAGTCTTTATTCAAATAACAGTAATGAGGAAAGGTTTTAAACATAAGCACATTGTTTTTATACGTTATTAAAATAACGTACAGTGACGTACAATTACCACGCAGGTATGTGTTGCATTCTTACTAGGATCATGACAGAACACCTACTCATTGGCTTAGGTAGAAACTCAACCGTAACAGTTTGGTGTCTGTGGAAATGAAGCATTTTCCCCACACACATTATTATGTACAAACATCAGAACATAACTGCCGACGATAAAAATAACTGTAATATTAGCTGAAAATAATAATCCCTCGATTGAATACTGATTTTATAATATTATACTAATTTATTTATTTTTGTTCAATTGCATGCAAATAGTCATGTAATATTCCTGAATAGTCATGATATATTGCCATCGTGTTTGTTTAAATGTATTCTTGGCCTTTTGTGAGTGATGTTTGTTTTGTATTTTTCTGAGAGATCAAAACATTTATTGATTGCACTACATCCAAACTAAGAATGTGCAAAAACAGCATTTGATATCTTTGCGGAGACATATCCTATAATAGTTGAACGTTGTTAATAAATCTACCAGCTTTTTGTATTATCAAATGAGTTTTGTTGTAGTCTCTTTAGTTAATTAGCGATAGCTAAAGTATAGGCGAGCAATTAACACCCGTAGGATTCCTTTCTCATTTAGACATGAGTAAGAGTTAATGAATGTCACTAAATATCCTTTTTTACTCCGAACATTATGATTTAGTAGAAATCCGCCAATACTAGTTGTTGTAATTGTCTGAAATATGTTAGCATTGTACCTTCAGACATTTACGCACCCGTATCGCAGCTCAATGTACCCAGACCATAGTGTTTAGCTGTTTCTTGTCATGTAACGTAATTTGTTTCAATGTATGTGAAGGGAAATTGTCACCCTGGAGTATAATACCTGTACTTACGAGCCATTTAACAAATATAAAACATAATGTGGTGTTAATACATCTCAGCATGATGGCGATATGTTCAGCGTGTGAGTCTAGCTTGGTTACAGAGCAATTACAAAAGGAAATTATTGATTGAAATGAGTTCAATGTCAAAACTATTTGATCCTTGACACCACGTTTATATCCGTAGTTACATGCCTCGACGCACCCACTTGCAAGTTTCTATTTTGTCTCTGTGTTTATAGTACCAAGATCATTGTATGCTGATGCTTCGTGATGTAAGTAATAGAGCATGACAATCTTAATAGACTATAATGCAAATGGCTGTTTTGAAGGAAGGACAAGTTTTAAACATAAGACCATTATTTTTTATAAATTATCAAAAGCACGTAGAGAGAAGTAGAATTGCAATACAGAAATGGCTGAGATTGAATGCATATATGTTATGTTCATATCCGTAGTTACATATCTCGACACTCCAACTTTCTAGTTATTATTTTATCTCAGTGTCTTTAAGACCAATACATTTGCATGATGTTGCTTTGGGACGTAGGCAACAGTGCATGCCAGCCTTTATTTCCATGGCAGTTATGAAAAAATGACAGGTTCCAAACATAAGCTCATTGCAACACATGTATTTGTAACATTCTTACTAGGAACATGACAAAAGACATTGGCTTTGGTAGAAAATCAACTGTTACAATTTGATGACTGTTTAAATAAAGCTGCACACATATTTTGTAGAACTATGATTTGCTGTAACATCACATCGAAACATGACCAATATAAAAATCAATTGCATCGTGTGATTCTGACTATAATCGGAAACTTGAAGAAAATAATTTGATAGCAACACGTAGAAGTGTTTATGGCTAGTCACGAATACTCTGTACAAGGTTCCATGCACAATTTCACACAATATTGTTTTGTTATTCTCCAGAGGTTTTATGCCGCCTTATTGCTAGTTGCAGGTTTCAATGATGACCAATAATTCGACATGTTAGCGATGTCCAATTTCTAGCTGCGAAATGGACACGTAAATCATGATGAATTTACATGTAAGTCAAGCAAGCAAAACGCGTAGCCGTATAAAGTAAAAGCTATAACAAATAAAAGTACAGTAAAGGGAAGGGTTTGGGATGAATGGTAGCATATACAAGTAGGCATGAATACAGAAATTTGTTATGGACATAGGGACTGAAAATGGCAAAGGAGTATTTTAATGATAATTTAGGGTCTGCATCGATTACATCATTTATTTGAAGAGCAAACATGTACATATTTTACTTTGTAGGTAGTATACGATAATAATGAAGCGGATAGGGCATGGACCAGATGGTATAAGTTATAATAAGTAATGACAATGTCTACAACAATAAAAGTGAAGGGAATGAACTGCATGAGACAAGGAGATAAGAAGATATTCAAATTGTTTTCATCGTAATTTCTGATTATAACAGGAAACAGCATATGTTATTGAAGACGTCTATATTGTCCTTAATTACACACGTCAGTTCAGCTTTATATTCCGGGTAACATTTCATCGGCTTAGGATGATTGTCTTAGGTGAATGTAATAGCACCAGTACTAGACTATAATGATATTTTGGAATTGACGATATTTCCGACAGTATGTCGAATGTTTCCGATTCTCTATCATACACTAATGCTTGGTACTGAATCACTCAAGGCATATGGCGATCACGCCCTTTTTAATATGGCGATGTACATGTTTACATGCCTTTGAGTAAAACACTATATTAGGACAATTATTTTACGCGTAGTTTTATTGACTGTTTTACTGTCTTTTAATCACTCAAAACATACAATATTGGCTATTGAGTGCTACCTTCCCTGTCGGATTTTCTCATACCTTTTTTATAAAATTTGGATAAGATTTGCTTTCTTTTAACTCAAACGTTTAGTCTTACGCTATACGAAGATTGTCTATATTTATCAATTAACCTGGACGCACCACAGGTAACTGTATCATTGACAAAGAGAATTTGAAAACTAAAAGCATTTTTTAGCAAAATTTATATTTCTCTAAAATTTAAAAAAAAATGTTTTTCGTTTTCAACGATACAGTTACCTTCTGGACGCACCATATCACATTCCTATCTATCTAATGTATAAACGCTCCTGTTGAATATTTTCAATATATCAAATGAATTCCATTGTATCAGGGCAGGTATAGCGAGTATGTATAATCGTATACGTACATGTAACATGTATGCTATAAGTTTATACTACATGTGCGTGTTTTTTTCCCAAAGGCTCGCTTAATAATTTTCCAAAACTCGATTAATATAAATTTATATCAATTGACAACTCGTGATAAATCCTCTATTTACACTATTTGTCAACCAACAAGACCATACTATTAGACCGGGTATCGTGTAAACTTACACAAGGCAAAGTTTCTGTTATAAAAATAAAAATAATAAATGGTTATTAAAGCAGTCTAGGAATTAACAGGGCTGGAAATACAAATAATTTTTAAAAAGCAGTTATCTTGGAAACGGGCTTTATATATTCCCTCTGTTGAATCGCAACACCCCTAGGAACAGTATAAATTAGTAATAAATCAACTGAGCGTTTCTTTATTCATATCATAGGAAACATCGGTCTAGCGTAACTTTTCTCAGCGATGTAATAATAAATTTCTTTGCCACGAGCACGTAATTTAAGCGCAAAATTAAATACGTCTTTTCTATGCAAATTGGACAAAGATTGAGAGCCGTCTTGCCGAAAACAAACTAATCATAACGTGGTCTTGAATACATATTTCTAGAAAGATTCTTTACATTATAAGATGCTTTGTCTCAGTAGTTCTTTGATCGCATACAGGCAGTTAAAACCGCCTCTCTTACAGTGTTTGAGGAACAGTTCTATTTTAGTCTCAGCATTGTTAGAGAACTGTTATCGTACACTTTCTAAGTTGTCGCGGTAATTGTCCGTCTAGACCCTTCCCTTAATTCATTTTACACGGATATGTAGCTAATCCATTCTTTTACCAGCAGTTGGTTTCAAATACATTTGGTGAGTGGGAAATGAAGTACGCATTCACAAACTATATATAATGTATATAGTAACTAGACATTGTCGCTTCTGTATTCTTGTCTGGTTTCTTGCACACTCCTATGGTAGCAATGGTGTCTCCATGACTGTGGCCTATACTCCAATATACAATGTTCATATACATGTACCGACTATAATTAATTTATACAGATCAACATTGCAGTCAACCAATATTGAACAATAATTGACACTAAGAATACTCTAACATCGACGGAATTAAATTCCTTGCCTAAGCTACATAGAAAATCTGCCTATCTGATCTTGTTTGCACAGATGCTTCATGAAGTTCGCTTCTGTGGGATTTCAAATTACAAAAGAGTGATGGACACAGTCTCAAATTTACAGCTCTTATATCATGTCGTTATATTTCTTATATTGCAACAGAAACGTGATGACAAAAGAAATAGTCCATATTATTTAGTATCTTGTATGCCTGCTGATATCATTTAAGATTATTTTTATTCCTTTGCTACATCAATTTGTCCGGAAAAAAAGTAGTAGTATGTTCCAGTTGTGTTTTGCTTGACGGGTGGTCGTCTCATTTGTCGCCAGTAGTATGTTCCAATTGTGTTTTGCTTGACGGGTCTCCACAAATAAATATTGAAGTCTGAACACTTTGATGATATTAGCAAAGTTCTGTTGTATTTTGTAGCTTTGTAGCTACGCTTGTGTTGCATATGTTATATGAGTCGACTCTCTTACAATATTTTCATTGAGTCATTATTGTTTTACATGGGTGCTCATGTACAATTTATTTGATTTTTCATCTTTCAATGAAACGATTTTCGTACAAGTTCTATTAGGTATCTAAATAATGTTGTTTGTATACTCTTAGCTTGGCTATATACGTAGAATGACAGTCTTGAACTCATAATAACTTTGTATTAAAATACCAGCGTGCGCATTAAAAGAGAAACAAAATGTAAGGCTTTGGGAAATTATATATTTCTATTTGGGATCATTTAGCAATGGGCGAGTTTGAAAGATCAGTCGGAACAATCAAATTAGTTATTTTCCCTGAAACTGGCGAATCCCTTAATGCATATTTGAGTCAAATTCAATTCTTATCAAATAAGTTAGATGGTGATGTAAATATACAGTGATTCCTTCTCAGACAACACTTATCACAGGCTTTTACATAACATTTAACGGTTTATTTAGTCAGACATATATTACTCTAAAGCCAGAGGGATGGAAACGTTTCACTGACATTGCAGCCTGACAATGCTATTAGTCCATACCTAATCGCGTTCAAAAGAAGGATTCGCTTGGTATAGGAAGCAAAAAGGTCACAAGAGAATGCCCTAGTGTACAGCTTATAGGGCATTACAAGCATAAAAAGTAATATGACACTTTTTATGAAAATTTAGAGAGAATATGAATATGGTCCAGGGCAGTTATCTGTTTAAAATTGATTTCAATTACGTTTTCAGATTGCAAATACTTCATTCCAAATTAAATCAATTTTTTTTTGAATAATTATAATTCTTGTTTGTGAACATTTTGTGTGTTTAATTAAACAAATGTTAGGTACATACATGCGTAGTTTTAGCGTTCAACGTTAACTGTAGTTAAATACCATCTCGTTAAAGGATTCATGAACAAATTTAGAATGAGGTTTTGCATTACAACAATAGTCTAACAGTATTATATACTATGTGAGATGAAATTTAGTCATTTCATATCAGTCGGGTCTGGCTATTACAATAGTGCCGCAATGTACCTCATGACAATCAACTAAAATAGATCATCCATGTTGACTTACATGTTACGGTTCATTTCAATTTCTTGTTTTCCTTACAAAGCTCTGGTAATGATGGTCAATGAACCAGAAGCATCATTTCATATAAATTCATATCCTGTGTGTAAAATACTAAACTCAACTTAGAACATCGATGTGACACAGATTCGCATTTGTAGCAACCCAAGAACATAATATATTCACATATAGTTACGGTGAATGCATGAGCCATGTTTGTTCTAGACTGTAATGACAGTTTGATGCATTAAAATTGGCGAAATTTCCGACAGTCTGCCATATGTTCCCTATCATTTGTCATACACTTTCGTTTGATGCTCAATATTTCAAAGCATATGACGACCACGCATTTTAGAATAGAGCTTAGTACATTTCTTTATTAATTTTATCAAAACTATTTTTACTTTTGCACTTGAAGCTAGTCAGTATATTAATTGACGTGGACGCACACTTTAATGACATACTTGTACTCATCTTCACTTAGTGTACGTCCATCCCATGAAACATTACATACGACTGTATGGGTATAATATTATTTTTGATATCTATTAAAATGACTAAAACCTTGTATTTTAGATTGATTAGAAGGATATTTAAATTCTTTGCCTGTTGTATTGGTTAATAAAACAGTGACAGAATTGTTATTGTCTAACAGGGCTAGAAAATACCAATAAGTTTGAAGGAAAGCAATTATCCTAGACACATGCTTTATTTATTTCATCAGTTGAATCGTAATTCACTCCGGTAACAGTATAAATTGTAAATAAATCAAGTGAACGGTTCCTTATTCATATCATAAGAAAATGTCGTTCTCGTATACAATTTCTCAGCATGGAGATGATAAATTTCTTTTACTTCAGCACGTAATTTAAATGTAAAAGAAAATACATACTTAGCTATGTATATTGCAAGAAAACCCTCACAGAAAACAAACTTCATAAGGTGAACTTCAATAAACGTTTTAATCTAGCTTCCTTACATAACAAAGTGTATTGTCTCAAAAGTAAATTAAAAGCATAGGCAATTCACACAAAGTACTTCACCTACAGTATGTGATGCACAATTCTATTTAAGTCTCAGTGTTTTTCGTAACATGCAATCATACCCTTACAAATGTTTTGCTGCTATTACCAGTCTAGCCCTTACCCTAAATTCATTTTCCACTGATTTGTAAGAAAACAATGATTGTACCAGCAGTTGTTTCTAATCGTATACATAAATCGTGGAGAAAATGTATGCTGAAACCTATACATTACCCAGGCAGTGTTGTTTTATAGTCTCGTATCGCTAATTGGATCGGTTCAGATCTGGGTACTGATCGAATCTCCAAAAGCAGTGATGTTGTCCTCACGGTTGTGACCTATACTCAAGTATTAGTTAATATATTATCCTTAATGCATACAGTACAACATTGCAGTGACGGTGAATAGATACGCTGTACGTGACTGTCAACTAGTATTGATATATGAACGGTAATTGACACTAAGATTATTCAAACATCGACGGAAATTGAATTCCTTGCCTTTTTAAATACGAAATCTGTTGGACTGATCTTATTAGTACAGACGCTCGGAAAAGTTTACTTTGAACTGTGTGATTTCAAGTTATAAAAGAGACCAGTGTCGAATGTATCACTATTGTACTGTGTTGATACCATTGCCATATCATAGCAATGAAGTGATCAAATATTAACATGTTGGTCCATGTAATTTAGTAGACTGTACATCGGCTCTTTTTTATTATAATTATGTTCGAGAGCGCATGCTTCCCTATACACTTATAACACATGATAATGTTCTACATGAAAAAGGGTATTGTTATACCTAGATAACCATTTGTCGGACAGGGAACGCAATATACAACCGAAAGAAGCAAAAAGAAGCATTTGCTCGAACATTGTTGACTCATAATTTTGGGTGTACTGTATATAATCTCTTATTGACATTTACTTTATTCTTAACCAATTACAAGACGAGACTGAGAGCATCGTGTGTATTAGAGGATGCGGTATACGTCTTCTACATAAGGGGACTAAAAGGATTTACATTGAGTAATGCAATAAAACTCGTCTAATAAGTCATATTGAAAAAAACACTAATAGTTGAACTTTGACCAGTTGGACCTTTTAGAAGTCCTCGTTGAATTTGTTTGCCTAATTGCCTAAAATTGAACTGTTTCAACAAAATATACGTGTCCAGTCAATTGTAAGCCCTGACTCTTTTATAAGGTATCGACAGTCATATTCCGTCTTTTGACTCGATTACAGAATTCAGCTATCTATTTAAAAATAGATCTTATGCATAGAAGTATACATTTTATGTCTTCTCGATTTGAGGCAATTCTTCAGAATGCTATTCTATTCTTAGAGATATATTGGAATTTGTCTGATAAAACCCTTAAACGCCTTATATATTTATATATGTGTTTCAAAACATGAATGAGGCTTTATTTATCCTATGATATTGATTGTGTTTGTTATTATTTGTATTATTATTACAAGATAAAATTTCAAAACAACAACTGACAGCAGTAATAACAATTTAATTTTATAATTATCTTTATATACCAAATGACTAGCGAATATTGTTTATAATACATGTAATATATATAGGCTTGCCTTATTGCGATTATGAATTAAATTAAAGTGGCGAAGAATGGCCATGTTGACTTGTACTCTAACAGGTAACGCTGTTAGAGGTGAAAACGCCTTACGCAAGGTAGCAACCGAGGGCATATAAGATTTATTATCAAACTTTAACATTAATTTACTGTAACAAGAAACCGAGTACACTCCGATTACACATAGAAACCGAGTACGCTCCAGGTACTCATAAAAAATACCGAGTACACTCCGAGTACCCATAAAAGAGACCGAGTACGCTACAGGTACTCATAAAATACCGAGTACACTCCGAGTACCCATAAAAGAGACCGAGTACGCTACAGGTACTCATAAAAATACCGAGTACACTCCGAGTACCCATAAAAAAGACCGAGTACGCTACAGGTACTCATAAAATACCGAGTACACTCCGAGTACCCATAAAAGAGACCGAGTACGCTACAGGTACTCATAAAATACCGAGTACACTCCGAGTACCCATAAAATACCGGGACGTACGCTCCAGGTACCCCGTAATAAAACCAGGTACGCTCCAGGCACCATATAAAGAACCATGTCTACAGTAAGTATGTATTTTAACCAAATGTGACTTATCTAAACAGATGAGACCTTTTAAGAGATGCCATTTTTCTAGTTGAGTCAACGCTCGGACAAGTCTTAAACGCTCATAAAAAACTACAGTCAAGTGACTGAATTTTGTAACCACAGGAACCTCAGTCTCGACTGGTAACAGCTGTCGAAACCGAGAGAAAACCCATGGAAATGCAAAATATATGTTTTGTATTGATTCATTTTTAATAAAAATAATAGATATGCCCTCGGTTGCATCCCCACTACAGAATTTTACGCCACAAAATGAAAAATATAATTAAGCTTCGATATCCCTATTTCTTATTTATCTATTTTTTATTTCCCCAAAATTCTTATAATATATAACTTAAAATGCCTTCGCGAATGGCGTCATTATATAATTCCAAACCAACTTCGGACAAGTGTATACCGTCATCGCGGAAGAAACCGAGTGTAAGAACGTCGATGTCGACCGTAATATGCCCGTTGGATTGTTTTCGACCCATCTGGTTCACCCGTTTACGCTTTTTCTCTATGGCTTTCAAACTACAGGCGTGTTCTCCCCAGGTAACTCTGGGGAGAATGTCAACCCATATTATTCTTACTTCTGGAAATGCTTGATGAACATAAGTAACAGCCTCTATTATTATTTTAAGGAATGTTTTGTAAGATCATTGCCACCTAGATGGAACAATATAACTTTAGGACAACTCCTAAACAGGACGGGAATTTGCAAGGAGCTAATTAAATCGTCCAAACTCATACCCCGCTTACACCACCAAGCCATGGTAAGGTTGTCCGGCAACTTCAAATTCGGCATTCCTCTTTCGGCGGCTCGCACCCCAGCCCAATATGGAATTGAATCCCCGATAAACCATACGTCTGTAAAGACATTATTAAAGCCTGTCAGTTACGATAGTCCTATCACCATAGCGACACTATTGCTATACCGTGCATGATAAGTATATATATAATACCATGAATATAATCACCCGCTAGACAAACCTGGCCTAAAGTACGGTTAAACCCGTATGTATGTGTTATAGGCGGGGGAGTGCCACCTTCCCAGTTTCATAATGGCTGACTCCGACAATCCCATTAAAGCTAATTGCGTAGCCCTGCCTATGCGAAAACTATTGGTTTTAACATTTGAGTGGTTATACTGAGAACGGTCAATACATTTTTTCAGCACTGCTGCAAATTGATATCTGGTGGCTACTGCCCCGTTACTATGAATGAACAGCGGACCGGTTTGACTCGATTTATAAAAAAGATATTTCTGTAACGAATGAACAGGACATATGCTTCCATCCCGCTCACACGGTAACTTTAAAATCACCGGATTACCACGTTGATTTGTTTTAAACCTACTCATGGAAATCAAAACATGTTTGTTTGGTATATCAAGAGTTACGTCTCTTGATTGTAACATGTTAACTTGACCCTTGGTAGAGACTAATTCTCCTACGCGAAATAGGCCAAAATATGCCAGGCAAAACATAGCTTTAAATAACTGATATTCGTAAGCATCATGACAAATCGTGGGTAGAAGCTTGCATATTTCCTTTAACATATCCATAGTGATCGGGGCTCTCGTATCGAATGTGCGGCGTGATCTATGACAACCCTCCAATAGCTTTTTGACAATAAAGGCTTGAGAAAAATCTGGCCAATTATTAATTTTATGAAAGAAAGCCAGACCAGAAATATATGTTGCTATTGTTCTAGCTGACAAGGCCTTTTCAAAACAATACGTAATGAACAAAACCACCTCGTTTAAAGGGAGTGGCCAGTTATTTGGTAAGTTATACGAGCCCCTGAATGACTGAAACTTGTTCCTTGCCGTAGAATAGGTCGAATCGGTATTTTCCGCTATTCCTGCACTGGCCAAGTATTTAGATCTGCTTCGCAGATGTTCCAAAGAAAGTTCGGTATTACCGATGGATATAGATCCGCCTCTGGAGCTAGCTTCCTGAACCGTGAGAACTGAAAACGAGATAGTGCATCACTTATTTCGTTTTTTGCCCCGCTGATGTGTGAAGCTTTTACCCAACAATTATAATGCAAACATTGTAACGTAAATACCCTCATTAACATCATGACTGCGGGTGATTTAGAGGTCATGGTATTTAATATATGGACTACTGCCTGATTATCGCAATAGAAACGAATTTTCTTGTTACGTAGCTCATTACCCCAAATAAAAATTGCCGCGACAATAGGAAACAGTTCAAGCACTGTAATGTCTTTGGTAAAGCCATTTTCATGCCACACGTCCGGCCCTTTCGCGTTACACCAATGCCCCTTAAACCAAATACCAAACCCTATAGCACCCGCGCTATCTGTATGAAATTGCTCGTCATCATTAGACACCCAAAAACGGTCGTGAAAGACTGAGACACCATTATGTCCACTGAAAAAACGCATCCACATTTTGAGATCAGATTTCATTTCCTTATTAACACGCACGTAATGATACATATGTTTTACGCCGCATGTGGCATTTATAAGGCGCCTACAAAATGGCCTACCTATAGGAATTGCCCGACAACAGAAGTTCAAAGACCCTATAAGTGACTGTATGACCCTCAAACAAACCTTCTTTTGCGACAGAACGAACTCGATTTTTTGAACGACTTCCGTTATTTTATCGAGAGGTATCCGAACCTCCATTTTTATTGAATCTAGCTCTAAACCTAAGAAAATAATAATTTGAGTCGGGCCTGCTGTTTTCTCGTCCGCTAGCGGAACGCCCAAGTTGTCCATAATTGATTTGAATAACACCATCAACTCTTTACAAGACTTGTACGTTTTTTCGCCCCCTAAGAAATCGTCTAGATAATGTATTAGGTGGCCCGATTTCATTTTGGTTTTAACGCAAAACTCAAGGAAGGTTGAACATTTTTCAAATAAACTCGGGGAAATACTACAGCCGAATGGAAGAGCCTTATCGAAGAAAATTTTATCCTCCACCATAAATCCCAATAGTTCGAAATCCTGTGGGTTAATTGGTAGCAAACGGAATGCATTTTTTATATCCGATTTAAACAAGTAACAATTTTTTCCCAGTTCCTGAATGATATGAATTGCTTGGTCGAATTCTGTGTATTTAACCGAACATAATTTCGAGTCAATGAAATCGTTAATCGATGACCCCTCTGGGTAAGAAAGATGATGTATCAGCCTAAACTCCCCGGGTGTTTTCTTTGGTACCACGCCGATCGGAGATATTTGAATGTTTTTCATCGGACTAACGGTAAACGGGCCAGCCGCACGACCGGCATCGATTTCTTTTTGTACTTTTTGTAGGACAATCTCGGGGAATTGTCTAGCCGACACCAAATTCTTTGAAAAGCGTGTCCCACGTGGACCAGTATAATTTAAACGAAAGCCGTGTGTAAAACCTTCTAATAGTATTAGTGCATCACGGGATTTGTAATCAGACAACCAGTGGTTTAAAGATTGGATATTAATAGGTGAAGGAGCTAATTTCGTCGGATTATTCATAAGCGACGGTATGTTATTATTTACTATATGAACCGCGTTGACCACGGTACTGGTTATATCCCCGCCCTCTGTATGGGCGGCGGCCTCGAAAGGGATTTCCATTAAAACCTTGATGGGTATTATGACCCGCATTATATGTTTGCGATTGACCGTAAGTACCCTGTTGGTACCCGAAACGTGAAGGACCTGACTGAGTACCTGTGTGACAGTTCATTATGTTATGCGTGCCGCCACAATTAATACATGCGTGGTTATATTTACAACTCGGCCAGCTACATGAGCCTTTATTAAAAGCTACACATATGTTCTGCGATTGACCATGCTTCCGCGACTCGACCCCAAATTGTTTATACCTATATGTATCTTGCATTGAAGGCAAACACCTAGACCACAAGCCTTGATTAATCACCGACCACGACGACGGTGTGGTGGCCTGACGAAGGCGAAACTGCTGGTCGTATATTTTCCGAAATTGTCCCCCCTGGCGGGACGCACATTCTCGTATAACATAAAAATAGTGCAACATTTCATGTATCTTTGAGGGGTGTGTCGACAAATAGATAGACATATAGACAATAAACGCGTCTGTCCAGCGTTCAATAGTTCCGATATCATCTTTACATACCGTGGGCCGGACGGCAATCGTACCGTCGGTATTTAATTTGAGCGTACTACCGGAATATAGCTCGGCCAGTTCCACCGCACCCTTTATGAGCAAAGAAAGATTGACGTACTCGCCTTTACAGATTTTTTGTTTTAGAGTAGGCGGTACATGTAACGTAATATCGTCTTGGGCGACACGTGTCAGCTCGTGACCTTCAAAAAGCATGTTTTCAACATTTTGAGTTTCATTAAACGTGAACATATTAGCACTGGGTTGCATTACAGGCGGCAAACATGTACCGTTATATGGCAACGCCCCTATATCTAAATTTCCTAGAGGCAGGGTCTGAGCATTACCGGCGTTAGACAAACTACGGGTCTCCACGGGACTAGTATTAGTGATGCTACTGTTCGAACTAGCATTAACCTGGTCTTGTTCCTCATGAACCTGAGCCTCACAAATAATTTCATTAAAATCTATAACGTTATGATTTATACCTCTCGCTGGCTCCGTCCCGTCATCCAACGCCGGTCTAGCTCGCTTAGCACTGGCCCTAGTCCTCGGCCCCGTTGCTTCTGCACCGCGCCTTCTCTTTGCACCTTGTCCTCGACCCGGCATCATAAAGTATTGCTAGATAGCCAAAGTTTTAATTAATTTTCTTTAAAGTTCGTCGTTTGCTGCCGAACAAGCAAGTGAGCCGACGTGGCAATCATGTGAGTTCACGCTCAGTGAATATCGTATTCACGCGAGAATTACCATGGAAACGATAGCGACGCCGGGTAGCGATAAACGCACCATGTGTATATAGTACCCGGAGATCCCGTGAAATTCCGCCGTAATAAATTAGATTAATGCATAGATGAATTAATCTTTATTATGTATTAAAATTGTAAATTACTTGTCATGCTAAATGACCCATAATTGGAAATAAGCTTTATTCTATTCTATTCTAACTCGTCTGAATGCACTGGTTTTACATCCATATCAAATACATTTGTTTGTCTATTGCAAATAAACAAATACAACCAGATTAATGACAACAAGTTAAGAACATATTTCTATCGTAGATATGTTATTGTATGACAAAGCTCAATAAATCACCCCATTTATTTATCTAAGACATTTGTATTATCCAATAAATATGTTCAAGTGTTTTTGCTGTGACAGAATAATGGGAAGGTGTCTAAGCGCACAATAATTCAACCCAGAAAGAATGTATATGATGGACGAATCAAACTTTGTTTTTATGTTTGTGGGATGAAGTGAACATGACAAGGTTATTTATGCTTTCGTGATTAAATGTATGTATTGATTATTTGTTTAACAAAGGTATGCAAAAATCCGACAGGGAAGGTAGCACTTAATCTAACCAGCCGAGCACAGAAATCAGAAACACCACAACACAACTTCCCTGAGCAATACCCACTCAAAAGCCAAAAAACAATAAAAAATCCAAGTCTCCGCCAAAATAATGCAGGGTGACCCAATTTCATAAGGAAATTATAGAATAGCGGTTAATGTATGAGACCGAATGAAACGAAGCCAAGACTCAATTAAGTTCCTCAAGGCCCCGCTGCACGGCGACAACAAACAGCAAAACCCGTGCCAAAACGGCGACCAAATTAGGCACAAGCACCCCCTGACCTAGTTTAAAACACCAAGGACAGAGATCTCACGTTAATGCGACTTCAATAGGCACAACTACGACTTAAACTAGTTTACAATAATGGGCAAGGTATGAATAGCATGCATAACATTACATATTTCTAGATGCATGAAACTCCTGAATATGCCAACAATGTGACCCCATCGAGCGAAGAAGGCAAAAAAAGGTGCTCTTCCAGCAGAAGGGGCAAACCGAAACAATAAAAGAGTAGGGACAATTATCGCCTAATACGAGAGTATATCTAGCAACATGTAGTCAAAAAATATATATGCCAAAAACGTGTATACTAGTGACCAACAGCACAGTGATCTAATTCGAAAGTATCACATCCAGCATCTCTGCAAAATACAACTGAAGATAAAAAGGGTGGACGGTGGACATTAAAAAGAGGGCGAAAAAATTATATATGCCAAAAACGTTTATCATAGTGACCAAACAGCACAGTGACCTAATTAAAAAGTATCTCATCCAGCATCTCTGCTTAACCCTGCTTGAGGAGTCATGTGTATTAATGGTGTCATATCGCGTGAATTTTCTTTCTTTTTACACCTTTCTAATGTCAGTGTTTACCTTTTTGTATTGTCTGTTATTGAATCGTTGCTTTTGTATTTTTTATATAATCATGCTTGTAATTGTTGTTTTGTTAGATGACCCCGTGTGAGATAAGCTTTGGGCTTAGTCGACGTTTTATCCTAAAACTAAGTTATTATTATTACTAGTAGTATATAAATGTAACTATAACTATATAACTATATTTCAGTGTGACATGGCAGTGGCTACAAAGTTTTTCTTTGATATGGTCGACAGCAATAACACGTTGGTGATGGTGTTTGGAGATGCTTGCTCTACCGTGTCTGGTCCTATTGCAGAAATATCAAAACAATGGAACGTATCTTTGGTATGTTATTTAGAATTATTTAATATGACAATGACAATGATTTATTTGACATAGTGGCCACCGGCCCGTGATCAACATGAAATATCATGACAAATATATACTTTATATATTTTTATATTTAGCAGCAGACACAAAACATTTGTTTCATCACGTTACGAAAGCATTGTCTGTTTTCGAGAATTATTTGTTATAAAAACGCATTAAAGAAAGTTGTTATGCTAATGACAATTAATCGTTATTTTCGTGTGCGGCGATATGACGTCAACCCTCGTACATGCATGAATTTATAAATTAGGAACAAACATTATTACAACATTAATTGCATGCATACATAATTTCATATAAATTGCATCAATGTAATACAAAACATTTCAATACCATTCAATTTGCTGACGATAATATACGTTTGCGTTCAATAAATCCATAATAAACATACATAGCAAGGTTTTTTTTATAATATTTTCATTTCTGTTGCTCAATAATATGATAAAAGATTGTGTACATACTCTGTTGTAATATTTTTGTGGACTATATTTAGTTCTTAATTGTGACAAGCTCGGGCATAATAATACAAAATGTATTTCATTTTCCACCCCGGAACCACAAAGCTTACATATACGTTCATGTCTTGGAATATTTGCATAACGTCCTCTTTCAATACCAAGATCATGTGATGAAGTACGCAAACGTGCTAAAGCACTTCTGAATTTACGCACATTTAAAACATCTAAATATGTTTCGTGCACAAAAGAAGTTTTGAACATTTGATATAAAAAAAGTTTGGAACAATCATTTATACTCGTAGTCCATTCTTGTTGGTACTGGTCAGTCAGTCTGGTAAAAAACTGCCTGACAAATACATTTTCGTTTAGCACATATTGATTTTCCCACACATAGCCCATACCATTTGATAACAACAAGTGTTTTACACTAGATACCCAGTTTCTTTTACCATGTTCAGACATATAATATAACATATTGTAGCATTTCTTGACTAGTCTATCATCAGATAATTTGATTATTCGGCACCAGTATTTGACCACACGCTTTGCCGAAAAAATGTACATTGGATATCACAGGGACCACAGTTTCCTAAAACGCGGCATTTTTGGTACGTTCATTAACACACATGTAACGTTTACAGGCATAGTTGTGTATTATCTCAGTTGATGTATGTCTTTGGACACCCCATATATATTCCAATACAAACACTCATGAATGTTATTTTGAGCACTGTTTGTGGTGGTAGTGGTGGTATTTATTTAAACCTCTCGGTCAAGGATAACCCATGAAAGTGCTAGCACTTATTTCCAATGGGGTCCTGTGTTTTTGCTGAAGGGACAGCAGGTGGAAGAAACAGTGGTGCGATACAAGGTATCCGGGCGCGATGCCCTAGCTCTTTCCGAAGAGACACCTTGGTTCTTTAACGTGCCCGGTGTATAGCACCGATACACGCGAGACTACCTCTGTGTTGCTAACCAGTTCATCTCTAGATGGGTGGAAAACACAGAAAAGCTTTTCAGAAGTGATCAAGTACCCCGGCCGAGGATCGAACCCGGGACATCTCGATCAGCAGTCAAGCAGGCTATCCGCTCGACCACCGTACCACCTGTGGAGATCTATTTGGTCCCATTTCCTTGTTAAATATAAATACATCAAGTGGAAACGTTTTTTATTTAATTATTTGAATTCAATAAAGACTTTGTAGTAAAATGTGTTCCAAATATAGAAAGAATGCTAGACAAATTTTCCAATTAGACTATTCAGCGAATTTCCAATATTGATAATTCGGCAAAATAAAATCATATTCCCGACAAAACCGAATAGATTTCATGTTTTAAATTGATGTTGTTTCTTACAATTGGTAACAATTATTAACACAAATGCAGTAAATTTTCTCGGGACACTTAAGCTGTGCTAACCGATGAAAATACTCATTAATTGTGTCATCTATCCCTTTAAAGATCACAACGATGTACAGAAAATATTTGAAGCATTTGCCAATATTTTGATCATTGTATTGTATTTTATTATCTGGACAGACCCAATAGTTTCCCTTTTTCAGCTCAATAAGATCTCCCAATATCGGTGTATTCAGACTAAATTCTCTCATCTACGTCGCGCGGTAATTTGTAAGCTAAACACTCCTCCGCGGTAATTCAATTCTCGTGTCGAAGTTCTTTATTTGCAAAGAAATCAGAGACTTTCTCAATTCGTAACTTAATAATAGAGTAATTGCGACTGACATTCAAAGGACCTGACGAAATTACAGTATCCCGTTTGCATTCCAATCAGTCTCAGTAAGAAAACGATTGTAAACATAGTAGTCCGGAGCTGCAATGGTTGTTGTCGCTTCTAGCATCTAGATGATAAAACAAATTCTGCCGTTAGTTTCTTTACATTGTTGAGATCTGATAAATGTCGGTAATTATCTCCGACCGGACTAATAATTTTTCATAAAACACATCTTCTCAACGAAAACGTCAAATCCATCAAAATAACTTCCTAATAGTTTTCTTAACTGGTTAATATTCCTCAAAACTCTTTGCAATTAACCATGGTTTGTTTATACTTAATTGTCACGAAACATTTAACGTGCCATATTATTTATCCTGCCATTTAGATGTGCAATCTTAATTTCGATCATTAGGTACATTAAAATATTCCGTTTAACTTGTCTTGACAAAACAAACACAATTACAACTAATTAAAAGTTACATATGGTGTAAGAGCTGATGAAGCTAGATCGCACATGTACGTATACACGAAAACTATGGACATATGATATTGTTCTAAACACATAACATGGGGCTTTCACCAGATAGTTTAAGTGAGCCTGTGACTTGCCTTTTAACAAGTTTTTGAACTTTGCATAATATAACGACTGACAGTATATAATAGGTAGCATATAATATAATACTTTCTTGTAAAAGTGATTAAAAAAATAAACCTATATAACGCTATCTGAGTTGACAATCGTCTAACTTCACCATAGCTGATGTAGGAAATAATATACTAAAACTGGATTAGGCAAAGGGTACTAGAAACATAAAAACACAGGAATGTAAAGGATAATTACAACATAGATAGGGTTCCATAGAAATAACAGAGCATTAACAACACTTACACAAACAAATATCATAGACCCCAAGTATACGTCAAAATAACAAACATAAACAGGAAATAATGGAAAATTATCAAAATCATACTTTTCAGTGTTCAAATGGCACTATATACACTTATACACGGAATCAGAAATTAAGAGTACATCAAGTTTTCTTTAAAATGTGAGCTGTTCTAGCAACTAACGAACATTACTTTCGATTAGTAAAAAATAAATTTGGTCAATTTCTTTGATTGGGGCATCCAGTGGGATAATTTAAAGTACACATGTGCTAAATTGAAATAATTATTTATGGCGCCTCGCAACTGCAGCCTTTCATGCTATCAGCAAATAAACAATTTCCTTATTTCCCTGGCGTTGAAGTGTCTATGGCAACATTGTTATGGTGTGGATAGTTCGTCAAACAGTGTCAGACACGTGTCATTCAAGACACAATTTGATTGATTGAACAACTGGAAATATAGAAAGTTGTCATGTTAGATAATTACTTTGTCAGTTTTGATATAACTACAGTTTGTTTTTTACGCTAAACTCTCACAACTGTAGGTTAACAACGTGAACAACTTTGTTATTTCTGATAGAATGTCAATGTCAGTTATGTATGTTACTTATCAAAATAAGATTGAATGAATACATTGAATCAAGGGAACACTAGATCGTATACTGTTAATACGGTGCCATTTATCGTAAGTTGTATGATGGGCTGTTTGGAATATTTGCTAAGTATTTTCAAAACGAGTATAAAAATATCAATCGGGTATGGGTTACAAATCATAGCAATATGTACAACATATTAACTAACCAGATCATCCTAATCATCACACACTTGTTGTGCTACTTTTTAAGTATATTTACCTACATGACATAACTTTGACATATGGAGTAAAAAGTATACACCCAAACAGAATTACGAGAAATTTAAACTTTAATATATGAGTATATTATACTAGAACTGTCTACAAAACAAATAACACGGTTGTGGCGTTAGTAAATTATTTCTTCGCCGATGTAATACGAGCAAAAGTTCAAGCCAATGTCCTTATGGCACAGTAATTGCCTTCATAATATATTTTATCATTAATTACTGGTACTTTATGCGTTAGTAGGACTAAATATTCACACGAAAACATACATTTAAAAGGAAGTTCAAAAACCTCATTTTTGCAATAAATTATATCAACGACTTTATCATTCCAATAAAATATTCTGATGATACCAAAGCATGCAAACTGATAGTTATATGGTTCCGTTTTAATGCTAACTATCACTGTGAGAGAGGCATTTCAGAAGCTATTCAGAAGAAATCATCGTTGATTTTATTCTGTCTATGTTACGTCTGGTAGACGTTACGTGAGGAAATTTGATATTTGCAATTACAAATAATCCAGTCATTGTCCTATTGATGAATTTAATATTGATACATTTATATAAAAGGCCAAAAATGTACATAAATATGAATGTAAATGTAGACATAATTTAGAAGCTTTATGATTTCACTTAATATATCTCACTGTAATGGGTCTGCAAATGCGAGGATACCACAAAATTTATGTAAATGACGGTAACAATTGTCGCGAAATAACCCAACGTTGTATTGTTATGAAATTTGGAACACTTAAACAACTATCTTTGACAATAGTTCTGACAAATTTTCCTCTCGATCCGATCATAAACTATTGCACGACACTTCTTCAAATTCTCAATTTACCCCTAACGAATACGCTGTTTATTTTGTGACTTTTTAAATTCGGGTGACGTAAATTACGCTTTTATCGTGAAGTTTGTTCTGCATCAATTTGTAAATTAACTAGTGCAGTAATAGGTACATGCGTTAAACTAAAACCGGTGAAAATTTGAGTTATCTGGAACGGTTTATGAGATATCAAGAAAAATCAATTGGCAGCGTTAGAAGTACCGCTAAGTGTAGATTACAAGGAACTGGGATAGTCTAATGAACTAATAAACATGATATCATTTGACAGTATGCTTATCATGTTAGTTCAGATGAACTTTATTGTAGGACATTAATTTTGTCATGTTTAGTCTTATTAGATCAGTCATTATGTTCGCTGCCGTCAGATTTAATATTCAGGCCCTTGCGAGTAAGGAACAATACTGGTTTGGGGTTCGATTCTCAGGTTAAGCAAACAGGTTCTGATCATTTCCGTCCATTTAGAAACAGGACATGTAATGAGGAAAAGTTATTGGGTCGATCTGAAATGTCATGTGCTTAACTTAGTGAATATTTTCCAACGTATGTGATAAATTAGTTCGTCCCAAAGTAATGACCAGGACAGTAAACTGACATCTTGACTCTTGATGCAAGCAGATCGCACACATATTGCTGCATATAAATTCCCATGGAGAACGTCCACGTCTCTGATAGGAGAGAAATACGCCACGTAATCATTATCCTAACAGCAATCATCGATATGTTGCATGTTCACAAGACAACCAAATTGTCTTTGACAAAAGGCTAATGAAGGGAACGTTACTCTACATTTACTATGACAGTTTTAGAAATAATGTTACTGATTTTCACATTACAATATGAGATCGCGCAGGACTTATATTTCGTTTTCATACGAACGTTCCAAAGAGAAATTACCAAAGGGTCCAATACCGTAATGAATGCTTAATGAGAAGTATACTGTTTTCGGGAATTATTGCGACGTAGGTGGGTAGACTTATCGGAATTACAAGAGGACCATACAAATCTTATAATGCTATACTGAGTATTTTAGATAGTGGTGTATGTCATGAAATCATCCAATTCAGAACAAAATAACTGGCTTTCCAATGCATCATAAAATGAGTAGTGCCTTGGTCCCACTATGATCTTACAATAGATTATAAAATAATGGCATTGGTACTTATAGAATATTATGGTAGACGTTTTTATCATACACTCGCTAACAATGCCACATGTGGTTAGACTTGTCGGATAATACAAATCTGTAAAGCTTATACTCATAGTGAAAGCACAGACAGAAATGACAGCAAACGTGCTTTATTTATTATTTATTTACGATCGCAATTTACAGACAACGAAAACATCTATACAGATCATAAAATGAACGTGACATTTGACATAGTGTCTAATAAAATGTGGGATTGTATTTTTGTTTGATTACAATCTATATACCTCTGTCATGACTGATAGTGTTCGACATATCTACTTGTAAGGCTCTACTGCAGTATGAAGTCCGGTTTTCTATTACATGTACAGCTGTCGTATCGACCACAAGCTTATATTTCATTTGTCTTAATAGTTGTTACCAATTGTAAGAAACAACTTCAATTTAAACGTGTAATATGTTTGATTTTGAATATTATGTTCGCAGTATTTCCCGTTATTTCTATCTGTAAGAAATTCTATGACGAAGTGTACACACAAGGGTCATTACAGAGTCTGACTGATTAAGCGCCGGGCATGCCTTATCAAACGACCTTTCTTTCTTGGGGATATGTATGTGCCCTTGCAAAACTATCTATTTAAAGTGCATTTTAAACGTGCTTTACATGAAAAGTGCGCTAAATATATCGGATATGCATTCATTTATAAAAATAGGGACCATTCAATATTATCTTAAACCGTTATCACATAAATGACGTCGTAGTTCATTTGATAACGAATGAAGGAACAATGTTCCCCAAGACGTTTGTTAACAAATGCGTGACGTCAACAGTTTGTCGGCGAAAAAAACGTAACGTCGTAGGCTAAGTTTCGTTGTTTCGTGATGTTGTATTGACATGGTAACTATGAAAATGTAATTAAAAGAATCCGTCATTCGTTGTCTTTGAAATCAGCTTTTCTTAAACTCATCACGAATCTTTAGGCTCCTAAATAACTTGTTTTCTTGACCTGTTTAAGAAATATCGATCTCCAAAGACAGCTTATGACGGATCCTACATATCCCAAAATGATCAGTGGACAGGCATTCCGTGCACACTCATTGTAACATAATCTGGCAACAATGTTAAGATCACATCAGGATCATTATTAACTAGAACTATTATGGGTCATAAGTTTGCAATAAAAATGGAAATGTCACGAAACATAGTTATAATGTGTGCACGTTGATGGACAAATTGTCCCTAGTGTCTTATTTAACAATACGAAAGACGTAAGTCAATTATATAACTATATTAATTTTAATCTGCCTATCTTAATAATTACATAAATTAATGACTTTATTAAAGAGGCAACACAGATAAACACCATCAGAATGATATACTTGTACGGTATATCTAGCTATATGAAGTCCGAATATACATGTTTATGTGCCAAACACATTCACCTTAGCGACCAAGGAAGTCATAACTGCACAGTAACCTAATTAAAAAGTAACTTCCTCAGGTGTATATAGTTTGCAGCCTTTTCGTACTTATATAGCTAGAAATATGTTATGCTGGATCCCTTCTTTATATGCTGTAGCTTGCCGAGCTTGCTGAGGATGTTACTTTTTGATTAGGTCCACTGTAAACGGTTTGGAAGCCAGAACAGAAAACCAACTAGTCTTGTTGGAATGACAAAAAATGTGCCAAACATATACCATTTTTGTTTTTTTTACTCTTTCTTAAAGTATAATGTCTAAAGTTTGCATTTTCACTTGTTGGCAAAAAATAAGTGTGGCTTTCCCCCTAAAATCCAAGATGGCCGCCAAAATTCCCTCCAAAATTTGACAATAGTCCTATATATCAAAATATATTAACATTTTCTAAACTTTATCATAAAAACAATATTGGAATCACTTAAACAGCACATATATAGTTATGTTCATTTAATTAAATGCAAAAAGTGGAATAATTTTCACGACAACCGAAATCTGTAACTCTGATAATAGGACGAAAACCACTTTGCCTTCAGCTCGATGTCTATAATATATAAATCTTTGAACTAAGTAAGTACTTGGTCGATGTCTAAAGTCCCATCACAAGCTGATAACATATAAAGTTTCTTTTACTACATGTATAACTATTATCACCGAAGCTTCCTATTTAGGAATATCGAAACTATAAATCTTGGAAATTGAGTACAGTATATAAACTTCAATTAAGGTATGGCTCGGTTGAACACATTTAAAATGAGCTAACAATAATAGCGTGGTAATGTCTATCGAACGTCTAAAGCATTAGAGAAGACACTTAAAGTTGAATGTTTCTCTGAAATAAATATGTCTCGTTTTGCCTAAAGACACATTATGTTAGACTTTTATTACTATAATCTTTAACATAACTGATTTAATAAACATGATCTAATTTGGCATAATGTCTTGTCTGGTTATCCAATTATATGTGTGTTTCGTGGGGTATTGTTATGTTGTGACCATTAGTCTAATTGACGTAAACAGTTTCCCTGAAGGCAATAACAATCATAGACAAACACACCTAGCCTATATGCACGCGACTGAAATAGACTGACTTCTGGATCCTGGATTCAAGATGGCAAAAATTTAAATTACCATGAAAAATGGCTGTCTCTGATAGGAGGGAATTCGCCACGTTTTCATTTCCTAACAGCAATCATCGATCTGTCAAATGTTCACATGACAACCAAATTGTCCTTGACATACATGACAACCAAATTGTCCTTGACAAACATGACAACCAAATTGTCCTTGACATACATGACAACCAAATTGTCCTTGACATACATGACAACCAAATTGTCCTTGACATACATGACAACCAAATTGTCCTTGACATACATGACAACCAAATTGTCCTTGACAAACATGACAACCAAATTGTCCTTGACATACATGACAACCAAATTGTCCTTGACATACATGACAACCAAATTGTCCTTGACAAACGGCTAATGAAGGAAACGTAAATCTACTTTCACCATGACAGTTTTAGAAATTATTATAATTATAGATTTTCACGATAGCGGACAATACAATATAAGATTGTCCAGAAATTATATTTCCTTATTATAAATTTTGAGTTTTTCGACTCGCCATTTCTGTATCTGAATAAAATTATGCGCATGCATTTATAATGATGAATGTTTAAAGCCATGTGATTTGACCTTTTTGTGTCGTGGTTGAAGGTTTGTAATAATTATTTTAACTTTATTTCATTTATGGAGACAGAAATAAGTTAAAAGATACAGCTAATTATCTTGATAATGTTTCAAAGGAGGAGAAACAACATGGACTTGCACTTGTGGTATTTGATGCTGTCTTATGTTTAGTTGACCTACTACAATTGAGTTCGCACAGTGGATTATGGAAAAATGTCCTTGGTAACTTGACCGAACGTGTAGTCTTAAGAGTAATCTTAAAACCGATGATCTATTATACATGACATAATATTAAAGCCGACAGTTTTGTCATATTTCCGCTTCCAATGTGGTTAGACTTGTCGGATAATACAAAGCAGTATTGATAATACTCACTTCAAACAAACAGACGGAAATGACAGCAAACAGGTCGGATTTATTTACGAACACAATTTATAGACAGAGAAAGCATCTATATAGATCATACAGTGAACGTGACATTTGACATATTGTCTAATAAATTCAGGGATAGTATTTATGTTTAATACAATATTTAGACGTGATGACTGAATATGTTCGCGATACCCTTTTCTAATTTTCTAGAACAGTGCGTATTCCGGTTTTCAAACGATCTGTCGTTTTTATTTTTATTTGAAGGGTAAAAGAAAATAGGCCAAATAATAATCTGGTATTGTTAATCAAGATAGTGTTTAAATGTCATGTTACACATAGATATTCACATCACCTCGTTCCACATGCCAAGCCAATGACTAGATTGATGTCTCTATCATTACCCTTTTGTCAAAGACAAAGTTTTTCTATGATTGTGACACGTCAATATGGTGAGAGTGTATCAGAATTCTTTCATACTATTGATACAGTATTAAAGCTAATTGAATTGGTATTATTTTACCGCGTGTAACATTCAGTCAAATGTTATGAAGACCATTAGTCGTATAATATTACTACACAACTAAGTAAGAACAATTGTTGTGTAATATCCTTCCTTTATATGAAGATGTTGGCCTTGCACGGAAATTACTGCGTTGGAAACAAATGTCTTTTCAAGTCAGCTTGTTTAGTTCATTTAACTGTCACAGTTCCGTGTAATCTATGTTTGGTTATTTCGCGACATTTGCTATCGTCACGTTCGTCACTATTGGATTTACAAACTTGTTTTTGGTTTCTTCGCATTTGCATAACCCTTCTTAGAAATACAACCTAAAGCTTCTAAGTTAGGCCTATAATCATTGGCATTCCTTTACATTAGTTAATAGTTACGTGCATTGTCCTCTACAGTTTTGATTTTTTATATAAATATATTCAACATTCACTTTATCAATAGGACAATGACTGGAGTATTTATAATTAAAATATTACATTTCCTTCTGCAAAAGCAGACAAATGTAAACAGGTACACAAAAGTAAAACATAATGATTTCTAAACAGGTTAAGGTCTTTCTCGAAGTGATAGGTAGCATTAAAGCGGAACAACATATTAACTGTCTGTTTGCGTGCTTTGGTATAATGATGATGCTTTATAGGAATGATAAAGTCGTTGCTTTCATTTACTGTAAATGTTAGGATTTTGTAGTGTCTTTTGAATTTTTATTTCCGTTTGACTAATTAGTCTTTCTAATGCATTCAGTACCTTTTACTTATGATCAACTATACTACAAATGCAATGTCGCGCCAAACCGACATTTGCAAATACATTTGACTTCGGCGAGAAAATAATTAATGGACGCCACGATCGTGCAAATGTTTCTTGTAGACATTTCTAGTATGTATACGAGTATAAGTGTTCTTCATTAATGTACTAGTATGTCATTGGTATGGCATGAATATGTGCAAAATATTACTTAAAGCGACATTGGCATCATAGTTATATTGGCCAGCAAAAGGTACACCATCGTATATGCCTTTGACTTTGCCTACACTTTTGTGTCTCTATTCCATTATTTTAAACATCGATTTCATATATATACGATATGCTATGCGGTATGTTTTGATTGTTGCTTATATCCGATCGACATCTTCAATATTAATTTTTCAAATACTTTGACAATATTAAAAACAGCCCAACATATCACTTAAGATATGACACTGTACATAACGTGTAAAATTATTCGAGCCGGTTTTTCATTTTATTCAATTTATTCATACATTGCTATTTTGACAAGCAACACACAGAACTGTCATTGACATTATATCAGAAATAACAATGCTTTCATATTTCAAACCTACAGTTGTGAGAGTTAAGTGTAAATAACAAACAGTAGTTATATCAAAACTGAAACAGTAATTATCTAACTAAATCAATCTTCCATAAAATCTTCAACAAAAAACTGTGAACTAAAAAATAACTATGCAAAGTAAAGTATGATATTTGATATTTTGGCCCCATGATGTGTCGTTATTATTATGATTTGAAGATCTTTCGTCAAAGTGTGACAGTGAAATTATTTTAAAAAAGAGCTATAGAAATATGCCTTATTATAGAATCTTTATTAAGACAGTATCTTAAACTGTAATTAATCTAAATTGCTGTATAATGTCCGACATAGACACACCATTACAGCTATCGTATCAAAGTACATGTTGACAACACAACCAATATGCATAAATCAATGGCATTTGAAAAACATAATACATTTGTACATATTAGTAGAAATTGATAATTTTTGAATACCTACAATAGTAATGCTTACATGGAGTTTTCTAGTCAGCCATAAGGTTGCAGCAGCAATATTTCAAAGTATGACGGCTTCACACAGCGTAGATATAAAGTTTTGAAATGTTGAAGAGATGTAGAATTTATTATGTAAAGAGGGATAGAATTCCATATTGAGGTGCCAGAGAAAACAAATGTATTGAGAAATAATGCAGAGCTGGACTATACAAGCGTCCTCTTACCCGAGACTAATTTGAATGCGAACGTGAAGCGGTAATTTCGTCGAAGCCTTTGAATGTCAGTCGCAATTACTGTATTATTAAGTTACGAATTGGGAAAAATGTCTGATTTCTTTGCAAATGAAGAACTTCGACGCTAAAATTGAATTAGGGCGGAGAAGATATTTGCATACGAATTGTCGGGCGACGAAAAAGACAGACTTAGAAAGCTCGTGATTTTATTCTGCGGAATACTAGTAGTATAAGTATTTTGGCAACTAATGGGTGTTTACTAATCCCAAGACACAATGGATAAAGCTAAAATATATTATTTGGGTACATACGATATTTTGATATGTTCGTCAAATTTTCAACGGTTTGTACAGCGGCGGGGCCTACCAAAACATACCACAACGGTCTTACCGGCTGTATGAAGCACCAGCAGCAATTACGTCATAGGCAATGAGATTGGTATTGATTTAGTATTTCAATTTCAATTAATCTAGTTGGAAAATAAGTCCAGCAATCGAATTGTACTAGTTCCCATTACACACGACACGTATTTGACTGAACCCGTCGTTATTAAATTTACATAATATATGAGTTCGCAACTTAAATATATAGGAGGAATGGTAGGACAAAATTATTTTTCTGACATCACTGTATAAAATAGTATTACAATGTGTTAGAATAACTACGGGTATATCATGCGACCTTAAATGATATGTTTGTTGTGTTCAGGGAAACAAAAACTAACTATTATAACAGTATGTGGCAGGAGCAACTCTGCAAGAGATAACTAAGAAGTCACTTAAGCTAATATAACTAAGACATCTCTGTCCGAAATTATTATATCTGAAGCCATGTATCATGTTTGTGCTTAGACCTATATATTATAAACCAATGTCTAACAGGTCTAATCATTCCTCATAGATCATGTTGGATTTCTGCACCATTAGCATGACAATGTTATTTGCATCACAAAGACGAACATCTCTCTTGATATTAATTTTGGCATCGGCAGCAAAAAAAGCGATATATAACAAAAAACGTTTCTTATTGATTCGTCGTTTGATATATAGAAATGAAGATATATATTCCCTTAGCACGTTATCAGCAATTTCCAAGCATCTTAATTTGTCTGCACGCAACATCACTGCCTGTAGAGTCAGGAACAAGTCATTGCTAGTGAAGATATTGTATTTTACACTTAGACATACAATAGTACATTTTGTCGAACTGTTTAACATGGAAGATGTATTAGATGTGCACGTTTCTACTGACATGGCAGGACAAACGTCTGGGGAAACATTTCGGACAGAAATATCGTTGCAGTTTCTGAAGTGTGTGCATGATTTAAAATATCTACTCTGAGATCCAGTAAAATATGGAGAACAAAAGCATATTTTATTATGCTGACTATAACATAGTCAATATCATATAAGTCACAAGCATATTTTATTTTGCTGACCATTTCACAGTCAATATCTTACAAGATAAAACAGGAAACTGTGTTCGCTGACAGTAACAATGCTTACGTCCTTGATAAAAAACTATACTGCCAGGCAAATGGTTTTGGTTCGATTATCAAGTTGAATAGGTTCTGATCATGTCCGTAAATTCAGACAAAATGTGGAGACGTTGTTGGTTTGATAGATTGCTCGAAACAGCTATATGCTTATTGCAGAACGTCTTCTGAATATGGTACAATGTATGTGACGGATTATATCTTCATAAATTCACAAACAGGACAGTAAACTGACATCTCGACTCTCGATTCAAAGATCGCACAAAATATTGTTACATTCAAATGCATCAATATTCCATGGATTAACGTTCTGGTCTCTGATAGGAGAGGGTTCGCCACGTTATCATATTCCTAACAGCAAGCATTGATTTGTCACATGTTTAAGGTACAAACAACTAGCCTTTTACAAAAAGCTAATTAAGGAAACGTAAAATCTACATTCACCATGCTCTTTGAACGAATGACCTATTCCATATGCCAGAGTAGTAAAACAGACCGTTTTGTCATATTTCCGCTAACAGTGTCACATGTAGTTAGACTTGTCGGATAATATAAAGCTGTATGGCTATATTCACTGTGAACATACAGACGGAAATGACAGCAAACGGGTCGTATTTATTCACGAATGCAATTTACAGACAAAGATAGCATCTACATTTATACAGACCAAACGGTGAATGTGACATTGATCATATTATCAAATAAATTGCGGGAAAGTATTTGTGTTTGAATACAATATTTAGACCTCCTTGATGACTGATTATCTTCGCCATATCAACTTGTATTTCTCTACTACAGTGTGTACTCCGGTTTTTTTTAAACTTATTTTCCATTTCAACGCACTGTCCTTTTCATCAAGCATATCTGGGTTTTGTAGGGTAAAAGACAATAATTCAAATAACGTTCAAGTAGTGTTACAACATGTCGAATATATATTCCTCAATACACATTAATCACCTCATTCCACACGTCTCACCGACCAGAGTAATGGCGCTGCGAAACAATATTGTCGTGATGTTTTATCTTAATGTTATTTTACTTAAACCTATCATACTTTCGTCAATAGTGTCATAGTCTGCGTAATTGTACATATCTATAAATAGTAGTTTGTCAAAAACAATTAACCGAGTTTTCGCAAATATACCGGATTTTCCTCATAATGTTGATATGGTATTAAGATTCAAAGCTAATTGAATCGTAATTAATTTCCCGCGATAACATTCAATCAAATATTACGAATTCAATCAAAGATACGCTATTACTACACAACTGAGTAAGGGATATTGGTGTGTCAACGAGGTCTTATTTATGCCTTTATGATGCTGGCCTTGGATGTAAAAAACCGTTGACAAGTGTCTTCACATGCTATTTGTCCATGTGTCATATGTAAGCATGTATAGTTTATTAGACTTGCATAGTTTCTTGTAATGTACGTTAGTTTTTTTCTCGATAATTCCTAACGTCACGTTCGTCACTATTGGATTTACATAAATGAATTGGTTCCCTTGCATTTGCAATACCTTCTCAGAAAGATCATAATTTATTTAGTCAAGCCCCGAAGTTTCGATGTTTGGCGTATAAGCATTTACATTGCTTAACATTAGTTCATATTTATGTACATTGTCCTCTACAGTTTTGACCTTTCCTCAAGTTACGGCGGCCAAATGTATGATGGACAAAATAAAACATAATGCACTCTAAAAGGCCTCTCTCAGAGTGATTTATAGCATTCAAACACCGATTACTCTACATTTGACATGACATTACACTAGCCTTTCATTTTAAATTATTATTATAAGATGGATTTTAGTATGGATAGTCTGTATCGACACTGTACACGTCTTTATGTACATCTGCTATAGCTTTGACCTTTATATAAATGAGACGTTCTCCAGGAAAACTGGGCTTAGTGACAAAATTGTAAAAAGATTGATAATATATTATTAGAAAGAGGAGAATCTTTGGAACAGTGTTAGGAAAATAATAACAAAGTGTTCCATACACTGACAAAGTTATAAACCTTTTAAGCCAGTCACTATTTTTAGTGACGTCACGAAAGTCATTCTCTACGTTAGAACCAGCATTTGATAAATGTTTGACGTAAACTTTTTAATTTGTAGCGCATTTTAAAATCATATTCTTATTTTACTAAAGTAAAACATATAATGAAATTCTAAATAGGTTACGATCTTTCTCGAAGTGATAGGTAGCATTTTAACGGAATGACATAACGGTCTGTTTGCGTGCTTTAGTAGCATTACGATAAATGATAAAATCTTTGCTTTTATCTATTGCAAACGGTAGGATTTGGACTTCCTTTTGTATGTATATTTAGTTTGAATGATTAGCTCTTTTAATGCATGGTGTACATTTAATTAATAATCATATTATGTTAAAATATGCAAACGTCGCGCGAAATCGACTTTTACTATAACGGTTGTCGTCGACGAAGAAATAACCATTGCCGCAATAATCGTGCAAACGTTTCTTGTATTCATTTATTTTATATTTAATTTTGAAAATACTCAAACTATCCCTAGTCCATCATATCACTTCAGACAAATTGCACTGTACAAAAAGTGTAAAATTTTTCGACCCGGGCTTCTTTGAATCGATGTATTTATTCATTGTTTTTTAGACAAGCAACATACAAAAACTGTCATTGGCATTCTATCAGAAACAAAAAAAAATTTCAGCTTGCTAACCTACAGTTGTAAATGTTAAGCGTAAATAACAAACTGTAGTTCTAACAAAACTGTCAAAGTAACATGACACCTTTTTATACTTCCAGTTATTCAATCAATCAAATGGTGTCTTAAATGACTCGAGTCTGTCACTGTTTGACGGACTATCCACACCATAACAATGTGGCAACAAACACATCAACGCCAGGGAAATGTGGACATAGTATACATGTATTTGTTGATAACATGACAAGTTGTGGTATTCCTAGGCGCCATTCTTTATTATATAAATTAAAATATGTGTACTTTAACGTACCATAGTCGATATACAGGGTTATGTACGTGGGGTGGTCCACAATTAATAGGACTTTTTTAATAGCATCACGGCAAATCAGAAATTCATCAATTTTTTGTATATTTATTTTTGATTGAAAAATAATAAATTTATTAAACATTAAATATACTGTGACTTTATTATGATGTTAGAGATTGCTCAAATGTTGGAGCGCCTACCAGTGTGCGAACAGTGTTTATTAACGTCAACTTATTTTTCTTTAGCCCCACCTATGCTTATTAGTAAGTTAATGAATCCGCGATATGTAATCAATTTGAGCAAACAGAACAAAGGTGGCTGCTTAATGCAACTACATTATACGTATTTCATTATTTCATTGGCTAGCACGGTTGGCTTTTCCGAAGTGCACCCTTGTTTGACAGTTTATTGGCGTTCATGTCATTTTTATTCATGACGCGCTTGTATACATACACTTGATTACTGACTTACGATAACATACATAGAGCGATTTATTCGAAAGTTTGCATTCTCATGTCAAAGTCATCCACGTAATGTCATACAAATAGGCGTTACTATTTATCGAGTGGATATTGAGATATTCACATTTTTTAATAAGGGTAGTAATGACAAATAATAGTGTGACCCGCCTTAGTGTTACATGGTTTCTATGACAACGCTTCGTATGAGCATCATCACCAACATAGAAATTATGTTGCTTTCAGCATATAGAGCATACATTGCTATACATATGGGACAATTTTCATTGAATTTTAATTGTTAGGTAAGAGGTTATGAGAAAAGTCCTATTATATCTGGAACACCCCTCGTACATCAATCGTCTTGCTAATAGTCAATATAATTTGTTGTTCTTGTTTAAAACAAAACTCCTTTCACAGCAAAACTCGAGTACTACGCACTCAACTAGTATGTTTTTACAAGTGTTTCTACTTCTGACTTGCCCATTGTCTTAACTAGGTCAAGTCGTAGTTGTGCCTCTTTTGGTTGAATGGCGTTGGGTCACTGTCCTTGGTGTTTTAAACTAGGTCGCACCCTTGGGTTGTTGCGCCTCATTTGGTGGCCGTTTTGGCATGGGTTTGTGTGGGCATTGCTTGTTGTGTCGTGGTGTTTCTGATTTCTGTGCTCGGCTGGTTGGGTTGAGTGCTGCCTTCTCTGTCGGAATTTTTCATACCTTTTTTACTAACTTTTCAAATGTCGATATCCAATTCAAGTACGTATTACGTATTTAATCACCGTTACTAGAGACAATATAAATAACAAGTTTCGAATAGTATCTTCCTTTATCCTTATTAAAAGAAATCGTTCAAATAAATTTTAAAAAGCATTATGTAACTGTAACTCAGTTGTAACAGTTGTTAACACATGTAGAGGGAAAGTATTTAGTTCAATGATCAATGTTTAGAATGAAAATCTTAATGACATGAAAACAAATTAAAACGGTCTCGTTTAGTGTTGATATTATAACAACACGTTAGAATATCGTGACAATTGCGTATAGACAAACCATGATTAATAACAAACATATGTCTATGTTTAGAATTGCATTAACCAGTATAGAAAAAATAGAAAGATGTTAATGTGATCATTTTGTTTCCAAACGAAGATGCGTCAGCAATGCTAGTGTATTAAATACTTAGACATGCAATAGTGCATTTTGACGTGCATGGACGGTGTATTTTGATTTGCATGCTATGTGTTTTATGATAGAACAAACTACTGGGGAAACATTGTAATTATGCATGTTATTGTTTCATCACTATGATGTGCTTGCTATATAAAAAAGGTTTAATATTATATCTAGAGACAGAATGCAAATATATTAGACAAACTTATGCATATTCAATTAACATACTACATCCTACGCACGCATTCGTTTTTGTTGTTGTGTTATGGTTGTCCTTTTGATCGATTGATTTGTAATACAATTGCAGTCATTTTCACTGTAGTAAATATGTTTTTATTCGCCTGAAGCCAAATATCGTTAGACTTTTAGTTATATAATCTTTTTCGAAACTGATTCAATAAACATAGTATAACTTGACACAATGCATTATCTGTAATATCCAAATGTGTGCCTTGTGTGGGGTTTTGTTATTGTGTCAGTCCAGTTGATGAGAAACAGTTTTCCTGGTAAGAAAGGGTTGGTGATATCGTATGTTTATGTTACAATTCGACAGACAATCTATTTAAATAGACTGGCATCTCGATGATTGATTCAAGCCGATCACTCCATATTTGCTGCATGCTAATGCATCATTTTACGAACAATTTCCGCGTCTTTGATAGCTAAGAAACACGCCATGCTTTCACGTCCTAACAGCTACCACCCATCTGTCACAAATGCAAGATACAACCAAATTGTCTTTGACAAAAGGCTAATGAACGAAACGTAAATTTACCTTCACAAGGACAGTTTTAGAAATTATGTTACAGATTTTCAAGTTAGCGGACACTACAATATGAGATTGTGCAGAAATGATATTTCGTTTCCATAATTACATTCCAATGAGAAATTACCAAAGGGTCCTATAGACTTGTCGGAAAATACAAAGCTGTATTGATAATACTCACTTTACAGACGGAAATGACAGCAAACGGATCGTAATATACGAATGTTATATACAGGCATATAGAATCGATGCATATCAAACAGCGAACTTGGCATTGAACATATTATCTAATATATTACGATATAATGTTTGTGTGAATACAATATTTGAACCTTTGCAGGGAAGTTTTGTGTTCACCATATCCTCTTGTAACTCTCCACCACGGTGTGATGAAATTTTATTCGGTTTTCCATTATTGTCAATTTTACCACTCTTACCGGTTTTATAGGGTAAAAGAAAATAAGTCAAATAACGATTAAGTATTGTTAATTGAGACATATATATATTCCTCGGTAGTAGATGCATTTGGTAAACTGTCGATTCTTCTAAGTTTGGCATACACATGCATATACATTAACAATATTTAATATTAGTAAGAGCCAAAAATGTTTTAGTGTCAATGTTCTGTATTGCTAATGAAGGAGTCGGTGTTGCTATTGTTGCCATTTATTCAATTGCATCGTCATGTTCCTTATCATCAATAGGACAGTGACTGTGTTATTTGTAATTAACATATCGCATTTCCTACCTTCAAGGTTGCCAATTGCTAAATGGACAAAACATAGTTAACATAATGAGTATGACAATAATAGTTCTATATGCGTATGATGATATGCGTGACATGGTTAGTTGCTTAACAAATGTATCCTTTATCTCTGAGGACGTCAGGTTTGGCAAAGATATCCGAAGAGAAATTATAACCGACGTCCCATACTGATTCGTATTTTTGATGTGATAAAATGACGACAATTTTTTTCTTGGTGCGAACTACTCACGAACCCAACATACAATTCGTCTCCGTGTTAGCTGTATATGTCTACCTTATGTCGCCAATGCAAATCGTTTAGTGAGACACGTTTAAACGATGCACTATTAATGATTTCGTCCTCAATATTTGTTACAAGAGAAAAAAATCTAATCTTGCATATGAATCTGGCAACGACACGTAAAATAGCAATGATTATAATAATAATACTCAATGCCTTTGCTAACACCTTATGAACTCTAGGTATTTATAAAAGCATTAAACGTATCCAGGTTGTACAATAGTGAAAGTTAAATAAGGATTTGAAAAATAAGTTGATTAGATGGCACCTTCGGATTCGTTTGGATATGAAGCAGGTTCTTAAATAATGATAAAGCATAGAGTTATCAATAGGAAACACTGGTATATCACCATTCCATCAAAAGGTGCATGTGAAATATAATATGTAAACATACCGTTCACTTACTCCTAACTGAGAGTTGTTACCTACTTATCGAATCTAATCACACAAGCAAGAAACATTATAAACTACATCGGTAATCAAAAACGAAGTTAAACTACTTTTATATTCAATTTCTCTAAGACTGAAATGATTTAAATCAAAGTTACATCCTTTATTTTAATAACATAGATCTGGAAAATAAAATCGGTTGCTCAAACACAAAAGAAGACGCAGTTTATTTCTAATTTGAACTAATAAATTATCAATTTGATTTGGCTACTGAAACATGAAATTGTTGCGCTTATTTAACACATTTTGTGTCTTGAATCTTGCCTTCGCCAAGGCAAAATGTAATTTCGCTTTATGTTGTAAAATACAGATGGTCCCTTCATAAACAGTTTGAAGTATTGGTGATGTGTTGTCGTTAAGGAAAAATTATACTGTATTATGGTTTTGAAATGGATGCACATACCTGGTATACCTTATGTATACACGTGTACAAATACTTATGATGAAAAAACTCATTGTTATTACGAATAAGACGAGCAAGATCGATTTCCACCATTATGATACTGTTCTTTCAAAAATTCCTATCACGCTCATACAGCCTCCCCCTTTTAAATGCATATTTGTATTACCCCATACAGCTAGTGGGGTTTTGATATTTAAGTTCCGTGGAAAATTAGATTCTAATTAGTTTTCTTCTACACCAACCTAATGAAAATACAAAATATGTTAGCAATTTGTGTCCCTCATGGAAGCGATTATAATCTATGTAAATAGTCAATAATCTAGGAACTGAAGATGAAAACAAGAGTTTGACCTATAGTTTCAAAGTGCCGTGACGTTCAGAAACCAACATGTATTTCCATAACGTGAATTAGAATGTATTTTATAGACAGTAAGTCATTCTAGTAAATAACGATGTTGAGCAGTCGATACGGCACAGACAGTACACAATAACAAAAACATAATCAGATATATTACGATAGATACGTACAAAATTACAATCAAATGTAATGTAAATCAAATTAAATTTCTACTTAAGTTTGGCAACCTGTGTATCATCAATCACATCAATCATTTATTAATACTACTAATAATCGATCATTGGACAGAAGAGCCATTAGGTATGAAGTTGTTTATGAACTGTGTGTAACAATTACTATACTGAGCGTCAAAAGTGTCGCACACGAATTAAAAATTCAACATATATAGATTGTTAACTCGAAATAACTTTTTACTAACACTGCCCATTGTTGTGCCCATAGTTGTCGTGTTAAACCCATTTCTGTGGGCGTCCGTCACGATTGAATGAAAACACAATCACAAATGGCAAAACGTCTATTTAAGCGCGCAAAATAAGGGGTTTTCATTTTCGACTAACTTTTCACTTCCAATTAACTTACAACATGTCTGTGATACGAAATACGCAAATAATAAGTCAAATCAGTAAGCAAAGAACGCTTAATATGATGGCGAAACTTGATAATTATGAACATAATCGCGTATATAAGAGTCTTGAGGCTGGCGTTTAACATAAAATACTTTAAATCGGATAAAATTGACATGTCTCTATCATAATAAGACAGTTGTATTATATCCAACAGACGGACCGTGTATATGATGTACCACATGACAACAGGTCAAGGGTCAATGCCGCTGACCAAGAAAGGTAATGCTGCTGTACTTTTAGCATCAAATTCATCGGCATTGTTTAAGATTAATCATGACCCAACCGACTTTATGGGACACTTCCTTTTATTTTTTGTTTTTATGACCGCTGTTTCTTAAAATCGTTATTTATTTCAGTGTCTCTTACGACTTCAGCAAGTGTCTGTGGTCAATAATCAATTAAAATAACCTCCCTTCCCACTGCAAAAAAGTAGAAAATTGTTATGCGTATTTTTGAATAGAGAGATTGTGCCGCATGTGGTATTAGTATGGATCAATTAATATCTTAAAATCAATAATCGTCATGGATATTTATCAAGTATATATCGCTATACACATATATGCGCCTGAACCACCATAAATTATTTAGCCATTCTAATAAAGACGCACAACGTTTGGTTGGCGGAACTTTTGACGCTCAGTATATATTTGCTGCATGACTTCGTTATCTTATTTTATTTAGCTATTTAATAGTTAAGTATTCGCCTATCATAACCATCGGTATCCTCTTTCCGGGAACGAGATAGACCATCTAGCATGACCAACACCCGCGTTTCTTCCTAAAATAATGTATAACGTCCACCCAACAAACTTTCCGGTATTGCTTCCCCACAAACAGCAATGTTGTACACCCAGTGTATCCGCGACAACATCCCCTCCTCGACAATATAGTAAACATTCAACAACCTCGATGGAACACTACGGATCAATTTCCCGAATGTTTAAAGCAGTTTTATCAAATCGTCTTGGACAACAGCACATTGTTGTTCATCAATTTGCTTGCTTGAATGTATCCCTCCAGTATTGTTTAATCAGGCGTTGATTCTTTAAATTAGGAAAATTTCTACACAAGGGGATCGATCATTTCCTTTTTCACAGAAATGAACAGAATTTCACAATATATAGCTAATGAGGTTTTCAGTTTCTCGAATTTAATCAACTTTCCAAAATATAGCGCGCGCTATTCACGTACAACCTCTCAGAGGAATCTAATGGCGATATGTCTACATATCCCAACTGAATTGTCCTTACACATTTTACTAAATAAGTTGCGCTTAATTCGGCACAAGGAATGGTTCATTGTGTCAAGGTCATTCAGATAATAAAGGAACTGATTACACTATTGGTTGAATTGCCACAATTATAAGACGGGGTTATAAAATATAAGCAACCAACAGGAAATACTTACCCGAACCATTTTAAACAAAATAACATCTTGTATTGTAACATCGATCATATTAGTAAGTATCACTTATAACGAACTAGTATCATGTTTATTTTGTACTTCTGTTTTCTAATCTATAACAAGCTCCTTCAATACATTTAGACTTGAGTATGTTGTTGCGTCATGATTTGTACTGACTTGAGTAATGTCAATATTAATATTGTCCTTAGTGTATCGGTAAAACAAGACACTCGGTTGTTTACACAGACTACATGCATTATGCTGAAAGCTACTATTATCTGTAAGTTACACTTCAATCTGCAAACATAGCTAAGCGCATCACTTTATTAATGTTAGTCCAATATTTAAAAAGGTATGAGGAAATCAGACAGGGAAGGTAGCACTCAAACTAACCATCCGAACACAGAAATCAGAAACACCACAACACAACTACACTGAGAAAACCAAAGAAACAAGTCCCGCCTAAAAAATGCAGGATGACCCAATTTCACAAAGAAGTTATTGAATAGCGTTTAATGTTTTCCAGGGAAACTTTTTATGAATAACACCCTTGGTCCCAGCTATTTTGTTATAACATAGTATAATACAAAAGATATCAAAGACGTAAACCTATACGCAGAGATACAAATGTTTGCAATGCTTAAGGTAAATAACCACTAAATGCCTACGCGGACCAAATTCAGATACAGTCAAATAGTCCGTTAAAAAACTTTAAAGCGACTGGAAATGGGGGTATGTCTTGACAAATCAGCATCAGAATCATGAAATTGGTGTTAAATGCTTTGTATGTATGTATGTATGTGATGTAGTGAAATGGTTTTATTCAGAAATATTTTGTATTCTGGCTTAAATATGAAAGTGAAAGTAAGGTTGGGGCTAACGGACAGTGCGTAAATCCGTACATGTGAGAAAATCTGTTCACCGCGTTTGACGAACCAAATTTTTCTTATATGATACATGACCCCCTGTTTTTTTTTCATTTTCTTCAAGCTGGATGCTGTTTCTATTGATTAAAAGAATTTGAGAGGGCCCCATGGACAAAAAGTTGACATTTTTTTTGGCTGACCTAGGTCACTTTACATTGAGTTAAAGAACAACTCTATTTGGTGGTTTGTGACCTTAAAGATCATCAATGGAAATCGGCCCTTAGAGGAATAAAAAATAATACAAATATTCCGGCATCGTTTCATATCTCTATTTTTCGATAAAATGTTTTACAAATATGTATTAGTTTCTAAATTTATTCATCACATAGGAATATCAGACACCAGTATGTGTTTGTATTAGGATTTCCTATAACTACCGCAAATATCTCATCATACAGCGCTATTAGAGAGAATAAAACCACGAAACCTGAAATAAAGCGTCCCGAACATAACAATCTCTGCGTGAGTACAGCTTATCACGTAATACATCAAAGTATCAGAATATGCTGCTTTATGCACCTTTGAAAGCGTAATTTGGCAGAATAACGTAAATTATCCTGGATCAATCAATCTAACAAATTGACTATTTTGTAGACACTAATGACGCGATGTATTCGGGAAAAGTGATACAAATAGAGGAATCTGACATTCAGTTCCCACTGTTACAGGATAATTGATTTGACAAAAATATCCCAGGAAAAAACAGCTTATTTGTACTTGATGTTATGTTTTCTAACGACACATGGTGTTTCTCTGATATTTAAGACAATTTTAACGCTACCCAGAAATAGATTATTGTATGATCAAAGTTTATTTATTTAATTAAAATTTACAGCTTGTTGTGGAAATATGTCCACATAGCAATTGCTGATGATTTAAGTTGACAACACGCTAATGTGACACAATATTTACATTTCAAAACAAATGCTATTTCGTTAGGGTTTTATTTCGAATGAATTTTTTTACTTCAGTTTTGTAACAAAATATATTACGCTAATGCCCTCAACAGCGCTAGTCACTATATCTTCCAAATGCAGAAATGTATATAGTGTCCATTTTACAGTTATTAAGGTGTGAAGACAATTACAAAAACAGTTACTGCGTATTCTGTTATGAACGTTGTTCTTCATGTAGATGCTATTCTGCAAAGTGTCCAGTACATGAACAAGGCTGTTTCGTTCAGAATGATATACATGTACATACTGCTTTTGCTTGTTGTTGATTTGTTAGTCATCCATTTGATTCGTTCTTGTGTATTGGCCCTTACGCCGGTTATGTTTGAATCACTGACTGTCTGTGTAGGTTGTCGAATTTGATTGCAGTTTGTCAGTTTCATATTTGTAATCAATCTTTGTAATTGTCCATGTAACGTATATTATATTGTTTATCTTTCTTTCTCGCTTGTATCTTTCGTTTTCTACAGAACCGATTTTTGTGCGATTTACAACATTACAACAGACTTATACTAGTATCTATGCATAAAATATAAGACCAGTTTACAATTTTTAGGACTTATCTAACTTATCTGCTGAGAGTAAATTTGATTCCACCTGCTATCATTATAATGTATTGGTGCATCAATGCCAGAATTAAGATAATATTACTGGAGAATTAAAGAGCCATACGAGCATATTACAATGGGTATTCTAACTCTCAAGTTTCTAATAAAAATGCAAATTTAACGAAACGTAGTTTGTTAATTGATTTAATTTGTAACTGTTAATGAGAAAATTGTCCCTAGTGTATTAACTTAACAATATGGAACACGAACATTGTTTGTATAACTCAATTACTCTCGATCAGCATCACAAACCGATTCTACTTCACTAATACAATCACATTAAGTATCATTATTGAGATGGGAACGATTAAGGACATACACTAACGTAGATTGACACGGATCGTTACCATGTACAAGTTTTTTGTCTCAACACATTCTATCAGTTTTCCAGGAATTAACTATTCACACGTACAAAATACATAGTATTATGTATTGCGTTACACATGCATGCAATATAACAATGTCTATAGCTTATGAACAAACCCATAATAACGATAGACATGGAAAAATATATCAAACATACGTATGCTATTAGTAGTGAAGATTTCGTATATTTAGCAAAACATATGTCCTTTTTTGTTCGATTGTCATAAGAGCCAGAAAATATAAACATTATAATAGATATACAACTTGAACACAATAAAAAATGACCAACTTATTTAACGTAATTTGTAAAGATGCACTTTTTCTATTTATGTTTTGTTCCAATTAGTGTTAACGTTACTGAAATATACCCTGTAGAGCGAATAATGACTTTCCTGGTAAAAATTCCAGAAATTCATATATCTATACTCCTCATTAAGCATTCATTGCGGTATAGGATCATTTGGTAATTTCTCCTCTGAAAGTTATTATTGAAACGAAATTTAATTTCTGGACAATCTCATATTGTAATGTCCGGCATCGTGAAAATCTATAATATAATTTCTAAAAACTGTCATTGTGAATGCAGATTTACATTCCCTTCATTAGCCTTTTTTTCAAAGACAATTTGGTTGTCAAGTGAACATGTGGCATATCGATGTATGCTGTAATGACGCGATAACGTTGTGAAATCCTCGCCTATCAGAGACGCGCATGTTATGTGAAATTGGTGCATGTGTATGCAGCAAAATTTGTGCAATTTACCTAGAATCAAGAGTGGAGATGTCAGTTTACTGTCCTGTCTTAGACTTTTTATGACAAACTATTTCAACACAATGCCGATACTTCAACTATATTTCTGTACTAAATGTTTCCCAATACGTTCGCCATGTCATGTCATTAGGAACATGCAAATCAAACACATCTTCTATTATAAACGTTCGACAAAATGCATCCTTGCATTCCTAAGTGTAAAACACATTAATTTACCTAACTAGCATTGTCTCATTGCTGACTCCACAAGTAGTGATATTGTGTGCAGACAACGTATTTTGATGCTCTGAACTTGATGTTAACGTGCTATGGGAATATATATCGTATCTTCTATCTTTCAAACGACGAATCAATTAGAAACGTTTGTTGTTATATATAATTTTTTGCTGTCGATGCCAAAATTAATATCAAGAGAGATAAACGTTTGTGTGATGCAAATAACATTGGCATGCTAATGGTGCAGAAATCCAACATGATCTATGTGTCCTACACGAAATGATTTGTCTCGCTAGACGTTGGTTTATAATATAGAGATAAGCAGAAACATGATATATGGCTTCAGATGTAATCTTTTTAATATTTTCTTACAGAGATGTCTTAGATTGGTTATCTTAAGTAAACGCTGTATTGTGGTAAAAACTACGTCGTCGTGAATTATTTTTGCAACAGACTGTTGTAATGGTTGGTTAACATAAACACAGAAAATATAGCATTAGAAATATTCCTTATACATTTTATTATTGTAACTAAGCAAAACAGCTAACCGAACGCTTATGTTTTTATGAATATTTATAGAACTATCCATTGGAATTTTCTTTAACTTGGCCTGAAGTATAATCTAAACATTCGAAGGCTAGTGGTAAAATTTCGTCAATATCTTCCATTTGAATAATCATCAAAATATGTATTTAATGACATCACCCATCAAGATCAAATTCACAAAATGTACCATTAGCATATTTTATGAATGAACAGCGGTTTTTATCGTATAACTTTTTTATTTATTAATATTTTTGCACGAACATTTGTGTACATGTAAATTACGATCTGGGGGTGCGATTTAAGAAGGTTTTTTTTCAAAAATGAGAAACGGAAGTTTACGGAACCATGAAATAACAGAACACGACATTTAAACTTAAAATTCATGAATAAAGGTTAAATAATAAAATATTTTAAGTTTACTCAATACACATTTTAAAAAGACTAATCGCCAAATCCATAAAACAAATATTCTCAAATATGCATAAAAACGGTGATTTTGCTCATACTTAAACGGGGGAAAAAAAGGTACGTTATTGTAAAGATTCTCGCGCGCAAGCGCTGTTGGTGTTCAGTTTTAAGTATGCTCATTTCAGGACCCAGCCGACGAAAATAAATGATTTACAGCGTTATATGAACTGTAATTCACATTCTAACTGTAACTGCTAATCAATTTTCTATAATAGTAAAATAATAAACGTAAACAAACCCCCAATGTCACTGTTTTCTTGGTATTTGCCGATACCGGAAGTCGACGCTCATAACAAAAACTTGAATATGACGTAACGTTTCCTAAGCGACGTCGCGTTTGTTTTCCCGACATCGCCCAAAATTTCCCGCCAAAGTGTCATCATTTTGACAAACACACTCATAAAGTGTTGTTTTTATGCAATAATAGCGTTTACGAAAGCTATTTCGTGCTATTACATCTGCAGAGTCCCGAGGGACGGTTGGTGCCCAAGCCCGTTAGGGCGAGGGCACCAACACTCCCGAGGGACTCTGCAGATGTAATAGCACGAAAAAAATGCGTTAACCCTACAGTCAAACTCGATTTAATGCGATTTTATCACAAAAACATGGATTTTATATTTTTTTCAAAATTATTATGTTAATTTTCAATGGTCAAGAGGAGGTAATTTGGTCGAATATCTTTTGTGTGGATAAATGAGGGTAATGATCGACTTAATTTTGGTTTTATTTTCAGTATTTTAATATTATTTTTGTTTTCGTTATCAGAATATACACTTAAAACAATCTTTATTACCAAAGCGGGCGTATAGCTGCATTAACAATTTATCGAACACCTGATGAACGCACTTCAAACGTGTCCTACATACCGAATGGAGAGACAATACGTTTTTCCAAACACATGCCAAAAAAACTTAGGACTAGTATGTTTTATTTTTTAATGTCAACGTGTTCCACTAATGCATGACAATTCAATTTTATGGGAAATGTAGTGAATGAACTTAAACAGAAGTAAAATTATGCAGAGTTATCCCACTTGAATTTACTATTTTTCTTTGCTCCTGTGATTCCGTACGTACTGTTTTAGGTATTTTTTATGTGCATTGGCATTCACACACATGTGAAATAAAAGGAACTGATGTTTGTGATAATTTACATCCGTGTAAAACTGATCTGTCTGATTGATACCCTCCAGGGAGCGTAATGGCCGCTCTTCAGCGGCCTACCTTTGAAAAATGCGCCATGTTTTTGACAAAAAAGTGTTTTTACAACTAACAAACACCCATGCTACACAACATGCTCACAAAACTCATGCAATTCGAAAGCAATCGATCACAACGTGCAAAAATGTTATTTGAAGCTTTTTCGTCATGGATGAGTGATTTTGGCATGTATTTTCATGTGGTAAGGTGCACAATCTATATTGAAATAACTGTGCAAACTTTTAGGTTTATACACTTACAGGATACTGAAATATTCAAATTTAAAAAGCGTTCGGTTAGCTTTTTTGCTCAGTATAGTCATTAGAGTACGACCGATGCAATCTACGTCCACCTATTTCAGTGTATCCCCTTGATGAGATTGTATATGTAAGGTAAAATCGGTCTGATACATAGATATAGAGTAATTGAGTAAACGTTTGTCTTCCGTATCGTTAAATAAAGACACTACGGTAAATTTCCCCATCAGCATTGACAAAGTAAAACTATGTTTCGTTAAATTGGCATTTTTATTGCAAACGTATGAACCATAATAGTACGTTTACTTTCTGGCGTAGTTCGTTAATAGTCCTGGATAATAGTCCTGATGTTATCCTAACATATATGCCGGAAAATATTACAATGGTATTTAATGGAATGTCTGTCAATTGACCAATTTAGATCAGTTTAAGATAATATTAAATGATTTAAATGTTTACAAATGAATGGTTACCAGCTTTATGTAGGGCACTTTTCATGAGAAATACTTTTGTAAGTGCATAGGTACATTCTCTGAAAAGACAGATAAGGCACGTCCGGCGCTGAAGGAGAGCAGCGAGCGCCTAGCTCTTATTTCGAATAGACATTCAGAGTATGTAATTCATGTAATGTCTGTGTGTGTAACATCGATACAAGGTTGTCTGCCACCTTATACGCATTCTTTGAATTCCTCGCACCTTTATATAACGGGAAATACTACGATCATAATTATCCCCTGTTCACATGCTTGGGTATGCACTCGTGGATTCCGGGTGAACACGAAATGAGCATATCGCCGCAATATTAATTGATTACATATAGGAAGCAAAAACAAAACACATTCATTATCATTTTGGGCAGTTATTGTAAAAGTAATATCTGGCTCTTTTCCATGTAAAACAAATACTACATGTACGTACATCCAGCTGAATCAGATATAATAATTCAATAACATCTGATTTAGACAAACTGTGTCATTTGTTATAGAACAAATGCAATTCGATTACTCGTTGAATTACCCAATTCAATTGTTCGTCGAGTTTCTTACCTCGATTATTCAGCAAATTTAGGCAATATTTCCGACAAAACCAAACTAATTTCACGTTTTAAATTGATGTTGTTTCTTACAATTGGCAACGGTTATAAAGAAAAATGCAATTAATATTCTAGTGATAGATCAGAAGTACAAACCGATGAAAACACGCAATAAATATGCCATATTTCTCTTTTAAGCATGGTTTTGCGAATATATCGATCAATGCATTGTATCTTAATATCGGTAGAAAACCAGTAGTTTTCAAAACTTGCAAGCTGAATAAAATCTCCCGTCATCGATGTATTCAGACTAAAGTCTCTCATCTACGTCGCGCGGTAATTCGTATGCTAAACACTTCTCCGCGATAATTCAATTCTCGTGTCAAAGTTCTTTATTTGCAAAGAAAATCAGGATTTTTCGCAATTCGTAACTTAATAATCGTTAATTGCGACTGGCATTCAAAGGATTCGACGAAATTACGGCTTCGAGTTCGCATTCAAATTAGTCTCGGCAATCAGAGGCTTGTACAGTCCGACACCGCAATCGTTATTTTTTCACCTTACAAAGCGTCTAGATGATATAGATAAAAACGCTTCCAATAGTTTCTGTACATTGTTGTGATATGATGTATTTGGATAATTATTTCTGACTGGACTAATGATCGTCCATAAAACTCATCTTCTCAACGAAAACAATTCATCATAATGTTGTCTTTTAAATTTCTTAACTTATTATTATTTTTCTAAACATCGAGAATATATTAACTATTAACCATAATAGTTTACTTAATTGTCATGAAATTCTAAAAGTGTCCTATAAACTTAACAATCTAAACTTAGAGCATTGCGTTTAACTTGTCTTGACAATACAAACACGAAAACAACTGTTTTAAAGCTGTACGGTGTCAGAAATGATGAAGCTATATTGCACATGTACGTATACTTAAAACTCATGCACATACGATGTAGTTCTATACATGGGACTTTCACCAGAGATTAAAGTGAGCCTGTGGGCCTGTGCATTGTTTTGTAAAAAGTTTTAAACTTTGAATAAGTAAAACGACTGGCAGTATATAGGTAGCATATAATATAATATTTTATTGTAAAAGTGATTCAAATTAAACCCATATGTAGCTATTTGAGTCAACGACCGTCTACGTTCACCACATCCTAAGTAGGAAATAACATACTTAAATGAGACAAGAGAAAGGGTAATACAAAATTTAGAATACGTGATTGTAAAAAATAACCACAACCCAGGCAGAGAGTAGTGTTCAATAGAGCAGCAGAGCATTAAAAGCAACACGCAAACTAATATCACAGACCCCAAGTTCACGTCAAAATGACAAAAAAGATAACTCAACAGGAAATTATGTTAAATTAACAAAAAGCATACCTAAATGTTTAAATGGCCCTATATACACGTATACACAGAACTCGAAATGCAGAGTACATAAAGTGTGCTATAAAATGTTAGCGGATTAAACAGCTAACGAAACATTCTTTTGATAAGGAAGAATACTGATCAGTTTCATTAAATTAGCCATCGATAGTGATAAATTAAAGTACGCTTGTGCTAAATTAGAATAATAATAATTATTCATGGCGCCTCGAAACTGCAACCTTTCAAACTATCAGCAAATAAACAATTTCCATATTTCCCTGGCGTTGAAGTGTTGTTTGTGGTCGTATTGTTTTGGTGTGGATATTCAGTCAAACAGTGTCAGACACGTGTTATTCCAGACATCATTTGATTGATTGAATAACTGGAAATATAGAAAGTTGTCATGTTAGATAATTACTTTGTCAGTTTTTATATAGCTACAGTTTGTTACTTACGCTCAACTTTCACAAGTGTCCTGTCTGTGACTGTAGGTTTGAAGCGTCAACAACTTGTTATTTCTGATGAAACGCCTATGTCAGTTATACATGTTGCTTGTCGAATAAATGAAATCAAAGAAACACCGGATCTAGTAATTGAGCGTACACGTTTTGTATAGTACATTTTTCTGAGTTGGTATGATGGGCTATTTTGAAAATTTGCAAAATATTTTCAAAATTAGTACAAATATGTCAATCATGTATTGGCTACGATCATAACACAATGCACAGCATATTTTAAGCAACTACCCTGGTCATTCAAATCATCACAACTTCGTTTTGTGCTACAAATTCAATCAAGATAATTTATTCTTCCTATCTATAATTGATTTATCTGCATGACATAACTTATACAGATGGTGTAAATAGTATACACCCAAACATAATTACGATGAAATAGTGATTTAATATACGAGTATATACTGAGTTTCAGTATCCTGTAAGTGTACAAACCTAAAAGTTTGCATAGTTATTTCAATATAGATTGTGCACCTGATGCAGCTTACCACATAACAATACATACCCAAATCACTCATCCATAACGGAAAAGCTTCAAATCACATTTTTGCACGTTGTGATAGATTGCTCTCGAAATGCACGAGTTTTGTGTGCATGTTGTGTAGCATGGGTGTTTGTTAGTCGGAAAAACAGAATATATTATCAAAAATATGGCGCATTTGTCAAAGGTTGGCCGCGCAAGAGCGGCCATTACGCTCCCTGGAGGGTAGCAATCAGACAGATCAGTTTTACACAGATTTAAATTATCATAAACATAAGTTCCTTTTATTTCACGTGTGTGTGAATACCAATGCACATAAAAATACCTAAAACAGTATATAGGGAATCACAGGAGCATAGAAAAATCGTAAATTAAAGTGGATTACTCTTGCATAATTGTACTTCTTTTTAAGTTCACTGCCTACATTTTCCCATACAATTGTATTTTCATGCATTAGTGAAACACGTTGACTTTTTTGCATGTGTTTGAAAAAACGTGTTTTCTCTCCATTCAGTATTCAGAAGTACTTCAGTATAGGACACTTTTGAAGTACGTTAATCAGGTGTTCGTCAAATTGTTAATGCAGTTATATGTCCGCTTTGGTAGTAAAGATTGTTGTAAGAGTTTATTCTGATAACGGAAACAAGAATAAATCTTTAAATAATCAGAATCAAACCAAAATTAAGTCAATAATTATGCTCATTTATCAACACAAAAGATGTTCTACCAAATTACCTCCCATTGACCATTGAAAATGAAAATCATAATTTTGAAAAATTAAAACACCTATGTTTTGTGAACAACGCGCATTATATCGAGTTTGACTATTTATTTTATTGATTTGGCGATAAGTCTTTAATGTGTATGGAATAAACCTAAAATCTTTCATTATTTAACGCCTATTCATGAATTTCAAGTTTATATGTCTGGTTTTGTTATTCCATGGTTCCGTGAACTTCCAGTTCGCATTTTTGACAACAAAATGACTTAAAACGCACCTCAAGATCGTAAATAACAAGTTCATAAATTTTCGTGCAAAAATATTAATAAATAAAAAGTTATACGGTAAAAACCACTGCTAATTCATAAAATATGCTAATTGTACATTTTGTGAATTTCATCTTGATGGGTGATGTCATTAAATACATATTTTGACGATGATGCAAATTAAACATTTTGACGCAATTTTACCACCAGCCTTCTTATGTTTGGATTATACTTCAGGCCAAGTAGAAATGTCTACAAAAACATTAGCACGGTTGTTGCGTCAGAAAATTATATTCTCACCGATGTAACACGACACACGTTCAAGCTAATGTCCTTGTGACACGATTATTTCCGTCATAGCATATTTGGTCATTAATTAAAGGCACTTATGCGTTAGTAGGACTAAATATTCGTACGAAACGTACATTTAAAAGGAAGTTCAAAACGTCATGTTTTCACAACAAATAAAAATCAACGACTTTATCATTGCTATAAAATAGCCTGATGATACCAATGCATGCAAACGGATAGTTATATGGTTCCGTTGTAATGCTAACTATCACTGTGAGACAGGCATTTCAAAACCTATTCAGAAGACATTATATTTAATTTTATTCTGTCTATCTAACGTTTGGCAGACGTTACACGAGGAAACGTGATATTTGCAATCATAAATAATCCAGTCATTGTTCTATTGATGAAGTTAATGTTGATATAAAAAGTCAAAATCTGAGAAGAAAATGTACATAAGTATGAACTATAGTTAAGGAAGGTTAATGCTTATAGACTTAACTTAGAAGCTTCGCGCCTTCTTTAAATATGATCGTTTTGCGAAAGGTTTTAGCAAAAACGAAGGAACCGAAAAGTATGTAAATCCAATATTGACGAATGTGACGGTAGCAAATCTCGAGAAAAGAACTAACATAGATTACAAGGAACTGTGACAGTCGAATGAATGTTGACTTATGACACATGGACAAATAACACGAAAAGACACTTGCGAATATGGTAATTCCGTCGAATGCCAAGATCAAAGAGGAAGGGGTATTACATCAATTTATGATACATCTTACTCAGCTGTGTACTAATGGCGTACGTTTAATGGTCTTCACCATTTTTGATTGAATGTTACACGCAGTAAATTAGTTACGATTCAATTAGCTTTGCATGTTAATACTATATCAAAATTGTTCGATAATTCGGTACACTGTCTCCAAATTGATGTGTCGCAATCTTAATAAACTCAGTAAACCGTCTTTGACAAAAGGCTAATAATTGATACACCAATCTGCGCATATAGTGACAGTATTAACGACTGTATGGAAGGTTTATAGTATAGTTTATTCAAGAAAAAGGCATACATGCCTGTCATTCTACATATACGAGGGGTGATCAATATATTCGAGGACTTTTCATCTAGCAATTTCATATTGGCATCAAGGCTCATAGCCATTTAACATCATTCGGGGTAAGATGTCTCCGACCGAATGCACTAATAAAATTATTTTATTGATATAAGGGTCGCGTTACGTTGGACGTCACGTGACGTCATTCGAAGCGTCACCGTCGGAGCAGCATATGGCTCCTTACTGGACTGATACCCGGTCCCATGTATGAGACAGATTTTATTTTACTACTGAAATAAGTAGTTAATAGTCATTCCTCGAATGTGTGTTGGAATAAAAAGAGTATCGATGCGTTATTGGAAACAAAACTCGGAAAATGGTTGTTGGCTTTACAAAATTAGATTATTCCAATTAAGACTGAAGCACGACCTTTCAGGTTTAGGACGCAATATCGAAATAACCGTTTCGATTTTTAGCCAACGATTTAATGTTTTGTAAACCTATACTAGTCTTTGTTTTCGCCAGTAACGTTTGATTGAGATCTGTGCGTCTTATTTCGCAGAATTTGACGGAAAGTGTCCCTAACGCGGTGTAATTTTTGCTGTTTATCCTTATTTTATCGACTTTACCGTTTGACAGAAACCCTACAATCGCATAAACCACGGAATCATATGAAAATGGGTAATTGGGAGTGCACATAATCCATGCACATTAAGTAAAGTCATTTTGGAAATATCGCGAGGATTTTACAAGTTTTGCATTAATTATCATAGCGTGTCGTTTCTCACAAATAACGTTACGCCCGACATGCTCGACGGGGCGTGCTTCACCATGGTTACAAAAAGTGACGTCATCAAGTAAATAGTGACGTAATCATAAAGAAAATTAGACAAATCGCGAGATAATTGTTTGATCTACATTAGCCTGTAATTTCATTACTCTAGTTCCAATATTTCAAAATTAAGAAGGAAAGTCCTCGAATATATTGATCACCCCTCGTATATACATTACAATTTTACATAAATTACAATGGTAAATGGTGATATGTATTAAAATTATGCATAGATAAGTTGTTTTCAGTTAGTAATAATACATACATATAAATTATTTCTAGTGTATTGTTCTGACTACCACAAATGTGGAAAAGTAATTGCATTTTAAATATTTCAAAAATAATTCTATCAATTATCACATTATTAGAGTCTACTGGACATAAACATATATTGGTATTAAAAGTGCTTTTTTAATACATACACTCATATTATAATTATACAATCAACAAAATATACATATTTACAAAGTGGGAGAGAGTTCTTAGTTGGAATATACAACAGTACTAATTATAACCATACATGATTGTATTACGTCTTATTTCAAAACTTTTCTGAAGAAAAATAGATAGGTTTTTTTGGATAGTCTTATTATCAGATTTCAAAAGTTGAATAAATTTAGGCACATTTGGATGATTCCAATAATATCTTTTAATATGACATTTTCTTATTTTGTGATAAAGGGGACATTCTCACAAAAAGTGAAATTCGTCCTCTAGGATTTTACAATTTTTGCATTTTCTATCGTCGTATGGAATTTTATGTGGTTTGTGCCATCTCCCGGCTTCTACCTCTAACCTATGGGCGGAGACACGGAATCTTGTGAGCGCAAACCTGTTTTTATCAAAAAAATCAAAAGAAATGTTATCTAAGTATGATTTGAAATTAAAGCTACAGAATAATTTATAGGTTCTTGCCCTTGTTGAATTTTCCACTTCGTTATTCCAAATTTGCCAATAATTATCTTTTACCCTTTGTTTAAAAATAGACAAAAAGTGTTTACTGTTTCCAACATTCTGATTAATCCATGCCTCTGAAAACCCTAATGTATCTAACACATGTTTAACTGATTTTGCCCAAGACTTTTTATTTGGGTATAATTCCAAGTCATTAATCATCATATTATAAGAAGCCTTAATATATTTTGTTTCTGGGCTCTCTACAATTTTTAACCAATATCTAATAACATTTATATGAAATAAGATTAGGTTAAAACATAACAATATTGTTTCCTAGCGCCTTCATCCTCTTCAACCGCCAGTTACAATGTGTATAACGAGCCGAAGAATGTGTGTTGAGGAATACCCATGTGTCATATGACATGTTTTTACACTATCTCAATTAATATTACACAGTGTCACTCTTTATAAGCATTAATTTTCTTTTACCCTACAGAACCTAGATAGTCTATATGAAAACGGAAAATAATATAAAACAGGACATACACTATCAACACACTGTGGTAGATAATTATATGTGGTTATGATTATCTCGTAATTAAATAGATAATATGTCAAATGTCACGTCCACTGTTTGATCTGTATAGAAGCTTCCTTTGTCTGCAAATAACGTTCGTATAATGCAACCCGTTTGCTGTCATTTCTGTCTGTGTGGTTGAAGTGAGTATTATCAATACAGCATTGTATTATCCGACAAGCCAAACCATATGCGACAGTGTTAGCGGAAATATGACAAAACTGTCTACTTTAATACTCTGTTATATGGGATATACTATTTATTCTAAGAGGGATCCGTTTCGTCAAGTCTAGTCAGGTTTAATCGGTCAAAACATATAATACATGTAACCATAAGTATAAGCGAATATCGGACAAGGAATGCATTGTTTCAGCCATTAAAAGATCGAAAGTCCAAATCCTTACCGTCAAAAAGCTGAAGTACCCTTATTCAGCTACAAAAAGAAGTTTACTGACCTAGTTATAGCCATATAAAAGCTGAATAACCCCCTAGGTCGGATTAAGATTTTAAGACCAGCTCATTGCTTGATGGTGTAATCTAAAGTCAGTTAATTCGCTCTGAGTGTTTGTTTTGTTTAAGTTTCAAGAAGTTATACTATTATGACACATATTTATCTTAAATACACAGCAGCGTAATGAATCACTTCTCTAGATATCATCAGGTCAAAACCTAAATTACATGTCGCAATAATTCCAGAGAGCCATATATCTATACTCCTCATTGAGCAGCAATTACGCTATAGGACCCTTTGGTAATTTCTCCTTTGAACATTATCATGGATACAAAATAGAATTTCAGGACAATCTTATATTGTAATAACCGCTATCGTGAAAATCTATAACATAATTTCTACACATGTCATCGTGAATGTAGATTTACGATTCCTTCATTAGCCTTTTGTCAAAGACAATTTGGTTGCCATGTGAACATTTGACAAATCGATGATTGCTGTCAGGACGCGATAACGTGGTGAATTTGTCTCCTATCAGAGACTCGGAAAGTATTATTTGGTAAAATGCTGCATTTGTATGCAAAAAAGTTGAGTGTTGAAATTGTAATTATTAGGGTGTCGAAGTTTAACGGCAGTCACCTACGGTATCACCAACCAGATCTTACGGAAAATCTAACAACATTGACCATAAGTAAAACAGATAATACGGAAAAATATCAAAATGGCAATGATAAACGTACGTTGATACTCTGATTGATAACATATTGGTGGTTGTGACAAAACCCCGTACAATTCACATACCTTTGTATATGCATACACAGACAAGGCATTTTGTCAAATTATATAATGTTTATAGAATCATTTACGTAATAGATAATAGTACTAAAAGTCTAACGCTATTTTGGCTTACGGCAAAAAAGATATATTTATAAGACACATTTATTTCAAAGAATAACAGACAGGGAAAATTACATAATCTGATTACACATCAAGCGTACGAAAGGACTACCATATAAATGAACAATAAAAGAGAATACAAACATTAAACTATTTAAAAAAGATATGCATTAATTTTCCCAATACGCATTATATATCTCCAAAGTTGACTGCAAAGCTATTATACGTGTTTATCAAGCACATCATAATGATGAGTTATGAGTGAGTGATAATGATGATATTTCAATAACATGCATAATCACAATGCTTCCAAAGAAGTTTGCCCTATCACACAATTTGTAGCATGCAACTAGAATCCACCTTTTATGTACGTCAAAATGCACTATTGCATACATGTCCAAGTGTAAAATACAATAACTTTGCTGATGACTCTGTATGACTCTATGGTACAGACAGTGATGTTGCGTGCAGACGTAGTTTGATGCTTGGAACTTGTTGATAACGTGCTATGGGAATATATATCTTCATTTCGATATATCACACGACGAATCAATAAGAAACGTTTGCTGTTATATATCACTTTTTTGCTGCCGATGCCAAAAGTAATATCAAGAGAGATATACGTTTTTGTGATGCAAATAACATTGTTATGCTAATGGTGCAGAAATCCAACATGATCTAGGTTTAATACACGAAATGATTTGTCTTGCTAGACGTTTGTTTATAATATAGAGATAAGCACAAACATGATATATGGCTTCAGATGTAATTCTGTGTAATCATTTCTGACAGAGATATCTTAGACTGGTTGTATTAAATAATGTTGACTTGCGAACTCTTATAGAGTTGTTCCTGTCACATACTGTTAAAATACTTAATTTTATATCAAAACACAACACTTTTATCATTTGAAATACCATGATATACCCGTAGTTATTAGGGTGAGACAGAAGTATACACATTTGAAGGAGCATGGTATTTTAAAGACCGACTGTGATGCAATATGAACTTTGAAGAACCATATATAAAATAATGGAGTAGCTCACGAAATTCAAATAGAATAATTGTTTATTTGTTTCTCGCTTCATTAATGTCATCTATGTTTATCATACCATTGCGGGTGTATTTTTGTGAGTGTGAGTGAGTAAGGCATTGTACTGCTTGAATATTTCGGTTCTGTGCATTATAAATAGCATAGTGTCACCGTTCGTTCCTGCATCGAGAATCATATATATAGATGTTTCAGTTGCGTGCAGAACTCTCAGCTTGTACATTGCAGTAAATGTTGATATTTAATTCATAGAAAACATGTGTTGAGATATCTATTTAAAGTCCGCCTACTTCAGTGTATGTTCCAATCGTTCTCTACTCAATAATGCGATTGTATTTGTGAAATAGAATCGGATTGTGACACTGATCGTGAGTAATTATGTTTCGTGGTCCATACGTATTGTTTAGAGAATACACAAGGGACAATTTTCCCATCAACATTTGAAAATTAAAATTATTAAAAACTATTTTTCGTTACATTGGCTTATTACAAACTTGAGAGTTATATTATCACGTTTAATTGCTTATTAATTGCATTATAACGCGTTAATAGTCTGTCGATATCTTCCCTATCCTGACATGGATTCTTAAATAATTTACAAAGATAGACGGCGGAATTTCTATTTACTTAGCAGATCCTGAAAATGTATACTTGATACAGTGACTTGCATATCTATATTTTGACCAGTGATGTTAGAAATACAATATGGCCCTCCCTTTTCTCTTAATAGATGTAAAAAGCAGATTCAGATATGTGAGTTTAATACCGACTTCTTAAGCCAAATATGTGTCATATTTAATGCGAAGAAATACAATTCGATTTCTCAGCGAATTTTCCAATAAGATAATACGGCGAACTGATTTTCAAACTCGATTATTCGGCAAATTCAATCCAAATTCAATTTATATGAATAAACAACTGATTACACATGACGTAATTCTTGTTGCTTCTTACAATTGGTTAAGACGCACATGATATGGATTGGTACAAGCCACCGCTGTACAAACAGTTGCAAAATTGACATATGTATCATATTTCCCATAAAGGTAACTTTAAATATTATGGTACTTTTCGTTGGCCTGTTCTTTGTACACACCGAATAAACTCCTAACTGTTTCCAAATTATTCAGCTGAATAAAATATCCAGCTATCGATATGTCCAGACTGACGTCTCTCTTGTTCGTCGAGCAGCAATTCGTATGCAAAACACTCCTCCGCCAAAATTCAATTCTCGCATTGAAGTTCTTTATTTGCAAAGAAATCAGAGGTTTTGTCAATTCGGAACTTAGTAATACTGTAATTGCGACTGACATTCAAAGGCTTCGACGAAATTACAGTTTCCAGTTCACATTCTCGGTAAGAAGACGCTGGTATAGCCTGGTGTTTCCAATCGTTGTTGTCACATTACTAAGCGTTTAGCTGATATAGATAAAACCTGCTTTCATTAGTTTCTGAACATTGTTGTGATCTGATGTATTTGGATAATTATTTCAATATGTACTAAAGATTATCCGTAAAACACATCTTCTCAACGAACACAATCAACGCCTTTTTGAGCAAAGTCACCAAAATTAAAACTTTCTAATATTTTTTTTCAACTGGAACATATTCTTTTAAACCTAGATCATATCTTCGCAATTAACAATAGAAAATTTAAACGTGTCTCATAAATGTTCCTACCTTTTAGACGTCCAATCTGAACTTCCGACAAGGCAACCACAAATACAACTGATTTAAAGTTACATAAGGTGTCAGAATTTGGAAGAAGTATGGTGGTGTATGTTGTTCTACATAAAAACATGGGACTATCACCAATGCTGTTTGTCTTTATAAAAGTTTTAAACTTTAATTAAGTGGAAAGGCAGCCAGTATAGGTGGCAGATAGTATATATTCTCCCTAACCCTAACCCTCAACCATAATTATCTGAACTAGGAAATAACCTACTTAAATGAGATAAGGGAAATGATAATACAAACATAAAAACACATGAATGCAAACGATAATAACAACACAGACAGTGAGATGGATTTCAATAGAAACAAAAGCACACGAAGTGCACTCACAGGAACACACAAACACATATCACATACCCCAAGTAAAAAACGTCAATTTGACAAAAAGAAAACTTAACAAGAAACAATGGACACTTAAAACATTATATTACATTCATGTGTTTAAATACTTATTAACGTGTGAGCCGTTCTAACCTCACGGCATTCTGAAACAAGACAAGTTTCTCGTCTGCTTCTGTAAGAAACCTTTTTTGGTATTGTTACCATATATTGTGTAATATATTCTTTTAAAAACGATTGTATTTGATATGTATGAAATCATCATGGAATATACTATGATTGTATATTTTGGGTTAGTGTGGGTACCTTAAGGTTTTTGCTTCCATAAACTTCGTAAAACTTTTGCAAAATTTTACAGTCGTAATAGTGACCTAATTTCTAAATACGACACAAATTTAAAGACTCTTCTGCGACAAGGCCTGTCTCAGCCTGAATGTTATGGTAATGTGCTTTATAAATTTCTTGGTGTTTCTGATTTCTGTGCTCGGCTGGTTGGGTTGAGTGCTACCTTCCCTGTCGGATTTTTGCATACCTTTTTTGGTAGTAGTGGTGTCTACAGAAGACGGGGGTAGAACATAACGGGTGAATGTCGGTTAGATTTGTAAGAATACTGGTCAGTAACTCTAAATAGGGCATCCAGTGTGATGTAATTTTGATTTGCATCAATTTACTCATAGCAAAATCGAATGACATGCAATTTGCTTATGCTAATATCGTTCTTGATTCCTGATGTAATGGATGGCGTTTTGTCCTAACGAAAAGATGTTTGATGGATATCAACATACATCAATAAGGTTTGGGAACCTTAAATGTGTTCCGTTTGAAAAAAAGGCTTTAGCAGTATTTAAGAAACAGTTTCACTTCTAAGCTCATTAGCAAGGTACTTTCTAATCAACTTATTTTTCACGCTTTTATTTAGCATTCGTTATTGCTAATCTTTGATACATATTTACTTGTACATACGTACTTGTAAGTGAAAGACAATTTGAGGAAATCGGACAGGGGATGTGGCAATCAACTTAATTATCCGGGTGCAGAAAACATAAACAACATAAATAACATAGTTTGATAAAGATATGCCGAAGCAATGGCATCACAAAACATGACACTTGAAGTTCTTAATTATATATCCATTGAGGTATCACATGTCATTGTCATACTGTCAATAATAATTGCTACTTGTTATGCATCATAGAGGATAACATCAAATATCTCATGGTGCATGAATGCATAGGTGGCAGTATCAGTGTTTGGAAAAGAAAACATTCGTCACTGAGCTAATACACTACATGGACCGTGTATAGATCGATTGTCTATCTAACTCCATGTACACTATCAAGGTATAAAGCATAGTATATGTCTATGTCCAAAGATTGTGGAACATCGCATAGGCTTGGTTCCCAATAATAATTACGATACTGTGAGCGCAGCGGGTAATCAGTGCATAAAAAATGACATTGAGCGAAGTTAAATAACGAAAGCAACACTATTTTGCTGTTTCGCAGTTATAAGATACATTTGAACGAGATTTTCGGTATGAATGAATATCTTAAAGTTTATTTAAATGACTTGTATAGCGATTTTTCTTCAGCGCCCGTATTTTATGTTGAAACAACGAGATGCAATGTTCCACAAACTCTCGCATATACGAGGGGTGTACCAGAATAACGTAGACTTTAGTCATAAATTTTTTATTTAGACATGTATTATCACCAAATTTGCCGTGGAAAAACTTCAAACCCTTTCCAGGAGTATCGGTAAAAATATTTTCTAATAGAATGTTAGAAGGCTTTTTAATCTGTCGCCATAGTAACCAATAGTTGCGTAGGCGGGGCAGCGAATTTTAAAAACATTTTTGGCATTATTCAACTGCTCATACCTCACTGATATCAAGTCTAATTTTAACGCGACTTCGTGGCATACATACGCAATCTCATTGGAACGTACGCCGTAAATTTCAACTTTATAAAGGTAACCGTAATTGATATATGGTACAAAACAAGCATCAACTGCTACGCGTCACCAGTGAAAATATGACGTTAGCGAAATACGCTGGAAATCGCATCAACATGAAGTTTTGTGTGAACCTCGGGAAGACGCCAGAACAAACGCTTTAAGTGTTGGAACCTGCTAACTATAAATATGTTGTATCGAGTTACCTGATTTTCAAACGACACTAGCGCATCAATCGTGGTCGAAATCGAATAAAACGACATGGACCGACGGCGAAAACCAAGGCGAATGCAGCGTCACCAAGCGTTTTCTATGACCACATAGACCTGGATCGACGCTCTATTATAAGGGTTATATGCGACATTACTGGTAATATATTGTACCTTTCATCACATTTAAGGTAGTAAATCAACATTCGTAAGTTTTGTGTACGGTTGTGCCATATTTATAGCTACAATATACACAGTTAGGAGCTTCACTTATCCTTGAAGTTCCGCCGACGTCGTGACGTTCCGTTGACGTGCCCCGCATAGCGTGCCCCTATATATCCCCGGAAGCTGCAGAATTTGATCCAAATAAGATACGGCATTAAAATTTCACATACTTACGCAGTAAATATTATTTGCACTCCACACAAAATTATTTCTTTGTATGGTGAATGGTATGGAACGTATGACAAAAGTCTACGTAATTCTGGTACAACCCTCGTAGTACGCTTTATACCTTGATAGTATATTAGCTCAGTACGGAATTGTTTTGTTTTTTTTAATCGTTTGCGGACAAAACACTGATACTGCCACATGTGCGTGCATGTTGAACGTTCATCGTGTGAATGTGTTGCAATAAATGATTTGCTAAGGCAATTTAATGCAGATACGGTCAGTTACAATGGACACAGATTGCACGTTTGATTCGTGAGTAGTTCGTGTCATGGGAATATATTTCCTCATGTTGTCAAATCAAAACACGAATCAATAGTGAGAGTCGGTATAATTTCACTTCGCTGCCTTTGCCAAAAGAGGCATCAATAAAGATAAAGTATTTACGACGCAACTAAATTACATGTTGTCCTATATATTTGATCATTAATTAAAGGTACTATATGCGTTTAACTTAGTAAAACTAAATATTAAAACGAAAATATACTTTCAAAAGGACGTTCAAAAACCTCATGTTTGCAATAAATGAAATCAACGACTTTATTATTCCTATGGAATATCCTGATGATACCATAGCATCAAAACTGATAGTTATATGGATCACTAATGCTCACTACATGTATCCCCTATACACATTATAGTTTAATTTTATTCTGTCTATCGTACGTTTGGCAGACGTTAAATGAGGTAATGTGATATTTGCAGTTATAAATACTCCAGTCATTGTCCTATTGATGAAGTTAATGTTTATACAAAATGTCAAAATCTGAGACGAAAATGTACGTAAAAATGAACTAATGTTAAGGAATGTATATGATTAAAGACCTAACTTAGAAACGTGTGTGGGCTGCACTAAATACGATCTTATGAGAAGGGTTGTGAAAATGCGAGGAAACCAAAAACGTATGTAAATCCAATAGTGACGAACGTGACGATAGCAAATGTCGTTAAATACATAAACACAATAATTGTGTTACAAGGAACTGTGACACCTAATGAACTATGCATGCTAACTTATGCCACATGGACAAATACATGAAAAGACACTTGCCAACGCCGTATTTTTGTCCAAGAACAACATCATAAACTAAGGGATATTACATCAATTGTTGGTACAGCTATCTATCTTACTCAGCTGTGTAGCAAAACGTTTAATGGCCTTCATAATATTTGATTGAATGTTTCACGCGGTGAACTAATTTTAGTTCAATTTGCTTTGAATGTTAATATTATATCAATAGTATGAAAGAATTCCAGTACACTATCGCCATATTGATGTGTCACAGTCTTAGAAAATTCAGTAGCTTGTCTTCGTCAAACGGATAATGATAGAGACATCAATCTATGCACACAATGACACTATTAACGACATTGTGAAAGCATGTGAAATCGCAATATTGTTTCACAGAGCCTTTACCCTCGTTCACCATCATCTAGACAAGTTGAACAAGGTGATTAATGTATATCGAGGAATATATATGTGCCATTTGACACGTTTTAACACTATCTCAATTAAAATTACACCATCTTGATTAGAATTTATTTTCTTTTACTCTACAAAACCAGGATATTCACGATGAAAGCGACAGTGCGATGAAATGGAAAATAATGGAAAACTGAACATAAATATGAGCACACTGCTGTTGAGAATTACAAATGGATATGGTGAACAAAATAATTCACTACGAAGATTCACAGATTGTATTCACATAAACATTATCTCATAATGTATTAGAAAATATGTCAAATTTCACATTCACTATTTGCTTTATTTGTCTGTAAATAAAGTTCGTACAATGCGACCCGTTTGCTGTCATTTCCGTCTCTGTGTTTGAAGTGAGTATTATCAAAACAGCTTTGTATTATCCGACAAGTCTAACCACGTGTGGCACTGTTAGAGAAATTATGACAAAACTTTCTACTTTAATATTCTGTCATAATTTGTTATTATTTTAGCGGTTTAAGATTACTCTTGAGGCTTCAGGTTTGGTCAAGTTGTCCAGGCTACTATTCTATAATCTACTGTTCGAACTCAATTGTAAATCAACTTAATATAAGACAACATCAAATACTACAAGTTCATATCGATGTGATAGACTTCCTTTGAAATATCATCGAGGGAATTATTTGCAGCATCTTGTAAACTTGTATTTTTGAGAGAGATTCAATTTAAATAAGGTATTTCAAACCTTAAACTGCGACAAAACAAGGGTAGTTCACATTCCTATAAACACTCATCATTACAAATATATGAGTATAATTTTACTCTGGTACAGATATGACGCAATAACTGTGGCTATTATACTGCTCAAATACAAAAACTCATCGATACAGCTTACTTAATTTACTCATTTTAATGATGTATTGGAAAGTCAGTAATTTCGCTTTGAGTTGGGTGTTTTCATTACATACATCAATATCTAAACTACTCTGTATAAGACTATTATGATTATCCAGGTCCTTTTGTTGTTCAGATACAAACATCTTTTCTACGTCGCAATAATACCAGAAAGCCATATATCTATACTCCTCACTAACGACCCTTTGGTTATTTCTCATCGGAATGTTATTATGGAAACGAAATATAATTTCTGGGCAATCTCATATTGTAGTCCGCTATCGTCATATTAATTTAAACTTTTGCCATCTTAAATCCAGCATACAGATGTCAGTTTAATTTCTTAACAACTAGTCGCGTGCATATAGGCCTGGTATGTTTTTGCGGTTGTTAACTGCCTTCAGGAAAAATGTTTACGTCAATTTGACTAATGACACTGACAACATAACAAAACCCTACAAAACACAAACATTATTGGATAAACAGACAAGACATTATGCCAAATTAGATAATGTTTATTAAATTAGTTACGTAAAATATTATAGTACTAAAAGTCTAACATTATTTGTCTTTAGGCAAAACAAGACATATTTATTTCAGAGAAATATTTGGTGTTAAGTGTCTTCTCTAAGGCTTTAGACGTTCGATAGACATTGGCACGCTATTATTGTTAGCTCATTTTAAATGTGTTTAAATCGTACCATACCTTAATTGAAGTTGATGTAATGTAGTGTAATTTCCAAGGTCTATAGCTTCAATATTTCTAAATAAGCAGCTTCGGGGATAATACTTATAGCAAAAAAAAACAACTTTATACAATATCAGCGTAATAATACGACTAATTCTGTCTGGCAGCTTATTGCCAGATATAGTGTTAAGTCTACAATAAAAGTAAATATACTCTGTTCAGATGGCGGATTGTATGTGTGTATAATGCAAATTATTATTGAACATCATAATCAATTTGCCTCTCTCATGTCAGACTAATGTCCAAATTACTAATGGAAATGTCAATGTTCAGCATGCAACACCCATTTAGCCAACGTAATAAACGGATATATTAATTGACATGGGCTTAGTATATTCATTTCAGAATTTGCTAATAACTTGGCATTTGAATATAAATCTTCTATATATCAGTCGAGAAGTCAATAAGATGCGTTAGTTGTAATTTATCGCTTTTTTGCTGCCGATGCCAAAGTAAATATCAAGAAAGATGTACGTCTTTGTGATGTAAATAACATTGTCATGCTAATGATGCAGAGACTTCTGACGTGATCTATGTGTCATACACGAGATTATTCGACTTGGTGGAGGTGTTTTCAGGGATGTCTTGGACTGGTTGTCTTAAGTAAACTCTGTATATTGGTTATAGTTATTTCGTAGAGATTTGTATTTGTTTGCTAGCCTAAACAATCCAATCATATAACTATAAATATTCGTTTTCATCATTTTTTTCAAATAAAACTGTTACTTTGTTTCCTTAATCTTGCATTTGTTTTGCACATTAATGAGCCAAAATAGTAAATTTATCCTATAGCTCGCTAATAGTCCGGAATAATTATCCTGATCTAAACATTGATGCCTAAATATGACTGTGCACGAAATACCTGTTCATTTTGAATTGATGATAATGTGATGATCCTTTTGTGAAATACCAATGTAATGTTGTCTCCTTAGTGTCCCTTCACACATTCATCGAAATCCTCGAAGTAAGCTGTAATGGTAATTACAATGATCCCAATATTTTCCCAAATGTACATGAATACATAACACATAATAAGCAAATAACTACACAAATGTATTATCATTTTCAGCAGTTATGGTACGAGTTAAGCTTGACTCTGTCAATGTTGAACATATTTATAGTTCGTACATCAAGCTGAGTCAATAACATCTTATTTAGACAAACTTCGTCATTTGCTTCAGAACAAATTCAATTCGAGTACTCGGCGAATTTCTCAATTCAATAATACTAAAGAATTACTAAACTCGATAATTCGGCATATTTAAATCCTGACAAAATGAAACTGCTTTCACGTTATTGATGTTGTTTCTTACAATTGCTAACAACTATTAAGACACTACAGCTTTACAAACGGATGTGCATACTCAATGGTTACAATAAGTAGTACGCCATCTTCGCTTCTAACGTATATTTTTGCGATTTTTTTATTATTATATTGTATGGGGACCGACCCAATAGTTTCCTTTTTCAGCTGAATAAGATCTCCCGACATCGATATATTCAGACTAAATTCTCTTTTCTACGTGGCGAGGTAATTCGTATGCTAAACACTCCTTCGCGATAATTCAATTTTCGTGTCAAAGTTTCTTTATTTACAAAGAAATCAGGATTTTCCTCAATTCGTAACTTAATAATACAGTAATTGTGACTGGTATTCAAAGCATTCAAAGAGCTTCCATTTCCCATTCCAATTAGTCTCGGTAAGAAGACGGTTGTCTAAACCGGCGCTACAATCATTATTGTAACAATACGAGCGTCTAGGTCATAAAGATATTAAAGGTGATTCCGTTGGTTTATGTAAGTTGTGATATGATTTATCATAAATCTCATTTTACCAACGAAAACATTCAACGCCTCTTTGAGCAAATTTATTAATATAATAACTTTCTAGTAATATACTTAACTGGTTGTTATTCTTCTAACATCTTTGCGATTAACCATGGTTTGTACGTACTTAATTGTCATGGCATTTGAAACGTGTCATATTTTTTTCTTGCCATTTAGAGGTACGATCTGAACTTCGACCATTGCTTTAAAACTGCCGTTTAACTTGACTTGACACTACAAACTGAAATACAACTGATTTAAAGTGTATAGAGCTATATCTGACGGGTCATTTAATGTCAGAATAATTACTTGCATCGTTTTTAGTAAATCAAAATGTACGAATCAATATAGAACGTCTGTTTTAATTTTACTTCGGATATCGTTACCAAACCTTACATCCTCAGAGATAAGGGCATCTAACCATGTCACGCATATCATCATCCGTATATAGAACTATGATTGTCATACTATGCTATTAAGTAAATACATCCACCGAGAAAAACGCGAAAACAATATACTTGTAATAGAAATAACTAAAAACGTCTTTACGATTGAGGCGTTCATTAATCATTTCCTCTCATCGTCGCCGTACGTTAACACGCTCAGGTTAATGTCCTGTAGCAATAAACATGTAATTAGCTTTACTGTACAATTGATAATTAAATAGATGTATAAGATTTATATACATTGGAATCTAAATACAACATCCAAAAGGAAGTGTAAAACATCAAAGCAAGTACTGACATTCTTAGAAAACATACAGATGATACTACAACACGCAAACAGTCAGTTATGTTGTTCAATCATAATCATACCTAGCAACATGAAAGGGATCTTCACCTACGAGGTTTAATTTAAAGTGATTAATTTACGGTTGGCATCCATTACAGTAGGAAGTGCGATATTTGCAATCATAAATAACCCAGTAACTGTCCTATTGATGAGACACATATAGTTGATACATTTGAATTAAATGTCAAGGACTGCAAGAACAATGTACTGTAAAGATACAGTGCGATCATAATAAAACACGTTTGACTGTTTCTTATATTAATTATTGGAATTGTGTAAATGCCAAACTTTGAAAAATTGGGATTTTACCAAATGCATGTACGAGTTTCCTGAGAACTGTTTACAAATGCTCAAAAAAATAAAAAAAGTATGTGGAAATCGGAAAGGGAAGGCAGCACAAGGAAGTCGTGTGTAAATTCAATTATGAAAAACGTGATGTTAACAATTATGTAACATAATGTACGTTACAAGGAAATGTTTTATACACATTACACTCAAATGACCATAACATGTTGACTTTTGGTACATGGACGAATAACATGGAGAGGAACTTATCAACTCGGTATGTGCTACTACTAGTATATCCAGCATCATAAAGGAAGAGATGTTGAATTCATCATCAATAGTGTACTTGTAGTAGTAGTCGCATTTGATTAAATGTTACACAATCTAAAAGAATACTAAACGGTTAGCTTTGTATCAACATTTCATCAACATGTATTTTAGAGAAAACTCTGTACAGTGCGATACTATCATATTGATGTGTCCCAATCATAGAACATTCAGTAAAATAGTAAATCGTCTTTCACAAAAGGCTAATGATGCAGACATCAATCTACATAGAGTTTGACATTGTTAACGACAGAACGGTAGTTGTATGCGATATAAGATTAAGACAAAGCACAGAAATATTTTTGCGCGCCACAATTACTCACGCACACCGTCAGTTAGACGTTTGGAATGAGGAGATAAATTTTGTTGAGGAATATATATGTGTCAGTTGACACGTTTTAACACTATCTCAATTAATATTACACAATCTATATGAGAATTTATTTTCTTTGACACTCTGTAGAAGAAAATAACAAGTGGATATGTTGAACATAATAATTCACTACAAAGGTCTGACAATTTTATTAACACAACTATTATCTCGTAATTTATTACTCAAAGCCACTTATGAATATGTTACTTTTTTATGGTGTTACACATGCCAATTAAACTATTAGTAGTAGATAATAATTATGTTACATGCACTCATACCACATTTGCATTGGAGTATATGTTGTACATGCAAGCACCCTTCAAAAGTGTTACCAGATGGTAAATATTATCTTTGCACTAGTATATAATTCCAAAGTGAGCAATTCCATGCATTCTGATTGGCTAATACGCGACGATTTTACTCCCAGTAAAGCTCTGTTTTTTTGTTACGTTTACACTTGTATAAACATCCCTTTCTGAAGTGGGTAGAGTAAGTTAATCTGAACAGGTCCCTCACAGCATTAAATTTGGCACCTGGCGTGCTGTTACTATGACGTTTGACATATATATTATATATCTGTATGTTAATACCCTTAGTTTGTATGTAAAAAAGACACAGCGTCTTCTTATTCACATACTGTTTAGCTATCATTATTATCCCAAACTAAAGTAATAGTGTCGCCATATAGCACTTCACACTTTTTGTAAATGAACGATCTGCATTATACAACATAAAGCCGCTTCACATGTTGTTTTGAAGAAGACAAAACACGAAATATTTCTTTTAATCTCTAACGCAACAATTTCATGTTCCAGTAGCCAAATCAAATTGGTAATTTATTAGTTCAAATTTGAAATGAACTTCGTCTTCTTTTATGTTTTAGCAACCAATTTTATTTTCCTCATCCATGCACTTAAAATGAAGAATGCAACTTATTTGAGTCTTGGGGAAATTATAAAAACATGCAATGTTCTGTATTTCAACTTCGTTAGTGACTCCCTTTGTTTTGTATAGTTTTTCTTCCATGCGAAAATTATGTTCGACAATACTCTCGGTAGAGTTTGGAGTGGGAACCCTTTTATATCTATTGCACGTTTATATTAACATTGTTCATTATAATTTATTTTTGAGAGACCAGCGGTAATTTATGATAGCAATATGCTTTGACGATAGTAAAGGACATATTACATTTGAAAGTTATTTTAAAATTCGTTTAAAAGTGCCATTTATTCAACCTGTTTTCGAAGTCTTTATTTAGTTTCCATTATAGTATTACTATAAACTATAGATGGTTTGTATCTTGCGGATTTGCTGGATGAGATACTTTTTAATAAGGTCACTGTGCTGTTTGGTCACTATGATAAACGTTATAAGCATATATATTTTCGCCCTCCTTTTGTCAATAATGGTAAACTAGGTCAAGTCCCAAAATCCCTCTTCGACGAGTAATGGCTGCTTTTCATTCGGCATTAACCGCTATTATATAATTTCTTTGTGAATGTGGGTCTTCCTGCATTTTATCGGCGGGGACTTGGATCCTTAATTGTTTCTTCGGCTTATGTATGGGCATTGCACAATGTAGTTGCTAGGAATACAGTGTATGTAATATTATTTCCCATCCCATTCCTACCTTGCCCATTATTTTAACTAAGTCAAGTCGTAGTTGTGCCTCTTTAGTTCGCATAACGTTAGGTCACTGTCCTTGTGTTTTAAACTAGGTCACGCCCCGTGGTTGTTGTGCATCTTTTGGTTGCCGTTTTGGCATTGCCCAGGGTAGTTGTGTCTTTGTGTTTCTGATTGCAGTGCTCGGCTGGTTGGGTTGAGTGCTACCTTCCCTGTCGGATTTTCTCATACCCTTTTTACTATTATATTTACATATGACTGAAAGTACACCAGGTCGTTCGTACAGTTCTTACTTATATACTCTTTGAGACACAGTATGTCCTAGCCAGAATATAGCATACATAATTACGAGACATTATACTAATAATTGTATATATACTAGAAATAACGATTCTAGCTAAATTAATTGTTTTGCCGCCAATGTCAACAATTCAAGCTAATGTCTTTTTGGCGCGATATTGATTATTTATTGATTAAAGGTACTGTATGCACTAGAATGAGTGATTATTTGAAAGAAAACATACAGTCAATAGGAAGTACAAAAACCTCAAGTTTGCAATAAATGAAGTAACGACTTTATTATTATTCATATTAAACATCCTGATGATACACAATCACGCAAACAGTTGTGTTATTCCGTTTCAATGTTTCCTACTGCAGTAGGAGGGACATTGGCCACTTCAGGACACATAATGACCTAGTTTTATTGTATATATTTTGAATTTGGCAAACCTTGCAGAAGAAAATGTGATCTTTACCATTACAAATATCCCAGTCAATGATGAAGTAAATATTGATACACGTATATAAATATTCAAAACTTTACAGGACAATACACAGACATAAATATTAACTAATGTTTAGCAATGTAAATGCTTATAGGTCTACATAAGAAGCGTCGGTGTTTCACTTAACATAATCTTTCTAAGAAGGGTTCTGCAGTTGTTGATAGAGTTTACTCCTGTTACTCATTTTATGATGTGGAGAGTTTATACGAAGTCAGTTATTTCCCTCGGTGTCGTGTTAAAAAAAAGTTACCAATTTTCTAGGGCTCTTTTCAGCTGTTAGGCCGCTCAAGCACCCTTCGACATTTCAACTTCCCCTGGTCATTGGGCTACATATGGAAACCTACACTTGTGTCTCCCTGAGGAGACTATTTCTCCCCTGTGGTGTGGCAGCCAATATCGATCTGCGGCGCCCAGGAATAGACACTGCCCTCACAGGTACCATTTTACACCATGGTGAAGTGGAGCTGTGTTTCCAGTTTAATTCCAAACCAGTAACACTATTCACTATACATGTTTTATGAATTTTGACACACACCTCTATCTAAAATGCTCAGTAAAGCACTATAAGAAATCCCTGGTCCTCTTGAAGTTCACGTCGCAATAATTCAGAAAGACATATATATATATATACACTCCTCATTAAGCATTCATTGCGCTTAGGGACACTTTTGTAATGTATCCTTTGAACGTTATTATGGAAACGAAATATTATTCCTGGACAAGCTCATATTGTAATGTCCGCTATCCTGAAAATCTTATAACATAATTTCTAATACTGTCATCTTGAATGCAGATTTACGTTCCCTTCATTAGTCTTTTGTCAAAGACAATTTGGTTGTCATGTGAACATGTGACATATCGATGGTTGCTGTAGGAACGTGATAGCATTGCGATTGCTCTCCTATGAGAGACGCTGATTTTATTTCATTGACAAATGATGCATTTGTATGCAGCGAAGCTGATGCAATTTGTTCGTATCAAACAACGAAATGTCAGCTTATTGTCTTAGACAATATGACGAATTAATGATCTTATTCAACATATTTTCTAACTTATCAAATGGCAATTCCGGACAATCCTAATTGTACGGACTATCGCGAACATGCATGTTGCAATGGATGTGACAAAACAAAGCAATAAAACATTTGCAGTTGATAGAGTTCTAACAATAACCAAAACTATTTGCTTCGTAATTCCTAGAATGTAACTTCGATGAGTATAATATTAAAAACAAAACATGTAATGCAGTATTATTGCTGTATGTATTTTAAAGAATGACAACAGCATAATATGCAGAAAACACGAATGAAATGAATCAACAAGCCAATTTAAATACAAATCTAAGGACAAACAGTGTCGAACAATGCATATGATAATAAAACGATCACAGTTATGAAACGTCTGCGTTATTATACAAGGTGTCTCAAGAAATGTATTATCATATCGGAGCACACAAATTAACAGCACCTTCCTTGTACAAAATGTAGCCAAATTGCACTTTTTGTATGTATAAGTGTAAAGTACAATATCGTCACTAGCAATGGCTTGTAGCTGACTTTAAATATCGCGTGCAGACTTTTAGATGCTTTGAATTTGCTGATAACGTGCTATGGGAATATATATCTTCATTTCGATATATCAAACGACGAATCAATAAGGAACGTTTGTTGTTATATATCGCTTTTTTGCTGCCGATTCCAAAATTAATATCAAGAGAGATGAGTGTCTTTGTGATGCAAATAACATTGTCATGCTAATAGTGCAGGCACTTCCGACATGATCTATGTGTCATACACGCAATGATTTTCTTGCTAAACGTTGGGTCATAATATAGAGATAAGCAGACACATGATATATGGCTTCAGATGTAATTTCGTGTATAAATTTCTGACAGAGATGTCTTGGATGGCAAATCAAAGTATACAGTATATTAATGGCTTACTGATGATGACCTGTTCTTGCCGCAAAAAAAGATACGTAACCAGCTACATTTCGAGGGCCGCTTTCAGCAATTCATTCATTCAACCACATGTGATGTTTAACTTATCTTATCTTAACTTAACATATCCAATACGGATATCTCGTACATGTATGTTGGCTTACTTGAACACAAAAGCCATAAGACCAGGCATATTCATGTATGCGTTGAGACAAAAAGCATAAACATAATACAATATATGTCCCCCTACGTTAGTGTATTTCCTAAATCGTTCTCATCTCAATAATGTGATTGTATTAGTGAAGTAAAATCGGTTTGTGACGCTGATCGTGAGTAATTGAGTTAGACAAATAACTTTCGTGTTCCATATTGTTTAGTGAATACGCAAGGGACACTTTTCCATCAACATTTACAAATTAAAACAATTAACAAACCACGTTGAGTTCAATTTGCATTTTATTAGAAACACGAGAATATCGATTGTAATTTACTCTTATAATTCGTTAATAGTCAAGTAATATTATCCTGATGATGACATTGATGCAACAATACATTGTAATGATAGCAGTGGGTATCAAATTTACTGTCAGCAGATCCTATAGATTAGTCCGAATATTTTAAACTGTTCTTTAATTTTATGCATCCATAGATACTCGTATAAAATTGCTGTAACGTTGCAAATCGCACAATATCGGTTTTGAAGATAACGACAGATAAAACCAAGACAAAAGATAAACAATCTAATTAACTAGGGCAAATACAAAGACTGATGTTAAATATGAAACTGATAAACTACAATCAAACACGATAACTTAAGACAGACAGTATGTCGAATCAGTCAGTCTAACATAACCAACCTTTTGAAAAAGTCCTGCGACAACGCGTTGTAAATATATGTTAAACTTTATAATTTTCTTTGTTCTTGATAACGGTTAAGTGGAAAAACATACTATCATAAAGTGAATAATGTTGCTGTGGGCATTAACGTCATGAATTTTGTGTCTGAACTGAATTGAAAACGCTTATTACGAAATAAAACCCCAACAATGAAGCATATGTTTTGATGTAGTGTCCCACTGGCATACTGTGAACCAAAAGTATCAACAATTGCTATGTGGGCATATTTTTCACAAAAAGCTGTAAGTTTAAATTAAATAAATAAACTGTAATCATTGTAATCATGCAATTGTCCATTTCTGGTTTAGGTTTGAATGTCTTACAAATCAGAAAAATACCATGCGTCGTTAGAAAACATAACATCAAGTACACATAAGCTGGAATTTGTCAAATCAATTATTCCGTAACGGTAGGAACTGGTTGTCAGATTCCTCTATTTGTATCACTATTCCCGAATACATTGTGTCATTAGTGTCTACAAAATAGTCCATTTGTTAGATTGATTGATCCAGTATAATTTACGATATCTGCCAAATTACGCTTTCAAAGGTCATAAAGCAGCATATTCTGATGTATTAAGCGATAAGCTGTACTCACGCAGAGATTGCTATGTTCAGGAAGCTTTATTCCAAGTTTAGTGGTTTTAGCCTCTCTAATAACGCTATACGAGTAGAGATGTGTGGTACTTATAGGAGAACATGGCGTAAACCAATATTGTGTCTGATACATTTTCGTATTCCTATGTGGTGCATAAATTTTGAAACTAATACTTATTTGTGAAACAATTTATCGAAAAATAGAGATATGAAAGAATGTCGGAATATTTTTATCATTTTTATTCCTCTAAGGGCATATTTCCATTGTTGATCATATAGCAATTCAAATATTTGTATCTCTGTGTATATGTTTATGTCTTTGGTATGCTATGTATTACATTATTTCTATGTTATAACGAAATAGCTGGGACCAAGGGCATTATTTATAAAGCGTTATGGTAGAAAACTTAAATCTTTGGACAGACATTAAACCATTGCGATGCGTTTAACTTTATACGCAGATTGTAATTTTAACCAATGATATCTTACCGATTATAAAAGCTTTCACTGTAATGCAAGTAGTTTAAACAATCTAGTGTCTTGTTAAACCGACAAGGACACTATTAACATTGACATTACTCAAGTCAAGATAAAGAATACCCAAGTTTAAAGGTATTGAAGGAGCGTGTTAGGGATTCATCTTACAATATTAATATCCGGTAATAAATGTAGAATGCAGAAGTACAAACTAAACATGATACTAGTTCATTATAAGAGATATACATGTATTTAATAATATGATCAATTTTTCAATACCAGCAGCTGCTGTTATTTTGTTTTAAGTGGTTCGGGTTAGTATTGCCTGTTAGTTGCCTATATTTTATAACCCCGTCTTAAAATTGCGCCAATTCAACCAATATTTTAATCAGTTCCTTTATTATTTGAATGACTTCGTCACAATGAACCATTCCTTGTGCCGAATAAAGCGCAACTTATTAAGTAAAATGTGTAAGGACAATTCAGTTGGGATATGTAGACATTTCACCATTATAGTCCTCTGGGAGGTAGTACGTAATAGCGCGCGCCATATTTTGGAAAGTTGATTAAATGCGAGAAACTGAAAACCTCATTAGCTATATATTGTGAAATTCTGTACATTTCTGTGAAAAAGGAAATGATCGATCCCCTGGTGTAGAAATTTTCCTATTTTAAAGAATCAACGCCTGATGAAACAATACTTAGGGGATACATTGAAGCAAGCAAATTGATAAACATCAATGTGTTGTTGTCCAAGACAATCTGATAAAAAGACTTTAAACATCGGGTATATTGATCTGTAGTGTTTTGTCGAGTGTTTTTTAAAGTTTACTATATTGTCGGGAGGGGATGTTGTTGTTGATACGCTGGGCGGATACTTTATTGTTAATGGGGAAGCTATTATGAAGAGCATGTGGGTTGGATGATAAGTAGAATTGTATGGAGAAAGGCGGGTATTGACCACGCTGGGTGATAATCTTATTGCCGGAAAGAGAATGTTTATGGTTATGTTAGGTTGCTGCTTTGCTACTAAAGAATGATATAAGATGAGACAACATGCTGCAAATCAGTTGTACATCAACTTATTATACTCGATGCATAGAATGCTTAATTGTTACATTGAAATGTATGCGTCGTTCAATAATCAGCTCACATTCGTATACATAAATAATAAAACATGATTGTTGATGCGCATTTAGTCAGATTTAACTACAGAATTAATTTGTAATGAATACCTTCTAATTTCACCAATCACGTACTAATATACAACTTCTCGTCATCTTGATTTACTATAATGACTTCCTGTCTATAAAACACATTCGAATTTACGTTGTTATTGAATTGATGTGTAAATACATGTCTATTTCTGAGCGCTACGACACTTTGAAAATATAGATCCTACTCTTCTTTTCATCTTTAGTTCCTAGTGTATGAACTATTTATCTAGATTATAATAGCTTCCATATAAAGGACATAAATTGCTAACATGTTTGGTATTTTCATTAGCTTGGTATTGAAGAAAACGAAGTTCCACAAAATTTCAAATATAAAAACCTCATTAGCTGTATATGCGATTAAAAGTGAAGCTGTTTTCTCTCCTCGTACATTCCCGATGAAATGTCATCATACCCTGATGTTCGATATCTTGCTCGTATTATTCGCAATAAGAATGTATTTAAAGGCGATGTTACGCCAACTAGTATATTGCCCCTGAATCTAACATATTGTTGGAGCAAAATCATTCATGATATTAAGAATAAATACAAATTTTACATGTAAATATCAGTTGTGATGTGAGATTTCCAACATCTTTGACATGATAATTAACGATTGGCTTTGAATATTAATACTGTATCAACATTATCAGAGAAATCCGGTACACCTTCACCATATTGATGTGTCACAATCTTATATATACTCTTCAATAAAATGCAAATGGTAGAGACACCAACCTACACAGACTATTAGGCTAGTGGCCGAGGGGTGATTTTTGGTCGGAACCCCTCCCCATGGTAGAACATTTCACAACCTGTTTTTTATTGAAGCGGGAGATATTGTGCGTTGGAAAACGATGGTTGTGAATCTGGGATCAATGTAGGTCATTATGAAAATCGACGTTTTATGTGTGTTTTTTAGTAATTTGAGAGGCAATTTTATGACGTATTTTGTCTATGTACAGAACAAGGCAGGTACGATTTAGCCCAGGAAAAGCAAACCACACTCGTTATTATTGTAGGATCATATTGCATTATGGATGGCTTATAACATCTAAAAAATTCAGCTCTTTAATAGCATGAGAAATCATACTTTTGGGGTAAAAACATAAAAAAATATAAACGAAAAGTGCGAATTTTAGGAATCGGTTCACCACAATTTCATATATCAATCTATTCGAAATAAAATTACTTGGGTGGGGAGGTAGTAATCTGCAGTTCAATATATTAAAAATCTATTGACCAGCTATTACTCAAATTGCGATAATTTTGGGTTAAATTGTCATAAAAACATAAACGAAATGTGCGAATTTTAGGAATCGGTGCATCCCAATTTCATATATCAATCTATTCGAAATAAAATCACTTGAGTGTGGAGGTAGTAACCTGTAGTTTAATATATCAAAATTCTATTAACCAACTATTACTCAAAATGCGATAATTTTGGGTTAAAATTGTTAAATTTATAAACGAAAAGTGCGAATTTTTGGAATCGGTGCACGACAATTCCATATATCAATCTATTCGAAATATAATCACTTGAGTGTGGAGGTAGTAACCTGTAGTTTAATATATCAAAAATCTATTGACCAGCTATTACTCAAAATGCGATAATTTTGGGGTGAAATTGTTAAAATTATAATCAAAAGTGCGAATTTTGGGAATCGATCGACTACAATGTCATCTTTCATTTCATTTGAAAGGTTATCACAGCGAATTATGGGTATGAAGGTCAGGTTGAATACGTCGAGGTCCTACTTGCCGAATTTATGTGCAAACTCGCTAAATTTGGGGCAAAAATAAGCAAAAATGCGATTTTTTGGAATCGGTGGATTGCAGAGTCATTTATGAAGTACTTTGTAACAAAATCACACCAATGAGTACATAATAATATATAGTTTAGGCTGTTAGAATATCTTAAGCATGGGTACACGGAAAATGAGATATTTTGAGGTAAAACATCACGAAAAATGAACAAAATCGTGAATTTTGAGAATTAGTAGACGACAATGTCATTTATGATTTTATTTGATATTGAACAATCGTGTCGTGTATGTATAAAGTCCAGTGTGAAACATAACATGTAGCGTCTGGATATTGTTGGAATTGAGATATTTTATCCCAAACCTCTAAACCGAAAAGCTGGATGTTTGGAATCAGCAGAATACAAAATTTAATTCATTCATAGTTTATTAATCTGATTGGAACAAAGTAACTTCAGTTAAAGATATCTTGAACTAAGTGAATTTGAAATTGTATACAATTCAATGTTTTGAGGTTAAGCTGTACAAAATATAAGATACATGTACTAGTATACGACAGAGGAAAGCCAATCAAATAAGCTCATCATGAGCAATTGGTGCCCTGTTGAGCTGAAATATTACCCCAACATTTGAATTTTCCAGAAATGTTCCTATGTGTTTTCATTAGCAGATTAATCTTCCTAGCGATAAAGGATATCAAATCGCCTATTGTTACAACCATCATGAGTCCTATCGGATGCTCAACACTAAAAACGTACATGTACATGAAATATGTTCTTGTGAATTCCAATGCCGTTTAGGCCAATACATCTATAAATATCAAATGTCACTAAAGGTACGCACCAAAACTTTTTATAGACTGCAACACTTTAATTGAACCTTATTATTATCTACATTGTACAATATATTAATTAATGGATACGATTGGAGACTAGGTCCCACTGAAGAAATCCTCATCGGCGATGTGGAATGAAAAAATAATGCATTCATTGAAATTTCCCGGTGTAGGCATACTCGCGATGTAAATGCAAATGTAGATTTCTCATAACTCCCAAGAAGCTTCCCCAAGTCCAGAGCATCCTGTTCCCGAAGCTCATTTAGTTTCATCGAGAGTGCACCTTTTTGAATGATTGGGAATTGAGATTAACACTCGTTATTTCTTAACCACTGCGGGTTTAAATAACACGCATAGCTGCTCAGTAAGACAGACAGGTTGGAAATAGCCAATGGGTTTAATGCTCTTATAACCAGCGCTTTTTCTGATGGTCCAAATCAGATCATGCGCATGTCTTATGTCTGTACAAATACCTACATATTCGTGTACAACTCAACGTTTGTCTAGAGTAATGCTATTGAAATTAGTTGTTGGTCACAACACCATTACCCCGTAATTGTACCCTGCCATATTGCATACATGTATGGATATATATTATATTTGTTGACAAGCTGATTTAAAATAATATTTTACAATCGAACAAGCGTCTCAATCTACACGATATGTTCTGTTTAATTTGATTCGATTCGGCTTTGTTTCGTTCTGTCCTGTTTTGTTCCGTATATTATAGCTTGATATCATGTGTTATGATTCAGCTGGGGTTATGGTGTTAAATTGTTTTATGTTTTATGTGTTACCCTTGAATACGGCGCCAATAGAAAACATTGGTGTTTTAGTAGATTAAGAACAATCAATATTGATTAAAACTTACAATATTTAACATAGTATCGGGTATGTGACATGTTCCTCGCCAACATATTCATATCATGATTCTAATGAACTATTTTAGTTTGTTTACTTCGTGGCTGAAATCGCTGGGTAAATTATGTATGCTGAACTTATATCAGCCGTGTTCATACGGTTAACAAGCATAATCGGGAGAGTGTGATGGCCAATTGAGAGCTTCATAACTGTCCTTTTCCGTAAAGTCGATTACAAGAGCAGTGCAATGACGGACATCATACAATATATAATTACAAACGTATATTCAAAGCCCCAGTGTCGGTGTTGCTCGGTGATCCTGACAGACCTGTATTATTGCTAGCAGTAAACGCTCTAAACCTTCTGTTCCAGTGACATCTAATGTTGTCATAATGACATCTGCATACCCATTCGTATGATGGTCAAGTACGCTTCCTCCTACCTTCCAAGTCATACTATATTTTTCCATATATAAACAATATTTACAAAAACCGCGTGACCAAGAATAATGTTACTATGGTTATAAAACATAAAGTAAGCTTACTATAATTATGTTCTTACTGTATAATTTAATTAACCAATCATACGTCAATTTTCCTGCATCAATAGCGATACTCAGATTTGGTGATCCCTCGTTTTCGTTACACCATAGCATGACCTATCAGTGTAGTCAATGTATAATTGCTGACTTATCCATTGTAGAAAAGTACTCAAACTACCAAGGTCGTTTTAAACGAGCATGGCCCATGTCATGGAGCGTATGCATGGTATTCTCGAACACAGAACTCCTTCATGTAACATTGACCAAATTATTATTTTTATAATTGTATGAATATGTAACCTGTATGCGTTGTTTGGGTTAATTCGAAGTAGGGATGGCGTGTCAAAGAGCTTGAACCATTATGAACCAGTCACAGCTTCAATGGTAGTCCGCTTTGTCAACACCATAATTATAGTACACCTGATTTCAATGGACTGGTTTTCACTGTTTGGTGAATACCACAGACGACCCTCACCCGGCTGTAGGTAGTACCTCTCCCAAATATTCCACCAGATCGTCACATGTCTACTATGTAGGAATATTTCGTATGTCACTATGAATAAGGTTGAAGCTTACACCGAATGATGCTGTACCCTAATATTGAACGATAGAATGGGACAACAGTTTTGAAATCTTAAATAACATATTACTTAGCACATTTTGTAGTGGATTTTATCAAATCAGATCATCAATGACACTGTATTCAACTGATTCCGAATTTTCACATTCTTAGCTTATTTGTGTATTTTTTTGATCCCAAATATCTCAATTAAAACAGTAGCCGAATACTACATTTCTGATCTCTTAAACTGCATGTAATTACAAACATGTCACAGTTGTTCAACATCACATAAAATCATTAATGAGATTGAAATCTACCGATTCTCAAAATTCACAATTTTGGTTCTTATTTCGTACTATTTTACCTCAAAATACATAATTTTGCAGAGTAGCTAGGCTTAAGAAATATTATTATGTGCTCTTTGAAGTGATTTGGTTTCAAATTACATCATAAATGACACTGCTATCCACCGATTCCAAAAAAATGCATTTTTCGCTTATTTTTGTGAACTTTGACACAAATTTAGCGAGTTTTACACAGATTCCAGCAAGTAGAACCTCGACGTATTAAACCTTACCTTCATACCTACATATCGCTGTCATTATCTATCAAATATAATGAAAGATGACATTGTAGTCGACCGATTCCAAAAGTTCGCACTTTTTGTTCATAATTTTAACAATTTCACCCCAAAATTATCGCATTTTGAGTAATAGCTGGTCAATAGATTTTTGATATATTAAACTACAGGTTACTACCTCCCCATTAAAGTGAATGTATTTCGAATAGATTGATATATGGAATGGTCGTGCACCGATTCCAAAAATTCGCACTTTTCGTTTATGATTTTAACAATTTAAACCCAAAATTATCGCATTTTGAGTAATAGCTGGTCAATAGATTTTTGATATATTAAACTACAGGTTACTACCTCCACACTCAAGTGATTTTATTTCGAATAGATTGATATATGAAATTCGGGTGCACCGATTCCTAAAATTCGCACATTTCGTTCATGCTTTTTTAACAATTTAACCCAAAATTATCGCAATTTGAGTAATAGCTGGTCAATAGATTTTTGATATATTAAACTACATATTACTACCTCCCCACCCAAGTGATTTTATTTCGAATAGATTGATATATGAAATTGTGGTGCACCGATTCCTAAAATTCGCACTTTTCGTTTATTTTTTTTTATGTTTTTACCCCAAAAGTATGATTTCTCAAGCTATTAAAGAGCTGAATTTTTTAGATGTTATAAGCCATCCATAATGTAATATGATCCTACAAAAAAAACGACTGTGGTTTGCTTTTCCTTGGCTAAATCGTACCTGCCTTGTTCTGTACATAGACAAAGTACGTCGTAAAATTGCCTCTCAAAATACTAAAAAACACACATAAAACGTCGATTTTCAAAATGACCTACATTGATCCCAGATTCACAACCATCATTTTCCAACGCCCAAGGCCTCAGCCTTCAATAAAAAACAGGTTGTGAAATGTTCTACCATGGGGAGGGGTTTCTCCCATTTCTAAGCACCTTTTTGAGGTTTGGCCACTAGCCTATATGGCATTATGAACGCCAGTGTAATAGGTTTATGTGAAATAAGATTAAGATGCAACATAACAATATTGGTTCACAGCGCCATAATTCTGGTACAGTATCATCTAGACGTTTTGGCAGGCGTGATGAATGTGTGTTGAGGAATATATACGGGTCATTTGACAAGAGTTAACACTATCTCAATTATTATTGCACATACGAGTCATTTGACAAAAGTTAACACTATCTCAATTATTATTGCACTACCTTTGTTAGAATTTATTTTCTTTTAGGCACCAAACCTAGATATTTTCTATGAAAGCGACAGAGCGTTTGAGCGGAAAATAAAAGAAAACCGGACATAAAGTTTTAACACGCCGTGCTAGAGAATTACAAGTCGATATGATGAACATAAAAATCACTATGAAGGTTCTAAGATTTAATTCACACAAACATTATCTCGTGATGTATTAGATAGTATGTCCAATGTCACGTTCACTGTTCGAACTGTATAGAAGCTTCCTTTGTCTGTTAATAACGTTCGAATAATGCGACCCGTTTGCTGTCATTTCCGTCTGTATGTTTGAAGTGATTATTATTAATACAGCTCTGTACTATCCGACTAGTCTACCATATGTGACATTGTTAGAGGAAATATGACAAAACTGTCTGATCTAGTACTTTGTCATAAGGAATATTATTTGTTCTAAGTTTGCTCGAAAGACATCACGTTTGATCAAGCTTCACAGGACATTCGTCCAAAATATATCCTTACTCGGTTGTAGTAAGTTAATAAGTGGCAACATCGAATACCACAAGTTTTAGTAAATGTTGATAGACCTCTTTTGAAATATCATCAGCAGAATCTTTTTAACTTGTATCTGTGTTCAAAAAGGGAATTAACTTAAGTTGTTGTTACAAGCGGAAATGCTTTGTAGTTACGACCTTTTCATTCTAAGCCAGCGACATACAACACTCTCTAAAATACACAGTATAGCACTATAAGATTTCCCTGGTCATCTGGTTGTTCTGATACACACATCTTCGTCGCAAAAAATTCCAGAAAGTTATATATGTATACTCCTCATTAAGCATTCATTACGTTATAGGAACCTTTGGTAATTTCTCCTCGGAACATTATTATGGAAACGAAATATTATTTCTGTACAATCTCATATTGTAATGTCCTCGATCGTGAAAATCTATAAAATAATTTCTAAAACTGTCATAGTGAATGTAGATTTACGTTTCCTTCATTAGCCTTTTGTCAAAGACAATTTGTTTGTCTTGTGAACATATGAAATATCGATTGTTGCTATAATGATGTAATAGCATGGCGAAATCCTCCCCTATCAAAGACGCGGAAATTATTACTTGGTAAGACGATGCATTTGTATGCAGCAAACATTGAATGACTTGCTTGAATCAATCATCGAGTTGACCGTCAATTTCTTTTTACATAGATTGTCTGCCAAACTTTATCACCAGTCACATACGGTATCACCAATCAGTTCTAACGTACAAGCTTACAACAATTGACTCCGGGAAAACTGTTAGCGTCAACTGGACTGATACCACCGACACAATGACGAAACCCGGACAATGCACACATTGGATTACACAATGCATTATGTTAAATTATACCATATTTATTGAATCAGTTTCGTAATAGATTATGTCACTTAAAGTCTAACACTATTTGGCTTCAGGCGAAACAAGACATATTAGTTTTAGAGAAACAGAGACGAGGAAAATGACTGAAATTGTATTACAAATAAATCGTTCAAAAGGACAACCATAAAAGAACAACGAAAACGAATGCGTGCGTAGTGGGTGGCATTATAATTGAATATGCACTAAATTGCCTAATATGTATTATGTCTTCATATTTAACTGCGAAGATATTGTTTTAACTTTCTTTATATAGCAAGTACATTATTATAATTAAACGTTAACAACATTCATAATCACAATGCTTCCTAAGACGGTTGTTCAGTCACAAATCACAAATTTGTAGCATGCAAATCAAAATGCATCTTCCGTGTACGTCAAAATGCACTATTGCATGTCCATTGTAAAATGCACTTTCATTGCTGATGATTCTGTATGACTCTACATCTATTGATAATACGTGCAGACGTATTTTGATGGATAACGTGTAATGGGAATATACATCTTCATTTCTATATATCAAACGACGAATCAATAAGAAAGTTTGTTGTTATATATCGCTTTTTTGCTGCCGATGCCAAAATTAATATCGAGAGAGATGTTTGGCTTTGTGATGCAAATAACATTGTCATGCTAATGGTGCAGTAAGCCAACATGATAAATGTGTCATACACAAAATGATTTATCTTGCTACACGTTGGTATATAATATAAAGATAAGCAGAGACATGGTACATAGCTTTAGATGTAATTCCGTGGGATGATTTCTGACATTGACTATTAAGAGTTATTATAATAACTAACTTGGCTTAGCTAAACTCGTGCAGAGGTGTTCCTATCATAGCTGTTGTAATATTAATAGATAGTCTGCTTACCTAAACACAACAGTCATATAATTTGAAATAGCACGATATTCCCTTTGTTATTCGGCTGAGACAGAAGTGTGAACCTTTGAAGAAGTGAGTTATATTAGAGTCAGACTATACGGTTCGTTTGTGACTTGAAAAGAGTTAATAATCAAATGTGAAATAATGATGTAACTCACAATATTCCTAGATACGAATTGTTGATTTGTTTCTTGTTTCATTTATGTCATCCGAAAAGACCATACCATAATGGGTGTATTTTGTGTGAGTATTAGACATTGTACTTCTTGGAGTTCACTGTATCACTCCTAGGCTCCTGGTTGGGGAATGTGCAGGTCATGTTCAGCCATCGCAATCATATAATTATATAGAGGTCGTCAGTTGCTTTCAAAATGCTAAGCTTGCACATGTTAATGTTGATATTTAGTTCACGGAAACATCTGTTGAGACATCTATCAACGTCCATCTACTTCAGTGCATTTCAAACTCGTTCTCATCTCAATAATGGGATTGTATTAGTGAAGTAGAATCGGTTTGTGAAGCTGATCGTGAGTAATTGAGTTATACAAATAACATTCGTGTTTCATATTGTCTGAACTGAATTAAAAACGATTAATACGAAAAAAGCATCAGCAATTGCTATGTGGACATAATTTTCACAAGAAGCTGTAAGTTTTAATTAAATAAATAAAATGTAATCATGCAATTAATTTCTGTGATAGGTTAAAATTGTCTTACATATCAGGAAAAAAAACAATGCCTCGTTAGAAAACATAAAAATCAAGTACATAAAAGCTGGGTTTTTTTCCTGGAATATTTTTTTCAAATCAATTAGTCTGTATATGTTGGAACTGATTGTCAGATTCCTCTATTTGTATCACTTTTCCCGAATACATCGCGTCATTTCTGTCTACAAAATAGTCTATTTGTTAGATTGATTGATCTTGTATGATTTACGATATCTGCCAAATTACGCTTTCAAAGGTCATAAAGCAGCATATTCTGATGTATGAAGCGATACGCTGTGCTCACACAGAGTTCGCTGTATTCAGGAAGCTTTATTCCACGTTTAGTGGTTAAGCGTCTCTAATAACGCCGTATGAGATGAGATGTGTGGCCTTTTTTAGGCAATCCTGACGTAAACCAATATTGTGTCGAATGCATGCTTTGTATTCCTATGTGGTTCATAAATTCAGAAACTAATACTTATTTGTGAATCAATTTGGTGAATAGAGATATGAAAGGATGCCGGAATATTTTTATCATTTTTATTCCTCTAAGGGCCGATTTCCATTGTTGATCATAGAGAAACCCAAACCTTTGTATCTCTGTGTATAGGTTTAAGTCTTTGATATCCTATATATTATACTATGTTATAACAAAGTGACTGGGACGAAGAGCGTTATTGACAAAGTGTTTTAATTGAAAACTTAAATATTTGGACTAACATTCAAACAAATAGTGATGCGCTTTACTATGTTTGCAGGTTGAAGTGTAACACATGCTATCTAAAAGATCACAGTATCTTTCAGCATAATGCATGCAGTCTGTGTAAACAATCGAGTGTCTTGTTTAACCGATAAGGACAATATTAATATTACCAATACTAAAATCAGTAGAATGCATGCTCAAACAACATGACTAAGTCTAAATGTTTTGAATGAGCATGTTAGGGAGTCATCTTCAAGTATTAATCCCCGGTATAAGAATGCAGAAATACAAACTAAACATAATACTAGTTTGTTATAAGAGATATATTTACTCATAAGATCAATGTATAATTATTTCCCTTATTATTCAAAAGACTTAATCACATTGAAGTATTCCTTATGCCAATTATTGCGCAAACTATTTGGTAAAATGTGTAAGGACAATACAGTTGGAATGTGTAGACATTTCGCCATTATACTCCTCTCAGAGGTTGTACGTGAAAAGCGCGCGCCATATTTTGGAAAGTTGATTAAATGCAAGAAACTGAAAACCCCATTAGCTATATATTGTGAAATTTTGTTCATTTCTGTGAAAAAGTAACTGATCGATTCCCTTGTGTAGAAAGTTTCCTAATTTAAAGAATCAACGCCTGATTAAACAATACTGAGGGGATACATTCAAACAAGCAAATGGATGAACAGCAATGTGCTGTTGTCCAAGACGATTTGATAAAAAGGCTTTAAACATCGGGGATATTGATCCGTAGTGTTTTGTCGAGTTTGTTGAATGTTTACTATGTCGGGGAGGGATGGTGTTGCTGATACACTGAGCGGGAAACTGTTTTACTTTTTGTGGGGAAGATAAGCCGGAGAGTTTGTGGGGTGGATGTTAAACATTATTTTAGGGAGAAACGCGGGTGTTGGTCATGCTGGGTGGTCTATCTCGTTCCCGAGAAAGAGGATACCGATGGTTATGATAGGCGAATACTTTACTATTAAATGGCTATATACGATAAGATAACGAAGTCATTCAGCAAATATAGTAATTGCTACACACAACTTCATACCTAATGGTGCCTCATGTGTTGATCGGTTAATATTAGTTTTAATAAATGTGATTGATGGTTGATGGTGCACATTTAGCCAAACTTAACTAGAAATTTGATTGGTTTTACCTTGACTGTTATTTTCAATATATCTGATTATGATTTTGTAAAATTGTGTAATTTATATGATTTAAAGACGGTTCGTCTTCTTGATTAACTATAATGCATGTTGTTATGAATTGATGGGAAAAACATATTTGTTTCTGAACGTCACGACACTTATAAAATATAGGCTATACGCTAGTTTGCATCTTCAGTTCAAAATATCTGTTTATGTTTATGGCATTGTGTACAGTGCGTAACTGTTTGTGCTGTACCGACTTCTCGACATCGTTATGTAGTATTTACTACATTGACTTCATGTCTGTAAAATGCTGTATAATCTAAACGCTTCGACACATACTCTTGCTTTCACCTTTAGTTCCTAGGCATGAACTATTTATCTCAAAATTCGAATTTTCGGGCCCATGCCCTTCATCAGGATTTATTTCCATTTTCATGTTTTTAAGTTACATCCATTTTCAATGATCATAATGTTGTTATTTCTGTGAAAAATTATAACAACATTATGATAATTGAAAATTCGAATTTTGAGTCAGTTATTCTTTAAAAATGAACACTTCTTTCCTGTGAGAGACTATTAAATTAAAATATTTATCTAGATTATAATAACTTCCATATAAGGGACGTAGCTTGCTAACTTGTTTTGTATTTTCATTTGTTTGGTATAGAAGTAAACTAATGAGAAACTAAATTTTTACGGAACTTACAAATCAATATCTCATTAGCTGTATATTGTAATATGCATTTAAACGTGATATTTTCTCTCTTCTTATTACCTCGTTGTTGTCTGTGATACAACAGTACCCTAATGTTGAATCTTAAACTTGTTAATCGTAATAAACATGTAAGGATATGCAATGAATATAATAGAATCGAATAAAATTGATGCAATGAATATAATAGAATAGAATAAAGTTATTTCCAATTATGGGTCATATAACATGACATATAAATTACAATTTTAAAACATAATAGTGTAAATATTAAATAATAACAACAACAACCAAGATCATAATGCAATGTAATGATATCTGAAATATTTCCCCTGAAATAAATCGAACCTATTGACAGAACTAAATATTATTTGATATCAAGATTACGTACACATTGTACATGTAAATATAGACATCCAGCCTGAAACAAATTCTGATATAATGCCTACATGTATAAGGTACTTACAATGTCGTTGACTATCGGTATAGCTTGGCCACATTGACATGAGCCTGACCTATTGACTACCATAATTTAACAGTCGATATATTGACTACGTATACAACACCGTTTGTATGTTTTCATAATCGGGGAGTATCACGAAGACGCTCGAGATGTAATATAGGCCTAAACACAAATCTGACATACCGATATTGCAGGATTTACTTGCGGAAATTGATATATTCATCATAAGAACCTTGTTATATATTCTTGCATAAAGGTTAGGCTCGGGTCAAAATAGCGAAGCCATACGTACCATTAACGGACCGATAATCAGGTTGATAAAATAGTGCTGAAGCTATTGCACTAACCACTCGGTGTTATGTATGCAAATGTGGAATAATAATATTTAGTATACAGTATGTATATGTTCTTATTTATATTTTAGTTATCCTATGCAGATACGGATCCAGCATTGTCAGACCGGAAGAAATATCACAACTTTTACAGAACCGTACCGAGTGATAATGACTTTAACCCAGCTCGTATTGCGCTGTTACGGAAGTTCAACTGGACCAACGTGGGTACCATATTCCAGGGTGTTTCAAAGGGGACTGCGAGATATGGACATGTAAGCATATAAGCAATGTTGCTTTGCTAATGTTGTTTTGGCACTATTTTAGAAGTCAGCTTTCCGAATAAAAACTAATGGAAACTTATAATTAGTGCTTCACTTTAAAGAAATGGGATATCTCGCCACATAATTTATTATTATATATTCGCCGAATATACAAATATTATTCGCCGTTGTTATCGTCTATATGTTATTGTCTTTGTCCTTCAGCTACTCCCTTTGTCCAAATCTTGATCTATTATTTATATCCAATGTATTAGGCTTTATTTTTGTGTTGCATGTTTCTATTTTCCAGGCACACAACAATTTGGTATCATTACTGGAGAGAGCTAACATTGATATAATGAAATCTGTCGCTTTTGTGAATGATCCTGAGCCTGCTATTCTCACACTAAAGGTAGATGATATTCGTATATTGGAAAATTATGTTAACACCACTAAACCTTAAGGATTCCAATCAAATTTATTATAACGAATCTTTCTTAAAGTCAAGCCTGGATATCAGAAACATTTAAAGTAACTAGATGTTTCATTGAATAGGTAACTACTTTACACAAGGACTATTGTTCAGCTTCATTTTTGCAACATTTATTAAGGTCCAATATAACTTATGAACATGCGTAATACATGTAGGATTATAATGCTACAAAATGATCGACGAGATTACCACGATGTCTACTTTTGAAATCTGACCTTTTGAAAAATTGAAATTATAATTGATCTATTTTAGATATATCTATGTAAAGGCTCATACATCAAAGGGTGTTAGTTTGATTACTAGTGTACGTGTGGCTTGATCTAGTAAAGATGACATCATTGGTGTATGATACATCACATGGCAGGATAGATGTATTGTGATAGACCCACATATCTGTCTTATTGGTGACTTATAATAAGTCTACATCAGAATCCACCATACACAAATTACTAATATTCACTATACTAATAAGTCTTCAGAATCCACTATACAAAGACTTATCTGATGAACATTACTCATTGTGTTATCTATATAGGAGACCGACGCCCGCATAATCATCGGGAATTTTGACGAGAAAATGGCGAGACAAGTCTTCTGTCACGTAAGTGTCATTATTATTATTTATATATGTGTTCTTGCATGTGAACATACTGTTAGAAAGATTTTATTCTTATCGACTGTCTATAGCAGCACTTCTGACTATTGTATGTCCGTTCTAAATACGAGTTTTTAATGTTTCTTTCAGATTGATTATAAATAAACATAGAAAGATTATTCTACTAGTTAAACGAAAGGTTAATATTTGAAATTACTATCATTAAATGTTAACATGCCGAGCATAGCCTTTATTTGCTTTATTTCTACTGAAACATGGCAAGCATATATATGTACCTCCACCCGGATTTGAACCCGGGTCGCCAGATTAAACGGCAAGCGCACTAACCACTGAGCTACGGAGGCACATGAGAATCATGAGACATCAATTCCATGTAGAAACATACGAGCGAGGCATAGCAATGCTCAAAATTATATCGAACGTTTGTTAAAAACAGTATAAAATTAATCTCTTATATGCATAACGCCGCCAATACGTTTTATTTTCCTCGAACAATGTCAGGCGTTTATAAAATTCGGTTGCCTAGGCAAAACACGTGGCCTACGATTTACACGCGATTAAGACGATTAAGCAGCCTGAAAATAATTGGAAGAAACATATTTCAGTATTTTGATTACGCCAGACATCGATACAACAAAAGAAACTTATAACAATAATTGTGAGGGCTCATTTAATGTCGACAATCTTAATCCGGTCCTAAGATCATCGTTAGTACGATTTACCACAAACGAACGGAATCAGTTATTTGTGGAATTTGCCCGGATGTCAAATAATATAAAATACAAGAATCGTCTTGTGTAGCGTAACAAACGTAATAAAGATACTCCATTGTCAGACTGGTTCTGTAAATCACTTCATCTTCTCCTCTAAAACATTATTAGCTGTTTTATCTGTCTCTATCTCTGTGTTTGACTCCAATTTAAAATCATCAGCGTTCCTCATTAACCGACAAGTGTGATGTTATTACTGTGATTTCATTGTTATCGCCTGCAGGTTCAGGAAACGTAACCATTAAGACCACGGTCTCCAGGGTTGACAACATTTCCACAATAATTGCTCAGAAATGTCATTGAATAGTTTATTTGACAACGAGTTAAATAAGAGAGGTACCCCACTTATATCTGAACAGTACTGCATGTCCGATATCTCTTATCTAACTCGATATAAATGAAATATCTTTTTGAATAGTGAGAAGTAATGTTTCAGGCATCATAAACAATAATTGTTTTGGATATTTGCAATATGGTTCCAACCGAAATTGTCTATTCGGAAGAGGATGTTATTTGGGCTTTTTGAAGGCCAAACACTCCCAACGAATCGCCAAGAACATGTTGAAGAAACATTGGTGTACCATTTTTGTGAAGATAATCAGTAGTTCTCGTCACTAGAAGGGTGGTTTTTGTCATTTTGTGCCCATATGAGATATTTATGGGACACGACCATGATAAATATATACTTATGTAGCGCCCATAAATGAAATAACAAAATATATTAAAAAATGCCAAAAAGTGACTATTTCTTTGATAAACGTACGCATTGGGTGTATGATGAGGAGGACCAACCAAATTACTAAAAGATGGTTTGCAACGAAGTAAGGAGTATCCATTGTAACTACCAAAACAGAAATGTCGAAAATGTTACAAGTCAAACTCCGAAAGTATAATTGTTCACAAGCGCAAAACACAAAACAAAAATTAAAGGGAGGCAATCGTCTTTAACCATCATATATACAACAAAAGAACGGTTATATCGATAACGCTGTCACCTCTGATAAGACAATACATTAACATTGAGATATTTATGGGACACGACCAGACTGCAATATGAGAAATATTCACGACCATACAAAGAAGATGACATTCGTAAAGTTACTTGGTTTAGCAGCCTATTTTAATACATGTGCTGTTGTTCGTTATGACTAATCAAATATCACTCATATCTCTTCTACAAATGGACAAATCAGCGTACGATAGTATGCCATTTATGTTTAAAAACCGTTTTTGGACAAAATGTACCCCACATGGCTTTCCTGACGACAATTTCCGAATCATGGTGTTTTGGCCAATGCCCGGCACCATACACCAAGACAATCACACCATTCGGTACCTTAATAACCCGTACGTCATGTTTATTGCGCGATATTAGTGATGAACAAAGTCAAACAACGCTGCATCCAAAGAATCGGAATCTTAAAGATAAAGCAACATTGGCTACACTCGATACATGTTCACAACATTGGTGGGATATTTTCAGTCATAAAAAAAAACTCAAAAGGATGCCCGTACAAAAATGTGTATTTTTGGTTCTAACTTAGTTACAAATACAAAAACAATGGGTGTATATGTTTATTGACACATTGATATGAACGACTGAATAAAGACTTTTCGAATATAGAATGCCATGTTGAAAATATGGGATGTTCAAGACTGTTCAAATATTAGTGGGGCACCTCTCGTACAGTACTTAGTTATACGTGGTTTAAAGAAGTTTTGTCATGTACGAAATATTATATAGTGACTACGAATCAATAAAACTAGTTTTGTTTTTACATCCTAACGTGTCAGTTCCTTGTCTAGCAAACGTTAATATAGTTTGTTTGCAAAGTATCAAATTTAGATTAATGGTAATATTCAGAATGCTAGTAAATGAAGAAAATACGTAACAAAATTCACAAGGGAATAGAAAGCGTTTCAACATCGTCAGTTTTAAAAAAATGGCTTTTTTCACAAGCAGAACTTATTGATGAATCAAAAACGGTATCAGTGATGCATAAAGGGGTGTTAACAGTAACAAAGGGTGACACAAAAACACAATTAAATAATGCAATTACATCTTATTTTGGCTTACATTCCTGAATATTTAACATCATACTAACACAATGGTACAGTGTTATATTTTCACTGCAAATGGGCTCTTAAACGCTGAAACAAATCATCATGCATGTGTGGCATGGTAGCTTTAATATGTAACACTAAGATACTGAATATCATGGGACATTATTTTTATATACTCTCATAGATAATGTCGCTTTATGGCGAAATAAAACAATCTGTAACAATTTGATACCCTGTCCTATACAAACCATGCAATTTGTAAAAAAGTAATATTTCCCTACTAGAATTCAGATACGGTTAAGTACGGAAGCTTATCGGTGACATAAATATTCATGACATTTTTGTCATCAGTAACACGTGGCATTTAACGGCGTCGTAATAGCTTGACGTCGTGACATTCACAATGATCAGCTTATAAATTATTCATACATCACTCCTGTGAAATGTTTTTACGATGTTTCCTGGAAACTGATAAAACCTGCAGTGTTTTGCATCGCAAAACTGTCATCAAACTTTAACGCAGTATAATTACCATAGCATAAAAACAGAATAGCATCTTACACGGCTTACAAGCTTTTAAGATGTCAATTCAACTCTATATCCTATTATTTTATAATGGAATAAGCCCAGCTTTAATTTTTGCCCTTCGCTTAAAATCTAATGCATTTTTTGGGTTGGATATGATGTGAATTGAAATTCTGCAGAATCATAAACACATAGTTCACATATTGTAAAACTACCACTAGGTAGGACATCAAAGAATAACCCGGTTCATTTCTGCTCAGGGTTCATTGCAACGAATTTAATATAAACAACTAACTTGGAATGAAGATCTTTGAGGTCATTGTAGAAAATATTACGAGATATTGATAGCTTGAGCGCTCTTTGCAACACATTACAAAGGATGTTTCATTCGTGTCGCCTTGAAATGTAAAGGCGTCTAAGAGATCGTTTGAATATGAACGTTGCTTTCTTAATGACATCTTAGATAATATTGCCACCATGCAGCTTCGTGTCATTGGAACAATGTTTTGTTGATATGGTCTTAGAAGATAATGACGTATTTGAGCTTCCTGTAACGAACTTTGTTCGATTAACGACGTAGTCAATATGACAACCGACAGTTTACTCCTTTGCTATTGTATGTCATATTAAACATGGGAGTATATTTCAATATCCGTGTACTTGTAATATGAGTGTAGCAGTGATGGTTTAGAGTAAGTTAATAATTCATGATTACTTTGAACTCTCCGTTAACACTCCGGTCTTGTGAGAACGTGTTCATAATCATTATGCCAATCCCTCTAAAATACAGCCAATTTGGCACACTCACTTTCATGCACTCCAACACACCGCAGGTTGATTAAAGATTGCTAAATGAAGAATATTTAGATAAATAATTGCATGTACTTCCCTCTATGGACAGGCGAAAGCTGCTTGCAAATAATTGAAAGAAACCTATGTAAGTAGTTTTATTACGCCAGACATCAATGCAACAAGAGAAACCAATAACAATAATTGTGTGGGTTATTTAATGTCGCCAATCTTAATTCTTTCCTAGGACCATCGTATGTACAACTTACTACAGACCAACTGAATCAGTGATTTGTGAAAGCTGCCAGGATGTCACAGCATATCAAATACAAGAAGCGTCTTGTGTAACGTAACAAACGTAATAAAGATACTCCATTGTCAAACTGTTTCTGTAAATCACTTCATCTTCTCCTCTAAAACATTATTAGCTGTTTTATCTGTCTCTATCTCTGTATTTGACTCCAATTTAAAATCATCACCGTTCCTCATTAACCGACAAGTGTCATTTTATTAACCGTGATTTCATTGTTATCGCCTGCAGGTTCAGAAAATGTTCCCATTAAGACCACGGCCTCCAGGATTGACAACATTTCCACAATAATCGCTCAGAAATGCCACTGTACAGTGTATTTGACAGCGGACAAATACTGTTGTGTGCTTGTTAAATTAGAATGAGTACAAACGTGGCATGAAATATAACATAGTAAATTGGACTCACAAGAATAATAAATGTACTGGAATTCAAACGTATACTGTAATCCTAACCGGCATTTGTCTAACATACGAGGAATGATCCAAAATATCGTGGAATTTTGCTATTGCTTCCAACAGCATCGTTATTTCTTCCACATACTTACATGATTTATTATCGGAACATTTATTGCATACGATAATTAGAACAAATTTCACATTGGCACAATATATCAATCACATCGGGTGTTTTTGTAACCATAGCAACGCGTATGAGGGCGCACAAAATTGATGCGACTTTTCTCAAGTTACATATGCATTTATATACAATGAAATGCAAGTTAGAAAATCGCTAAACTTAACCACCTTACCATGGGATTTGCAGGTAACAACTTGTCAAAACTTGATGTGATTTGAACAGTGCGTTTTGAACATACACATTTTTCTTTGCGCGGTACCGATAGATACTATCAGATTATTGAGCACCATACTTTCAGAATGCTATCAACTGACAAATGATGTCCTATGTATCTATGACTTGATAGATTTAATATAAAATACTGCATATACCACTAAAATACATAAAAGCTTTGGGCATTATTTCGAATATACTGTTGTAGATAGCATTGCTTAATGACGAAAGAAAAAAGACATGCAATCAATTTGATATCCTGTCCCATTAAACTTTGCAATTTGTAAAAAAAATATATATTGATATATTCCGTACAGAAGCTCATTGGCGACATAAATATTCATGACATTTTGTCAACGGTGACACGTGACATTAAACGGTGTCGTAACAATTTGACGTAACTTTTATATTAATTGCGCTTATAAAATATTCATACATCATCGCTGTGAATGTTTTAAGATGTTTCTTGGAAACAGATAAAAGCTGCAATGTTTTGCATTGTCATACTGCCATCAAACGTTGACGCAGTATAATTACCATCGCATTAAAACCGAAAAGCTGCTGACACGGCTTACAAGCTTTTAAGATGTCGATTCAACTCTATATCCAATTATTTTATAATGGAATAAGCCCAGCTTTAATTTTTTCCCTTCACTAAAAATCTAATGCATTCTATTTCTGGTTGAACATTATGATTAAATTCTGCAGAATAATGAACACGCATTTGCAACACACAAAAGGTATGAGAAAATCCGACAGGGAAGGTAGCACTCAACCAAACCAGCCGAGCACAGAAATCAGAAACAACACGACACAACTACCCTGAGCAATGCCTACGCATAAGACAAACAAATGATTAAAGTCCAAGTCCCCGCCGCAAAAAACACAGGATGACCCAATTCCACAAAGAAATCAGAAAACAGCGGTGAATAAAACCCGACCGAGTTCCCCAAGTTCCCACTGCAGGACAACATAGTTTATCAACTATATGCCAAAGCGGTGACACAAGCAACCAAATGAGGAATAACTACGACGTGACCTTGTTTGAAACACCACGGACAGTGACATGTCGTTAATAATTTCTTCCCAAGTAATATTGGCAAGGGAGGAAGGGGCTGGCAATAAAATAACATATTATTAGATACATGCAGCTCTGAAATATGCGAACACGGTGACCCTAGCGTCCGAACGAGGCATACCATCACAGTGATCAAATTAAAAAGTTTGTCTCAACACAGCACACTCAGCCACACGTAAGACATTTATGGAAACTCGTTGACCCTAGCGACCAAACAAGGCACAACCTTACAGTGACCTAATTTAAAAAGGGACGATTTTTCATCAACGACGTTGTCCACGTAACAAGAGCGATATATAAAGGTATTTATTCTACGCCCCGCTTGCTATTTAATATGTTCGTCTAGAGGAGTACACCCAATGCCTTCTTATTCACGTTTTTTATAAGATTAATATATAATTATGATGTTGAGGTGCATGAGTTGCTTTATACTAATATTAATGTGTTGAATGACTAATTTTAAACTCACTTACTGTGACTTGGTGCGGAATCTGCATGTTACATTGTACTCGTCAAGTTATGTGACGTTTTTTATGATTGCCTTGTGTGTTCAAATAGGACGGGCACTCTCCAACCTTTATACACTTTCATCTACAGCTCGTTTATCTTAAGCTTATATGAATTAATAATCAAGATTCTGGCGTGCAATAAGTGCAAAGACGTTTCAAATTTATCGCTAATCTGACATTTTAATAATTATGTACAGTAATTTCAAAGTATATTATCACTTCGTTTATTATTAATGAAAAATGTTATAAGCTCATGTTCACATACATTTTTCAACTACTAGAAAGCGGGGCTTATTCCATTATAAAATACTTGGATATAGAGTTGAATCGACATTTTAAGAGCTTGTAGGCCATGTGAGCTATGTAAGCAGCTACTCTGTTTTAATGCGATGATAATTATACCGCGTCAAAGTTTAATGGCAGTATTGCGATGCAAAACACAGCAGTTTTTATCAGTTTCCAGGAAACATATTACAAACATTCACAGCGATGGTATATGAATAATTTATAAGCGTAATCATTGTAAATATCACGACGTCAGATTATTACGACACCATTTAATGACACGTGCCACCGATGACAAAATGTCATGAATATCTATGTCGCAAATGAACTTTCGTACTTAACCGTATCTGAATAGATAAATGTTGTGTGTTTTTTTACTAATTTCGTAGTTTTTATGGGACAGGATAATTATCAAGTTAATTGCGCAATTGTTGATTTCGCCATTAAGCGACAGTTTCTATAACAGTACAATAAAACATAACGTACAATGACATTCTGTATTTTAGCGTTAAAGGTTAAAGTTACCATGCTAAAGATACATGGTGACTTGTTTCGGCGTTATGGAGCCGGCTCACAGTGATAGGTTTTAAAAAACATGTTCTAATGTATGTTAATCAAGGAACTGACATATCAGAATGACTTTTAGAACAATGATAATTCTTGTGAGTCGTATATACTTTATAATATTTCATACATTGCACATAACCAATCTGCTTTAAACCGTAACTATGAACTGTGTTTCATCCGCTAACAAATACACTGTGCGATGACATTATAATTATTGTGAAAATTCTATCAATCCTGGAGGTCGTGGTTTTAATGGGAACACTTCCTGAACCTAGAGGCGATGACAATGAAATCACAGTAATAAAATCACACTGGTCGGTTAATGAGGAACGCTGATGATTTTAAATTGGAGTCAAACACAGAGATAGAGACAGATAAAACAGCTAATAATGCTGTAGAGGAGAAGATGAAGTGATTTACAGAAACAGTTTGACAATGGAGCATCTTTATTACGTTTGCTACGTTACAAAAGACGCTTCTAGTATTTTATATGCTGTGACATCCGGGCAAGTTTCATGACAATTCGTTTCCCAGTCTGCTGTAAATCGTAAGATCTTGAGAAAAGATTGCGATTGACTGCAATATATTAGCGCACACTAGTAATGTTCTTGTTTGTCTTGTTGTATTTTAGTCAGGCATGATAAAGCTGACTACACGTATTTGTTCCTAATCTTTTCAAGCTGCGTATGCTTGTTAATTATTGGACGTATTTTAGCTTTGACCAGAGCATTATATAATGGCCGAAATTCTACTTGAAATGTACAAAGTATAGGCGGTGTTATCCAAATATCCCTTCATGTACACTAATATATTTGATTCAGACAACTATTAGGCTACTTGTTTATTTTAATGGTTGCGTCTATTAGTCGTTAATATATTTCACAGTTATGTGCTGATTTATAAAATATTTATTTCCCAAATAGGTCTAAGGTTTGAGAAAAGTACACATTTACTGTATATGAACTCTACAAAAACAACTGTAACTTCATCAAACACGCAAGATAGTTGCACTATTTATTTTGCATTTTGATTCACTGGTATCATTCTTTTCAACTAGGAAACATCTCAAAATTATTTTTCTTGTCAAAATATAAGGTTTTCTTGGAGATTGGCTCATATATGTTTTTACCACCAAATATATATAAACTGTATTCAATTTAACGGCGTTCACACCCACTAGAATGCGATAGGATGTGTACTGCTCTAAATTTTAGACATATTTGGTGAGTAGCGATCTGTGAAAAAGGCCTAAAATCGATTTTAATTTTTTTGCATTTTCCGAAGAATCTATTTTTCCTGTGTACAAGAAAGAAAGATTTTTGTCAAAATTTCAAATCTTAACAATTGTATGACCTTCTAAAGGAACCAATGGCTTGAACATTTTTGGCAAAACCGGATATCTCATCATGGACATATTTTGTTACCGTTTGGTGTTTAAGTGGCATTTTCACATTGCTGTTAATCTGCTCGTATTGAAATTATCATTTGAATAATGCTATAAATTATATATAGTAGAAGCATCTTAATCTTAATATTCACGTCAGTGTACATGTTGCGCAAGAGTAACACATACAAATGAGTTCCAATTCAATCAGATAATAACCACGTACATTTTTGTATATCAATTCTTATCCCGGTAAGTTGATTTTCAGGCATACCGTAATGACATGTTTGGCCCAAAGTATCAGTGGGTGATACTAGGTGGGTATGAACCAGATTGGTGGGCAGTAGATGATGACAATGTACCATGCCAAGCTGATCAACTGAATCATACAATTCATGGTTACATATCTACAGACATTCTACCTATCAGTAGTAGTAAAGGAAAAACTGAATCTGGGTTGGTAAGTGTTTTCGTACATTTGTTATTTCAATGTATTGTAAAATGCAAACGAATTTTGATTCAGGTGGTAGTAACTAATCCAGTGTAAAATGTACAAATTTATTGGCAAATTGTTTGCACGCGTTTTGCTTAAAACTTGGACAAATCCTGGCTCGTGTTTCAGAGATGTTACTGTTATGTTGCGTTCATACGTGTTAACAATTCAAATGCAAGGATAAAAGAATGCTTGCAAAGCATTGTCAGGTGAAGTTGGCTAGTAAAATAAATACCTTTAATATACGTTTTCTTTAGAACATTGTTTAGTACTTTTTGTAAAAGACCATTACTCACCTAAACAGTAACTACAGTAATTCAATATTTCATTGTCATGATGCATGTAGGAAAATAATCAAGATGTTTGTTTAAATGCCCTTTATATGCATGATATCGGAGGCTTAAAGTATTCAGTTCTCATATAATGCCGTTTTCATCAAATGACCCGATTTTAGATTCAAACGTCTTTATCAGAGAGAGTATAAACTATTGATCGCGGTAAGTTCCGCAAACAGTATTATAATTGTCGTATATTGCACTCTGGAACCTCGGAAATGAGGATTAATCTATGTTCTCTATTTTAATGTAGACACCACTTAAATACTTACGGAAGTACGAGGCAAGAAACAAGGGACATTACAGTAAATTCAATGGTTACGCCTTCGATGGTGTGTGGGTGATTGCTAAGGCTGTGGATAGAATAATAAAAGCGGCCAATGGAAGCCTTGGTGCAATTACAGATGATATGTTCAGAGGGGATAAAATCTCCGCTGCTTTAAACGACACTAACTTCCGAGGAGTGACGGTACGTAAGAGTCGTTGGTTTGAAGGTTATTCTGGTTAAACTTGATAAAATTTTGATTGCAAATTTCACTTTAAAATGAGGATAATAGCTCGCTATTTACATGGAGCTGGTCGTGATGTATTCCCATGTCACATGTTCAATCAGGTCAGTTGGTAAACGATAATTACCAATCAGATCGGGAAGGCAAATATAACGGAAACAGAGCTCATGGCGGACACAACAAATAATACACAAACGAAACATATCACATACCATAAGTACATGACCACAATGAAAAAATACAAAAGCCACATTTTGGTTTGGAAAATACTGGCCATCTAATATCTAACAAAAGCACTTACGAACCTACAGAGGCGCAATCATAGTTCAAGCTGCGTCATGATCTTGCCTCAGTCATAGCCTGTTTCTAAACCGTTATGAACATTCGGACGGGAAAGGTAACATGCAACTGAAACAGTCTAGCACAGACAACAGAAATTGAAACAGGCTACAATCACATAGCACGGTCATATTTGATTTTATTAAATGTAACACTATATGACCAGATGTATTGATGTATACGTGGAGAGATCCCGAATGTGTGGTCGGAAATACTGAGAGACTATGATCCATTTACACACATCTTCCACTTACTAGAATTAATCTCATTTGGCAGATGGAGTCTGCGTATTTCCGATTTATTGTTTGGGGAAAGCAACTGGTATTAGCAAACCTCTCATCCATTACGTTAACAGATCGGATAATAGACGTGTCTTATTTAATTTGTCTTGATTCCCACCATCGTAATTCCCATGTTGACAACTTAACAATCGATTGTGAAACCATTAATGGTTTGAAGGGGAAACATTTCTAAGATGTTTTCGATCATTTGTGTTTTATAAATACCAGCAGAGTATATCATAGCAGAGAAGTCATTAAATTCGGCAGTTTTATAACATTTGTGTGGTAATGTTTTACACTGAATGTTGTAAATGCTGGAAGGTTTTTGCCATGATGATAAGTTTGTCTGATGTAACTTGTATCAGAAACATCTCGATACTATAGAATCTGGATTCTTGTTTGGCACTCGGCATTAAACATGGGAAACATGGTTCTCTTGTCTTATACATTTGTGCTGCGATTAATTTAATTTGGTTCCCAAACCAGCTTAAAAGGTATGAGGAAATCAGGCAGGGAAGGTATCATTCAACCTAACCAGTCGATCACAGAAACATGAAACACTGCAACACAACTACACTGAGCAATGCCCACACATAAGCCAAATAAACAAAAAAAAATAAGGCTAAATTAATATAAGCTCACCGTCTTTTTTTACCATAGGGAAAGCCATATTTAACATGGACCATTACAATGTATCACAAATTTTGTTAGTGTTTTAATGTTATACAAGCATTGGAATAGACTCGACTAGAAGCTTTTAAAATCCTTTGTAGTGCCAAGTAATCGAAAGAAAAAGCTTTCTTCATTATTGCGTCCAGCGTTTTGACGTTTATTTTAAACGAAGACTGCTTGCAACGGTAGAAGTATCAAAGTATTTGAGAGAAGTGTGCTAGAAGTAGATCTAGTCAGACTAAAACCCTGTATATATAAATATAAATCATAATCTAATTAAATGGTTTTATCCTTGTCGTTGGAGTGAAACATGGCCTATTTGGAATAACACATGTTTCGTATAGGACGATTAATTTAACATTACACTATACCCCCAGGATACATCCTATGTAATAACATGTCTGAATACATTTCCAATGTGGTATGAAATATATTGAATATATGTATTAACTGTTGCCTTAAATGGTAAATGTATTCACAAATCCATATCACAGTACAGTCTGGTAACCTGAACTATATCGCTGGCTTAGAATGAAGAGTACAAAACAAGTTTTTGAGAAAACAATAAAACACTGTTTTTGAAAATTACTACGTATGGTAAAACAAGATAATTGAGCTTTAATTTAGTCAATATGACAAATTGTTAAAATGTGTATCAGTCTTACAAGGTCATAAATAGCATTCTAAGTCAGCGATATGTCAATTAAAAAGATATATCACATAATGTCAAAATCACACTTTATGTTGTTATTTCTCTTGTATACTTACTGTATGTATACACTTGTATGTTATTTTAGGGTCAAGTTAAATTTCAAGGTGGTGATAGAGTGGGATCTATACTATTTGAACAATTTCAAGGTTGGTATATCAAATTTGATACTTGTTTTACATTATCCATTCCATGTAAATGGCCATCAATCCCCAAATGAAAGTAGAGAACTTGTTCAACCGAAATGTTTATATAGTTAAACATGTTGAACGAACTGTCTGCAGATACTAAACTAATCTTTTCCCATTCGTTTTTAAGCCCCGACTCATCCGATAATGAATTGTTTTCTTATACATAGCGCAACTTTATAATTTGTTTAGTGTTGTGTATGATATGTTATTGGTCATTTTGGGTTTGCTGGCGTCCGCTGATATATTACTCGCGGTTGCTTATTTGCCCGTTATGCTTAATTTATGGTACAATGTATATATACTTTTCAGGTTTTTATGCCTTCATTAACCTATAAATTTCTCTGCCCTTCTTTTATTATCCACCCCACCTCCCTTATCATTAGTTGTATTCTGCGGAGATGCTGATGCTTTATGAGATAGTTTTTAATTAGGCCACTGTGCCGCTTGGTCCATATGGTAAATGTTTTTGGCATATATATTTCCGAACTACATGTAGCTAGATATACTATTAGGCCAAACGACATCCCTCTTTTATTGTTGCAGTTTGCCCCTTTTGCTGGGAGAGCAACTTTCTAAATTAGGTCACTCTTTTGTTATGCCTTGTTTGGTCGCTGAGGTCACCCCGTTGGCATATTTTGAGCAGTATACGTCTAGAAATATGTAATGTTATTTCCCGCCCAATTCCTACTTTACCCTTTATTTTAAACTAGACAAAGTCGTAGTTGTGCCTCTTTAGGTCGCATTACGTTAGGTTACTGTCCTTTGTGCTTTAAACTTGGTCACGGGGTGGTTGTGCCTTATTTGGTTGCGGTTTTGGCATGGGTTTATGCGGTTGGGTCGCCGTGCATCGGGGCCTTGAGGAACTTAACCGGGTCTTGGTTGCGTTTTATACGGTCTCATGCAACAACCGCTATTCTATAACTTCTTAGTGAAATTAGGTCATCCTGCATTTTTTCGGCGGGAACTTGTGCTATCAATGGTTTATTTGGCTTTATGTGTGGGCATTGCTCAGTGTAGTTGTGTTGTTGTATTTTTTATGTATGAGCTCGGCTGCTTAGGTTGAGTGCTACATTCCATGTCTGATTTACTCATACCTGTTACACTTTGTACATTTCAGGGGACGGTATGGTGAAAATTGGCGAATATCATAAAATACGTGACAAAATCACGTACAAAAATAGTTTTCCCATATTATGGAGAGGTATATATTTCTAAGATGTATTATCATGCATAAAGTAACAGTTTTTATACAGTAGCAACCATGTTTTAAATGTCTATACTCAATAGTTTAGCAACATTTGTATAGCATAGCAGTGCATACAAAATAGACCTTTAATTTTATTCGAAAATCACACCTGATACACTCGGTTCCATGTAAGATGAAATTCTTTTTTTGTTATTTCTTTAAAAGTTATAACACATTAAATTTTCCAATATTCGAACGAAATGCCGTCTTCGTTATTTCCAAAAATGTATTCTACCGTACTTATTTGGAAGAACCTGCAGGTGCAAATAAAAGTAAATCCTAGCTGCACGCAGAACATACTTGTACATATTTTACCTCAACAAATTATGTTTCTGTAATGTGTTCTTATAGGAAAAGGACCACCCATTGACCGGAAGTTGATTGAGATAGAATATCAGCGCGTTCCACAGAGTATTTATTTCAGTATATGTTCAGTATCTGGAGTAGGAATCATTATGTCCATCTTCTTTTTAGTTACCAACATCATCTTCAGAGAACATAGGTAAGCAGCTTAAGTAGTATGTAAGTCCATCCCTACACAACCTTTGATATAGATACATGTCACTATCATTGATCTGACATAAAACAAAAATATTTTTTAGAGTATAAATCCTCGTATCTTTGGATAACCCCTCGTATGCCCTCCGTACTCACCCTTTGGTTTAGTATTTTGTTTTAGAACTAATTTTATACTAACTGTTTATTTGTGCATAATACATTGCCCCTGTGCAATCTCAAACATGAACAAATGCATACGCATATGCTAGCTATTTTTGAGTGTTTAGATATTAATTTTAATTTTCTCGCTTGTATATTTGTCTTGGACCAGTTTTCGGTTTGTCTTGATACAATATGTTCGATAAATTCGCCGTAGTTTACGTACTTTCGAGTAAGACCATTGTCTGTCTGGAAATCTAATGGTGTTGTCTTAAGTTTCTATTAAACGACACACTATCTCAGCAATATGACCACAGAGTAAATCTCGCTCTTAATTGATACAAAGTAGAAAATCTCTTATCAGCGGTAAACATACTGGCTAATTCATGGCTGACGTCAGTTCCTGCCAGCGGGTCATTTATAACTTAATACGTCTATCACTTGAGAGCTTCTGAGAGAAGAGAGTTAAGCCGGATTGTGTTTACAAACACTACAATATGATCACAGGCGTCCAATTAATCTAACTTGTTTCTGAGTAAATATGTATACAACTTCAAATTAGATCATATTGTTTGCTGTTCAATAAATCCGGAAGCTATTACTAGTAATAATCACATACAGTTTTAGAATTCCTAATATATAAGATATGTTAAAACTGCAACAGGGAAGTCAGCACTCTACCTAACCAGCCGAGCACAGAAAACACCTAACAGCACAATACCACTACACGGAACAATGCCTGCATACAACCCCCAAAAAGGATTAAAAGTCCAAGTCCCCGAGGCAACATCGTAGGATGGCTCAGTTTCAAATAAAATAAAAAAAAAAAAAAAAAAAAGTGATCCCAAGTGAACGAATGAAACTCAACTACTAGTAAAAACCGACCTAGCTCCCCAAGTCCCCGGTTCATGATTACCTAGTTTAACAAATATATATACAAAAAAAACTTCGACCAAAGAGACCAAATAAGGCATACAAATAATTTAACTGCGACTTGACATAGCACACAAACACCATTTCTTTGTGAAATTGGGTCATCCTACATTTTTGCGGCGGGGACTTTGGCTTTGAATAATTTCTTTGCGTTGTGTGTGGTCAGTGCTCCGTGTATTTGTGTTGTGTCGGCTGGTTAAGTCGAGTGCTACCTTCCCTGTTCGATTTTCTGATATTTTATTGAAGAAATTTTGCTCTATTTTCAGATATATCAAGATGTCATCCCCGAATCTAAACAATATAATAATAATTGGTTGTATAATGACATATATCAGTGTATTTCTACTGGGTACTGACGGTGGTGTGATACCCATACTATACCTAGGACATATATGTACGGTAATGTATAATGTATATTTATTGGTTTAATAATGACATATATCAGTGTATTTCTACTGGGTACTGACGGTGGTGTGATACCTATACTCTACCTAGGACATATATGTACGGTAATGTATAATGTCTATTTATTGGTTGTATAATGACATATATCAGTGTATTTCTACTGGGTACTGACGGTGGTGTGATACCTATACTCTACCTAGGACATATATGTACGGTAATGTATAATGTCTATTTATTGGTTGTATAATGACATATATCAGTGTATTTCTACTGGGTACTGACGGTGGTGTGATACCTATACTCTACCTAGGACATATATGTACGGTAATGTATAATGTCTATTTATTGGTTGTATAATGACATATATCAGTGTATTTCTACTGGGTACGGACGTTGGAGTGATACCTATACTCTACCTAGGACATATATGTACGGTAATGTATATAATGGTATTGTTGTGGATACTAAAATATAATAACCAATCAGGAAGACGATGAAGCAATACACAGACACCAACGTGTACGAAAGACACAAATATGACAGAGAAAAGTCAAACCATAAAACTAGAACTTATATTTTTATTAAAAATGGTATTTTAATGTCGAAGTGAACTTCACCCACTACATCAACTGTAATTATAGTTGTTCATATAGTGCTAATTCGGACATACGTTCATGTTAATAAGAATGGTAGAAACAGAAATTATACAAACGACAGAGTTAAATAAGGTTTTGGACTATACTTTTCATGAAATTACACTACAAGCTCTGCATCGTGTGAAACCATCACTTCTTTATCGGGAATATATCAAAATTGTCAGTTATTGTGTTATGTTTGCAGTCTAGAGCATGGGTGCTGTCCATCGGGTTCACACTAGCGTTTGGTGCAATGTTTAGTAAAACATGGCGAGTTCATTCCATATTCACAGACATCAAACTTCATAAAAAGGTAAGATTTGTCATGATTTGCTCACAGTGTGTCATATATTATCATAATGTGTGTTACGGTATGCTAAATATACTGCTGCTTGCAAGTGTTTAATAAAACAATATAAACAAATCTTCAAACCTTTATATTTTTTGATGTCAACAAGTTGTTCTAACTACACGTATATTCATATTGGAGCTATCATTATGTTTTGTCAATAAATTTAGTTATTGTGAACGTTGCATAATTGTTATTTGGACCGAAGCGATAGTTTTACATTTTGAAATGAAGTCAAAGAATTCACCTTCAAATACTAGTACCGAAGTAAAATCAATTTTCAACACTATCAACAATAATAAGTAGTGTAGTGTGCAAAGGTTCAATAAAGTAAGACCTTTATCTGTTTTGTAAAAATGAATAAACAATAAACAAACTCTTTCCGGCTTATTCTGGTCACTCGATTCGCCCCCTGACACTACAACAATATAGATAATAGTGATTTATCCTTTAAAAGAAACTACATATTTCAACTTTTACTTTTCAGATTATCAAGGATTACAAACTTATATTGGTTGTGACAGTATTACTATTTATAGACGCCGCTATTTTAGTCACGTGGCAAGTTCTGGACCCCTTACAAACGTCAACGAAGAACCTAACAACCGTTACAGTGGTAAATTAGATTCCATACAAATGATTTGAAACCACAATATTATTTCAATTTTGTCGAGTCATCACTGAAAGCCATTTCAAAAGCAAGCAGCCATTTTGGCATTGATAATATTGAAAAATCTAATCATAAGCTCTTTAGATACGATCAAATCATTCAAACGGAACTTTAAACTCCTTTTTGTGTTGTCGAAGAGTGTCCCAGATAAATTATCATACAATAAAATAATAGTGCTAACGGGACACCGTAATTTTGTTGTCAATGTATAATGTAGTTCTGTAGCGTATTGGGTTCAATAACTCCATGACACATCAGAAAGTACTTATACTCTCCTCGTATGATTACAAACAGTTGAACGTTTCTCCTATTATATGTTGACAATAATTTGTAGGTTGAGGGTGACCTGGATATTGTTCCAATAATCGAGTACTGTAAAAGTGAACGGATGACAATATGGCTAGCCACTATATATGCATATAAAGGACTATTGTTGGTATGGTTTATTTCATTTGTTGAATAAATGTCTTGTTGTGGAATAATCCAGAGAGTAATTGTCTAATACGCGTAGTCCAGCTGACGCTGATATGTCAGTCTTCGGACAATTGGTGAACTTTTGGCAGTTAATGCCGTTGGGGTTCACATCGATACAAAACGAAAACAATAGGATCTATTTTAATCTTATTATATTTCAAATTAAAATAATCTGAATATATAAGCATACTTGTTTGTGTATAATTTCGTTTGCCGATAGTCGTTTAATAACAAGTTACTTATTATGTTCACTTAAGCGAATTTCTAATTGGCAAACCAATGAAATATTATATTATGCGATATATTCAATCAATATTTCTAAAATTGTGGTTTTTTTATTTCATGTACTGTTCTGTCTATTTCAAGAAATAAATTACGGATGCATGTATAAAATCATCCATGCGGAACAGTTAGTGCGAAATTGCTTACGTGCACGCAGTTAACGTGTCTGACATGTTTGATTTTAGAAATTAGTCAAAATTTATTCTCAGTCGATTGGTTTAATGAAAAGCATTGATGCTGGCATGAAAGGGTAATATGGGGCGCGCTGAGGCCGTTAGAATGACGAGTACCAGCACCAAAATCCAGACAGGTACGTCAAAACGTCATTTTAAAAAAGCGATATTTATAATAACGTGGGGTTTAGCTCGAATTACTGCGAGGAACATATTTTCTATCAATAAAATTGGACAGTATCGGGGTTTCGATTATTTTTATTCTTCTTAAGCATTTTTGTAAAAACTAATTTATAAAAACACGTGGCCAGTCAGAATTTCGTTCAATGTATGCCTGCATCTGACGTCATGAACGCGTTCCACATAGCTCATTCTCACAAAGTATAGTGTTTTAAGACAAGGCAATCAACAGGGAACAAATTCATACCAAATACGATACTATTCCAAGTTGTTCACGAGACCAACGTGCAAAAAAGCAATTTCGCACCAACCGTTACGCATGGATGATTTTGTACTTGCATTCGCCATTTCTTTCCGGAAATCGATACATAAGTGCGTGGAATGAACAAATAAAACAGCCTTGGATTTATGTATTAGATACAGTACTAGTTTTCGTTCAAAAGTGTCTTCTTACAAGCGTTATTGTACAGTTTCGGAAGGACAAACAACATAATTGTCCGAGGCGAAGCCGAGGATAATTTGTTGTTCGTCCTTCAGAAACTGTACAATAACACTTGTAAGAAGACACTTTTGAGCGATAACAAGTTCTGTATCTGACTTATACTCCGATAAAAAGCAAAATGATCCCCAGAGAGACCATGGTTATCCAAAAGTTCCTTGCACAATTCATGAACAGAGCATCGTTCGCAGCATAGAAAATATAGTTCTAATGTAAAAATGTGCTTGGCCTATAATGTACCAAAGGGATTAAGTTAACTGTCCAAAAATGTCCATTCATAGGTTTAATTAGCTTGTGATTAAAATTCACACAAGTGTCAATGTGTTTATACACATTATAAGTGCTAATAATACACTTGCATCTAGTTTTCTTCATTCATTGATAAAGGACTTAGTGCACAAAGGTAGAAATAAATTTATGCATCTTATTTTCACAATTGTCATATTTCTATGAAAATATTGGTATTGTTTTATTTCTAATACACATAACAAGGTTATATTCATACTACCCGTGTTGACGCTCACAGTCATATTAATATATAGAATAAAGTTCACCTGATAGACAATTATAGTAACTATTTGTATTCTGTATATCTTCAGGTTTCTTGTACATGTAATTAATTGAACAATGAATTTTACAGCTAAATCTTAAATTCGCTTAAATTGTTACAAAGACTTTAAAAAATACTGTAAAAGCACTGCTTTTCTTGGGAATAATAAGAAAATAAATTTTGCTTGGTATGAATATTCTGTAACTTTGCTTCAATTGCTATAATTAATTTCTACTTTTCTTGGTCATTACAAGAATATAAATTTTGCTCCCCATTTTGCGGTTTACAAAACAATAAACAATTTCTCAAAAATTTGTTCTGGCCTAAATAAATCGAGAATATTGGAATTCATGATTTAGTTATCTACACTATTGATTCGATTAAAAGCCACAAATAAGATTGTTTTACAGTAGTACAGTCTAATATTGCACTATCTTTGGGTGGACTTACAATTTTCTAGCTACATGTTTTTGAGTAAAAATAATTAAATTTCAATGTGACAAAATTTGTGGATTTGGTGAAAAAGACCATTTTGTGGAAAGTTCAATGTAATTTAAAGGATTTTCATGGTTGAAATCATCCACAAAATTAACGAAATTAAATGGCCCTCTAATATTATTGATTTTACAGCATGTCATTTATTTAACTGTTCATGTAGTTATAAGCGGATTTGTCATGATTGACCAATTATTTTCTGAGTAAATGTTTTGTACAAACAACTTTCTTACAAATCAAAAAGTGTACACTTACGAAAATAATGTACACTTTATCAATGGAGTCACAGGGCGTATCGGAGTATAATGATATAATACGACAGATGATAAAACATTTTTAGGGTGGCCAATTAGAAATTCGTTTAAGTGTAAAGTCGATTAACCAAGTAACAGTAAAGATGCGAAATGTATACGAAGTTACATTATAATTGTTAATGAACTGAAATGCAGCTACCATGGCAATTAACACTGATGATACAATTGTTGCTTTTCAACAGGTGTTTGGTTGTTTCCTGGCCTGGGAGACTCGACAAGTCAGCATTCCAGCATTGAATGATTCTAAATACATTGGAATGAGTGTATATAATGTCGTCATTATGTGTGTATGCGGTGCTGCTGTTTCTTTCGTCATCAATGATCAACCGACGTCATCCTTTGTCATCATTAGTTTCTTCATAATATTCTGTACCACCATCACATTGTGTCTCGTCTTTGTGCCAAAGGTAAGTAGTTGAGGTCCACATGGAAAGTTGGGTAACTTAATGTTTAGCTTCGTTAAATAAAGTGTTAACTTACTTACTTTCGCGTGTCATTAAGAAAACATTCGTATGTATGTAAGCGTGTTTGTCAAATGACACAAATATTATCTACATTAAATAGCTTATACTTTGAAACTTGCAGCACTTGTATACCATCAATACTCGTCTATATAAAGCAAGACGTATACTTACGTTCTATTCTTTGTACGAATTGCACCTTTTCGATGTTCGATGGAATGTGATGGAAAATATTTGCTTTAACGAATGCTTTAACAATACAAAAGTTTTTTCTGTTTAATGAAATTAAAATTAGATGCTCTTGTATAAAACTCGCATAATCGAAATTTCAGATAAAATATGTTTCCCAAGCTAACATTTTTCGTAATGTTTTTTTAAGAACCCATGTCTGTATTTTTTTGAACATCTAAACCAGCTGATAGAACTAAAACGAGACCCAACTGGTGAAGAACGCAGAATTAGAACGAAGCTACAGAAGCCCAAGAAACAGAACAGTCGAGATGACGTGGGTATAGATCTCAGAAAGAAGAATGAAGATCTACAGGAAGAAAATATTAGATTTAGAAGTATTATAGCAGAGGTGGGTTTTGATGTAGCGCTATGACTATTCAAAGAAACACAAACTTGTGTGCAGCAATCTGAACAATCCTAACGAATTGTCTCCCTTCAGTGTGTGTATTTATAACCCATTAAGCAGTTGTAGAGAGTATTTCAGCGCTAATTGAGATACACAATACCATCAGAAACAATTTTAAGAGACTTGAATTCTTACTGAAAATCAGAAGTCGGTTTATATTAACATCGTATTTAAGCATTTTTTATATCAAAGTCCGAGATTCAGTCGTTTTGTTATTGATACATAATTTACACGTTAAGCAAAACATCATTCTTGAAATTCAGATTATCTTCTTTTCTATATTAAGAAAATGCGGATTCTGCATGATATTATGGAGCAATTAGGAGAAGATACACATGGAATATATTTTGCTGGAAAAAGTCCACTACACAAGAAGGTAGCAGAACTAAGAATCTTAGACTCGTCACCAAGCAAGTTATCTACAGGTTTGTATACGTAAAGAACACTGTTACCTTTTATTTCAAAGTTTCATTGCAGGAAACGATCACTACCACTATAAATGGTAAATGGTTAAAACTGTATGCATGCTTTAAAAAAGCCATGTCCGGTCGTGTGATACATTTTGTAACTAGTTGTCTGCATATCTATTCAAAACATAATACACGATACTCACTTGAACATTTAGTTTGTACTAAGTATGATGTTTTGTTGGGAAACAAAACAAGGATTTTAAATCAATATAATCTGGCTGTCTCTGTATGTTCATCATAATACTGTTATCACTAAATAATTACGTAAACTCGTATATATTTGGGACAGGTTCGGATGCAGATGCTGCATCAGTATTCTCAGACTTCAGTTGTGGATCAACAAACTGGACATTGAGTAGTAATCTAACGTCACAGATGATACATTTAAAAACCAACAAATCCGTCACGTCAACATGTACTGATATGTCGGTGGTAGACACACAAGATGACACGCGGTACGTATCACGTGAAATCATTATTTATATAATTATAATGGTGCAAAAAATATTTGACAAAATGAAAATAGTTACATGCACATTTGTACATTAATCAAATTACGATTGTTTCTAATCATATTTACGTTAAAGTGAAATTTAATTTACGACGGGCAACGACTTTTCATAGCAAATTGATTTTCTAATTTCTAAAAATCTAAAAATAATCATTGTAACGTTGTGTTTTCCTACTTTAGTCATTCTATTTAGAGTTTTCCTTTCAGCTCATGTAAACTTATGCATAAATAACTTTTAATATTTGTTTCCGTAGGAAAATGTCTATCCCATCCGCTGGTATATTGCGTAATTCTATTCAAACCAGTGACCCGGAACTGAGTGATGATGACGTATTTGGAGGGGTTTATTGTGGTCCTTCAACAAAGAGGGCATCGGTGACTTCTGCAAGCATTTCATACAGGGAAAACGGAAGGCAAATATGAGAAAAACATTATAATATCGCTTTTTCAATAATGTTAAATATAATGTTTTGTTCTAACGAGAAACTTTTCAATTGGTCAGCTAGGAGCTCTTTTTTGTTTATATAATCCGTCTTATGTTTATGACGTTATTCTTGTTATTGTAGATATGTTGATTAAGGTTAACCAAAGGGTTATTGAACAAGCTAAATTAATTGTTGTTGTTTTGTTAAGTATTATACTATTTATGTGATTTTGTTATATATGGAGGACGATAATTCAGCTTACATTGCAAACACCTGAAAGGATTACATATAGATTTATATGATCTCTATTAATATAATTTAGAGTTTCAAATCATCGGGTTATTGGAAGATATGCTTAACTTGTTTTCTTCTACAGAGCCAATCCAGTAACAGAAGTACATCCTCTCATCCACGACTATGCTAACAGGAACTATAACTCTGCTGATACTGATTACTGTAAGCCTATCCTAACTAATGTCAGAGTGGGCTCGGGTAAGACATCTGCATGTGTATCAATCAAGTGTATGTCACTAATACTAACAGTTGCATTTATAAATACAGTTGACTCAGATTACCACGAAAGCACGTAAGTCGACACCGTATCCACTCTTTGACAATATGAAGGTATAGAAATTTCTATGAATACTTGCATCACGTTTGTTCATAACTAGTTTTTTGCAAATTAACTGTATTTATAAAATGGCATGTATACTTACAATTAATTTGAATTATCTGTTTTCATACAAATAGAAATAATGTTTTCAGCTGTTCGATTACGTCACAAGTAACGTATCGTTACTGTGCAAACCATACATTTGAGAATTTGCAATATTCCTAAATATTATATAGAGACTACTTTCTTTGTATAAGTCAGGCTTCTTCTGTATCATAAAATGTGACGTATGTTTACTACTAATACTAATTAGCATGTTGACATGTTTTAAAAATATGTCTCTGTCATAAAACTATCGATTTGAACAAGTTCCATTTAGGACCATTATTCACAATTGGATCATCATTGGCAACCGTTTGGCAATTTAAAGTCTGCTTTAAATTCTTCGTATGTAGGCGTATGTCATTCTAAACTGGAATTGTGTCTATTATAAATGGTATATTCAGAATTGTTGCCAAATTTTTACATATCTGAAATGTTATATGACACTGACAAAATTAACAATATTAACTGTATAAAATACAATTACTAACCAGCATATACAACAAGCATGACTTTGTATAATTACTAACACTTTCAGTAAATCGTATATTACTACTAGCAACTAACTGCATTGCACGGCGCTATATAGCTCAATGTGTATGTATATGTATACGGGTTTGATTCGTGATAATGTGTACAGTTTTGCCATATTCAAAGCAATGCGTTTTCTTTCAGCTTTAACATTGCTTAAACAGCGCTGATTTCGTAACCCTAGCAAAAGAGCCTAAATATTCATACCTCCTTATACACCTTTCTGTTCGGAATTCAATAGCATTGTCTATAAAGGACTACGATTCTATAATTAAAAATAGTTAATAAATATCCAAGTATGAATTCCGGACTCTCTTTCTAAGGCTTTCTGTTGCCTAGGAAGAACGCTACGGATGAATTATTAAATATGGATGGTATCTGGTGTCTGGACATTAGGTTGTCCAGCAGTGACACTGCATTTTATATTAATAATAAAATGTTGTTAAATTTTATTTCTTTATTTCATGTGTTACGGTTTTCAGAATCAAGAAATGAAAACGAATGTACAACGGCATTGCTGTCGTAATATATACATAACGTGTGTTCTTGCATGCCATTGGTCAGTATTATATCCAATATGTTTTATTGTTGTTGTCTTTATTATTGGTATTTTTATAATGCATGCACTAGTTCAAATAACATCATGTTCCTATTGTACAGTGTACTACAACTCACAAAAGAACCCCTTCTGTGATACAGAAATGTTGTGCTATTTGTTAAATACTAACATAAAAAAACCAGCACATGTGTTCGTTTATGTTTAGAATAGTTTCTAATAATTACAACATAACCTCAATGTGCAAGTACCAGGCTAAGTAAACTTTATAAATTTATGACAGTATTAGCTGGGTTCGGCAAGTTTTATATTATACAACTAATACTAGCATGGCATTATAATGTTTCTTGGTATATTGATGATGCATGTGCATGTTGAAAATAATTTATTGTAGGAAATGTGTATTCATGTGCTACCTTCTTAAAAAGTCACAGCTACGTTTAAGCTTTCAATCTGACATTTCTAGGACTAAAACCTTCTAATCATCGACTGAAAACACGGAACCAAATGCTTCAACAGTTTTCCCCTTTACTCAGCACTCACTATTCGCATAGTTTATAAAATACATAATACCCTATGCATCCTACTCCTATGGTAAATTATTGTCGTCACTTGCACTTCTGCCTACGCGCAATCTCATTTAAATCATAAATATACTACTTTCCACTACTTTACACTAATATGGGATCTGACACACTCTGTATAAGGTGATGTTCATGCGAACTTTTCATCATCCAATCAGATCGCAGCTTTCAAAAAAGTGAAAGTACTGAACAATGAAAGTGATGTTTTTAAACCATACAGTTTTACCTAGCTAGACTGACTTCAATGTGCATTATTTATACAAACAATGGGGAGGTCATTAGAACGTGACCAATTACAGAAAGTTGTCAGATCCATAACCTACACGTATTTCTCTACAACAGTCATGCAAGCTTAAGTCCGGTTTTCTTAATGTTTAATACTTTGCTTCTTTGCTGATACTGCTAGTCTCGTATGTAGAACGTTAAGAGATGATATGGTCCAAATTTATAGGCCCAATTGTTAATGTAGCAATGACTAACGTTCAGCTAATATTAAAAGGCAGCTCTATAACTCGCAGTGTGGCTTTATTGTCCTTTTCTTTACACGACAGGAATATTGTTGGTCAAACATTTTAGCATTGGCTGGCATCATTAAAACTTACCATAAATGTGTAATTTAATTGCCGAAACCTTCACGGATCTTGTATGCAACCCCATACGCGTTCATACAAGTGTTGTATATAGTCAAGTTTCTAAGCTTAATACCAAGTACCAATAAAAGTATATTTGCAAATGCTTGGTAGAAAATTGTAGGAAGTGATGATGTGTTTTAAATACACATTTAGATGTAAAACACCTGTCCATTCGTATTTATGTGTAATTATTTCGCAAAAACTTATATTCTATGCACAGATAATCTCCATTAGTATTGGGAAGCATAAATTTAACAAAACCATAACGTTTTCATTTAAAGTATCAAAACTTTATTCAAATCAGTTAGGACAATATCTTCTGTATTTGATTTCTAGGTCTTAGATAAAACATCTTCATGCTGTTTCAAATTTTGAATATTCAGTTTCCATGGATAAGGGGAAGAAATCCGAGGTTCCACCTATGCCGAATATAACGAAGACAGCGTTACTGGGCAACCGGCGGAAACTACGTAAGATAACGTTTATGTTTCCAAACCAGACACCAAACGCTAAACCTATTGATGGTGGTGTAGCTATGTTAACAGCAAAAGTCGCTGAGAGAGAAAAGGGGACTTCTAAGAAGAATGACGTCATGTCGAACATTTCTTGTGACATCATAGAACATATTTAAATGAACTTGTTTTTATTTTACAACTTCCATAACTCGCTGAATAAGAATGTGATATTTGAAAGACATTGTTAATGTTATTAGTTTATTTATGTTATGATAAATGAAATCTAATTATATTGTCTACAATGCTTATTTTTTCTTTGTCCCTTCCCAACAGTTTTCGTGAACTAATAATAGGTAAGTTTATATTTTAAAACGTTATCGTTCTACAGGTACCTAATTTTAATTCCATAGTCTACGTATGTAAATGTAGACAGAATGGGAGAGAACCTGTGAAGACATGTTATGGATGCACGAGTGATTCACGTGCACTCTCCACAATTTGTTCAACAAATTCGCGACAAACTACCACCTAGAACATTATCCTATAAATCTGCGAATCCAAGATAGAATGTCCTTTATTTTGTAACAATATAAGTGGAAGCATCATAGATTAGACATACAATATGTTGTGTAACACAACAGGAATGAAGTTACAACGTATGCCGATCGACCCAATAAGAACCAACACTTAATAATTGCAAAAACACACGTTCATTTATCGTATTAGGTTTATTCTATTTATACATTTTACATGCGTCATAATTATATACAAGTATTTACAATGATCTGCATAACAGTACGACCATGAACAAAATAATATATATACACATTGTTACAAAAACTGACAGTTTATGAGGACAAAATGATCGATAGTATTATACACGCATGCATGACTAATGTACTAATGTTTGGTAGATCGACACTTAGGTAGAACGACACTCGCACATCTCGAACCTTTCATCTCTTATTATTTCTATCAAAGTATGATTGATCAGGCCCGGTGATTATAAACATTTCTCATTTTCATACTCGAAGATTATACTTCATGCTCAAACATAAACAATTAACGGCCTTTTTTAGAATTTCCATAGCGATATATTTCATTTTGAACAGCCTAGTCATTGCCTGTTTATTCTGCAATGATTTTATTACATTGGCGAAAAACAGGCTAACCAACTTATAACAGATGATCTACATGTAATTAAGAAAATGAACCCCCATTTCATATGTTTCAATTCATTAATAAAGAAGTTACAGCAGTTTTTGTAAATAAAAATGCTCCAATTGGAGTACGGATAGTGAGTTTGAGTATAGAGTACGTTTTCAAATGTTTATAATCGCCGGGGCTGATACTGTTTGTCTTTGGTTTGTGATTTAGGACACGTATGTTAGTATGCCTGAGACAACAACGATAAATAATTTACTATACACTTATACTATAATATTCACTTAATACATTCTTAACCAGTGATGACAAAATTAATTCTTCTATTAGATCTTCCGTTAAATCTGCGACCTCTGCCGGGTCTAAATACGATTCTGTGGTGTACAATATGAGTACTCTGAGTGGGTTCCGTACCGGCTTCAAGTCTCGGTAAGGACACAGATGGAATTAAAAACATAGGTCTGTCATTCGGAGTGCTTTGAGCACCATGTCCTTGCCATGCCGGTTGTGTATCGTTCGGCTTTTTATCTTTTGGCTTCTTGCCTTTTTTATTTTGTCCTTTTGGCTTTCTCCCTTTTGGCTTTTTGCCTTTCTTGTTGGGTTTTCCTGGTTTACCACTGCCTTGTATAGCATCAACATTACTGTCTGTATTGATATTAATGACCTCGCCGGTATTGACTGGGAAACCACGTGGTTTGGGGAGACTCTCAACCTGCGCGACATCATTGGTTGCAGCCAAAGCGCTACACACACCACAACAGTAACTCTTATATCTGGAACATACCATGGACAAACCCATCTGTCCTACATATCTCTGACATGATCGAATCTTATCTCCATATTTACAATCTGTAAAACAAACAGTTACATGAATTATAGTTGTACAATGATATAACTACACTCAATGGACCATACAAGTATTATGAATGATGAAAGACGTCTTTGGAATAAATGGTCGAATATCACTGTAGTGGCTGTCTGATATAGGAACATAGTGCAATAAATATGTAGAACATCCGACTAAAAACAATGATGTGTGTTGAAGCACATGCGTCCGATTTAAATGACAAAACCATACATAATTCTACAATAAATAGAATCATCTTTATCATCGACCAGGTACTTGCTTCCAGAACAGGTCGATTGCAATTATTCCAGTCTTCAGTACAACGAATGCTTTTGGAATTGCAGTTCACCATTTCAATTACACAATCAGTATTTGTTTATTTCAATATGAGAAGCTGTTAATAATTTAGTAATAACAGTTTACCTGGTTGTCCGGTTTCGAATCTTCTGCATGTTCTACAACAATTGTCTCTGCTGCTTTGAATGTAGCATTCTCTTGCATACCTAACATTACACGCCGGTGTATCTTCACATGCTGCAAAGGAAATAAAAGTTATTGGTATATAATAAAAAAACCTGCTCTTTGTTATACAACCATTTGTGAACTTGCATGAACTGCCATTTTTAGGGGGATCCTATATCTTTGGATCTCAATCATATCACGGATTGTCGGTGACATTAAAAATACTTTAGTTTGATTCCGTAACGAGAATATAAATGACGACACAGAAATTATTCGTTTACAATAAACGTAGATATTTACAAATTAATTCAAGTTTACACTCTACATAAGCCATATTGCGATCAATCAAAACAGAAAAGCTTCATTTCCTTATCGTTCCCTTACACTTTAACTGATGCACCATACATTATTCAGATGAATGTTTGCAGAGTAAGCATGAAAGCATGTCAGATTCAGTTTTGGGACACATTACAATACAAGTCTTGTAAAGAAGGTAACCAACATACGACAACAACAGCACTAATGCTTCTAAAGTTACATTCTAAAGAAAAAAAGTTCAGTAATGGATCCAATAAATCTATGACCCAGTCTGTGCTTCAACGTCTGAATTGAACAGACCCCCTTATACATATCGTTTACTTAATCTTTTTCAAATGGCAGTTCCCGCAATGCTTCGACAGACACAAAATAGCTGACGTAAACTCTAATTTATAGAGCTGTAAATTGATATAAAATATTAGCCATTTTGTCAGGTTTTCTAGTCAACGGTTGAATTATTGTACTTAAATTTTAAAATAAATTGGTTTGTGGTTTGGGCGTGTATCCATTAAAAAGGAGGCTAACAAGTGTAATGACAACATGACACTTTATTTAAACACAATTGAATAACCTCATATTGGGACAAACAGTTCTCGTAAAGCAGACTAATTAAAATTAAACTATTTTCCTGTTTGCAGTTTAGTCAATCTCACGAATTAAAGATCAATAAAGTATTCATAGAATCTGATCACATTTTCGGAGAGCATTCCGTAAAGCACCATTACCATTATCATTGGTAAGTTTTGAGAAATATCGGTTCAGCTAAGCATTTATTAAATAATTGTTTTATTAAAACATTGTTCAAGCTAAGTTAAGAACGTCAATCTTGCTCCAGTGCGTCACATGGGAACATCGAGTCTATAACGGGTTTGAAACATTGCGTTTAATACAAAAATGATATAGTCGGTTATAATATGAAATACTTAGCAATAGTATTAGAAATAAAATATCGGTACTAGCTAGTTGGTGTGATGTTGTTATTATACTTTAGTGTTGATTATGCTTACCTTCGGTGCCTTGTTCTGGACAACGTTCACAACAATATCTGGACACCAGAGAGTTATCACAGGCATCTTGTCCAAACAGACTGGTCAGTGATGAACATTTGAAGACCAGCAAGAATCTAGCGTTCAAACGGAGACACATACCCGAACTACCTGATGGCTTGATAGACGTATCGCTACCTGGTCCTGTTATACAAGCAAACAAAGTCATTTAGAGATAAATTGTATTGAATTATTCATATTCTGTACACCAAACTAAACCTACATAAATATGCATAAGAGCAAATTACGATTCAGCTAAAAAGCAGGGTCTCTCTATAAAAGTATAAATCTTTGGCCTTCGAGAACATATTTCAAACAATGCTTGTTTATTAAACCATACGTGATGTGATGTATTATGTATCATACCTAATGAACGTTGGTCATAGAATGAAAATATAGAACGCATTCAAATTATAAGTAAAACCTATTTTAACCCCGGGTTTAAAACAATTTATCAACATAATTGCACCATGGAATAGAATAAGCTGATAGCAGAACGTTTCTCATGACATATATGAAGCTATTCGAGATCGTGATAAAAATTGTAATTAACACAACGCTTGCTAACTTACGTGTTGTTGTTGTTCTTGCTGGTGCTCGCGTGGTTGTTCTTCTGGTTATAAATGGTCGACGTGTTGTTGTATTTATTGGACGAGGAATAAATGTCCATCGTTTTGTGGTCTGTATAGGTCGTCGTGTAGTTGTACGCCTGACTGTTGTTGGACGTCGGGTAGTTGGTCGTCTTGTTGTGGGACGTCTTGTTGTTGTTGGCCGCCTTGTTGTCGGTCGTCTTGTTGTAGGCTATATTAAATACGTGAAAAAACGTTTAATTAGAGTGTATTCAACAATATATAGTTTGGAATTGAATATTAAGTTATAGTACAACGTTAGAGATAACATTAGTTTGTATTATTATTGTGTTATCAATCATTTACAACAATGCCAAATAAAAATTTACATCAACCGTTAAGACATTTTATGAATATATAAATGACGTTTTTACAAACAGATATGAGAAATGTCATTGGGTCAGGTATAATATCGCGTCAAAACAACATAATCAAAGTACTGAAATATTTACCCTGGGAGTTGTTGTTGTAGGTCTAGCTACCGGTGTAGTACGGATAACTGGATGTGGAGCGAGGCCACATGTACTACAGCAATCCCTAGTGTAACCACGATCAAAACATCCTCTTCGTTGACAATTCAAGAACTTATCACCATATTCACAACCTGTAAGAGAAATTAAAAATAAAATATTCATCCCATAATAAATGCAATTATTGTATATGTACGTTTTATTTATGTTATACTACTAATAATAATAACGACTTTATTAAAAGAAACAATACAGTTGGGCAAGCCCAGTCTTCCCTGTGAGCATCTATGTGGTTGAAATATCTACATTGTACTCATGTAATATCGTTATGTTGAAATATGTATGTACATATATTGCAACTGCATGTATATCGGGAATAACATGTAAATCACAAAAGACATAAATGTAATATTAGGTTACTGGGGAAATGTACTGACTTGGCATATAAACGGATTTAATTGATATGAAAATGTAACCCCATTAGGAAAACCTGTATGTATTTTGAGTATATTATGACAACACACATTGAACTAGCACTCATACATATTCCATTATAATCATTCATCTTTTGAAGTTTTATTTTAACAATACGAAACATAACAACGATACATACAATGAAAATATACGATGAATAATGAGGTCAAGTTCAATGATGTCTTAAACTTAATAAGTGATACTAAACGTAACTGGTGATATTAGAAATACCTTGATATTAAATGTAGAAATAGCTGATATTTCAATAATATGCCTAGTGCTATAGGAAATTGCAAATTACACATAAAATGATGGCATTTCAGAATACAGTACCTTGAACTCCAGTATGCAGTTTCTCGCAAGTATCGCAACATCTAGATTTGTAGAAAGAATCGTAACATCGCATGGGGTTTGCTAGCATATATTCTTTACACGACTGCTTTAAACTCCCAAACACTCTCTGTGTATCACCAAATACACATGTTGCTAAAAGGAAAGGCATACTTCGTTATTATGACAGTGACTAAGTCTTGTGGATATTTCGTAATAATCTTACGCTTTCCAGTATGTCTTGAAGAGTTTTAAAGAGCTTGAGCGAGTAAAACAAAGGCGCGAACATCTTTATTTTGTTGTTACACAGTGTGTATGCTTTGGATAAATAAGTAGTATTTTTCGTACTTTTTTAGAACAACTGTTATGTAAATTTAGAACATTATGTGCAGTATATATTCAAGACTTGACATGATTGGTGTTTATTTGTAACAAAACCGCCGGCCTAAAGCACAAATTCGCATTAATTCAAGGAAATGCGAAATGCAATAATTATGCATGAAATATACTAATTAAAATTACTTAAAGCAACCAAATTCACATACATTAACACATGTTAAAGGGAATGTAATAAATATGTTAAACATAGTATAACACTTACGATCCTTGGTCGGCGCTTTCTCGTCAAACATACATTTGCCTTCAATACACCACTGAAATCGAATGTTTACAGGTAAAGCATGGGTAAAAACGATATATTATGGTACTGCTTTATTCAATATAGTTTTATATATTATATAGATCTATGGTAAAATAAATAAATGGTATAATAAATTATAATAATTATGATATTTTGCATAATCGATTATAATATTTATATAACCCTTTGTTCATATAAATTACAAGTTCAAAGGTGATTTTAATATCATAGTTGAAATACAAATAAACGAAGAAATATTTCAGTATCTACTCGTACTATATAACAACTTACTTATCAAAACAGCTTATATCTACCCCGGAAATATAGTCCAAACTTACCTGTTTATCTCCACAAGATGTTCCAGTTGCAGCCTTGTAAACACGATATGATCGACTGGCACCAGGGACCTTACATGACATCTCTGTACATATACCACTGAAACCACCCAGTTCTGAACCCTGAAATATTACACAAAACACTATTATCTTAACCCAAATGCAAAAGTGTTACATGTCCACATCTAAATGAGTGTTTGGAAGAATGTAATAACACAAATACATAGCAATATATTACTGTTAAAAACAAATAGTTTAGAAAAGAACACACTGGCCTCAATGTTTTATCAGTTAGCATGTCATAATTGACAAAGTTATCCTATTTATAAATATTCTTCTCTCTGTAATGTTGATTAAGGAAATTAAGAATCCTAAAAAGAAGATTTTACTATTCATGTGTGTATACATACCCATCCGTAGTAGGAGTCGAGTCCTAGAATATCCTGACATTGTTCATTAGGTGTGTATTCCTGACCAGGATATTTGTTCACAAACTGTAGATACTGATCTCTGTCGAAAATATCTATAGGGTCGGTGAGACAGTGACGGGGTTGTCTGAAATGAGAAGGTACCTGTATGTTTATGTCATTGGATATATTAAGGTAGAATGCTCGGTCTGTACTCCAAAAACAGTTCTACGATATGGGTACAGCCAAACCAATGCTAATCGTTCAAATGGTCCTTTGAAGAACCTTAATCGTCTCGAAACATGTAACTTTTGTTTGCAAGCATATTTCATATAGGCGCCGTCGTCGTTTCTGTGATCAATATGGCTTCGAATTGAAAACATGTCCTTTGCTCAGTACTTGAAATTAATTGCATGTGGATGTGAGAGACAATAGCAAACTCTTAACACCTACTTCTTGCAATTACCAGATATTGGTGCAGATATTGTCGATTCAAAGATGTCTGTCAAAACCGCCATAATGTTTCCTTTCTAAATAGCTAATTGCAGCAAGTATACTAAACGGATTTAAAAACGCGACACTGGGGTATGTTGTATTATTGCAAACGGTTCGAGTTAATGCCTATATTTGAATAATGCAAGTTAAGGATCAATTTATTGCCGTCATTTTGGTACCAAAATAATAAAAATCAGATGAGTATTAATAAAGATATTGTACAATCAATAAGTCAATCCAGAAAACGAAAGTCGCATTCTGACCGTTTGGCAATAGGTATAGCGCCGATCGATGTATTCAAATTGCGCGGGCTTATGTTTGACGGAAGCACCATGGTTAAATTTAGTTCGATGTTTTTGTAGCGGTTATTATGTCAGTCTAAAACCTACGAGGCCGAATGGATCCATTTATGGGACTATCTGCAGCCACGAATTCGGCTACGTCATCTTAACACAGTACAGGACCTCCAAGTTGCACGACAGATGGAATGGCGACAGATCCCTTAGGCATTTATTCGAACCTTGTGCAGGTCTATGAGACAGCGATGTGCTGCTGTTAGGAACGCTGGAGGAGGACACTGACTATTTTAACACTTTGATGTACTGTATTAAATACTAATGTTGTGACATGTTAGTGTTACACATGTGTTAATCACGGATCATTTCAGTGAAATCAACTGTATTTATTTTTATGGAATAAAATCAATGTAGTCACACCATGTGTGCTTAAGCATCCTTAATAACCAATTGCAACATTAGGAGATTTCTATTTCTGGGAACATGTTTTGCGTTCTGCTACGATATAGACACATTTTAAATAATTAGATGCACGTATGTCATTTATTCCATTTAATTTAGAATGTTTGCATAAAGTTAAGACTATCCCTACTTAGCCTAATCATTCGACTTTATTATTCAGCAGTGCACTCGATACGCCGATAAAGATGTTACTTTCGTTTTCTGGACTAATGTCTTATTCACGCTATAATTTATGTAATACCTGATGGATTTTAATACATTTGGTATCAAAATGACGACATTGAATTCACCTTTACGGAAATACCGGGATAATTGATATAGGAACTCGCTTTCTTAAAATATATCAACATACCCAAGTGTCGCGTTTTTAAATCCGTTAACCATATAACCACTTCGCTATAGGACCATCAGCTTTTTAATCATTTAGGTGTGTTATTGATGGTAGAATTTAATCCTGGCATACATTTAATAATCGACCGGGGTGAATGCTTGTTTACGCGGTTGGGACAGAGATCTTTGAATCAACTATAGGTTATGGATCATCAATTGGACATTTGTCGTATTCGAATAATAAACGATACTTGATTAATGGAGAAAATGATTTAGAGCATTCATATTATCCTGGTTAATCATGTTATTTACAAATGATACACAACTTACAATCTGGAGATGAAATCTTTGAAATACGCCACTGAGCATGTAGAGAATGTCCATGGATTACTCTTAGTGGCCTCTGTCTCAAATCCTCCATGAGCCGTCATAATAAACTGTGCTTGGGGATCACATCGGTTCATACGTCCGTCGTGACGACTTCCTAATCTGGAAATAGTAAATTTATTTATTTCATAAATAGTTTTGTCAACATAATACTCGGATAACTTCTGACTTTTTCCATTTAATTGACAGTATATATTTCGCTGGTTTAGAATGAGAAGGTCATTACTATTACTTACGACCTTATATGAATGAAATCTGCATTATATTGTGCTTCTTGTGAGCCTATTTACTGCAAGATCAGAACTTGTCAAGTTGACCAAAATGAAGTTTAAAAAGCTTAATTTTCTACAAGTAAAGAGTGGTTGTAAGGCATTTTTCTTCTTGTTATCTCAAAACACCGACTTTGTCATTCTAAGCCAACGTTTTATATATGTGCTTATTATCGTATTTTATCTAAGCAATTAAGGTTATGATTAGTCTTATGTAATGTAAATGAATAAGCATCTAAAACAGTGAAATAGGGGAGGCGTTATCAAGGTCTCAGCATTCCGATCATTCTGATTATATCATTATACAACTGTTTACATTTCCCTAGATGTAGCAAACATCGTTATCACATACCCGTGTCCTAGTTCGTGAGCTGCAGCGTTAATACTCTGGAAGCCACCATGGTCCTCAATCACAGACACACTGTCCAGACTACATACACTACCAACACGTGCATAACCTGTTATATAAACACGTTATGTGATAACAACGTTTCAAAATCACGCGCATATAACATAAAAAGCATTTGGTAACATAACGTTCATAAAGTATGACGAACATGTGAAAACATCATTATCACCTCATGTAGCATGATAAGCACGTAGTGAAGTCACATGCATGTAACATGACAAACACGTGGCAATATCACATGTGTTGAAATCACGTGCCTGTAACATGATAAACACATGGTTACATCAGGCGTTAACAGTAATAAATGGTATAAACTTAACTGGTCAGTTACCAGCGTACAGATCACTATGACTAAACAGTTGTCTGTGGTTGTTTTCGACTGTCTTATCCTACAGTTAACCACTATATATTATTATTTTATTGGTCAGACAAAGTCGTTGATTGACAAATGACGACTGCTAAATTACACCAAACGTGTAAAACAAGTGAATGACGAACATAGACCATTAATGTCCCACAAACCAACGGTCAAATCATTGTACATTTTCAAATATAATGATCCTATGGTGTTCATGTGTCCACAAACACGCTTGAAACAGTTCATAATGTATTAGTATCGACGCCCCGACATTTTTTATTACTATAAACTGGTAGGAGAACAATGCACAGCTATCGGCAATGTAGTAGATCTACAACGTTTTAGTTTACGTTTATATGTTCAAGAAACAGTTTTTGATGGTCAAAAAGTGTCTTCTGTTTCAAGTTTAATCAAAATATTAAACTTCTCTCATAAATTGGGAAGAAACGACCGAGATGTAATTTTGCAGGTTACCTAAGTGAAATCTTATTTGAAAAAGCAACTGATTAAAACAACATACTAATGGTGCTTACCTGCGGTTCTTTTATCAACAGATCCATTGTCGATGGAATATAAATCGTAGCTGAAATCATAAAACATACATGTATTTAGTACTGGTATAACCAAACGAGTGTAGTTATATTTGTGTTCAGTTGTCCAATACTTTGATGCAACGCATGTTCATGCTAATCACATCTGAGTGAAGCTGATGAAGCGAGTATAAATTATACCGTCATATCCTACAATTGTCGGGGTTTGCTGGTTGCAACTGGTTCAAAAATTGATAATATGTACACATTCCAAAAGTATAATTATAGCAATTCACTCACTCCTTCAACAATATAATGAAATCATAAGTGTTTTTAAAACCATATTAGGTAACCGCTGCTTTAAAACAGTACCTAAACATAATAACAATGCACTCACTCTGTCAACAACATAATGTGGTCATTTTCTGGGATATTTCTGGCGCTAAAACTCCATCGAAGTAATTCGTCTAACGGAACATTGACACGTAATTCATGTCTACCTGTAGACTTCCTGTTGATATGAGGTGTGGTCCACGGAGATACATTGGGACTCTGAAATATATATCATTCTAGGTCCATCAGAATCAAAACAATTGCATATCAATAGATAGTGGCCTTTAAATCTCATTGCTGTATACAGAACATCTTACAATTGGGGCATTGTTCCACTTCATGTTCATTAAAATGTGGTATTGGTAAAAGGGTGCCAGACTGCTAGAATGGCTTACTGCGTAATAAGTTATTTACTAAACACAATCAAGTATTTTTGCATATTGTGTCCATGGATCGGATGCCTTTAAACATTTCATTTTTTAATTATATTGATATAAGCAATGCATGTTACAGTACTTTAGCGAGATTTCTTTTGAAAATTAGTCGGGAGTCAAGATGTATACAAACTGTTATCAACAGTAGAACATGCTCAACAGAAAAAGTACTAGTACTGGTTGATCATTAATATATGGTAACATAATCGATATCTTTAATTTAATGATAGAGAAATGGTTTGACCCTTATTTCAAAGCTAGTGAGTCCAGGTTTTTATTAGATGCGGATAATACTCGCAAATACACGCTGCTTGGACTTGATGTCAATAACGTCATCACGTCATCGATGAAGCTGTACAATTTCAGTGAGTCCAGAAATGTTGCAATAGAATCATTTCTTGTATTACTTACATCAGCGATGATAAATCCAGATACGCCGACACTCATACTGAATTCTGGATCATCTATACTCTGATATAACATATCAACACCATTAAACACGTGACTAAAGTATTTCTTCAAGTTATATTTAGCATCATTGTCCTTCGCTTCTTCTGTACCCTCCTTGCTGGCTTTATAAAATCTGAAACAGAATACACTCGTGATAAGTACTCGTTAAGCAACAAAGTCACAGTAACCAAGTATTTAAAAGCCAAGCAAATGAAACTAACGCGCGTAAGAATATGATTATGCACACAAGCACATGTCAGGGTACCTTTGACAAAACAAGAATTTTGTTTAAACTATGGAACTGCCTTCTCCGATAGGTTATCATTACTTTTAACAGAATAAAATATATCTACAGCACATACTCTGCAATGTCTTTAAAACAATAAGGTTAAACTAGTTCGAAATTAAATCAATATTTCAATAAAAATGACATAATGGTAAAGCGATAAAAACAGAATGGGAAAGAAAAGGCAGCCCGCAACTTAAACTAAACGCCTGAAGACAGAACACATGACAGACTTTAACTGATTTATTTTTATGGCTGAATGTTTTATATAAGATACCTTTCATATAATCCGTAATCAATGATAGCAAGGATCTCAAGGTTATACATCTTGCCTCCAGGCAACACATTCTCTCTCACTGTACGTGTCTCCTTTCCAAATGCTGCATTTACTCGTCCCCGAACCATGGGAGCTGAAACATAGAAATCATTGTTTTATACTTTTACATGTGCATCTCCTTCAAAATTCTTACTATATCCGTCATTGACCGACCTTTGACAGGACCTGTTGAGATGTTATGAAGCGTACCGACGGACGTTCTAGTTAAGTGCGTATTGATGCTTTCAGTTATCTTTATATAATTTTTTTTAATGTTTGATTTAGATTGCTCAGTATTTACCTCTAAACGTGTAGTAGCACTATATTGCCAATAATAAATGAACTGCAATATAGTTGAACCATAAGTCCCAAAACGTCGATAAGCTCTCCTTTCCCCTTGGAGTTTGAACTACAGCTACGCTACCAAAATGGTCATGTGGTAAAATACTTGTAGAACATGAATTGGCATACATGTATGAAACATGTATTTCTTTCTTGTACGTTGACGTACTTTTGTAATTTTAATGTATCAATAATTAGGGTAAAATATATGGGAAAGCGCCAAGGGAAGGCAGCACTCAACAGGGACACAGTACATAGTTTCTAATTGAGATAGTCATTCATTTTATTAATCAAACTGTATAACATAAAATCAGCGGTTTGAAACGTATTCTATAAGCAATATGTCATTTGGCACAACAACGACGATCATACGAAGAGAGAAAAAAACTATTATAAGGTAGGCTTGTGATGTTATGAACTTATGGACACAAATGTATTTTCGTTGTTTCTATTTTTATAACGAAGAGATAACAAGTGTCATCATAATGGACTGTACGTCAATGGTCAATTAACGACGTCTATCAAACACCTCCATAGCAACAATAAACGTCATGTTCAACAACACTGTAACTACCACAAGACGGACATGGTTTTATTCAGCCAACGAATCAGAATTGGTAGGACTTATATTTACAGGTTTATTTCTTGGTTTTTTTATAATGACTGATTATTGTATGTGTTGGAACAACACGTTATGTTACAGCAATGTGTCACAAATGGTTGTTTTGTGTACTTAGTTTGCTCGACCAGGAAGCTTGGGCTGTTGATTAAAAAATTATTTTCCACCGTCTTGTTTGTCAATGTCGGATAAAAATGTTTATTCCAAGAAAGAAAAGGAATGTTTATTCCAAGAAAGCAATTGAATCGGTGAACACAACACGTGTATGTCCCATACTAGCATGCGGCAACCGATTTGTTGTATTTGTATTGTTTCAAAGATACAAAATGGGCGTGTTGATTTAAGTTATTGGCATAATTCTGTCTTTGGATGACAAAGTTTTTATGAAAGCTTACTTGGTGTACCATATGTCGTTTTATCCGACTTCACTGTCAAAGTGAAAGTTGTTCAAATTATCGTATGCTTTATTATGTTCCGATAATATACTATGTAAATATTTTGAAAAAATACCGTGTCTGTTGGAAGCACTAGCAAAAGTGCACGTTATTTTGGATCGTATACATTCAATAGTACCATCCATAACGTGTGTAAAAAGTACTGTTTTCACCATTTAAATAAAACAAACACGATCTTACCAGCTTCCGTAAAGTCTGTACGTGTCCCAGGAGTCGTTTCGGTCTTGTAAATACCATACACTTTACTAAAGGCGTTTGCTTTTGTTGCTAAGGACTTGGCACGTGACAATAGTCGATTGGCGTTACGTTTCACTCTACCAAGGGCGTTTTCCTCCATAGGGGATAACAAATACTCCTCTTGACCAGATCGAAACGTTCCTTCCTGTAATTGAATGACAATCAGGTGCAATGACGTAATGGCTTAGGTATTCTAAGTTTCCATCTTGTTCTAATGAAAGGCTACTAGTGTCTCAAAACTGATTCACTTGACTTTCTTAAATAGACAGTTTTCCCTTTTGGTGTTAAATATCGATAAGTTAATATGATTATAATTGTACATTTTGCAGTAGAACTGTTTAAAACTAAATTAAAATATCTTCTGGAATTGAAGCTTGTACGAATACGTATTCCGTCTTGGTTTCATGAAATCGGGCACATTTTAGTTGTCGTTTTCTTATCATATTGCCATGAATTAAGAAAGTAATTAGAACATTTTCTTACCATAGTGGGATTACAATCGGAGGCGTTTGTAGCTTGTTCCGCACAGTACATTGTAATAATGGCGCCATGTGCCGCGTCTTGGAACTCCGCATGAGCCTAGAACAAACAATCACACACTAGTTGATAACACAAGGCCAACAATATGACAAGACGACAACGGAACAATCCGTGATTGAAGAAATATGAATTGCAAATTCATTATATCATATTATCAAATTTGACATCTAACGCTTAATTCAAACTGATCAAGTACAGTACCGATGCAAAACGAAAAGCGTATGGTAAAAGACGTGTCTTTAAACACTGACATTGAAGCACCGAGGACACAAAATAGGTCGTAGTCCTAATGAGACGCAATACGAATACAGCCGTCAATATACATATAGAAACAGACCATATTGTTTTGAAATGATGAAAACATTAGACTGATACTATGGTGGCACAAGTATGTAAGTGAGTGCATATGTTTGATATTAACTTTGTATACTTATTGTACACATTTAGTTCAAGTCGTTTATTATGAAAATGATATACTGTATCTATTTATGAAAATGGTATATCTATTTATGAAAATTATCTTTCTAATTTGTTCGGTAATTTATTTATCATCTCATTTCCATCGCCATAAGATATTTAAAAGAAGAGTAACAATTTGCCAAAAAAGGCAAATACGGCATCAATTTATGTTGCCATCGAGCGCAGCCCAGCCTCTTGCAATAGGCGCTTGACTACCAGCTTATCCCGAATTTCGTCGCGAGTATAAACCGAGTGTCAGAAAGGGTGACGGTTAACAGTGACATGTACGAGCTGTTGTGTGACCGAGTTACGTCAAATGTTTGGGCTTTTTTTTTAAAAAATACACTTGACATTTAATGATGGATCGGCTTAGTAATATGGCCTTTACGTTTAAAATTTCTCCCATGACATGTTGCACAGATGTTACCGACACACTGCAAGCTATGCAATTTGCCTTTCTGAAAAGCACTGCAAAACGAAATGAGGAAGTCGGACAGGGGTGCCAGCGCTCCACAACCAATAACAGAAAACAGTAACATCACCAAACAACTATACTGAGCAATGCCTAAGCACACTTATGTTCTTGTTCAATAGTTTGTATTATTGCTTCTGTTAGGTCATGTTATCTAATCTTGTCACTGGCTTAGAATGAGAAGGTCTTAACTACAAAACAAATATTTTGAGATAACTAGAAAAACTGTCTGACAATCACTCTTTACGTATGGTAAAACAAGCTTTTTCAACTTCAGTTTGGTCAACATGACAAGTTCCGATGTTCAAGACAATAGGACCATAAGAAGCGCCTCATGATGTAGATTTCAAATATGTATTAGTCTTTCTAAGCCAGCGATATATTAAATGCTATATAAAAGACCTTACCCCTTTGTCTCTCAGCGTCTGTTGCACGAGCACAGGTATTCCAGATTCAGATGATCGAATCACATATATATCTTTGGCACTAGACACTTTGGGATTTCTTTTTAATTTAAGGGACACAGGTTTTCCTAGCACATCGAAATTAACATTAACGTCAAGAGGGAGACCATCACTGGATTTCTTTGCTTGGTTGATAATGGAATCGTCTACCACTGTCAAGTCGACTGGGTCTGCGAATAACAAAGACAACTCAACAAAATACAATAAAAGAATTAAGTGTCAAGTCAAGACCTGTATGAAATACACGAAATGAATGATATACTAGTAATAATGAATAAATCAAACGTGCAATCGATCATAGCAAAATTAATGCTGCAAACACCTGTGACTTGTTGCTACATCATTTCGTTACACACGTGTTTCTAATGTACTCAGTATTTAACGAACTATTTAATTCACACTATGTTGGTGTCAGGCGTAACTGATATTGCTGTAATTATTACCAAACATAGTCGAAAAGAAACAACAAAATAGTGTTAAAGCATTGATTTGATAGGATTTTACGATGTCGCACCAAGTTTCTAATGTACTCGGTTTAAATGAAATATTGTATTGACTCGAAGTTGGTGTCCGGCGTAAATAGTATTGTCAAAAGTCGAAAAGAAACAACAAAATAGTGTTAAAGCATTGATTTGATAGGATTCTTTGATGTCGCACCAAGTTTTAAAGTTGCATTTGATTTATTTAAAAACAATATTGAAATAATACTTTAATAGCCATCAACTAGGCATGATCAGAATGTAGCATTGGTAGTATACAATGATAGATTCAATACGCTGCTTTCGGTGCCTACCTGTGAGTGGTTGTGTTTGTTGTGAAAATACTGCATATATCCAACACACGTATAATATAACAACATATTCTAACTGTGATCTAACCATTGTTTCTTATGACCGTCTACCTTTAACTCCAAATTATAAATGAAAGTATAGCCAAGTGACATTCTATATATATACCAAATGTATTAACGTTAAATGTCCCGATGTGACAATTATTTATATGCCTCGTAATTTTCTGATGGATAAGAAGTCAGTTGTCATTTGGTATTGTCGTTTTTTGCGTGGGCTCCATTAACATTAGTAACGTTAACGTTAGTTAGTCTGTTATGAGCCGTACGTACAACCGTCAATGGTTATACAAATAAGGTGAAATTGTAAACATGTGCAAAAAATTTAGCAGCTTAATTGCTTTTTAATTGCACATTTATTTGTTTTTGTGGTTGCTCTTTATTGCTCATTCTTATTTAGTATTGTCTGTTGTAAAATGCGTAAGAATCCGAACCTTGTGTCGAGTTTAATCGGTAAACATCGTGGCCAATCGGAAACGTTCCCGTTATATTACGTCATCAAATCATTATAACGTTTATGAGTCATTTTACCAAACTTCGTGAACTATCGTTAAAAAACGGATGTTTACGTAATTATTCAACTATTAGTCAGACTGATGATCAAGGAGCATATGAGTGTTATAAATACAAGCACCCAACGTGAATGGAGATTCTCGAATCGTATACTATGCATTCTGTAAACAAATGAATAAGTGTACATAAAATGTAAAATTTTGAAATATAAAGAACAAGCATGTTGAACATGGAGCCTTTAAAGTCATTAAAAAAAAAGTGATCTACGCCGATATAAAGACACTGTCAAGCTTTCAAAGTTATCATATTATATATATTAACACATATACAAAATAGATGCATCCGAGACTTATGCAGAATGTATCGACCAACATAATTTTCTAACAAAATCATTCTAGATTCCATAGAGTTCACATTCAACATCCAATAATTTCAAGACAGGCGTTTATAGTAATTGTGATGGCTCTTTTTTATATGAAGGTCAGATAACATCATTTGAACCTTTCGAAGAACGTCTGGTTTGTAAGAGACTGGCAGAAAGACATGGCACAGTGGAGCTTGCTTAGAAAGAGAGTGTGAATGGAGAAATATTTGGGCAACCCTTATAAACTGATCAGGTCAGTGGTAGTAAGTACGTCAACGTGTACTAATGCAATACAGACATGCGAATAAATTATTTTGTTGTATTGTATGTATATTTCGGACCCTGCCGTCACTGTTTGGTTTTGTTTCTGTCCTTTGTTTCGTAACTTTGCTAAAATTTGCTTTTTTATAATATGGTATTTGATTGGATTTTAGCTCCAGTGTCGTTTATAATTGAGTTTTATTTGCATGGCCAGTGTTATTTAATTTCCTTGCACCCTTTACCCATATCGAACTGGTTAAATGTGTCGTTTTTATATTTGCTTACGACAACAACTCATTTGTGCAAGGGTTTGCAATTTACTGTTATTCTTCAACTATTTTGGACTTATTACAAATAAAACGAGGCATTTCAACATTATTACTGTTGAGACTGGATAGTTCAGCTAGAGCATTCGGATTGTAAAGTATTGGATATTCAGATAGCTTTTTGTTGCTGAAATTTCAAATTGTTAAACGGGGCATTTCGATCATATACAGTTTTGGCAGCTGGGACTAGGGCAGTCAATTTTCTCGTTATTCTTTGGCATTATGCTGTATATTTGTTTTTATTATACTTTTATGTCATCCAATTTTATTATGAAAGTATATTTTGTAGCAGAAAAACATAGCCAATATAAATACCCATCAATATATACAGTTAGTAGCAGGTGAAATAGTTACCTCTAACTAGTATAGGTATTATAATAAGTACAAAATGTAACTGTATTAAAAACATCTTAGTCTTAAGGTGGGTTACAAATGAATGTACATGTACCTTTGTTTTGTACTTCATCATTAGATCGTGTTATTATATCCTGTGTACTTTAATGGTGATACAAAATTACTTAATTAATGCATACTATTTCAAGGAAAGTGGCTCAGTGAGTCAAACAGAAACCGAGATCGTGGAAGACCTCAATTAATCACGTGCTATACGAGGATCTTGAATGACAAATTCAAATCTTCTAAAGTACAACGATAAACTTCTCTACTAAAAGCCGAATTGATCTAGAAGTACATATGATTCGATGGGAAGTTCAAAACACACTTGAAGCTTAGTTCAAATACACATGTACGATTAAACAAACGAAACTTATATCCGTCTCCAATGGCAACATTCTTGGTGAGACCGAGGCATAACGTCTTAGTATCATTTGGAAGTGGAATGTTGTTCCCAGATATGCTTAATGGTGTAATAAGCATTCCCACGCCCGGTCTCCCCGGCGTCTTATAATTTCCATCAGAATTATATCCCTGATCTACAATATGCTTAGTTAGACCAAGACATAACATATACACTCAACCGCTTTAAAAACGCACCACTATTGAAAATAATCATATTTTGTCAAAAAACATTCTTTGCTAAAATTGATTGTTTACAGAGTTTGTTCAGTTTATAAACTTGACCTAATTAAAGAAAACAATTTGTTTTTCATTCGGAATATCCGGCCCAGAGAACCTTTTTGATTTTGCATGTTATGCGCGTGCAGCTCGATCGCGTCGACCTGTGTAATCAATATTAACTTTAAACTGTACGCTGTTGGTTTACACATTGAAAAAACAACATAAACAAAGTTTGCTAATGGTATTTGTTTGCTGCGAATAGCTCTAATATTTGTTCTCGATGATTGTGCCTTCGCTTCCAACTGAAAAGAGCCTCGGTGCTTTAGCATGGCGGTTCAGATCCCACCATACAATGATTGTGAGCTTAGACCACCGATTCCTAGCGAATGGCACAGTCAAAGACCGACCTGGATGAAACCAGCTTAAGGTATTGAGCCCGATCTAGGAGGAAACATGACACAGGTTGTATCACTGTAATTGGTTCCGCATGGCACCACACAGTGTTAAAATAATGCCGGGTGTCAGTCAACCAGCCAGAATTACATAATTACATTTTAAAAATTATTTCTTTCATAATTGCCAATACAAAGGAAAATTATTTCAGTACATTGTTTTTAGTTTTTCTCCCGTTTAGAGCCTAAAGTCCCAACTTTTCGTCTCCAAACTCCTTCATAGTGTTGACTTGAGGTGCCATAAAAACAACACGGGATATAAATTGACAGTCAGGTGCTCATAACCAAGACTTCAAGTTGAAACAAGGCTTGAATCCATCTTATGTTCACATAATGTGCATATCTGAACCGCACTCGGTCGTATGGTATTAGTCAGACAGCCATAGCCACATAACATTTATAATTCAAGTTAAGCTTTGCTTGAATGGTGGGAAACATCACGTCAAACATTATTCTATCCTATTACGTAATTAATGTTATGCTTCAGGAGGAGATACCACGTGCATGCATCAATGTAGCCGGCTCTTATACATGCTTTTGAAAGTGTGACTTTCACCTTCATGGGTCTCAGTGTTATTTATATCGTAATTCATTTCAAACTCGTAATAATGGCATGAAAATCACACACCTCGTTGAATATAGACTGAAGATTATTAATTCGAAAATAAATAACCATAAATTGACGTTTTCATCACTAAAACCGATATTTCATATGTGGTGCGTTTTTAAAGCGGTTGAGTGTATAAGACAACACCACACAGGTTATTACCGGTGACGGCGGACGGGCTGTTGTAATACAGGACTTGTCGGGTCTAGAAACTAATAAACCGCATGTTCACCGCTGAATGAAAACGCACATTTTTGCTATAGTCTAAGCAATTACAGACACATAAAACCCTATTATAATTAATAACTAATGGTCATGTTGATCATAAAGCCAGACACATCCAGGTAACACCTTAAGCTACTTATAGTCGCTGGTGTCATTATCATCATAAACATTTGTCAATAAACATGATTAACTAGGGTCATTATATTTACGTCACTATAGATCATTTATGGCAAAATCGAAACATCGATGAAGAATGGTTTACGTAACAATGTGATTGTCTGAGTTTGAAGATATTATGTATTTTGCTATTGTGTTCTCAGAAGACTCAATTAAATAAAGACACACGACGTGATAAGCAGCGATCCCAGTAGGATGCTTGTCCGTATACTTTATATACCGGAACTAGAAATGTGTCTTTATTGTCCAGGACACTAAAGGACTTTTACCGCTCATCAACTATGGTCATAGACTTACCAGATATATGGGGCTACATTTATATCGTTCATACCTTAGTAACAGTCCCGTCTATGTCCGAGCTGATGACAGCGTGTACTAAAAGTTTAGTTGTATTAAATAAACTGTTTTATATGCAGCATTTAGAAATTTGACTATCGTGAGTGCACCAACCTTACCGAGGACTAAGCTCAATTCTTTTATTCATGTCATCGAAGTATGAATAATAATGTTTGTATCTAAGCTGTTGAACCGGATGTAGTTTAATTGCCATGGTCTGAATTTGCAACAACATAATCTTACAACTTAAAACTGACTATAGCAGTTTGGCCATTACCTGTGTGGATAATTGTATTTTACTATAAACGTGTACCCTTTTTTCGTATTAGATAAACCTCAACCAATTCACCTGTTGTGCACAGCCCGACGTCACGTATTTCTTACTCTGAATACATATAATATAGATTAGGTGGTCAAGCAGTTAACGCTCTCGATCATCCTGAAATCTCTGACTTGAATATCGACCGGGGCACTGGGAATTTCTGCAACGCTATTCATTGTTGCCGGTTCAACTGGAGATGAACTGGTTCGTAACCCAGAGGAAGTCTCGTACGTATAATACGCACGTAACATTATGTGGCAAGGTTGATGCAGATTCACCACAAACCAGGGGAGTGCAACATCCCACAAAACGAGAAGAGTGATTATTTTCCTTTATACATTAAAAAATCAACGAATTACACATTATATTTTGTCTATCCTTCATGATCACAGAGTACAAGTAGTTCAGAATGACATAATTGCAATAATAATAAATCAACCAATCAGCAACCTTTAAATTCGGTCACATGATGGATGTAAGTCGTTTATTCTCATTATGAATAATTCATGAGAGATCACCGATGAATTCATTCATCGTTCAGCCACCTACATTGTACTAGATGTACGTTGCCTAAGCAAAGCACAATCGAGCGCCTACATTCAGTTATCTCCCGTTTAATTACATATAAAAGGCATGTATAACCTCCCGTAGAAAGTGCTACGTGGCGCTTTGTTTAGGCAACTGACACCTGTATAATTTAGACTTTTCAAGTCACATGTAAGGGATAAACTGTTACGCCGATGAACGATTTCGGATGATAGCATGGTAAAAATTAATAATGCTACTGGTACAGATTTAAGACGAATTGTGTTGTGACTACGGAATACCGTTAGGGCCATCGCGTATGTGTGGGTTGGTTTGAAACGCGATACTCGACAATACGATAATGAAAACACGAAATCACGACAGTTCGATAATGATAATACGACAGTACGATAACGATAATACGATATAGTATCGCGTTTTCACTGTCGTACTGTCGCATTATCGTTATCGTACTGTCGCATTGTCGTATTATCGTTATCGTACTGTCGTAATATCGTTATATCATACTGTCGTACTGGCGCATTATCGTTATCGTACTGTCGTATTATCGTTATATCGTACTGTCGTATTATCGTTATATCGTACTGTCGTGTTGTCGTATTATCGCGTTATCGTACTGTCGTATTATTATGGTATTTGAGATTTATGTATAAGTTATATACCCTTGAAATGACCTAAAATCAGCCAAAAATTCAAATTCAAGGTCAGATAACTCAAAAACGATTTTGTCAACCCCCAGTTTTTTTGCTTATAATGTTTCGATTATCATATGCTATGAGCATGCAAAGTTTAAAAAATTGTATGAAAGACTTCAGTTTTCCTATATGTCGTTGTGAAAAAAAATTGGAAACTTTAGCAAATGTCTTTAAATCCTCTTTTCTATCAATTCACTTTAAAAGGTAAGTTAAATATGCTGGACTCCCAACTTTTGTCTTGGTCTTGATTAATTAATTAAGTTTCAGTTGCAGTATCTATACATGCATGTATTACAGTAATGCATAATGAATTTTATTAGGTCTCAACGGCAATGGCTGACCAGTCAGCAGCAGCATATTCATTAACAGCCCAGCTCTCAGCAGTCCAGTCAAGCAGTTCATCTGAAAACTTATCCTTTGTGTCAGCAGTCGACAGTACGATAACGCGATAATACGACAACACGACAGTACGATATAACGATAATACGACAGTACGACAATGCGACATTACGATAACGATAATGCGACAGTACGACAGTACGATATAACGATATTACGACAGTACGATATCGATAATACGACAATGCGACAGTATGATAACGACTATGCGACAGTACGACAGTGAAAACGCGATACTATATCGTATTATCGTTATCGTAATGTCGTACTGTCGTATTATCGTTATCGTAATGTCGTACTGTCGTCTTATCGTTATCGTACTGTCGTACTATCGTTATCGTACTGTCGTATTATCGTTATCGTACTGTCGTGATTTCGTGTTTTCATTATCGTATTGTCGAGTATCGCGTTTCAAACCAACCCACACATACGCGATGGCCCTAACGGTATTCCGTATGTCCCAGATCGTAATACACATACATTGTATGGAAATAGAAATGACATTGGATAGGAGCACGAAAGGTTGAACAGTTACAAAACACAACATCCGACTCCGTCATCTTGCTGACGTCGTAAGTCTTACGAATCTGGGACTAAGAGCCAGTATACGAGAAATAATCAAAATGATGAACTAAAAACAAAAGGATAACAAACACATCAACACAATGATAATAACAGAAACTTTGTACATAACCCTTTAGAAGGGAAGTAACTATTAATGGAATAATTTAAGTCAAGTAGAGTTATTTCCCTTAACAAGTAACATCAATTGAGACGCACAACATGCCTGACGAATTTATCTGTACCATATATACATGCATGACTATGCAAATCAAATTACGTATATTCGCTATATGATTTGAGTTGTATTCAAACGTCTGCAAACAAGTTGTTAGCCGAAAAACAGCTCGAGGGGTTAGAGCAAGAACCAGTTACCACCGAATTTTGAAAATGTTCAGGAGAAACGTTAAATGTCATAAAATGATTTCTATTTGGATCTTTTTAATATAGTTGCAAATTTATGCTTCTTTTATAGAGGTGTAACTAATGTAAAGGTTACAGACTAATATCTTTCTTCCTTTAGGAGAAAAAACACAAAATCTGTTATTGCATGCAAAATTTAATGGTTATCTACAACATATGTACAGCAAAAACAGGTTATCTGGTGTTGGCTGATTTTTTCACAAACGTTACTGATACTTCATTTCAATAATGTTTCTGCAAAAAAAGGTTATCTTGAAATAGCTGGTTTTTCCATAATCCTAGTCAATTTAATACTATAATATTACTCCTGCAAAATTAAGTTACATGGTAATAGTGGATTTTTTCACAAACATTATTAACACATTTTTACAATGTCATTTCTGCAAACAAAAGTTATCTGCTTATAATTGGTCTATTCACATACACTGTCAACTTTTAAGTGTTTATATTATACCTGCAAAAACCCTTTAGTGAAACATACACTGTTTTTGTTTGCAACAGTTAGGCAGCAAGACATCATATTTGCAATGATGAAACAATTTATGAACACATAATAGCTTATTGCAGGAAACATAACTAACCACAAATGTGGCTATTTGAGCCAAATGATGTTATATTTAGATAACATGTATTTGCAGATAATAAAGTTTTCTTAATGTTCCTTTATGTTTTAAATGATACTTTAGATTATAACTACTGTTGGACAAATTAGGACACAAGAAGGTTCTATCTAAGCTATGAAGTAAGATTTGAAGAATATATTTACAACCTGTACATTAACATTTGGTTAAAATAATTCTCTGCTGACATGTCATCATATTGAACCATTATTTATATTGAATGTATCTTAAGACAAAACGAATTAGTACATTAAAGTCAATTAAAGTACATTATGCCAAAAAGTGATTGTCATACAGTATTACGGTACAGAAATTCCAACAATGTCAACATGTTCCTTTTTGGGAACATCATATATTCAAATAGTTTGTGGATTCTATTACTAGTACGTTTGTATAGATTTGATTACAAACTAGTGTATGATTCTGATAATGCACCATTTTGACTGTCAGAAGTTCAGTTCATTCAGCATAATATGTACGCTTAGACTTGCACATCAATGTCACTATCACTGTCTGATTCCTCTGCATCTGGCTGTGCCAATTTATCAACAATACAACCACTGGAAGGTAAGGTTTTATAGAAGTCATGAAACTCTTTTGGGATTATTCCACTTTTGCAAAGAAAGAGGAGATCTTATTTCTTTGCTACTGAAATTGGAAGCTTCTGTTTATAACTTGGTTTAATACTCTGTTTAAGCTGCTCACTTATGAGTATCTCAGCTTTCTGAAACTCGTCCCGCATGTCATATTTAAAGTACATTGTTTTTGTGTCTTCTTTTACGAACCTTATGTGCCTCATCTGTCTCCATAAAATCTTTTGACCAAGATTGGTCTTGATCAGAGATTTTATTTTCATGCTTTTGTAATCAAGGAAATCGGTGTGTTTCTTTGGGATAACCATGTATGGATCCTTTTTCCTGGCCATGGTGATTACCGTTTCCCATTGACTTGGGACGATTATCTGTGTTTTCTTTTTTGCGAACTCTATGGCTGAGTGGATACTGTCACATTCCATATGTGTATGACCGCTTTCTAAGAACTTGTGATCGATTATCTTTAAATTTGGTATGTGTGTTATGGCATGCAGCAGTGAGAGGGTAACAATCTGATTCTTGTTTTGGCCTGCACATGAATCTGAATATAAGATAACATGTTCTACTTCAGAGGGCAGTGCAAGCAAATACAGTCTAAGGCAAGAAGCAATTTCATTAGAACCTCTCATGCCGTTGGTTTCCGACCAAAGATAACAGGACCCCTTCCCATATCCTAGGTCATAGACTGACAAGTTATATACACATAGCTTTCTCATGTAATACATGACACTCACAAGCGAACAGGGCGTATATAAAACAGCTTGTAGATCAAATGTGCATGTATGTATTTTCGAGTTCTGCATGGAAAGCCGCTTGTCCATAGTTTTTTCTTCCCGCGCAATTACTTTTCGGTCTTGATGCTGGTTATATTTCTGCTTCAATTCTTCAGTTAAATAGCCCTCATTTTCAGGAATTTGGTACTGTGTAAATACATTGCACTGGTCTTTCTTTGGGGCATGAAAAGAAAGATTAAACTCTTCGTCGAACACCCTATGGTACATTGACACTTTGACAGGTTCACATCCATTAGATTCACACTTTGTTTATATAGTTCGTACAATTTGGTAATATTTAATTCCGCACCTAGATACTCCTGATTCGAATCTTTTCTAGTGTAGTGTCCTGAAACTCTTGGGAAAGAGTTAATGTGCTCTTTAACTAAATTTATTGTGTCTCGAGGTATTTTGTTCTTCGGTGTTTGCTTGCCTCTTCTTTCTGTCCCCTCATAGTGTCCTTGGTTTTTATGATCCAAAGCATGGTCTACATATGCAATACTTACAGCCAAAGTGGAACAAAAAACTGTTTGCGTACTTGACTGTTTTTATTCCGTGAAGAAAACCTGTATTTTTATGGTTATATGCCTTTTCTTATCCACTTTTTCTGTCGTATTACTGTCCTGTACACTTGACGACTCCTTCACGACATGATAAGTTTTATAACTGTCCTGTACACTTGACAACTCATTCACGACATTATCAGTAGTATTACTGTCCTGTGAACTTGACATCTCTTTCATGACATTATCAGTAGTAATACTGTCTTGTACACTTGACGACTCATTCACAACATTTTCAGTGTTATTACTGTCCTGTACACTTGACAACTCCTTCCCGACATTTTCAGTAGTATTACTGTCCTGTACACTTGACGACTCATTCACGTCATTATCAGTAGTTTTACTGTCCTGTACACTTGACGACTCATTCACAACATTTTCAGTGTTATTACTGTCCTGTACACTTGACAACTCCTTCCCGACATTTTCAGTAGTATTACTGTCCTGTACACTTGACGACTCATTCACGTCATTATCAGTATTTTTACTGTCCTGTACACTTGACGATTCATTCACATCATTATCAGTATTATTACTTTCCTGTACACTTGACGACTCCTTCCCGACATTTTCAGTAGTATAACTGTCCTGTTCACTTGACGACTCATTCACGACATTATCAGTAGTTTTACTGTCCTGTACACTTGACGACTCATTCACAACATTATCAGTAGTTTTACTGTCCTGTACTCTTGACGACTCATTAACGTCATTATCAGTAGTTTTACTGTCATGTACACTTGACGATTCATTCACGTCATTATCAGTATTATTACTGTCATGTACACTTGACGACTCATTCACAACAGTATCAGTAGTTTAACTGTCCTGTACACTTGACGACTCCTTCGAAACATTATCAGTAGTATTACTGTCCTGTACACTTGACGACTCATTCACAACATTATCAGTAGTATTTCTGTCCTGTACACTTGACGACTCCTTCACGACATTATCAGTATTATTACTGTCCTGTACACTTGACGACTCATTCACGACATTATCAGTATTATTACTGCCCTGTACACTTGACGACTCCTTCACGACATTATCAGTAGTATTACTGTCCTGTACACTTGACAACTCATTCACGACATTATCAGAAGTATTACTGTCCTGTACACTTGACGACTCATTCACGACATTATCAGTAGTATTACTGTCCTGTACACTTGACGACTCATTCACAACATTTCCAGTAGTATAACTGTCCTGTACACTTGACGACTCATTCACGACATTATCAGTATCATTACTGTCCTGTACACTTGACGACTCATTCACGTCATTATCAGTATTATTACTGTCCTGTACACTTGACGACTCATTCACAACATTGTTAGTTTCATTTCTGTCTTGTACACTTGAACTTGTCACGGCATTGTCATATTCATTCCCGTTTTCTGTGCTTGACGACTAATTCACAAGATTGTTCAAATTTATGGATAGATAATGCTCATCTTCTTTATCGGACCACATCTGTAAAATAAGATCAGTAGATACTGATAGACAATAATATTCATGTAACCCTAAAGCAGTGTAATATAAATATATATATTATTTCAAAGAATACCATCTTCAGAATGTTTTGCATAAGTTCTAGTCAATTGTTTGTATCCTTTACAGACAAAAAGATGAAAATATTTTGAAATCACATCTGTTTTGCTAGTCATTCAAGCAATAATGGTTGCGAGTTATTTATTTAAAATACACGTACAGTAAAACATTAGGAGACCATAGTAATAAGTGCATAACAATTGCTTTAGAATGAAGAAGTCGCTGGTGATTGCAAAACTATGATACTTTGGGCGGCACTGTATAGATTCTGCTGCAGTCAGATCTCAATATAATGACACCCGATATACTGACAAATTCATTATACTGACATCAAATGTGGGGACAAACGTAATAAAATGCTTTTTGTATTAATTCAGTATACCGACATATTCGTTACAACGACATTTTTCTAGGAAACAAACATCGTCGTTGTATCGGGATCTGACTGTATTTGTGTGACGTTAGCATAACATTACGTACAGGTAATATAACTACAAGTGTTTTGTCTGGCTATACTGTATTAAACCCTATTTGATTACTATTCAAGAATCTATTGAAATTAAATTATTGCATTATGAATATTGAAAATACGTTTTTAAATATAATATTAAGAAACAGTATTGATAAATAAATCAAATAAAACATACTTACTTTAACACTTTGACATCAGAATCCACTTTTGAACATGGACATTCATTCTCTAACAATGCTCCTATGACACTAAAGTTTCAACAAAGGTGTTAGAATTCTTCAATGCATGGTTTTGACCACTCAACAGGTCACATTGTTATCATTACACTCATTGATAAAAGCAATTATAACCGGGTGTATTGTTTCTGTATCTGAAATGCTTAAGTTATAGACTGGTCATTGTCTGGTAAAACCCTGCATCAACTGATAGCCTGTTTTACCTCTAACATAAGATAACAATATTAGGCGTCTGCTAGTTTGTATCTCTCTATAGCGTGTTTTTGCTGGTAGAAAAATTGAAATGTGTGAGATTTACATACCTGCAAAATCCATGTATAAATCGCTACAAGGTTCTTGCAGAAACGGTAATAAGAAAAACAACACCTAACATTTCTGCAAAAATAAAGTATTGACCCCTAAATTGTTTTAGCTCCACGCTGTACCGGTGTTATAATTAAAACTTGCAAGTTATATTATGATAACTGGTTTTTGCTTAAACCAAAGTCAGTGATAATCGATAACTGGTTTGGTCACAATTCAATATCTTTAAAAGTAATTACGTCATGATCATGATTTTTTTACACATTTTGTATTTTCAGTAATGGCATCCAATTCAATAAAAAAGTCATTTTCGGAAATTTGGCCAGATAACTGGTTCTTGCTCTAACCCCTCGAGCTATTTGTATTTGTGTGCGAAAAACGTTTGTAATGCATGTTCGTATGTCCTAAACATAACAAAGTCAGAGAAAAATAAAATATATAATACAATACAACAGCAACAACACATTATATTAGCATCATTTTCGTACTGATCGAACTATTCTGTAGGGATGATTTTTTTACTGCATATTTGAATTTTTAATCAAATGGTCGCGATGCGCACACATTGTATTTTATTTCGCCCTTAGCAAAACGATCGACGAATTTAATGAAAAGTCCTACTGTTACCTCGGGACACGAATAACGAGCTGATAACTATATTTAAGTTTATGTTTTACAATTAACTAACTATAACTATGTATTTATTTTCGCATCTTTGTAATTCTTTATACTGGAATCAACATAATCAATTATTCCGCAGTCACCAGCCTTATAACGAAAGTTTGTTGTTAGTAAAACAAAAGCGTAAGAATTGCAAGTTGATTTGGAATTGCAAAATAAGGTAAGTTTAGATTTCATAACTTATTTACTAGTAATTTACATTGATATACGAGAACACGTAATAGATCTATAGAGAGTCAAATATTTTTATTCTGTTTACATTGAAACTAGTGTCTATAAAATGTCACCGAAAACTAAGGACTTAATGTGACGCTACTATTTAAATAAGCTATATCTTGGTAACCTCTCTACAGAATGATGTACTTTGAGCATTATAGTTGATTCCCAAATGTGGAAAACACCACAAGATGAAAGAAACTGTAATAAAACATCCATTTCTGTATTATCTTAACATTCAAAACATTTTAGTACATGCGATCCTAAGAATAATATTTTGTGTCATTTTGCCATTTACACTCGCATTTTATTTTTCCTTACTATTTTGAAGTTATACAAGTATATTATACTTATGTTATATAGATCTGTTAAAGGTAAACTAAATAATGGAAACACCATATGTGTACTTTTGTAATTCCTCTAAAAACAAAAATGAGTAGTTTGTACCATCATATCGTATGTGAAGCCCTATCTCTCTCACATAATTGTTATAATAATAGTACCAGTACAAAACTACCACATCCGTATATTTTATAATAAAGATGTCTCTCCCTAACCCGAGTCAAATTTTCCCGATGTGTTACACAAAAACGATTTCTTCATACATTGTATTTGATATCATATAATATGAATACTTTCTCGCCATTCATCACCATGCTATTTATTCAATTGTATATATTATTGTTGTTGTTTAAAAAGTCCTTTTAAGGACTAAACATGCAAATAAACTATACTCTGTTCTATTCTATTATATGCTAGACATGGTGCACTACATTCTTCGACAACATCGGTTTATGGTTCGGACTATTGTTGGTTGTATAGTGATGGTTGTATTAACAGCTTTTGTCATAACACGTAGTCAATACAATGCAGGTATTTATGATATTTTATAACATTTTAAAACAACAAAAAATACAAACAACACTGAGCCTTCATTTTATGATTAACATTTTGTAATAATGATGCACTACAGAAACACAGTCAAGTTTTAAACGCTGCTGCTGCACAATTGTTTTTTGGGGAAAAAGAATGGTTAATGAACCACAGGTAGCTTTATCATTGATAACAAAAAAAACGTTTTACCTGACAGTGTGTAATGAACAAGGGTGACCCTTATAAAGCATGGTCAAAATGAAATAAACGAAGGAAGGAGCAATGATTGCCCAAAAATATATAGTACTACAATTTAGCACCCAATTGTTTGACCATTGCAGTCGATTTCAAGATTAGACTTTAACAAATTTAGCAGTCCTCGAACCAAAGTATAAAATAGCTTATTCCATTTGTATGTGTTTTGTTTGTTTACGGTTTCCATGTTACGTCACAACTTCGTGATGTAATTCTTTTTCCTACACTGTTAACGCAGTTCTACAGTCAAATAATTGCAGTTTCAACATTTTTTTAATTTTACGTTTTTACAGGGTTAAGGAATTACAGCTCGTCGATTGTACGAGATATCAACTTACCTTTAGAGGATGGCTCACCGCCGTTGGTGTTAATACTAGCCTACATGCATACAGGCTCCTCCTATCTAGGAGGATTATTCCAGCAACATCCACAAACATATTATATGTATGAACCATTGCGATCCTTACAGAACAAGATGGTCTATGATAAATTCATCAAATTCCTCAATGGAACTGAAGTGTGAGTATTCTAAGATAAGTTTATGTGTTGTTTTGGTAATTGATATTATGCCGGTTGTCAACAAATTCCCACTCAATCAATTTTTACGGTAAATTATAATCACATGGTCAAATGGATTAACCTGAAAACCTTCGACATGCAGCCTTCGGCAAACAATTAGGCGGAGCGATCTCTACTCCGGCGTAAAGTTGGTTATGTTGGTATTTGTCAATTCGGTCCATTATTCCATTTTCTGTAAGTTCCATTCGGTTGTTTAATTCACCTCCAATTTTCCCGCGTTTCTGCGCCACAGTCCATTCACTTCATTGATATATAATGCAATAACTATAATTCATTCATTCAGATCATTTGGTATAAAGGTCAGACGCAACATATTGTTCTGACGACTGTTGAGACAAACCGCCATCTTGTTTTGATCACCTAACTGCAATCACTATACATATATTTACACAACTAAATGTTTTCATCAATCTGTTTCAGACATATATCAGAAGACGTTTTCAAACAGATCGGAGAAGGTTATGTTGTGGACATATTCTCGTGTAACCATAGTAACCTGGACATAGCTGCACTAACAGAGAAATATAACCAAGGTTTACGTGGTGCTAGTATGGCAGAGTATTTTCAGTGTGTACGTGAACATTGTAAAGCACCTCACGATACGGGTGATGGTGGTTCTAAACTATTTACCTTCAGGGGCGTGTGTGCAGATAAAGGTGTCACGTATGAGCATCAAGCTCGTGATGCCATAAATAAATGTCTGTGGAAAAATATTATCAAATGTAAACAATCAAAATTGCGAGCAATTAAAATGATTAGAATGAGTATGGACATGGCAGGGCAAGCTTTACAGACATTCCCGAAGTTACGAATTATACATTTGCTTAGAGACCCACGTGCAATGCTTTACTCAAATGAAAAACGAGGAGAGTTTGCACTTGGGAGATCTAAAGCACGTGGATTTCTGAATAAATATAGAGAAAGGTCAGAATACATCTGTGGTCACATGGCAACCGATTTTAAGAAAGCTGAAAAATTGAAAGACATATACAATGGAAGGATATTTACATTGCGATATGAAGACATGATCGAAGATCCTATGGGTATTGCCAAAACTGTTTTTGACTTCGCTAAAGTTCCGTTTACAAGTATAGATGAATCGTATGTACGTGGTAAAAGTATAGACACAAACCACACTGTTAGTGCAAGCATGTGGCGAACTCACATAACACAGGAAAAATTAAACATCGTCGAAGAAATTTGTGATGATGTGTTTCAATTGTTAGGATATAATAAGTTAGAAAATATTACAGAAGTTAGAAATTTGACGGTCAGTGACTATAAAAAAGTAATCAATGTGCCTTGATGTGACTTTTTTTAAATGATTATGTAAACACTGGAGCTATAGTATTTTACTGTGTGACAACACAGAATCACAGGCGAATGGTTTCATCGATCTTATAAACTTGCATGAAAGCCAATTATTTTTCCCCTTCTATTAAGTCTTAGTAGACAAAAACGAATCACAAGGACTGCTTACCAAAAGCACAACCCAAAAGGCAATACCTAACAAAGTGTGCATGCCTTTTGTAAGATAAACTTTCAAACTCACTTTGTATCACTGTTTGTTTTAAAAGGGGAACAATTCTGTCGGCCCTTGGATTATTCGATACATTACTGTGAAGTTAATGAGGTCCAATCATAGAACTAGAATCGTTGGCCTTTAATTGTAAAATACAGCACTTGAACAGAACGCGATAAATACACTAGTTATTTAACAACTACACTTACATCACCTTGACATCACTAGAAACATGATGTCATATCTTTGGATGTGGGCCGATATGTTTGGAGGTAGGCCGATATCTTTGGAGGTAGGCCGATATGTTTGGAGGAAAGCCGATATGTTTGGATGTGGGCCGATATCTTTGGAGGTAGGCCGACATGTTTGGAGAGGGCCCATATCTTTGGAGAGGGCCGATATCTTTGGAGGTAGGCCGATATGTTTGGAGAGGGCCCATATCTTTGGAGAGGGCCGACATCTTTGGAGGTAGGCCGACATGTTTGGAGAGGGCCCATATCTTTGGAGAGGGCCGATATCTTTGGAGGTAGGCCGATATGTTTAGAGAGGGCCGATATCTTTGGAGGTGGGCCGATATCATGGAGGTGGGCCGTTATCTTTGGAGGTGGGCCGATATTTTTGGAGAGGGCCCATATCTAATGTTGAAATAATGTGTGGTCCGATCCTTTTGTGATGAATATAACATTGTTAAAATTTCTATGGTTGACATTTATGATATGCTTCTATTTGTTATTGTTAATTGTAAACATGCAAACCTTTTGTAAATGTACAAATTCGTGCAATAAAATATGATTAAACTAAACATGATGTCATACCGATAGAAATAAAAGTTCGTTTTCTTATTTTCATCCCGGACACGCACCATTAACTAAATAAGATATCCTGGAGTTTAGTAGCATTGTCACGTACCTTAGACTTCACTAAATGCTACAAATCCAAAATTGAATTTTCTCTCCTTCGAAAGGACTAGTAACCGATATTCGGTATTAATTTCTATTTCTATGAAACATACCCAAATCTTAGAGAACAACTTTATGCTTTCCCTGAAAAACAACTTTGTTTCCTTCGAAGAGACTGAATGCGATTTAACTACAGTTCCAAGTGTTGTTTTCTAAGGCAACACGTGGTTCTTGAAAACCTGTCACTTCATCGTTTTGTGGAAAGTTTACAGTATATTTCTATATATACATACAATTCGCCTGGTAGCGTAGAGTTCTTGGAAGTCGGTGTATTTAGATATAAAATACTTCTAGCTGTTATTCTTCCAAATATTGGAATACATAAACTCGAGTACAAGGCTCACTACGAGTCACTAGTAACATAAGTATTACATTATATATCCGAATAGAAATGGATCTAGCACGTTGTTTTTACCAATTTGTTGACTCGCGCCAGTTACGATTAGGTTATGAAATATTATAGCAGTTATGTTGATAATCGCATGAGAGCTTAGTGTACGTATTTCATAACGGATTGAATTAATGGAAGTACCAGACATTGTATTTTTCTGTATTTGTCTACTGTAGAGTAAATTGATGTAATTGTTTACAGTGAGATATAGGATTTATGGAGCGTTGGTCTTCGTCTTTGGTAGTCTGAAGGAATTATGGAAACAACTAAAATAAGAGTTATTACGCTTCTGGTGGAATATATATCGAGTTTATGACATTGAGGTCGTTTCAGCATGTTCAATATTTTGATTTATTGTGAATACAAGTTACAATACAATATAATACAATATTTTGATAAGCTGTTTTTACTTCGAATTGTTCAAACAATTCAATTGCCCGGACTGAATCGGTCACAATTGATGCATTGCGCATGCGTCGTGCAGAACTCATGGCACAGAATATAAAACGCGTACAAATTATCTAACGTTACATTTATATAGTATTGTTTTATGCTCTCAGTAAAACACACTTGCCGATTACAAATATGCCCTAGACTAGATCCTTAAAGAACAATCAAAATGTGATGAAAAAATATAGATTCAGCATTTTTATTCATAATGGATACTTTGGATTATTAAGGACGGAAAGAAACTAATACCTTGATTTTCTGGATGGAGGAAAACGACAAACGAAGTTCATCGTTTATGAAAAATATAATTCATCATATGAAGGAATAGTTATACATTTACATAGTGTACCAATAAGTGTCGGATATATGAATGTATTCCACCAGCAGTCATATGTCGTAAACTACATACTAGGTTCAAATTGTATAAATTGATTGCTTATTTCAGTATGCGTTTCAAGCGACCATTGAAGTGGTATTATATAGCGATATCAAAATAATAATCAGTTTTTGAAATCAAATGTATCAGGCAAAATGTTTAGAAACAATAGGGCAAGTTTGAATAGCAATAACCACGTGACGTCTGACGTCTGCGACATTGGAAGTTCGAATATAAATGACGTCACAGTGGAACTGGATACGGAAAATGCCGCTAACGAGTACAGAGATTTTTCCAATTCTAAAATATACAAACAATTAAGACCATTGTTAATGTGTATGCGATTGTTTGGATTGTATTTTAAACGGACACGAACAAAGAAGGGACGACCGTACATGGAACCCGTTGTTCTGTTTTGTTTTACTGTCAACTTCCTGTTAGTGTTAAACGTCATTCGGTCGTTCACCGTTTACAGATTTGCCGATCATTTTGATAATGTCCTTGTACAGAAATTGTTGTTTACTATTTGGAGCGCTGAATGCACTTTTAAAGGACTTCTTCTCATGTGGAACTGTTTTAAACAAAATGGATTACCTAAGTTTTTCTGTGATTGGGACAGAACTTTTGGAAACGTTAAACTAGATAGAATGTGTTTATTCATGATGAAGAAATATATATTCTTAGCATTTTTGTTTATTATTGTTAATTCAGTAGTGTTTACGTTGATTCTGATCTATGTACCGGTTCTAGAACAAATCTATCTAGAAGTGATATGGAAAGACGCATTGACGTTCGGGAACCAGCTCGTGTTTAAAATAGTTCTGAGTATTTTAGCAGTTTTAAATTCTGCATCTTCTATGTTTCCGGTGTCTCTGTTCGTCGTTCTGTCATTCGCAATTGGTAAAAGAATGACCAGATTTACCAAAGAACTAACAGTCGCCATTAAACAGGACGAATTTCATAATAAAATTGAGGACTTCCGGTTACGTCATCAAAATCTGTGTATGTTGGTAGACATCTTGGACCACGTGTTTTCACCAATGATAGCGGCTGTTTATTCAGCGAATATTCCAATGTTCTGCTTGGTACTGTACACACTTGTGACCACAACAGACATACATGTTTCCCTGGTACTAATCAACCTTTTCTGGCTGAGTTTTATAATACTACAGATGACGATCGTGTCAGTATCAGCTGCCTGGGTAAATGTGACGGTATGTACATGTATTTCTATAAATATATTATCATGATAATTGACAAATTACTCCAGGTTTCAATCAAAACCCTTTAAATCACTTTTAACGGTAAATTATAATAACATGGTCGAATGGATTAACTTGAAAACCTTCGCCAAGCAGCCTTCGACAAACAACCAGGGGGGCGATCTCTACTCTGGCGTAATGTCAATTGTCAGCTGCATGATTACATGTGTTTAAATATCAATAGGTAATGTCACGTTAAGGCTTACAATGGATCAACTCCATTCTGTAATGTTACTATGTCTGGGAACTTTATCTTTACTCTCAGCAATGTTGTCGATTAATTGGCTATTGCCATTCAATGTCTCCTTATCTAGTCAGTATTCATATAGGAGTTCATTATAATGAACCATCTAAAACCCGAATACTATCAAATGTGGTCTCCAGAAATTTCACATTTGCGTGAATAAATGTATTTCCTAAATGGAAACTAAATTTCATCAAATCAATCACTCATCAAAATCTCCATTATGCTCAAATTAATCTCTTCGATACAATGTAATACCAAAATAATTATATTGCTTATAGATCATGTTAATAATAAGTTTCTGTTTTTCGGCTTGCTCATCAGTAAGTAAACATATCGAAAATCCTCTGTACTTAATCCGACCAACTTGGCGTTCTGTACGGTATTATTTACGCGGTACTGTATCATTTAAAGAAACACATTAATTATGAAAATAGACTTTTCTCTTCTGATATATCAAGAGGTCTCAGACAATATGTTAAGAATCGGATCTTGTGAGTGTATTTGTTTACCTTATATGTAACAACAATAATTGGTTTCTGCGCGAATGGTTTGGGAAAAGGCGGGTATAGTAAATATTTACGCAACACTTTCTGTGATATGTATACATGAATAATATAATCCACTCGAGTTTTGATTGATTGATATAAGCAACATGGTGTACATACTACGTACACTTAACCTGGATGGTCAGTTTGATCTCCGTTTCTAATTGATTTATTATCTTACTACGTTCTTTATAAAAACCATCTTACTCAATTACAGTAGTGAGTATACGGTTTTATTCAGTTTGTGAGGAACGAAAACATAAAGGTTGTGCACGCGACTCGGGACCTCTCGTCCCTGGTTTAACCCCCGTCTGGACCACTGGTTAATTTCGCTGAGTAAGATTAACTCAAATGCTCCACTCCACCAAGGTGTGAATAGGTACCTGTGAGGACAGTGTCTATTCCTGGGCCCCTCAGATCAATGTTGGCTGCCACGCCCACAGAAGAGATATATTCTCCCCGAAGAGACACGAACGTTGGCTTCCATATGTAGCACAATGACCAGGGGAGTTTAAATGTCAAAGTGTGTTTGAGTGGCTTAACAGTGGAAATGAGCCCTAGAAAATTGGTAACTTAAATTTCTTATTCCAAGATCATTCCACAAAGCTTAATAGTTTCTCCAAACATGATGTGAATTTGACGAGATGTATCGACTTTGTCGTTTCAAAGATAATATTAAATACACTTCAGAAGCATAGTTCTTGAATTCATTTTAAATTACTATATAAATGCCACCTTTGAATAATGACGAATATTTATAGGTTGGAAACACAAGTAAATGTAAACACTTTTAGGATATATTAATATAATTCATAAACAACCTGTAACTCGTCTAATGCAACCAAATTTACACGAAACACGGAGTTTGGCACCTGTGGGCACGTGTCATTTTGTTATCAGAACATGTTATTACATTTACAGAAAACTTATTCCATCCCTGCTGGTTGCGATGTTCTAATCTAAGTATATGTTGAGCAGTTATCTTTTCATTATTGTGAATACTTTCATCCACCGTGAGTGCAACATTACCGTAAAATCGTGTTACTTTCTAAATCAAACTATGGAGTTTAGAATGATGATTACGTTACCCAATCGCATCAATACACAAATCTGAGTCAGGGTTTGAGGCTAATCACAACACGGTTTTATTGAAATGTTACAATACACGGCGTACAAGGTTTTCGTGTTTGTTTTTCCAGACCAGTCTCACAAGCAAATAATTTCAAACATGTGCTCAAAATTAGATATTGCAACATTGACCCTGCGTCTCGTACTTATGCTTTAATGACAAAACAAAACAAAAAACTAGCTTACACACCACATGTCTGTTGCCAGAAGGCGTGTTATTTTGTAAAATGGTCTTCAGATTCAAGAAGTCTTCATACAAAAATATTATTCACCAATATTTTGACTTTACTGTAATTCAAGATTAATAAAACCTTCTAGTAAATTTTCTCAAAATTGAAACCACAGCTACTGAGATATATTTTATCATATTATACATTAAGTAAATCACTACACCCTGCAGACTGTGTTCATTAATACAAGTAGACTCTGATACCTACACGGCAGGTGAGTCATTAACCCGGATTGAACAGTTGGAAAAATAATATATATTGAAGCTTTTTCTAGGCAGTCGTTGTTTGAGATAAAAATTATCACATTCGGAGCACCAAGTTCCACCACAGTGAAGTCTAGTTGGAGTTGGAATGCTAGATTTTAAAATAGTATCTGCGAGTATCTGCGAGGGTGTGTCGTTGATCTGGATGAAAAAATGGAACAGTCGTAATTTTACGACTTAGGCGAGCTCAATGCATATTATAGGAGCATGTTTAAGGATATCATCATTTACTCGATCCATTCCAGCTGCATTGTTTGTTGTTCAGAACTTATTGGCAGTGTGCAAGCTGAAATAAACTTTGGGCCTTACTTCGTCCGTTTTGTGTCATTGAATGTACTTATAACCACTTATCCGAATTATGGCGTATGAAATATAAAATTTAGTTCTATATTCAATGATTTCTGAAGGAATTTTAGTTTTCATAAAAAAACTGTTTTTGACTCACCAGAAAAATTGGTTTTCGTCATACGCCATTTTCGAATGGCACCGTCGATATGGTTATAATAATTGTGTATTTAAACCAAGTTCTGCATGCCTGTGTATGTACTATCATAATAGTATCAGTTTAACAAGTCTTGACGGTCACTTTGTTCGGTCACTTGTTTTCCGTGAAACACGTGCAATGTGAAAAGATATGTGTACCCATCTATGAACACAAATCTCGTACCGTGCATCTGTTATTAACAGATTAAAGATACATGTTACTGTATTTAATATTCCACCTGCGATCAAACATTCAAACTACAATTTGTCTACCCATAAAACTACAATAAAGATCAAAATTAAAATTTTAGTGTAGTTTAAGTATGTTTTATTTTAAACAAAATCATTGCAAACCAGTCATTATCAAAATTAAATAGCATCATGCAGTGTGTGTATATAATCGTCTGAGATATCAATATGAAAAGGTAAGAATTCAGATCAAACTTCTAACCAAACATGGTTCCGATGTACCGGTCATTCAATTACTAGGCGCTCCACGTAAAAGGGAACTGGCTTCTCTCCTCTCATACCCTCGTGGCGATGGATGACATCAGTAGCGATTACTATAACTGGATAAGCTTGCTTCATAGTTGACCTGAAATAAATTAGTATAAATTATGTGCAATCTCTCGGGGTGGCTGTTCCTGCTTACTTGCAATAATTCATTGTACTCTATTGCGGCCAAAATCTGGTGAATTGTTCAACTGTTACGGGATGGTCATTTGCAGTCATGGTCAATAGGCGCTTGTTTGGTATTCAATTTCAACAAGCTGACGCTCTAGTTCAATACGAAAAGCATCGAAACTGCAACTATTTCTGGCAACACCAAACGGGTATGGTTTGCTTTGGAATTATATCCGGACATTGTGTTATACCTCATACATGAAGGGGTGATGTTTGCTTTGGAATCGTATTTTACATTTGATTTCCAAAATATTATCACCGAGGCCTTTGTGTTATACCTCATACATGAAGGGGTGATGTTTGCTTGGACAGACTGATTACAACTGGTCGGATAAATCTATTGAATTCTAATCCTGTTCAAACCACCGGCGACAAACGGAGCACAATGTACTTCACGTCCATTTCTTAGATTGATTGTATTAATAAATGAAACGGAACAATTTGCTTTGTTGGATACAGACAGTTGTCTACACTATACGGAGAGTGAATTGATATGATTCTTGTGAAATAGCAAACACTGGAACATATTTCTTGAATGACTGACAACCGCAAATACCGACTTCAACTCTTATCTTCAATATAATTACGTTCGAGGTTTTTTATATTTTGTATAAGATTCGAATAAAAAATGCAAGTGTAATTGTTGGATTTAAATACGCAGATTGCTTTCAAAATGTCCCATCCAGTTTATGAATATGGAATATAATTAACAAGAGTTCCGCGTTTTAACCAACATTCTCTGCGCTTCGTTTGTAGAATGTTCATATTTTTTCTGATAAAAATGACGTTATTGATCGATATATTAAATAGGATTATATGGGATGGTGTATTTGTTGTTGAATGACAGTGTTACAGACAGTCTAACATCAAATCAAATCGACCATAGTACAGACACGTGTGCTTATAATAAAATATTTTATATGTATCACATTGAAATTATGAATCATTTTCATTGTGCTTAAACTTACGGATGAACAAAAAAATGCAAACCCATGTGGAGATCTATAAACTGAAACCAACTTTATTTTATTGTAAAAATGAATAAATGTTTGATGCAGCAAAACCTATTAGTAAATTCAATACAACATACTTATTGAGTCGAATAAACTGATTGCTGAAAATATTGTAAAACGGCCAGAGAAAAACTAACTCAATAGACTTCTAATTATAACGTTTTCTCAAAAATATTGCCGAGAAATGATTGTTCATTCTGCTTCAGCTCGTAAAATCACGTCGACGAATGTAAGGTGTCATTATTTCTCGACTTATATCGTGTGGAAACGACCAGTTAATCATATACCAGCACTCTCCATTCCTATAAAATGCCATCGGTGAATAATTTAACTGCTCCATAATAATGGTTCCAAGCAATATTGAATAAGTCAAACAGTGAAGGCGAATCTTTTTTTTTTGTTATTCGTTTATTGAATGTTTCCGTCTTACACTCGACTTTTAGTTGATTTGACTTTATTATAAGATGGATTGTGAAATACCTTACACATATAATCACTCACAACACCTTGGTGCCGCTTTTTCATCGTACTTACGGAAATCGTAAACTTACGTTCAAAATAGAATTCTTTATAATTTTTAAAAACTTCAAATCGGGGACAGATAATTGTTGGTATGAGTTCATTAACTTAATCTTTATTCGTATTACAGCTCCATTTACCACATTTTATCATTGCAAAGGAATTGTAAAGAATTTAAATTTGACCGTAAATGCTTAACCCTTATTCCTAAAGGTATTCATTGTGACCAGAATATGAGAGATAGTAATTATTTTGCCTTTATGAGTGTGGTGTGTGAATTAATGAACATCGGACGGTGAATGCATCACTCAACTGAACTAGTTTCAGTTATAAAAAGGTTACATGGCCTAGTGTCTGAATGGTCTAGTTTCATCTATATAAAAAGGGCGCATGACTTTGTTTCGTCATGACCTCGTTTCAGATGTTCCATGCCCTTTATTATATAAAAGCTTCTTAGATACATGTATCATTATTAAAACAGCATGTATCAGGATCCGATGTCGAGACCCCGTAGTAATGTCGTATTTTTATTTTCTATAAAGTAGAATAGAAAACTAAAAAAAAACAATATTTTGTCCTGAAACGGACTTTTTTTTTAAAAAAAAAAACAACAATACAATTGAATAAATAGCATGGTGATACATGGCGAGAAAGTAGTATTCCTAACCCTATTAAATAGTATCAAATATAAAGAAAAAGTTTATTTTTCAAGTTATTTGTAGCATTTCAATATATGTTTCTGAATTTGTTAACCTTAAACATGTAATAGTGATATCATGTGTCTATGTGCGTACTCTTGTGTCTTAAAACGTGTTTTATGATATGTTTGAAGAGTGTTTATAGGTCTTCTAGTATGGGGTTCTAGTAGGTGCGTATACCTCAAGGAAAATGTGTACTTTTTGGGAAAAGCATCCGTTAATTGATTCCGGAGTGTTTAGAACCAAATTGACGGAAATGTAAACACGATCAATTGAATGTTACAAACTTTGCGCGGTAAATGCAAACATCTGTTGGACGAAAGTTACGAACACCCATCAGCTTCATTTTAACTTCAGGGATACAATGATTGGTGATTTCGCCATTAGGATTTACGAATTATAATTCATGAAGCGAAAAGTTTAACATAAGAATTTCACGATTTCAACTTCACAATACTAATTTCAAATGCATGTAAGCCTATATACTGACCCTTACAATGATGGAACCATTTAACACTGAAATCACTGTGTTCAGCCTTGATAATAATATGTCTAAAATAAATCAAAACTGTTGTTTGTGATATATTTTGTAAGCATATGGTCTAAATAATAGCAAAATGGCGACACAAACATGTACTAGAATCGAATATGCGTCTCGTATGTATATAAAAATATATATTGGGACTTATCATGTGTTTTACCACATGTGCAGCCAAACACACATTACTAATCCCAAAATATACTCAAATACCCCTCTACGATTACCCTTCCTTATCACGATTTCTGTATCTAAAATGTAAATAAATTCAAGCGACGACATATTATACCGCGTTATTGTGCAATAGGTACATTAAAAAAGATCAAATATAAAAACGCATTCTAAATAATGGAATTCTCAATAAATATTTATAATGGAAATGTCGTCTACGTTTCGTAAAGAAAGTATTGTGTAGGTCACCAACCACTAAATACATTTGTTCGCAATGTAAAGTTACAATAGTCAGTACCAGGTTGCAATATGTTACAGTCTTTGGTCAGGTGGCAGACATATCAGTGAAAAGTAGAGGCTATCAGCTTTACGAAAAATACAAAGAAACGTATCATATAAGAGTTTTGTCCGTCAAACGCGGTAAAAATATTTCACTGTCGCACAGTCCGATCAAATCCGGGTTCTAACCTACTTTCGCTTTGTAGTTTTGCAACAATCTAAAAATATATGTAAGATAAAACAGTTTCAATACATCACTCACATATACAAAGTCAGTAAACCCAATTATATTAACCAGCGGTGCGTACATTAACGAAATCCATCGCCAACGTTCGCGAACAATACGTGAGTTCGCGTTAATGAACGACAAGTTCGCCACGAACATGTTAGCCAATCGCGAACGACCTTTACACATAGCTCGCCAAGCGAACAAAGATGGCGGAAAGATAAATATTTGATTAATTTATTATAATCTTTGCGATTTAAATATTAATTGTAGATTGTATGTGTTTTGCATTTGTGATACAGTGTGGATACCAAAGCTGAATAAATTCGGTCTCGTTTGAGCACTGCTATTTTGTAATTCATTAGTGAAATTGGGTTATCCTGCATGTTTGCGACCGGGATTTGGTCTTTTAATCGTTGCTTTGGGTTGTGTGGGGGCATTGCTCCGTGTGGTAGTGCTGTGATGTGACTATTTCTGTGCTAGGTTTGCCTTCCCTATTCGATGATTTCCTATTAACTTTTTGTGGCGTCAGACTATAAATCTGTAATCTGCTTTTAGAGCAGCAAATTACGTGGTTGCAAATAAACAAATTGATGCACAACGCCAAAGGCGCCATGAAGTAAGATGGTTGGAGCATAAATAATAACATCATGTGACGGTGTTTATAGTCTATAACTATTTCCTGGATGGGGCAAAGATAGAACAAAGTGTAATAAAGTATGCTTAGTTAACTTAGTACTTAGTGAGAATGTGTGAAATAAATAAATATCAGTATATTGGAAAGCGGTGGCAGAGAGGTACACTTTTGGACCAATAGGTTTGATCCCGGTATGGGCCACTGCTTAATTTCTCTGAGAGAGAATAATCAACAGTACTTCTGTACATATTCGATATCCCTGGGCGCCTTACCTAGATGTTGACGACGCACAAACCCTGGGAGAAATAGTCTCCTGGTATTTTCGGACGAGGGATTGATTTAGATTGATTTTAAACTTAAATAAACTAATCTACGTTTTATTGCCACGCTTAGGTTGGTTGGCAAGGCGCGTGTTGATTTGAAAATAAACATAATATACACATATAGCCTGTAGATAAATAAATAAGTCTCATCACCTGATTTGTTTATTCGATATTGCTTGGATAGTAAAAATAATGCAGATATAAGTGTATGCAGAATTTCCACAGTTTAATTGAAAGATAAATATTGCACTGAATCGGACGTGGAAGGCGATGATTTAAGTGTAAATAAGATACCCGACTTGGTCGAATAAGTGCTGGTAAGTCTAGAGAGGTGTGCTTTACATGATGTAGATATGTGGAAACTTGCACGTTCAGTGCCTCAATACCGTGTGCACTAAATGATACAAATCTAAGAAAAGGTATTTTCGTTTTCAAATATTGACAATGTTTGACGAATGAAAGTTTGATAAAGAAGTTAGTTATTGGAATTTCGCTTAAAACCCATTGCCCCAAATTTCTCAAACACTACATTTATATTACTAAAAGCAACATCATTCATTACCTCTGGATCAATACCCGCTCTAAACTACTTAGATGCATAATTAGCAATTCATGTTCCAGACATTTAGTCAAGAGTGCTACTGCTTAAACTTCTTAATATTGTATCCGCACTTCCTCTGATAATAATTTAGATTAACATCCATAAGTCATAAAACATTATGTTGATACTTAAAATGATGGTAATATCGTTATATAAACATATGGTTGCCACTTTGTTATCACTGAAATCACTGTTTGAATTTGTTTTTTTACTAATTTAAACTAAAAAATTTCATAATAACAGTCGTGTTTTGATTATTTATACAATTTCTTGTTTAATAATCTCTACAAGTAAGTTACATAGGGGAGTTCCAATGTTATGTCCGAGGTTCCAATCACTCACGATACCTTATTTCTGACCCCCCTCCCCCGTATGAGAGACGCCAGCGTTTTGTCTGATCTCTGTGCGCATTGCAATTCTTGCCCTAATCCCCAGAAACATCGTAATCTGAGGTAAAACTCATCTTTAATACTGGCGTGTACCTTTTTAGATAATTTCCGTGTGAGATTGGACTCTAAATTGGCATCCCAATAGACAACAGTATTCTAAGTTTATACAGTATCAGTTAAGTTAACAAGTTTAAACTCAGTTTCGTTTCAAATTCAGACTCTGATTTAAGCAAAATCTCAATTTGAGATAAGTTTCTACTTGAGATGCTGAAGGAGATTAGGGCCTGGTGTATTTCATTTCAGACTTTGTATGATGCTTCTGCTATTTGTAAATGCATAATTTATAGTGGTTCTCACCAATTCTGTAAAACAAATAACAAGTCAACGCTGAATAATATTCTATCAACAGTATACCGCCCTCAATGCTTAAACATATTCAACCATGCAATGACATTTCTGAAAGTATGTCAAATGCCTCTGTTCAGGAAAAATGTGCTGATTTAAGCTGTGTATGTTATAATTACTTGTATACTTTTCGTTCCTAATTGACCGTTATGTAAATTGTATCAATTTATGTAATATAGCAGCCTTTGGTCCAACTGTGTATTTAGTGAAACAAAGTAATAGATACAATCTAAAGTATAATATGTCGGTGGCAAACAATGTTGCAATGATTACTGATCAGACCAAGTAATAAATTGATCTTAAGCATAATTATACGTAACTATAGCTCAGATTTGGGACTTCATATATATATAATTACAAGCGAATGTACGTCATGCAATTGAAGCTGCATACTACAGGACACATCATACTGCATAACAATGCTTAAACATGAATTTTATACTCCAGCTGTCAATGATAATGAAAACGGAACCATTGCAACAGTCATCCAGTTACGAAACATATTGTATTTGAAGTTTAACTTTATCTGTTGTGTTTTGGGCATTGTGCAGGCAGATTGTGGTCTGTGTTGTTATGGATTGGCTGTTTCAGTTAAATTTTGACATCCCTGAACTGTGTTTGCGTCTTTTTACTATTTCGTTGTACAATATAGTTATCCCTAAATAATTCCAAAGGCGGAGGTAATGAAGCTTTTGCAAAATGGTGAATTGATATGTAATTATAATTGTATTCACAACATGTCTATTGTCGAGATATGTTGTCATTATTACAACAATGTAACAGAATAGCTGAGATACCATCAATATATATGTGTCCTCCCGGGGCAAGCGGAATACGACACACTCAATCAAAGCTACATTTGGTGCATCCAGAACATTAGATTCATCTCCTAATTGATTCAATTGTTTTCTATTTGTGAACCTTTAACCACCCCCGTGTGGTTATTGTTCTCCGTACCAAGAATGTTCAACACAACCTGAATGTAATGTTACTTCTTTCACATGTGCATGTTTTACACTGTTTCGTGGTTTTTGCGTGTTGTTCCTGTGCTATATGGTCGCTCTCTTGGGCTGTTATTGAAGTTGCTCATAACTAAATGAGTTGTTTCACTGCAACATTATAATATACAATGTCAAATGTACACCTCGTCGTATTTAGTCGGCTATCTAGTACAGTACGGGTGTTTGACTTTCAATCAACGACACCAGCACAATGCTGACAATGACGTAATATGAACCTGTTTATGATATATTTCATGTGCATGCTAAAGCGTATAGTTTGGCCAATTTGACACGAGTCTGACCTTTTAATTAGCATAATTTAACAGTCGATATATTGCCTACGTTTACAATACCGATTGTATGTTTTCTTAATCGGGGAGTATCACGAAGACGCTCGAGATGTAATACAAACACAAATTTGAAATACCGATATCGCACGATTTGCTTGCGGAAATTGATATATTCAAAGCAAGAACATTGTAATATATTCTTGCATAAAGGTCAGGCTCAGGTCAAAATAGCCAAGCTATACTAAATCTGTTACATATTTACGTGTGTACAGAAATGATTGGTCTAGACTGTCACACTGTAGTATTTTGACTTCCAATGAACGACACAAGCACATGTCTGACAATGACGTAATATGAACAGGTTCTTAACATGTATCCTGTGCATGAAAATGATTACCAAATATGTTCGATAATTTCGTGTTTACAAAAGGGAAAGGCTGTCCAAACTTTGACACTTTAGAATCAGCGACACAAGCACACGGCTGTCAATGACGTCATATGAAACTGTTCTTGACATGTTTCATGTGCATGACAAGGGTTACCAAATATGCAACGCTTTAGTTTTCTCCCTTTTTATATTATTTTATCTTGTCAAGGTAATGTATTTGATTGTGATATTTTCTAGGTAATGTATTATATGATGTTTCTATTTCAGGCACATTCACCATTAGAGCACATCTACGGTATACGCTTCTCTGATACGTCCAGGGATATACAGCTACAGGTATTCACATAATATGCGACATAAATGCCGAGTATAGAGTTTGTTTGCTTCATTTCTACTGAAACATGACAGGCATATATGTAAACCTCCATCCGGGTCGCCAGATTAGACTGCAAGCGCACTAACCACTCAGAGACACATCCGTATAAACATAGGTGTATATAACTCCAAATTACCATACAACTATGGAAAGCCTTGACTGTCTTATACGTACAAAATGAACGTTGTTGTGTCCAAATAGCAATATATTAAGCCACGTTGTCAATATATTAAGTCAATATATCAGTATATTCAGTGAGAACGTCATTATATGATGCCGATGTGACCTTATATTGAGTCAATCTGTCATTATACGATGTGCATTTATGAATATATTAAGTGAAACAGTCGTCATATCGATTCAACAAGACAATATATCATGCCGATGTGACCATATATTGAGTCAATCTGTCATTATATGTGCATTTATGAATATATTAAGTGAAACAGTCCTTGTATTGATTCAACAAGACAATATATCATGCCGATGTGACTTTATATTGACTCAATCTGTCATTATACGATGTGCATTTATGAATATATTGAGTGAAACAGTCCTTATATCGATTCAACAAGACAATATATCATGCCGATGTGACCTTATATTGAGTCAATATGTCATTATACGATGTGCATTTATGAATATATTAAGTGAAGCAGTCGTTATATCGATTCAACAAGACAATATATCATGCCGATGTGACCTTATATTGAGTCAATCTGTCATTATACGATGTGCATTTATGAATATATTAAGTGAAACAGTCATTTTATCGATTCAACAAGACAATATACCATGCCGATGTGACCTTATATTGAGTCTATGTGTAATTATACGATGTGCATTTATGAATATATTAAGTGAAACCCTCCTGATATCGATTCAACAAGACAATATATCATACCGATGTAACCTTATATCGAGTCAATCTGTCATTATACTGAGTTCATTTATGAATATATTAAGTGAAACGGTCCTTATATCGATTCAACTTAATATATTCATAAATGCACATCCTATAATGACATATTGACTCAATATAAGGTTACATCGGTATGATATATTGTCTTGTTGAATCGATATCAGGAGTGTTTCACTTAATATATTCATAAATGCACATCGTATAATGACAGATTGACTCAATATAAGGTCACATCGGCATGATATATTGTCTTGTTGAATCGATATAAGGACTGTTTCACTTAATATATTCATAAATGCACATCGTATAATGGCAGATTGACTCAATATAAGGTCACATCGGCATGATATATTGTCTTGTTGAATCGATCTGACGACTGTTTCACTTAATATATTCATAAATGAACTCAGTATAATGACAGATTGACTCAATATAAGGTCACATCGGCATGATATATTGTCTTGTTGAATCGATATAACGACTGTTTCACTTAATATATTCATAAATGCACATCGTATAATGACAGATTGGCTCAATATAAGGTCACATCGGCATAATATAATGACATTCTCACTTAATATATTGATATATTGACTTCATATATTGACAAAGTGGCTTAATATATTGCTATTTGGGCACAACAAAGTTCATTTTGTACGTATAAGACAGCCAAGGCTTTCCATATACAACCCTTCCCTATAAATCAGTAGAACGAGGATGATAGAAACATACAAAGTTATGAGGATTTTGGATTGATAGTTCATTTCAAGAGCGCACACACGCTATCCATATTTCGGGTTGATGATTGCTTTGTTTCGAGATGAAGATATACTAATATAGTGCGTTAGCGACTAAGCTGGACCCCCATAAACCTTAAATATCTTTAAAAGTACAATGCCGATTAGAACAAAAATGGGTATGTCTTCGTAAAACACCCTTACCAACTCTCATAAAATAAAACGGAATTTTCAGTCCACAGAAAAGTGCACTTTGTATAGACGCCTAATGCAAAATTTTGATTCTAAAACAGGGTAAATACGTATGGGTATTGGAAGTGACCGGAACAGCAAAGGTCAACAATTTGGTCCTGTATAACTGTACATTTAGTCACACACCAGTGACTGTTGAAAATATATAATGAGGCCCATACACGCACGTTTATCTTAGTTTGTATAACTAAAGCAACTTCGTAGCAATATTTGCAAGAAAAACAACGTATTTCTTGTTTGTATAAATAATCCTTTCAATCAGAAGATGGGCCTCAACTATATAATACATTGATGATCGGACAAATGTAAGTCAAAGTTATAAAATTATACCGTTATAGCTGTTATATAATACAATAGCATAATCTTAACTAGCTGATCGTAATAGCTTATTTTACTCCCTCTCTATTTGTTGATTAAAATACCAAAAATAATACATTAGACCCAATGGGAAAAACATTAATTAGACTGTAAAAAAGTCTGAAATTTAAACACAGAGTTGGTAAAGGTAATTAAGTTAACTCTGCCAAATTTCAATAAAATTGCATAATTACTTTTTTAGATATTTAAGGTTTATGGGGGTCCAGCTTAGTCGCTAACGCACTATACTCAGTACGAAGAATTGTGCGCTTTCTGTTTTCTGTTAGATATGAAACAAGATTGTACATACTGTGTATAGAAAATTTTAGGAGTGAATTGTTTGTTGATAAATAAAGTGACTGCAAGCACAACCTGTTGGGCGGGAAACATATTAACAACATACTTAACAATTCATTTCACAGTATGTCGATCAAATTCTTACAGGTTTATAATAGTGTATATCAGTATGGTCAAACCTGTTAGGTTACACGTTTCTCTATGTTTGTACTATATTTATATCCACTTGGGAAAGCAAGTAAACAACGTTACAGGTGGTCAGTCCATATGAAGCATGTCTTGAACAAATAGACTCCGTGTGTAATATACAATGTTCAGCAATGGAGTAGAAAAAGAAATGCAAATCAATTGATGTATTATTCCTGTATTATGTAATTGATGAGAGATATAATTTTGCAAAAATGATGCACCTACAAAGATTTACAATTTCAGATGGTCATGTTCCTGAACCGTTTGACGGGGACACAGGTTGGCTTATCAGCAATGAAGCTTTTTGTCATTGATAAACCGACTATATTAACGGTAAGTCCATTTTGATATCAATGTAAAGGTACAACTTAGGGATGTTTCCCTCTGAACTGATTTTATCAAATACTCGTATGTTGACTTGTCAATGATGGAATAATGGCTCATGCAAAATATGTTGACTTGTCAATGATGGAACAATGGCTCATGCAAAATATGTTGACTTGTCAATGATGGAACAATGGCTCATGCAAAATATGTTGACTTGTCAATGATGGAATAATGGCTCATGCAAAATATGTTGACTTGTCAATGATGGAACAATGGCTCATGCAAAATATGTTGACTTGCCAATGATGTAATAATGGCTCATGCAAAATATGTTGACTTGTCAATGATGGAATGATGGCTCATGCAAAATATGTTGACTTGTCAATGATTGAATAATGGCTCATTCATAATATGTTGACTTTTCAATGATTGAATAATGGCTCATGCAAAATATGTTGACTTGTCAATGATGGAATAATGGCTCATCCAAAATATGTTGACTTGTCAATGATGGAATAATGGCTCATGCAAAACATGTTGACTTGTCAATGATGGAATAATGGCTCATGCAAAACATGTTGACTTGTCAATGATGGAATAATGGCTCATGCAAAATATGTCGACATGTCAATGATGGAATAATGGCTCATGCAAAACATGTTGACTTGTCAATGATGGAATAATGGCTCATGCAAAATATGTCGACTTGTCAATGATAGAATAGTGGCTCATGCAAAATATGTCGACTTGTCAATGATGGAATAATGGCTCATGCAAAACATGTTGGCAATGAGAATACGATACTACATTTGGTGCAATATGAAATACAAAATTTGTTGCTTAAGCCGTTGTTTTTTGCCAGCCAGTTAAAGAAATCTTCGACGAAACATCAATACAATAGGATTTGTTGAATTGATTTTATGCTGCAAACTAGTAACCATGTTTTCCTTTTTAATTCGTTTAATTACTTTTACAGTTGGTGTTTGATACTTTAATACCATTTTTAAATTGTTTGCATTAAGGTTACAAATCATCTTCGTATTGGTATAATTCAGTGTTCATGAATGAATCAGATTATATGCCTAAATGTCTTCTTCCGTTATGTTTCGAGGAACAAATGTTATTGTAAAGAAAGTAGACACGCTGTTGAATTTCCTATCGAGATATTTACTGTAATAAATAAATTCGAATTATTTGTTAATTATCCGGATGACATTAATTTTCATGTACCATTCAAGTAACGAATTTGATAAAAGTTTTAATATGTTGTGAGTTTCTGAACTATAAAAGAATGAAACTTTACAATGATCTTCGGAAGAACCTCATTATAAGCCTCGGCCAAAGTTACGAGCCAGAGATATGCAGATTGTAAGCTTCAGAGATTTTAAGGTTGAGAACGTGTTGTGAGTTACGCTCGTTTTCAAACTAAAAGATCGTAATGACGTCATTTTCTATATGCCTATATTGACAGAATGTCGAAGTCTGGTGTAAATCTAGGTCCATGTGTACATTTTATAATAATAATGACGACTTTACTTTAAGAGACACACAGTTGGGCAAGCCCAGTTTTTCCCGTGAGCCTTTATGACAAATGATATGTACATGTTTTCAGTAGTATAACAAATCATAAATTGATATTAATAATACTCCTGAAATGAAAAGAAAACATTTGTATGTAACAAGCATGAAACATTATTTACAAAACAACAGAATAACAATGTATGTGACAATATTCACTAACAAAATTAATACTAATTGTGACAATATTTACAAAAAACATCATTGCGTCCACCAGAGTAAAACCATGTGAGATATGTGGCTTTGATGGCATTAAGTGAACTTGACTGACGTATGTTTAGGGATATTTTGTTCCAGATTTTGTTTTAATGTATTCTATTGTAGGTTGTTGGGATGATGGTGACGTATTTTGTGTTACTGATTCAGTTCAAGATGCCGGTTGGAACAGAATGTGAGTGTAATATAACGGGGAAGGTGTTCCTAGGAAACCACTCACTCCTTATCTCGCAAGTTGACGTCACTTGATGACGTCATACTCTACAACCGTTGCCATGACTATAATGTTTTTGGCGTATCCATCTAATTCGAAACATCCAGAATCAGTTTGAAATATAATATAACACAAATAATAAATTGCCAATGTATTTTATCAGTTTTTCATGCTTTGGAAACTCTAATAAGTTGATGGATGTATTGCAATTTATTTACTTCACCAGTAATATGTGACAAATATATCGAAGTGTGCGTTTGGTATAAATTGATAAATCAACTATTAAATTAAGCGGCGTTAATTTAACATTACGTAGACGGTTTCTACACAAAGATAAACTTTACATATACTGTGTTGTGATGGCGAAGACTGGGAAGAATTAAGGTGTTATTTGATATTGAGGGATCTTGATTTCAATCCCTAATTGTGCTAGTGATAACTTTCTGTTGGGAAGAATAAAACCCAATACTCCACTATACCCAGTAACAAGATTCAGTACATATAAAGGGCTAATATCCAATGTGCTGTAACTGTCATTGGTGGCGAATGTAACATTGTTTTGTTTCTGTTCCTGTGGAAGAAACGAAACAACTGAAACAGGGACATTTTACGGGCAATCAATGAATCTGTATGGCGCAAACACAAACATCGCTAGATTGGTAGAGGGTGTCGAGGAGGGTGTGGTATGTCCTGGATGCTGTGAGTCGTGAGTACGGAGTGTCGCAACGAAGAACCTGAACTTACTACTTGTAATCGGTTAAAGATGCAGACCATGTTTTAAACATCGACTGCAAATACATGTTTGCATACATTATTTTATACACTTACTTTATTATGCTTATTATCGTAATAAAATGCATGTTTCATCTATCATATGTGAAAATAAACATTATGTACACACATAGTGCTATCGATTTGGTTTTTGTTGGTTTTTGCAAGGTACATCATCGTGGGCTGGTTGGGTCTATATGAGAGGACATGTTACTGTACCAGGTGTATTTGCTATCGTGAATTATAATATATTGACTGGATTCCTTTGTTCATTGTTGTAAACCTTACCCCCACTGTTACACCTGGTACGTGGAAAGTTTGTGTACAATGGAACAGAAAATCAACCGCACTTAACCCTGCGCGTACCACACAGTAGTACCAAACCCTGGTGCAGCCCTTGACCACATCAGGTGAGTGTGATGGTCATAGGTCATGTGCTATATTCATTCTCTGAATACGCAGGACCAAATTGGTTGTTCGGGTTCAATGCATGTTTAATTCATATAACGTTTGTTACATTTCAAGAGCTCGATAACACAAGTGTGGCTATGTAGCGTTTTACTCAAAAATGTGATTCTGCGTTCAAGTTAAGAAAAAACAATTTTAAAAACAGTTTCTTCAACTAGCTTTTTAAATGATATTCATCTTCGACATAGTTTTAGTTACGCTATCTACCACCAAGAACAATTCGCCGTTTGATTGGAACATATCGTTACTGTGGATTTTACGAGTATCCACTTTGAAGTAGAAATTACGTGTAGTAAGTACTTTCCTCCCCTCAGCAGCATGGTAGCACATTCATAAAAAAACATCTTTCATCTACAGATCTTTAAAAGATAAACGAGAACCGTTGTAAATACGCTATTAACCGGTAGGTAAACTTTGTATATATATGTTTAACTGGGTATACATGAGTTAACGGTATTCACCGCTATTCTTTCGAATAGGTAACTTAAATTCCCTCAGTTGTATTACTTATTGACTCGACTATACCCAAGTTTCCAGCCTGACAGAGCACGTCATGAACAAATAATTGATATCAGTTTTCTGATCAAATAATCAATAATCAGTAAGAAAAATATGGCAGTTTGTATCAAACTTGTTAGAAGTTCCCTGGTTGAAGAGGTAACGAAACGTTCCGTCTTTGATGCAGCAACTGATCGAGATAAAATCACGTGTATTTGATCATGGCGTGAAGTATGTTACATTTTTCATACATTAGTTGTAGACGGCTTTGAGATTATGTATAATAGTTCTCCACGCCTTGCTTGTAAGGCTAATGATACATTGGCTAGGAAAATAATCATAACTGGGTTTATATAATTAATATTCCGGCACGCGCCGATAAAATGTGGTTTGAACTTTAGATGAATTAATGAGACAAGCGTCAGACGTCAATAAATAGTAATAAACAGAATATTTATATAATGTAACTAAATGTTGCTGTTTGTGTTTAGCATCTTCTTGTCTTCCCAAAATGTCTGTTCATCCAATTAACCAAGACCGCTTATATTAAACAGACAAAAAACGTCACATCAAACGCCAGACATTAGTCAAATTATCAAAATAAAAATGAACGGTACGATATCTTAATTTACGCGCATTCTTGAAAGTTGTCGTTGATTAGGTGCTAGAGTACTAGTCCTTGTTTTGTAATACATGTAGTAGTTTCAATGGCGACACGGTCTAAATAGGTCGAATGATTCGGCCGCAGGCCTCGGGAACAGTGGACAGCAGGTTCGATCCCATCTATCATTCACTTACATGTACATACTAATCTCGTTTATATGGTTTGTTACTCATCAAGTCAGCCTACATAGCTCAGTCGGTAGAGCACGAGACTACTGATCTCGCTATTGTGGGTCCTTCGGATGAGACTTTAAGCCGAGGTCCCATGTGTGGGTGCCGTACATCTTGCATGTAAAAGAACCAGTGATGTTGCTGGAATTGAGGCATCTTCTGCATATAGCACTATCCCACAAAAACTAAAGTACTAAATCTCTTCTGGGGGCCTCGCCCATATGGATTATCCGTTTGCAAGGATAAATGAATACAATAACTTCTCAGCATGTGTAGTGTTTTGGTCTTATTACTCCGTAATGAGACGCGATATCAAAACCTGTTTGGATGTTAAAATAGGAAAGACAACTCAGTTACAGTATTGGTTCATATTGATTGAATTATCTCCCTTGATACCGAGAGCTTAATACACGAACAGAGCTACTGAAAAGAGAAAACCATTAACAGTATAACTAAACATCAAACATTCAATTTATACATGCACAAGAAACATACAGCTACGCGTAAGGCAGTCAGTTGTTTCCAAGCCCCAACACACCCAGTGCTAGGTGGGGATTTTTACTTTTGGGTCGTCAAAACCCCGCCATATGACAGCTGATGATAAAATATCCGGTGTTTCCCCTGACAACTAAATATTGTCCGCGGGGTATTGGTTCGGAGACAAACTCATTTCTCGGACTGTGCGAGGGAAACTTGAAGATAAAAACACGACCATTTCCCCCGCTTATGTATCTCCACCGCTCATCCCCGGGGGGTTGGGGACGTTACATGGTTGCAACGGACTGGTGAAGGATGGGACGAAATATTGATTGCTTAGTTATTTCCAAAATAAAGTATGATCAATCGTGCACGCTTGGTTATTTCGCCTTTGTGACTTATTCCATATTTTTCCGCATTCTTGTTATCCTGTGCGCACTACAGCAAAACTCATTGCAACACGGATATTAACTCCAGTGAGAATACATTTAATTGTTCTGTTTACCGTAACAGTGTCTGTTCATTTCACGTCATAAGCAGAAATAATAAGCAAAATATTGACAATATGTTTTTTTCTCAATGAATTGAATTAGACCAACGAACTGTTAAATGACGCACGGATCAATATACTACGCTATACACTGAGCGATGATTCTTGTCATCATTCCGTTTCCACTACAATACGTACCTTACACGGCATGGTTGGGTTTGAAAATTCGACAATTGAAGAAAAGAAACTAAACATACTTTTCAACCAATGTTAATTAGTCCATTGTACTACAGACGATATTTGAATACTACATTCTACACGTTACGTGACAAAAGTCTCGCAGTCATGATAATTATTGTCTATTGTGTAAACCATTTATTAATGCTTCAAAACATTCTGTTTTGAATTATATATAACGTAAGACATCGTTAGAAAGTACAATCCGCCTATACGGGAATACCAAAAACTTTCTCTTCTGTGACATAAACTCTTAGCTGACATCATTCTCGTGCATTCTGTCACGTACTTGTTTTCAATTACCTCTACTCTGGAACCAGCTACCTCAGTAAGGCACCCTGGGCCGGTATTCACAAAGCATCTTATGGGAAAACGTAAATATTTCGACTTAAATTATAAAATTGATCTTGAAATATTTTGCAAGCACCTAGTAAGAATAGCTCAAAATGTCTTGGTTATTATTGAGGCGCTTTATATAACGCTACAAAACAATGATAAAAAATGATAGTCTTATTTTTCCTGTTAAGCTAATTGTAAGATTCGGAGTAAATTCTAAATTTTCACTAAAGATTTTGTGTGAATACCACCCTTGATTGACAGTGTTGAGATATTCAAGAGGGGGGCTGTGGTCACCAAGAGAAAACTAGTGAGTAACAATAGACTAGACAGTGGTGTTCCTAATGTTATGATGGTATAATATATTCAAGAAATCGTTCGTGCTTTAGTCTGTCCTGTAACTCGCCGAATACCTGACAAATGTAATAGATAAACGTTTAAAGTCATAAACATGTGACTATGTGCACCATGAGTAGGAATGAGTTTCTATGTTTGATATACAATTATATTTCAGCTTACATGTAAAATTGTCACTACATGTATCTGGAACTATATGGAACGAACTGCAGGAAACATGTACATGGAATTGCAGGAAACAGTCAGATGGAGGGAATTCGTCAATGGCTTACATCCCCCAGCGGAGCAGCAAAGGGCCCAAGTAAGTTAGTAACATGTACATGAGATGTATAATATGTTTCACGTTCGGCCAAGAATTAAACCGTTCTCTATAAACGATCACAAACATATCCATTCCACACCATGCAATCAGTCTTGGGCCTTGAAAATGGTGTTTTTTACGTACGATTATTCACAATTTGAAAATGTTAATGGATATAATATTTATCGCCGCTGAACGAACGCAGTTTAAAATAAGAAGCTGACCTTGATGTTACCAGAAAAACCGTTATATTAATGAATTTATCATTTTTTACTTTGGTTAAAATACAATTATTGGCTCTATCATCGTAAATTTAATTTTCAATAATTGATTAATTAATTGATTAATTACAAACTCATTAATCTTGCACGGTCTCACATCAAAATTAAGTTAAATCGAATTTTAAATGCCGCATAATTCGACATAATGATTTGACTGTCGACTTCAAAGACGCTGTTTTATCAAAACATATTTAGCAAATTAACATTTTAATGAGTCGATTAAATTAATCAAACGAGTTTTATGAAAGACGGGAAAACATGTCATACAACGCAATCGCTGTTGGTTGCTTTATTACGTGTTGAAATGGAATTCTGGGGGTTCACATAATAATATTACATGTATAATTTTGAGAAAAAAAAATTATTTAATGCAAGCTGTTGAAGAAATAAATCATCCAGCGAGTGACCTTGGTGTGTACAAATAGCTTTGAAATGATGTAACAGAAGAATGTAGGCCTAATGAAAATAAAAAATAATATTTTCGATGAGTCAGGTGTTTATATTGTATAGATAATCCATAATTGGGTCTCGATATCATGAAAAATAGGATACTATTATAACGTGCAGCGCGTCTTCGTCAACAAACACCGCCAATAGAAAAGCATTCTCACCCATCAAGGGTGGTTTATTACCTTATATATATATGCAACATTTCCACATTTTACAGCCCAAAGAGTTTATAATGCGCACATTAGACTTCTCACTGTAAGCATGTGGATCAATTAAACCTTAACCATCACAATATGAATTGTACAACCGAATGTACGGAGAGTATTATGGTTCGGAATCCCATCAGACCGGTGAGCTTCCTATACCACATACTCTGACCACTCAACTGACCACTCAACTGATAAACAAATATGTTAGACTAGGATCCGTTATCGATGGTGGTTGTATCGACTTTCAATCGGAATTATTAAAACAATAAATTCTATAACATAAAAAATAAACAGAATTGTCTCCAACAATGGCGACTTTTTCTGCCGAGCATAGCCTTTATTTGCCATTCCGCTTTCTGCTAAAATAACATATAAGTACCTCCCTCCGAATTTGAACCGCATGAGCTATGGAGTCTCACATCACAGAAAAAATATCTCGGACAATAACACCATCATCAAACCAAGAAACTGAATTGTAAGATACACAGCACGGGTAGACACGAATAAATAAGGGTTCGGTTGGCACTGCTCAGGGAGGTTGTGTCGTGGTGTTTCTGATTTCTGTGCTAGGCTGGTTGGGTTGAGTGCTGCCTTCCCTGTCGGATTTTCTCATACCTTTTTAGCAAACGAAAATGAATTACAAAACGAAATGGCTTTGTAGTATAATAACATTACATCGTAAGCATTGTAAACAAACCTTTGATAGTAGGTAATTATGTATGACATGTGGTATGGCAGGCAGAACATTCATACAATGTATGTACTTTAGCTGTATGTACAAGTCTACGTTTGTCAAGGTTTCATTTCCATGGCTTTGATAGAACTAAAGTAATAACAATGAAAAGTGTGGTCATAAGTGGGTGTGGCGTACCTTAGCCAATTAGTTCCCAACAGCGGGGTACAACTTGATGCATTCATAAGACCACGTCAATGAAAAAGGTAAACGTCAATACAGATAGTCGATTCGTAGGAGTGAAGATAAAAGAACACTTCACAGTGTATGTTTGCCTTCCTGACACGATTGTTGACGTATTCAACATCACCCAACCCCTTCATTTATTTTGTTTTACTATATTTTTTATAAAACTTCAAATGTATTGTTTAAACGATTTCATTGAAAATGGACAATGCGCGCTTTGACAATTAAATCAGGAACGTTGTTACGTTTTTACGTCGATCTTTGTAGGCGTTTTATTAAGGTATTGTTTAAGATAGACTTGGTTTGTTTACATTTTAATTAGGACTGTTGGTCATTAACATCATTTATTTAGAACCACTTACTGTAAAGTCAATACGCTTCTAAAGGTTCAAATATCACTGGTTGTTAAAATGGTGTTCAAATTCGGAATGAAATACATGATAGGACAAACCTATTTTGTTTGCTTTAAATTGATTCTAATCTGACACGTATTCAACATTTGATATTGAACTTGCATCAGTTGCAGACAACTAAGCTGACTACTGACCTTCAGACGGGTGTATTGAGGTCGAGCGTGCGTTTCGGGTCAAGAGGTTCCGGGTTAAACAATCGTCTGAACCATTGGTTAGCTTCTCAGAGCAAGAATTACCCACATGGCCCACTCCACCTTGGTGTAAATTGGTTCCTGGAAGGGCAGTTCGATATGGTAAATATTCCTAGGCGTCATATATCGGTGTTGGCTGACACACACACACAGGCGAGAAAGAGTCTCCACAGGGAGACACGAACGAAGATTAGCCCAATTATCAGGGGAAGTTAAAATGTCAAACAATGGTATAGCAAACAACTAAACTGTAGAAAATTGGTAACCTAACTTGTTTATCTTGCACAAGCCAGCAGGTTCCATCTAATTCCTTTATTATGTTTTGGATTCGAATCCACTTGGGTGAGATTCAAACCAAGACAGCCCACTTGCAAAATCTTGCTGACGGATTTCATATAAAGGCAAATACATGTACAATGACTTATTTAAAAACTTACATTTTTGATCCATCATTCATATTCGGATTTGAAGTGATTTACTTATTAATATGTTAATAATGTCATAATACTGTGTTAAGTCAAGTTCCCAGACTAACGTTAGCACGTTTCGGAATAAACTATTAGTATACTCTGGTTGAACGAGAATTGTATAAGCTTTAAATCGGTAAAGGAATTCTTATCTTAATACTGGTGCACTAAATTTACTACAACTCCGATGCAATTCACACACATCCATTACCGTATGTGAAAACTGATGTGCATACTTTTGCATGAATCAAAATCAATTCAATAGAAAAATAAACTGTTGTAGATCTAGTTTGAAATATAATCCGCATGCAGCAACGTAATGAACATTGCGTCAAGAAATTTCATTAATATTTTTTTGTTAATTATAATATGCTAAGTTAGCGACAAAATATATAATGCATACTGAATGGACTTTATATTTTAATTTATTTTGACAGTTCATTTAATGTAAACAGGTGTTCACAAACAATCTTTAGAAACATTGAACCGGTAACAATTAACATGATTTAACGTAAACTCTGTGATGTTACGCCAGTTGAAACATGTCACAAGTTGTAGGCTATATTTTGTGTAAGTGGGTTTCAATGAATTTATTCGCCTATTTAGAATATCGCAGCGTACCGACAGCTTACAATCTTATAACAGTTATGACATGTTGAAGCCTTGTTTGTGTTGTAGCAGCTCCATGTGTTGTAGACGCACCATAAGTCAGCTTCTGAGAATGACTTTTAAAACGTCTTCCAGTGGTACAACGTCAATCATGACTAATCACTGTGATATAGGACATTCCATACAACAAGCTACACTCGGAGTGTCCACACGGATCTCCAATAGTACCTTTATTCGTTGTAATACATTTACCGAATGATGTATTCTGCGTGGCATTGTTGAAAAGGTATATCGTTTACGTAGAATGAGAAGGTCGTAAGTACAAAATATATATTTAAGAAAAACAAGAAAAACTTGTCCGAAATCACTCTTTACTTATGGTAAAACAAGCTTTATCAACTTCACTTTGGTCAACATGACAAGTTCCGATTTCATTAAAATAGGCTTATAAGAAACGCCTTATGATGTAGATTTTGAATCTGCATTCTTCTTATAAGGCCGTAAGTGGCACTTGCAACCTTCTCATTATGTTTATCATATTAATCGTGCAAAGTATCCGAAAAAAATGTTTACCCATATCCAAATATGAGTAGTTTAGTACCATGTAACCAAACTGCTTCAGTATATTCATTATGTGCTAGTTTATCTAATACAATAAAGCATTTTTCAGCATCAGTGTCAGTGTAATCGTCACTGCAACCTTCATCATCGGCATCAATACAGTCTTGCATGACCAGGTAACACAACTAAACCATTTACACAACAAAACTCTGACAAATAAATAACAAAACAACAGTTTAAAACATGATTTAATAATTATGTTGTTATTGCATTTAAACATGATTTTGAATGGAAAATAAATACGAGACACATGATGGTATACATGTATGGGAATTAGATGTTAGAAATTATCAAATGATGAAACACGCAGATGAATCATGACATTATTGTGGTCATGACAGAAAACAAACGAGTACAGTAAATAATTGGAGAACGAACCTTTTGTTCGAATACCCGAAATAATCGCAAAACCACGAAGGAACCATTCGAACGCATGCTTTATACGAAAGCATATCGATGGCTTAGAATTAGAAGATCGTAAGTGCCATTTACGACCTTTTAAGAGTCAAACATATTTAGAATAAGCATCACAAGGCGCTTCTTATGGGCCTATTTTCATAAAAATCTGAACTTTTCATGTTGACCAAAATGAAGTTGTAAAAGCTTGCTTTACTATAAGAAAAGAGTAAATGTCAGACAGTTTTTCCGTGTTTTCTCAAAATATCGATTTGGTAGTTACGACCTTCTAGTTCTAAGCCATCGATATGTCAAACCTCATTAATTTGACCAAATAGACATTGACAGAAAAAATAGAAATAATAACAGTTGCTCCTCTTAGACTTTAACTCATGCATTTATTGTTACTTTTTAAATTGTACATAAGTTGCTTTTAACCATTGTGGTGATGTCACTTGCCCGTGATGCGTAAGCCCTGGGCAGTATCAACATAGAAGTAGAAGTGTTAACAAAAAATTATTTTGTCAACAAACCACCTGGATGTCTTATTGCATTTTCTACCATCTTATGGACAATGTGTTATCCACAATTGGGCATCAACGAAAGTGCTCGGATTACATTATTCTGCAGAGAGGTTACCAGGTTATGGCTTATTAAAATAGCAGTTTATAACTTAATGTGACCTTAAACATCCGGCGTTGTTACTTTTTACAACAATTTCAAACGTACGTGACCCTTTGTATAAGGTTGTGATTGTATTTAACGACCATATTATTTGTATGAAAGCAACTTTATGACCTCAATAAAAGCGTTGTAATTAAAATTACTTTTTTTATGGCGGTATATTAGAACAACATCTCAGTTGGGCATTGTAGCATTGTTATCCTTGCGCAATAGGAAACATATAATGTAATTGAATTAACATTAAAATCGGTATTTAACACGACATATCGCCGGCTTACAATGAGAAGGTCGTAACTACAAAATCAATAGTTTGAAGAAACAAGAAAAACTGTCTGACAATCACTCTTTACTTATGGTAAAACAAGCTTTTTCAACTTCAGTTTGGTCCACATGACAAGTTCGATTTTCATAAAAAATATCTCATAAGAAGCGCCTTATGGTGTAGATTTCAAATATGCATTATTCTTATAAGGCCGTAAGTGTCACTTACAACCTTCTCATTCTAAACCAATTATATGGCTAGAAAACATTAAACTTCCATCAAATTTGAACCAAATGTTATTCATTCGCTAAATATTTTGACGGCATAATGTTCACCTTTATTAAGGTAATCACATATTGAATGTATCTGGATAATTAAATTTCTGGCCCTAGTGCAGTAACCTGAAAAATGCCTTAACAATTAAGATACAATTTGAAATTTGAATAGCGAGTCGATGAATTGAAAGCCAACGTATTTCAACTTCTGAATTCATTAAAATAGGGCCTATCCGTCAACATAACGATTCTCTTCAAACTGAATTTCATAATAACAAAATGACTTCGCGTAACCACTCATTATCATTTTTGACACATTTTATACTACAAAAAAAACTTAATAGAAACAAAATGAAAGAAACGTTGAGAATGGTGATTTGATGAAACGTGTGATAGGAGGTAATATGAATCAAGAATTTGGCACAAACGGAATTGAATCCGGTAAACAGTGTAAGTTCTACATGTAAATGTTTAAAACAGATTATTAAATATGAAATGTCACACAGCAGACCTAGGCTGGTTTTCACAAAGCATCTGGGTGCAAAATTTATTTTGACTATAGTTAAAAGGTTGTGTTGCGCATATTTTTCTACTCATTGAAGATTAACCCACGATTTTAGGGAATATTTTTACAATATCTCTTTGCACATTACTTTGCCTTTATTTAGATGACATTCTTAAGAATTTCTTATGTTTTAAAAAAAAGGTTTTCGAATAAAATGCTTTGGAAATACCAGCTCTGGGTCTATTCAACATCAATCGTTTTCTAGTCAGACTTTTAAAAAAACGACATGCGATCCCAACAATCATATCAGTTCATTGTTAAATGTCCTCTATTAAATTCCAATGTTTTTCTTTGTCCTAGGGTGACACTCCATGTGAATGAGGGTACCTATCACGACATGTTTACAAGAGTTACTTTACAACAAACTCTAAGCCTTAACACATCTATTGTCATGTTAGATATACACTGGCGCTACATTTCCACGTTTTACTTCTCGTGGGGTACGAGACACTTTTTGATTGCGCGTTTTGTCCTGGTTGGATTTATTGACTTTCTTTGGTTGTATTTTGCCCTTTGAGTTAGTTTTCAGTACTTTAGAGGGCGCTTCATTACAAATAGTGGACGAACTAGAACTGGCATATCCTTCACTTTTGACGGTTATTTGTTTGGCTTTGCTGTCTGATTTCTGGTTTGAATCACTTGTAACGTTACTGTCTTGGAAACTGACGATGGAATCCCCATGTGCCCCTTCTAAATCCGAATACCTTCCGGAATCCTGGCTCTCAGTCGTGCTTTTAAAACTTTTGACGTCATCAAAACTGTTAAGGTCACATGTTGACACACGCGATATAAGACAACCTTGACTACAGCTGCAAGCACCGGCAAGAGTATAACAATCGTTTGTATGACTTAGTTTAGTCTCGTACAACACTACGAGATTACCGTCCGGGTCACGTGTTGTATACACATTACTACCCACGTGTTCAACAATACTTCCGGTTCCTGAATTCACCATTTTGATGTTTTTAACATTTAAACTCACGTAAGCAGAGTCAACAGGTCGTGGGTGGATGTAGGGTGACCGCTTCAAGGACAACTGAATGTCAAGGCCATGTTGTCGATAAACTTCGAATATACAGAAGTCTGGTTTGTTGGTAACTATCTCCGTGTCTGTAATTGTCCGGTAAAAGTCAACCATGGCAGGAAAATCGTGTACGTAAAGATTGATACGCAAATGTTCGTTTTCTGATAGAACAGGACAAACGGCAAACAATGGCAAGTCATCGGCAAGCTTGAAGAACTCTTGTTTGGCAAGTGATGTTTTAGGTGCATGAATGTTTTGTAATTCTACTTTGTGATGAAAAATCCATGGTGGTTTTTTGAGAATTTTCTCAGCGTCAAAAACACACATATTTCCCGTTTCTCTCATAAATAACATAATACTTAACGCCGGTGTTACTAGGCAACCGTTTACTTCCGGTAATGATTTTGACGATTTCTCCTCCTGATCGGGCAACATTTCATCAACGTCAACAATCTGTTTTGAAGGATCGACCCAGTCTGTTAACGAGGAAATGATGCGGTCTAATGTATGGCTCCGACCTTTAGGGGCCAAAAGGGTCAGCCGTATCCGGTAGGCGTTTGCACTTTCACAATCCAGATATTGATCAGCCATGATATTTTTTATTGAATTCCAGTCAAGTAGAATATCAGTTAAACGTCACACATTTGTTAATCGTCCCTTATTGTGCGACATCACGCTCGCTTTCCGCATCAAATGAATCATTAAACAAACTAGATACTCCGGCTTAAACATCAAACTGATCACAAATTACTGTACTTGTAATTGACTTAAATATTCCTATTCCTTATTCATGAAACAACTGTGTCAAATAGATAAACCCATTAAAGGCCTACTAAGCGTTTAACCCAATTGTTTATTGCGATTCCTATGTAGTTTACAATTGTTTCATACACAAATCAATCCATAGTTGTTTCATCAGAACACAAGGTGTGTGACAGTATCTATTGTTTCAACTCTATCTGTTATGTTTGTTTAGACATTCAAATCATTCTTCAGCTCTGAAATTAGACACAAAAATAAATATTTAAACAAAGTCAAACAAACGATCACATGTATACGTCGTATAGCAAGATGTTTATGCGTCATTTATCTGTCAATCTTCTACGCATTTTGCACAATAAATTACATAGATGTATACATGATCTAATTCCACACGTTAACACTCTATAGTATGATCCAATTAAACTAATTGAATAACTGAACACCTTTTCAATTATAAACATACACGTTCTACATCTCTAAATAGGCTGAGATCGTTGAATGTAGTAGTCTAATATTTACGACAAAACTATATTGTCAAAAAGAATTTCATTTGAGTGAGCCCGTTTTAGCCCAAGCATTGTGAGTTAATTGAAAAAGAATTGTACGCCACATGAAGCCCCGATAGTGATTTATACATAGCCTTTCTAAAATTACACTAAATGTATTTAATTTTACATAATAAATGTACATTTCATACCCATACTGACAATGGAACCATTTCGGGTGTCCTAAACTGGCTTTGAAATTCGATAGTGGGGATGTTATCTGAATATTTTTCATGTATCAAAACTATGATTTAAACGAGAGATAAATCATACATTCAACGATACTGGAGCACACAATGTACTATACATTTATAACCACCAACGCCTTTTTTAATGTAAAGTACATACGTTTTATTACAGTTATTCCATCAGCCAAACTTAATGCATCGCTAATAGCTACATATTAAATAAATTAATATTTTTGAAAACAGATGTTATGTAAACGCTTCTAGCTGAAATTCCAAAATTCAGAATTTTCTAACTAGCAACTTGTTATTGTATGGAAATACATACGAATTTGATAGTTAATATACATTTGGTAAAGAGTAGTCATTTAAATCAATTAAAACCGAAATGTAGAATTAAATTCTGATTTCACTATGTATTAAAACTGTGTACATTTGCATTTGGTACCGCCTTTTGTGCAAATTGAATTGTCATGTGTGTTAGGAAATGAATTTCAACATTGTTTCATTGATTTCAATATAGAGAGTAAAGAAATTACAAGGACGCAATCAAATAAAACACTTGCATGCATTTTAGACTGTTTGTATATGCAACATTATTTACATTATTCAGCGCATCGTTTTGACTGAACTTCTGCAAAGAGTATGATATAGATTCCGGACTCAATTCCAGGCTCCGTTATACCAAACAAAAAACGAATTAAAATTAGAATCAGACTTTCCCTACTAGACGCTCGGTATAAAAAAGAAATTGACTTCTCTTCTCTCTATGAAGTTTTAAGAGTGATTGATATCAGTTGAACAAATTGTTCCATAATCGACCTTAAATATTTAAGTATAAACTATTGTTTACAAGTATATATTATATATCACAATATGTATGCTGAACGTTTCGAATAAACGTTTTAATCAAATAAAATGAATAATCTGCTACAAATAACTTGAATCACTTAGTCTTGTCATCGAGAAAAAACACCAACAAAAACAAAACGCGATTAATACTATTTGATCAGACATCAATTTCGTTTTGATAGTTTAGTTTACAAGACTCAGCATCACTTTAAAATGGTGCGATAAAATGTTACCTTTAAAAAAGCATGTCCTGAAAAATCCCTATACGTGTTAATAGTCCTCTATCTAATTGTAAAATATTGGTTAACCGAGCTTACACGTTGCTCTCCAGTTTGATACAAACTAAAGCGCCACCCCCTTCGCCCAACTATGTAATTAGTACGTTCCTCTCTTGCCTGATTAAATTTCCAATTACTCAGTTCCCTAAACCATAACAATTTAAACCAGCAAGTTTTTAAAAAAACATAACAATGGACTTGATATATATCGTAACGATTCGTTACACTACCCAGCTCGCAATATCTAGTCGACAATCATATACCTTATTTATTCCCACTCATCTAAACCACCCCAAAACGAGGGATTATCTTACAAACTTGGTGAAATGTATCCGTCCATCTACCCCCCTCTGAATCATGATCTTTATCATGCCCAGTGTCAAAGTGTTCAGTTACATCGCGTACATAGACTGTAATATCGTCAATCTATATTTGAGGCTTCAAGATTGTAAAAATGATACATTATAATCAGAGGTAACTCTATCATTGATAACGATAATTTGAAAAAAAAAATTGTAAAATTTATATTTTTCTATAGATCTACATGTAGTAAGAACAATATAAATTTGAAAAAAAATATTTCAGTTACATCGCGTACATAGACTGTAATATCGTCAATCTATATTTGAGGCTTCAAGATTGTTAAAATGATACATTGTAATCAAAGGTAACTGTATCATTGATAACGATAATTTGAAAAAAAAGTTTTGTAAAATTTATATTTTTCTATAGATCTACATGTAGTTAGAAAAATATAAATTTTCCAAAATATATTTCGTTGTTTTTTTTTCGTTTTCAACGACACAGTTACCTGTGATTGTACGTGTACTCACAGGTAACTGTATCGTTGGAAACGAAAAAAAAAATAAAAAAATTAATATAAATTTTCAAAAAAAAAATTTTTTGTCGTTTTTAACGATACAGTTTCTTGCTCGTGTACTAGTATGAAAAGTAACATTCATTTATTTTTCGAGAATTTTGTTTCAATTTTGTTTATTCGATTGTTCTATTGTAAGTTCCGGTCTAGATAATTTTTTAGATTCAAAATTCATTGAACTCATGATTTTTTATTCAAGTTTGCTCAGTTAGGAGACAACCAATTTGCTCCGCAAAATGAGCAAAAATAAACAGTTTGTCACAAGCAACTACGAAAAATAAATCTGTTTCCTACATACCGAGAAAAAATAGTTTGTCCAAGTGGTGGTTCAAAAGTATAATTTGTTATACACACATATTATCCTGTTATTGTTCGATCAAATCCACAAAAAAATAAAATATTCGTCAAAATGATTATTATTTATCTAAGTGAGCTTTACCACCTGGACCAAGACTAAACGTTCAATTGCATAAAACATACATAATTATATCACTTATTATATTACATGTCAGAAAAAATCACAGTCATAAAGTATAGTATTACAATAATAAATTTCGATTTATTACAAAGCATAGGTGCAAGTGACTATATTTTAAAATTAGTTGCAAAATGCTTCTTAATTAAACAAAATCCAAACATATTTTTGATAAACGCATTTATTTACCACTTCTAATCCCATCCATGTTGTATTCATCTACTCATACAAAGCTCGCATCAGAACACAAATTGTAATTACTCTGTCCCTTCGATCGAATCGTATCTGAGTCTCTTAACGACTATTTCACATTTTCCGAAGTCATTAATTGGTCTAATAAGCGTTTAGCGGATCTGTCTGAAGAGACGCTGGTTTAACGTGATTCCACGACATCCAATCAAATCGAACTAGATGCACGTAATTATTGTATCTAAAAGTCTGGCAACATACATTATGTTTAGGCCGTATATTTATTCTTCTTTTGTCAAAGCCTGAAGTTTAAATCTACCTTTTGAAACTATTACCGCTACGTGTGTGACGTTTAAATGATAATAGAAAAATATTAATATTAAGCATGAAATAAATGACAATATGTAAACTCTCGTCATTAGAATAATTACTGGTTTCCAGTTGGTCCACGTTTCATATATTTCTGTTTTCTATATTTTCTATTGGTTTTAACTATTTGCCGATAACTGTACCACTTGGAATACTAGTATTTGTAATTGTATGAACCAAAGGAACACTCAATTTAATAACATGCCTTGAATAGGCTCCCTTCAGACATTTATGCTAACTTCACGTGAGTGATATCGCCACTGCATGGCTCCAACATGCCTTCAACAGGCTCCCTTCAGACATTTATGCTAACTATACGTGAGTGATATCGCCACTGCATGGCACCAACATACCTTCAACAGGCTCCCGTCAGACATTTATGCTAACTATACGTGAGTGATATCGCCACTGCATGGCTCCAACATACCTTCAACAGGCTCCCTGCAGACATTTATGCTAACTATACGTGAGACGTCGCGCACGATGTTCCGTCTTTTTACGTTTTTAGGGTATGCGCACTGGAAGAAAATTGGCAAAGAGCTTAATTTTTATCGGATTTCTTTCAAATTTTAACTAGGAGCAGTTTTTAAAATGTACTTTTCGGCCATAATTTCAAAATAGATGAACACCTTCCTGAAAATTTATAATAGGCATTTTTCTTGAGATTTTTGTTGAAAAACGTCGTGTAACTGCGTCACATTTGTCTTGATGCGGTGTGCGATATTTCACCTTAAAGAAGTCGATTAAAGGTCAAGTTTTACGGTAAGATACCACATGTGTTCGCAAATGAATAACGAACAAAATGGCATATTACATTTGAACGTGAGACGTCAAACATAGCTGTTGGTAATTGTTAAATAGTTTGTAAAATTCTGTAACTTTGCCATTTTTTGCGTAAAATATATAAAACTTCTATATAAAAATTCCTACAGTTATTTTCATTTTCCCTGCAAAATATTGATATTTTGTACACTTTAAGAGAAATAATATGACATCAAACTAGCAGTGAAAATATGGTTGAGAAAACGCAATTTTAGAAAATACAACAATTTTATAAAAATACAAAAACATGTCACAAATTATTTTGACGCGACAGTAAAATCCGAAAAAATATTTCATACACAAATATTTCTTTATGATCGTTCCTTTTTCTTTTTCCCCGTATCCACATGTTATACTTATGACCATCATGCAAAGTGTACACTAATTAAAAAATAACTGAACTATAATTTTTATGATTTTATAAGCATTCTTCGTTTGCCACCCGGCATGTCACAAAATAGAAAATGGCGTATTTTTCGTAGTTAGCGTCCCAGTAGCTAATATTATGACATTAATATTTGATGCTGCAACATAATTTCATAAAAAAGAAAGGTACTGTTTCATTGATTGTTATACCTTTATCAAATTGTCAAAATTTCAAATAGCTAGGGTACTTAATTTTGTCCGTGAGAGGTTATATTCGGATGTAAGTCGTTTTGTAAACTTTTTCTAAAATGTTAAAATTCGAACCATGACTCTAATTATTCATTATTATTTGAACTACGGTTTTAGTAGATTTTAATGAATACTGAAACAAAATTATGATATTCATATTCCGTTTTCATGACAGATTTATCATGTAAAATTTCATAAGTTTCCCAGCATAAATGCTAAAATAATACAATATTTTACATCGGCATTGTAGCTTGTAAACTTTTATAAATTTACGCTCTAAACATGACGTCGGATATAACTGACGACGCATGTTCTGACACACAGATACATAATTTTAATGCACATCACAATGAAAACACACGTTTTTGATATACATATATTTTATTCATAATTTGTGTTAAACATTACCTATGTTTTGTAAATGAAATCTTATCAGGGGGGGGGGCAAATACGAACACATTAATTAAAAGTATAAGCAATATTGATTTATTAAAACAAACTAGTTATCTATAACATGTTGCATGACATTCGCTAGCTTATAGAACGAGAAGATTGTAACTACATTTGTATTACTTACGACCTATTAGATAAGACTGCTTCACATGGCGATTCTAATTAGCCTATATTCGTGAAAATACGAATTTGTCATGCTGAACAAACTGATGTTGAAAAAGCTTGATTTACTATAAGTAAATAGTTTTTTTCTTGATTTCTCTTAATATCGATTTTGTAGTTACGACCTTCTCATTCTAAGCCAGCGCATTGTTTCCTACATAGAGTAATAAAACACATAGAGGTTATTTACAAGTAATAAATTAAAGATGAAGATTACAACTAAATTAAAGATCTTATTGTTGAAGAAAGAACCGTAAAACATGATTAAACCCGTTCTTTTTGTAAATACAAAATACTTTTCCGACGTTCTTTATAAAAAATATTTAATTAAATTACAAGTTATATTGGTATTATTTTGAGTATTTTTATCGTTGATATATACTTGAACAATGTATTGGATTTAATACACATCACTATGGTAGTTTTTTTTCAAGACAACGCGATGAAAATGACTGCTCGAATATTTTGACGTTAGGTTTTACGCTTTCCATGTGACGCTTCCACGACGCAACACCGTGCGCGACGTCTGAGTGATATCGCCACTGCATGGCTCCAACATACCTTCAACAGGCTCCCTGCAGACATTTATGCTAACTTCACGTGAGTGATATCGCCACTTCATGGCTCCAACATACCTTGAACAGGCTCCCTGCAGACATTTATGCTAACTTCACGTGAGTGATATCGTCACTGCATGGCTCCAACATGCCTTCAACAGGCTCCCTTCAGACATTTATGCTAACTTCACGTGAGTGATATCGTCACTGCATGGCTCCAACATACCTTCAACAGGCTCCCTTCAGACATTTATGCTAACTTCACGTGAGTGATATCGTCACTGCATGGCTCCAACATGCCTTCAACAGGCTCCCTTCAGACATTTGTGCTAACTTCACGTGAGTGATATCGTCACTGCATGGCTCCAACATGCCTTCAATAGGCTCCCTTCAGACATTTATGCTAACTTCACGTGATTGATATCGTCACTGCATGGCTCCAACATGCCTTGTATTGACCGAAGACTTGACCCTTTCAAAACATTGACCATATGGTTTTCTAGACAATCATTTTTAGGCTGGCGATTTGCGCCAGACTATTACAATCCTAAATCAAAGCACTGAAAGTACTGATGTGTGGCGAACTGATGTCATTTTGACCATTCAAATAAAGACTGCACCAACATGCTGTGTCAGAGTTCTGATAAGCCCAGACTCACTCGAATGTTTGTGCTGCTCTCAAGACACCAAGCGTCAGTGTCAAGATGAGTGACTGGGTAGTCTCCATACAACTGATGAACTGGGAATTAAAACACAACAAACGAGATGCCCCCCCCCCCCGCTATGGAAACAGGACTAGGTAGAAATATGTTGGGAAAATTAAATAAAGGGAGGTAATTAATAAGATAGAACCAGATTTCAGTAGAAGGAAAATATAAGAAAATGATATCAATGGTAATATCATGACTTTTTTTGGTTGAATGAAATAATTCAAGAACGGAACCAGATAGAATTATGGTTTCATGTCACATCACTTCTCTTAGATGCCATATATATATATATTTAAAGTCGATCAATTGAATTTAGGTGGACAAGTGGTCCAGTGGTAAGGGCTATTGACTACTGATATGATTATAATGAAGGTTGTCCGTACTCCCGCCGGATCAAGAGCAGAAATGTTTTTCGGAGTAACATAACTAAACTTACGAACAGACTTTCGGACCATACTCAGCGTAAATTCTATAGCATTCTGTCCGATATGTTAATAAAATCGTATTTAAAACAGGTCAATTATATATTTTGGAATATACTACAAGTTATTTTTTGAAAATCTGACGATTATTTATGTATTGGTTATTATTTAAATATTGCGTATTCTGTTCCGAAATATGAACTCGCGCTAATCAGCGGGTGATATTTATTATAGCTATTATGTTGTATTTAGCATTTTTTTATGCACCAGTCAGTGTGCGACCATGGTCCCATCCCAGGTGATGGGCAGTGGATAGCTGATAGTTGTCAAATATAGTATTTTTTATTAAATCCATATCAAGAAGAATGTATTTAACTTCTAAATTCTGAGTATCAAAGTTGTAAACCCTTTTTTATACCAGTAAATTTTATGACCCTAAATTCCTAACTTCTGCAGCTGTCTCCAAATCAACTAACAAGAACCCGATATAAAACCCATTCAATTAAAAATAGTTTTAACGGTCTATTTCCTGTCTCATGGTGTGTTCAATCCCTTGTAAAAACATAGATCCCTGTGTTACATGACCCCCAACTGTCCCAAAACAAGTTACTAACGACCTACCAATATACAACCCCTTGAAGTTTACCAGATTGTATGATCAATTTTCTGCCTCATGCAGCTTCAATAATTGATTACAAATTTCTTGTCAAAATATAGATCTAGCTAGGATTATGTAATGTTACATAATAAGGAGGGGCTAATTAAAAAATGCATAGATAATATTGCACAACGTGGCTTGTGGGAGGAACTAATTAGATATGCATTAATGGGCTTTATAACTGCACATTAAGTGGGAGGAGCTTATTAATTATTTATAATTATTGAAGTATGTTTGCCCAAAGACCTGTAATTTAGGTCTTTGGTTAAGAATTTGGTTTGCCCAACGTGTATATACTAATTAACGGCCTTTTAATCCAATTACCGTTAACTTTTCAATTCGAAACCTTGTGAAAATATATTACCGCTTTAAAAGGCATATTAGTTCGCATGTTGCGCGTTTAAACTCGCCGTAGAGTGTTTTTTTTAAATGAGATCTATATGAAAGTCGCACATCTTAATGAAACTGAACGTATCGTCTTTAAAATAGCTTTTAGTTGTTAATGTTACTTGGAAAGTTAAAATATAATTGGTGATTTACGACACCAGGTTGTTGCTAAAAATCGCGCAATTCATGAATAGAAAATGTAAGTGCTCGCTGTTTAACTCGTCAGCATTAGTTCATTTATTTTATAACCGCAAACTAAATTGGCATAAGTGATCTTTAATATGTCATAGTATTGACAATTTCTTTTAATCCGAAAATACTTTACTGAATTCTCGTATTTTGCTTAATTATTCTTTCTCAATTCAAATCCTAAATAGCGTTACGTGTTGAAAATAGCCGCTATGAATAGCACAATTAGTTCGCACGATGCGCGTTTAACTCGCTGTCATGTGCTTATTAATTGAGACCGATATAAATGTTGCACATTTTCTTGAAGTTGAAAGTTTCCTCTTTTCAGTGAGGTATTATTTGTTTATGTAAATTAGAAAACAAAATTGTTACTGACGATTTAAAACCTCAGGTAGTTCCGAAAATTTGCGCAATTCGCGAATAGAAAATCTAGGGATTCGCTTTTTAACTCGCCAATGTGAATTCATATTATTTTATAATTTAAATTTAATTTGATATTAATAAATTGAAATATCTCATGGTATTGACAAAATTTATTTTGTCAAAATCCGATAGTAATTGACGGAACTGCAATTAATTGAATATTGCGTGACAGTACTGCTAAACCAGAGATCTATTAATATAGTAGATCCTGTCTAGCTAATCAAGTTAGTGTATCGATCGTCTGCTAGCGGTTAGATAGACTGTATATACTGTCCTTGAACTAATTACCAGTGAAAACATGTTGTTTCTATTTATAGCATCAATGTTTGTAAACAACATAATTAGGTCATCGTCTACAAATGTTCAGCGGCGGAGTGATTTTAATAGACACATTTCAGTTCACCCGTGTTCCACCAGAAATCTATTGGCTGAATAAACAATACAAACTAGTCACTGACCCATAGCTCCTTGTATATCAATTTGCAAATGAATGCCCCGATATGTAAACATGAAACCGTGGGATTACTTTCTCAACCTTCTTGACGGTCCATGGCGGTTCGCAGGCCTTTGATAGTAGGAATATAGTCCATGCGGAATGATTTGCTATAAAATTAAAATATCCTCAAAAAATAAAAGTCTGATGTAATTGTTGGTCTTAATATTAATAAATGTTGGTAATGTAAACAAATCGGGTTCAATGATACGTGTAACCTGTGTAGCATGCTTGTAATATTGTTCAAATCATAGACCTATTTATTGGTGTAGGCATAAAGGCGTTAACTTCATAGTATATATAAATAAAAAAAAAAAGAAAGATAGTTATTACATTGTGTGGCTTATCGCCACACAAAAATGAAATCCACTAAGATGAATTTACTCCCGAAACTGAAAACACAGAATCTATACACCCAATGCAAATAGTTCCTCCTCGTTAATCAGTTTTGCAAGATAAGAACATTCAACTTTCCTTGTTTCATTTATTCTGCTCGATTGTAATATTGAAATGGAAGGAAATTGTATGAAATTAAAAGAAAAGGTGTTTAAAGGCGTTGATAATTATTACTACGCGTTCGTATACTACGCGTTACGAACGCGATATAGCGCGCGCATAAATGATTTTATTATGTTAAATTATTTAGGTCAGTATTCTCCAACGAGATCGTGGTCGAGTGGATGAGCAAGTCGCTTAGTAATTTTCTGATGCTAAGGTCCAGCGATCGAATCACGGCGGCTCCAAAAAAAAAAATTTTTAAATTTTTTTTGTTGAGTCCAGCACTAACCTCTCTTTCGACTTAGAAAACCACTTGATGTTATATTACTTGAAAAGCTATTGTTCCTTAGCAGTTCGCCAGCCTGTCAGTACTTTCAGTACTTTGATTATATGTATTCTAACGCTCAACGTTAGACAGTCTATGTCCATTTATGCTAGTGGTATAGACAGACCGTTGAGTCGTGTGTGTTTGTATCTATAGAAGTTGCTAGTCTAAATTCATCTTTCAAGTCGGTCATTTATTTCATGATGATTGTTACGTTCTGCATAAAGCTTCGCGTACAACAAAACCTTCGTTTGTACAAATTGGGGAAGTAAAATATGTAGTTTGTGATATAATGTCTTAGGCCTGTGGATTTTCAAACTTAACATTGCAGTTGGCAAGTATCAGTAATTGGCCCCTAATGCTTTTGTGGTCAGTAGGTCAAATGTCAAGGTGACTGTACCTTAACCATTTGCGACTAATTGTACTACTATTTGGCTTATGTGTGGACATTGCCCAGGGTAGTTGTGCTGTGGTGTTTCTAAATATATGTGCTCGGCTGATTAGGTTCTAGTGCTAACTTCCCTGTCGGATTTTCTCATACCTTTTTTAGGTTGTCATGTGGGCATACAAGTTTTACAAATATCTTTTATATTCTTAGCATAGATTCAGTCAACCGCGATCTAATGAACTGGTCAAAATTACAGTCGAAAATTCGACTCCCGCCATACACTGGAAGAAGAAGATTTCATTCAAGTTCTTGTTACTTTGGTTTGCAAATACAAAGTAGTATAGAGCTTTTTGATAATCTGCGCGCTACTTAAATGTTACTCCTTGTCGATCAAACTATCCAATGTCATAATCATAAACGTCGTGAAGAATTTACAATTTCATTGCATCAATTTTGCATCCAACTTATGTATAAAGTAATAAATTTTGGATTTATTTTCCGCTCTTGGTAACATAAAACGCTTTCTTTGTAAGTTTTTATTTTTTGATTTACAGATGTTGCGAATGCTTTGAATGCTGGTGTACGAGTAAGCGCACGGAATGAATTAAAGTCAAACCATATTCCGTTAAATCATATGTAATTGCATACTTAAGTTTTATTCTGTCTGAAAAATAAAATAAAAAGTTTACCAAGCTTGTGTGGTCTATTTAAACCACTTCCTGCGTCGATAAAGTAGAAATACATCGCACTGAAATATTTAAGTTTGTAAGCAGCGGCCAATGTTACTGTGGCCTTAGATGCAGACCGCCAGGATTCTTTTACACCTCGATATTTTATTTATAAATAAGTTATGAAGATTGTGGACATGTTTCAAATGTTACAAAAGGGGACTTAGGGTCCTCATCGATCATAATGGATATAGAAATATCCCTAAATTGCATAGGTCCTGTATGTTACACAATGCCTCAAATTATAAAAGCAAAGACATGTAGGTGTACCTTTTATGCAGTTAATTGGACATGGTTGAATTTCTACCATAATATCTAGTAAATGTCAAATAAAAGATTTTGCATGATGCTTCTCTGTAAATAAAAACTTCCGTCTTACGAGTGAAACGTTTGTTCTCGTTGCCAATTAAACAGAAGATGATGGTCCATTTTAACTATATACATTTTTGTAAGTTCTTACTCAGATTTGATTCATATAGAAATAAGTTAGTGCAAGTAAGTGTAAAGTTGCAATTGGTCAGGTCAAATGAACAAGTGCTACTATCGTCATGTTCCCATTTTTTTTAAATTCTACATTTTTTTTGAAAAATTGCAGGTAGAATGAACTTTAATAATAAAACATAACAAGACCATAAGTAGGAGCATGTTCTTTCAATACAAACGCCGTGTTAAATATGATTTAACATAAAAGTACAAAATAAATCCTTCAAGTCGATTACTTTGGTATGAACAAAAGAACTGTACACTTCAGAAAAGATGATATCAAATTAACCTGGGAACTTGGCAAGGCAACATTTAACAGAAAAGAAACAACATAGTACCTAGGGCACAGAGAGGAAACTCCGGTCGTACAAAAAGTATGAGGAAATCGAACAGAGAAGGTAGCATTCAACCTAACCAGCCGAGCACAGAAATATGTAATACCACAACACAACTACACTGAGCAATGCCCACACATATGCCAACGAAATAATCAAAGAAATTATAAAATAGCGGTGATTCCATGGGACCGAATGAAACGCAGACAATACCCGACCAAGTCCCTCAAGGCCCGCTACAGGATGACTCAGTTTCACAAACACATATCAAAACTACTCAATCAATGTGCTATACTAGGTCAAATACTGACACAAGTTTGCTAACCGATATTAAGGAGATTGTCAATAATAGATATCCCACGTCATGTTATTAGCCTAGAACCACAATGTCTGCTTGTTTACCATCTTATGCTTAAATAATGGCGAAGTAAATAATAGGTGTACATTGTATACCGTTTAATTGTTGGAAAACAAAACGATCAAATGCGTGTGCAATATTTGTCGATCCGTGGAGTAGTAATTGATATGGCCAAGGCATAGGGTGATACTTGTGTTGCAACAATCAGGCTTTGGAATTCATTATTGATGAAACAATTACTTCTATTCTAATTGATATTAAGAGCAACCTATTCCTGCGACTGTTGTTATTGTAAGGATGTAACTAGAGAAGCACATTGTGAAATAAGCTACGCGATAAAACATTTGTAATTGTCTAAGAACCGGAATCTATGTATTTAATGACAAATTTATGTGATGAACCATGCTGGTTCTGGCAATGTGGCATTTGACGAGTGAAGCATGGTAAACAACTATATGGAGCAATAACCGATGTGCAATCCTATCGTTCGTCAACCGATATGATAATTAACGCTGTTGTTAGTTAACACATTATTACATACAACAATCAAAACAATTATTTGAATGAACATGACTGTTTATATTAACTGGTTTACAGCGTCTCCAATATGAGAAGAAAAACAGAACCTTTTCTTTAAGCATTAGCTATACAGTCCATCATCATACATAATAAATACATATATGAACAAAGTTTAAAGTGACGAGAATATATTAATTGAAAGAAAAAGAAAAAAGCTTTATATAAAAAAATACAGAGTCAATAGGATAATATTATAAGAAAGCCTATAAAGCTAGAGTGTCCGCCACCTCGTAAAGAGCCGTAATCTGGATATTTGAGTTCTACGTAAACTTCGTCCACTACAGCAAGTTGCAATACAACTGATCCTTGATCAACCCCCACCTTGTCCTTAAATGTTACTATATGTCCCGCTAATAATATCATCGTTTTTATCTTTATAAAAACGTCGAGGACTTTGAAAAGGTTTGAATATGAAATATTATTTCCCACCCCATTCCTACCTTGTCCATTATTTTAAACAAGGTCAAGTCGTAGTTGTGCCTCTGTGGTCGGATAACGTCAGGTCACTGTCCTTAGTGTTTTAAACTAGGTCACGCCCCCCGGGGTAGTTGTGCCTCATTTTGGTCGCCGTTTTGGCATGGGTTTGTGTGGGCATTGCTCAGTGTAGTTGTGTTGTGGTGTTTCTGATTTCTGTGCTCGGCTGGTTAGATTGAGTGCTACCTTCCCTGTCGGATTTTCTCGTACCTTTTTTGCAAGTATTGCAACAGAAAATATCTAAAGTCCGGTTTTGGTGGCAGGGAAAATAACCAACTGACCATTGTAGCCACCGCCAATATTGACTCGGATTAACGCCACCAAAGACAATCCTTTGTCCAGTGTTTATATGGGTGACATCTTTTAATTTAGGGTCAGCCCGGAAAACTCTAATCTTGTTCAACCAGTGTATTTATCATCTGAAATAGACTAACCACTGATTTATGTGGATAGGAAAACTCCCGAATAATGTTAATAATGTTAACAACCAAACATACACTAGATTTATTGCAATGCGTGTACGTCTTTCAGAGATATCTATAGGCCAACATGTAACCCTATGGGGAAATGCCACATGCGCGTTTCTTTGTGTACTTTGTACATCTGTATATTTACAAAACAGTTAAACACTTCTACTCGGCATGTAAACTATTGATAATGGTTGGAACAAATATGTTACATCTTTGACACAGGACAATAGTACAGAGATGTTTCATCAACCGACGTATTGGGACTATATAAACACATTCAATGAATATTCCACCTAACTCAACCGGCGCAATAAATTCTGACAATAAAAGGCAATCGATTTAACACGCCCATGCTCGGAACATAAAATACGTTTGTTTGCTCATTCTGGCGTCAGTAATTTGTATTTCACATTTTCATTAATTGTGTGAGAATTTTGACATGTTCAATACAAAAATCGTAACCTTTTTATTGACGCAAATTTGTTAAAATATATCTTATAGAAACAGATACTATTAACCGCTGTGAGGCGACACCGATTCATTTTGAACAACATTTGTGTGACCTTGTCAAAGAGTTTGACATTTGAAATAATAATGAATGCAAAGTCAAAATCTTTTGTCGAAGAAACAGCTTCGTTCATTTAGTTGCACGCATTTAATTTGTATTTTCGTTCATGTAGTTGCAATCATTTCATTTGTATTTCCGTTCATTTAGTTGCAAGTATTTCATTTTTATATACAAGTTGGGGGTTGTAAAATAACAAATGTCATAGGATTCATAATTATTGGTTTTAACTTGGATGGTTACGAGTGAAACAGGTTCAAATGTAACTACATTTACGTAACTTTCGAATGTCCACCCATTGCATGGTCCTGATTTAGTTTAATGATATATTACTGCATTATATAATCTATACACAAAGGGACTGGGCACAAGTTATTACAACATTATTAAAGCTCTCTCACTGACCTGATATTACGATTTATCTCATGCAAGACATATGCCCATTCTCTTTATGTGAATATAAGTTATAATAAGTATCTTAAAATATCAATAAATAGATAAACTCATCCATTGTTATAGTCGTGAGATGCATGTACTTATTTATTGTACTCAATTTAAAATATCAAATCAACTTAACGGTACTTCGTGGGAATTTATGTAATGAACGGTCGAGTTTGACCGTGAAGTTGTTATATTGGGACCTAAGGCTGAACAGCCCTCTGACCGTCTATATTCATACAATCCAGTATAAATCAGTGGTTGGAGAAAAAAATGAAATCGGACAGGGAAGACAGCACTCAACATGAGCTCAGCTTATTACGACGTGACATAAAAATACATGTACTGTATATGTACACGTGTACCACCTTTCTGCACTTTGGGATGACATGGTGGTGTATGAGGACCTATCATCATTATGTTTGCATTACGTTCATAGTGTTCTAAACTATACCGACCGACATAATTTATATTGCATTGAAATATAATACACCACATTATACCGATGTAATTAAATAATTAAATCCCAAAAAGAATACACCATTGACCGTTGAATGCTGTTTAAAGACATCACGGGGGTAATTCATACCGGTGTCCAAAATTGACATTTTATTTATAGCCATAATAACTAATAGAACAATAGTGTTGTATTAGATGCGTTGATACAGGATATGTGATTTAACGGATCCAATTGTCTGAGGCTTTTTAAGTTTTTAGTCTTATAAGTTCGTTGTCCCCGTCCGTCCATTGTTACAGTAATTGTATTAGGTCCAATGTAATTTATATTCTTAGATGTTTTGATTAACTAAGTATCATATTTAATGTTAATTAGATATTAATTACAAGTAGCATTGTTCTACACAAAGGAACTAAATAATGTGCATTTATATAATAGGAGAAGAATTTATTCAGTTATCAGTGTACAAAAATAAATTGCAAATTTTGAAATAGGTCAACATAATCACTGACCTTGGTAATTACCCAGTTTACATTAGGCATGTAATCTATCATATGTATGCCTCCACGACTAGACGGAGGGGGTACAATGATGTTGTTAACATCACATCTCTTGAACCAAGTTTCACGGAGTTTAATGTTAGACTATAATTATGTGATGAAACTATCCAGCTAGATTGCTCCGTGTCATTGTGTTATGTCATGGTGTTGATGTTTTCTGTGCTCGGCTCGTTTAGTTGAGTGCTGCCTTCCCTGTCCTATTTTCTCATCTCGTTTTGCTTTGAGTTCAGTGTTTTAAAAGGACATTGTTTTTTCTTCTTGTGCCGACAATTAGTATCAAGAGGAATTTATAATAAAAGTTATTTGAAGAACTGCTTTAATCCGAATTTAGGACTCATTAGTGTAAGGCATACACTGGTACCAATACAATTTTATGAGCTTGCACTAACATTATGCTAATATCCGAGAAATCTATCTAAAATAATACTAAAATACACATGCATGTTCGCTACGCCACCCTAACCCGAATTATTGTCAAATTCACATATGTTAATACACTGACAATATCAAAATGACATTCGGATATTTCTTTCCTTAATTTATGTTTATATACCTAACAGATGCAGTTAAACAAAGAAGATTACGTGTTCAAACAATTTAAACAAAGTAAACCATATAAAATTTCGTTTCAAAGTCATGGGAAGTACGCATATATTACGTTGAATATTACTACTGAATATAGGCATCATGACCTTTTCGTGATTTAGATCAATTGACCTTATAATTGTCTTGTTCTCGTATGTGTCATGTTACATCTCTGTTGTGAGCTCTGTAATACACGTATGACGTGTTTCAGATACAATATCCGAATCCTGAATAGATTCCATATACGTAGTATCAGATCGTTGTATAGCAAGCTGGCCCACTATAGGTTCTGGTATGCCAATATAAGATCTAGTACAAGAATAAAAACTCGCTCAAAATGTCTCCAGTTACATACAATTTCATGAGAATAAAGTCTTAAATATAAAGTTTTGACTTACTTATATACTCTGGTTGAATATAGATACAAGTTAAACCATATCTTACTTTAACAAAAGTCAACCAATCGTAGTACAATACGATACATTACATTGATGAGGATTTTAGAATTTATGTAATAAAAAAACTATACATGTACATGTATGTATACAGTAAACCCTCGTTGTCTCGAAGACGAATCGGGACAAGCCAAATGTTCGAAATAAACCGTGAGCTCGACATATCAGTTTGATTAGTATATATATACAATATGGGAAGCAAATTCGCCCGAAAATTTCGCTCGAAATAAGCCGGGTGCTCGTAATATCGATGCTCGTCTTAACGAAGTTTTACTGTATTTAATATTGTACATAAGCAGACCTGTGATGAGAGCGACTCATATGGGACACCCGATGTCGATCGAGGATAAATAAAATCATGTGAACAAACCTTTGTATCGTAACCTTACCCTATAGACAACTTCATTATTTTGACATTACTTTGAACTATGTGATAATCTGCAATAACTAACCTGGTACGTGTTTTCGTACGAAAAAGGTAGATAACAGAGCTATCCCAAATTTTCGTTTCATATGGGATTGTCACCCTTAGAGGAAAGACAAATCGAAACGGGAAGTTAAAAGAACATAAGAATTTGATCGGAAATTCCTATGAGTCATTTCGTTCTTGGTAACAATATAACAGATGACTAGAGGGATATAAGCAATTCATTTTCTGTTTGAATGTTCTGGTCTTAGGACAAGACAAATTAATAGACATACACATATTTCTTAATTTCTTTATTTCGTAAAAGTAAGTAGATTTTCTTTGTTCAACTTTATTATAGTTATTTGCGTATCATATCATTGACCGCCTTAAGTATGCTCAGTTAAATTAGTTTATTTCAATATTTCCATAGTGTACGGGAATATTTTTCTTATCGAATATGTATGTTTTCAAGCATGTGACGATTGTGTTTCATTCGAACGTAAATGTTCAATGTAAGTACTGTACTATTCTGGTCATTAACAATAACAACGATATATGCGATATCATACCAAATCATAGTGTACCTAGTAGTATATATTCCGTGTGTTGTGCTTAACGCAAAAATGGTCTTCCGTGGAATTTCATTCCAGAGTTATAATTAATGGTCTATCCATGACTGATTGGCCTAGTTCCAAACTGAAGGGTTTTCCGTTATAGGTTGGTCCAGTGTACGAATAACCGGAAATAAAATAGTTATACTATTCTCTAACGCCAATTTTATGACACACATTCTCATATCACACAAAGCAGTTTATAAATAATAATGCACCATATCTATTAAAGTGTACAGAGCAATATTATAACAGTCATTCAATGTCAAAATAATTACTTTCGTCGTTTTTAGTATGATACTAGACTACCTTAATTGCAAATTAAAACTTTGGATGGGTTCCGTGTACTTTGATTCAAGCGTCAAAAACAGACGATTCTTATAATTTCATGGGGTTTCTGGAACACTTTCGTATGAAAATAGTGTCCAAAAAATCACAGAGACAGTTTCTGTTAAAACTGGAGCGAAAAATGATCTAATGAATATGATTAGCATAATTGTTTTTCAGTTTTTGAAACTTTTAAAAACAAATATCTTCCGATATAGCTCTATACACTTTAAGTAAAGTTAATTATACCACACAAACCGTTCCTTATTTAACTAACCCGACTGTGGTATATTAGCCGAGGTCTTACAAACGCGTTCACTAAAACCCAAGTAAGTCTGTCATATTCCCATTGTTTCGTCTGAAAGAAGATAGATAATAAAGTTGTTTTTAATTATAATTTTAGATTGGATTGTCGCCCTTACAGGGAATACAAATCGAAACAGGAAGTTAAAAGTACATAAGAATTTGATCGGAAATTCCTATGAGTCAGTTCGTTCTTGGTAACAATATAACAGATGAGGGAAATAAGCAAATCATTTTCTGTTTGAATGATCTGATCTTAGAACAGGACATATCAATAGAGACACTTCTTACTTTCTTACACGTAAGTAGATATTCTTTTTTAACTGTATCAGAGTTTTTTGCGCATGACATGATTTCTCGCCTTTAGTATGCTTAGCTACAATTTGTTTATTTCAATATTTCCATTGTGTACGGGGATATTTTAATTGTTAACGAATATGTTTGTACTTAAACATGAATCTGCTACAATTTTGTATTGCGTTATCAAGCATGTGACGGTTGTGTTTCATTCGAACGTACACAGTATGTGATGAGTTTTGATTATGGACTTGTCCTTGTCGTGTGTGTTCGTGATTTAAATATGTTCTAGTCTTCTGGATCTTGTATGACACTGGCTCAGTGTGTGTTCGTGATGTAGATAGGTTCTAGTATTCTGGATCTTGTACGACACCGACCCAGTGTGTGTTCGTGATGTAGATAGGTTCTAGTATTCTGTATCTTGTATGACACTGACCCAGTGTGTGTTCGTGTTGTAGATATGTTCTAGTCTTCTGGACCGTGTATGACACTGACCCAGTGTGTGTTCGTGTTGTAGATAGGTTCTTGTCTTCTGGACCGTGTATGACACTGACTCAGTGTGTGTTCGTGTTGTAGATAGGTTCTTGTCTTCTGGACCGTGTATGACACTGACCCAGTGTGTGTTCGTGTTGTAGATATGTTCTAGTCTTTTGGACCTTGTATGACACTGACCCAGTGTGTGTTCGTGTTGTAGATATGTTCTTGTCTTCTGGACCGTGTATGACACTGACTCAGTGTGTGTTCGTGTTGTAGATATGTTCTTGTCTTCTGGACCGTGTATGACATTGACCCAGTGTGTGTTCGTGTTGTAGATAGGTTCTTGTCTTCTGGATCGTGTATGACACTGACCCAGTGTGTGTTCGTGTTGTAGATAGGTTCTTGTCTTCTGTATCTTGTATGACACTGACCAAGTGTGTGTTCGTGTTGTAGATATGTTCTTGTCTTCTGGATCTTGTATGACACTGACCAAGTGTGTGTTCGTGTTGTAGATAGGCTCTAGTCTTCTGTATCTTGTATGACACTGACCAAGTGTGTGCTCGTGTTGTAGATATGTTCTTGTCTTCTGAATCTTGTATGACACTGACCAAGTGTGTGTTCGTGTTGTAGATATGTTCTTGTCTTTTGGATCTTGTATGACACTGACCAAGTGTGTGTTCGTGTTGTAGATAGGCTCTAGTCTTCTGTATCTTGTATGACACTGACCAAGTGTGTGTTCGTGTTGTAGATATGTATTTGTCTTCTGGATCTTGTATGACACTGACCAAGTGTGTGCTCGTGTTGTAGATATGTTCTAGTCTTCTGGATCTTGTATGACACTGACCCAGTATGTGTTCGTGATGTAGATATGTTCTTGTCTTCTGGATCTTGTATGACACTGACCAAGTGTGTGCTCGTGTTGTAGATAGGTTCTAGTCTTCTGTATCTTGTATGACACTGACCAAGTGTGTGTTCGTGATGTAGATAGGTTCTAGTCTTCTGCATCTTGTATGAAGCTGACCAAGTGTGTGCTCGTGTTGTAGATAGGTTCTAGTCTTCTGTATCTTGTATGACACTGACCAAGTGTGTGCTCGTGTTGTAGATAGGTTCTAGTCTTCTGTATCTTGTATGACACTGACCAAGTGTGTGGTCGTGTTGTAGATAGGTTCTAGTCTTCTGTATCTTGTATGACACTGACCAAGTGTGTGCTCGTGTTGTAGATAGGTTCTAGTCTTCTGTATCTTGTATGACACTGACCAAGTGTGTGGTCGTGTTGTAGATAGGTTCTAGTCTTCTGAATCTTGTATGACACTGACCAAGTGTGTGTTCGTGTTGTAGATAGGTTCTAGTCTTCTGTATCTTGTATGACACTGACCAAGTGTGTGCTCGTGTTGAAGATAGGTTCTAGTCTTCTGTATCTTGTATGACACTGACCTAGTGTGTGTTCGTGTTGTAGATAGGTTCTTGTCTTCTGAATCTTGTATGACACTGACCAAGTGTGTGTTCGTGTTGTAGATATGTTCTAGTCTTCTGTATCTTGTATGACACTGACCAAGTGTGTGGTCGTGTTGTAGATATGTTCTTGTCTTCTGTATCTTGTATGACACTGACCTAGTGTATGGTCGTGTTGTAGATATGTTCTAGTCTTCTGTATCTTGTATGACACTGACCAAGTGTGTGGTCGTGTTGTAGATATGTTCTAGTCTTCTGTATCTTGTATGACACTGACCAAGTGTGTGGTCGTGTTGTAGATATGTTCTAGTCTTCTGTATCTTGTATGACACTGACCAAGTGTGTGGTCGTGTTGTAGATATGTTCTTGTCTTCTGTATCTTGTATGACACTGACCAAGTGTGTGGTCGTGTTGTAGATAGGTTCTAGTCTTCTGTATCTTGTATGAAGCTGACCAAGTGTGTGCTCGTGTTGTAGATAGGTTCTAGTCTTCTGTATCTTGTATGACACTGACCTAGTGTGTGCTCGTGTTGTAGATAGGTTCTAGTCTTCTGTATCTTGTATGACACTGACCTAGTGTGTGGTCGTGTTGTAGATAGGTTCTAGTCTTCTGTATCTTGTATGACACTGACCAAGTGTGTGCTCGTGTTGTAGATAGGTTCTAGTCTTCTGTATCTTGTATGACACTGACCAAGTGTGTGGTCGTGTTGTAGATAGGTTCTAGTCTTCTGTATCTTGTATGACACTGACCAAGTGTGTGCTCGTGTTGTAGATAGGTTCTAGTCTTCTGTATCTTGTATGACACTGACCAAGTGTGTGGTCGTGTTGTAGATAGGTTCTAGTCTTCTGAATCTTGTATGACACTGACCAAGTGTGTGTTCGTGTTGTAGATAGGTTCTAGTCTTCTGTATCTTGTATGACACTGACCAAGTGTGTGCTCGTGTTGTAGATAGGTTCTAGTCTTCTGTATCTTGTATGACACTGACCTAGTGTGTGTTCGTGTTGTAGATAGGTTCTTGTCTTCTGGATCGTGTATGACACTGACCAAGTGTGTGTTCGTGTTGTAGATATGTTCTAGTCTTTTGTATCTTGTATGACACTGACCAAGTGTGTGGTCGTGTTGTAGATATGTTCTTGTCTTCTGTTTCTTGTATGACACTGACCAAGTGTGTGTTCGTGATGTAGATATGTTCTAGTCTTCTGGATCGTGTATGACACTGACCAAGTGTGTGGTCGTGTTGTAGATATGTTCTAGTCTTCTGTATCTTGTATGACACTGACCAAGTGTGTGTTCGTGTTGTAGATATGTTCTTGTCTTCTGTATCTTGTATGACACTGACCAAGTGTGTGGTCGTGTTGTAGATATGTTCTTGTCTTCTGGATCTTGTATGACACTGACCAAGTGTGTGGTCGTGTTGTAGATATGTTCTAGTCTTCTGTATCTTGTATGACACTGACCAAGTGTATGCTCGTGTTGTAGATATGTTCTTGTCTTCTGGATCGTGTATGACACTGACCCAGTGTGTGTTCGTGTTGTAGATAGGCTCTAGTCTTCTGGATCGTGTATGACACTGACCAAGTGTGTGCTCGTGTTGTAGATAGGTTCTAGTCTTCTGGATCGTGTATGACACTGACCCAGTGTGTGCTCGTGTTGTAGATAGGTTCTAGTCTTCTGGATCGTGTATGACACTGACCCAGTATGTGTTCGTGATGTAGATATGTCCTAGTCTTCTGTATCTTGTATGACACTGACCTAGTGTGTGTTCGTGATGTAGATATGTTCTTGTCTTCTGTATCTTGTATGACACTGACCAAGTGTGTGCTCGTGTTGTAGATATGTTCTTGTCTTCTGTATCTTGTATGACACTGACCCAGTGTGTGCTCGTGATGTAAATAGGTTCTTGTCTTCTGGATCGTGTATGACACTGACCCAGTATGTGTTCGTGATGTAGATATGTTCTTGTCTTCTGTATCTTGTATGACACTGACCCAGTGTGTGTTCGTGATGTAGATATGTTCTTGTCTTCTGAATCTTGTATGACACTGACCTAGTGTGTGTTCGTGATGTAGATAGGTTCTAGTCTTCTGTATCTTGTATGACACTGACCTAGTGTGTGCTCGAGTTGTAGATATGTTCTTGTCTTCTGGATCGTGTATGACACTGACCCAGTATGTGTTCGTGATGTAGATATGTTCTTGTCTTCTGAATCTTGTATGACACTGACCTAGTGTGTGTTCGTGATGTAGATAGGTTCTAGTCTTCTTGATCTTGCATGACACTGACCCAGTGTGTGTTCGTGTTGTAGATAGGTTCTGGTCTTCTGGATCGTGTATGACACTGGCCCATGACCCAGTGTGTGTTCGTGTTGTAGATAGGCTCTAGTCTTCTGGATCGTGTATGACACTGACCCAGTGTGTGTTCGTGTTGTAGATAGGTTCTTGTCTTCTGGGTCGTGTATGACACTGACCCAGTGTGTGTTCGTGTTGTAGATAGGTTCTAGTCTTCTGGATCGTGTATGACACAGACTCAGTGTGTGTTCGTGATGTAGATATGTTCTTGTCTTCTGGATCGTGTATGACACTGACCCAGTGTGTGTTCGTGTTGTAGATAGGTTCTTGTCTTCTGGGTCGTGTATGACACTGACCCAGTGTGTGTTCGTGTTGTAGATAGGTTCTAGTCTTCTGGATCGTGTATGACACTGACCCAGTGTATGCTCGTGTTGTAGATAGGTTCTTGTCTTCTGGATCATGTATGACACTGACCCAGTGTGTGCTTGTGATGTAGATATGTTCTAGTCTTCTGGATCTTGTATGACACTTTGTTGACAGGTTTTAGGAGCGAGATGTCCTGGTAAAGTGTGTTCGTGATTTAGATACGTTCTTGTCTTCTGGATCTTGTATGACACTGTGTTGAAGCGACGGGCATTAGGAGTTGAATGTCGTGTTATTCTCAGTATTTCGTGACATAATTAATGATGATACATGTAGATACTTTTCATGTCTAAATGTTATATTTTTGGAACTATATTGGGGTTTTTTTGTTGTTATATTTTGTTTTTTTTATTCCTGGTAAAGTGTGGCCTGGAGGTGATAAAATGAGTTTAGTGATATATCAAAGGACAATGCCGACATACCACCAAGAAACATTGTAGTGACAGCCAATGATCCAACAAACCATGGTTTCATGATCGTTCATCTTCGTACTTTATTTGTCCTACGTTCATTGCGAGTAGGCTTACATTTTGATTTACCCAATAACGTCTGTGACGTATCGGCGGCATGTTTATTTTGGTAGATTTATTTATTGCTACAAAAATAAATATACATAATCGGAGACATTTTTCTTTAGTCCTTCATGAAAGATTAATACATTTAACTACTTAAGATTGGAATAACGTCCTAAATTTTAATAATCACAATAGATCGTTTTTAATATTTTATCTTCTTGAGAACATTAAGAACACAACGTCGACGTTATTCTCTAGTGTCATTAATGTTGTAAAAGAATATCAAACCAAGCTAATTATATTACACTGTTTATAATCTAATCAATAAAGAAGTTACATTTTCATTTACAGAATGTCACGTGTACGAGATGAACGACATTTCTCACTGATACTGTCAGAAGTCCTCGGTGACATTGGGGTAAACGAGCGAGTCGTGAAAATAAGACGAAAATGTACGTTACTGAAAGAATCGATGGTGAATTTAGAAAATACGTTCAGTAACGAGGCATTTACCATCTACAACTTTGGGAGTCGTTCTGAGGGTTCAACCACGATCGGTCTACATTCAGACGAGGATATAGTAGTGTGTCATAGAGATAGACATGTGATACAAGATTGGGCAGACTGGAAACATGGAGTAATAAATATGTTAATGGTGCAGGATGAGGCAACATCTTCAGGGTATTGCCTTCTACAATTACTCCGAGATGATTCACCACAAGCAGCAACATATGTTCCTGATGACGATCATCTGGAAGATGACAAAGGGAGAATACTCCTGAAAAACACGTGCTTCAATTCCGTATTTGCTGAATTAGGAAGTCAACAGAATGGCCCAGCCGGTACAAGTGAAGGTGTACCAGGATGTGTTGATATGGACCAAGTACCGGCGTTTCACTGTGATAGTTGGCCTAAAGAAGGAAGAGAATGGATAGATCGTCGTTGTGTCGGTAATTGGCCATCACGTGATATGAAGAGATCATCTATGAGCAAAGGTTGTCTCTTCGTTCCTGTTGGTAGTAAACTGAATAACCTTCATGACGTAGAATGGAGGATTTCTACCTCAATGGCGGAAAGGTTCATGATGTTTGATTTGAATATTACACAGTTAAGATGTTATGTCATGTTGAAAATAATCAGCAAAACATTTTGTGTTATAAACGGACAAACTTGTATAACCAGTTTTATGTGCAAATGTACTTTATTCCATTGCATCGAAAATAACCCAGTCTATATTTGGTGCGATGATAATTTGTTACCATGCGTAATGATATGTATCCGTACTTTACATGAGCGAGTACTTCGTTTACACTGTCCACATTTCATTATACCAGGCAACAATCTCATGGCACAACGAATCAATCCAGATCAACAACGTCAGTTGCTGAATGTGTTAGACAGACTGTTCAATTTAAACATGGATATGTTTTGTGCAATAGAAATTGATGATATGGGAAAGAGGATTGAAATGAAATTAACCGGCATATTGCCTCTGCAAAGAAACATACATGATATTGAACTGAACATTGTTGTACAACTACTGTGGAACATCGGCGGAGAAACGAGACAATTCTTACATATGATATCACGTGATTGGTTGCACCAAGGCCTTCCTGAAACAGCTGTAAAACTTGTTGATGGAATACAGCGACTACAGAGTCAGTATCACATGTTCACTCATACAGAGACAGAAGCATGTACACGTGTTGCTCCTGTTTTATGTACAATGGTTGGATCACTGCTGGCATCATATAGTGTATACACCAATAGTACTGTATCACCAGCAGCAATATGTTGGTTTACTGCAGGTTTCCAGTCAGACGTCTCTTCTAGTAGGTTGAAGCTTGCCTCCGCGTTCTACTGTGCTGGTGATATCAATAATGCCGAGTTAACACTACGAGAAGTAGAACAAGAGTATACTGATATGGTTACACCTGTATGTGCGTGTCATGAGTTTGAACAAGAACCACTTTCACGTGAATGGGCAAACCAGGTGTGTAGAAACAATGAATTGCTGAATAATAGGATCGCGTTCTGTGTTGTGTTCTTAAGATGTGAAGCGTCAATTATACCAGAAGAACTTAGACACGAACTGTTCCGATCTACTGAAGAAGAAATACAAAACAGATCAATCTGGGACACTGACTGGATGGATACAGCAGTGGTTAATTCCCTTCCATACATGTACTTCTTACAGTACAAAGTGTACAAACATCAAAGACGTCACCAAGAACAACAACAAGCACTCAGCAAGTTATTGAAAACAACACTGAACACACCAGACCTAGGACATAGAGAAACTGCGTGGAATTTGCTCGGACAGTGTATGGAACAAGAGAACTTGGTTGAAGATGCACGGTGGTGTTATGGGAAATCTCTAGAAGTACGTCCTGGCAATAATGTTGCCAATTTCCACAAGGCAAGACTACAGTGAGACAAACACTTGCGTGTGCGTATTTGTACATGGTTGTAAAGTGTTAACATGGCTGTTGTGCTGAACACGTAGTACATTGTCTGTACGTTATACATGTGAACATATGTACTAGTAGTTGATGATGATATATTCTGACAATAAGTGAAATTCGTCTTCTATGGATTTCTAAGGTCGTATGTGGCTTGCGCCATCTTCAGTTTCTGTCTCTAAAATGTGGACTGATCCACAGAATATAGTGAGCGCAACCCAATTTGAATAGTTCATTATGGTTCAACAGTGCAAGGTTATATTCGATGCTAAACATGTAAATTAGAAAGCAATGTCTTGGTGTCAAAATATTTGAGATTCAGTGTGTTTCGTTATTATTTTCAATTTAACAAATAGATGAAAAAATGGAAGGGCTGACAGGACAAATACTACATGCCTCCGGCGTCAGTATACACTGAGGCATAAAATCTGTCATATGGACATGGTGTATGAGGCACTTACCATCCAATATTTATCGTGGGAATCATACAGAAAAAAATATTTTATAAGTTTCCCTCTCTTTTAATTTTAATTTAGAACATGGTATGTATACACATGTACATATAATTTTATCAAAAAGGCATGATACATTTAACATCATATACAATGTAGCTATATAACAAAGAAAGGGTGTGATTAAGGTATACATAAATTTTCTTTAATCTGTTTCAAATTTACATAGAAAAATATACAAACACCACTATTTTATCTTTAGTACGTTCTCTAAAACTGAATGAATAGGAAATATATTTACATGATTTACATTAAAACTACATGCATGGAAATGAAAATCTAGTATATCGCATACATAAAAGCATTTAGTCATAAATAGCACGATCACTGACTACAAATGCACTATTTTATTAGTACTAAGGATGGCAACGAATATCTGGATCTTCGCATCGAGTTTCGATTATCCGGATAGCATATTGATATCCGAATATTCGTTATAAAAAATTAAAAAAACATCTTATGTCAAAACCTTACGAGAGAAATTGTCAAGTAACACCTATAACAATAGAATACATTTGTTGTCGGTGTCACCACGGCGGTTGGGGTTGGTGTATTTTATTCCGTGGTTACACATTCACGATTGTTAATTGTTAGGTTTACTTCTTTGACATGGGGTCTCCGTTAGATTCATGATTGCGTGATAATCATTTCCCAGTTAGGTTAATTTTTTTGCCCGACAATAGATTTTAAAATCATGTTAAGTAACAATCCCTGATTGAAACAAGTTGTTAGCTTAATTAATAACTGAATAAGACCCAGGTCCATTAATTGGTTTTAATTTCGCGGATTCACAAAGATGAAATGACGTATGAGGGGTTACGAATTTTGTGTTTGTTCGACGGCGCATGTTACAAACATTCTTTTCTAATCGGCAGCTTTCTCATCAGCAGAACTTTAATTGGTTGATCTGAGAGACGCTTTGAGACATGAAATGCAAGTCTGTCTGGTACACAAAGACGATGTCGGTCGCGAAATTATGTTACATTCTAAAATAGCATTATCTTCATTTAAATGCGATTTTAACAACATTCAATTTGATATGAATATCCGGATATTCGTTCAGATACCATTCTGACAATCCGGATACCAATTTTGGTATCCCGTTGCCATCCTTAATTAGTACATATACCGATTTAATATAAAGATTCTTGCATTTAAACAGTATATTTAATTATTCAAAATCAGATATTATTCGATGAAATATATCTAAGAACTTGAAAAACTGACATTTTAATGCTCCCCAGTCAAAAACAAACATATATTTTCAGTCCAATACAGACTTACAGATCAGTTCAGTATTTTGTGTGATTATTAGATGAGGGCGAACCATTATATGAATAAAATGTATGGTAAATAATAATGTATATATACAATGTTCACACTTATATAATAAAACATCACAATGACCCTTATTTGGTATGCATGTATTGTACATACCAGGGTCCTTCTTTAAAACCTGTTTCTAAGTACAACACAAGTCTATTATAAGCTTATGCCTTACATCAGAATAGCAATCTTACAGTAGAACTAGTAGCCATGTCACAGCTGGTAATGTTCTGGAAATATACCAGTTTACTAACTACAAGTACATGGTATTCAACATTATGCTATACTTTTGAAAAATTAAATCTTCATGAATGGAATGTTATGAACGTTTAGGCCGATCCCAGACGAAAACATGAAGTCCATACTAAAAAGCTAAACACCTATACACATCTACAATGTGATTCTGTAGTCCTTCAAGTACATACCATCTTCTATTACACCTGTGTTGCGTCGTTCCATAAGGCTACTGACAATAACATCACCACTACTAATGTACAATGTATTAGCCATCATGCACACACATATATCTTAACTTATGAATCACTGAACAGAATGTACCTACAATACAACCATGGATTGTGTTAGTCACTAATAGTGGCGTAGCTTCCTTTAGGCACTGTAGGCACGTGCCTACACTTAATTCCCAGAAATCAAAAAATAAAAATGCTAAAAATGCAATAAAAATCGAAGGCTTAGGGTGTAGAGGTATTTTCGCAAAAGTAGTCTTTTTCAAGGGTGAAATATATTCACTTTACAACATTCTTTTTTTTCTAGCTCGCTTCGCTCGCAAAATAAATTTAATAATTATGGCCGTAACTAGTGGGTGCGTCGGGCGCGAACGTAGTCGAAGTAGTTTTTTGTTTATTTACATCGAATTGTCAAGATCCATTTGGTCTGTTGCATAGGGTGAGTTTTCTGTCTTTGATAGCATACTCCCTAGTTGGTGGAGATTTGGACTACTTAAAATGTGAAATAATTATGTCAGCTTTAAATTCAACTATAATTTCAATCTACCCTCGGGGTCCTTTAACTTGGGTATAGTTCATTTCATTTAAAATAATGTTTAAAAACCAATGAAATTGAAAACATTTTTTTCTCCATAAACTAAAAGTTTTCTTACATCTAATTTGACAAAACACTAACTTTTACCTTAATGCGACGCAACACATTTCATAGTAGTATACTTCTTTTAAAGGCCGAATCATAAAGATTTATTAAGTTGATGCGAAGCTCGTTCATATTTGGCCTATGTTAATGTCAACGAAACAATAGTACTTTGAACTCAAATTAAAACCTTGGAAACATTCGTGCCAAATAGTTTCATGATTGAAATATTTTTCAAATTAACAATTTCAGCAATAAAAACTGCAAAAGCTTTGCAAATATTTCATTTCTAAAGTATCTGGAAATACCCTCGGAACGTATCTCCGGCAAGCTATGATGAATTTTTTTCCCGGGGAAGCATGCCCCCGGACCCCCCTAAAAATGTGCCTACACTTCCATTTTGGGTAAGCTACGCCCCTGGACTATCACGTCAAATGTCGGCAATATTGTGGAAATAAGTCAACTAGAACGTGGAATTGTCATGATTAAATTATTTGGAACTATGTCGGTACACAGTTTACGTATTACAGACACCACATCATGCTCTACTGTATTTCCACCTTTTTACCCCATAGATAAATCTATTTACTGCATCATCCATTATTTTCCAGTCATGTGTATGTAGAGACAACCCAACTATGGAAATGTACTTTACACAACATGTGATTCAAGGGAGATATCTCTTGATAGTTGTTTCTTTATAGTTGTTCCCAAAGCTGCACTTGAGATGTGTACTCATATTGACTTATGTTTAAGCAGGTTGTGTGAAGTATAACAGATGAAACGGTGATGACCAAACATTAAGTAACATAAATTTTTTCTATAATGTATACAAACACCAGGGCACTGTTTTATAATAGTACTTACGGAAATTTTAATCTTACGCTCAAATTTAAATTCCTTATAATGCTTATTCATCTAAAATTGGTGGGATAGATTTAGTTCGTAATCATTCACTGAATTTGTTAACTATTGATATTACATATTGCTTTACCAAACGTGTTGGTAGTAAGAGAATTATAAAGACTTCAAATTTGAGCGTAAGTTTATGGTTGCCGTAAATGCTTAGATAAAACAGTACCCAGGTGATTATCCTCAGTTTATCACATATATCATACCCAGAAGTCAGCTCCTCCGATCCTAACATCACCTGACTTGGGCTCATTGTTCGGCATCGGTGGATCACTGGAACGAATAATGACATAATATATCATAGAATTGAAATGTCCGTTATTGATATGACTTAATTTATTTGACCGCATGTCGTGATTATAACTGAACGAAATATAAGTGTAGAACAAATCTGGTACGAAGGTAGATAATAGTGCTGTGCTTAAAATTCGTTTAAAAAAACATGATTAGCACCCTTAAACGTGCGATATCGAAACAGGAAGTTAAAAGAATATAAGAATTTGATTGGAGATTCCTATAAGTCACTCTGCCCGGGGTAACAAGATAGCAATGTAATATAAACACATCATTTACTGGTTGGAAATCAATTATGAGGGGATGGACATATATTAAGATGTAGCTCTTACAAGTAAGTATATTTGATCATATCTGGTTCATTTGCGTATGACATACATCGTCTTGAATAGATTCAGTTCAAAATCATTAATTGCGGTGATAGTGTGGAGCGGTGGCCTAGAGGTAGGGTGCGCGCTTCGGGATCGACAGGTTCTGTGTTCAGCCCCCTCTGGACAACTGGTTAATTTCTCTGAGCAAGACCCAAATGCTCCACTCCACCATGGTGTAAAAGGGTACCTGTGAGTGCAGTGTCTATTCCCGGGCGCAGCAGATCGATGCTGGCTGCCATACCCACAGGAGAGAAATAATCGCCCCAGGGAAACACGAGTGTAGGTTTTAATAGGTAGCCCAATTACAAGGGGAAGTTAAAATGTCAAAGGGTACTTGAGCGTTTTGACAGCTGAAAAGAGAAAATTGGTAACTTTTTAACGTAAGGTGATTTACTAGTGTTGGATTTTGTGTACAACCTGTTATAACCTGTTATATTTATAAAGAACACATTTACGACACTCATTCTGGAAAATCCCAACAGTATTGCTCGGCTAGTATTTAAGATATTCTTGGATTTTGGGGTCAACCCCTAAAAACTGATAATTGTAATTTACCGAAAAAGGTTTGCTTTAATCCTCATAACATTTGGGATACATGAAATTTTGTATACAAGGAATCAAACCGTGTTTTTGAGTTCAACGTTAAAAATCGTTGAACAACATACTGTTTTCGTGCATGCTACAGGTAGAGTGACAAATATTAAAATTTCATGCAAAATTTCATGACAATCGCTCGGCTAGTTTATTCTAATTGCATTTTAATTTATTTCAGAAATGCTGAAACAGGGGAGGTAACAAAAGTAATTAGCGTTTTGCATCCGTTGTATTCAGATTTCGCGATTATTGTATTTTCAAAACATAATGCATAGTTCAAGGTGCTTACATTTTTGTTTAGAGTTCGTCTGCATGTATTAGTTTATATTCTTCAGGAATACATGCAACAGAACAGTTCTCTAAAATGTTCGTGAATTGAACAATAGAATTACGTTTTAAATAAGGTGTAACCAATTCGCTAGATAATGTTAATATCATTTGCAATAAATCATCCGTAGGGATTGAGCTTTAGGTGTTTCTTATTTACATTTAAATTATATAATCGTAATAGTCGTATATGCAGTACAATCGCTATTTTAAGACATGGGAAGATGCTGAAAAATCAATTTTAAGCATTTTGTATTATTTGATCTCGGTCGTCAGACGCTCACAACACACCTAAGTGACTGTGATTTCTAAGCTTCCGCCAAACTAACAAGCGGTGAAACACATTAACTATATTATGTTCATTTGTTTAAAATATTCAAATCTGTTCAATCTGTTTGCGTTTAAGCATATTACACATTTCAAAAATCGTTGTTTTAGTACGATTATTTTGGCTTTACTTTGTGATTATAAACCTATGATTACATTATGTATTTGCCAATAATGTTACATATGTATGACATTCACAACGCATTTATAAAGGGTAGTTTAACCTCCAATATCAACTACCACGATCGTATACTGTGTTTGATAACTTGGCATGCGCCAAGTTAATTTATTATGTACAATGCATTGGTATGAGCCGTTCCACAGGAAGACCTGCTATTTTGTCATTATGTAATTGAAGAGTAAACAGTGTTTTGAAGAACAAAAGCAAATCAGAAAATAATGCATATTCTATTTTAAGTCATTTACTCATTACATGTAAGTCATATATATAATGAGTAAATGTTACAAAACTAAAAATGACTTTAACAAGAGTATGTTTTTTATTATGAAGTTTTATAATGTATTATATCGAATTCACCTTCTTAGTTGTGCACAATGGTGATTAATTTTGGGAAAGTATTCTGATTGTGTAGGTAGTCTAAGCAGTTATAACATATCTCTGAATGCAAACAATTTCGATTCTGATGCATATTTTCCAAAATACATACTTCTGAAATGTAATGCCATTATGAACAGTGTATTGCAGGATTTGATCAAATTATGCAATTTTTAAATCTACTTGTTATTGTAGATGTAACGATGAATAACTTTCAAATGACGTTTGCGACGTCAGACTAAATGCTCAGAATATTGACTCTACGAAACCAGCTGCAACTACCTTAAAACTCAAGATATGACTCAAGATATGATCAAAATTCGTTTTGTATCTTTTCATCAATATTTTTTTTAAAACTACGAAAAATCTCAAAATTAATTATTTTGTCAAAAATAGCAGGTTTTCACGGAGACTGGCTCATAAGTATACATGATAACCTGTACAACAATTCTATCAGGACAATGAGTTATAACATGTTATGCGGTGCCTTAAAATGCATTTCTCTCTTATTTCTCTGACTTTTCATACACTTGATTTCTGTAATATTCAATGAGTGTTTTACATGACTTTATCACCTACTTTTGTTTATGTGACTTCGGGTGAATAATTTAATACATGTATGAGGTTAAGTATGTAAAATGTTCAACACATCCCCTCAGTAGTTGTTTTGATCGATATACGAGTGTATAATTAACAAAAACATATAGCACAGTATCCACTTCATATTTTTAAACAGGAAATTGCCATAAGATTGGGAACTGTGTTTTAATATGTTAGTGTTCAAGCTTTAGACGATAGTGTTTCATTCGAACGTACATATTCACTTTATATGTTGAGTATTGCTTATGGAGATGTCCAGGTAGTGTATGTTCGTGATTTAAATATGTTCTTGTCTTCTGGATCTTGTATGACATTGACCCAGTATGTGTTCTTGATTAGGCCATACCAAATTGTTTCTTCGTTTAGCGTCCGCCCTAAGTTCGAAAACCTATCTAGCTATCTTGAGACAGCTGTCATGACGACTTCTATCGTCATTATCATATGGCTGACAAATATAGCTTTCAAGCATTGACAATCATAATAACTTACTGAACTTACTTAAAATGTGTTTAGTGTAAAACCTACTGTTGTGTAGGGGTTGGGCAAAGCATTCAAAGCATGACGTTAGGCTCGTTTGCGTTTAAGCGAATAATACATTTTAAATCGCATTGTTTCAGTTGCAGTAAGTTGGCTCTTATCACTGACAGATAACCTGTCTATCAATATGTTTTGTATTTGTAGATCTGATTACTTTATTTAATTGTCACACATCTGACATACTTTATGACATTCTCAATAGATTTAATGACGTATTTGTTCCCCCAACACATCCTACACTACCTTACATGTATACTCTGAGTGTTAAGGTTATTGCTACCTTTTCATTTGAGCGATAGGTTAAACATCGCACTCCCGTTAAACGTATCTCAAGCATCTAACTATCATGATAAAATTGTCCGCATAAGCTTAAAATTGATATGTCAGTGCATTTTCATGTCTTAAAATCTATATAATTCTGAATAGATAATACTAAACTACATTATTGATAAAAATGTCGAAGAAACTATTGATGAAACCTTACGAATGATTTATTCTAAATGCTTTAAGACACCAAAATCTCACGAATCGGTTCAATTCTTTTCTTATGAGTGTTGACTAGCAAAGGCAGAAGAAACAACTCTTAAATTGTTAACATGTCTTATTATAAATGTTTATTAAACAGGTATTATCGCGAGAACTGCAGATAACGGATGCAAAACGTTGATTCGTTTTGTAACCTCTCCTATTTTCACTATTTCTGAAATCTCTATAAGTTATTTTTTTTAAATCTAGCCGATCGTGATTACATTTGCTATGAAACTTCTATAACTGATCGTGAACAACAACTAGTGCTTAAACACATCACAAGGTTCAAATTATGTTTATTATATGACAAAAGAGACATATTCTATCCATAATTAGCAAAGATGCAGTTTCTCAAAATATCCAATTTCTTAATTTTTGGATTTATTTACCCCACTCACTTTGGACAGGAAACACCTTAATTTGTATAAGCGCTTAACTTTTATCATATAAAGACACTTCTTGAACATTTAAGTACAGCATATCATAGGTAAGAAGAAAAATTATATCTGATTTTAAACCACCATCGATGTGTTGCTGGTAACGTTCTTAAAAGTAATGGTGATATCTTATCCAGTCCACTTCATCAAACAAAGCAAGGTAAAGACGATCGGGTGTTTAAACACACCACCAAGTTTCAATTATGTATAATATATTACCAAAGACACAACTTCCCTCTTAAATTATCAAAACAAGCCAAAGAATGCAACTTCTCACAAAAAATATACCATTTCTGAATTTTTAGATTTATTTGCTGATATTTCGATAACCAATCGTTCAGTCCATGAAGTGCGTCTAAATTATGTGAGTAGATTACATGCTTGGTAAAACATACATATTGCATTGAAGAATTTGTGACAACCACTCGTTCAAAACAAATGTCCGTTCTGACTTGCCCCGGTCTCCCCTACCCGTATTGGCACTCTGTCTGCAAAACGCTGTATCGTATCAAGTTACGTAAAAACCTATTTTCTGTTTTGATGTGGCACCGGCATCCTTTCTCAGTGTTTTAGCTGATTGGCAAGGGAATCCTTTCTGTGCTCACAATAACTATAGCACAGACAGGGTGCCGGTGCCAGAACCGAGAGGGTTCCGGTGCTACAACGGGTAGACACCGTAAACTTTTCTCACACGTAAGCATATACAATGTACATGTTATTATCAAAACAAAGTGGATTTTTGTTAGGGTTTTTATTTGATATTTCTCATTTTAAGCATAGAATTTCACACTTTCTATCGAACTCCTTCATCCATGTCACTGCCAACTGTTTAATTGTTGAAATCCTTGGTCCTATCATCGAATCCACTTTCCTAGGTATGTGTTCATTGTCAGGTCTTAGAAGGCAGCATCAACAATATCACGTGATCAGTCGACGGGCTATTCTGCAAATACTCGAAAATCTTAGAATAACCACAAACATTGTGCATATATGATTTAAAAATTAACACAATGTCAGATTTAATGTGTATCGCCAGTTGATATATGTTTATAGCTTGAAAAATATTCCTGCTTTTGCATATAAACTTATCTAATATTCACAATGTACGTTTTTAATCATTTGCGCGTAATATTCAGTTAATGGTCAACCCAGATAGCATGTTTACGTTGGCCCAACGTTGGGCCAACGATGCGAACATCGTTGGGCCAACGTTGGAAAATTACGTTGGCCCAACGTCATTTTGCTCGTTGTGATACCGTTGGGCCAACCGTTGGCTCAACGTTGGGCCAACGGTGCCAATTCTTATTCATCGTTGGCATTTGGTTGGCAAAATATAAAACATCGTTGGCCCATCGTTGGGCCACTGTTGTACCAACAATATCCCAACAGTTGGTAAATATTATTCATGGTTGGCATTTTGTTGGCTCACAAATACTTGATTTCTGTAATGTTAACTGAAAAGCGGACAAAAAGGGATCGCAAAACCTCGAAAGCTTAGTGGTAGTGAGAGTCTGCTGCAAGATCCCACTTGTGGCCGCGTCATACCATAGATGGAATTAAAATGGTACCAGAAAATCTCTATCTGAAAGCAACCAAAAGTGATCACAAAACTGCAATAGCTTAGTGGTACAGAGTCTGCTCAAAGTGCGGGAGGTTCTGGGTTCGGTCCCATGCGTGGCCACGACATACCAAAGATGTAGTTTAAATAGTACCAGAAATTCCCTATGTAGACACTCGGTATAAAAGTGAAAACTGTCAACTCATCTGTTATAGTATAACTTGGTGGCGATAGACAACATCAGGAATGAGGTGTCGAGAGTGATTCGTATAAGTTGGAAAAACTCGTTCCATAATCGACTTTAAATAAATTGGAATAAACTGAAAGCTCAATTAATATGTACCACCTTTCCTGGTCAACTGAGCAAGTCAGCATGTTGCAGAATACATACAGTACTAACTTGTATATATTTGGTCAAATTCAAACAAATATCTACTTTCAAATTTATACTATTTTTATTAGCCGTCTGCGTAAGTTAACAAGCAATTGACATTATCAATCCAAGTCTCCATTGCTGGTATCTCCTCGGCAGTTTATTTTGGCCTTTCTTTAGTTCCCGGCGCCTGTCATCATGGCTATTTCTGAATTATACTATCCACTGATTTTTGCGTAGTGCTGGGATGGTGCTGTTGGACAGCTTCTGAAAATACATAGATCAGTGATACATTAGGTTAAATTGCACCTATAATAATATGAAAGGTGGGAAAATTTGGCATAACCCACATCAGTTGAGTTACCAAGTGTGCACGATTTATCGGTGTTATTTTAGTATCAAATTGACCGCATGTGTTTACTGAAGAAACCAGTACTTTAACATTACCGTACTTTCAAAGTCAATCGAGAACGGGTATAAATATACTATTGCGGGCAGGTTTCACTGGGTAAACCTTAATCAACGGTATTCTCCAATATTCTTTCAACCTCGATCCACGGGGGAGGGGCCGTAGTTGAAACTTACTTGTGCATAATATTCAAGGACATTTAGCCTTTAAGGCCTAATTTTCCATTTTTCAAGGCTAAATTTGTATTTCCGAGGCCTTTTTCAAAACATACATATAGTAATAATCTGAAAATCATATAAGCATGCCTTGATAAATCAATCAATAAATTTACAAAGTATAAAAACGTACATGATATACATCATTCAGTCGAAATAACACTAATGGCACCACATCAATTAAATGTTATTGCGTCCGCCATCTTTACGTGTCACATGACCGTCACGTGATCACTCTATTCTATACACGAGTTTGTCCAGTTTCCGGACGCATACTTTTTTAAAAATTTTACCACTTTAATTTTAACATAAAATCATATGCGTTAATAGCCAGTGGAATTCTAGTATCTATATTCAAATAATTAAGTATCATTAAAGTTGATTGAAAATACATGAAGCACACAGCATGCACTGCACACATGTACAGTATACAGTACAGAGGTCTACAGGCTTTATTAAATTCATGCGCAGGTACAATGTATTATAAAAAGAGCTCTATAATATCATATGGTCAATGCAAAAATGACAACATATATCTATAAGATAATAAAATCAATAAAAACAAGGAATTACATTATATACCTTCTTATATACCTCCCTGATAAAAAGAAGTTTTACTTACATTTCTGTTAATTTTAACACTAGGGCTGTTCTTTAGTATTTATAAATCACTTGTTCAACATTTGTGGCCAGTTTAGATGTTCCAACTAACACTATCAGCTACATGTATACATACAATACACTCAGGGTTTAATGCCGAGTATATCTGCTAATTACCCCCTAAAATTCTAGTCGCTAGGCAACATACTTGATAAGATCATGGGGCCAGCTAATCATCACACTGGCTTAAACACATTAATTGACTACAGATGTGGAATGTCTGTCTTCATTGTTAGTCTATCAACAAGTGGTGTAACTTGTGTTAGTTACAAAATTAATGAAAATAGTAGGCCTACATTTTATATTCAACACTATTAATAGTTCTTCAAATTAAAAAAGTAGCACCATGAGTATGTGTGGTATCTTTTTAAAAAAAAACTATGATATTTAATACGCAAATGTTTAGCTGAATAAATGAAATGAAATATTGTAACGATTAATTTATTATTATATGCTCATTCAAATTAATTAATTATCATCAGCATCATTGTCAACAGAAATAAATAGAATCAATCAGTTAAATAATCAAAATCATAATTGTGAAATAAGATAAATTAACATTGCAAACTATTCAAGTTGTATTGACAAAATAATTTAATCAAATGCTAGAATCAAGAATCGAAATTAAAATGCTTATTTCAACCAGTCAGTCAGTCAGTCAGTCAAAATATTTTGCCCCGCAATACTGACATATTTATGAAGTTGACATTGTTGGCAAAACGTTGGCCCACTGTATGCACCCACATTGTTGGTAGTTTGTAATTCTGCCGACGTTGGGTCATTGTAACAAAACCAACATCTAGCCAACCGTTGTACAATACCGTTGGCCCAACGATGGGCCAACGGTACACAGCCAACGCCGACGATATGCCAACTGTACGACGATCAGCCAACGTTGGGCCGATGTCGACATGCTGACTGGGAAGTCGCATGTTGTTTTTATTATACCAAATTTCTTACTTGTCAGGGGTATCCGCCCCAAACGCCACTAGTCAAGGGTATCATAGTGATATTTCGTGTGTTTTGCCTCAATATATGATTGCGTCGCAATTCCTTCCTCAAATGCATACTTATAATGATAATATATATAATGAATAGACCATGAAAACATCGGCAGAAATATTAAATATTAACGAAAACTCGTCAAGGTATCTGTAACTAAAACCGCACTTGGCTCGAGTGTTTTGCTTAATTATAGGTGCTTGGAGAGAAAACGACCATGTGTCGCAAACTAGAAACCAGGCCGGGTACTCTGGTCAGCCTGTTTTTATTTCAAGCGCCTTACTAAACAATGAAAAATCAAGATTTACTTACTGAATCGACGAAACACGTCCATTTAACTAGTCAGGTTATCCAATTCCGTCTTCATACGTTACCCCCATTGAATTTCTTAGTCCAGTTTGTTTCGTTTTATTCGTAAGTGCATATTAAGTGTTGTTATTGTGGTGTGTCGTGGTCATTCAGCACTGATTTGGTTGCACATCAGTATCCGAATATATTTTTTAAAATTCCGCCATACCTGTTTTATTGCAGATATAGTGACATCGGAAGCTGGTGACAGTTTATTATGACGAGTGTACTGAAATACTAACAACAACATGGCCGACAGGCCACCAAGAAACATTGTACAGACAACATAATTATGATCCAACTCACCGTGATGGCATGATCGCATATAGTCAGGTACTTCGCTTGAACTTGATTGCTATATAAGTAAATTGATGTACTTTTCAATACATTCATTAATGCCTGTGTCATATCGGACGTGTGGTGATTTGGACGGTTGATTAATTCCCGATAAAAGAAAATTACAGTCAGGTGCAAATCACAAGAAGACAAACACGTTTTGGTCTTTTTTGCATTTCACGTTGACGATATTAAGCTTGGGTTATCGTCCTTAATGTTATGCGTACTATACATCCAGTAAATCCAGTACAATTGTTTGGTCGCTTGATTTACATTCAGGCAGATTTACAGCAGTTATGTTAATGCTAGACTACGTCATGTGTGTTAGATTACTACATGTACCACTCATTCAGAAAACAGCCATATTTATTTTATGTTTAATCTTATCCGTGTGCTATTTGGTGTACTTGTGCAATAGATATCAATGCTACAGGGACCATATATTTCTAACTGTAAGCCAAATTTGGATAACCCTAAGTTCATGAACGTTGACGATATTAAGATGGGAGTATCGTCCTTAACTTCAGTCGTACTTTACATGATGATTCCGTTACTTAGTGGTTAGCGCGATTGCCGCCTAACAGGGCGACTCGGGTTCAATTCCGGGTAAAGGCACACCTATACGCATGCCATATTCAGCAGAAACTGACTGGCAAATTAAGGCTATTCTAGGCACTTTTTACAATATCTTGTATTCATTATTTTATTCATGGACATTATCCCAGTAACAGTATGTAAAAAAGTATTATTCCAAGCACACCGTGGTCACAACGTCGGAATTCTTATTCGCATTCATTTTGAAAATAGATATATTATTATATACCACATGCATATTGTAACTTGTTGATATTTATAGACTCATTTGTTTACAGAATGTCACGTGTACGAGACGAACGACATTTCTCATTGATACTGTCAGAAGTCCTCGGTGACATTGGGGTGAACGAGAGAGTCGTGAAAATAAGACGAAAATGTACGTTACTGAAAGAATCATTGAAGAATTTGAGCTACACATTCCGTAACAAAGCATTTACCAACTACCACTTTGGGAGTCAGCCTGAGGGTTCAACCACGATCGGTCTACATTCCGACGAGGATATAGTAGAATGTCATAGAGATAGACATGTAATACAAGATTGGGCAGACTGGAAACCTGGTGTAAGAAATATGTTGATTGTGCAGGATGAGGCAACATCTCCAGGGTACTGTCTTCTACAAATACTCCGAGATGATTCACCACAAGCGGCAACATATGTTCTTGATGACGATCATCTAGAAGATGACAAAGGGAGAATACTTCTGAAAAACACGTGCTTTAATTCCGTATTTGCTAAATATGGAAGGCAACAGAATGGTCCAGCTAGAACAAGCAAAGATGTACCAGGATATATGGATCAAGACTTAGTACCGGGGTTTCACTGTGACAGTTGGCCTAAAGAAGGGAGAGAATGGATAGATCGTCGCTGTGTTGGTAATTGGCCATCACGTGATATGAAGAGATCATCTATGAGCAAAGGTTGTCTCGTCGTTCCTGTTGGTAGTAAACTGAATAACCTCCATGACGTAGAATGGAGGATTTCTACATCAATGGCGGAAAGGTTCATGATGTTCGATTTGAATATTACACAGTTAAGGTGTTATGTCATGCTGAAAATAATCAGTAAAACATTTTGTGTTATAAACGGACAAACTTGTATTTCCAGTTTTATGTGCAAATGTACTTTATTCCATTGCATCGAAAATAACCCAGCGTATTTTTGGCGCGATGATAATTTGTTACCATGCGTAATTGTATGTATCCGTACATTACATGAGCGAGTACTTCGTTTACACTGTCCACATTTCATTATACCTGGCAACAATCTCATGGCACAAAGAATTAATCCTGATCAACAACGTCAGTTGCTGAATGTGTTAGACAGTTTGGTCAATTTAAACATGGACATGTTTTGTGCAATAGAAATTGATGATCTGGGAAAGAGGATGGAAATAAAATTAACCGACATGTTGCCCCTGCAAAGAAACATACATGATATTGAACTGAACATTATTGTACAAAAACTTATGAACATCGGCAAACAAACGGGACAGTTTTTACGCGCGATATCACTTGATTGGTTGCACCAAGGCCTTCCTGAAACGGCAATAAACCTTGTTGATGGAATACAGCGACTACAGAGTCAGTATCACATGTTCACTGATACAGAGACAGAAGCATGTACACGTGTTGCTCCTGTTTTATGTACAATGGTTGGTTCACTGTTGGCATCATATAGTGTATACACCAATAATACTGTATCACCAGCAGCAATATGGTGGTTTACAGCAGGTTTCCAGTCAGACGTCTCTTCTAGTAGGTTGAAGCTTGCCTCTGCGTACTACTGTGCTGGTGATATCAATAATGCCGAGTTAACACTACGAGAATTAGAACAAGAGTATACTGATATGGTTGTACCTTTATGTCCGTGTCATCAGTTTGAAAGCGAACCACTTCCCCGTGAATGGGCAAATCAAGTATGTAGAAATAATGAATTGCTGAATAAAAGAATTGCATTCTGTGTTGTATTCTTAAGATGTGAAGCATCCATTATACCAGAAGAACTAAGACACGAACTGTTCCGATCTACTGAAGAAGAAATACAAAACAGGCCAATCTTGGACACTAAATGGATGGATACAGCAGTGGTTGATTCCCTTTCATACATGTACTTCTTACAGTACAAAGTGTACAAACATCAAAGACGTCACCAAGAACAACAACAAGCACTCAGTAAGTTATTGAAAACAACACTCAACACACCAAACCTAGGACATAGAGAAACTGCCTGGAATCTCCTCGGACAGTGTATGGAACAGGAGAACTTGATTGAAGATGCACGGTGGTGTTATGGGAAATCTCTAGAAGTAAGTCCTGGCAATAATGTTGCCAATTTCCACGAGGCAAGGTTACAGTGAGACTAAGACTTGTTGTTTGTGCATTTGTACATGGTAGTTAAGTGTTAACCTGGCTGTTGTGCTGAACACGTAGTACACTGAGCGGCAATGAAAACGCAACACTTACATAGTATATCATAACACATTTCATAAGTATGTGAGCAACGCGAAATTTTGTCATAGAAAAGATATATGCAAGTGACACATGAATATCACTTCGAATCAGATACATTTGTTAAGCAACATAGCTTTTTACCAGTTGTTTTGAGGTCAGTATAAAACAGAAAGTCGCATTTTTTAATGTTTTAAAACAACCGTCAGGAGCGATCCATCGTGTGCATGTACGACGAATTAATCTTATCAAACGTTCATTGAATGCTAGAGGGGTGCTGTTTCGTTGTTGCAGAAAAGCTATGTGAAGTTCAGTTACTTTTAAGAGGCTTATCCACTATATCGCGCACAACTACTAAATTGAAACAATATGCTATATTAAAGCATTGGTGTATTTTCTATGGTCAAAGGGAGATCATCTTTGAGTAATAAATTGATTAAATAATTACCTTGCTAATTTCTTTATAACACTGCTTCGAATCTTGCGCCTCTAAACGCGTATTCGAAACTGCTCGTTTTTAGATTAATAAAATTGTATTATATTTGTCCCAAGGATGGTGAAAGTATCACCATTTGTAACTGGAAATAAATTGCTTGAACGCTATAGCTATTCTTTTAAGACTGATTATTGCACTAAATGGAGAAAAATGCGCTTTTGAATTGCGTGCTTAATTTTCAAAACACAATTTACGTCTAAATATTAATGAACTACATAACTTGAGCATGTAGACTAGTTCAGTAATATGATGTAATACAATTTAGTGTAAAAGTTTGGTGATTAATCTAATATAGTGAGGATAATTATCCAAGAGTTATCGCACTTGACTTCAACACTTTTCTTACATCTTATAATTTTTAATGCATTTTTAGCTTTTTAAACAAGTGAATATGTATTCAAATTTGTATTAAATAAATGAAATAATGACTTCGGTAATTTAAATCGACGAAACTTTGATACCCCACAATTTAGCATAACGACCGATGTTTCGGAGACTGTCTTTGACATATGCACCATGTTTTCTATTAGTTAATTTGTTTTTCCAACTAATCTGTCCATATTTTTCAAAATGCTCGCAGAATATGCGAGCAAATCTCTAGCCACCTATCAGCACGCGGGAAAATGCGGTTTAAGGCTATTCCGCTATGGACGAGTGATTCTTAAAGTATTTTCACGGAAAAAGCTGAAATCTGTAGATAATATATATCGATGTAAGCATACAAAATTTCAAGTTTATAAGTTGACAGATTACATAAATATTCAAGTTTAAAAAGTGTTGCGTTTTCATCGCCGCTCAGTGTACATTGTCTGTACGTTATACATGTGAACATATGTACTAGTAGTTGATGTTGATATATTCCAATAATAAGTGAAATTCGTCTTCTATGGATTTCTAAGGTCGTATGTGGCTTGCGCCATCTTCGGTTTCTGTCTCTAAAATGTGGACTGATCCACAGAATATAGTGAGCGCAACCCAATTTGAATAGTTCATTATGGTTCAACAGTGCAAGGTTTATATTCGATGCTAAACATGTAAATTAGAAAGCAATGTCTTGGTGTCAAAATATTTGAGATTCAATGTGTTTCGTTATTATTTTCAATTTAACAAATAGATGAAAAAATGGAACGGCTGACAGGACAAATACTAAATGCCTCCGGTGTCAGTATACACTGAGGCATAAAAACGGTCATATGGACATGGTGTATCAGGCACTTACCATCCAAGATTTATGTGGGAATCATACAGAAAAAAATATTTTATAAGTTTCCCTTTCTTTTAATTTTAATTTAGAACATGGTATGTATACACATGTACATATAATTTTATCAAAAAGGCATGATACATTTAACATCATATACAATGTAGCTATATAACAAAGAAAGGGTGTGATAAAGTTATACATAAATTTTCTTTAATCTGTTTCAAATTTACATAGAAAAATATACAAACACCACTATTTTATCTTTAGTACGTTCTCTAAAACTGAATGAATAGGAAATATATTTACATGATTTACATTAAAACTACATGCATGGGAATGAAAAACTAGTATATCGCATACATAAAAGCATTTAGTCATAAATAGCACGATCACTGACTACAAATGCACTATATTATTAGTACTAAGGATGGCAACGAATATCTGGATATTCGCATCGAGTTTCGATTATCCGGATAGCATATTGATATCCGTTATAAAAAATGAAAAAAACATCTTATGTCAAAACCTTACGAGAGAAATTGTCAAGTAACACCTATAACAATAGAATACATTTGTTGTCCGTGTCACCACGGCGGTTGGGGTTGGTGTATTTTATTCTGTGGTTACACATTCACGATTGTTAATTGTTAGGTCTGTTTACTTCTTTGACATGGGGTCTCCGTTAGATTCATGATTGCGTGATAATCATTCCCAGTTGGGTTAATTTTTTTGCCCGACAGTAGATTTTAAAATCATGTTAAGTAACAATCCCTGATTGAAACAAGTTGTTAGCTTAATTAATAACTGAATAAGACCCAGGTCCATTAATTGGTTTTAATTTCGCGGATTCACAAAGATGAAATGACGTTTGAGGGGTTACGAATTTTGTGTTTGTTCGACGGCGCATGTTACAAACATTCTTTTCTAATCGGCAGCTTTCTCATCGGCAGAACTTTAACTGGTTGATCTGAGAGACGCATTGAGACATGAAATGCAAGTCTGTCTGATACACAAAGACGATGTTGGTCGCGAAATTATGTTACATTCTAAAATAGCATTATCTTCATTTAAATGCGATTTTAACAACATTCAATTTGATACGAATATCCAGATATTCGTTCAGATACCATTCCGACAATCTGGATACCAATTTTGGTATCCGTTGCCATCCTTAATTAGTACATATACCGATTTAATATAAAGATTCTTGCATTTAAACAGTAAATTAAATTATTCAAAATCAGATATTATTCGATGAAATATATCTAAGAACTTGAAAAACTGACATTTTAATGCTCCCCAGTCAAAAACAAACATATATTTACAGTCCAATACAGACTTACAGATCAGTTCAGTATTTTGTGTGATTATTGGATGAGGGCGAACCATTATATGAATAAAATGTATGGTAAATAATAATGTATATATACAATGTTCACACTTATATAATAAAACATCACAATGACCCTTAATTGGTATGCATGTATTGTACATACCAGGGCCCTTCTTTAAAACATGTTTCTAAGTACAGCACAAGTCTATATTAATAAGCTTATGCCTTACATCAGAATAGCAATGTTACAGTAGAACTAGCAGCCATGTCACAGCTGGTAATGTTCTGGAAATATACCAGTTTACTAACTACATGGTATTCAACATTATGCTATGCTGTTGAAAAATTAAATCTTCATGAATGGAATGTTATGAACGTTTAGGCCGATCCCAGACGAAAACATGAAGTGGACACTAAAAAGCTAAACACCTAGGGTGCATTCGAAACGTCAGTTCTCTCTGTTCCAGAACAGATGGAACAGAGAACAGTCTTACGAACAGCCCGGAACAGTGTTCCGGACACGTTCTATCTGTTCCCAAATAAAAGGTGGTGCAGGCAGAACAGGTCACGTGATTTCAACGAAAACGAGACAACCGGAAACTTCACGAAATGTGTTATTCAGATCACCTTGGCAATAGTATGTTAACGGAGAAAAACGGAAATCACCGAACTTTTATGTTTGGAAATTTTCTTGTGTCATATTTCTTCAACAAATATAACGGCTGCAACTGACAATATCGTCAACCTTAAAAGTTTTATTTTCTACATTTATTTATTTATTTTATTGTTACTTCCTGTTCTGTCCCTGTTCCATTTTGTTCGTAAGGTACTTGGAGTGGAACATTCGGAACACTGTTCAGAACAGTTTTATTTTGTTCGTAAGATGCTGGAACAGGAACAGAAGGAACACTGTTCCAAGTGTTCCAGAACAGACGCTACGAATGCACCCCTATACACATCTACAATGTGATTCTGTAGTCCTTCATGTACACACTATCGTCTGTAATTTAGTGTATTGTTTCAGTCTATAAGGCTATGTTTCAAGTTTATCATCAATACAAGTGTATGCGCCTTCATGAACACTCAGATATCTTAACTAATGTATCACCAAACAGAATGCAGTCACCTTCAATACAAGCATGGATTTTTAAGTAACAATCACTTGTCTTTGACTTGGAGAATGTGAAATTGTCCGCAATAATGTCGAAACATGTGGGCAAAATCATCACTTATTATTACATTGTTTCCATAACCCTTTACTCAAAGGATAAGTCAATTCACACTCACATCCAATATGCATCACCGATTATTTTCCAATTATGTGTATGTTTAGTAACAGAGATGACACGACCGATAGCCACACATCATATAACATATATTTGTTTATATAATGTCTACAAGCACTAGGTGATTATCCTCAGTTTATCACATATATTATACCCAGGAGTCAGCCCCTTCCTGTCCCTGATCCTGTCCTAACATAACCTGACTTGGGCTTGCTGGGCGATTTTTCTTGTTCACTCGAGCGTACAACGGCTCCTGGGATGGACTACCTGGTTGTTGACCCTGTGGACAGAAAATAAACAATCTTGTTACTGAGAATGATACATTTAAATGTGTTTGTTGGTTAGCATTCCACGAATATAGTTATAAGTATGTGGTCATCTGGAGCCCGTTGCTTAGCCAAGCTGCTAACAAGTGCTTTAAATGTTGGTTTGCAGTTGACAGATAGAGTTATAAGTGTGTGATCAGATGGTATTTCCTCTCTTTTGAGCGCGCGTGAGCATGTATTCATTGAATGAAATGATGTGTATGTTTTGAGTGGAAGATTTTGGTGCGCGTGTCTGTGTGTGCTTGAAATATACTGTATGATCATATAACACTAAAATGTTAACTAACCTTATTGATGCTTTAAAAACTTTTCTCTCCGTTACTTACCCATTTATCATGTGTATTTTGTTTGTATTACATGTTTATTTATAAACATTGTATATCAGAGTTGTAGACTATGTACTTGTTACTTGTCTTAATAAATATATGTTCGGTTCTGTTCTGTTCTGTTCTTATTGGTCAATCACCCCTGGCTTCAAGAAAAGAGACAGTTGTGAACTACAGAGAATCTGCAGCACAAATACAATCATGAGAAATTAATGACGTAGAGGTCAGCTGAGATTCGAACCAGGGACTGTTCAATCCATAGTCAAAACTGTTACCCATGCTATCGCTATGCCATGACATAATACTTCAAAATAAACACTACAATCTAGGCCCTACTCCTACTATAGTCATACTTCTGTAGTTTGGTATTTATTGAAGTGATGCTTGCATCAAACGCATCTCTGAACAACATTTACCTTTGGAATTGAACAAAATATGCAAAAGTTATTACTGCATAAGTAAAAATAAATGTTCTTAAATTAATGCCCACAGCTTTGAAGCATTAAAGCACTGATACATTACTTTTTTTAATTAATTGAAAGAAAGCAAACAAATCGCTGGCTAAGAATGAGAAGTTCGTAATATAGGCACTATAAGACTAATGCATATCTAAGATCTACACCTTAAGGCGCTTTTTATGAGCCTATTTACATGAAAATCGGAACATGCCACGTTGATCAAACTGAAGTTTGAAAAACTTGTTTTACCATAAGTAAGGAGTGATTGTCGGACATTTTTTCTTGTTTTCTCAAAATACTGATTTTGTAGTTACGACCTTCTTACTCTAAGCCAGCGAAATGTTGAACCAATTAATACAGTTTAGATTTAATACATTGAATGTAAAAGTGTATATCATTTGATAACAGATCATTTAACTTACCGGTGCCATATTTGGAAATAAAGGGACAGCCCCTGCTGGGGGTTTATTTCTTTGATTCCTCTGTTCATCAATAGGAGCATAACCAGGACCGATGTCATTCATGGGCACTGCATCAAGACGACCCGGATTGCTTCCACCATACATATCTAGAAATAGAGTCACATAAATTATAATACCAAATTCAAACAAGTTGAAACATTATTTTTATTAAATGACAAATAATTGTTTCAAGTGGTAAAAACTGATAATCAAGAAACAAGATATGTTTAATATGTTATGTTACAAAACCCATTAAACAAAGAAATTGATAAGTTTTTCAGACCTCAGAAGGACGTAAATTGTCAGGATTAAATCCAGTTTTCTACAATTGTTTTAATCTTTCTGGCATTAAATGAAGGTATTACGAGTAAGAAATTAAACTTGCCTACTATGTTCAAAGCTAAAATAAAAAAATTTGAGAACACACTTAAAATTTAAATACCCTTTATATACAAAACCATTAAATACTATTAGTTTAAGAAATTCAACTTGTCTTCTATGTTTATAGGTGAGAACACACTTCTTTAACGCCCTTTATATACATAACCATGAAATAATGTTATCAATAATGTATACCTCTTTGATCTAGTGCTGGGTTACTGATTCCTTGCACCATTCTTGGATCAGTTCCCATTGTGTTATGGTTTGTGGTATAGCCATTACCTCGTCGAGATGCTAGTGTCGTGTCATCATATCCTTGGCTATATTTTGGTCGATTCATTGTACTAAATGGTGTTGACATATTGCTGTTTGGTTGACTGCTACTGAAAGAATGGTTCACAATAATGCCATAGAATGCAACACTCACCACACAAAGTGACGTCTCAAAATGCATATCACACATGTTTATGCAATGCCAAAGAGTGTAGCCTTTATTTGCCATGCAGTCAGCTTCTTGCTGAAAAAATGACAGGCATGCGAGTGCATACACCTGGACTTGAACTCTGGTAGCCATATAAGACGTCAAGCTAACATCAAGCATGCTAACCACTGGGCTACAGATAGACAGAGAAACCTCAACTATCAGCATTACTTCTGCCAGGCAATTAGGTCCGGACCAAAACATCATTTCTCTAAGTATGATTTGAAGACAGTATTGAAACTTATTGGTATTTAATTGATATGTGATATACCTACCCTGAACCTAATATTGGAGGATTGAAATCTTTCTCCATATATCCCATTTCCTGATAAACTTTGTGTAAAACTTTCACCTCCCACAATGTCTGACATACCTACACAATGTAACAATAGGCATATATTAAACATACTATATAAATACACATACTGTAAAATCACTATTTTTCGCGGGGGGGGCTAAATTTCGTGGATTTCGTGGTTCATCTTCAACCACAAAATCAAATCAAAAAATAATTTTGACCCATAATTTATTACCTGAAATTTCAAATCTACGAATTAACGTCCCATCGAAATGGTCTTTTTTACCCAAACCACAAAATTTTGTCTCATCAAAATTAAATGATTTTAGAGTATGCTGTGTTCATAACAAGAAAATTCACATCCTCAAATAATAAACAAATTTACTCTGCATGTAACTGAACCAATCATTACCCTCTTTAAACCACCTTGTCAGATTGTCAAAGGGCAAGAACTCTGCAATATCTGTACTGATGCACATCTCAGTCAAACAAACACTCGTCATAGTGATCATTTGTATGCAGTTTCATCGGAATTCTTTCACAATTGTGATAGTGGTGTAAGCCACATCATTGTTTTGATGGTTTGGTTGCTTATTCAAGTTCATGTTTCTTAACAATTTTCCAATTTTATACAGTGTCCGAGTCACCTTACTATTTTTCTCGGTTGTACCCTAAATTTCTAACTAGGACTAACTTACCTGTCCAAAAGGAACTAGGTAAATTAACAGAAATTGCAATACAATGCAGTCTAACACTGGAACTGCCATACAATATGTTTGTCATGAGGCCAAAAATAAAATATTGTTTGTTTCCCCTTCCCGACCCAGGCAAAATAGGGTTGGGTAGGTAGGTAGGTAAAATATTTTTTTTTTTTAAATATTTTATTCTGAAAAAGTTGGTCAAGAACACTTTAAATATTTGTCTATTTATATATACACTTTACTGCTTTATATACTATTTTGCTTTAAATTGAAATATGAATAAAAATTCAATGTGACCTACTTTGACAGAATAAAGTATTTAGAAGATAATGAATACTGAATAAATGTTTGTTTAAATTTCTCTGTAAATATTTGTATAATAAAAACATATGTACAGAAATGTATCAGATGCTTTTGCAAAATGTCAATGCAGTACTCACATTTTTTCTTAAGTTTGCAAGAAAGTTTATAAAATTATTGAATAAAGGTGCATGTATAACAGACACTAAGAGGAATTTGATGTCATTAATGAAACTTTATTTATCACCAGTTTTATTAATGAACATAAACTATGGGAGTTTTCACAGCAGTAATGGCCCACAATGTTATATATATATATGTTTTTATTCAATGGCCCACAATGTTAACACATTCTATCAAAAGCATCTAGGATTAACAATACACCACAAGCCATAGAAATTGAGTGCTAATTGTTTAATTAATCCTTTGAAGAATCGCCGAATGTCAGAATGTTTACTGTTACTAGTGAAAGTAATTTTCACGCCTGTGTTAATTTTATGCAACACCGTTGCAAATCAAAACAAATGAAAAAATGGCAGATTAACTGATTATATCGGACATTAATTAGACCCCATGTGGTATGCAATAAGCAAAAGTGACACTTCAAAAGGTGTTGCCAAGATGTTAGTTAGTTTCAATGGGTGATATACTCGTTGATAGCAATCGGGACTATGGCCCGTATTCACATGTCGTTCCTCCACTCCAACTCGACTCACCCTAACCTAAGGGAGCCTCAAGTGTAGCTGGAGTGACGGTCGAGTTAGTGAAGCTCGAGTGGAGATTTGGTATTCACATACATTTATCGACCTCCACTCTCTTGAGTGAGTGACCGTTATAATACATGGTAGGATAGTAAACTGTGTAAACAATCCATGATAAATTATTGAATAGGGTTTTTTAGTTTCGGTGCATTTTCATGATATAAACAAAGTCAAATTCTAATTTTGATGACGTTTATGTTATTTGAGATGAATACTTATTTGAACTCACAAAAATAAGACCTTAGTTTGAATACACAATAATAATAATGATAATAAGATTATAAAAAAAGTTGGACCCATTTACATTAAACTTAGTTGTAATTACATGTAGCGTTAATCAAACGCATACTTATTAATATGTTTTCAATAATAAAATAAACATCAAATTAAATGTAAGACAATGTACACCAGTTTTAAACGATACCGTGCCATAATCCAGCATTGTTGTGGAAGCAGGACCAATAATATCATATCAATATGAATTTCCTCAGACCGATGGGCCGGAAGTTTCAGATTAATAATTTAGAAATCATATGAAATAAAATCGGTTACTCTTTTTATCAGTAGCTCACTCTCCTGTGCCGTTTGTTGGGCAACTTACTACATATACAACGCAGCCAAGCCAGGTCACTTGAACGCCAATACTTCCTAGAATGTCATTTTGAGAGCGACCATGGTGTATTAAGATAATTAAATACATATTTTAAAAATGTACATCTAGCTTATGCATGTACTAATATATTTAAAGTTGATTGCGAAACATTTTTTACAATTAATTTCAATCAATCTCGACACACAATTCTTAATTATATTCATCGTCTAAATTGTATCAATTAACAAAAAGAGAAGAGCTCCAAGTTTTTGCCTATTATACAGAACGTCATATTTGAATGTTTGTGTGCATTGAGAAAGACTAAAAGAGATGTTCTGTCCGGCAAAATTTATGTTTAATCTTCGGTGTGGCGTGATATGGGATCGAACCCGTATCCCAACACTCGACACGGGCACTCTACACAATATCCTGGCGAAATTCTTGCACATTAGTGATTGCAACAGAAACAACATACATGTTTGTGTGACAAGTGGCCACGTTTTTATTTTAATGAAAATATTTTAGTTATCTTCACGGGATTAAAAGCAATAAAAAGCAATTATTAAATATATCAATCATTATATAAATGTACTTGTTTGAATTTTTTTTATTCATGTTCCTTATATTATACACATGAATACAATACACCATGTTATTCATTAACTTCGCACTAAAAGTTCTAACTTTAAATTCCACATATTTCAGACATGTTCCGCAACTTAACTTTAAATGGTTCCAAACAAATTCTGTAGGTTCACAAAATATTACAAAATTAATATTACAAAATGTGTATTTAAGGTTCGTTGGTTTATTTATCTTGAAAATACAATAACTTTATTAGTCAAACATTCGTGTGCTAAATCGGTATTCACATAACCCTACTTGAGTGTAGCTGGAGTCACTGTCAAGTGACCTTTTTGCCCACTCGAGAAATCCCCACTCAGTCGAGTGAACTCCAGCGTCACTTACCGTTGTGAATACCAATTTCTAGTTAGGTCGGATGCCCACTCAAACGCACGGACGAAACGATCATTAAAATCGGATTATCTTAGCGAGTGAGAGTGGAGGGACGGTCGAGTGGAGGATGTGAATATGGCCCTATGAAATGCGGTCTGAAATCCGGAAATCATATTTTTCAGTTCTCAAAATCGAAAGCGACTTTGATTTCGCTTTGATGCGCTAATTAGGCGAAGTGAGACTAATTAAGGCGACTTCTTCGCCTGAATCGGCCTCTGTGCCGATCCCTGCATTTCGTACTGTGCACATTCGTACCAACAGACCGATTTTGGTACGAAAAGAACGATTTTGGTACGAAATAAAATTATTTTTTTCAGAAGGTCGAGAAAATATTTTGAGTCGGGCATTTTTGGCATGAGTCGGTCGGGAAGGGGAAACAAATAATATTTTATTTTTGGCCTGAGTGATAAGTTTTTACTAAAACACTATCTACACTTACAGATACTGCATATTTCTTTGTTCTGTGATTATAAACTTCATTCACTTTTGTCAAAAACATGAGACGAGGTAAACCTCCATCGTTACAAAATGATCTGTAAATGAATTGAAAGATTAACATTACAGAAAATATTAAAATAAGTATAGTAAAACTAACAAAGGGCCGTAACTCTGGTAAAAAATGACACAGCTTAAATTCCTTCCTATACGGTTAACTACATATTTTGGTTGTTAATTTGTGAAAGTTTAAAGAAATTTTGCTCAATGGTTTGTGAGGAGTTCAACACAAGATTTGTGTTATGTACATACGAACAGACGGTCAGCCCTAATGCTATATGCCCCCAACATTTAAATAAGTAAGGGGGCCACGATAACATGAAATGTTGAACTTCAGTAGATTACAGTTAATGTAAAGAACCATATGTGGGGGACATAGTCATCAGTGTTCAAATCTGCAACTTTCAACACCGGTACACTGAGGCAACACATAATCAGCAAATTTGGAAGCAAATAAAACATAACAGTACAAAACTGACTCGGCAAATAAAATATAACATTTCAAAATATTACTTGGCAAATAAAATGTAACATTTCAAAATTTTACTTGGCAAATAAAATATAACATTTCAAAATTTTACTTGGCAAATAAAATGTAAAATTTTAAACCTAATTAACAAATGAGATGAAATATTTTAAACCTAATTGGTAAACAAAATGTAGTATTTTCACACTTACTTGGCAAATTCTTGATTATGTTGTATGACTTCATTTAAACACGCTAGGACAGCACACACTGTTTCATCTGATAATTCCTTGGGTCGATTCTCTTGTGGTAAATTGCTGATCAATTGTTTCATAGCATATTTACCTGCAACATAACAATATAGCATAACAGGTATGGTTAACTTGGCATACACATGCAAAAAGTCTCAATGCATCTAAACAACACCAAAAAAATCTAACCATTTACTCCATGTAAACACAGCTTAATTATCATCATCTTCCAAACACCAGAATTCTATACAAGTGCACCTGTCAATATTATTATGTCCACCTGGGGTTACCAGCCGCCACTACCAGGCTGGCATAACATTGACTGGTACATTAATCACCAATTATTACTTTTGAAACCTATATGCAGAAGGTGTACAAAATATCGCTAAATGTTTAAGATCAATAATTTGGTGTCTATGGAGTGATTTTTACCAATAAGCATTACAAGGCTTGGTACCAAGTACCGGGTATTCATGCGGAGTTTTATTCATAATCTGAACAATGGTTAAGGAGAACGAGCATGGACAACTTTGTGACATTCATCTAAACAAACATCTTATCCAACAAACAATCATAATGTCTCCCCCCAATTCACTATACGGGAGACATAGTAACAAGTTTCAGTCAGAGACCAATTAAAATATTTTAAAGAGCAAAATATAGAACTGAGACAAACATTAATTGTACTGAATATTTGGACCTTACCAACTAATTCTTTGTTTCTTTCATCTATAGAAAGGTTCCGTAAAGCTGTAGCAGCAGCCCCAACAACTCGTTCTACTTCATATGTTAACAGATCTACAAAATTTGGCAACCCTTTCTCCTTTCTTACTAACGCTCGAATCTCACTGGCAGGCTGAAACAAAACAATACAACATATTATAATCAGACTGTGTATGTACATTTATGTTAACTTGCCAATATGGCAGATGTTTTAAAAACAAAAAATATAGGTGTGAGCTTTTTAGCTACTTAATATGGATTTTCCTTGGAATTTACAAATTCTACAAGTAATTTGTGATGCACAGAGACAAATGCAGGAGTCTTGTCTTAGATGGCTTTAATCATAGAACAAACTTATCTACATAGCAAAGACATTCTGGGGATTTCTTTAATGTCCATGCCACCAAGACTCAATCTGAGCTGCAAATAGTAACTCAGAAAACACATGGGCTTAGACAGGAGTTTATCTAGAGATGGTTTCAATTATAGAAGTTGTTTACAAGACGTGTATACTTGTTACTTTAGGTAGCACGGGCAATACAAAACGGGCGACGAATAGTAACCAGAAGCAGATTTTCCTGTTATGATGATACTCATTTTAAATCAACTACTGGTAGCACTCGTTTAACATAAAATCTCCGAACTATATAAATATAGCATACCTTCCAATCACACGCAGCCAGATTCTGTATGGCTCCACATGCAGCTTCCAGTGTGATAGGATTTGATGCGGACAGTAACAACAGGAAGTATCGTACAGCATCAACTCCCCACAATCCTTTGTATTCATTAGAACCTGGTGGCAACTTTGGCAATTCTCTGCAAAACATTTATTTCAAAATTAATTTATTTTTCATTTTTTCTAAGAAATTGATCAACGGTGACATTATAGTATGGTACACTGACATAATAGTTTCAATTGACGCATACTACATTAACAACTCTCAAAAACATTTGAATGAATAAGCTGCTATTAGTGGTAAAAGCGGGATAACTCTATTAGTTTTAATATTATCTAGCTGGTTATCAACCAACATGACCTTGCTAGTATGGTTATATGGGTTACTGCAATAGGTGATCCTACTGAATAGAAAATTGGCTCATAATGATATCCTGTAAATTGAAGGTATCACACAAGTGAACGACGGCTCAGAAATTCATTTTTAAGCCTCAAGTTTTGAAACCAATGAAAGGTTAGGACCAATTAAAGATTACAACAATTGACAGGTTAGGACCGCATGATTACAACCATTGAAAGGTAAGGACCAATTAATGATTACAACCATTGAAAGGTTAGGACCAATTAATGATTACAACCATCGAAAGGTTAGGACCAATTAATGATTACACCCGTTGAAAGGTTAGGACCACTTAATGATTACAACCATTTAAAGGTTAGGACCGATTAATGATTACACCCATTGAAAGGTAAGGACCAATTAATGATTACAACCATTGAAGGGTTAGGACCAATTAATGATTACAACCATTGAAAGGTTAGGACCACTTAATGATTACAACTATTGAAAGGTTAGGACCAATTAATGGATTACAACCATTTAAAGGTTAGGACCACTTAATGATTACAACCATTGAAGGGTTAGGACCAATTAATGATTACAACCATTGAAAGGTTAGGACCAATTAATGATTACAACCGTTGAAAGGTTAGGACCATTTAATGATTACAACCATTGAAAGGTTAGGACCAATTAATGATTACAACCATTGAAGGGTTAGAACCACTTAATGATTACAACTGTTGAAAGGTTAGGACCAATTAATGATTACAACCATTGAAAGGTTAGGACCACTTAATGATTACAACCATTTAAAGGTTAGGACCACTTAATGATTACAAACATCAAAAGGTTAGGACCAATTAATGATAGCAACCATTGAAAGGTTAGGACCACTTAATGATTACAACCATTTAAAGGTTAGGACCACTTAATGATTACAAACATCGAAAGGTTAGGACCAATTAATGATAACACCCGTTGAAAGGTTAGGACCACTTAATGATTACAACCATCGAAAGGTTAGGACCAATTAATGATTACATCCATTGAAAGGTAAGGACCACATGATTACACCCATTGAAAGGTTAGGACCAATTAATGATTACACCCATTGAAAGGTTAGGACCACTTAATGATTACAACCATCGAAAGGTTAGGACCAATTAATGATTACACCCATTGAAAGGTTAGGACCGCTTAATGATTACACCCATTGAAGGGTAAGGACCAATTAATGATTACAACCATTTAAAGGTTAGGACCACTTAATGATTACAACCATTTAAAGGTAAGGACCACTTAATGATTACGACCATCGAAAGGTTAGGACCACTTAATGATTACAACCATTTAAAGGTTAGGACCACTTAATGATTACAACCATTTAAAGGTTAGGACCACTTAATGATTACACCCATTGAAAGGTTAGGACCACTTAATGATTACAACCATCGAAAGGTTAGGACCAATTAATGATTACACCCATTGAAAGGTTAGGACCGCTTAATGATTACACCCATTGAAAGGTTAGGACCAATTAATGATTACACCCATTGAAAGGTTAGGACCAATTAATGATTACATCCATTGAAAGGTAAGGACCACATGATTACACCCATTGAAAGGTTAGGACCAATTAATGATTACACCCATTGAAAGGTTAAGACCAATTAATGATTACATCCATTGAAAGGTAAGGACCGCATGATTACAACCATTGAAAGGTTAGGATCACTTACATGCTATCCACATTTTGACCGGCTTTTCCTTTAGATCCTTTCTTTTTTCCTCCTCCACCAAAACATCCGGTTTTCTCTGTAACAATCAATATGGTCTGTGTTATAGTTCTATCAAGACTCAGTCTAGGAAAATATTTACATACATGTATAAAGCAAGAATAATCCTCTGCTGGTGGGTGTGCAGCAAACATCTAGGTACGGCACAGGTACCAATTCACGCCTTGTCAAAGTAAGACTGGGTTATTCTAACTCAAGAAAATAAGTAGTAGTCCAGATGGGAATTGAACTCTGTCAGTCACAAAGCATGTGCTGTACCGCTTTCCACTTTTTTATTTGAACCTGTGCCATAGATTTTGTAAATTATTTCATCTTGACCCACAGGACAGCTTACTGTATCATTGATAACGAAAAAAAATGTATATTTATATTTTGCTTTCAATAAATACATATAAATTTTACAAAATGTTTTTCTCGTTTTAGACTTTATCAATGATACAGTTACCTGTGCTTGATCCTAGATTGTACTAGGACTACCATTTTGATCACCTGTCACTAGGATCCAATGAACGAAACAACCTCTCAAACAAACATAAGGATTTTCTATAATTTGACCTAGATGATGACCAAAGATGAAGCATGTTCAAACTAAATGACCTGTTACAACATTATGACCTATTTCTGTAGCATAGAAAAGGTCTTAATACAAAGTTTTTGACTCCAAATAACCCAATATCATAAATGATTTTGATCTAAAAGGGATGACCATTGTGACCAACTACCTGGTACATTAAAGATTAATACTAAACTGTGACCTGTAGATTATATACAACAGTTTTCTGTGTTGAGCAAACTCCCTGTGGAATTTGCAATCATTGGTAATGGTCAAGAGGTTGGTTCTCTAAAGAGGAAATATTTATAGTAAATATCAACTTAGGGAAAGTTTGAAACTCTTGTTTCAAGAGGTTGTTGCTTTATGCCTCGGTCCCACTGAGCATTCTTGGCCTCAGTGATGTGCTACTGATTTACATGAATTAGCTTCGGGAGGCATCGGGATCAAGGATATCACAATTTTTCTAACTATTACCCTGATGCATCCCCTAGAGCATGAGGACCCTTTTCCCCGATGCCTTGCGATGCCTACTTATGTAATTAGGAGAACATCGTCGGCAAAAACATCTTAGTGGGACCCAGGCATTACAGAGGACCATTCTGGAGAGGTAGTATCTTTTATCTTAGATGGCTCAATATCAAACTTGATCTAGACTTATTAGACATAACCAAAAGGCTTTATAAAGATTAGATCGAAATTGTTACCCTAGTGACTACAATTCTTTTTTAAGATTTTACCTAGATACCAAACTTTTGACTCAGTGTATAGATCTTGACTTAGATTTAGTTTCATGAAGATAAGGCAAACACAGTCACCTCTCATCAGACCTACTTATTATCAATAGCAAATTTTAGAACTTCAAATTTTTTTTCTAAACTTAATGCCACATTAATCGATTTTTTAATAGAAACATTGGAACCAGAGTAGATCCAAAAACTTCACACTCTTAGCCAACCAATTCTCTGTTTTCCTGAATCCTGCTTGTTAAGAGATAAAATAACGAGCTCCTTTAGACACCAAGGTTGACGAAACACTCCTACGATATCCAGCACTTTTCACAAACACACCCAAGATATTTTCACTATATATTAACACTCTGGTCGATTCTTTACCTCCTTTCGCTTGCTGCTTTTGTTTCTTCAATGTTGCTGTACGTTTTTTATAAAAGTCCGGATCCTCCACTTCCTGTATTCTGAATGAAAGATTCCGTAATGTACACACACAGTTTTCTACCGGTTTATTGTCCAAGTTATTCTGGTCTATTGCAGTTCTTAACGTATGAATTAATGATTCAACAAGTCCATGACATTCACGTAATTTTCTCCTCGCTTCAACACCAGCAGAACTCACATTTCTGTAGACAAGAAAAATATACACATTTATAAATCATGATTGTGAAAGAGATTTTATGTTTTTTTTAAGATATTTTTTAATCATCCTATAAATAAACTATAAAACCTCCTATTGTCAGAGAACCAGAATTTTGTTAAATATACGTCATAAAAGACAAACCACTGTTTATTTTTGTAATTTTGATAAAACGAAAATTAACAAACATGCCATATCCTCACAAAGTACCTCTTGGATAGGTATATGACAATACAACCAAGTATAAGCCATAAATATAAACACAATCATACAAGATCAGAACAAGTCCAGTGACGTCAGACTAGCTGTACGACGTCGGTCACCAAGACTATAGTTAAGTCGGTTTGTCTCTTGACTACTAACCTCAGACTCAATATGACCCAATTATCTCTAGACTGACAATTAATTAATATTGTCTTACCTTAGAACACCAGTGGCATTCCTGAAAACTGTTGTCCAGGGTTCACTAGGTTGGAACGGGGACTGACCCCTTCTTTCCCAGCCAGAGTGTGGAATAATGACAACATTGACTAACACAGCCAATCCATCGTCGATTATTGGTCGCTTTAACTCCTGAAGCAATAACAGTTAGATAGTTTATAGAATGAAAACAATGACATCAGGGTAAAACAATAGCACCACCTTAATTGAAAGTGATGGTTATATCTGGATACTCCAAATGAGATGACTTCATTTGTGAGGGTATAAATGAAGAGCTTACGTAGTACATGCATTCTCAATTGACTCCACTCTAGGGACGGTATTCAATATTGATCTTATTTGATTTGAGAATAAGGAGGAGAGCCAATCATATCACCTGTTACTGACCAAGAGTTTAATATGGTGTGATCTGATTGATTATCCTTATTCTTCAGTCAAGTAAGATCAATAATGAATACCAGCCAAGGTGTTGACATGTTGAAATTGGGAATTGAGTAAAATCTAATAGATTTATTTTGGTTGTAAAAGCTTAAGACATTTAGCAAAGTCTAATGGATTCCCTTGAATATCTTCTACAAAATGTCACTAAATAAATGGGCCAAGCATTCTCAAAATTGGCGTCTGTTTAATGACATAAAACTGTCAACGGAAAAGCTGAAGTACATTAAATAGACCGACAAGCTATCAATATGAATTTGATGAAAACATTAACGGACAGAGAGAATATATCTTACATCACTAGAGGACAAGTTCCAGAGTACACCAGTGACAGAATCTTTCACATCTTCATCCTGTGTTTTCCTCAGCAGTCTTACAAGTGCTGGTATACCACCTGCATTCTTCACAGTTTTCTGTAAATACATGAATAAACTAAAACTGTGACCATTGACACGGGTGCCCCCATTGGGGTACCGTATATAGTGAAAGTAACAAGAGGGCCATGATGGCCCAATATTGCTCACCTGATTATAAACCCTGCACAATTTTCACCCAAAGGAATAATTTGAACATCTTGGTAGAAAACCACAAGATGATGCTACATACCAATTATCAAAACTCTAGGCAGTGTAGTTTTAGGCAAGAAGGTATTAATATGTTTTCCCTATATAAGTCTATGTAAAACGGTGACCCCCGAGTGGGGCCAATTTTGACCCCAGGGGCATAATTTGAAAAATCTTGGTAGGGGACCACTAGATGATGCTACATACCAAATATCAAAGCTCTATGCAGTGTAGTTTTAGACAAGAAGATTTTCATATGTTTTCCCTATATAAGTCTATGTAAAACGGTGACCCCCGGGGCTGGGCCAATTTTGACCACAGGGGCATAATTTGCACAATCTTGGTAGGGGACCACTAGATGACGCTACATACCAAATATCAAAGCTCTTAGGCATTGTAGTTTTAGACAAGAAGATTTTTATATGTTTTCCCTATATAAGTCTAAGTAAAATGGTGACCCCCAGGGTGGGGCCAATTTTGACCCGAGGGGAATAATTTGAACAATCTTTGAAGAGGACCTCTAGCTGAGTCTACATACCAAATATGAAAGCCCTGGCCCAAGCAATTTCGGAGAAGAAGATTTTTTAAGGTTTTCTCTATATAACTCTATGTAAAACTAAGGCCCCCCGGGGCGGGGCCAAATATGACCCCAGGGGCATAATTTGAACAATCTTTGTAGAGGACCTCTAGCTGAGTCTACATACCAAATATGAAAGCCCTGGGCCAAGCGGTTTCTGAGAAGAAGATTTTTTAAGGTTTCCCCTATATAACTCTATGTAAAACTAAGGGCCCCCGGGGCGGGGCCAATTTTGACCCCAGGGACATAATTTTAACAATCTTTGTAGAGGACCCCAAGGTGATGCTACATACCAAATATGAAAGCTCTATGCAGTGTAGTTTTAGACAAGAAGATTTTTATATGTTTTCCCTATATAAGTCTATGTAAAACGGTGACCCCCGGGGCTGGGCCAATTTTGACCCCAGGGGCATAATTTGCACAATCTTGGTAGGGGACCACTAGATGACGCTACATACCAAATATCAAAGCTCTTAGGCATTGTAGTTTTAGACAAGAAGATTTTTATATGTTTTCCCTATATAAGTCTAAGTAAAATGGTGACCCCCAGGGTGGGGCCAATTTTGACCCGAGGGGAATAATTTGAACAATCTTTGAAGAGGACCTCTAGCTGAGTCTACATACCAAATATGAAAGCCCTGGCCCAAGCAATTTCGGAGAAGAAGATTTTTTAAGGTTTTCTCTATATAACTCTATGTAAAACTAAGGGCCCCCGGGGCGGGGCCAATTTTGACCCCAGGGGCATAATTTGAACAATCTTTGTAGAGGACCTCTAGCTGAGTCTACATACCAAATATGAAAGCCCTGGGCCAAGTGGTTTCTGAGAAGAAGATTTTTTAAGGTTTCCCCTATATAACTCTATGTAAAACTAAGGGCCCCCGGGGCGGGGCCAATTTTGACCCCAGGGACATAATTTTAACAATCTTTGTAGAGGACCCCAAGGTGATGCTACATACCAAATATGAAAGCTCTAGGCCTTACGGTTTCAGAGAAGAAGATTTTTGAAGTTTCCTTTTTGAAAATCTATTTTTAGCCTGTGTGACCTAGTTATGCGACGGACTGGAATTTTTTTAACAACTTTGGTAGAGGTCCACCCAAGGAACATTCCTGTTAAGTTTTATCAAATTTGGCCAAGCGGTTTAGGAGGAGAAGTCGTTTGAAGAAATTGTTGACGGACGCACGACGCACAACGCACGACGCACGCCGCACGACGCACGCCGCACGACGGACGATGGACATCTCGGTATGACAAAACCTCACCATGACCACATTGTGGTCAGGTGAGCTAATAACAAAGGGCAATGACACTGATGTAAATTCACAGTCAACTAAACATGAAGATTGTTAATTTAGACTTTATACAAATCCTGAATCGGCCTGATCATCTGTCACCGATCTGTCCGTCTTTCTATGCTTTAGTCTGAAAGACTAATGTTTAGTCAAATAGTTAATTAATATAAGTTAATTCAAACATCTTGACACTAGTCGTGAAATTACCAGAAATCAGAAAAAAAATTATAGCTTATTACCTTATTTTCTTCATTATTCCGTCCATATGACAGATTTTTCAATGCACCGCAGGCATTTTTGTGTACTTCTGGGAATTCGCTGTTCAACAAATCAACCAATAAAGGGATCCCATCGAGACCCTTTATTTTCAGTTTAATGCCGTCATCCATGTAACTAAGATGTGTTAGGTATGCAGCAGCATTAGCTTTGATCATATCACTAGGATGACTAAGGAAGTCTATTACTTCTTGTAAATCCGGGGAGCGCCATCTCATTGCTACAAAACAAACAAGATGTGTGTAAGATATGTATGCCCCATGTAAGCAAAATACTACTAGAGCAAAATCTCATTGCTACAAAACAAACATGATGTGTGTAAAACATGTATGCATCATGGAAGACAAATACTACTAACTTAAAAATCAATAGCAGCCATATACTGTTGCTTGCCAGCCTCCATGTAAAGTTTGAAGGTCCTAGGGTAAAGCTTTTTTGAGTTATTGAATGGAAACCATTTGGTCTACTGACTGACCAGCATTGCCTGTGAAGCAGTTTTGTGAAGAATATCAATTATACAAGTTGCAGATTCAGATATATAGACAGCTTTATGAAAACTACTGTTTATGGATCATACATGACCAAAATTATTGTTCCATGGGATATAATTTCGCGGTAAAAGGCAAACCACAAAATCCATGAAATTTAATGCCCCACGAAAATTTATGATTTTACAGTATATAGGTACATACTTCCAGCATTAGATGGAGACCTTCGTCCATCATCCATATACCCATCCATATGTTGTTGTGATCCCATGTGTGGTGGTGGACCCATACTATCATCAAAGTAATGACCTGGTGGTTCCTGTCCATCTAACTGGTCATACTGTGGTGGGTGATCTGGTGCAAATCCACCCGGACCTAAAATAATGTAATATACAAATATTTATTACAAGTGCTGCATACAATTTGATTTCATAATCCAGGAGTTCTACAACAGCATTATTTTAAATCTTGAAAACGAGTCGCAAATTGGTTTTGTGTGCCATAAGAGCATTTCCCAACACTTTAACAAGGCTTTCATTGCAAAAATTTATTTTAGTTTAAATAACCATAACTTTGTCAATTCTTTGAATATTTTCACCAAGTAACTTTTATTTTGTGTGAAAAGATCATTCTTTCTAACGCAGCAAAATCTGGATTTCAGGATTATTTCAGATTTTTAGGACCCCCTGAAAATCATGAAGCCCTCCACTCCATTTCAATTTCTATTCATAACCCAAGCCCTTATCCTGTATCATTTATTTTTCCATTAAAGAAAATGCAGAGGTCAGAATCCAATTATTGACTTGAATAATTATAAGAAATTTACACAAGAGGGCCATGATGGCCCAATATCGCTCACCTGATTATAAACCCTGCACAATTTTCACCCGAAGGAACAATTTGAACATCTTGGTAGAGGACCACTAGATGATGCTACATACCAAATATCAAAGCTCTATGCAGTGTAGTTTTAGACAAGAAGATTTTTATATGTTTTCCCTATATAAGTCTATGTAAAACGGTGACCCCCGGGGCTGGGCCAATTTTGACCCCAAGGGCATAATTTGCACAATCTTGGTAGGGGACCACTAGATGATTCTACATACCAAATATCAAAGCTCTTAGGCATTGACAAGAAGATTTTTATATGTTTCCCTATATAAGTCTAAGTAAAATGGTGACCCCAGGGTGGGGCCAATTTTGACCCCAGGGGCATATTTTGAACAATCTTTGTAGAGGACCTCTAGCTGAGTCTACATACCAAATATGAAAGCCCTGGGCCAAGCGATTTCGGAGAAGAAGATTTTTAAAGGTTTCTCCTCTATAACTCTATGTAAAACTAAGGGCCCCGGGGCGGGGCCAATTTTGACCCCAGGGACATAATTTGAACAATCTTTGTAGAGGACCTCTAGCTGAGTCTACATACCAAATATAAAAGCCCTGGGCCAAGCGGTTTCGGGGCCAATTTTGACCCCAGGGACATAATTTGAACAATCTTTGTAGAGGACCTCTAGCTGAGTCTACATACCAAATATGAAAGCCCTGGTGCAAGCGGTTTCGGAGAAGAAGATTTTTTAAGGTTTCCCCTGTATAACTCTATGTAAAACTAAGGGCCCCCGGGGCGGGGCCAATTTTGACCCCAGGGACATAATTTGAACAATCTTTGTAGAGGACCCCAAGGTGGTGCTACATACCAAATATGAAAGCTCTAGGCCTTACGGTTTCAGAGAAGAAGATTTTTAAAGTTTCCTTTTTGAAAATCTATTTTTAGCCTGTGTGACCTAGTTATGCAACAGACCGGAAATCTTTTAACAACTTTGGTAGAGGTCCACCCAAGGAACATTCCTGTTAAGTTTTATCAAATTCGGCCAAGCGGTTTAAGAGGAGAAGTCGTTTGAAGAAATTGTTGACGGACGCACGCCGCACAACGCACGCCGCACGACGGACGACGGACATCTCGGTATGACAAAACCTCACCATGACCACTTTGTGGTCAGGTGAGCTAAAAACTTGATCAAAGGAGGCCATTTTGGATATTAAGAGATGCGTATGTATGTGTGCTATACTTAACATACCCATATTAATCCTAATGCAACTGGTCAGTTAGAACAAGAAACCGTGACAATCCGACCTATTAAATCACCACATCCTACCAGATTTATTCTGATTTTATATCTATATAAACCTACATACCCATTCTATCACTGCCTCCTGGTGAGGGGCCACGTGGATACTGTTCTTCATCCCTTAATTGTAACAAACTTCGCTGTTTCTGTCTAAAGGGGTCGTCAGCAAAGGGGTCATCTTGTACCTGAGGCAGACCTTCGTGTCGTCTATCTGGGTCATGCTGATACGAATCATCAGCGTAATCACGATTCATGTTGTCAGGATAGTGACCATGTGGATCTTGCTGAAAACTTTGATTTGTTGGTTGGTCGTCATAGCGATCATTTGGATCACCTCTGTATCCATCCTCATTGAAATCACGAAATCTGAAATAAGTCACAGTATTAGTATACCTGTGTAAACTAGTACACTACCTGTGGTTTATCATGATCCATCGCATAGAAAATCAATAATGCATGAAATTGAATACAAATATATGTTGAAACATATTTCACAACATCTTTATTGCCGGCCCAATAACAAAATCTTAGCACCTTTTGTAAAAGTGTGTGTAAATAATGCTTGTTTTTGTCATGAGCTTCATATAAGCAAAACAGTGAATTTCTGAGCTGAAAAGGATGGCAAGATACTCTCATAGAACCAGTAAATGTCAAGCTGGACAAATTTCAAGGGTCGAGTAACAAGGAGCAAATGATTTGCATGGTGTAAACACATTTCTAGCAAGTGTTATCATCTTGTTTTAGCATTATGTAGTTGCTCTGATTCCAATATTACCTAGGATACCACACACATCATCACTACACATATGCTATAAATCTTACAATACTGGTATAGACCTGTCATCTTGTGGCTGAGGACCTCGGAAACTATCATCTGGGTTGCCATGGTAACTGTTCTCCATCTGGTCTCTATAGCGATCATCTGGATGTGAGAGTTCTTCCTGTGGCATCATACCACCACTACCACCCTGGTAACTGTCATCTATTGGCTGACCATATCTATACATTCAATAATGTACACAAGTTTACTAACCAGTGATTTCAACCAATGGACAACTAAACTGATTAAATAATCAGGTCAATAATTTGAAACTTTCTTGAAACTGAAATGTCTGTGGACATCCAAATATAAATTGTGGACTGACTGAAAGTGGTTAGGCCAATTACAATAAATCTCCCTTCTTGAGGGTATAAAAATAATCATTTTGTGTAACTCAGAATTAAAGTTCATTAATAAATACTATCATACATATGAAGTACAGTACTCCTCATAACTTAAATGATAACCTAATTATGAAGCCCCCCCCCCAATGTTTGCTCTGAAATCTCAACTTATCCAAATACTTCACTCACCTGTCCACCATTGGTGGTTGACCTGAATAATTTGGTTGAACTTGAAAACTGTCAGGTTGACCTTGAAAACTATCAGGTTGACCTTGAAAACTATCTGGTTGACCTTGAAAGCTGTCATCAGCACGGTAACCAGCTCTAGGACTGTCCATGTAATTATTTCTAGGATCATCAGGAGGCGGAGCTCTATATCTATCATCTAACATCGGTGACTGTCTGTAGAAACTGTCCTCAGGTGGTATCTGTCCACCGTACCGATCATCTGGCGCACCCCTATACACAATCAATATACACAATGTTAAACATACAGCTAACAAAAACTTCCAATCACAGCATATCACACACATTTTTATGACAAGGGTTCTCAATAAGTTTTAACCTAGCAGGCTGAAATGCTTAACCAACAGGCCAGATAAGGTCCTTTGTGCAAATATTTTCTTAAAATTGTGAATAAGTTAAGTTAAGTTACCAATTTTCTAGGGCTCTTTTCAGCTGTTAGGCCGCTCAAGCACCCTTTGACATTTCAACTTCCCCTGGTCATTGGGCTACATATGGAAACCTACACTTGTGTCTCCCTGGGGAGACTATTTCTCTCCTGTGGTGTGGCAGCCAACATCGATCTGCGGCGCCCAGGAATAGTCACTGCCCTCACAGGTACCATTTTACACCATGGTGGAGTGGAGCTGTGGGTCTTGCTCAGAGAAATTAACCAGAAATTAACCAGTGGTCCAGAGGGGGATCGAATCCCGGGACCACTCAATCCCAAAGCGCGCGCCCTACCTCTAGGCCACCGCTCCCCAATAATAAATTTGTGAATAAATTTCACAATAACACCTAGCCCAAAATGATTTTAAGCAGTAGTCAATTTGGCCTGTAGTCTGTTATTATTGAGAACCCTAATCAAATACTTCATAATTAATATGTACAAATGTACTAATATTTAACCATTTTAATCTTACACAACATTTTACAATTTTATTACTTAAAATATATCAATATGACCTGAGTTGAATAAATAAACAGTACTCAGTGGTTATGAACCTTTAATTGATGACCTAAGGCAAATGTTACATACAGTCTCAACAAATCATTCTTAGTATAAAATTTATGCAAAAACTAAATTCAATGAAGCATATTAAAGTACACTAAAGAATTAAACAGAAAAAATGTTTTAACCAAAGTAACCTCCTAATACTTTGTACCAAGGGTAAAATATAAAGTTCAACATTTCTGAAAAGGGTAAGCTAACAACCATCTTCCCACAACTTGATTATATATAGCTGTATAATAAAACATATAAATATGGAAACACCACACACATGCTTATTACAATTCATACTAAATATTAGCCCCAAACTTGCAGTATTTAATCAATTAATTTGTGCCTGTCTATATCTATATGTTTCTGTGATCTATAACATCTAGATTATACAAAGTGACCAACAACACTAAGCTTACTAACAACAAACATTTAACCGGACACTGAATCTTTCATCTATATCCCAAGACTTATATTAGATATATACTTCTTTAAGGTACATTAATCTAAATATATTCACATGATTTGACAAAATATGAGCCATCAGTGAAAGAAAATTGTAGCGTAGGTAAATGTTTTATATGGTATTATATTGACACAGTGCATTGTCAATCTTCACACTTAATTGTTTCTAAAAACTATATAAATACAAGCATACAGTAATGCTATGTTCTATCATGAAATGCAGCCTAAATCTGTTAAGCAGTGTTAGGTAATTGCTCATGAACGTCCAATTTTTAGTTCATTTGAAGTATTTTGCTAGTCCAGATTTAAATCCGTCTTTGTCATCAAGAATTATGACCAGTATGCGACCACCCACTATCTTTTGTCAAGATTTTTTATAGCAAAATATTTTCTTTGGTCTTAAAATCTTCAAGATGACAAGATTTGCAATATACCATGTATACATGTATAAATCTTGAGGAGATGGCATAACAAACAAACAACAAATGCACAATCAAACATACAATCCAACAAACAATTAAAACAAACAAGCAATGTTACTTATAAGCATGTCTACATTTCCAACACCCAAAGCTGTAACATTTAAAATACCATTATACTTTTTATATTACTCCCTAAAACTGTCTATTATGTAAAACCATGGAACATTGAGGAATATTCAACCTCACTCTGTCCCAGACAGCATAAATCTATCTGTACTTGAATTTACATTGAAATATAAACAATTGCTAACAATTTGAGATGATTTTTTCTTAGGATATTGGATTTAGCTGTATTTAACCCATCCCTAGATAATATTAATGTTTTCATTTATTTGGTAAATTTCTACCGGACTTGAGAATCTAAAATGGCGACAGTAACAACATATACTGATATCACCTATCAATGAATTGACAGAAGGGATACAAAACTGAAGCTTCCTACTCAGGCATAACGCCCAATCCTGAAAATTAAATGAGTCAGTTTTGGGTCCCAGCAATAACTGAAACCTTGGGCTTCATTCAAGTTAACTTTCACCACTGAAGCCTGTTCTATGCTTTCTGTGTGAGGGGAGTCAATGCTTATCTATGTCCATCTGCCAACCAGATTCACCATTCTTTTAACTAATGTAAGAAGCCAGTACACCACAAAGAATATCACTTTATACACCACAAAGAACATCACTTTATACACCACAAAGAAACAGCTAGCATAATATAGACACATGCATATAGTTGTGACCATTTTAGACAAAATGATGATGTATTCAAGTTTATTATGATCAATCAATTTCAAATCTCTAAATAATTGAGAAGATATTTTAAAATTTAATAACTCTCATAATTTATTCACTTACAAGTTTCAAAAACTTTTTTTTTCAATTATAGCAGTACCTTATCGAAGTATAAAATACTAACTCATTACAGTACCGGTACAACAAGTTTGGAAAAATCAGTAGAATATTCTTGGGGAGTAAAATGTTAACCAAGGGGATTTGATTTCATGCTTGCTGAAACCCCCTGGTTAACTGACTTTTCAAAGTTTTCTGACTTATGTCATAACCCATGAATTTTCAACCCTGTGCAATGTGTAATTTTACTAAAATTTTAAAAAAAATGAATACCCATATAAATCAATTTATGATTTATTTTTGACAATTTCACTGAACTGTATACTGAATACATCATCAATTTGCTACAATATTTTATAATTATCAAATCCAATGCAGCATTTCATATCATTCCGCCTTCAAATTTGTAGTATAAATGTTCATCTATAGTATAACATGGCGAGGTAACTGAAATACTTCAACATTCACACAGCAAAAGTACGAGGGAAACATGTTCTTATACAGGCATCAAGCAATGTTCACAATGCATTAAAGGATAGGAGTTAAAGCTAGGGTATGGGGGAAAATGAAGGAAAAGTGGTAAATATTTAATATTTGAAGACCAAAACTTGCACAATTTGTACCACTGTAAACTATATACTGTTGAAGCAGATTTGACACTGCCACTTTATGGACGCACAGTGGTGATATTGTGCTGTCTGACATTTCATGACCTAATGACCTCTGGTTGAAAATGTTTAGGTTGACAAAAATGATTAAAATGTAAGTCAATTCTTCCAAAATGCCACATTTCACTCAATATATATTATTATATAATATGCTTCCAATATTTAAACTTTAAATAATCAAGGTTTATAACCAAGTCTGTGGATGTATAATGCAGCAGGCAGGCTAGTTGTAAAACAACAGTTTCAGTAAGTGCACAACCACAGTTAATGTGAGATTGCAATCTACATGTGTTAAAACTATCAAATCTACTGTCATACACACATATACAAATTAAGTGGTTTTTCACACACAGGAGGGTTCAAAATAGGGGACAAAATACAATCAGAGCACTTCAATTTGTAAAGAAAATAGAAAATATAACTTCATTTTATTTAGTAATTTCGAGTTTAAGAAGTGCTCTTTTAGTTTAAGAGGTATTAGTTTGAACTGCTCCAGAACAAAGGTGAACACTTTCAAAACAGGAAGTTGGGGGAACAGGAAGAGCTCTCTAATTGAAAGTGGGAAAAAGAAGAGCTCTCTAATTGAAGGTGGGGAAAAGAAGAGCTCTTTAATGGAAGGTGGGAAAAAGAAGAGCTCTCTAATTGAAGGTGGGAAAGAAAAGAGCTCTCTAATTGAAGGTGGGAAAGAAAAGCTCTCTAATTGAAGGAGGGAAAACTGAAATCTAACCTAAATGAATCATTGTGATCACTAGCATCAGGTGGATAGTATTGCTGCTGCATCGGATTTTCGTCATAAAATTCTGGATCACCATATCCCTGAGGATTATTTGGCTGATAAGGTACAGGGCTGTTACGATAATTATCCTCATAATTATCGTAATTATTAAACCTTGTAGGTGTTCCCTGTCCGTGAGGAGATCCGTTTGATGGGATGGGTGATCCATGGTAATCGTTACGTTGAAGACTAGAATAAGGAGCATAGTTGTCATGATTATGCTGTTCTTGTGGTATAGATCTTTGACTTCCTAAATTCTGGTTGCTCAATTTCAGTTGCTGAAATAAATAACAAAGTTCCATTTCATTTCTAAATATCAAGTGATCATCAATATATTGAATAGAATATTTTTGCTATTATTCTGTTTGAATGAGAGATCCCTGGTTCGATCCTCGGCCGGGTAGCTTGGTCATTTCTGAAAGGCTTTTTATTCTATGTAACCCAACAAGAGATGAACTTGTGGGTAATACAGAGGTCACTCTCATGTGTAATGGTACTGTACACCAGGCACATTAAACCAAGGGTTTAGAACTTTCAGAAAGAGCTTAGGCAGCGCACCGGGATTCCTTTTATCACTCCACTGTCTAACCTACTTGCTATCCCTTTCGCAGAACACAGGAACCCATTGGAAATAAGTGCTTGCACTTTAAATTTATGAAGAATCCATTTTGGGGGATGTGGATGGCTTGTACTATGTCTGACTCTTTTGTGTGTGGCTAGGTACTGCAGCCGTAGCTGTGTGGCTTTAGTTTGTGCCCTACTATTAAGTCAAGTTTAAGGGTTATCCTTGACTAAAAAGTTTAAATAATAACACATAGAAACATCCACATGCAGAGGAAAATCAGCATTGGTTCACCACCACAGGATACCATAATGTACAGTAAGGGAATGTTGGTAACCAGCTTATAGAACAGTTACCTGAGCTCTGTTTCTGTTACTACCGTTGCTCTGTAATGATACATGTGATGAATGAAGAGACACATCATGATGTGGTCCACCATTATATGAGTTATAGTCACCGCTGTATGGACCGTGTCCCGGTCCACCGTACTGATCTTCTGGCATGTAGTTCATATTGTCCTCACTGGAAATATACAATATCTCAACATGTATGTATCTCCTATAGAAATTAATTGAACAGTACTTAAGTTTAATCTCTATTTCGTTGTTTATTTTCATTATTACCTATAGAAATACCCCGTCTTTCCTATAAAAATACATAAATAGAAACCTTGCATGGGTTTTACCTAATTATTGCCTTATGTAACCTCTGCCCAATTCAAAAAGATTATAAGGATCCACCATGAGCTTCTATGTAGGATAAGGATATCTCACCCGAGGGGTCGGATTTTAACCAGGGACGAGGCTTGCCGAGTTCCCTGGTTAAAATTCCGACCCCGAGGGTGAGATTTCCTTATCCTACATAGACTGTCTCATGGAGGATCATTTTTCTTCGACGCAATTCGTGAAAATATGAGTTTTTATCATTATTTAGCGTTCGTGGCGTCAACGTGACGTCATCATAACGTGGCATTTGCCGTACGTTCGCATTCAAAACAATCGATAACATAACGTCGTAATGTGTCTACACAGTTATGCTCTGCCTAAGAAAATGCCCCTTAAATAGTATAGAACATATATTTGTTCTTCTTGTTAGCTAAATACCAAGTTTGTTTACTATGCAGACGAAGTAGAAGTAAAAGTAGACCCACATAAAGGACGGAATAAATTCACGTGCGGTTGCTCCTGTAAGAAAGATGTTCTTATGTGAGATAAGATTTTCTTCCATTAGCAACGCGCTTATCTTACATTAGCAACGCCGAAGAAAAAACTGTGTTTATAACTGGAGCTGCGTCCATATGGTTTGGTTCATACCACAACTCTAACATGTTACAACATTGAGTTATGTCAGTGGAAGATTGGCCAATGCACAGATAGAGGAAGTGGACATGTCCGTGATGCTCAGTCATTAAGCCAGATTGAGGCTGCACACATGTTCAATATTTTAGTACCAAAAAGTTGAAAATAAGCATGCTTAAGCAAGAAAAAGTCTCTAATAGACCCTAGAAAAAAATTGCCACAGTGCTTTTTGTCTCTGGATGTAAAACAAATTTGTTTCCATGGAGTAAAGGTTCAATCTATCATTATATACTATCTGATTGAACATAATGACTCACAGCAAGTAGTCAATGACACTGAATGATGTGACCTACTATCTATCTGTCAACTGTCTCACCTGAATCTGAACCTTGAATAAATGACATCTCAAACCTTTACAATAAAGCTAAACCTATTAACAGCTAGACACTTACAGTCTACCACATTATAGTTCAATATTTGAGTACCAAAAAGTTGAAAATAAGCCTCAAATTGATTCTAAAACAGGATTAAACCAAAAAGTGATGTTAAAATCGAAACTCACAAATCAATGTAAAATGCACATTTAAGTTTATAAACTATATGTCATATTATATTACAACAGTAAAGACTGGAGTCCACAAACAATCCAAAGCCATACATAATTCAGTAGCGACCCTCTGAAAAACAACAACGTTCCTCTCTGTAACAACACCTTCAACATTTTCCTCTATTCAACCTATTATATATTTAACCACTGTATAGAGCAACAACTTCTAAACAACAGCCAATATTTGCAGCCCCTACAGGGTGTTGCTCCACACAGGTTGTCAATAATCAACCAGGGGAGGTAAGAGCAGGACTAGCTTAACAAAGTTTCGATCAATATTTTAACGTCTTTTTTAACTTGGTCTTAATGGGAATTGAGCTGTAGGCACCCAAACACAATTTTACTGAAGATAAAATATTTTATCGGAACATTTAAGCATTGCCTTACCCCCATTACATACAGAAGTTTCTGCCAGAATGAGCTTATATACAACACTTGAAACTTGAGAGCATTGACTATACATTTGTTTTACAATTAAAATACATTTAGGAATTTCCGTATGTAAACATCGGAATATTTTTGTACAATGTTATCAGTAGGAGACATATTGAGCTGATAAACCACCAACAGTAGACCTACTTATAGTACATGTAAGACTGGTGGGGATATAAGGACATAGTAAAGAGAAAGGTAGTATAGTAGCCCTGTATCAATCATCTGGGGATGGGACTTTAATGGAATGGTGAAACCCTTTAACCACTCACACATGATTCAATACCAGGATGTGCTTAACTTTGATTGCTACCGAGTCAACTAGGATTTGAACCGTTATTACCTGGGAGTCATCCTCTTTCCTATCATGACATGTAAGAATGGATTCAAACAAAGTGCCAGGCTTTGTTTTTGCAAAAACGTCTATCATCCAGAGTGATAATTATAGACCATTCCTATTTAGTATTTATGCAAGAAGGGCTCTAAACAAAGTTAGTCTGACGATGAGTTGATTTTTCCTGAGCGACAGAATGACAGAAAAAGGGCTGTTTTACTAAAAAATCTATCAACTCAAACACCATAAACCTTTTTCTTATTGGAAAGTTGAACTGCTTTATAACCTTAACACCCCCCTGACTGAAATTCCTATATCTCTGCACTAATCAACACAATCAGCAATAGACAAAGAAAGGAGATTAAAATATCTTACAGGACAACACAAACCTGACCAACATTCCAATGTTTCTATCCTAATTCCTCTTAAACAATACACACATATTTAAATAGAATTTAATTTTAACTTAATTCCATAAAACAAGAAAATATTTATAGAATGACTCACCATTGTATACAAACTATGAGAGTGCTTTCCTATATAACATGCAACATTACATGTTAAATCACCCAATGTCATGACGAGAATGTATAATATTAATGATTATATGAATAAGTTGTGTGTTCAACGAGAATTTTAATGGTTCATTATGGTTGTAAGTTGTATAATGGAACAGCACCTGTTTGTATAGAGAGGTTCACGATAGATCCCCCCCTTGAAGTAGACATTATTACAAATCACACAGTTATAAATACATATTTATTCACTTATGCAGATTCTGATGAAAGGATAATTTTCTAACCAGTAACGAGTCAGAGAAAATCAGCGCAATGCAGCATAGTGTCAAGATCTGCAATGCATTTATATAACAGCTTTCAAGGAGTGTTAGGACCTCATCTCATAGAGTCTGGTTGAAACTGACGACCTCCATAGAGTTGCTCCTAAATCAAAACACTACTACTGTCTATTTAATAAGTAATACTAACGAGGGAACTTTCCCATTCAAAAGAATAGCGGGGGGGGGGGGGGGGGGGGGATACCGTTAACTCCAGTCTACATAAATGATCTCCATACTGCATATACATGTATGTGAAATTCAGTGATAAAACATGTGTAGGAAAGATGTGTCACGTAGCACAGTTTTGTTGTCAATATGTGAAAATGAAGAAAACTTACCCAAAGTTCATAGTACGACGATGCTCTAATTCTTGTCTGAAAGTAGACAAATAAGGAAACATTATAATCACAAAATGGTAACAAAAGTTCACTGAGCACTAAGTACAGAATACGTCCATTATATAGAACAATAAAAGACAAGCAAACTGCTCATAGACAGCACTCATCTATTCTAATTAGGAATCAATATTAACACAATTACCGTCCACTAACCACTTTCATAGGGACCAGTCAGTTATCCACTGTCCCAACACCTTCAATAAAAATATCACAAATTGCACTCTAGAAACCAACTGATCCCTCTGTTCTAGGACTTTTACTGGTGATAATCGAATAAGCTATTGCCATCAAATCATCAACTGGAACACTGAACTTAGTGACAACAACTGACTTGAACCAAAGATCTCCACGAGTTATTCAGGAGAAACTCAAAGTACTAACCGATTCACAACAATATTATCAGAATAGCAACACTTCTTATCCAAGCCTCCAAGGTATTCTTATTGAAGTTTTATCTGAATATCGGCACACAAAAACTATACAAACCAGGTCTAAGCAAGCATAAAAACACTAAGAAACTTTGCAAAAACCATTTAACTCACTTTTAGCAGTAGAATCCATGCAAAAAATGCGGAAAAAATGCAACACTGAGCTCAAAGAAAAATGAGTGAACTTTGGAAAATTCATTATATGCTTCAGAAAACTGGTATTTTTGTGCAGAACTTTAACATATGCTGAGGTATTTTTACAGTTACATAAATACCGACTTTCCTTCCACCCTCTAATTAGAGCATCTGCTAAGATGAAGAAATTCAGACGTTAAGTACCCCCCTGTATTACGCCTAATTCCATTACTCCCAGAAAGCCAGCAGCATCTTATGTTTTCTCATTGTATGAAAAATGTTCTGAAGAATTTTTTCTACCTTTTCAAGAAGTTCAAAGCATAATTTTTATTGGGTCAAAAAATTCCTCTACATGAAATTCAATGCATCATGTTTGGAAACAAGCAAAAATGATGCATTGGATTTCATGTATAAAATTGCTTACTTTAATTGTACAGTCAAATCTGAATTAAGCAGACACCTTTTTATAATTCGAACAACTACTTAACTATGATTAAATTATTTTTATTTCATACAAACCAACCATTATTACATCAAATACAAATACACCTGCATTTAAAAACCAACTGCTTGTATAACAACCGGTGAAGTCGTTACAGACTGGACTGTAATATTGTGTTTCAAGTTTTATGTTTTACACTGAAAACCACAATGACACAAGACAATTCAAAACCCTGGAAACAAAAGTAACAACAATTTAATTCAATGATTCATTTACTGTTCTGGCTAAGCATGGTAAAAGTTGACATTTCTGCAGTTCACAAGTTGACACAAAGAACGTGATTTTTTCACTATTTGAATATTCACAATCAAGTGACAATTTGGTTACCTATACAGTTTAAGCCTAATCGTTTTTTATTCAATGGATTTCAAAATATACATATAGAGGTCTTTACAAAATTGCATTGAAAATTTTATAATTTCCGGCCATTACAGTTTTTCAAACCAGTATTTTACTACAGTAATTTGCTACTCAACACACAAAATACCGTGAGAATAAAGTGTTTAAACTGAAGAACAAAATTATACCCCAAAAATACAAGTCTTGACATTCGATAGAAAATCTAGTACAAAACATATAGTGACATTAACTTTCACACGCAAGCATGCATGCATTTTATATTGAAACTGAACTGCATTAAAATAAAGAAATCTTTGCAGTATAAAGTGTGGTTCTATGAACATGGCACATGTGACAGGGTTTAACTGATCGCTAAATCATACACAAACCTTTTCATTTCAATTAATGCCAAATTAACCACCACTCAATAGCACAATATTTCATGTCATATTATGCCAATATCAAGGCCAATGTAGGTGCACAAGTTTACACCTGTGTTTCGAAGAAACATTACCCATTGAATCAATCAAACTGATTTTATTAAAATAATAAAAGTCAAAATGATAATGGCATACACTGTATAATATTTTTTCAATATTTTAAATCTCAAGGCAAGTCTACACTTAAAGCCCCGTACCATTAAAGTATGTAGTATTATTCAATGACACAGTAATAGAATGCCACACTCCAATAATCAAATACAACACAAGAGCTATCAAGTTTGTTTGACAAGATACTCCACATTGAAACCCTCCTGTCTCACAGTCCACTGAACTATCTCACTATCTCAGCAATCTAACAATACAGTTTCTATTTTCGTTTTCGGAGAAACTGTACAGCGACTGTAAATATTGTGTAAAATAATTTGTTCTGTTTCATGTTGATAGTGTATTCACCTATTGTGTTTCATGTTCTCATATATATGTACCTTGATCTGTAATATTTACTATGTACATCTCCAGAAAATGGAGGCAATAAAGATATAAATATATATATATCAAGCAATGAAAATTTTGAAGGTCAACAAACTGGCAAAATATCAACAACATTTAAGCAACGATAATGTGCTTATAATATACAAGGGGAAACCAAAACAGCTTGCCACCAGACCCCACATGCACCACCAAAATGAATCCTTAGGCTAATCAAAGATTTAGGTCGTTGGGCTAAATTCTACCCAGAAAGGCTATCATATCGAAATATTTAAAACCGGAACAGGAAAGTTTTCTAATGCTCACCTCACATGACAGCCTTCAACAGTCTTACATTTTCATCAGCACTTACTCAATTACCAATTTATAAACATTTCCCTCCTCCAACTCCTGAACTAGCCCAATTGCTTCAGATAATGCAGTCAGCTTTTAGCTATAATGCTCAATAAATATATAGATAATCAACCAAACAAAACAATTTTAACAGGAATGAGTCAAACACATTCCTAGCATATAAACACGACAAGCGAGAGGGCTGTATGGGATCGTAGTATCAGTGACCTCGGCTGTAGAGAAAGTTATCAGTAGTTTGAGGGTCGTACTTGCCAAACTTACTGATAGATTTCAGTGAACAAACATAAATGTGTGGTCTAATCTGACAGTTTGATGAGAAATTGACTGATTCCTGATAACACAGTCTGATTGTTCCCCTGGTCAAAGACACTGGAAACAAAAATCCTAGAAGTATACTTACAAATATACCCTAGGGGTAAAACCAAAAGCTGTCAGACTATATATTCATATTGATCACCCATTCTCATACTAAGGTGAAATATCCTGACACTTATAAATGACACCCATGACACCCAATGCTCATCTGGAGAAAAATTGTCAGTAGTATCATATAGGGGGTTAAAACCCTCATATCAAAGGTTCAGCTCATGTAGGGATAGTCACTGTGCTGATGTTAAGGGGTTTAACTAAGCTCTGATACCAAAGGGCCACAGCTCATATAGAGGATTGCTGATTTTGTTAAGGGGTTAAGCCCTTATATCCAAGGGGATCGATGATACCCATTTTGGCTGCATAATTGAATATAATTGACCAAGATCATTCATGATTGAGGCCATATAAAAATGTAGTACAAACATAATAGTACATTCACATGATTTGACACGGTAAAATTAAGACTTTACTGAAGACAACAAATTTCAATTTATTGCAACACTTCACCCTTTATCTCAATTTTAAGTCACCGATTCCCTACAGTTGTTTTATCTTGAAATAACATTGAACCACAAAAACAATCAATTTGAACTTGACTAAACAGCCATGAAACTGCCTCAGTATTGCACACTAGAGCGTAAAACACATCATTCACTGGAACCAAGGAAACAACACAATTATCGCTTCCTGTGATACGGAGTTCACAATTCGAGGAACATGATCAAGAGCAAAACTCTTGAGTGTTCCAAGAATATTAGATTGATGGTAGGACATGGGTAGTGCTTTGGGACCAATAATGACAGTACCAGGAACACCCTAATTGAATTTTGAAACATTTCACAACAAAAACCAAGTCTAACCCTCATATACAATGTAACTAACCTATGATGCCGAGTTTAATGCAAGAACTTTCAGACAAGTGCACCAAAGTCAACTAGTTTGTACCTCCTACCAAAAACAAAATATCAACAACTACCAGTATTTTGTAAATTTTAATTGCAGTTAGTGTAAGAGTAGATAATTTTCTTCATTTATTGAACACAATCAATCATAACTTATCTTAGATAAAAGAATCGCCCATTATAGGCAGTGCCATAGTTCATATTATTGTTATACTGGACAAAACATTACACATACCGTTTACCTGCATAACTTTCCTGTTTTATGAATCACTTATGAAAAACACTGTCACTGTTAGTATGTAATCACCATATAAACCAACAGTGAAATGATGATGACATCAATAATACCACAATCAAAGTCAGGTAATTATAATATCACTTAGTCCCAACCCGAATAATCACAAAATGTATACCACGTTCGATACACATGAAAACATATGTTCTAATATTATATATAGAATTTGTATCCAGCTCACAGCAAGAGTACATATAGCATTTATATCTTCAGTTCATCTTCCACATTGTCTGACATTCCTGAACAAAAATAAAACATGTAATTCTTTACACTATATAGCACACAGTGTTTTTTATTCCAGCATCAGGTATATCTAATTCAAGCCACACTGCTGATAGACATTCAAACATGTATCCTGGTTTACCTTACACAAGCTAACAACCTATAGCTGTGTAGTAATTATTAATCCTTCACATTCCAAATGTCACCAGTAAACTTGTGCCTTGACAAACAACAAACGTGATAACACATCGCTGGACAATCTCACCGCTACCCCCCCAATCATCCGCCATGGCGTAATCCAGGGCATAATACAATCAGAAAATGTTATAAACTTCATAAAGCTCACCGAATATTTAACACAATTACAAAGGCTAACCAGGCTGGCACTAGATTTTATTCTACTGTTTAGTAATCCAGAGTTAGTATCTTATAATTATTTCTGATTATTCCACAACAAACATCATCTTTTCTAAGCATTCTGGGTAATCCAAATCTTCTTTCAGCACAAACCTTATTGTATTATATCAGCTACTACTATTTCAGGAGTTCCAAATATCCCCAAAAACAGCACGCTGCCTCGACACAGAGTGTATATTCCAATTTCTTATGAAGTATAAGCAGAATTATTTCCAGAAATCAATACGGAAAGTAACAGCAGATTTAGTTCATTGTGAAACCATTTATCTTTTCTCTAAGTTCCTTATTGCTTTCACAATACTCAACATTTCAATTACAAAATAGCATGATTAAATGACAGCCATGGTACTGTTATAATTATAGGTCAGACAGGGTGTCTGTACGGTCTATTGTGATGACCAACAATTACACTAGACAAGAGACAGACCTCAGCAAAAAACGACAGTATATTGGACATGAACATCAAGTTTAAAGTATGTATCATTGCTTTTATCCTTAGAAACATACAAACGTTAGATCTTTATTACCATATTAAAGCAAGGGGGAATAAAGGCATGAAGAATGCTTGTACAGAAGTGATAATAATTGAGTCTGATAGCATGACACTAGTAATTAAAGTGCAATGAAAAAACACACCATTGGCAAATGGAACATGCAAATGGACTGCAAGAACACCATGATTGTTTTAGAGTTTTCAGGGAAGCACCTGGAAGGACATATTTTGTCCAATCATTGGAGGGTTTGATATAGTTAATTAGTTTTACTCAACATGCTAATTAGTTCCAATTGAATAAACTTAAAGACTTGGTGCTGCCAGGAGGTTAATTGGAGTTGGGCTTGGTAGAATACAACTTAAGATTTTACACATATTTTTGCATATTTAAAGTTATCAACTTTTTGGCAAACTAGGAGATAATTTCAACAAAAATGTTATTTTCAAATGACCAAAAGAGAAGCTAAAGGTGTATGGAAAAAAGACAATCATAGCACCTAGACAATTGTATAAACTTCATCTACAGTCAAACATATGGCTTCAAACTACCGGTATACAGTCACCCCTACATTTTTTGTTTCATGAAACTACTGTTAACTTGTAAGATAAATGGCCATTACGACCACTTTTCAACAAACAATTTCAATAAACATACCACAATGAATCATGAGAGAAAATTTGTCAAACAGGAAAAGAAATGGTGACAAAGATTTTTCTCTCCTTTAATGTTATCTGGTTAGATAATAAATGTGCAGTAAATTGTATGTATGATAATAGATAGGCTGTGTGATTCAACAAAAACTATCCTTGGTTGTATACATAATGTTGTATGAATACAAAACCTGGTTGGCATACATGAAATGTTGCGGTTAAGATCCGTCGGTGGTTACCAAGTAATGCCAAGGTTCAGGGATATATGTAACAAGTCCCGGAGTTCAAAGATATCTTATATAAGTGACTTAAAAAAAAGGTGTTCTTTTTTTGTGCCTTTCGTGTTTGGCTGTTTCTGTTAAGCACCAGCTGCCTTAACATTCTGATTTGTTATTATATTTTGATGCTTAATTTGTAACACAAAATTGTACCATTTTACATATACAGTTGATAGATTGTAAAATAATCATAAAATATTGATATATTAAAATGGATGGTAAGTAATTTGAGTCTCATCAAATGCATAAATCAACAATATTCCTGAGTTCAAACAAGTCCAAGTGGTCTATATGATACATAACTTTGCATATATACTCATAATGATGATGATAGGTTGACTAACCATGAATTGGCACACTGTTGTAATGGTATATGTCTCTTACATACTGTATATGATGACTATAAAAATGATATACCAAATATTGACAAACTACTTTATGATATAATAATATAAGTACTGTTACTGTGACAGTCAGCAGTATAACTTGATGACCAACTGAAATCTAAGCCAATCCTAAACATAGGTAACTTGAATAACTTCAACGCCATATATAACCATTGCAATACTTACACTATAATGGAATGTCTTCTCAATTGGCCCAAATATGATTTTGCCTTTTGAGCAAGTAAAGTAATCTGACATAGAAATCTATTAAGAAACGATTATCTGTCAGTCTGGGACACAGTGTAATGTAATGAATGTGCTTGCTTCACTTACACCATCTTGCAGTTAAAAGCTGTGGACAATCCAAAAACACACTTGGCAACCTTGACCTTTGATTAGACAAGCCAGCATGAAATACCAACTTACAGTTCACATATATAGCCTGATAGGGATGACATTTCAGGTGGTGTGTAGGGAAAGGGAAGGAAGAACAATGCATGTCAATCATCTGACAACTATCCTCCACTGGTGATAGCTTACAAAGAATGTCTCTTATAATACCTGTCAGGACTTTCACTAGACTCCAAAAGTGAAGAGTCAAAATGACTCCTGACTCTCAATTTTCAAGAGTCATCTAAAGAGTGTGAGAAAATTGGTATTATAAGTAGAGTAAATATGACTCTTGAGCTTAAATTTTCAAGAGTCAAAATAGACACTTTTGTCAAATTCCAGAGTCAAAATGCAGTTTCAAGAGTCAAATGAAAGCCCTGTCTGTCCTGTTATAGTACCATCACATCCAACAGCACACACCAAATATAAAATATCAGAAGGGCCAACACACGCCATGACAGGGAAAAGAACCATTGTGAAACCAGACAGTTTATAAATGCACTATTTTATCTATAGTGTGGCCTGAACGTACACTCATATCTGCATATATGATATATGACATTTATTGCTAAACAAACTGAAAGGGCATTGAACTTCCCTCACATATAACCAGAACATAGCTCATCAGTTAAGACTGCAATGTACATGTTTCTCCAACAACCAAACAAAATGACAGTTTCAATGTATACCAGTGTACTTAAGTTTAACAACTAGGTTAAAATATCAGAAAGGAATTAAGCTTTAGACACCAGCAGACATTCTTGTTATAACAGAGCTATGTGAATAAAAGGAGGTAAACTCCCAAAAGGACAATATCGTAATATATCACACAGCCAACAATTGTCATGTGATCCCATGTGGCATGCTTTGAGGACACTAAATAACGTTGCCCCAGCACTAATATATTCAATCATTCAAAAAATGTCCTAATCAAATTGAAACATCAGAATTGGGTTCCTGTGATCAACAAGAAAAGCTCTGATATTGCATACAAGGCTAAACAGCAACTAAGACAGTTTAAGGTTTATGGTATAATCAGCTTGGGGAACAAACTCATGTCAAACTTAGACTCCAAGCATCATGAATATTCATACTTCTTATCATGATCAACCATTCTAGGTCTTCACAACAGAATTTACAATATTTCACTACTCCCTAACCAGAAGAAACTCCAGGAATAATATTAAAACAGCGCCTTTGAACACTTGCTTAACCGAAAGATGGAAGTTGCTTCAAATAACATACTATTAATAAGTTCATTAAAACCCTATCTTCTATAGCTAACGATTCATTATGAATTGATAGAAACTATTTGTTTCTGATTATTTTGTTTTCATTTATGAACAACAACATAGACAGTACCTTAATGAGACATTGCATATCTTAAACTACACTGAAAAACCTAATAACAGCTATTGACTACTGTGAGCTAGCTAACAGTTTTGATTGATATTTTGCATGATTATCATGTGGAGGTGAAAAATATAATAATGTCTTATCAGAAGAGTTCATATTACCAGGTAAATTTTTGCTGGTTCTTATATACATGTAAATTTAACAACATATACGAAGGCTGTCAGAGAACGAAAGGACTTTTATCTCTGATCTTGTGTCTAACAAGCATGGATAGAGAAACTAAGTGAAAGTATCTGATCAGAATCCAGATTAGGATACAGGATACAGATATACAGTTATATTTTGTAAATTACAAACAACCCTATTTTGAAACAGCACACGCCCAGACTATTAAGATAGACTGATTGATCACGAACATAGCATATAACATATCATAACAACATTTATACCTCCAATATTCAACATAAAGCATAATTTATAACCTAACATGTAAATTCATGTTCGTCATTAAATCTAAATCAAACAACACGAGTGCTTTATCTTACAAAATGTCACCAATCCTTCAATACAAGAAACTGATAGTGAAAATCTCTTTTTCAATACACATGCAATAAAATAATACCAAAATACAGCCAATCTAGGTCAGCCCGATAATATTTAAGTTGAACATAATCACACAGTTAGTACCTACCATTATTGTTATTATCGGGTAAAATGTACGCTAAAATCCACTTTAATCCAATGTTACGATGTCACAAGGTATATAAATGGCGTAATTTCCAATATAGAATATAACACTCGGAGGTTCAACAACTAAATTAAAATCCAGCAGTGAAATCATTCGCACGACAACACTGATTAGCTGTCTAGCTGTCCCTGTGACAAAGGTAGGTATCAAATAACCAAAGTTAACAGTCTATTTTTTTTCTCCACTCGCAGTCTGCAAACGACGACAAATGACACAAGTCGATCATGCATAACACGATCTATAAATATCCATCCTAGTATACAGTATACCAAAACATTGCATATTCGCAAACGTAACTGTAACTCCCGATTAGAGGCTCACTCCATACACACAACTAAAGTAAATATTGGAAAATCGGCTGTGACAAAAACCTGATATCTGCTGTAAAGATCTTTAACATTCAAACATGTTTAAATAATTCATCTGTAATCCTGCTTTTGAACAAAAACGTGAATCTACAGCTCAATTATAACAGATTAGGAGATAGGCTTTCTTGCTGAAGGCTAAACCACATACAGTATAGGGTGTGTGTAGCTTGTAAACAATGCATCAATATAATTACAGGTAGATATGGAACTACAAATCATGCAAGTATCTTGTAAAAGAAAGTTAATTAGATTACTACAATTCTATGCATGTACATTCAAATGTATTAGAGGCAGGGATTTTGACCCTTAAATTGACACTACGACCATGAAATTTTCGAAAGCCACCTTTATACTTTAATAACCCTTTATACAACTGAACCCTGTTGTGACCTTTTTACCAAAAAAAAAAATCTTCAAATGACAAGCTAGATAATCAAATACACTTTTTTGCACATTTCAACAAGTTTTTTAATGCTAGTTAAACTGTTACTTAGTAATAAATAAGCAGTCACATTGACACATTCCTTTCACATGAAATGCATCAACCTAAAATAATTTCAGCGCTCACTATATGTTACAACAGTTTCACAACCGCCCCACGTTAAACGTTGCATCAATAATTAACTAATTCCACACAACTTTCATTTATAATTAATGCATTGTATTACAAGTGAGACAAATCACACTCCATTAACTATAAATATCAGTCACTTTGAAATCCACTTTTGTATAAGAGCTATATACAATATATTACCCGTAAGCGAAACCGTAGTAGCAAGAATGTCACCTATGAATTCCAGGGCGTCAACCGTGCATGGGTCAGGAATAATTCATATAAACATGTATCATGGGTCATTGACGGTATTTTGATCCCGTGTGGCACACAATACGCGTGAATATCGATACTATTCAGAAAATGACAAGACTACTAAATTTGAAAGAGTAAAATTTCATTTCTATTATTTCCATTGTATGGTCATGCAATCATTCGTTGATAACAAGGGACGATCTGAGTGCAGTCGCCCACATATTGGCTTCAGATATTTTTATAATGACGTATAAAAATAAAACATAATTGTCATGTTTATTAGTGTATTGTTTTGGATTATAAGGTCAAAATACCACAAATATATCAAGAAAGGAAATCAATAATTTTAAAACAGTATATGGAATGACTCTAATAACTCATTAAAACTTAAACTATAAGTGTAACATTTATACTCCAGAGACTCTCAGCAAATTGATAATTATGGTGACAGGCAGTCGAGTTAGTGTAGATATATTACATAATTATACAACATGCAAATAGTTCAAATAATTTGCAAACCACAACAGCAACTATTGTATAATATTAAATAATATTTAGGATTTGCATCAGAGAAAATTCAGAAATAAGAATGTTCAATACATCAAGAACTCACACGATTAATGACAAAGTAAAAAGATGCATGACTGATACACACCAAATTGCCATAACATGCAATATAAGCACTCTATAAAACAATTATAATAATATAAATAATAATATCAATATGATGATGTAACATATTTCAAGAATACCAGACCAGACTAAATATGAGTCACACTATGCAGTATTTGACAACTATGAAACAATTTGAACATATCAAAGGGAGTGTCTTACAATGTTTACATATTGTACATTTATAGATACACATTCAATAACAATATATGTACATATTGATGGCTTAGAATTAGAAGGTCGTAAGTGCCACTTACAACCTTTTAAGATTCATACATATTTAGAATAAGCATCACAAGGCGCTTCTTATGAGCCCATTTTCATAAAAATCTGAAATTGTCATGTTGACCAAAATGAAGTTTTAAAAACATGTTTTCCCATAGGTAAAGAGTAAATTACAGACAGTTTTCTTTTGTTTTCTCAATATATCGATTTGGTAGTTACGACCTTCTTGTTCTAAGCCATCGATATATAGATTCATATATCATGCTTTAAACATACATCAACTATGTCTTAGTCATATATATATATATATCAATCTTATATTATCTGATACAGGCACAAGTTATATTTTATCAAACAAATATTTATATTCAGACAGTGCAGTTGAAAAGCAACGGTTATCAAGCACTTGAAAACTCAAACTTTGATATAAGAGACATGTACATGGACAAGTATTAAAACTATAAATTACACACAAATAAAAGGTTCATATAAAACTTGGTTTCTTTCAGTATCCACCCCCTCAGAAGAGACAAATTAAACAGTAACGTTTTCATTTATCGGTAACCCACTCTTGTCCCCTCAGTTACAAATACCCTTGAAGACTTAAAAAAACTCCCTTTCCTTATACTTTAAGGGCCCAAGGATATATTTATCATAAAATTTTATAAAGAAAACAATGTTTTAAAATATTGCATCAATATTTGCATAACAGTCAAAATAATTTCTCTATACACACAGATAGTAATCAGTGAAAAGTTTGTTTATAAAGATTTGAATCTGGTTAATTGGACGGGTGTAATGAGGCGTAATGATGAAAACTAACTACAAAAAGCTAAAGCAAGGATTTCTAGCTACTTTCGTTAATGGAGTACAACTATGGCACTGGGAGGCTAGGGGTACCTAACAGTGGGTATTTACATTTAAAGCTTCTTAAAAGTTAGAGCTTAGAATCATAACATTATGCAATAACACTCGGCTTTCTAACATTAATAAAGTAGTACAATGTATACAATGAGTGAATTTACGAATGATATTTAATTATTTATAAGACGTTTAATGAAAGGAAAAATTCTGACTCTGACTTCTATGGTTGACTTAAAATTGCTCTCAAAATTGTCACCAGTTTTGTAAGAAGCATGTATTATATACATTTATATCTCATATGCCATATTGCCTACATCAAGCATCCATTCTAACACATATTAAACTTGCATGCATTATATCTTGGACATACCTGGACCTGACATGTGTCTTTTTTAAAATATACAAAAATGGTTCAGATTTAAGACATGTAACTACATTTTTGTAGACTGAACTGTTTGTATCAGGACTGATTGAGCAGAAATGTTAATGTATTGAAAGAAGGTTTGAATGACATGCAATACCACAAAACATTATGTTACATACACACAAAGACAGTTATTTCTAGACATCTACAAGTTATACTTCTTACACAATAAAATATAAATGCACAATTAAGGTATCATTTTCATATACAGGTACATTATATGCTACATATATACACACAAAGACAGTTATAAATGCTTCTAGATCTACAAGTTGTACCTCTTATACAATATAATGCACAATAAAGGTATCAGTTTCACCTCAATGTATAGCTTGGCTATTTTGACCTGAGCCTGACCTTTATGCAAGAATATATTACAAGGTTCTTGCTTTGAATATATCTATTTCCGCAAACAAATTGTGCGATATCGGTATTTCAAATTTGTGTTTGTATTACATCTCGAGCGACTTCGTGATACTCCTCGGTTATGAAAACATACAATCAGTGTTGTAAACGTAGGCAATATATCGACTGTTAAATTATGCTAATCAAAACGTCAGGATCGTGTCAAATTGGCTAAGCTATACAATACCGGTATGTCATTGTGACACAGCAAACACAAATCAAGGACAGGAACAAAAAAGTTCGCACACAGCAGCATTAAGTTCTGATTTTTACAAAGGAAAAAATGAAATTATTACAGTGAATATAGAAATAACAAGAATTATGTATGTGTGTGTCCGCGTAAATAATAAGGGATATGAATCATTATATTAATCTAAAAATTGTAATGTGCTTTAAACGTTTAAATGGAATTTTTATTCAAAGGAAATTATTTAAATTACTGGAAATGATATAAAGCAATAAATATCATGCAATAGAAATAGTAAAAGTTTCATACAAAAGGCTGAATAAAAATTAAAGAAAATATTTTAAATGGAAAATTAACAAAGTTTTGACAGCTGAAAATTTGCTAGGGTGGGTCTATGACCAAATTTGAAATCACCAGTGTTGATTGATGTCATGAAATGTTATGTAATTACCCCCAGATTTTGTCTGGCTTAATCAATCATATGGAATGAAGTAAATTGTCATTAAAAGTCAAAGTTTAAATAGTGATATATTAGTCTGAGCACAAAGTTAATTAATTTGTAGGTAATGTTACAAAATAAGTCGTTATAATCAGATCAGCTTAATTTATACTAAGTAATTTATACATTAAATAAAACATCAAATTAACTTGCAGCATAAACAATCACATGACCCACACAAATTGTACAAGACAGCCTCTGCACTCATGTTTTTGTCACATTATATGGAGTAACAGCTATGATACAAAGATGTGGCTTGCAGCCCAGGAAGGAATGCACCAAATTTGGCAAAACAAGATTATACAGATTGACCTTTTAAATTTTTTTAAATAAAAAAATCATATCTGATTGTTATAATACACCAATCACCATACACATATATCTATAGGAAACAATGACATAATGCATTAATAGAATAATGAAATAACAGAGTTGTTGATATTGTAGACTCCATTGAAGCAGTGCTGAAAACTTGTCATCAACTGCTAGACAACTTATAATTAGAAGAGTGTAAAGCACATAATGTTGATTCTCTTCAAATATAGGTCCCTGTAATTTCTAAACATGAATGGTACCTCTACCTGATCAATATAAACAACAACAACATATATAGGTTATAGTTAGTAGGAAACAAAACATGCTATCAACATGCACAAGCAGCTGTCTAGGTTAGTATGGTTATATTGTCAGCATTTCCGAATAAATACTCACAAGCACGAGTCCATCAGACCATGTGACTCGTCTCCGTATCGTAACGAGTCATCTTGGGGACCGCCCCATTGAAACGTGTCATCTGTACTAGTTATGCTATTCATGCTGACAGTTTCAGAACCTATTCTATACTGTAATGAAGAGAAATATACAAGGAATGAATATGCATGAAGTAGAGTTAGGCGTTATATGAATGCGTGAAGGTCAGAGGCCACTAAAACAAGCACGGCAACTGATTGGTTGAAAAAGTGTAGGGAAACCCGTACTGATAGAATTGGATAGAGCGTGATTGGATGAAAATGCATTGTTTACAATAATGAAAAGGCTGTCAAAACCAAGGAATATAATGTTTTTTGAGCATTTTGAAATATTTGACAAGTGTCTAGCTGTATAATTTACTTTTTGAAAGCCTTTTTAGAAAAGTATGTGATTGACCGCATTTCGGGTACTTTCATTTCACATGGTGGGGGGTAGTGATGTTGCAATGAAATTTATAAAAAAACAAATAGGCTTTGCCTATATAATGAGGTAATTATTTTGTCATTTATGAACTAATCAATCAAATGAATACTGATTTTTGTGCCAACACTCGATTTTAAGGACTGATATGTGGTCTTATGTTATAATGTAGGCCTATGGGAAATGCAATAGTGGTCTCTGACCTAAAGCCAAAAAATGGTAGGAAATGTCTCGTGCTTGTGATGTAAGTAAATTGTTGTTGTTATGGTTCACGGTATGAATCCTGTTCCATGATTTTTGAGTTCCGTCAGAGCGTTACAAGGGTTTTGAGTTCCGTCAGAGCAATGTTGGCATTTTGCGCGAGTTACAAATTCCATGAAAGAGAAAAATAAACACTTCACTCCAACATATCGTCGGTAACAGGTTCTGGAAGTAAGTATAATATTGATTTCTTTTGGTTATAGAATAAATGACAATTGGAGATTATATTTACGGTACCAAAACCACAATTGCACTCAATAATCACGAATGAAAAGCATTATATGACAAAATTTTGACACTTTGGAAGATTGTTTATTTTTATTTTTATTATCTTTCAAAACAACCTGAAAAATTTAACACTTCATACTACAACTATGTTGCTTAGTATCGCACCAAGTTGGGTGCATTCAGACGATGAAATACATGTATTTAGCCGAAAGTTTATGTGTTGTTACAAATTCCGTTACATGAACATTTTTATTGATACAAATTCCGTTTGGACGTGATACAAATTCCGAACAGTAGTCTTCTCTACGAATTGTACTTTAGTGTTGTAAACTTGCGTCATTTGAGGATCTAATAAGGAAAACTCATGTTTTGAGAAATAGTTTGTTATTTCCGGCATAATTTGACTAAATATAGATATAAGTACATTTTTGTAACTTATAAATCCATGAATTTGTTATATTACTCTGTTCCCTTTTCTCACTGTAACTGCGCTTAAAGATTAAGCGCTTTCAACATTGCTAGTAAGAAATAAAACTTCAGAAGGTAGGCCTAGATCTACATGTTTTCGTTCGTGTTTTCGACATTCTTCCATTGGTTAAAAAACTATCGGGGTATGCCTAAGGTAATGCTAGATAGATGGGAGAATTACCCACCGTATATACATTTATGGTCCATGTTAAACTCTGATAGTATAGTGACCTATCTTTTCACTTTAAAAAACGATATCATCTTACAAACAACTGCCTAATAATTGGTATGATCAGAATGAAAGTGATTTTCATGTAACAGAACACAGTGCCAGTTAAATTCAAAATGGGTATAGATAAGAACAAACATAACATTTAGTTCCCAAGATTAAATATGAATGTTAACTCATTTTTTGGCATATTTCTAAAATATATGGGTTTACAATAATATACAATAGTTCAAATGCATCTGTTAGATAAAAGGCGCACTGGTCACCTTAATTTTAGTACAATTCACAATATATCTAGTAATAATTTATTATCGCAAATATGCAATAAAGCATTCATGTAGCACCACCTAGCAACTTTCCTTTATATAAAGTTTTGGTAAGGGAAGAAAACTACGACAAACAATAACATTATTTCTGTCTGTAAGGTTGCACCTTTAAAGGAGGATAACATTTCCGATAAACAAAGATTCTATAATTTTGTTTCAGCTAAAATTTAATGTTATCATAGTACCCAATATCTGATTGTTTGGTCATCAAAAATTTGAAGCACATTGAATGTGAGGTTTCAAATGTCCAGTATAATTGAAGGAACAATTCATGATTATTTTACACTTACGGACTTTGAAAAGGCACCACTTATTCAAACCACGAATTTTTGTAGTAAACATTGTTTAATTGCAACAAAATTGTCTATAGATAGCTCATTTTATGTTTTAACATCTAGCAAAATTTCAAAACGACAGTTAACAATGTGACATCCAAGTGCTTAAGTCTCAAAACCAAATTCACAGTTAGGGGGAGTGCGTGCATGTAAAGTTATGTTTTTGGTGCGCTCACAACAGCGGGTACTCGTTACAAGTGCAATCCGCTTCTTGGGAATGTTCCTCCATATCCTCCATTCATCAACAAAGGTTTGGACAATCGTTTGGGTCGATCGCATCACTCACTCGTTTGAAAGAACATGTCATACGTTTTCGGTGGGATAAAAATCCGGGACATTCAATCACGCAGATATTGTTTTCTTCAAGAAATGTGACTGTTATTCGTTATTTATGCGCATGATTATATTCATACTTCCAAGGTTTACACCCCTGTCATCCGGAAACAGTAATACAGGAAGAAAGTGACTGCATGCTGAAGCACGTGCTTAATGTTAGAAGAAACCCAAATTGGCAGAGTACTAAATGAAAATGTTGTATTTCATAAATAAACGTGTTTGATATTTTTCTTTGACGATTTAGCATATCTATCGACACCAAGCATTCTTTTGACAGGCACGGTTGCTGACCGGAAGTCGTTTCTTTGGTGGAGCAAGCGCATTAATTTATCCGAATTATGTGTGTTTTTAGGCCTTTTAACCCTATTTGGAGATCAATGGTGGTGTCATTTGACATAAAACGTTATTGAAGACGAATATTTATTGTATTATGACAATGTAATTGCACAAAACCAGCGTGGTGGTTACTTCCGGTATGTTACATGTCTTTACCTCCAGACATATCAGTTTCAGATTGACATGAAATGTAACCATTGGTTTTGGAAACTGAAATTTTGGTATGCTAATTAATCGTTTACACATCGTCATTTACACAGTTCAGATATTTTCATTTGCACGAGACTCACGTGCTAAACATGAGATTTGGCCACGTGGTCAATACTAGCGATTCGGTTGGTAAAATGGATTAAACAATACTTTACTAACAACAGTCTGACCCAGGAACATTATGCCATTGGTATAAAATAACCCTAAATATACTGTATAGTTCATACAAAAAATACCGATCCCTGAAAAGTGGTGCGTTTTCAAAGTCCGTAAGTGTACACACCATTGTTTTTTTGGTGTCGGTAATTAAGTAGTTCTCAATAGTCAATTATAACGCTATTGTTTGCATTTGAGCAAATATTTCAGTAATTTTGTAGTATGTTTACCTTAAAAGTCTTAAATCTGATCACGGTTTATGCCAAGTCGGTATTGCTCTGTATTTCGAACTAATTATGACATAATTGTCTTGTGTAACTATGCATGAGTAGAGTACGCATATTCAAAGTTTGTGAGATCGTAATAATCCGTAGATTAATTTTGTTAATTTGCTACATATGTTCAGTTTATATCAGTTTATATCAATTTAAATGCTCAGAATTATTGTCAGAATACTACGCAGTATGACTCAATGTGTCAAGTACTTTAAGCATGGTAGTTCAAGGCTGTATATTACTTGTAAATGGTTACACTCATTAAGAACACGAATTGGGTAATAAAATTAATGTTTTGTGTGAGAATGTCTCCTTTACAACTAAAATCATACATAAAAAGTAAGTGAATGTGTTCCTAGAATTTAATTCATATTCACGGAATTTGTATCATCCTTGTTTTGAAAACTTCGGAATTTGTAACAGTGGTAAACGGAATTTGTAACATCAATGTCAGATGATCGCGTTGGGATAAAAATAATGGCATTATACAGCAGTTCTATGACTGCTTTCGGATTATATAACAAGCTTAGATATCAATTAACATTGACATTCAAAACTGAATGTTTGTTTTGAATATAAATCGTTGTTTATTAAGATTAAAGTAATGTTAGTATATCCAGCAAGAAAAATGCATAAAAAACCATTAAATCCATAAAAAAGAGTGTCTTTTCGAACAATTGTTTCGAGTAAACGTGCTGTATTTAATATTATATCTACCTTTGTCTCTACGATGGTGACATACTCCGCAACGAGCCTTCTGGAACTAAAATAACAAGATGCTTTTCCCTGACGGAATTTGCAGCAGGTCTGAAACCTAGCGATTGCTCTGACGGAACTCAAAACCCTTGTAACGCTCTGACGGAACTCAAAAATCATGGAACAGGATTCATACCGTGTGGTTTCCTTCATTACAACTGATGCATAGTTGATATATCACATTAAAAATGTCAAGTTTGGATAAGTTTTGGTCCAAAATAGAGAAAAGTTTACTTAAAAACTCTGTAAATGGGACGGGGGAGGGAGAAAATCATTGTAGAAAGTGGGTGGGGTGTGTTGATAAGCATGGTTATGGTAGAAAGAAGGTTACATGGCCAGATGGCACTCAATCAACTGAAAGAGCACACCGGGTGGCGTATATGTTCCACCACAAGATATTTAAACATGATTTGCCAACAATCTCAGCTGACGGCTCAACATTGGACGTTAGCCATATTTGCAATAACAAACTGTGCATAAATCCGAACCACTTGACGTTCGAAGTTCATGAGACGAATATGTCCCGAATTCACTGCTTTGGTGCTAAGGTTTTCGAGTGCGAACATGAACCGGCTTGCCTTTTGGCTGAACGACTATAAAACTGGCGAGTATATTGGTTGTGGTCATTGTTTGAAGGGCCCGGCTCGATCACTTTCTCGGCACATTGGCGCCTTTTGCGTAGCAGGGCCGTTCTGTCTTTTAATAGTCGCGCTTTCACATATTTATTTGTCTCTCTGTGTCTCTCATGAAGATTGTACATTATTGATCGCCTTTTCATTCTATTAACTTTGAATTCTAATGTCTTTTCTCTCTGTTTTTTTGTTTCAGATCTTAATTGTTCACTGCGTAGCTGTTTAGCCACACAGCCATCTACTGGTATTGGGCATTTTGCAGCCTTGCACAGTTTGGCCAGAGAGTCCGCTGGCCCATTGTTCACAGAGTGTATAGCACTGTTCAGTCTACCTGGAAAATTCCGTGTGAATGTTACATTTTTAGGTAAGCTCCTTTTTATTGCTCGGTTAGTTCCCTCAACCTTTTGGGTGTTGGAGTTGAGGCGAGTTTTCTTCAGCATGTCGGTTCCAAGCCGGAACTCTATCCAGTCCAGCATGATGTCATGATTTTCCGGTTTTGCTAGACTTATTCTGAAATTGCGGGTCAGATATGGACTGTTAATTAGCCAATTGTTGTTTGGTAAACCAAGGCAGACCCGCGAATGTAACCGACAACCACAGTGATCACCAGCATAGCACCGTTTTATCGCGTTGACACAATATTTCATTGCTTCACTTATTTTGGAAAGATTTCCTGAATTTTTGAGGTACGCAGCATCGTATTCTGCAGTACATCTTCTACTAAGATCAAGTGAAAATCTACCACGTAGGTAGTTTCGGTATGCTGCATCATGACCAGGCATCATACTTAAAATTCTCGGACAGTTACGCATTTGTTTTCGATGGTTTTCGGCAAGATGTCTTGTGTCAAACTGATGAAACGGTACTGTGCTGGTGATCTTTTCATTAAACATGTCCTCGGCAGCTTTGTAAGCACCTGTGTCTGCGTCAGTGGTGAGGTATTTGACCTCCAGGCCATCTTCGTGCAAGTCCTCGAAACAGTGCCTGGCCCATCTGTGCTCGTCCCCTATGGTTGTTTCCATGCTGGCTGTTGCAGAACATGAGCCGGATTTCACGTTGCATTCGTCGTCTTCCTGTGTGTGAAATCCGTGCTTCGAGCATAGCTTATTTACTGCTTCAGTAGCAATGATCTGCTTTTTGCTGGTCATATTTTCTGCAACAGTGTAACAGGTTTGAGTGGCTGGTTGAAAAGGTGTCCTGCCAACGCCACTGTACAGGGTATTGTTGTACATACCGTCCGCCTGTATATTGATCTCGTGCTTGGGTTGATTTCTAAATTTATTTATCACTTTAAGTTCTTTTCTGATTCGTTTCATGTCTTGTTTATTTTCTTCAATTACAATTGTGTTAATGGCATTTGCTTGGCTTTGAAGGCTGGTCCTGGATGGGGCTGGAATATTCCCTCCATGGCATATCTTTCTGAGGCTGGTTGACCCGATAGGTGTTTGGGTGAGTGCCACTGCGATTCCCCTGTTCACTGTTGCAGACTTTGCGCCACGATTATTACTAGCAATTTCAGTGTAGAGCTTAAACCGACAAGACCTGTATTTGCATTTTTGACATTTTGCAGATTCCCGCCAACCAAAGCCCCACTTCTGAGAGAAAGCTGGATCGAATGAGAGAGAACCTTGACATTTAGGATTCTGCTGTAGGTGTTCTCGGTTAACAGTATTCACCATCTCCCATAGTTTTGCAGTATGTAAAATCTTGTAACAGTCGTCATCAAGTTCCCTGAAAAGCAGGAAAATAATGCTCATTAACTGAAAAACTGTACAAAAATAATGCTCATTTAACTGAGAAACTGTGCAGGATCAGAGACACAATTTTTTGTTTTATCACCACAGTCTTGTTTTAAGCACAGTCTTTTGTGGAGTTGTCTCCCTTTAATATACAGAAATTGCATTATGAGACATCTGACTACTGTGGAGGTGTTATATGATAAATAGTGTTCATTTAATGCCTTTAATGTTGTCAGAAAACCTATTTCTGCTTAAATTGGTATAAATTAAAGCATTATCCCGGAATAATTTCAGTTTTTATGTTATATACTTTGGAAAATCTTAAAAAATGACCCAAAAATATCTGAAAATTTTTTTTTGGCAAAATTACATGTAAATTAACACTGCTTTTGACATTCAATGCATGCGGAAATAACTTACGTATGTTGCTGCGGCTTCTCCGTGGCTGATTTATTCTGTGCGCCATCTTTCAGCGTGTTACGTAGAAATGTGTATTTCACTTGCGGCTCGGCACGTCCTTGAATCTGAGTTTGAGCCTCCGCTGGTACCGGATCTTGGTCAACAAGTTGTCTCATTTTTTTATCCAGCCTAACATAACTAACAGTTCCTGTCTCAGAAGATGGACGTCCTGTCCCTGGTGAGAGAGTATGACCTCTCTTAAGTTTGGTCTTTAACATTTTTAAGTGACCTTTCCTCATCTTTTTAGTCCAATTTAGTCCAATTTAGCTCAGTGTTTATGTTAAAAATAACTTTTATGCACAATTTATTTTAGACTTACACTAAGGAACACTCTCTGAGAAGCAAAATAACCTTTATGGTGCAAGTTTTTATTGTAAATGAGTCAAATCCAAGCTTAGACATATGGTACATATGATATGCAGTAAGATAGGGACACTTCAGGAAGGTCCTGCCGAGCTGCCAATTAGTTGTTAAGGGGCTCATTAGTATTGGTCAGTTTTATCATAAATCACTCTGAGTGTGCTGTGTGTGTTTTATCTCATACCATTCTTGTTGGTTTGTAGAGTTATTTTGCTTCAAAAATGCTGGATAGCATATTAAAATACTATCACATTGGTCTATTTTATACTAAAAACTAGGTGGGTGGGGTACAAAATACACCCTCACACTGCCAAGAAAAGGTCAGATTGATATGAGGTGTTGTATATGTATGTTGGACTTATCACCGCACATGTGCATTGTGTGAGATTGGAGGTCCTTCCTGTCTAAGAAAAGATATTAGACTTTTACTTTGTCAATTTTTTTCCATTTCTGTCAAGTTTTCTATGGTACAATTTCAGTTTTCAGTACCACAGCATAGACTGTAGGAAATGGGCTACTGAGGGATCAGATCTGGTTCAAAATTAAAACAAAATACATATTTTTGTTGGCAATAGTTTATATTTATTAAATAATGTAAAACATAGTATTAGAAATAGATTATAATATGTCTTTAGGTCAGAGGCCACTAAAACAAGCACGGCAACTGATTGGTTGAAAAAGTGTAGGGAAACCCGTACTGATAGAATTGGATAGAGCGTGATTGGATGAAAATGCATTGTTTACAATAATGAAAAGGCTGTCAAAACCAAGGAATATAATGTTTTTTGAGCATTTTGAAATATTTGACAAGTGTCTAGCTGTATAATTTACTTTTTGAAAGCCTTTTTAGAAAAGTATGTGATTGACCGCATTTCGGGTACTTTCATTTCACATGGTGGGGGGTAGTGATGTTGCAATGAAATTTATAAAAAAACAAATAGGCTTTGCCTATATAATGAGGTAATTATTTTGTCATTTATGAACTAATCAATCAAATGAATACTGATTTTTGTGCCAACACTCGATTTTAAGGACTGATATGTGGTCTTATGTTATAATGTAGGCCTATGGGAAATGCAATAGTGGTCTCTGACCGAACCTAGCAAGGCACTCTATGAACGAAGTTAGGCGCTATATGAATGTATGATTGAATCTAGTTAGGCAATATGACTGTTAGGATATGGATGAAGTGCAGGTTATGGAAAGAGGTAGGAGGTTCTATCGTGACTGGATTAATCAGAATTCACAACATACTAAATATAGGAATAAAACAAAGATGATATCTAATCAACAAAGTGAGATAGACTGAGTAAATTTATCTGACAGTACAAGGTAGAGTGTTCTACAAAGAGACAAAAGGAAATATGCTACAAAACACTAACAGAATTTTCTACTTTAAAAACAATTTATATAAAAGTATCTTAAAACATTTTTTTAGTCTACTTCATGCTTTCAGCCCAAGGGAGGTAAATCAAATTCAAGGAAGACAATAATAAGTTTATCAAAGGGAGGAAAGGCAAGTCATGTTCAAACTACATCAAAGGGAGGCAATTCAAGGCACTCAATAATAACAATGGGAGTAATTCATGTTTAAGGAAGACAAACTCATGCAATTAGTGGTTCTATCTAGTTTGCAATCCAAAACGAGATTCTTAACTACATTTTCAACAAAATACAAAGAACTGCAGATATAAATGCGAAATAATAAAGAAAATTTGGACACAGAGGGAAATAATAACAGTTCAAAGTTAATGACAACTCTTGTAGGTTAGAATTACATGCTGTTTTATGTACTGAATTTCTCATATGTATAACACATCTACATTTAAACCACAATAAGTTAAAATACTATTTTCAATATTAATAACTCACTTAGCATGCATGATTGGATCGCTGCATGTTAAATTCTGTTAAGTCATGATTGTAGTCTAAAACAAATTCATACAAAGTCATCAATATCACAATTGACAAACCATGCAGTGTTAATAACGAGACTGACTATATCACTATGAAAGGCCTCCATGTCAGTGATCAAGTCATTCCTCATGTGAACCCGTACAGTTCAGCTTCAGTTAATGTTAACTTCTATGTTAAACTTTCATTTTATCAAGTTTCACTTTAATAATTAAGCCATAGTCTGCCTATACACTGACACATTAATCAGACAGGATGCTGTTTGTCATGCAAGCTTAATACAGTGTTACTTTCTTTCACATCAGACTATATATATACCTCATGATTACAACCTTCCGTCATGGATACAGCTGGATCAAATGAACCCTTTAAAAGCCACAATGACATTTCATTCCACACAACTTTCATTATGAGTCACAATGTACAATTAATACATATATCATAAATGACATTAAACAAAGAAACGCAGTGACTGACATCTTGTATCATATTACTGTGTGTTTTTTGTTCTGGTGTTTAAACAAATGAATGATAATTAATTTATGATATTAAGTGAGTGATCCAGACACACAAGTGTTGAAAGCAACATATGTCATGTCAACTAAATACATGTCTCATAATATTGTTATCATAACTTGTAGATAACATAATGTGGTAAATAACACATACTTTCAGATACTTGTCAATATAGATAATAAATATAGGGCCCTAGTGACAAAATTCAATAAAATTTACATAAAATGTTTTGCAAAAGTTTCACTAAATTCTGACAAATTATTTCTAATTCAGACCAACTTCAACTTGTATCAGGATTATTCCTTGAATTAAATGTCAACCTGAACAATAAGGTGCATACTTATCTGTAACAAACAGATAGCCCAAACATTTATAAATAGTCTCACCCAGGACACAGCCAAAGGCAAAATTATGAAAGAACTGCAACCAGACCAACCCATTAGAATTGAACCCAGTGATCACTCAGGTGACACTGTCCTCATAACTCTCTGTGAATAGTTATCTGTCAATCTAAAGTCACTCGCAACCACATTATAGCAATGCAAGTTCCCATGCGGATATAAGTTTTAAACTAACTCTTTAACTATTCATCTCAAAAAGTTATGTGAATAAAGGTATGTAGCTAATATATCATTTATGTAACACATATATACATCCGGTTCGGTATAGCTAGTTTGCAATAGAAAAAAATCGTGTTTTTTAAAGATTTCTGAAAATCTATTCATCAGATTTTGTTTAAAAAATACACAGAACTACAATAACTTCCTACCTAGTCCCATTTTGAATTTCATAATTTTTAGTCACCAATTAAAAGACATTTATTCTTTATTACATATTGAAATTACATTAGTATTTACAGTTTAACGCAGGGAGGTAATCTGGTATTCCATTGATGATTTACTATCAATTATTTAACCGTTACAATCCGTGATCGGCGAAATTGGGATTGCTGTTATAAAGACAAGACTTAGGAGGCCCTTGTGATTCGGTTTATTTAGATGTGTCGCATGTAAGCAATGAACAGCAATAACATATACTCCGTCATATTCACAGACGGGCCTCGCGTGTGTTATATTAAGTAGGTTGCAAATAGGTTAATATACCGTTATGCGTATCACATGACCGTAAAATTGGCTGTTACACGTATCCAGTCTTCTAACTTGATATTTCATACAAAACTACAAATATGTTACATAGAACTTATGAACAAAAGTTTTTTAACTGAATTCTGATGTTGCTGAACTTTCAGTGTGTATTAGGTAGATATATTTCATTTATTCGTGCAAAATATCATACATGTATGTTTAGTAATTACAGAGAAATGTTTAAAAAACACGATTTTTTTCTATCGCAAACTAGATATACACAGTACACATTTCAGCCAACAAAATTATTAACAAGAGGGCACTTAAACACTCACCTGTGTAGTGCAAAATTTAATATGGTACATGATAATTGGTAATTGAAAATAGTTCATTATACTGTGACCTAGTATTAACTCCATGTGACCCAGTAATTAACTGTTGCAACAACAGATTTTAGTGAGACAAGTATTGTAACCAAGTTTCACAAGGTCAATTCTGTGACCACTGTAGGGTGTTAAAAGGTTATTCTTTGATAGGTCATGATTCAATTGACCTAGTTTTGTACCCCAATTGACCTAGCTGCAATGTTGACCTAGAATCGATGGAGAAACAGTGACCTATTTGTTTTATACAGGTTAAGCTCATACTGTGACCTTCAGAATGTCGACAATCCAAATGGTTGAAGGCGAACAAAAGACAACAGCAATCACATCAGATCACCTTGAGTATGAAAAGGACCGGTGATCTAACAAATAATTATGTAGTCAGGCATTGAAGACACTTGATTGATCAAATTGCTCTTCAGTAATTAAAAATTAATTGAATCACGCTTTGTTTCAAACAATGAAACACCTTCTTCAACATTGGCAGATAATGTATAATGAGATGTTATACTAAATAAGGCTCAGTTAAAAAGAATAGTTCTATCCGAAACATAAGTTAGTCAAGAATTAACAAATAAAGTTCACTTGAACTCAATAATTAGCATGTTTATTCACGGTACATTTAGCATTCATGAGTTTTATACAGCAAGCATCATTACAAATTAATGAGAATTCCATTACATGGCTAACTACAATCATGTCAGGAGCTGTACCGATTGCAACAGAATGATAGCAACATATTACAGAGTGTGGACTCTGGGAGGGAAAGAACTTAGTCTGTGTCAAAGACTATGACAAATAACATTGAAATCAATGCTATTATAGTACTTAAACAAGCCCCCAATCATTTCTGTAAGTCTATTTGACAAAATAAAACAAGTTGACGAAAACTACTCAGGCATTGATTATATTGGAAATACGAATTCATATAAATAATCCATTTTTTTCTGTCGAATCAGCTTAAATGTGTGTGACCATGTTTTTAATGGCTGAACAGTTCCACACATTTGGCGTCTGTCTGTCAGAGAACATAGAGAAACATTTATATGTAATATCAATACTATTAGCACAAGGTACAACAAATACTTACCAATTACATGTAAATTCCAATAAATCCAATGGTCAAATAGACTGAGTCAGAACTATATAAATCCAATAAAGAATTACGTTGATAATCCTATTTATAAATAAAGGATTGAACTTAATATATATAAAGCAGTCATAAAAATACACATAATAAACCCATTTTAATAATATTCCACATACACTGTCTTTGTAAACATGTATTTTTGTTAATGATTAGTTTTTATGATACAAAGCTGTCAATTAGCCGGACATGTTATTGCCTGAAGCTGTGTAGCCAGCATATTTATAAACACGCAGTCACTGTCGAACCCTCGTAATGTGCATATTTCAATAAGGTGATCATTACCTTTACATGTATCAATATTTCAACATGGTGATATGCATAATCTAGCTGTCAAAAAATTTGACATCAATGAAGTTTCTTTTTTTTTCAAAAAGAGTATTAGCTGTCAATTCAAATATAAGCCGACTATAAGATAAAATTACACAGATATCATACAAAGGTACAAACTTGAGACATTATAGCATGATATAGCTTGTAGTAAGTTAGTAACACAAATTGTGGTCAGATTCTATTAGGATATTTAAGAAGAAAATCCTAGGACATGGTCGACGAGTCACGGACTAATCATGTATGTGGTATGTATCAACCTGAGGTTTATATGAAGGTTCGGTGCATACCATATTTCTACATAAAATAACCCAATCTACCATACATTATGACCTCGAGCTGTTTACATAGAAACCAGTCAAGCATGAAAATAAGTACATCGCCATATATATACAAATCAGCAATAAATTTCAATTTGATTTAATTTCAGGATTTTATTTCATTTACGCAAATTATGTTGTGGTTTTATGACTATATAAGCGGTGTACGTTTTACTGTTATTTCTACCAATCATTAACCTGCGGCCAATCACAGTGAAATGTGGGGGATATTTTTATTGTGGCGGAAAATGACCCGATACATATTAATCATAAGGTAGCGATAATGACTGGTTCGCTGTAATGTGTCAAACATCAAGGTGTATACAATACCCCTATTCAAATTATAACTAAATAACACTAAAAGCTATAGGAAAACAATGGAGAATTTGTAAAATTAAAGGTGTGCAAAAATTATCCGAAATGTTGAAATGTTATCGCCGAGGCAACAATCGATACTTCAATAAGGTATCAAATGTTACCTTCATACACTGTTTCTATTGTTATACCAAATTACATGTTCATAAAACAATTTGCATACAAGCGATTTATCACTGCTAGGTCTGTAAAACAAGAAATAATAAAGCTATAAATCTGTACATAAAGGAATAAATCAGTTGACAGTAATTTAAACGTACACAAACAATGTTACAACTTAATTTCTAGTAAAATATTTTAAATTATGTTATACAGAAACTGTCAACAGAACAATGGTCATTGTATTCTTGTTTACCATGTTTATGTTACGCACTGTTCTTCAACTAGTTTCATAAATTACGACAGTTTTCCTGGAATTCATTAAATTAGAATTAACCTGAACTAAATATACTTGCTGTGGACCACAAACGACAGTTACCAGTACTGACTCGCGAGGACGTAAGACTGTTACAAGCACAAAATTGTCTAGAAAAACATAGTCTGTACCAGACACATTATTTGAAGTTTTATAAATTGTCAATGAGTAGATCTGCTTCGAATTCGCAGAATGGCTCTCAGGCCTGTGAATTGCTCACATGTCCCAGGGTTTGCTTAAGTGACAAGAAGAATCTCTATTCACTGCCCAATAACCAATAACCACAGCTAGGCAAGGCAAAACAATAGTTATAAGTCATTATCAACATTTCAAGACTCTTACAAGACTCCTACAAGTTAAATAGTTCCTGCGGCCAATTGTTTTACAGACCAGTATTGTGAGAGACATTTTTTTTATAATTTTAAAAACTAGAACTTTTTAAGATGTTAATAAGGCTTGATATAAAGGTATGAGGAACTCGGACAGGGGAGGCAGCACACTTTACCAGCTGAGCAAAGACTCGCATCAGTAACAACACGATACGTGTACAATGAGCAATGCACACACGTGAGCCAAAGAAACAATTAAAAGTCCAAGTCCCCGCCGAAAAATGCGGAATTTTACAAACCTCTCTGATTGAGAAGGCTTATGTGTGTTTGGGTATATTTGCCTAGTATAATTTACCGAAAAATAGTGCTATTTTCATTATTAGTTATTCAAATGCGTAATATAGTTTATTTACGACAAATAGTTTATTAAATACAAGTATTTGGGTAAAAAAAAATGTTCATACTTTTGTATATTTGATATCGGCGCCCGTAGAGTCAGAAAGTAAAATAAAGCGATTCTCACGACGTGCAAATATTATGGACAAACGGCGGTTCGAAATGATTCTGGACAGAGTCTTGCCGAAAAACTTGCTAGTTTACGTTTATTTAGTCATCACTGGTCATTAAAATGCGTAATATAGTTAATCCACCCCATATTGTAAGTTAAATACAAGTATCTGGGTAAAAACGTTACTATTTGGTTAAGATTTGGGTAAGATTTGGGTGTTTAATGCCGACGCGTCCTGACCTAGTTAACGGAGATCTAGGAGAGGTAATCCAGACTGCAGGTGCACGCGAAAACACATTTTTTTCTTATTTTTAATTACAGACATCGCGAAAGCCGTCGGACCGTCGGACATGTCTGGTAAATTTTGGGACGGTCCAACAAGATGTAGCAAGTTTACAAGACCGAGTGTCCGGTAAAAATACAAGTCAACATTGTTCCCATTCGCGTACATCGCCAAAAAGTACGTGAAAAAACGGAATTTAGCTCATCCGGAAGTATACATAAAACCAATTCGTTTGCGCGTGCGTAACAAGTGCTCGTTTGCACACAACCCAAGCACTGTTGTTCTACGTCTATTTTTAGAAACGTGTTTATAACGACACCTACGATTGGTTAAGTGCATCCACGTGGTTTAATCAGGGTCAAATTCACACATGTTGCATGTAATTTGTAAACAAACGTGATAATTTACCGTAAGGCATAAGATGACCGCTCGCCGCTAGCTAGATATCGTATTGTATGATCGTAAAAAGTCGTATAGTAAAGCAATATTCCGTCGATATCCATTGATTGCCGCTTGATTTAAGTCGTAAAAATAAGTATTTTTACGCTGTTGGAAATTATGCATTCGTCCCCAACACTTTTCGACCCAAATGTAAAAAAATACGTAGACTACTATATTTTCTTTCAAGTTTGAGTACTTTTAACTAATTTCACCCCCTTATTTGTCTGGCAGTGGTGAAACACCTACCCTCAAAAAGGAGTGGAAACACTGGTCAATGACATAGGCCAATATGTACAGTAATTAATTTGTTATGTTGTTTATAAATTGCAATTAAGTAGTGAAATCATTCAGATTTAGATTTTTAATTCCGGTCCTGTAAACTTTGGTTCGGTCTGGTAAAACATTTCAGTTTACCAGACCGAATGTCCTGTAAATTTCTTGGGTCTTTCGTGAAGTCTGTAATTACTTAAAGGGGTAAAACAAATAATTATAGTTATTAACTTACATTACTTTATTTTAAATAAAAAATAAAATAATAGTGATCGATCTAGTCTGGTTTACGACATTCGCACAAAGTGCTTCATTTTTTTGGATTTAGTTTTCAACGCGTGAACCAGACTAACGTAAGGTCAAGTGCGCGTTAAAACACAATTCGCAACACATTTTTTTCTTATTAATTATTACTTAAAGGGGTAAATTATGGTTAATACTTTATTTTAAAATAAAATAAAATAGATCTATACGAATCTCAATAAAAAAATAATAAAAAAATGGTATTAGTCTGGTTCACGACATTCTTAAAAAATGCTGATTTTTTTTGGATTTTTTTTTTGAAATGGTAAACCATCCAGAACATGTCACGTGCCCCTACATGGAAATTTTTCTTGTTGCATACAAATATAACCTGCGGCTCAAGGCCGCAGGTTAATCAGTCAGCTTTATGTCTTTAATGGTCATGTATATGAATTTATTGCAGTATATAAATCATAGTATGACATGGAAAAGGACTCTTAGAAAGTAGCATATTAGAGTGTTCATTATAAAATACGAATTTAAAAGTTTCAATACAATGGTTGTAAAAGAAATACCATGCAATTTAATATCTATAGACGTGTAGTTTTATGTAGTTTTCAAATTTTGACACTCCGGTTTAACATAATCTCCTTACTCATATCCTGTGGTAAATTGTTAGACCCTGGCTGAGTGTCATTATTCATACGTTTATAACTTGGTTCATATACCTCGATCTGTTTAGGTACCAGATCCAGATTATACCCGTAAATAATACATTCACTTCCTCAGGTGGAAGTTTTACAAAATTTGTCTAGTTTCTATGCCAAATTACTGAAACACTTTGCAATCAATGTTTGACATTACAGTTTAACCTCATTTAAAGTCATTTGCACTACAATAATTTGTAACAAACACCTCAAATCGTTAAGGTCTATTTTCACTGTTTTAAGCCCGGTGGGTCCGCAACAGGGGTCCTAAATGGTGATATTAAAGAAATCAGCATCAGGGGAAACCTGTTACTTTTAGTGCATAAACAAACCATTGAGGTGACAGACATTTGGCTATTAGAATCCTAAAATTTATAAGTACCAGTATTTTGTGTGCATGTGAGCTATCCACTTCATATTGATACAATGAATCCAGTGAAAACGTCACATTGACAGACCACACATATGGTGAATATTGCTGATCACACTATTTACAATTGATAATCTGTTTTTGCCAATTAAATCGCTGGCTTAGAATGAGAAGGTCTTAACTACTACTTACGACCTTATAAGGCTCATGCATGTATATTTAAAATCTGCTTCACAATGCACTTCTTATGAGCCTATTTTCATGAAAATTGGAAATTGTCATGTTGACCAAAATGAAGTTTTAAAAACTTGTTTTCCCATAGATAAAGAGTATATTTCAGACAGTTTTCTCTTGTTTTCTCAATATATTGATTTTGTAGTCACAACCTTTTTATTCTAAGCCATTCAAATTAAGTGCTTATGCTAGGATATTTAATTGACAGACTGGAATTTGGTTTTATATATCAGGAAGCATGACCTTTGTGTCAATTTGAATGAGAATGGAACTTCAGGATGAGGATGCAGATAAGGGCAATGTCTGCAATTTTATAATGATGACAAAGCCCATAATATTGTTATTAGAATGGTCTGCAATTTTAGAATTAGGACAGAGTCTGCAATCTTACATTAAGAATGAAACAGTCTGTAAGTTTATATTCAAATGGACATTTTTATGCAAAACATGCTGGTAAGAATAATTATTGGTTCTGTAACCATGGTTTTTCAATACAATTATCTTCTCTATTGTATTTTTTTATTTTCATGAGATACAAGCTGAAGTGTAAGTAGTTTATATTCAAATAAGTAAAGAAGCCGAAAGAATTGTGTGGCCTAAATCATGCCTTTCACTCTGGAGCAGTTTACGGTCAATATTACCATTTTTGAATAACATTAGATCTCAGATGGATAAACGGTAATAAAAATACTGGAATAAAACAAGAACCACACAGTCTCCAGAGCTTACTCAGGTCTATTATCTAGGAAAACTTGACAGACATTGAACAATGAATACAAATCCCACACACAATGTACTGTGTATAATTAGCTTCCAGTCAATCCATTGACCTCGACAGGACCGGAGACTCAACAATCAAACTTTCAATGTAAACTAACACCACATTATATACATAGTCTATATACTATCTTTACTCCACACAAACTTTTATCATTCAAACTTTTGTTGACAAAAACTGCTTTACAAATGTTGACAATATTTACAGTACAAAGTTATGTGTACATTCTGGTTTATATCTGCAAATAGTAAACAAAAAGTCAGATATAGACATCAAGCTTAACAGGCACTTGGGTAGACACAAAACTAACCTATCTCTATAGTTATAATGATTCAAATAAGACTTATTTTGCTTTAAACATATATGAGGTATTAAACCTAAAGCAGTATTTTGTATTTGAATCAACAATTTGGTGTTGTTGTAAACTATTCTTTCAGCAACAATATGACCATTTGAATGTAAACACAATCTGATAGCAGACACATTTGAATTTAGAGACACAACACAAAATTATAGACAAAATATTCACATATATAGATCAAACGCATGTTTAAAGTCATAAATATAAATAACAAGGCAAAAATATGTTACTGCCCATGTTACACAAAGCCCATAATGCATTGTAATTACGAGACCTTTCACTTTCACCACATCAAAAACCTGGGGAAACAAACGTTCAAAAACATTTTTAAATTTTATTACTATATAATTCTATCAATGATTATAGGATTCTGTTTGGTTGATTTACACCATTGTGTGTCCAAGTTCAAACAAAGGTAAAAGAAACAAGGGATACCTGGGAATATAAAAAGTTCATAACAGGACCATTTCCACATATAGAAATGTCAGCTGAAAGATATCACTCAAAACAGAATTATGTATAAAATCCTGCAGTTTTCTCCGAAGTATATAAGGTCATGTCAAGTAAATACCAATTTGTTTCACCTAATCAAAATGACTTTTGACACTATCCCAAAAGCTGGCGTATATAAGTTAAGCCCTGACTACTCAGATTGCAGACCGGGCCCATATAACATAATATTGTTGCACTACAACACAGAAATGCACCAACATATTGTATGAATATACATATATATAGAATATAATTGTCACCAAGTATTACATTAATGTTTTCAATCCCAGCAACCGATACATATATACACGGAACACGTAGCCAGCAACCTGCGACACCAGACAACATAATCATCTGTACACGGTGTGCTTCATTTAACATCACAACAAGTCAATGTAAAACCTTTGAAGTGTCAGAGTATAACATGTTAAACATTCAATATGAACATACTATATTAACAACCAACAAACCATTCGTAGATTGTACAGAACAGTAAAACACTAATACATTATATACTATACAAGGCCCAGTTAAATATTATACACAATAACATTTTTGAAAGATGTTTTTGTGTAATACACATCTTGCATTGTAGTAATCCCAATACACCACTTCTCAGTTCTGTCTGTTTTCAGATCCATCAGAGCTGTATGAAATCAGTACAGTTATCTGACGAAACTCTCAGAGAAGCAGCGCATCAGGCTTAATTACTACTAGGATCTTAAGTATTAAAGGATACAAAACAACACAGCTAAACAACCAATGATTACGATTGGAAAGAATACACAACAACAATTTCAACATGAGTTTTTGAATCCTGTAGACCACAGAACAGTCACAGATCCCACAACATTTATGAATACATTTATAAGAACAATTTTTACACAGGTAGACTACCTCTCTCAGACTCCCAGCCCTAGTACACAAGGACCATACATGAACACAACCTCTGTCCAAATTATTATATAGCCATTGAAACGTGTGACGCCAATAAACAACATATATTCCAACATGTACACAAACGGTAATATTAGTTTCAACCTAATGGACCACACACAGACCACATCCCTGCAAGTATAATACACAAGAACACTTAGCTCATTCATACACAACCTTTTTCAGCCTAAAGGGCCAAATATACCCAATACCGCATCTCTACAAATGCTTTGTGAAACCATGTTTATTTACACAACATTACACAACCTCTTTTAGTCCATAAACAATACACAATCACTGTGCTCATAGACACAACCTATATGAATCAATGCACTTTTTATATTATACACAAGAACCTGAGCTCCACGTGTACACAACCATGTTACACTTAAGTATAGAAAGGTACAAGGTAGTCCATAAAAAACATACACAATCACAACACAATAGTACACAGCCTATTTGAGTCAATACCCTTAAACACAAGAACCATCTCCACGTGTACACAACCTTTTTGTTACACAAGTATAGAAAGATACCTGCTCAGAAGCCACTCCATCGACATTGTCAGCTTGATACAGTTTATATTCCTCAGCATACAATCTATCTGTTAATTCCCCGATTTTATAATCCCGTAAAGAATCTTGTATCTTCTCATGAATACTAGCAATACTCGAACTTTTGCTTAACTTCCTCAACATCATTCCTTCAACCCGGGAAATACAAACACAACTTACTGGTAACTATGGTAATATTTTTTGGTTATTTATACAGATTTCCTAGAATTAACATGGCAGAATGAATCTAAAACTGTTATTGTCTACATTAGGAATTGTAACTACTTGGATATGGTTATTATACCAATGTCTATGATGCCTTAAAATGGCTGTAAAAGATATTTTTCTATGAATTGTATGATACCGTATTTGTTCTATTAACAATACCCACCAATATTATATGAAATATGAAATAAGCACAAAATCCTTGCATGAAATTCTAACTAGCAGCAATACGCAAATACTCTTAGTTTGTTTTATTGGGATTCAAACAGCATAGTTTAATAAATTTTTGGTCATATGGTGCTCAAAAAACCATACTGTACAGTGCCCTTGTCTGTCAATGTGTCAAAATCATAGATAATTCAATTCTCAATAAATAGACGTTTACACAAATATGAAGAAACTCAAAGAGCCAACATAATTCTGATTCTAAGAAGACAAAAAAACATATTTTTCAAAACAGGACAATAGCAAACATATGATTGAAGATTTATAATTTCAATATTTCCATAGTCCCTGAAATATACACTGAGAATTGCTCTCCACAGTTGACATACAAGTCATAAAACCAATCCAATTATAGCATCCAGCTTAAAATAGTCTGGTTTGAACAATAAAATAAGAATGAAAATTGAAATAATGCCAGGACCACACTTCAGTTTTTTATTGCCACCATAGGAAACATACACACTGTACAATGAAAGTAGATTAAAATACATATACATGTATATACTAAAACAGTGAACAACAGTGTATTTTGAGTATACAGAATGAAAACAATATTCCTGGATTACTAGGATCAAACAATCAGCATGTATATTGATAGTTTGTTAAACAAGAGGGCCATGATGGCCCAATATCGCTCACCTGATTATAAACCCTGTACAATTTTCACCCAAAGGAATAATTTGAACATCTTGGTAGAAAACCACAAGATGATGCTACATACCAATTATCAAAACTCTAGGCAGTGTAGTTTTAGGCAAGAAGATATTAATATGTTTTCCCTATATAAGTCTATGTAAAACGGTGACCCCCGAGTGGGGCCAATTTTGACCCCAGGGGCATAATTTGAAAAATCTTGGTAAAGGACCACTAGATGATGCTACATACCAAATATCAAAGCTCTATGCAGTGTAGTTTGAGACAAGAAGATTTTTATATGTTTTCCCTATATAAGTCTATGTTAAACGGTGACCCCGGGGCTGGGCCAATTTTGACCCCAAGGGCATAATTTGCACAATCTTGGTAGGGGACCACTAGATGATGCTACATACCAAATATCAAAGCTCTTAGGCATTGTAGTTTTAGACAAGAAGATTTTTTTATGTTTTCCCTATATAAGTCTAAGTAAAATGGTGACTCCCAGGGTGGGGCTAATTTTGACCCAAGGGACATAATTTGAACAATCTTTGTAGAGGACTTCTAGCTGAGTCTACATACCAAATATGAAAGCCCTTGGCTAATTGGTTTCGGAGAAGAAGATTTTTTAAGGTTTCCCCTATATAACTCTATGTAAAACTAAGGGCCCCTGGGGCAGGGCCAATTTTGACCCCAGGGACATAATTTGAACAATCTTTGTAGAGGACCTCTAGCTGAGTCTACATACCAAATATGAAAGCCCTGGGCCAAGCGGTTTCGGAGAAGAAGATTTTTTAAGGTTTCCCCTATATAACTCTAAGTAAAACTAAGGGCCCTTGGGCGGGGCCAATTTTGACCCCAGGGACATAATTTGAACAAACTTTGTAGAGGACCCCAAGGTGATGCTACATACCAAATATGAAAGCTCTAGGCCTTACGATTTCAGAGAAGAAGATTTTTAAAGTTTCCTTTTTGAAAATCTTTTTTTAGCCTGTGTGACCTAGTTATGCGACAGACCGGAAATTTTTTAACAACTTTGGTAGAGGTCCACCTAAGGAACATTCCTGTTAAGTTTTATCAAATTTGGCCAAGCGGTTTAGGAGGAGAAGTCGTTTGAAGAAATTGTTGACGGACGCACGACGCACGCCGCACGACGGACGACGGACATCTCGGTATGACAAAACCTCACCATGACCACTTTGTGGTCAGGTGAGCTAATAAAGCTTGGGACATTATCTAAAATAGAATACCTTTTAATAATGACCCGGACCAACACATTTTGGGGATTTTATCCACCCTGTAAAATACCTGGAGGGAATTATGTCCACCCTGTCAAAAATGAGCAGTGGGTATTACCGGTATGTCCAGTGGGGATTTTGTCCAGATTCCGGATCAGAAGGGTCCTTTTGTTAAAGTATTTTAAACATAACTAGATCTTCTAACACAAAATTGCAGAATAAATTTAGCGGTGACTAGTTTTGACAGCAAACTAAATTTTCATTTTCTTAACAGTTTGACTTATGAAATACATCAATCTACTTGAAAATAGAGTCAAAGCCATGTTAATTAGAAGTAATATGGTAAAATATCATTTGCAGAATAACTGGTGACAAGCTAATTTAGTAATTACTACACAATTATTATAGTATTGTACATTGTATTTCTGCAACAAAACAGTACACAAGTCTACACATAGAGATAATAGCCACCATATTATCCAAATATTACAAAAAGAGGGCTTTATTTAAAGGCCAGAACTTCCAATGTTCATTCAATGAAAAACAATTAAAATATAATTTAACAATAAAATTTCAACAATTTGTGTTATTCGACACAGGAATGCAAGCTGGAACAATGACTCTACAGTTATAATACTTGCTCAGTATAATATTGATCACACAGCAAAGAAAGATATAAGCTATGCATGCTTTAAAGATCAACAAGTACATAGTTATAATATAATATTTCAAAACATTTGCTTTTTACATAAGAATGTATGAAAACATAATTCCATTAAAAAACAGATTTTTGTGTCAGCAAAGCAAAATTCAACAGAAATGAATACACAACGACCTTGACCATACTGGCCCCATGCACAATCCCATGCGGGATTTTTCAGCTATGCAGGGAATTCTTATCCATACATAGGTACCAGTAACAAAATTGGAGTAAAATGTCATGAGTTAGCACCAATAACAATAGCAAAACTATCAAAAATAATCACCAATTTTTAAGGAGACAACTTCAGTAATGTTACAATAATGATAGAAATAATGAACTGAAACCTGATATAGAATACAACACAGAAATACACAGCCAGGTACATATTTCTGTCCTGCTAGAGTCATTGGAATTTTGGTCAGGGTAGATAGAGTTACCAGAAGATCACCGATACGATTGAATGTATAGATAATTTATCAAAACTCTTATCACACGTAAAACTAACATAATTAGTACAACATTTATATAAATCGAGGCATGTAACATTGAAATGTCTCCACACAACGTATAAACGGTTTCAAGATTTTTTCAATTGATCTACTCAACAATTTCACAGGGTCACGTCGGTATCTACCTTTTTAGACGAACCAAAAATCAATACATGTAATTTCATACAAAGCTTTCATATTATATTCACCATACTCTGGTCAAGACTCTTAATGTCACGACGAATAAAAATATTTAGACATTTAAATTTTAATGCAACTCCCAAGCAAATAGTTTTTTTTAAAATACAGTCATATAAATTATAAAAGTAAAACTCATGATCTTGAAGATTACCAGTAAGAGATTCACATTCCAAATTATCCAAAAAACTATTCATTGTACTTACTTCAAATTTAACCTCTTTATAGTAACAACCTCTATACAAAGAGTCTAGACTGATATTTGCAGATCCCAAAGAACAAAGAACAGCGACCAGACATGACACTTTTAGATGTGTGTACCGGTACATGTATACTGGTTATTCAACATTGAACAAGCAATGCGGTTTACACTCTTCTATAGTTTTCCTTGCACTATTTCTTCCAAAAATGTTCTGGAGTTTTTACAAAGCTGAAAAACTTGAGTAAATAAGATCTACTACTATACTAAGTCTAGAACTACAATACTGACCTGTTGTAATTTATCTGCGACCTGCTGTCGTTCACTCTCTAACTCCAGAGTCAATCTCTCAAACTGGGCTTCCTACAAAACGATACAAGAACACTAGTTATACACATCACATATATCACAAACTTTGGAATTGTTGAAAATTGAATTGAACTACTGTTTTTTACGTGGATACTGTTATTCAATATTTATTGCACAGGGGTCCTGAGGTATAATGCTCAATCATGTGGCTACCATTACTGGCATTAGCAGAACCTGATGCACATACAAAAAAAACTAAGTTCTAATGTTAAAATTCAGTGTATGAAATTTCAAATGATCTTATATTTGTCAATACTATTATTGTTTTATGAACTTATATTTTCTGCAGAAATTTTTTTTTTCTATTGCAACAAATCCTGATTTCCATGATATTATTTCACAATTGTAGACCCCCAGAAAGTTGAAGCTATTATAATTTGTAGAGCTAAAATAAAATGAGCAGTGGATCAACTGAATACATATGAACTATGAAAATATAATCTCATGTATTTTTTAAAGTGGCACAAGATACGGCACCAACTGGATGCTGGTCACCCGTAAATAGGAACAGCTCAAGTTAACAGTTAACTCTCAGGAAAGTTATATAGCAATTTCATTTTGATTAAAACCAGGGCAACTGAGTTTGAACTTTGTGGAATACCCATTACATAACCGTATTATACATGAAACATCTAGATTTTGTGACCTTAGAAATAGAATAAGTCAGAAAATTTTTAGTTTTTATTATAACTAAATATAATCATGGGAAAATCAATTTACCTGTTCTCTAAATGTCTTCAGTATAGTATGTGTGTTATGGTTGATATCTGTATCATATGACTGTGGTTTGCTTGATACATTGTTCTCTCTATATGGTACACCAGGGGGCATCCTACACTCGCATTTCAAACACACTTCATAAATGGAGCACTTTTAATTAATTAACACAGCTATGGTACACAGGTCCGCAATATCTTCCCAAAGTACTGAAAACAAGATAAATTTATCTTTATAACCTGCAAAATTGAATTAAATATATATAATGAAAAAACAATGTTGATTCCACTTAAAATATTCCTGTCTTGACAACATGATGGTAAATTGGCATAGACCATCATGTAGCATGCACCCATACCGTAAACTTGGAGCCTGATGTCTAAATAATTGAATAAAGCATTTATCTTCAGGAATATTCGATAACACTTTACAGCAAGTAGGAGACAATTCGCTACCAAAGAGTAAGTACTATATAGTGGACAAAGCAACAAAATTTATAGGCAACTGGCGCTGCCAGCACAGACAGATAGCAGACTCAATATGGTCCTTTGAACAAAATGTACTTAGTCCAGGGGTGTGCAATTCCTGTGTCTGACTTGGGCTTTTTGGCCTGCAGGCAAGTGGATTTTTCCATCCAGCTTGGGCAAGTGCAAAATGATCATAGGAAAATAATATTAAGTGTCCTATTCTACCTATACACAAAAGTAAATCCCTTAATCCTAACTGAAAATGATTTAAATATCAGGTACACAGTCCTCTCCAGCTAGGCAAGACAAATGCACTATTGAAACTGAAATTGTGTTGCTTTTTGTGTTTTCCTCGGCAAGTAGATTGATTGAGTCTTCTGGCAAGTGGATTTTTCAGTCCAACTTGCCCATGGGCAAGTGAAACATTTGAGGATTTCCACACCCCTGGACTTAGTATTCAGTACTGAGTATTACTCGGTGCTTGTTCCTGGTGCAGACTGCAGATGCCTCGATAATATAACAGTGTGATGATACCACAACTGTGGTCCTGTATCAAAACTGGAAGAAATGACATTAATAACAGCGTATGTTCTTGAAGTACTGTAGTCCTAATGGAGAAGAAGATCGTATGCAGGCTACCTTAAGATATTACCGGGTTTGTAGTTTGTTTACCATGCAATACAGTTAAACTGTTGAACCAGTTAACAAAAATAATGGCACTAAAAATAACAACAGTTTTTTCAAAGGGAAACAATTCGAACATATGTTGTCAAATGACCCGATCTATGTATTTAAAAACGTGTACAACTTAAACATGAAACAAAGTAACCTTTTCTTATGTGGTTATCATGAATTGAAGGCATACTATTGTCAGGAAACAGGTTTATTCAAAATAATGAAACTGTACAGGTGAGACATGGGTGGGGAACACATATTTTTTGACGATTTCTCGAAACAATGCCTAAATCATGCAACAATCGCGCTACCATGTTGAAAAGAAAACATACAATCCTATTACACTATCAGAAATAGCGCTGATTGCGGGCTTACCAATAAAATATAAGTAAATTCCTTATCCAAAATACCTCGACCCACTCAAAGTTTAGGTTATTCTATTGTTTAAATTTCCTCCCTCGTACAAAAATGGAATCATTCAATATTTCTGCAATTCTGGTGATACCAGATGGTAATATATTAGCTATTATTGTAAGAAATATAATCTTTTTGCGCTCTATTTTAGAATCTTATATATCTATTATATTTTAAATGAGAAACAGAAGGCTGTTCCATCGATAAGAAAATGCAAAGATTTACCTGTTCAAAAACCGGAAACAGTGTCGGCAGGTAACAAAGGGAGACAACTGCGTTAAACTTTAAAATCTAAAGTTCGGTTCGGCCGTACCCATTCCGGACGTTAACAAGTACCGTACTCAGACAGTAGGCCCCAGTTTATCGGGGCGGATATTTTTAAAGGACTTTTTTATTTATAAGCTCACGTTCTCTTTTGAAAATAGCTCATTTTATATACGTAGGATACTTCAAAATGACGTAACGTCGTATACTTCAGCTATAATTTATTATTTACCCAGTATATATATATACCATATATCACTATTTAGCTTGAATATTGACCAGCAATTTCACATATATGTGTTTTGTATAATTTGTAAATATATAATTTTGACCACTAAAAAACATCAACATAAGTCGAAAAACGCTTAGCACAAAATCTTAACAAGAAATGATAAGTATGTGAAAATGTAGTGCTGTACAAAATGGTATATGGCTTATGAGTGACTTGGGGTCACCGTGGCATATTTTGTGAAACTAGGTTTTGGGCTTTTCATATTTTCGTTCAGTTATGTACACACGTGGATTGTTCCGTGTATTTGTGTTTTGTGATGTAGTTAATGTATTCTGTGCTCGACTGATTAAATTGAGTGCTGCCTTTCCTGTCCGATTTCCTCATATCTTTTGGCAGACGTCATTGTTTCATAACATCGTTGCCGTCCTGTATCGGTGGTCGTCATGTAGCAGAGTTTGATGTCTACCTGCTCACTTTTTATTTGAAACATCGTAAACAAAAATGAATGTCAATTAACATAACTCACATATATAAGATTACATTTGACATGTGTAAGCTACCATTAAAAATTCAGTTACGGTTAAAAAGCTCACGTCAAAGCGCCAAACTAATCAATACCCTGAATATATCAATTTAAAAGTATTACCTAACATTGTCGTCAAGCTCATCGTTGATGGACGTCACTACCGTCCCTCCATATTTACCCTTCTTCCATTGCTTCATAATACTTAAAGATTCACATTCTTTTATAGCCTATCGCGTTTCGGTGGCATGATGTTTTTTGTACCTTGTCCTGTTTCATTAAGCTGTCTGTGTGTTTTATGTGTGATGTTTGATGCACGTTGAACCACCCAGTGACATTTGTAACTATCCGTATCAAAACGGAATCTCTACAATCAGCAATCTTCTATCATGTATCTTTATTTAAATACGTGATTCTACGAGCGTGTGCGTATTATGCCCATTATAATTAAGTTATAGTTAAAATGAAAGAATAGTAAAATAAATAAATAGTTTCGTTTCGGTGCTTTTTCGTTAAACTGTGAATATTCCATGCGATGCCCTTAATAAAGTCGTTGTCACGTGGCTGTTTCGTTTCTTCAAAAGGATAAGTATACTGTTTCTGCCGAGTGTTACATTAGGGAAATGTTCAAGATATCTTCTAGCGACGCGTGGTCGACCTTGTGATTGGCTCGGTCTTGCTCAGGGTATGTTTGAATTAGAATGGGCTATAGTCACAGTTCATGTCTACATACGTGACATTCATATGCAAATTGATTATGCAACGAGTTATTCGCCAGTCACTAGTTTGTATTGTTTATTCAGCCAATAGATTCCTGGTGGAACATGGATGGCGATTAACATTATTGTCATATGAATGGTTTCGTCATACTGAAATGTGTCTATATGATAGTGGTCACTCTATAGAGCTCTCTTTCCGACTTAGTTCCCTTTAAATATATTTATAGGCGATACTGTACAATGACACTGTAATTATATATACGTGGGTTATCCAAAAATTCGTGGACTTTTGCTCTTATTCAAAAACCATTCAATTTAAAGCTACGAATCTATTGTCCCTGTAAACTTGATTTATATTCTACAAGTATACCAAATATCATACGGATATGATTAAAAATAACATAAATATAGCATTTGTAAGCATGTGTGGTAGGCATACCCGGCGCACGCTCAGAAATGACGTACGACGTCGCCCTCTCGACTAAATCAATTCATGAAGCTCTTAAACACAGTAATTCAGTTGTTCTTCGTTTCCCGTAACCAGTTGTATACTTATAATATGCCAACATACTCGTTCTGTCAATGTGTACTGATTTGTGTTGTTTCTATCCCTACAAGTGGACCTTTTCTCTCTAATCCCTAGGGTGGTCGATTCTAAGCAACGTAAAACGTTGGTTTTGTACCTATTAACATGCATCGTCTGTAACATCACCCTGACTTTTTGTTAACTATTTATGTTATTTAAAAAAAATTGAATACAATGCAGAAGGGTTCATACTTAATTTGCCAAACAATTCTTGTCTTCCTTGCGGGTTCTCATAACTGTATATCAAATTTAATTGTTTTGCGACAGCAAATGATATCGTTCGACGTCATATTTTACGTTGAATTTTATATGACAACATTTACGGCCATATTCATAAAATGACGAATATAAGATATAACCTTTAAACTATAGCAAAATATCGGTATGACATTACTCACCAAGAGGACGCATTTTTGTATAAATATATATACTGGTGCCTCGAATTTTCCAAGGAACTTAAATATGAACTTTTAAAAACAGAATGTTTAAAACAGCAATACTGGTTACTGAATAATAAAAACGACCTTTGGTTTGTGATTTATTCTCATGAAATGTTTTTTTTATCGGGCAAATACATTAACAAAATTAAGTTGGGCAAAACCCTATCCCTTTATACCCTTATTTCCACGGTATCTGGTGCAAACAGTACAGTGTGCCACCTACAAGCCACGCATTGCCAATTTGGTATTGTGTTCGCATAATTTGAATCATGAAAGTACGTTAAAATCACTGTTTTACAATTGTACCGTTGAAATTTGTTAAGGTGATATGACATGTAAAAGGAATTAACTAAATCAAAACCGTATTCATCTAATTTCTCATACGAGCACGGGTTTTATACCGAACCCGTCTATTTTTGAAACAGACTATAACGTAGTACGCGAGAAAGCAGAAACTTCGTGACTTTGAAACAGACTATAGTTGTTTACACTCCACCGTGACAGCAATTTACCTGTGAAATTGTTCGCATAGGTGAACCATGACCGGTGTTTTTAAAGTTTAATCAAAGTTGTTTTAGTGTTGTGTTTTATATTGATTTTTACCATTTTACGTAGAATTTTGTGTTGAAGCGGATTTTATGGAAGCATTTTGCGTTTTATGTGATTTTATTGGTGAGATTCCAAGTTAGGACATTTTAGTTGGGGACGGATATCCCAAGTAATATGGCGGCCAAACTAATTGGTGAACGTCTCCCACCGAATTGGAGTTACTCAGTTGCAAGGGACGGGCGTATTTTCTTTATCGAGTAAGTTTTTACAGTTATTGTATTTATTGCAAGCGCCGTTGGTGTGTCGATTTTTACAGTGTGCACTACAGGAATGCAATAATTTCACACCTTCACTTCGCACCTGTTGATCACTTGATTTGATGGTCTCGATAATTACCTACGTGCTTTACAGTGACTTTACCCGTACAGTACGTGTCTATAACTGTTCCTCAATACACACAATTCATATTGTACGGTGTAATTGGATGATTTAATGGTTATTCAATCATATGAAAAGGAGCATAAATTTATGAAATATATATAATTAGACCATTACACATTTGAGAAAACTGGTAGTCTGTCACCTGTATGACTAGGCTCATTCTGAAGCCCGTAGTCTGACTGGGCTCATGTTTGAGCCCATATTCTGTCACCTGTATGCCTCTATCACCCATATGACTGGGCTCATGTTAGGGCCCATATTCTGTCGCCCGTATGACTGGGCTCATGTTGGAGCCCGTATTCTGTTACCTGTATGACTGGACCCATGTTAGAGCCGGTAGTGTGTCACCTGTATGACTGGACTCATGTTGGAGCCCGTAGTGTGTCACCTGTATGACTGGATTCATGTTGGAGCCCGTAGTGTGTCACCTGTATGACTGGACTCATGTTGGAGCCCGTAGTGTGTCACCTGGACTCATTTTGGAGCCCGTAGTGTGTCACCTGTATGACTGGACTCATGTTGGAGCCCGTAGTGTGTCACCTGTATGACTGGACTCATGTTGGAGCCCGTAGTGTGTCACCTGTATGACTGGACTCATGTTGGAGCCGGTAATGTTCCACCTGTATGACTGGACTCATGTTGGAGTCCGTAGTCTGTCACCTGTATGACTGGACTCATGTTGGAGCCCGTAGTGTGTCACCTGTATGACTGGACTCATGTTGGAGCCCGTAGTGTGTCACCTGTATGACTGGACTCATGTTGGAGCTGGTGTCAGTCACCTGTATGACTGGACCCATGTTGGAGCTCATAGTCTGTCACCTGTATGACTGGACCCATGTTGGAGCCCGTAGTGTGTCACCTGTATGACTGGACTCATGTTGGAGCCCGTAGTGTGTCACCTGTATGACTGGACTCATGTTGGAGCCGGTGTCAGTCACCTGTATGACTGGACCCATGTTGGAGCTCATAGTCTGTCACCTGTATGACTGGACCCATGTTGGAGCCCGTATTGTGTCACCTGTATGACTGGACTCATGTTGGAGCCCGTAGTGTGTCACCTGTATGACTGGACTCATGTTGGAGCCGGTAGTGTGTCACCTGTATGACTGGACCCATGTTGGAGCCGGTAGTGTGTCACCTGTATGACTGGACCCATGTTGGAGCCCGTAGTGTGTCACCTGTATGACTGGACTCATGTTGGAGCCCGTAGTGTGTCACCTGAATGACTGGACTCATGTTGGAGCCCGTAGTGTGTCACCTGAATGACTGGACCCATGTTGGAGCCGGTAATGTGTCACCTGTATGACTGGACCCATGTTGGAGCCCGTAGTGTGTCACCTGTATGACTGGACCCATGTTGGAGCCCGTAGTGTGTCACCTGTATGACTGGACTCATGTTGGAGCCCGTAGTGTGTCACCTTTATGACTGGACCCATGTTGGAGCCCCTAGTGTGTCACCTTTATGACTGGACCCATGTTGGAGCCCGTAGTGTGTCACCTGTATGACTGGACCCATGTTGGAGCCGGTAATGTGTCACCTGTATGACTGGACCCATGTTGGAGCCCGTAGTGTGTCACCTGAATGACTGGACCCATGTTGGAGCCTGTAGTGTGTCACCTGTATGACTGGGCTCATGTTGGAGCCCGTAGTGTGTCACCTGTATGACTGGACTCATGTTGGAGCCCGTAGTGTGCCACCTGTATGACTGGACTCATGTTTGAGCCCGTAGTGTGTCACCTGTATGACTGGACCCATGTTGGAGCACGTAGTGTGTCACCTGTATGACTGGGCTCATGTTGGAGCCCGTAGTGTGTCACCTGAATGACTGGACCCATGTTGGAGCCTGTAGTGTGTCACCTGTATGACTGGGCTCATGTTGGAGCCCGTAGTGTGTCACCTGTATGACTGGACTCATGTTGGAGCCCGTAGTGTGCCACCTGTATGACTGGACTCATGTTGGAGCCCGTAGTGTGTCACCTGTATGACTGGACTCATGTTGGAGCCTGTAGTGTGTCACCTGTATGACTGGACTCATGTTGGAGCCCGTAGTGTGTCACCTGTATGACTGGACTCATGTTGGAGCCCGTAGTGTGTCACCTGTATGACTGGACTCATGTTTGAGCCGGTAATGTGTCACCTGTATGACTGGACCCATGTTGGAGCTGGTGTCTGCCACCTGTATGACTGGACCCATGTTGGAGCCCGTAGTGTGCCACCTGTATGACAGGACTCATGTTTGAGCCGGTAATGTGTCACCTGTATGACTGGACCCATGTTGGAGCTGGTGTCTGCCACCTGTATGACTGGACTCATGTTTGAGCCCGTAGTGTGTCACCTGGGCCCATGTTGGGAGCCTAATGTCTGTCACTTGTATGACTGGACTCATGTTGGAGCCCATAGTGTGTCACCTGTATGACTGGGCCCATGTTGGAGCCCGTAGTGTGTCACCTGTATGACAGGACCCATGTTGGAGCCCGTAGTCTGTCACCTGTATGAATGCACTCATGTTGGAGCTCGTAGTCCGTCACCTGTATGACAGGACTCATGTTGGAGCTCGTAGTCTGTCACCTATATTACTGGGCTCATGCTAAAGCGCAGTGTTTACGTTAGTGATGCGCTGCCAGAGCCCTCATTAATGTTATGGATATATGTAATGCGGTCACCCATTTAACCGGAATCCAGGTAAATAACCAGAATAGAGGGGAATCCAGGTAAATAACCGGAATATGTAATGCCATACATGTATCTGAGTAAAGTGTCCCATTTTGTTCACATGGAATGAAACCATCAGCTGCATGCACATACAGATAACAGAGTTTGTACTTCATAAAGAACCTTGAACATCACATGAATAGCTTTTATAATTTGCATGGTAACATTACAATTTTGTGATAGAACTGTATGATGTTTAGGTGAGTATATGTTCATATAAAACGGATGATAAAACACCATACACTATGTACTTACTAGCTAATACCATGTTCTAACAAGCTGTAGGAGTGTAGGCTGGCCTATATATTCTGAATAAAAGTTCAACCTTTTAAATGAAAAATATTTTCACTGGATCCAGTATACAGTTTTGAATTCCACCTTTCAATTTGAATATAATAAAATAATAAGTGAGGTAAAACTTTTGTAGTGATGGCCTTGCAAGTAGTCTTATAATCACAGTGCCAGATCTAGACTATGGCAATGTCATGGTGTCTTATGCTTGATAGTTAGGCTGGCATAGGGTATCATTCTTAAAATAGTTGTCAATTTAAAATGAAACATTTTTGTCAATATAATAATGTGTATAATTATGCTTGTTTTCAGTGATCAATCCCAGCAGACGACATGGTTACATCCATTGACAGGGGATCCCGTACAGACAGGCTACACTGCCGTACAAGGTAAATAAAGTCATTATGTGACATCTATTGTAATCCATGCTTGAGTTTTGCTTCCACAATACAAATGTATCATATTACAAAATGATATTAAAGTATGATGCACAGGTAGTCAAAATCTAATCAAAGTTGCGTGCTGCAATGATGAATCTCTCGTGTTTAGTTTTGTACATGATACACAGTCGCAGGTACTGTTACACTGGCCAATTACTATTAGTGTAATCATCAGTGTCAATTGGATAATTCTGAATTTTGTATAATTTGACTTGAGAACCTCACAGTATAAGATCTACTTCTATATACTCAAGATGAGTTCCCAGTTATCCTGTTTAGAATATATATTGTAATTTAATGAGACCCAAATTGCAAAACTCTAAAAGTTTTAACAATTAATGAATGATAATATACTGAAATGAATGTAAACATTGTGTTACCATGATTACCTGTATGTAACAGATATTTACGATGGGTGTGGCTAGCTTGTAATCACTGAAAGGTACTGATTATATCGGTGTTATAACACACATATGATATACTTGAATCAAGGCTCCATTGTTTATTATTATTTTATCACATATTATCACAGCCTATATTGGCTGATATGCCAAGCCAAGTGGCTGTAGGTACATTGTACGTTTACCAGATATCCTGGCACATTATATACAATAATAGAGAGATTGTGCTAAGTGGGTGAGGCGCTGATTTTTGCCCTGAGGCCAAATTGCGAAATCTATTGTTTACTTCCCCCCCCCCCCCCCCCCCCCCCCCCCCGGACCCATTATTCTATGGTTTCAAGTCTTGTCTCTCGTGTTTAGCTGTCTTCAAACTTGGTTTAAGGAGCTAGGTTGCATGCCAATGCATGGTCATTTAAACTATGTGAATATTTGCTGTTGAAACCTATTGCATTTAAGGTCAGCAGGTCAAGGTCATTGTGCCTTTAAGCAGCCTTTTAATACAAACGGCTGTTGGATAATACATTTATCTCATTAATGATACTTCATTTAGAGGGTAAGGTAGTCTGTCTAACATACCCTATGTTTAGAAAGGCAACTCCTCAGTCTACTCTTTTCTCATGAAATTATTTCCCTTTGCACCCTCAAACATAGTCTGGCCACCCGACTAGATAATATATTTTATACAATCAAATAGCATATAACATTTTTCAATTTTTGCTAGATTTAATTTTGGACTTGATTATCTTGAAGGTTCAAATCTTGTTCTGTAACTTCTGTTTTGTTCTGATATGGAAGGTTCAACTTGGACCTGCCAGCTTATGTGCCACATGCCTACCTGCTAAGAATCGGGAGGTACTACTATCGTGATCAAACTTGGTGTCTTGTAAGCTGATTGGCTTACGGTTTCTATAGGGAGGATGCTATATTATATTAACTAACACTTTGAATACTTTTGAGGATCCTGCTGCAAAATATTGAGACAATATACTCTGAATCTAAAGTAGTGAATGCTACATGGGCGTTAAGAATGTATATAAACTCATTGTACGTTATGTAATCTCATGTTTTCATCAAGTTTCACTTCAGATGTTGAAATTGTCAGAATTATGTGTTACAATAGATCTTAGTTATCTAAAGTATACCTACCATACCTACATAGCTACCTGCTAGATTAGAACTTGGCTCAGCTGCTGGATTTTTCATGAGTATATAATTCTGTACAGAATCACAGAATAAACCTACTATATTCATGATAGAAAAAAGCTGTTGTTATTTATAAGACTCTGTTTTTGTTTAGGAGATACAATCTTTCTTAGTATTTCACATACACTATGTGGTAGCTTTGTACAAGTTTTTAGAGAATAATTCCAGGCAGTTTGATATTCATTCCGAATGTGTTTCTTGCCAGCCATAGGGAAGTGTTGTTTTGAAAGTCTAGATGAACATTTACGGTTAAATGAAGTGTTGAAATTATTTTAGTGAAATTATAAATCTATAAATAAAAGAAATATCATTTGTTACAAAAAATGGGATTTTCTCAGTCGAAACAGTTGGATAACTTCAGTTACTATGATATTAAACCTAAAGATATAATGTTTGATGATGAAGCAGACGACAGTGATGACGATGACGATCTACCACACGACCTTGACCTCGGATTATCGTACAAACTTGACCATGGATTCCAATATTTCTCATCAGCAGGTAGGGTACATTGATCTGGGGCAGTCATAGTTTCTAATATTGTAAATCTAATATTTAGTTAATTTTAAATAAAATCCAAACTGTGCATATTAAATTTATGCAAGTTTATTAACTATATGCAAAGAAGGGAAACAATTATTGTAATTCTGCAAAAAGGGAGATAACTTCTTACATGACAAAGAAAGTTGTGCAGCTTTGCAGAAAAGAAAGGGACAGGACAAAACTTTTAATTGGTCAAAAAATCGACACAACTTATAACTTTTCAAAGAAAGGTTCTAAAGTTTTTATTCAGCCAAGAAAGGTAACACAACTTATAACTCTGTAAAGAAAGGGATGCAGCTTTAAATCAGTCAAGCAAAAAATAAAACTTTTTTACAACTTACCTAAGAACTTCTTAGAAATGGACACACCTTTTTTAAAACAGAACTTTTAACCCTTATAAGAAAAGGAAACAACGTTAAGTTGAATAAAAAAAGGCAATTTCATGAGGAAAGGGTCACAATGTTATACTAAATGTTAAGAAAGCTGGATAATACTTCTTTAAAGTCTCAAAGAAAGGGACATATTGCTTTAACTCAATTATTGGACTTTGTATAAAATTGGTCATCTCGTAAACTTTCCCATTCATTATGATGACTAATGTAAGTTTTCACGTTTGTTGACAAGGTAGATAACGTTTGAATGGCCTGAGGTGGCAGACGATAATTACATACTCATTATAGATGTTTGTGTTTGTGACGAGATTGTAATCAGGGTATGATTGCTGGTCAATATTGTTGTCTGGTGTTAACATTCTAACATATATGATGTGAAATGATGATTACCCTAGATCGCAATTTATTATTAATTACGCAACTATAGTGATATATCCTACAACAGGGATTTCCCCAGAATTTTTTCTAAGGGCAATAAGGGAGGGAACGGGAGGGGTGTCCCGTCCCGTTATTTGAAAAAAAATCAATTTGGGGGATGAAAATCATGAAATGGTGCAAATTAAGCAGGTTTTATGACTTTTTAAGCGCAATTTAAATTGTAAGCGCATTGGCATACGGGATTTTGAAATCCAAGCGCACTGGGCCCAGACATTAAAACGCCCTGGGGAAATCTCTGTACAACAGCAGAATGTTGAATTTAACTAGCTATGTATTATATTCGGGTCACCCGTTTAACCGGAATCCAGGTAAATAACCGGAATAGACCGGAAACCAAAAACTATACAAAACTACTGTTTATTAACGAAATACAGGCCTATTCTGGTTAATTACCTGGATTTCAATCTATTCCGGTTATAAACCTAGATTCATTTGCGATGATGCCCAGAGTGGGCCCTGCAAATTAATTGGAAGACGGTGACTGTTATATTCCCTTGAAATTGGAGGTCAGATGGCATGGCAATCTGGGAGGGAAAAACCTATAATGAACATGTACTTACAACAGTCAAAATATTTTTTTGCTGAGTTGAATCAGGTTGAATGTTTCAACCCTTTTGATTCATCAATATTGACTCAGATAAAACAGTATTCTGACAGGTATTGGAATCTATCTGGCTGTCTCATTGATTTGATCCTGTTGGATTTTAAGACTTTTTCATTGTGATTGGCTAGAAAATAAAATGTAATAATCATTGTATGTGATATCTCTTACGATTCGCTGATCTCTGAGATTCGTGTTTTAATTAGATGTTCTACAACTTTCTACAATGTTGATGTCTGATCCAACATCGAAATGTCAAACGGAAGACAAACAATTTTTTAAACTTAAATAAAATTATATTTTGCCAACATATTTTATTTTCCTTTTTGCATATAAGTTACTTATGGTAAAAAGTGATTGATTTAAACCCAAAACTACAGTTTATTAATGAAATACAGACCTATTCCGGTTATGGTAAGCATAATTTAGCATATTCCGATTATTTATCTGGGTTGTGGTTAAGTGGGTGACCAGATTTTTCTCCACATGTGGAGAAGTTAAAGTTTCTGATTCCTTGAAGCTCAGATTAAGTCGTATCAGGTTAGGAAACAGTCTAAGAAAAATGATTAAATGTAGTTGAATCGACTGACTTGTTAAATTAAAAAAAAATTGAGAAACACCAATTAACCGTGCATAGATCAATAATCAAATGTACATGGTTCTCATTTATATTGTACTATAATGAAATTAAATTTATATGTAAATATAATTCGGGCAGATTTTGATAGAGTCAGTATGTCAAGTACAATCTTGCAATGCATTCCTTGACATTCTCAATTGTTTTATTTTAGTTTTAATCCCTGATATCTGGCCCTTGTATACAACTCTTGAAGGGTTTAGATTGCCCAAATATCGCCATTTAAAAGTAATTCAAGAGTCATAATGTTGCCCTCTTCAAATATTATTATTCCAACTCAAGGATTTCTAAGTGATGAAATAAAGATGATCAACTATGTTTCAAATCTCTACTCTGGGGAAGAGCGGGCAGTTCTCAAAATTTTACCTAAAGGGTGAGGTACCTCAATACTGAAAGTGATTTGATCATATTAAGGGGAGCTGACTCTTTAAGTTTTGGGTGTCATTTTGTGTTTGTATAATGTCTAATGGTTAGTCTGTAAAAAGCGATCACATCTGTATGTATTGTAGTTTTATATTTCATGACACATCTGAACTTGAAACAGAGAACGTTGTAAATTTGATCTACTGTTACATGTCATTGTGACAGAAATTATCTTCTACAATTTTAAAATTGTCCTTTAGCGTCAGGGATTATTTAACAAAAGTTTGAATACAAATGGTTGTTAAACGGCATTACACCTGGATATGGCAATCATGGAGAGAACTCCATGTTATACAGGCTCATGAAGTTAAGTGTATCTATGGGAGGTAACTCTTGTTGGTTCTTAATTGTCACATATACACGTATTTAGGTTGACTCAATATTGGTCACTGAATTACTATGAATGTAAATTTTGTTTTGTAGTTTTTGAATTAAAACAGTCCAAAGTTCTTTTGATTGACAAAATGTGTCAAACTAGGTTATAAATTAGGTTAAATATAATAATCCTATAAGGTTATTGGCTGTAAAAGCTATATTATAGTTAATGGTATGTTCAATAAATAATTAACATTTTTGTGGCTAGTATAATTCTGTTTTATTTGCTTACATGGTCCGCCCAAAATCCGCCCAGTTTATGGCTGTACGGTTAATAAAGATAAGTTGGATAGCTATGAGTTCCATGTTAAGTTACACTATCTCGACAGGAATTCATACGTTTTTATGGCAGTTTGTTCTGTAGGCTATTTACATTTGTTTATCTTGCGTTTTATATCTTGTATACCTGTGAAGTGTTTATTGTTTGTGCTGTAAAGCATATTGTATTCGGGGTGTTCTGTTTCACAATACTTTGAGGTTTTTCGATAAATTCAGGGGCGGTTACAAAACTTGTGTAAAAATCAGTCAGAATGCCTAGTAACCAACTGCCATGTAATGGAATGTTTATAGATTTACATAAGGCGTGAATCAGGCTGCAATTGACATTATGCCAGTTGTCAATCTATACCCCTTAAATCAATGTTAACGGTAAATTAAAATCACATGGTTCAATGGATTAATTTGATAACCTTCGCCTAGCAGCCTTCTACAAGCAACCACTGGCGGAGCGATCTCTGCTCTGGCGTAATGTCAATTGCCCAATGCTGTTTAGTGTAAGGGTAACTCTTCCGTCAAGGGACTAAGGGTCTACTGGTAGATGAATCCCCTCACCATAAGCCCCATAATGAGAGCATCTATGTCCTATCTAATCCAAGCTTTACTTAGAATCTTTAGATTTGACCTGAGTGGTATTAAGTGGATTTGTAGAAATTGTAATCAAGGCTTAGTGTATTTGAATTAGTATCTAAAATAAATGAATAGGTGACTGTGTTATCTACATATATGTACATTTTGTACTTGAACAAATAAAACAATTTTTAAACATTTATGGCAGTGTGTCCACTCAACTTGTAACTTGATACCATGTACAATCACCAGGTATAAAACCATTGTATGAACTTGATTTCTATGGATACTGTTCCCTTGATTTATGGGATTAATTTAGGGAACATAGAGAATTTTAATGGCAATTTGAAGTATGGGAGGTTGATTTACTACATCAGTGATTGTGTTTTGTATTACCAGTATATATAATCATATAATGTGTACCCTTTCCTGTCCAGCCCTGCACAAGTTAAATTTCTGTTAACATACCGTAATTATGTTCAAAGTTTCCTTTAACAAATATTTGCAATCAACTGTATATGTTTAAATTAACCTCTTTAGTGCAAGAACCTCTCAATGTAAGGGAATATGAAGCAGCCAAGAATTATGTACTCCACGTCTAGGCAAAACAGTGTTAATGATCATAATTTTATGCACTGATCGTGCATTGTAAAATAACGGCATTGTTAATATCAACCGCCTTACATTATTTGTTCTGAAAATACCCTATCAGACTCATGAATGAACTAATCTGTCTTCAGTTGTGCAAAAAATTGATATTGAAGAATCGATATATTAATACAATAATTGTATGTATCAAATATATCATAATAACAATTACAGCCAATCCTGTGGATTGATATAGTTCATACACGCGACCGCCGACCCAACGTGGGTGTAGCGTATTAATTTTCGAGATATAACTTGTTTGAGGATATGTATAAATAAATATTTCTCTTCAATATCTCAGTGTCAATATTGAAGTATCTAATCGGCTGGAAATTTATTTATTGCTGGTTATTGCAAATTTAAATGTGAAGTTTGGTGGTGATATTCAACTTTTCAGAAATTGGACTACCTGTGTTGAATAATCTGAGTTACCTCATTCTAAATATTTGTTTTAGAGTTTTGAAACTTTTTCATCACAGCAGATTTCTTAGTATTTGGATTATTTGGCATTAAGTATGAAGAATTGTTGCTTGTTTTGAAGATTATTTGGATATTTTGTGCTGTATTCTTGTAAGCTTCGTGGATTATTTGAAGTAAACAATCAGAATATCTGAACAGATATACACTGTACATTGTCCAGACAATAACATTCTATTACTCGGTACTTTGGTTTTGTATATTAATTTGTTGCTTTATCATGATTCTTAAAAAGACTTTGTATGTACCTTGTACATATATGCGCTAATGTTTTGTCGACAAAAGCCACACTTTTTTGTAGTATTTGTTGTGTCAAGTTATCTGTTTGACTCGATGCCAGTATTATGTTCATTCAGTTACACCATGTTGGGTTGGTATGATCTATTTGGTGTCAACCTGCCCTAACTTAACTTACAGCTCATTGGATAGATCACTTAAGTCTTGCTTCATTGTTGTAATACAGAGATATTGACCTTATCCAAACCTTTATGCATCATCATATGCATGCGCATGAAAACTTGAACAAAAAATGTTTAGTGCAAATCTCTTGTGACACAAAACTTCTTTCATTAAATTATCCAATGTCCCAATTTGTTTGAAAACCTTTGATAAATAAATCGTTGGTACATTCTAAACCCTTGCCTCTGGTCCATTGCCATAAAACACTGCAACATACCTGCTTGTTATAATTTCTATGTCAACGTTATTTATACCTGTCATGACGTGTGCTAATTATATGCTGTTTAAAGGTCTGTCAGTCTATGCTCCATGTACTTCATCTCCGTAAGATGTTCTGTACTGTTCTGTTCCGTTACATGTACAATGCATGATTAGGATGTTTTATGTGTCCTGTATATGCATCAGTTTGTATGCTCAACATTTCTTACACATCATACATGACAATTACCATATCTGTTGTAACGCTAGGCTTTAGCTGAATGCAAACTTGAAACAAACTTCAAAATCTTACAAAAAGGTTGAAGAGTTTGGTGTTTTACAGTGACTTTTGCCTGTCATACTTGTCAAGTATTGTTGTGCTTGGGATTTTCTGACTTAAGGGAGGGACCTGACAGTCCTTTATAATTTGGGGCAAAGATATCATTAGTGAATCAATTTCATGTTTTGTGGAACTGCATAATTTGAAAAACACATATCCTCAGGGGAATTAAGATCCTCAGGGGAATTAAGTCACCTTTGTATAGTACCGGCCCCTACTTTCTAAGGAAAAACATCCTGTGACACCCTTTTACAACTATAATGCTTCTTCAATTAGTAAAGGTGAAGTTTTTGAATGCACTGTCAATGTTGAACCTTTTGTGAATAAAAAATCAAACATTCTTCATTATAAAGCTTTAAAATCCATACCCAGTTGTTATATTGTCCTGTTCTGTCAGACCTTGGATTTCATTTAAATGACAACTCAAAAGTTTAAAGTTTGTTTGCATATAACTGTTCAGTGGAAGTCATTTAGTATCGTGGGAAAACTGGTGTCCAATGTCAAATGCATTTCTCATACTCACAAAAGGAATGCATGATGAAATGGCAGTATTTTGTATTATGGCACGCATGCTTTACAAACACGATTATCATACAGCATTTTAAATAACGAAATCTGTTTATACTTTTATCGATTGAAGTGAACTAAATATGAATGACCTTGAATACATCAGCATATGCATAACCAACGTTATAATGTAAATATAATTCTTGAAGGACAAAATCACTCTATGACTCCTGCATACTAGGTATGCACAAGAAAAATGTTTGATGCAAGGCATCAAACGGAAGCCGTAATGTTTTGGTGTACAATCTGACAGGAAGAAACTCAAGGAGTGGTGTTCCAAACCTAAACTGTAAATGTGTCTGAACAACACGGATAGCCCTGCTTTTGTTTTGTCACTGAAGACAAGTCATTGTCATACGGTCAAATATTAAAATGAACTGAGCTTACAATACAATACGAGAAATTGTTTGTTTTCGACATTGTACATGTCTATTTGATTCCAATCTCACGTTATATAACAGTCAACTGGTAGGGTGTTTAATGACTCTATAAATACACACTGATAGTGATCTTCTGCTGATGTCTTAGTGGCCTCTTGCTGATATCATGCTGGTTCACCGGTAAGGCAATAAAGAAAGGCGATAATCCGAAAATGCAATATGCTCGAGATATAGTAAATCTAGTACGATCTATATGTTACTTAATTCACTAAATATGAAGACGACCCCTTTGTTTGTTTTCAGTATTCTATATGTTGCTATTTGACTACAACAACAAGAGACTTTTCGACAAACAATCATAGAACGTCTTGTTTGGTTTCGGCATTAAATACAATTTAAAATCAGCTGTGTAACAAAATACTTGAATAGAAATTCTATAACTTTATTTCAGGGTAGTATCAATTTCGTACATGGCCATTTGAAATTTGAAAAGTGATTTATGTTTCAATATTAAAAATTGATTGAAAACACAGTTTGATGCGAGTTATCGTTTGTTTTCGGCATCCTTTATTTATTAAGTTGATTTCGACTTTGTAGCACGAGCCCTTTCATTCGAAATCCAAGACAATAGGGCTAATTTATTATTATAATGTAATTGATTTATGCACGTGTAACAAAAATGAATTAAAAAATAATTATTAGACTTGTGAAGTCTTACAGTCAAAAGTTCACATACGACAGTCCTATTTTAACATACACCTAGATTTAACAAAAAAGACAAACTGACATTAACGCTTTATTGGAACTTTGGCACTTTGTGCATATATGAGCCCATATCCTTTTAAACCAAGAGTATTGCTTTACTATCCTTTAACTACGACCTTAAAATAGCAAACTCTGAACCAAACATTAAAAATAAAATAATCAAATAAAAATTCTATGAAAGCATGAACGGTAACATTGGGTGTGTTCGTAAGACCTGTGCAGAACACTGTCCAAACTGTTCCTGTTCCAAGTACTTACGAACAGAATAAAACTGTTCCGAACAGTGTTCTACTCCAAACGACTTACGAACAAAACGGAACAGGAACTGAACAGGAAGTAACAATAATAAAAATAATTTTAAAGAAATAATATTAAGAAATAAAACTTTAAAGGTGGCCGATATTGCTAGTTTCAGCCGTAGCTCAGTGGTTAGTGCGCTTGCCGTCTAATCTGGCGACCCGGGTTCAAATCCGGGTGGAGGTACATATATATGCCTGCCATGTTTCAGTAGAAATAAAGCAAATAAAGGCTATGCTCGGCATAATATATTAAAAAAAGCCGTTATATTGGTGGAAGAAAAATGCCACTAGAAAATTTCCAATTGTAAAAGTTCGGTCATTTCCGTTTTATCCCGTTGACATACTATTGCCAAGGTGATCAGAATAACACATTTCGTGAAGTTTCCGGTTGTCTTGTTGTTGTTGTAATCACGTGACATGTTCTGGCTGCACCACCTTTTATTGGGAACAGATAGAACAGTTCCGGAACACTGTTCCGAAGTGTTCGTAACGCTGTTCTATGTTCTGGAACACAGAACAGTGCGTTACGAACACACCCATTTTTAACGAAGACGACGTTCGGGAAAAGGGGAGTAACTCTAATGTTGATCGTGGCGGTATTTTAGAAAAACTCAAATTAAACGATTATTAATTGAACGAATACCAAGATTTTGCACACAGGTCTTATATTTATAATACTTTATCTATTAAAGTTTAAAATAAGAACAAAAACCGCAACATTAAAGAAAATACCATTTGTTTTCGACAATTCTGATTTGTTTTCGGTCGTTCAGTAATACCGCCTAGCGTACAGCGATTCTCACGACGTGCAAATATTATGGACACGCCGGTTCGAAAGGGTACTGGGCCGAGTCTTGCCGAAATAATTTGCTAGTTTACGTTTATTTAGCCATCACTGGTCATTATAATGCGTAATATAGTTTATCAACCCCTTATTGTTAGTTAAATACAAGTATGTGGGTATAAAAGTTAATATCTGGGTATATTTGGGTAAGTTTTGGGTATATTTGGGTGTTTCGTGCCGCCGCCTAGACTGGTACCACGTATCAAAATAGTGTTGACGTAGACAGAAAATGAGACACGTGGTACCAGTCTCATGATACCCGATTCATGCGGTATAGCTAAATACCGAACAGGTAAACAGAAACCAATTACCGAACAGAGATTCTGTTCGTACGTCGGTAATAGTGAAAACATAATTAATTAAGTCAAAATCCGTATATTCTGTATACCATTTTTTACATAATTGTAGTTTACATTGGTTTTACTGACTATCTGTGTTTAAAATAAGTATTATTGCTCATGTTCGGTAATTGAGTTATGTTCAGCAGTTCGGTATTTGGCTATACCCCTTCAAATTGGGAGAAGTGATTTAGAAACATTGAGGAGTTGCTATTATAAGCTTATTTTAGTGAATATTTATATAAAAAATGGATTCGTGCAAAAAATAATAATAGTAATATTTTTTTAACTGTTGATTACATGTTTTTGTATCATTTTTGTGCATTTTAGTGAAATTTTCTTCATATTTTCTTCAAAATTATTTCTCCCCAAATTGAGCAATATCTACATGTGAGAATTTCACATTGCATTCCAAGAAGGAAGCCGCTTATCGCGGCTTCCTAATAACTCATACATGCATAAGTATCCCTGCAATTTCCAAAATGGTGTGCGGAATTTGTAATAAAGTTTAGTAAAAAATGCCTTAAATTGAATGTGCCATACATGCCCATGATTGTGTTACCTCTTGGAGCCTGGGTGACATTAGGTCTCCAATTATCATGACACAAATTGTGTTTAATGATATATCTGGCAAATCATGGTGTGGACCATGCCCTGGTGCAAACTAGGTCACATAAGGTCAAATCAAAGGTAAAATTTTAGTTAGAGCTCTTGATGGTTTCAATGTTCATATCGTCGCTGTCGTTCTCAAACCTCGTAGCTCCAAAATTTCCCAAAAAAATTGTTTCGTCTTTTCGGAATGTATGAAGTCTGGAGCGTATTTTGGGCTATATCTCGTAGCTCTAGGCCAATCAGAACCCATTACAAAAGCCATGTGACGAAATGTTGTAGCTTGATTGGTCGCTTTTTTTGTCGGACGAAAAGTCGTAGCTACCATTTCTGAATATCGGGAATTGTGGTTCCTCATAAAAATGACAAAACTGTGGTGACAAAATATCGTAGCTACCATTTCTGAATATCGGGAATTGTCGTACCTCATAAAAATGACAAAACTGTGGTGACGAAATATCGTAGCTACCATTTCTGAATATCGGGAATTGTCGTAGACCTCATAAAAATGACAAAACTATGGTGACAAAATATCGTAGCTACCATTTCTGAATATCGGTATGACTAACGCGTCTACGGCTTATACCATATTTTGCAGCTTCATTTGTTTGGTATTTTTATAAAATTTCTAGAACATCGTTATAAAAAATGTGACGGTTTTTTCTCTCCTGAAAAGTTGGCATTTTGGAGCTACGAGGTTTGAGAACGACAGCGACGATATATAATTAATTTATTATTATATTATGTTAATTGAAATATTTTCTTGAATTTCAGGTTTACCTCAAGGCTGGGAGCAAGCACTTACGATTGATGGAACTGTGTTCTTTATTAAGTAAGTATATAACCATTGGTTGTAACAAGTTGTAAGACTCGGGGTCACATACGTTTTGTTTGATAATGATTTAATTGTTTGATTTAGTTTGCTTGCCCATTTATTTATGTACAAAAATAATGAAAATTTGAAGGCTCAGTGCAAAACGATGTTGTTACCATAGTTTTGCACCAGGCCCCAATGGTTTCATCTCAGTTTTTACTTTGATTATAGATTCAAAGTGACTGATATGTTTTCTTGTTTCTTCCAAGTACTTTGAGTAAAGAGTACATTTTATACCTCCAAAGTTAATGGGAGCATAATAGATCCATCATGATTTTTATTTGCTGTGATTTAATTACATTAAACTTTGGGAATCATTCAACAATTGTAGCATTTTAAGTTCGTAATGAGCCATATGATTGCATGTTATAAATACATGGTCTGGTGCATGAAAATACTGTGTTATTTGTATAGTTTTTTATGTTAAACTTATATTGTTATTGTAAGGTAAATTTTACTTTAACCTGGTGTTAAATCAGTCGAACAATATTACAGTACTTGAGCAAGTCATGAATTTAATGTTTTTAAAGTTGAAAAAGAATTTTCCTATTTTAATAAACATTATTTATTAAAACTGTAACAGCAATGAAACGACTGCTTCGTAAAATAATGTACATTATAGACTGAGCTTTCGGGCCTGTAAATTCGATGATTTTGAAATATTCATGATGTGCAGTGCATGTTCCGGGTAACAAAGATATTTTATATACCGTCAAGTATTGATTAGAATGCATGTGTAGGTATAAAAATGTAGAATTTGTGAAAACATTTAAGTTTGTTTGTATATAGATAAAACATTAGCCTATTTATCATTCCAAATAAAGCTTTTAATGGTATGTATTGAAACTGAAGATTTTGATTGGCTCAGTTACCACATGAAGTTTTGGCTTGTTTCTGGACAATCCTTCTGGACAACCCTGAATGTATTGATCAGTCAGGTCCTGCTGTTTGAATATCATAGTTGTTCCTATATACACATTGAACATCTCTTGCAAGGAAGTGATATATTGAATTTGTATGTTAGCAGTCTTAACCAATAGTTCTAATATGATTAAGACAGCCCTTAGTCAATGCATCAAAGTTGAAGACATAATTCTCACTCAGTCCTTAAACAATCAGTACTTCTAAGTTAGAATCCACCCTCATGTATGGATCTTACTCCACACCTGTACTTGGCATTTGCTCTTAATAATCTTCTACCGGTACATATGATTATAGAAGGACCTACTACAGTCTTGTTGGCAACCCTCGTTATATCAGTGCCGTTTTTTAAACAAATCAACCTTCATGGCTTGATTGACTGAATGCAGCTGAGCATATTCTAGTATATTAATAGACACTGAGAATTTAGCAACACATTTAATAAGTGCAGTTATTTTGGGTTACATTCTTTATTTGTTGATTTTAGTGAAATACTTGCTCCGGGTAATTGCTTTCTGTTTCCACCTATATTTATTTACAGAATCTCTGTGTAACTGGAAATGTTCTGTTCTATTCTGTGTTTAAATTGTATATTCTAGCAATATATTGTTTCTATTCAAGAAAATCATAGGTCTGGTATAAGGAATATAAATTATTTATTCAGAATGATGATTATATATTATTTGTAGAAGTACCATACTGTCTGAGACTCTGCTTATGCCCCCTTGAAGAAATAGATATTATGTTATTTTGCACAATCATCATTTCATTGTATTATATTCAAGAGTTAAAATCTGAAATTTACCAGGAGTGTCATAACTTTTTAACTGGCCAAGGCTTTTTCTTCAAAACATTGGCAAGACTTAGTTGCCACAGTCTTGGATTTACTTGCAGATGACAGATACAATAAAATCTGAGTGGTTGTAACCCAGGACTTGATCACTTGATGATGATAATACTTTGTAAATGTATAGTACTTAGTAGTTATTATAAAACATAATACTTTTTTATAAGACTTTTATAGTCTACATAAATTTTAACAGGCCCGGATCCAGAAATTTCGGACTGGGGGGGCACAAGAAATTTTTGGAAGACTATGTTGGGGTGGGTGGGGGAGGGGTTCCACCCCGGCGACGAATTTTTCACTTTTTGAATTAAAATCATGCAATTTCCTGCACTTTAAGCTTTTAAAATCAAAATTAAACGTATAAATTTGAACTGCTGCAACATCAAAAACTAACATGAATTACACAGTATTCTTAGAAGAAATCTTCCAGACTACCCGTAAATGATACTCACTTTGAAGAACAGAAGTGAAATAATTATGCACCAGACCGATGCATCCACCCCCATCCCGGGGATGGGCCGGGATTTTTACTTTTGAGTTGTCAAAATCCCCGTCCTTCCACGGCCCTGCGGGGACAGCTGATAGTAAAATCTCCAGTATTTCCCCGTCCCCTAACAACTAAATACTGTCCCCGAGGAATTGGTTCGGAGAAAAAATTCCCAACCTTTCCCCGGCAGTGGGGGAAAAGCTGGAAGGTTAAAACATGTACGGTCGTTTCCCCCCGGCTATCCATCGCCCATCCCCGGGGTGGTTGGTGTATTACATAGGCCATGCATGGTTTTATCTTAGACAGTAGTGGCTAGTGTTCACAGATTCAGATAATTTTTTTAATAATAAAAATCTTGCAAATTATTGCGTCCTTACATTTTAGAAAAAATATTTGAACTTACAAAAAATAGACAATTTAAATTTGCCCCTTGTGAAGATTTTTTTTCAATTTTGAATGAAAATCCCTTTTTTAACGTTTTTCTTTGAAAACCAGACAGGCTTGATATTATCAAAATTGTAGTGTTAAATAATCAGTTATAACAAATAAACATATCATAAATTTACTTTCTTCAAATTCATGTCAAAATTTTTATATGTAAATTCAAGCGCTGTAGTGACATTGATCAAGGGACACAGACACCTTGATCCGCATCATTCAGACGCTGTAAAACATACATCAGGCTGGAGATAACACAATAGGGGGCACATGGACCTGGAGATTACACAACAGGGGGCACATTTTATTGCCCTCGCTTCCGGAATATGTAATATACAGGGTTATTGTCACAAATTATCGATCCATAGCCATATCGATTGGTTATATTTTAAGGATTTTAACATTTAAGTGATTTAAAAAATGGTCACTCCGAGGCCGACTGGGGGGCACGGGCCCCCTGTGCCCCCCCGGTGGATCCGGGCCTGTTCTAATTATTCCATCTTTCTCTTGAATTGCAATCACATGAGATGACCAACTGATATATATACTGCTCATGGAAATTAAATCACACTTGGCTTCTGTTGGTCATTTATTCATCAACCATGTGGTTTTCCATTCAACAAGTAAAACCAGAATATTCTAACAAAAACTATTATACTTTAGCTATAAGATACTTACAATCATATTAAATCTACAAACTAGTACAAATAAATTTTTAAGTGAAACAGCAAAGTTCAAGATTCAGCAGCCACCCAGCTGAATGTGTGACCCAGTACTATTGATTCAAATTTAGTTCCTATTAGTTTTAAAAATTTAGTTTTGTTTACATTAGGTTTTAATTGTAAAGTTATAAAATATAAATATTGTAAAACACGTTTTCATTGACCGACATCATCAAAGTTAGTTTACATCCCTTCCTATGTAAATATAAACTTAGTCTGTCCTTGCATACAATATAACTTTTCAAGGAAGTGGATGGGTCAATGGGTCATTTTTTAGACAAATAACTGTAAAATCTTTAATTTTTTGTTGGGGGTTAAATTCCATGGATTTCATGGTTCACATTCACAACCACAAAATCAAATCCCATCAAACAATATTTTGACCCTTGTATCTATTACCTGAAATGCAAGATCCATGAATTCACCTCCCATCAAAATGGTCTTTTTTTACCAAAACCACAAAATTCCGTCCCATCGAAATTTCATTATTTTACAGTATTTGGTGACATAAGATGGTTGACAGGTTTAAATGTCCTTTGACCTTTTGAGTACATATTAAACATGGTATGTGTAAGGATTGCTTTATCGACTCAACACTGAACTTAAGAATGCATCCACTTACTTAGTGTATCACTTAGTAAAGAAGAAATTCTAGGAATGGCAATAATTCATTTATGAAGATCTTTGTAGACCTAATAAACAGACAAGGTGCAGGCGTAGTCACTTAAATATTTAACATTGAAATGAATGCATGAGATGACAGTTGATTTATTGTAAGACATGCAGTGCAGATGTTGTTTTTCTGTAATTTATTCCATTATACTGTCCGTATAAATGTTTATATCCATTTGTCTCACTGAATGATAGTATTGCGGATGTCATGTGGAAATAATGCAGTTATTATAAGTTCTTGTTCATCTTGACACCTTTGATATTTTTGCAACATCCATTTCAAGCCTAATCTGTTGTTCATACAATCCCAGATCCTTAAAATTGCCATTTGTCTAGGAAATAGACCTTTGATATTTTTTCAACTTTCATTTTAAGCTTAAATATATATTTTGTTCATACACTCTTGGAAATAGACTTATATTTATAATATTGCTTACCAATTGGTTAATCTGAGCTGATGATCTTTAAAAAGTGTAGCTTGCAGAAAACTGCAATTCAGTCAATACTTAACAAATAATTACTTTTCGGTCCATATGGAAGTTTACGGACTGGGCAGTCTGAGCTAGAATGGTATATGGCCCGAGGCGAAGATATTGTATGACATTATCATACATGTATATCCCTGTTCCATAAGGAAAGGTTATTAGCTTATTTAGGTTAATTTGTTTACGCCTGATGATTTCTTTTATTAGTTTGATAAAGTATTTATATATAATCTTAGTATATCTCCAGTACCAAGTCATGCCTAGTTGGTATTCTTGTGTGTATATTTATCTATAGTATAAAATAATTAGCATCGTCACTGACTGTTTGTGACAAAAAATCCTCATGGGGCATTTATTTAGTCCATACCTATAAGTATTTCATGCTAATTCCAGAGGTTTAGGCCCAGTGGAAATTGTTCGCTCAATATATTTTATGTATGAATGAGTTCTATTTTTTCTTGATAGAATATTTTTTTCAGGATGAATAAAAGAAATTTGTTTCTAAATCCAGGGTGTCTTCCATTGAGTTTTAATTAGTGTCAAATTGAATTTATTATCAATAGTAATAGGTATTGACTTATGGACAAAATAGCTTAGTAATTAATGTTGCTTTATGCGTAACTATTTCTGTATAAATTTAGTTTCATATTTAACAAGGAGTTTATCTGGGAAAATGATGACTATCGGTATTAACAAATAATCGCTGGAGACTGCATGTGGATAATGACAAACTGTTATACTGCTTGGCCTCAATTTCTATAATGTATTATACATGTGCGTTAAATGGAGTCTTAACGTTTTTACAAAGTAGCAATTTTATCTTCTTTTTCGTCACTAACTTTGAATAATTTAGTTTGCGTATCACTTTACTTGCATTCATTTCTGTCAGGGGAATTCAACACAGTGATGACAAAAAGATTCGATGGTTCACTGGTCCTCTGATAAAATCGTAATGTAGTTGTACTTGATGACAAACTATTGTTCATTAAATTGAAAGCTGTTATCATATTATAGCTGAAAAAGGGAGATCTGTGTAAAAATACATTGTTTCTATCTGATGTAAAAAATTCAGAATGTTTTTTGCAAATACAATTTAAATTGCTATCTTCGTTCTCGGATCTAACCTAGTTTGCTTTATCCAGTTGATGTTTTCAGATGCATGATGTATATATAAATGTGTTAGCTAGAAAAAAACATTTTAAAAGATAAGTTAAACCTGAATGTCAAATTTGAATGTCTTATTTAGTTTTGCTAAATGCTTTGTCAACTGGTACATATTTGAGTGCATTTTAAATTTAAAGTGGTTGATTAGACTGAAACAGCGATTATATGTAATAATGAAGATCCTTAAATCATTAAATATTCAAATAAAGATTGACAGTTGTCATTTTAATGTAGAAGTTGGGACCTAATTTTGTCTATATTTATACCATAGTGCTGTGTAAGATTGTTCAGATTGCAATTTAATTAGATGTAAACCTATTCCGAGTTGGTTGATATTTATGTGGTATAAAATGTTTACCATTAGCCCCCAGCTATAGTTGACCTCTTTATATTTGATTTGATTGAGAACCCTTCTCAGAGCTAATTTTACTAAAATTTAATTAAAATGTTTAGGGAAATATTTTGCTTTAGTAGAACAAAAATCTCACATTAAAACTTAGCTATACATATCAGTTACAAATAAAAATGGTGGTCACAATAAATATCAAATAACTGTATACTTTGTTGGGTGGTTTAAGTTAATGATGTTGGTGAAATTTACAAATTTACAATATTCGTTTACATTTCCTTTAGCATAAATTTTGGCCTACATTCAGAACTTGTAACTAAGCAGTATAGCAATGACATGTATTTCCGCATGCCAAAATGTTTAAAATTCAACAATTTCGCTAACAGTTTTACCCTCATTAATATCCACTTGTTCAGTAGTTTAGCAGGATATGTAACATTGTGATATTTAAGTTGTTACAAAAAAAGTTGGCGTCATTACTAAGATGTAAATAAAAGATATACCGCACAGTTTTTGGGAGCTGTGAATAAACAGCAAGGTCATACAAAGAAAGTTATCAAACCATTTTAAGGTAGTTGAAGGTGTTTAAGTGTACCCATATAATACTACCCATGTAACCACATAAATGAGGTGATTTATTTAAGATTTTGTGGGCTTTCCTTTGTATAAAATGTATTTGTGGGCGTTGATTGACTGGTTTAAAATTTACTGTTTAACTTACACTTTGAATGTCTTTTTGCTTCAACTTTGAATACTAGTCATGGGGACATAACTCAATTCTGCATGATTATATAACATATGTTTCTTGAAAATGGGATCATTTTCTTAGATCTCGACTTTTGTATTCATACAATATAATATAGTTGTCGTTAATTGGCTCTTGAATTATTCAGACTTGTACTTCTAAGTCACAGCCTTTGATATTGTCTAATTAATGGGTCCTCCACATTCGGTGAAGTTAAGTTAACCGTTCTGTAGTTGCTTGCCGTTTTAATTTAAGGAAACAAGGTTGTGTCCACTGATTAATGGCTATAAACTGTATTGTTCAAGTCTAATGTTTGGACCAAGTTCCCTCAGTGCGTCAGTAAATTAACTTATTTGTAAATTTGGTCATTGTCCTGAAAGTAAACAATTAACAATTTTTAATTGAAAAAGTAGCCCAAAGGATATTATGTCTGCATTTGTCACAGTCTAAGAGGACAGTTACCAATGAATGAATGGAACCTAATTTAGCTGCAGGTATTAATTGTCTTGCACTGTTAATGTGTCAAGACTATGTTGTCAATATATACATTGAATAGTACAGGTTATTGTCAATGATAATTACTGAAACAAAAGATGGCTGAGTTAGTATTGAACTGCGCTGTATTTGTCAATATCTGATCATTGTTGAATTGATTGGTTTACAAATTATTGAATATTTAAAGACATTGATTTGGATCTTGGTTGATGAACTGATTGTTATAGTTATTGGAGCCCAGGGACCATACATTGTCCCCCCATATTGTTAGACTGATTTATATATGCTGTAAATATAGTTGTTTTAATAAGTAATTCTAATGAGGGAACTATCCCATTAGAAAGAATAGAGGAAATTACAGTTAACTCAGGTATACACAGTTAAACCTAGATAAACATAGTTTACCTCACGAACAAACCGTTCTCGTTTAACTTTGAAAGGACTGGTCATGTCAATTTGTTTTGTTTTAGTTTATTTCATTGACTTTACAGTGTATATTAAAGTACTCCTTATGTTCTTGTATAGTGTGAACACCTTAACCTGGGGTGGTATTCAATATTGATCTTATTCAATAAAGATGGCCCATCATAGTGATGGCTTAGAATGAGAAGGTCGTAACTACCACTTACGACCTTATAAGACTGATCATACATATTTGAAATGTGCTTCACAAGGCGCTTATTATGAGCCTATTTTCATGGTCATGTTGACCAAAATGATCTTCAAGTTTTAAAAACTTGTTTTTCCATAGGTAAAGAGTAAAATTACAGACAGTTTTCTCTTATTTTTTTAATATATCGATTTATAGTTACGACCTTCTGGTTCTAAGCCAGCGATATCACCTATTACTGACCAAGTGTTTAGTAGGGTGTGATCTGAGTGATTGTTGTCAAGTAAGATCAATGTTGAATACCATCCCAGGTCACCAAACTTTCATTAAGCATAATTTTGTTTTTTGTTTTACATAATATATAAATACTGTATATGATGCTCTTGGCTTGATGATCTGAAACTTCGGTACATAAAATATATTTTCTTTTTAACTGATTTGGAAAAAACGGTAGTCTGTCTGACATTTACTTGCTGCTAGCCAGTCCAAATGCTCGAATAAATCGAAGATACACTTTGAAGACCAGACATATGAACTTGTGTTGTTATAGTTGTTAGATTTTATTATTCAATTCCTTGTGCCGAATTTGTGTTGAATTGTTAATTATTAATGCAAATAAAATATCGCCTTTAAATTTGCTGGATAGGCTCTTTATGGACACTTAGTCTAGGTTTATTTATCCATAATATTTACCCTTTATTGATCTTCAATATTTACTTTTATAGTGTCGCCTAGTTCATCGTTTTATATAAAAATATAAAGGAATTATGTATATTATTACTGCCCTAAAAAGAATGAGACCATTGCAATTCTGTTTGATACTATTATACAAATACATGTACATCAAATTTAGACATAAAGCTACAATAAGAATATTAATGAAAACCTTTCACAGAATATAAGGTTACTGATATGACGCGCGAGCCTCTCGATTATAATTTATTACTCACAGGTCAGTTCATGGGAAATTTTTGTGTCAATATACTGCCAGTGTTGTACCTCTACATATACACATGTATACAGTTCATGTACATACTTGTTTAGTGCATGTTTATAACGAGGAAACCTGACAGATTTCTGACAGATTACTTTATCATCACAAAAATGCAGAACATATCACGGACACAATATCACTGTAGCACACAGGAAGTAACTTATACTTGACATTTTCCTGGCATCTATGACTTTAATAAAGTTTATACATTTTTGTAATACATTTTTATAAATAAAAATCATTATTCATTCGGTGCCAAATGTAGTTGAGTTATATCAATCATTGTATCATTTGAAACTTTTCTGACATAGTTTTGAATGTTTTTCTAGGCAGCGAGGCCTAAGTATATGACAATAGGCTCAGAAGAAACTGTTTATTATTGGCATCTCTGAGTCAGTGCTCCTTTAATGCCTTACATCTGTTGGTCGATCCTTTGGTTCTAAAGCTCAAAGACTTAAAAATGTAAAAATGTGTTTAAATCATGATATGAATTAATAAATCTATTATTGTTGTCATTTCAGTCACAATCGTCGACAGACCACATTTGACCATCCACTGACGGGTCAGTCCGGGATGGAAGCACCAAACAGGACACCACCACAGAGTCCACTAACCAAGGGAGGTCAGCTTCGTAAGAGTGGTAAATCAAAGAATATTAAAGCTCCAACAGCATCAAGGGGAGCTAACTCTAAAGTTATACTGAGAGGATGGCTGCAAAAACAAGTGAGTGATAAACATAATTACTATAACTATATAAATAAAGGTAAAGAATTGTAATAATTTTATGTTAATTTAATACAAAGTTTGTTTTTCCCTGTGGTTACATTTGTTTTGTCAAAATTGTATTGATGATGAGATTTGTATGAAATATATTTGTGCCAGTTTAAGCTCACATAAAATGAAATCAATTTATTGCATGCAATATCATTATATGTTAACCACATAAAAGTAATTTTAATGACCTTAACCATATTTTTTGGCTGAAGGTATCAAACAGTGAGTATGTCGATTTGCCAATACACTTTAAACTTTGAGTAATAGATAGTTAATCATCGCTTAGTCAATGTTTGGGTAATTGACATGATTTTGATTATCCTTTCAGGAAAGTGGTGGTCTGAAATTATGGAAGAAGAAATGGTGTGTGCTGGCAGATTTTGGTTTGTTCTTCTACAAAGATGAAGCCGAACAAAATTGTATTGGTAGGTTATTTCATTGGGTCCTAAAACAAGAACGAAATCATTTCCGATTCATCTGAAGCCAGTCTTCAAATTTCCATCTTCTCTTGGATCAATTGATATCAAATTCTCACACTCAATACTTAGTATTTAACTCAACTTAAGTAAAATAAGATATTATAAGTATTTTACTAAAGTTGAACTCAGATAAATAAGTTGAAGATTGATACAAAAGATTTGATGTTACATAATCTTCAGCCATCAGGTGATAGGTCTTGGTTACCCAGGAAATTTTGTTAGATCCACAAAGCCTTGGTGAGTTTCCTGTAAAACAAGGTTAGGTCTATTTCAACAAACTCTGTGTTCATGTAGACTTGATAATGTCTGTATTATTAACAACTGCATGTAAAAATGTCTCAATTAAGCTTAGTTCAGAATAATTCCTGAACACTTTGTCAGTACAATATTTCTTATTGCCAGAAATACGTAAAATCATATTAATTGGTATATGTTGGAGAACTATTTTTAAGAAATGAATATATAAGTTCAATGCAGATGTTATCCCTGAAAGCGTCTGTATCCCTTATTATTTTCCAATAACTGATATGGGGAAGTTAGACACAACATATTCCTACAGGTAGTCTCCTTAGTTAGAATAGATACCGTCTGTATAGCTGGTTATTTCTGCGGGTGTAATATTTTGCGTTTTTGCCCCAAAAATGGGTGTGTGTATTTATGTTGGTTTTAATTTCTGCTGATTTACAAAATGGCAAGAGTAAATTTCTGCGGTTTGCTTAATGGTAAGAATTGACATATACCAGTTTCATTGGCAGTCTGATCTATGTACAGTGTAATTAATTATTACAGTCCAAACTGTGGATCGCACTATGGCATAGTTATCATTATACATGTACAAACAATGCACGCTTAAATTATAAACACCTTTGTAACACTAGACAAATTGCAATAAATTATACATTGTAATAATAATCAAGTTAACTTGTGAATACCCCTCGATTATTATTTTTATCTAGTGGAGATATTATATTCAGCGTGAAAATTTTCTACGGATGATAAAATTCTGCGTTGATTTAATTCTGAGACTTGATTTTGGATCGCAGAATGGCAGAAATTTCCACCCCGCAGAAATAACCAGCTATTCGGTACTACTGAATATTCAAATCACAAATACATAAGAGTTTTAAAATGGTTAAATAAAGTGTTAAAAAAAAACCGTATTTATTTTCAGGCTCGATATTGTTACCAAGTTATAGCATTAGTCGATGTAAAACACATGACGTCAACAAGAAACATGCATTCAAAGCTGAACATGAAAATATGAAGACATTTTACTTTGCTGCTGATAATCAAGTACAGATGGATAGATGGGTAGAAGCCTTGAGGCTGGCTGCCTTAGTACAGAGAGCTCCAGGGTAAGGATAAAGTAAAAAAAACCTCCCTGTGTTTAAGACCACACTTGGGATCCTACGTGTTTGTATTCAACTAATAAACTGTGATCCTTGAACGACTCTCATTATTGAGGTTTAATGAACTGTAGAGATCAACAGTTTCTGACAACAATTATTTTTTAAAGTTGGGTGAGGTCTTTATATAGTGTTAAAAGAGTTTGTTTGTGTTTTCTTGGATTGCCCGCCTTGTTTCTATTGATTTATTTTAAGGGGACACTTTCATACAGAGCTCGCATTTTATACAATATTCTTTTTGTACCCGGTGTTTCTGTTAGTGCTGCCTTTCCTGTCTGATTTGTTTGTTTACTTTTGATTTATCAGTAATACTCTATATTATAGGTCTGGACATGTGCCCAAACTTATACCCAAATCACCAATCATGAGTTGGAATGATAACATCGACAGCCCGGGTGTATCACCACCAGATATGCAACAGTACCCATTCGGTGGTCAAGGTGAAGGTATGCCACAACATGGTGAACCTGATGATAGCTACATGGATAGATCACCGCTTCAAGCTCGTGAAAATACTCAAAATTACGGTGCCCCTTACCATAGACAGGATAGTGGACCTCAAAGTAGTAGTTTTGGAACTTTGCCAAGAGATGATAGAGGTCAAGGGTCATTAAATACATCATATGATCCGCGGTATCCAGCTGATAGAATGGACAGGAATCGCGGTTCACAAAGGTCGAACCCGGGTCAAGGTTTGCCTGATGACCAAAGGTCAATGTCTTCTGTAGGTCAAAGGTCAACAAGCCAGTATTCTGCTAGTACCTTACCAAGAGACATGAGACATGGTCAGCCAGACAATAGAAGTTTAAGTTCACTCAGGGGTCAACAAGCTTGTAATTCGTTGCCACGGGAACAAAGGTCAAGGTTACCAAGTGGTGAAGGTCAAGGTTATCAAAGTGAGAGTGGAAGGGGAGATTATCCAGATAGATCAAAGAGAAGAAAGGAGGAGAATAATCCATACATGACAATGAAGTCTCCACACAACCAATATGAAAGGTAAATAAGAGAGTAGACCTGTAAACAGTTATTATTTCTCTTAAGAAGCCATTATTATTTATCATTAGATTTCAATTCTCTATATTAGTCTTATCAAATATCTGTAATAAATTGCTACCTTCATTACAACTTGGATGGCTAGGCTGTATATAAAGACCCTGAAATTTTAAAAAGATAATTATTTAGAGGTGAGGTCATTTTTGGAGGTCAGTTATGTAATATGACATGAAGTGATTTAAATTATGTCTTTATCAATTTATGATTATTTCATTAAATTTATTGCGATTATTTTTCAGGAAAATGGATCCTATGAAACACAGTAATCGACCCCTACCACAAGAACCTACACATATTAGGCCGAGATCTCAAGAACCTATTCATGAACCAAGCAGATCCGGAGATTATGCAAGCCTGACTCGAATACGAGACAAAAAGAATAGTAAGCTACCTATTATAACTGTATTGTTGGAGTTAAAATGTTGCATCTGAATTATAATCAACTGAAAAGACAAAAATAACATTTTGAGAATTATTTGACTAAGACTATTAAGTCTTGTTTTGGCTGGATTCAAACATTTGAGGCTTTCAGTCATGCACTGACCTTTAAGTTCTAAATATATCAAGTTAATGAGATTAGAACAATGAACATCATTTAATTTAGTAGTTCTGAGAACTTATGTCTGAAATAATTGTTGATTTAGGAAATCCCTTTGTGATGCATCAAATTTTTTTCCTTTTGTTTTCCTTTTCTTAAGAAAATCAGGTCGGTCAGGGAAACAAGGTGAAATTACATTTTTATTTTTTTTTCCAATTTGGCAAAAATTGGGTAGGGATTTTCGTAAACCAATAAAAAAAGCTGTCTGAACAGGGGACAAATGGAACCACCAAAGTTTAAATTAGAGATTTAATTTTTTTTCCAAAACTTCTACTTTTCGGCTTATCAGTATCAGTTTATTTCCTGTTATTCTTATTGTCATTATAATTATGTAATATATACTGTTTTAAGTATTACTGTGAAGTCATAAATATTCATGGGGAGTTTAATTTTGTTGATTTTGTGAATGGCACCAACCACGAAATTAAATCCCTGATGAATATTAATGATTCTGTAGCATCTGACTTAGTGGATGATGTATCCTTGAAATTATATCCCCACGAAATGGTCTTTTTCACAAAAACCATGAAATTTTGTCCCATTGACATTAAATGACTTTACAGTGTTATATTACATCATATGTTATTTAATATGCTCCTTAAGTAAGGTTTATTCTATAATAATATGGTTGTAGCGCATAACTACTGTACCATCACAGTATAAGTGAAGGAGGGAGATACAACATTTCCGCACTGAACCGTCAAGTTATATAAAGTTCTCTCCCTTGTTTGCATAATTTCATTGCTAGGTTTTAATTACCGACATTTACAATTCATATGCATTTTAATTAGCAGTAGCAGTATGTGGCGGTATTGTCCTTAGCTACATAAACTTGTATATACAGTTGTTATATTGTATTCACATAGTTTTATTGCTAGAACTGACAAATATATCCTACAGTGTGGCATTTCTGGTTGGTTGAACTAGGAGTGTCTGGGCATTAAATGGTTTCATTCTTATTGAGTAATAGATGTCGGAGAAGTGAAAATAGGATCTAATTTGTGAAATTTTAGTTTTTGTATTTTTGAAAAAAATGGAATTCAGAAATTGTGACAAAATGGTATTATTCTTATCGAGTGTTTTGTAATGGAGAAGTGGAAATAAGATTTGATTCATGAAATCTGTGTTTTTGGATGTTTAGTTAAACATTAGAAATTTTGTGATAGAAAAATGTCAAAGGAGTTTATGTACACAATATTTGTCGGGAAATGTGTTGAGCAGTTTAAGTCCCTTTCAGATCTGAGATCACCGGACCATGATAGATCTGGTCCTATAGGGGATGTATCTAGGGATTCTAACCATCTATCTCCACCCCAGCATCATCATCAGCAGCAACAACAACAACAACAGCGAGCAGTTAGACCTACACAGTTATCACCAACACAACAACAGCGACCTGACCTGTATGTGGATATACCTCATACTTACGTCAATGTATACGATGAATCACAAGTTCGAGGTATGTTCACTTATTCATAATTTATCAAAAAACAACTTAAAAAGGCTTTGATCTTGGTATTTGGACTTGAAACCTTGAATAATAAAAGTGGTTTAATAATCCAACAACACTTAAGTCCCTAGGATGCTTAAACTTTACATTGAAGTTTGTCAGCAACAGTAGATAACATTTTTATCGCTTTTTTGAGATCCATAAGTCAACGGTCAAGGTTGCTGTAACCTTAATAGAATTAACAGACAAAATGGTTTCCAATCAATAACTCGAGAACTATTAGGTCCATGATTTTCGAACTTTATTGGGAGGTTGGTCTTAAAAAGTAGTTGACCCCTATTGATTCTGAGGTCAGTACCTGTAGGTCAAAGGTCAAGGTTTCCATGACCATTAACATTTCTGTCTATTGGTCTGCCATGGGAGCAAACAAGTTTTACAAGTACCGTATCTCTTGTTTACTAGGCTTTAATGATGATTGCAAAGTGCTCTATTTGGTAGACTGTTATTTATGTTGTGAGGTACAGGGCTTTAAACTCTCTAGCATATCTTCATTGGCAGGAAATAACCTGTCAATAACCTTTAACAATATGTGAGAGATGGGTATATGTTTTAAGATTTCTATGTTTGTATTATAGATTACCCTCCTGACTTACCATCCCGTCCACCCTTGCCAGTAGAAGTACGACATCAGATAGTGGAAGATATCGCTAAATCTCACTCTCCGAACACTCAACGTGAAATGATCAATGCAGAGAATAGTCTAGAGCAACGAATGAGACAACCAGCATTCTTCAATTACCCCACCCCCACACAGGAAGCTATTCCAAACTTTCCACAGGTAAACACAACATGTGGGCCACTTTTGAATTATTAATAATCGTTTCCTATCGTTCATGGCATTTCAGCCCCCATCAATTGGACATTGTAATGTCAATGTGGTAGGAAATGTTTTGCAAGTTTTTTGTAAAGTTGCCGCTTTCAACAATTAAGCCATTCAGCAACCCTTTGACATTAGAACTTTTTGTAACAAATAGGAAGAATAGGAACCTTGTTTCTGTAAAATTCTGGATCCCTAGTTGTCATTGAAATAATGATGATATAAAAATATCATGGTGTTAACATTACTAAATTATTATAAAAACAATTCTGATTAAGGTGTATGGTTACCAGGGCAATGGGTAGATCATACAAAACAAGCTTGTTTAAACTGTCTTGTTGTTAGACGTGATTGTCTGTCATTCTTTGTCTTTGCATGTCTTGTGTATCTATTATGACAGCTAAGTTTTCCTGGTAACTTTTTTGTTGTGATACTAATTTATTCATCCTGTTATGTTTATTCTATCAGGACAGTCCAAGGTCACAATATTCTCAAAGGTCACTGAGATCACATGATCGAGCACCACAGGAGGTCAGAGGTCAACAGCAGTATCCAAGACGATCAGGTATGTTAGTGTGCAGAGTTATTTTTTTCTACCTGTGTCTTGTTAACATTGCAACCATTGTCACCTAGCAACACATTTATCTTATTAAAAATGGCTGAATTTGCAAAAAATATAAAATTCACATGGGAATAATATTTATGAATGAAATACTGCACTGATGATGAAATTCAACGTTTTATGACATTTTCATTCAAAGTGATCCAATTATATTTAGATTTTATCATTAAATATAACTGAATCGCTGGTATTATATTGCATTTAAATACTTGTCAAACTCTCTGTACATTTGGTACTTTTAAACCCTGATGACAATATTTGAAGTTTATTCAAAAGTCATAATACTTTATAATGCTTCATAGAGAGAATAATACTTTTGATACCCAATTTAAAAAAACCTCAAAAGATTACAAAATTTGATATCAAAATTCAAGAAACGGGGAAATTTTGAATTTAGATATTATAACACCATGAAATGTTTTGTTTAAAAAAAATTGTCTTTGCAAAGTATTTTAACATTCCCTTTAATTTTGTGTCATTGTTTGAAGTTTGGTTATGTTGAGAAAGTCTTACCGGTATATTTTCCCGTGAACATAGGATTTAAGATCTAGTCTTTACACCTATATATATATTTGTAGATAGAACTACAAAAATGTATAAATGAATACTAAATTTGTTCAAGTCATTTATTTTGGCAAGGACCATACAGCCTGTTATTAATAATAGAAGCATAGATTTTAATGAAATATTATGTAATTAACTCTATAGTTACACTATGTATATATTCATCATTAATTAATTATAGTGGTTAGCTAGATATTAATTAGGCTAAACCTTCCACTGAGCATGCTCATCCACCTGTTGTAATGCATTTATTTATACACCTTTAATATTGTAAATAAATGTATTATGTAGTACATATTTTTTGCAATGAAAGAATTCTATGTTATAACCTAGTAGGTCTTCAACTATGACATATGGTCAATGTCTAATAGAAATGAAATCATTTAAAAAAGAAAAAGGTTTTTTTCCAGCTGAATATTAAAATGTTTCAAAGTTCAAAGTCAGTTGCAAGCAATAAAAATAATGAAACTTACAGTAACACATGATCAACTCTACCTATTTTGATATAAGGCGGGTGATTTTATTTATGTCAAACTAATCATTTTGCTTTGTCTGTGAGTAATATATCTTTAATTGCACATCTAACTGTGTGTGTTCACATGGGGGCAGGTGATTTGTATGTGATGACCTTGTTTGCTGTGTTTGTTTGTAGATATAGAACTGGCCACGCACGAAGCACCGATATCACGGCACGAGGCTCCGAGACAGGAAGCACCGATATCACGACACCATGCACACAATTCCTATCAACCGCCCCAGAACAAATATGGAAACAACTACAATGACTCTAATCTGTCTAACAATTTTGATGGTAGTGACAATACGCTGACAAATGAAGAGGATCGAAATGATAAGATTAGCGAATTCTACGGCCTCGGAAAATATAACAATAAATACGGACCAAATAATTCCGGCATTAGTGATAAAAATCGATTCAGGTCTGACATGGATGTTCGTGCCAACACATTGCCATCAAAACCTCTTTCTGGTGTGACCGGGGAAAAAGATTTTCGACTACGCAGTCTTCCAGACCATGTACAGTCTATGCCGGCTCTATATCATGAACAACAGCCACTATCTCTACAGGTACCGAGTCAAGAACAGATGACTAACAGTTACTTGAGTGTAGGACAACAAAATATGCCGAATGGACAACATGACAATGAGCAAGATCAAAGAAAGTCAGCATTCCGACGTTTGTCAGGTTCTAACTCTCTACAGAGAATACCGAGCTATGAAGGTTACCATGGTAATGTTTCACCCAATGATTACAGGGGTCAAGGTCATCCGGGAGATTATAATCGTTCTATGAATTACTCTGACCCTCAGCAGACGGAGGTTAAACGATTGTCTTCAGCAAGTTCACAGTTATCTCAAGGTCGTTTACAGCCTCAGAAACAAGGTAGTTGTGTCGTCTGCTGTTTGCACTGGGTGATTTTGGGGCTTCATGTTTATAACTTCCTGTGTCATTCTATACATGTTTTGCCAGTTAATGCAATGTTCGTATTGTAAATATATTTATTCATAAATAGTTTAGTATTGGTAGAATATATATACCCCCAATGTGTACTGTTGTAAAATAACTAAATTTGCTTTAAATATTGCAATTATGTTGACCCAGTTACGTTTTAGGGCTTGACCAGATCAGGCATTTTAGAAATTTAGTCATAATTATTCTGAAGACATTAAATTTTCATAGAGTATTGATAAGATCAGTGATTTACAGAAATGCGATCATTTTGCATTTTATATGTTTTAGTATTCAATATTAAATAATTTATACTAAAATTCTACAAATTTTCTCAGTTTGAAATATTTGATTTCAGAACCTTTACAGAGTGACTATAGTACTGGAGGTCAAGGTAGAGGTCAAGGTTATAGAAATAAAGGTCAAAGGTCAGCACCAGCAATACACACGGTGAAAGAAGATCCTGACATGCCTGATTCTCAGATTATAGTAAGTTTTAATTATCAAATATTTATGTCTTTCATGTATAGCAGGTGATTTTGTGCTATATGTGTGTCTTGTTTTCATTGTAGCCTGATGTGGGATTCATACATTGTGTCAAAAACCTTCTAATGTTTATGTTTCATGTGATGTTTTATGTCCGGGCATCCACTGATGCAGGAGGCATATAGTGATTGTCCTGACTTTTTTCCGTCCCATTGAAAATGTTTACCAAAACTTTCAAGTTTTCGAAATTAAAATATTTTTAAAGTCCATGAATGCATACTTGTTTACAACCATAAACATCTTTCATTGTCAACACCATGCAACACTCTCCAAGATTTCAACAGAACTATGGTTCTCGATTGACTTAGTTTGTTATTATAATGGACAAGGCATCGACCAAGGTATAGACGTTAAGCAAGCAATAAATATGTTGTTATTATACTTTCTCCTTTACAGGAAACAGATTTACCTAAGAAAGTGTTTCCATTGAATGGACCTCGTCTAAGGATGAGCATATCAGCTACAGATCTTCTAGGAAAGACGGTTAGTTATGATATAAAATTTCTTTTGATCAGGAGGTTTCGTCTAGGTGTTTCCATCTTTGGAACACTGGATAGCAGCAGGTTTCCTCTGTATTGAAAAAGGGCAAATTTTGGAAAAGGAGTTTGAACTTCTTATTAAACATGGCAACTGAAGAATTTTGAGATCTATGTTCCATTTTTGCTGGCATCAGCGTTGCTGTCCACTCACATTAAGGGGGTATGCAAGTTTCTGTAACCAGAATCATCAATATAACTTGGTTCACAGACAGATGACAGTAACAATGGCACTGCTAAGATTGAATTACTTTGATCTTCACTATATTTCATGGATTATGCCCCTTTTTCCTGTGACCATGCAACACAGTCAAGTGTTGGCAACCGTTCATGATACTCTTGTGTGAAATCATATAATTGAGAGCTGTCATATTAATATTTTTCTCATGTCTTCCAGCATGATGAGTTAGTGTTATTGTTGATACAATTAAGACGTGATAAATCAGAACTCACTGAGCAGAGAGATGGTGTAAGGAAATCTATAGAACAAACCAGACCGGCCGAATTCTACTACAGAAAATTGTAAGATTTATTCATTGATTAATTAACATATCTTAACGCATTTTGTTTACACCAGGTCCTGTCATTTGATAGAATTTACATAGTAACAATTTTAAAATATTAACTTGACCGTAGTCTTTGATTGTATGCATGAACGTATTGCTAGTTGAAACATATTTATTCAAGAAAATAATTTTACGATAGTTTAAAAATACAAACACAGTTGGGTTGGAAAACTAGAGTGTTTATATAAATTTAGTTTTGAATAATAAGTTAAAATATCAAAGGATGATTGAACTGCTGTACAGCTGAAAACAGCCCTCGAAAAATGGTAACTTAACTTAATAATATTAACATATTAAACATATTGCTAGACTCTTTAAATGCACTTTTTATCCTTTAGACGTTAATAGACACCCAATATTTGATATAATGCTAACTATTAATTCATTACATTTTGGCTGACTGTGTAACTTCTCACTATTCTCTCTTTCAGACAAAACGAGGGTCGACCAATAGACAGTGAGAAAGAATTACAACATCGGAAATACTTGGACACCAAACATAAACTGGATGAAGTAGAGAAAAAGGTATACACATTGCTCATAACAATATCCTAAGGCTCGTATGATTTCCAGCATTTTCTAATGTCAGAGATTGGGCTCTAGGCTAGGTATAATATGCATTGACAGGGAAGTGAACACTTATAGTATTATTCAACTTTACATCAAGTGTCATGTGTAGAGAATAAATTTGACAGATTATTCTAAAATTTAGTTGTGACTATTTTGTAAATGTATCTCAATTAGGAACAATAACATAAGTTTATTGATTTAAGGCCTTCTACCTTAATGAATTACAATGGTTATTTTCTGTTTATTACTGAAACAGACTAAAAACATTGACCGAAATGACACCAGTGCTTTGATTCCAAAATTTTGTAGCTTGGAAATCTTCTTCTATATTGTAATGATTTGTAATAATTAGGTATGTATTATTATGTTTCCAGTTAGAGGTATACAAACCATTGGTGAACCTTGTCTGTAATATGGTAACTATGGGCAGTTTGTATGGAGGTGATAATCTCATGTTGGCCACTGAATATAGAAAGGTAACATATCAAATTATACTACTTGATCAAGTGTTCATAAGAGATAAAAATGGTACTTGCTAGACGCTCAGCATAAAAGGGAAACAGCTTCTCTTCTCTCAAACCTTCATGACGGTAACACTGAGTGAAGGTTAATTTATTGAATTACCTTTGGTGAATAGAAAATTGAAGTAAGTTTTTTGGTGGTTGGAATGAGACAGTCGTAACTATGTGGTCATCCTGGCCAGCTTAGTCAATGACCTCTGCATTTGTGGGTGTGAATGAAATTTTCTTCAAAATATTACCTTTCAGCACTTTGATTATATACGGCAATTGTTTTTTGTTTGTACTTTTCTTCTTTTAAAAGTCATTTACTTATTTCTTTTCATTGCCTGTGAACAATACTTGAAAAAGAAGTTTGGCATTATTCAAATATAAATAGATATTTATCCCAAATCCTAACATCATTGATTACCATGGTGATTATTATTTCTCAGCATCTATTATCACCGGAGCAATATTCTCCACCTAAGAAGATGTTAGAGTTCTCACGGAAACACCAGGAGGATCAGGTACTACAAGATATAGAAGATGATGTCAAACAACTAACACAAGAACAGGCTGATCTAGAGGTGAGATATCATACTGTGAACATTCTCTGTGAGTCTGCAGCTCGGTACTAATCTCCGTCAGAGAATTGTACTGTTTAATGTGGCTCTGATAGACCTGAAAACCAATGTTACGCTCAGGCAGAACTTAAGCTAATGATATCTGAGTTTTGTCCGATTGTCGTTTTTAGTTCCATTAGAGCCATATAAAAAATTAAGTCCCAACTGAGAAGCATTGTATTGGGCCAATAAGTATTGTGCTGTAGTTTAACAGAATTACTGGTCAAATCAAGTATGGGCAACCTTGTAATGATGGTACCTGAATTAAATAGCTATCTGTCTATAATGGAAGATTTTATCATATCTCCATCAATATTCAACTCAGCCATTTATATATAAATATTAAATCCTCAAAATGCTAAGCAGCTTCCTACTTTGAACGACCCTTAGCCTATCTGATGTACTGGGTATCAACATTTGAGTTTTATTACATTTAGGATTTGTAAGTTATCAAGTATACAAAGTTAGACCTACACTTGAATCAATTTGCATAGTAGATTAATATTAATTTAGTAGCTTTCTATGCTGACCAGTAATTATTTATGATTTTCAAACTTTATTTACAGTTTGATGAATTTGAGGTGAACTAGCTTATTGTTGATGTTTTAGATTTTGTTTCATGTTTTGTGGTTAGATGGTGTCATTTCTCTTGCTTTTTACTTGCTCCATGGCTGGCACAATCAATTTGCTATTTTTTTACCGTAGAGATTTCACATTTGTTTGTGCTTTGTAAGTTCTCTTGTAGTGTTTCTTACCAAACTACTTTAAGTTGCCTTTTGTCTGTCCACTTGTCTGTCTCTTTTATTGACAATTATCGGTTTGTTTTGTTGATAAGATGGTGTGATGCTAACCTATAAGATAATAGAGAATCAGTCAGGGAAGGCAGCACTCCACCTAAAACATATAAACATTGACACCACAACCATACTGCACAACCTCATACACACTAGTAATTGAGAAAAGGAACTCAATGCATCATAGGTGGTTCTGACAGTACTGTAGTTGTTTTTAGACATTTGTTTTTGTGTTAAAAACCCTTCTTGCTTGGTTATGCTTTTGCACATATAGATCTATTTGGGTTATCAATTTTTGCGCTATTCTACCTTTGTCTCCTTTACGACCTTTAATTATGTGAGTTGCAGTTTTCCTTTTCTTTATGAATTTTGATGAAAAGCTTTTCAAGACTATTTCTGACTTTTACTTTATTCTATTCTTTATTTTCTTTTTTCTCTGAATATTTCATTTTAAGTCACTTAATTTAATACCCTACATGTGTGTGAAATGTGATATTTTTGAAAATTTTATGCAAAGGCTTCAATTAATCGGCAAATTGCAAGTCTGATATCAAATTTTCACTTTTTTGTTTTCAAGATAAGCTTTCTATTTGAGACGCTTCGTGACATTTGGACCTGGTTGGAAGTTTAGACTAGATTACAACACTCTAGGTCATTAGTTTGCCATACTTATATCAACAATGCATTATTAAAACAATGTTTGATATGTTTGAATTTACTAAATTATATTTTACCATTTCAGGAGAAGTTGAACAGATTGTATGATTTAGATAAGATAGTACAGGAACAATCATTCCAAGTGACCAATTTGAAGGATGACAGGGTATGTGAATAATGCTTGATTGTGATGTTTCTTTTTTCATTTATTTTCATGTTCATGAGTTACTATTACATATTGTTGTAAACTGTTAGAAAAGTATGTAAGGAAAGCTCTAAAGCATGTTAATACAAAATGATCTGTTAGTTTTGGTGTCCATATAAAGGGGTGAAAACAGGCCGGGCTTTTGTGTGCCAATAATCATTGATTACGATGGTCTGGGGTAACTGAATTTTTTTAATTGACCCCAGAAAAATGTCACTTTCATAATTCGACTGAAAAGTGGAATATTTTTTTTATATACATGTGTATTAGAAATATATGTGCTGTCTATTTTGTCTATAGAAGTTGTAAGTATAACATACAAGTGTGTTAATTGTCTGTTGTAGGAAATGTTAGAGCGTGCATTGAGTGGTTTATTGAAGAAACAAGATCAACATTGTACAAACCCTAGAGAACTTGATAAACTTATACAACAACAGAAAACTATAGAGAAAGAATTATCTCGGGTCTTACAACAATTAGCAGAATCTTCAAGGGTATGTATGGTTGTGTATTATGAGCAGTAACTTGTCTTATTGTGTGTGTATATAATGTCCAGTATCAGCAGACCCTGAAACCAGTACTAGAACACGGGTTTTCATAATGACCCTCAGATTTACACGTTTCCTATGTAATTTTGTAAAAGATACAGAATTTGATCAAAAGTTGCTTATAACAAGGGTTATAGTGCAATTATGCCAGGTTGAATTACAAATTGTCCTGGGCGAAAACACTTTTTGAATAGAATCAGAGGGTGTGTTGTAGTCAAATAATGCTTACCATATAGGAATCCTTGAATGTTTTATAAAGAAGACATCCATCATAGCTGCAGTGAAAAGTGTCGACTAACTGTTATTGTTATTTATGTAAACTTAGTTCTTTATTTTAGTGAAATGTGTGTTACTGTTCATTGTAGGAGTTAGAAGAGAGTACTGCAGAGAACAATAAGGTGGAACATGAGGTGGCATTGTTAAGGTCCAAAGTTCACGGAAATGTCTCTCGTAGTAAAAGTGCTCCATCTTTAGTAAGTAATTGCTTTGTTAATGGGGAAAAATTGTAGAAATTATTGAAGTAAATCTATATGAAATGTCTTATTAGGCTCATAACCATGCTGAGGTACACCGAGGCATTTGCCTCAGTAAAACAGTAAAACTTCAATTTGAGGTGTGTTTTAGTCTCTGGACATGGCCTTGTTTATTGTTGATTATTTTTCAAACAATTTTAGCATTACTGATCCACAAATGACCCGTATATATTAGCTGTGTAAATTTGTATGTAATTTGTGACCTTGAATACCTGACTTTGAATATTTCAGTCGAGTGAATCATTACGCACTAAGATGAAAATGGAGAAAGATTTAGCCAGAGTGAATAATATCATGGCAGGATTATCAGAAGAAGGGGCCAGACTGCAAGAGATGATGAGTACCTTACGGAAACCTAAATCAGGGGCTGACCCTAAAAGCCCTACATCCCCATCTCTACCAGGTATTCTTCTAAAACATAGCAGCTTTTTCAAAGGGGTGGTAAATTCAAGGATTTGAAAACGAAAAAATGAAATGACTTTGAATTTGATTTTGTGGTCATTCATCCACAAAATATGCCGAAAGGAAAAGAGACTTTCATTAATTTTCATACAGAATTTTGTAGATTTCTTCCCTATATGAAGGTGTTGGCATATAATATTTCGTCTTTGAGTACCAAGGTTTAGTTGCTTCACCTTCTAGTACTAGGGTTAGTTTACAGAAACTAATATAGAAAAGAACATACAAATCCAAAGTTTTCATAATTATTTTTTATACTCAAAATGAACCAGATTGAGAAAATATTGTTTTTCACATTGCAGGTGATGACCAGAAATTTGGTAAGAAACAAGGTGGTGCAGGGACGACTTACTATGAAACAGACATGGATAATGGAGAGTCCAAAGATTTAGCTCGAGTGACGGCATTACTTGCATCATATAATTTGTTACCTGGTCAGTCAACGGAAGCCATGAGCCCTGAACCTCGTACATACAGATCTGAAGTAGGACAAAGTTTTGGATCACCACCACCTAGTACAGAAGCTGGTACTAGTGCATTCAGTACTGTGGTAGGTTTCAATGATATATGGAGTACTGATGAACATATCTGTGTTCCATGTACTTGGAAAGATACATTTAAATTAGCTCTTCAATGAAACTTTACAGTAATGTTTAACAGGAAAGTTATCTAAAGTTTGATTTTGGCTTTATTAAGGACGATGTTTGCAAATCTTTAAGTTGGATTTCTCCTGGGGCCTTATTCACCAACGTCATAAGTCTAAAATTCAGACCTAGACTTTATATTGCCAAATGTACTATTCGCTCTCATGTTGTTATAAATGTACCGTTTTTAATATAAATAGGCATACATGTTCAGTGGGTAACACGCAATAATCAGAAACAATGTCATATGGTTAAATCTTATTGTTAAGAAATGGCAGTGATTATGAATACTATCAATTTTAAGTCTAAGTCTGAATTTTAGACTTATACCGTTGGTGAATAAGGCCCCTGTACTCTGTGTAATAGTCTTTTATCCTAATATAATGACCACCTTGTTATTCCAAAATACTGCCAATATTAAGTTGTAAACAAAATGACGTTTTATTAGCAGAGTTTTCTATTCAATAAATCTGAAAAAGCATAATCCCTTGAAATGTTTCATTGTATTTTACCATTAGAAAACCGTTATTTTGCAGTTGCATTTTCACAGGTCAATCATATGTGTGCTATTTCAGAGTCCTGCACGGGGAGAGGATGACACTACTTTTCGTGCTTCAATAGTTCAGGCAACGATACAACCAACCCTGCAATCACAGTTAGAGGTATGTAAAGTGCATTGATAATTGATTGGTTTTGTTTATCTGGTTGTTTACTAGCAGGCCACCTAAAATGCAGTTCTGCAGTTCCATTTAATCTTGCCAAATATAAACCCCACAATTACTATTGGAGGTTGTTGCAATGGTCAAGTGGTCTAATGAAGTCATACTTTGCATTGCTAGGCGATGGTGCCATACAGTTTGGAAATTGAATTTCCACTATAGTTGCAAATAGTAAGTAGTTTCTGATAAGCAAATTTGATTATTATAATTATAAAAAACACAGATTGCAGTTTCTGCAATAAGAAAACTGCAATTAGAAAAGCTTTTAACTACTGTAAAGTCATTTAATTTTGATGGGACGAAATTTCATGGTTTTGGTATAAAAGACCATTTCGATGGGACGTTAATTGGTGGATTTTGAACTCCAGGTAATAAATACTAGGGTCAAAATTAGTGTTTGATGGGAATCATTTGGTAGTAGAAGGTGAACCATGAAATCCAAGATATTTAATCCCCCATGAAAATTAATGATTTTACAGTATAACTATGTTTGATAAGATGATATATTGTTTGTTTGTAGAGTGGTTTGAAGACAGACGGTGCACCGGATCAATGGGACATCGGAGAGGCTGATGATAATACTAAACGATTCTTCGGTATATTATTTTAGATCATAATTTATACTGGTAGTGGTGAGGTTATTTTGGTATTGTCCCTATCTGTTACGCAATTTGAATTAATAGAAGTTATGTGGTATTGCTAACTAACAGAATTATGTTGTTCATGGTAGGAAACAGGTAGATATCTGTACTTGAAGATTTGTGCATCGTGTTGAATTTCAAAGTTTGCAGTGTCAATGTTTTTCCGACTGTTTTTTCAAAGTTCTGTCTGTGTTTGTACAACTGCACCAGTCTGTTTGTTGTTTGATTAGATGTGTGTCCCAGTCTGAATGTCCGCCTTGTGATCTGCTATAAATGTTGTGAGTTAATATTTGCTTAAGAGTTGTTGCCCCTATTTCAAACAAAATATAATTGTTTGGTTACATTACACTCTTGTCTTCAAGTATATAATTTTAAATCACTGTTGATAGATTCACTGATCGGAAAAGTGTTCAGGCAATATTACATTGTGTTCAATATCTCCGATCCTGAGAAGCTGGAATCATTTGATATGCCTTATATGGACTGTTTATCGTATCACATACTGCCAACTCATCCAAATATAGGCATGATTTGTTTATACTAATATTTATATATAATTTTTAACAACCACCATATTCTTAACACAATTTTATCACATTTTTATTTACAACTTTAGCACTGTTGTTTTTTCTTTCTGTCACGCAATTATATTCCACTCACTGCCGAGAACTGTCCTCCGTGATTGAAGAGCTGGTCCGATGGGTCTGTTTGTCTTCCCAAGATTTGTTTCAGCAGTATTTCTCTATCTCTTCACCAACCAGAATTCTATAAAACGTAATCAGAAATTCCTAAATTCTTCTTTCGTAACAGAAAACACACCCTCTCCCTAGAGTGTAAACAACTAAAGCAAAGTCAGTTTTTCCCAAACACATCCAAAATACTATTTTTTTTTTCACTAAAAGTCATATCCCTTCGTCTTACCTGAGTCCTAAGTTATGTATAGAAATGTCAGTTATTATTGGAGATGTCACTAACTGTGGGTGTTTCTATGGTAACCATGATATACATGCAGGTTTGATTCCAAAGAGCATGCCAAAACAGCAGACGGTCCGAGATGTCAAACGACATTCTGAAACACGAAAGGAAGGCCGGAAGAAAGAAGAAGGTAGATTCATTTAAAAAAATTCCATGAAAGGAAAAAAAAATATTGAAATCATGAAATTTAAAGAAAGTATAACCTACTTTGTTGGAGAGCTCAGAGGAAAAAGTCAATCAGAAAAAAATTAAATCAATGAAATTTAATGACTTTGAGGTAGAATTCAGAGGCAAAAAGGCTTCAGAGAAAAAATTATTGAAATTTATGAAACTTAATGAAAATAGACCTTTTTTAAGTAGAATTCAAAGACAGAAAAATCCATCAGAAAGAAATATTGAAATCGACTTTAGGTTTATTTTCAGATCAAATATTTGGGTTTATGTTATTGTTGGTATAAATCTTACACAATGTGTTATGTTTTGATGTGTGAGCTTTGCTTAACATTCTCTTGAGTGTATTTCTTGATTAATGAATCGTAAACAAGTCTGTTTCTTTCAATTTATATTATACAAGAAGTGGACATATTCCAGCTTGTTTTATAGGACTTTCTATCGATTCAACTTGAGGTCCATTCTTATTTATCTTTTTTACTAAATCATAAGGTGCACCTACACCACCATAAACAGTTTTTATTATACGCCCGAAGGGCCGTATTATGTTATGGCCTCTGTGTCCGTCTGTCCGTCTGTCCGTCTGTCTGTCGTTAGCAATTTCCCTTCCGCTCTGTCACTCTTGAACCTCTTGAAGGATTTTAAAGAAACCTGACACAAATGTTCACCACATCAAGACGACGTGCAGAGCGAATGTTCTGGAGGGGTCGCTTCAAGGTCAAGGTCACACTTAGGGGTTAAAGGTCATATGACTTTGTTTCCCTTCCGCTCTGTCACTCTTGAACCTCTTGAAGGATTTTAAAGAAACCTTACACAAATGTTCACCAACTCAAGACGACGTGCAGAGCGCATGTTCTGGAGGAGTTGCTTTAAGGTCAAGGTCACACTTAGGGGTTAAAGGTCATATGACTTTGTTTCCCTTCTCCTCTGTCACTCTTGAACCTCTTGAAGGATTTTTAAGAAACCTGACACGAATGTTCACCACATCAAGACGACGTGCAGAGCACATGTTCTGGAGGGGTTGCTTAAAGGTCAAGGTCACACTTAGGGGTTAAAGGTCATATGACTTTGTTTCCTTTCCGCTATGTCACTCTTGAACCTCTTGAAGGATTTTAAAGAAACCTGACACAAATGTTCACCGCATCAAGACAACGTGCAGAGCGCATGTTCTGGAGGGGTTGCTTTAAGGTCAAGGTCACACTTAGGGGTTAAAGGTCATATGACTGTTTTTCCCTTCTGCTCTGTCACTCTTTAACCTCTTGAAGGATTTTAAAGAAACCCGACACAAATGTTCACCACATCAAGACGACGTGCAGAGCGCATGTTCTGGAGGGGTCGCTTTAAGGTCAAGGTCACACTTAGGGGTTAAAGGTCATATGACTATGTTTCCCTTCTGCTCTGTCACTCTTGAACCTCTTGAAGGATTTTAAAGAAACCTGACACAAATGTTCACCACATCAAGATGACGTGCAGAGCGCATGTTCTGGAGGGGTTGCTTTAAGGTCAAGGTCACACTTAGGGGTTAAAGGTCATTTGACTTTGTTTCCCTTCCACTCTGTCACTCTTGAGGGGGATTTCTTCCATTTTTTGTTCAGGGCTGTCCTTTTGCCTTCAACTGTCAAAATTTTGGTACCAAAACCTGAAACAAAACCCTTCGGGCGTATATTGCCCCGTATGGCGGTGCTCTTGTTAATTATTACATTTCTTTAAACAAATTTATCACTAAGATAAAGGCTAGGGTATTTTAATTACCTCTATATTAAAGTCATTATGCTCTATTAATTTTACTGATAGTCTTTACATTAGACATTTGCTCTGGATTTGAAGGGCTTCAATGTTAACAACCTCAAACTATTTATATCATATTTAGTAGGATTATTGTAATTTTGAAGCTAGTTCAACTTTAATTATCAACGACATCTAGTTAAGAAATGAATATGCATTAATTTAGTCAGTTACAATAGGACTGGTGACTGTTTCATAGACTACTTAATACTCAACTTGTAAAACAATGATACTGCCACCTATGGTCAGTAATAGCAGCAGCAATGCCAGAATGTTTTCATGCTCACATGGGATAGACTTGATGTTTCAGCTGCATGTATAAATTTTATATGATCTTTTTGGGTATTTGGAATTTTCGGTATTTTCTTTGATCAACAGTGTAACTATTCTTGTATTTCGCATGAAGGCGTAAAATTAATATTTCGTCACCTTTATGTTTCACTCAGAAACTGAACTTTTCTCCTTATATAATTATATTAATTAAGGTGCTTAAGGGACTTGAGAGGATTTCTCTCCCTACACCAGATATGGAATAATGTTCTATTTGTTCACATAAAAAATATCATTTACTTTTCTTCCATCTCTGCATTATGTAATAATGTGTTTATTCAATGTTTTTTTATTAAATATTGTAACAGTTGTGCTTGTGATCACAGGTAACTGTATCACTGATAACGAAAAAAAATGAAAAAGTTTTTTTGTAGAAATTATATATTTCTTTACATATAAATTTTACAAAAAAAATTATTATCGCTTTCAAATGGTCTTTATCAATGATACAGTTACCTGTGCTTGTGATATGCTCCGATTGTAATGCATTGATATAATTTATTCAAGAACTTACACAGAGATTATACTGTATTGTGCATCAATTATACCTGTTATGAAATCATACATTTGTATTTATATCAGTTCAGATAAAGTGACGCCTTTAGTTAAGTGAAGTTTATATTGCTTTGCAATTGTTGGTCAGTCAGTTGGGTAAACAACTTTATTAATTTTGTCAGGTTAATTTCTAGAACAAGTGAAGGTTCCATTTTAATCCTAAAACTTAGTATGGAGGTTGGTTATGACATTTAGCTAAACCCTGTGGCTTTTTAGGTCAGCCAGGCAAATAACAAGGTCACAGAGACTTGCAATTTTTTGAATTAATGATGGTCGTTTTTGTGAAATACAATAAAGTATCTTCAGTCAAATTCTCATAAATTTGTTACTTAATTTATCACTTTAAAACTCTTGCTTGTAATTTTGCAACATTGTATTTTTTACTTTTCCTAAAAACGTTTGAATTTATGCATTTGTGATTTTATAACAGTTATAATATAGCATGAGATGTGAATCTTGTTTCTCAGTATATTTGTTGTGCTATTTATATCAGTGAAATCAGCATTTCTGCATGTGTTTGTACTTTTCCCTTTTGTAGGCACAGTGTAATATAAACAGTGGAAAATTTTATGGAAAATTACCTCAAAAGTTTTATTGGACTAGCCTGTGAATGGAAACTTACCGCAAGTTTTAGGGTGCCATTGTCTTCAAATGGGGAACTTTCTGCATCACAATGTTCAGTGACTATCATTGTTCAATTGCACCTGATCCAGTGACCTTTATTGATGATCATGCTGTCAATTTTACCCATAATGCACTTACCAGTACCATTAAAATAATATTTGAGATAAAATTTTCAAATAATTTATGAAAAAATCCAAATCACCAGTGTGTTATTCAACCAAAATGATAATACATTGTAGGTAAATAGAATACTAAAAATCCTGTAATTTTGAATGATTGCTTTTAAAGTGGTGGTGATTTTCTTATTTTTGTCATGACTGCTGCAATGGCTAGGGTTTTACCTAGTATTGTTCAGATATAAGTTTTGCTTTATAGTGTTTTATTTCCCATTTTTGTCAGCTTTGTTAATTTATTTTCCATTCCACCATTATTTGCACTGTGCCTCATGTTTTGTATATGCTGTAACACATGCATGCTTTATGTCTTTCTTACCCTTTGTATAATTTCTTCCATTTTCTAGACACGCCTCCTTTACGAGTGGGGGTGGTACCATCAGAATATAATGACTCCACCCATGTATATGAAAACCTCCCCCAACAGAAAATGGATCCTCCTGCTGAGCAAAAATTACCATGGGCAGCTTTATTAAAGGATGATGATAGCTCGTCTGGCACGCAAAGACGAAGATCTAACTTGCATCTTGTGACTCCAAAACCTTTTTCTTTGAATAGCAAACCTACACCCTATAGCAGCATAAACAATATAACCTCATCTTCTATTTATAATAGCCAGAATATTGACCAATCAGATGCACCCTTACATAATCATAATACTCAAGATGTTAGCCAATCACAGCCATTTTTAAGTGATAACATGAACAATTTTGAAGGCAACCAATCAAATGCAAGCATCAAACCAGTTGAACCAATCACAACCAAGAAGACACCTCCACCTCCACCAGTGAGAGTCACCAGTAGATACCTAACAGCAGATTCAGCACAACTTGAGAGCCTGAAGGAGATGTTCCAGAAATCAACCTCAAATAGAAACTATGAGACACCAGTGCCTGCGATATTAAAGAAGGGTCGTAATTCAAGGAATGCTGGACAGAAGGGGAGATATTTGACTATTTCCAGCTCAGAGCCTGTGAAACTTGAACAGATGTCACCACAATCTCCTAAACTCAACTCTCAAGCTGGCGACTTAATATCTTCAGTAAGTTTGCGATTATTGTGTTCATTTAAACCAATGTTCTCTTGTTATCAATATGACAATCCATTGACCTAGGGACATAACTTTGATACGGAACAAGGCTTTAATATGTGATTTGTTAATTAATATTTATAATAATTTTATAAACATCAATGTTATTATAATCTCAGCCTAAATGGCATATACCTTGTGCATTCCTTACACTTCAAAGCTGCATTGACCTGTCTATACATTGATTTAGTCCTACTTGTCTGGAATATTACGAATAGCCCTCCTACTCCTACTTAAGTTAAGAAGTTGCATGTTATTGGCTCATGTCCCCTGTATATTAATCTTCTGAAAAATGTGTAACATGCTTAAACATGTATATGTAATTACAAACATATCAGTATGCCAATTATTTAACCAATTCCATGTACTCCTAATTCTGCTTGTCCAAATATTTAACAAGTTTGTATAATATTTATATCAACATTATACTATATGACTTAATAATAAGTCTGTCAATGAGGTTGTATTTTAAGAGTTAATGAGACTCATTGACAAAATCAGCAAGCAGATGGGGTCAACACATTTTGTGTAACATGTCTCACAAAACATTATTGGCTTGATTGTAAAACAGGGTTTTTATCAAACACAAGTCATATATCCTGTCAGGAGACTATCCATTTCTAATGTTCAATATTGCTCCCAATTGGAGATGAAAATAAAACACTTCCTTAAAAACTCTTTTAAAACGTCACATAAAATCTCCATCAAATCATAGCATTGGTTAATAAAAGTCATATAAAGTGATAACAGCATGTGCAGTGTTCCACCTTAAACGTTTGTTTGTGCTTAAGCTTGTTTCAACAGAGTTATTGCCCTTGTTTTATACCCGGGTTTTCATGCTGGAATTTCTACATTATAATGCAGGCACATAACCACGCTGAGCCACATAGAGGCACTTGCTTAGGTGAAAATTTTGAGAAATTACTTAAATAAGGATTTTTTTTATAAAAACGGCCTAAAATGTCCTCTAGGAAGGTTTTGTCTCGGTGTCTCTCGATAATGTAATGGTATTTGTCACTTATTGTTTATTATGTTATATTTACAGATGGATGTTCCTGACATTGTGAAGAGTTCTACAACTAAAGCTGATCAGTATGATGAGAGAACGATAGATAGAGAAATTGTAAGTGACCCAATGATCCTCTTACACATGTACATAATTATTACCACACCAGTAATATACTGGAGACATATACTGTCATTGTTACATGTACAAGTTAATTATGTGACAATGACAGTGACAATTCTTTTATTTGATATCGGCCACCAGCCCATAACAATAATATAAACATATTTACAGAAAATGCATAAATTAGTACCTGAAATAGACACAAATAGTTGAAAACAATATTTCTAAGTCGGGACAAAAACTGCACATTTAACAAGTGATAAATACATACATATATATGTTTGCTCTACATTTAAGAGTTTTGTCTACCAAAATATATACGCTTTAAATGAAAATTCAAATTATCGTTATTTAATTCAAATTGTATAATGAAAAATGTTTCCATTGTACAGTTTACCTTGTCAAAACGAAAGTTGAGATGTTTTACCACAACAACCATGCTAGTCCATAGATTCTGTCTGGTCATATTGCATGGTACATACATACCCACATGTGCACCATTCATATGAAATTTCAGTCTATTATATGATATTGCACTGACATCATTGCTGTGTTTGAATCAACATATATGCTAAGTGTGAACTGGGGCCTTGTTCACCAATATTGTAAGTCTAAAAATCAGACTTAGACTTAACATTACCAAAAGTTCTATTCGCTCTCATGTTGTTATAAATGTACCGATTTTGATATAAATTGGTATACATGTTCAGGTGGTAACAACAAATGATCAGATAAAATTTCACATGGTTAAACCAAACTGCAAAGAAATGACAGTGATCATAAATTTTGTCAATTTTAAGTCTAAGGGCCATATTCACATCCTCTACTCGACCGTCCCTCCACTCTCACTCACTAATATAATCCGATTTTAATGATCGTTTAGTCCGTGCGCTTGAGTGGGCATCCGACCTAACTAGAAATTGGTATTCACAACGGTAAGTGACGCTGCAGTCCACTCGACTGAGTGGGGATTTCTCGAGTGGACGAAACGGTCACTTGACAGTGACTCCAGCTACACTCAAGTAGGGTTATGTGAATACCGATTTAGCACACGAATGTTTGACTTATAAAGTTATTGTATTTTCAAGATAAATAAACCAACAAACCTCAAATACACATTTTGTAATATAAAATTTGTAATATTTTGTGATCCTAAAGTATATTTTTGAACCATTTAAAGTTAAGTTGCAGTACATGTCTGAAATATGTGGAATTTAAATTTAGTACTTTTAGTGCGATGTGAATAAATAACATGGTGTATTGTATTCATGTGTATATTATAAGGAACATGAATACAAAAATGCATACATGTACATTAATTTTATATATGAATTGATATATTAAATCATTGCCTTTTATTGCTTTTAATCACGTGAAGATAACTGAAATATTTTCATTAAAATAAAAACGTGGTCACTTGTAACACAAACATGTAACTATGTTGTTTCTGTTGCAATCACTAATGTGCAAGAATTTCGCCTGTATATTCTAGTGTAGAGTGTCCGTGTCGAGTGTTGGGATACGGGCTCGATCCCATATCACGCCACACTGAATATTAAACATAACTATTGTCGGACAGAACATCTCTTTTAGTCTTTGTACACAAACATACAAATATGAGGAATATGCCCTCACAAGATCTTTAGTATAATAGGCAAAAACTTGGAGCTCTTCTCTTTTTGTGTCGAGAATGACTGCAATAAATTGTAAAAAAATGTGTCGCAATCAACTTTAAATAAATCAGTACACTGCCATGCATAATATAGATGTATACTTGATATATATTTAATTATTTATATACACCATTGTCGCTCTCAAAATGTCATCATGAAGTATGGGCGTTCAAATGACCTGGCTATGCTGCGTTGTATCTGTAGTAAGTTGCCCAACAAATGACACAGGAGAGTGAGCTACTGATAAAAAGAGTAACAGATTTTATTTCATATGATTTCAAATTATTTATCTTAAACTTCCTGCCCAACGGTCTGTGGAATTCATATTGATATGATATTATTGAGCCTGCTTCCACAACAATGCTGGATTATGGCAAGGTATCATTTAAAACTCGTGTGTATTGTCTTACATTTAATTTGATATTTATTTTATTATTGTCAACATATTAAAATGTATGCGTTTAATTAACACTACATGTACATGTTTGTAATTACATCTAATATTAATGTAAATGGATCCAACTTTTTTTCTAATCTTATTATCATTATAATTATTGTGTATTCAAACTAAGGTATAATTTTTGTGAGTTCAAATAAGTAATCATCTCATATAACATAAACGTCATCAAAATTAGAATTTGACTTTGTTCATATCATGAAAATGCACTGAAACTAAAAAAACCCTATTCAATAATTTATCATGGATTGTTTACACAGTTTACTATCCTACCAGGTATCATAACGGTCACTCACTCGAGAAAGTGGAGGTCGATAAATGTATGTGAATACCAAATCTCCACTCGAGCTTCACTAACTCGACCGTCACTCCAGCTACACTTGAGGCTCCCTTAGGTTAGGGTGAGTCGAGTTGGAGTGGAGGAACGACATGTGAATACGGGCCTAAGTCTGAATTTTAGACTTATAATGTTGGTGAATAAGGCCCCTGAAATTGTTGTCCGCTACAGAAGCTCTTATGTGAGCATTGCTTACCCTTGTTTCTTCTTTTTCTGTGTGTTTCCCCTTGATGTGGCATTTAGTCTGTTCATCAATTTCATTATTGGCTTCACTGATTAGTTCTAGTTGTTTGCCTGACTGAGTTACTTGTCTGCACCATTCTTCATTTGTCATTGCTTTGTTAGTGCCTGATTTTGTGTTTGATTTAGATGCCTGTTGTAATATCTCCACTTCTATTAATGTTGGATGTCTAATCTGTAGCTTGATATAAGGTGCTCAGAAAGGTTTTTTTATGAAGTGTGGAATTTAAGTAATTGTATGCAGTCTCTCTGTTGTCTGTGTGTTGATATTCAGAGTTCATCTCGTCTACTGGGTTAAGTAGAGGCCCGTCTACTGGGTTAAGTAGAGCCCCGTCTACTGGGTTAAGTAGAGCCCCGTCTACTGGGTTAAGTAGAGCCCCCGCCTACTGGATTTAGTAGGTCCTACTTTTATATTTTATGTACATTATATACTGTTTTAACCATGTATTAGTCATGATTGTAAAGCACTTTTGAACGTGTGTATACATGAAAAAAGGGCTATATAAATATGGTATAATAATTATCTGTGTATTTTGAGATTGTTCTTGTTAAATATTGTACCATTCTTGAATTATTTTACCCAGTATTATAAAGAAAGATACGAGGAAATAATACAGGGTCATACTATCCATGTATCATGACATGTGTAATTGTTTGCTTTCTGTCTTGTTTATAAAAATTAAACCTCGACTTTCAGTTGTTTTTCCCTGAGAAGGTCAGTATACCAGAACGTTATATTCCTGACTCTGATGATGAAAGTGTAACTGAAGAAGAAAAGGCTCAACGACGTGAAAAAGCAAATAAAATAAAGAAAATTTTAACCCAACAAAGGTAACTTTACCTTACTAGTAGTTCCTTTCATAACATACCTGTAGAACCTTTCCCACACCCACATAATTTGCATACTTATATGTTTAACTATGTTTTAATTGGATGCTATAAATAGATTATGTTACAGTTCGGCCAATTAAAAGTCAATTTACATGATTGTATATATTAAAACTTGCACAGATCCTGTAGGCATGAACAAGATTACATTGCACCCAGTTACTACAAATATTTTGTTTTGTAACATGTTTCATCTTCATTCTTTCATCATCATTATTAATTTTGTTTTCTTAGTTTGTGCTTTAAATAGTTTTGCATGCCACAATTATTTAGGTGCATGTTTTTTGTCTTTTGTTACCAATTTTTATTGATTTTATTAAATAGTTGAAAAACTAAGGGTTATATCACAGTTCCTTATAACAACATTTTAAACTTTAGTTTTATGCGTCTTTCGCAGACAAGTAATTTAGTAACTGTTACCTTAATACTTTATTTTTTTTTTTCTGGTAAATTCAAAATGATATTCAAAAACTTTTTAAATGTTAGAACTTCTTAAGTTCCACTTTTCATAATATTATGGCTCTTCATTTTGAATTCTTTCCAAAGTGTACTTGATTCAAACATCGTTCCATTGATATACATTGTGAATATTATCCATCCAGTTTATTTTTCAATTGGTTCATTTCTGTATTTCTTATCATGAACCAGTACTTGAATAATTTTAACAGACATTTGCCTCCGATAGAATATCAATCTACCAAATTTTAGTGTTTTATTTGCTATGAGTTTTTTGCATCTTCTATCCCCTAGTCGATATCATTACCCACCGTTAGAGGTAAGTAGCATGCCGAGTATAACGAAATAACGTAACAGTATTAAATACAAGTATTGCATCTTGGTCTTGCCCAGTAACAGTATGGTAAATGTGTATTGCTGTTGTATTCAATTTCAGGGGTGTCAATCTTCCTGATAAATTCCGGAATTCTGGATTTGCAAATCCTGAAAGAGCCATGATTCCTGACCAAAATAAAAGTTATGGTCCATTTAGTCAGTTTTGATCTTAATAAAAATTGAGTAAAATAAGGAACAATGTGGTTGAAGGTCTCTTGTTTGGCGAAAATGGTTGACAGTATATGATTTTACCTGATTTTAAATTTTGCTCCGTTGACACCCATGATTTATCTAAACACTCTACCAGTATTGTCGTTCATTTGATATAATGTTGTTTTTTTGCACTTGAATTTTTTATATTTTTACCAAATTACAAAGAGTGCCCTTGAAAAATCTTGAACAAATATTGTTGTGTGCACTCAAGAGCGCACTTAAGTCTTGAAAAATCAGCAAAAAATATTGTGTGCTTGTGAGCGTTTCATTGAGATTATATTTAAGCCATTAACATATTTTTTCTGACTTTGTCGTTTTTTGAATTTTAAGTGTGTGTTATTGACTGTTACTTTACACCTTATAATGTAAACTTTGAATTTTAACACATTTTACAATTTGGCTATATACATGTAACATGACAGGACTAATATAAGCTCTCCAAGTACTTACTCTAATTGTTACACTTCCTATTGATAGATTTTGAACTTTAACTCCCTTCAATATTTTATTTGAACACTACATATAAATTCTTTAATCAATTTTCCAGATTTTTCTAAATTTGATATTGGTTCTGTATACAGATAACATATAAATGTCATTTTCTTCAATGACATTTCTACTGAAAAAGCATACTCACTCCAGGCCAATTGAAACTTAATGAATTGTGGTCCAATTTGCCTGATGAAATGATAGTTACATGCATCTTGCGTGGTGTTTCTGATTTCTGTGCTCGGCTGGTTGGGTTAAGTGCTACCTTCTCCGTCTGATTTTCTCATACCTTTGTTTTTTAGAAATAAAGCAATATTACACACACATTCACTTGTTGACCATTGCCTATCTTTCTTCATTCTTTTTATCTAGCAATTGGTAAGTTGCGTATTTTTGCTATGGGTAACAGAGGTCAAGGGTTATTACTTGTTTGAAAATAAACAATGTTTGTTTAAATCACATTGCACATTGTTTGATTTCTGCACCAAAGTTTGATTTTTTCTATTAATATTACTAATGTCTAGACTTGTGGAGTACTCCACACGGATGCTGTGTATTCCACACAGATGTTGTGTATTCCACATGGATTTTATAAGACTGTTTCGATGGTTTGCCAGAATGCTATTGTAACTCACTCTTTTGGAGTCAGAATAGTTTTCCGCCCAGCCATTAGAACTCTGTTGTTTTGGAAAAATTGCTTTACATTAAACCAGAGAACTAGCAATACAGTACATACTAATGGCTGCCAGGTTGGTTTTGTTGTGTGACTTGCATAGAAGCAAGGTAGTGAATTGTTGGGTTGGATACAGGGGAAACATTTGTTAGGTCTGCTGACACTTGGTGTATATAGCTAACATATATACACACAACATCAGCATATAATCTCTTCAATATTTCCAATATTTTTCACCTTTTTCTAAAATTTTGATATCACAGAAATGGTTAAAATGTGGTGAAACATATATATACTGTGGCACATAATTAGAGCATAATTTGTTGCCATAATACTTCTAAATCAGTGTTTCACCATAATTTAACCATATTGAAACATTTTGTCTATATGCGTTTCAAAACAGGTGTTTGAACTTAGGAAACTCAGCCTCTTTGTGTTCAAATATTACACCCGGTATCACTTACTGGACGCCCATTATTTAGCAGAACTTTTATTCTAATATTTAGGCAAATTGCTTTTTAATAATATTAAACACAATGTTAGATTTAAATCAATGAGGAATATGTGCGTTTGAAGTGAATGTTGCTAGATTTATGAATATACATAAGCTAGTCTAGAGTTAATTAAATGTCTGTGATTCTATCTACTTGGTCGGTCTTTGTTATGTCAGGAGGCACAAAGTTGAATAATGGTCAGTACATTTTTCGTTTGACTGTTTTATGACTTGATTAATTGAATAGAATTATGTAATATTTATTTAGAATATTATTTTTCAAGAATTTAGCTTTTCCAATACATTTGCTACATATCAATGACTTCAATAGTGCATTGTAAGAATTAACTTGTAACTATCAAATGCTTTTTGTATTGCAACTGAATATCTTTTTGCAAATCCAGACTGTAACATTGTTATGCATCTTATACAAACTGTTCTTTGGGGATGGTACTAACTTAATACATATTTCTGTATATGTCAGTTATTTATTTAACCTATTTATCTCTCATAGGCAAGAACCGAGAAGAGAAACTAACCTATAGACTGTTATTGCAGACTTGTTTTATATTTTATTGGTGAATGTTATTGGTATACATTTGGTACTTTCTTATAATTAATGTGGTATCTATGGTCAATGTGGTATGAATTGCCAGTTAAGTGTCCAGGGCCAATATTGCATGTTGGCCAATGCTGTGGTATCCATTGCCTATGCTGTCGTGTCCATGACCAATAATATGGTCTACCTGACCAATGTGGCATATTTACCGACATTAGTATTCATGGCCAATGTGATGCATTATATTATGGTCAATATATTGCTTTTGTTGTTATAAGTCTGGAGATATTTACTTATTCTCTTAAACCTTAGCATATTATTAAATACAATTTCAAAGTTGAAGTTTGGCTTCCGGAATACCTACAGAAAGTATAACAATAAATTTACATGCTCCTATTTACAATACAGTTATGTCAGGATCAGGTCAATACCTCCAGACTATACTGTGGCTGAAAGAATGTGCTGCTTTCATAAATTATCTATATTTATTGTATTTTAGTGTTGATGAAAGTGGGAAGGGCTAAAAAGAGAACCCATTTTAGATAATTTAATTCAGGGTTACAGGAGGAAACATAAGGGACCAAGGTGTAGCACCTTGATGTGTGATTGTGAACATTATCTATTATATGTAAGTATATAAATGATTCATTGTGTTTCAGTGTGCACTCCCTGTCCCAGCCAGACGTCAGCAAGGTAGCGGGCGAGGTGCACCAACGTGTGCAGCAGGAGAAAAAACAGCGAGAATTGTTGCTCGGTATCAACCAAGAGCTCGCTGAACAAGTGAAACGAAAGTCACGTCAGTTTGCTGGTATATCTATCTTATATTACTCAACATTGCATTAAATTGACTGTTAGTGGACAAGGTTTCTGTCCCGTGTATCCTATGAGTTCAGGGCTTTCACTAGGCTCCAAAAGTGAAGAGTCAAAATGACTGCTGACTCTCAATTTTAAAGAGTCATCAAAATATTGAATGAATATTTGTATTTTAAGTATAGTAAATTTGACTCTTCATCTTGAATTTTCGAGAGTCAAAATAGGCACTTTTGTCAAATTCAAGAGTCAAAATGCAGTTTCAAGAGTCAAATGAAAGCCCTGGATTAACCCTTTAAGCAACTCAGAGATCCACGTTTGCTCTCTGGTTTGTTGGAAGCTTTGATAAATATATCATTATTCAATTAAATTTATTAATACTAGATGTATCTGCATTTTATTTGACCTAAGAACAAAAAATATAAGTCAATTTTATGTACCTAATTTATAAAAACACTATCGATGGTGTCAAATTAAAATGCCGTATGACGAAAACCCACTTTTCAGGAGAGGCAAAAAAACAGTTTTTTATGTAAACTAAAACTCCTTCACAAATCATTGAATATAGAACTAAATTATATATTTCATACGCAAAACATCTTATTGAATAGGTATCAAATAATAAATATAATGCAATTGCTGATATTTGTTCTTTTCTTTGCCCCAAATAAAAACTAGCAGTTATTCGGCATTTTCTTTTTGTGATGATTTGAAGGTCTCTTATTAGCTTATTTACCCCAGATAAGGCGTAATAAAGGGCGGGAAAATAATAAACAGGAATAACCAATGATAAAAAATGGCATTTTGATTATTCGGCATTTAATTTGACACCATCGCTATGTTTTCATTCAATGGAGACATTTTAACCCTAAATGAAATATTTGTAAGAAGATTAAGCGGGAGCTATTTGTTTGAATTGATGACTGTCATAATATTAGTGTGTTCATTTTATGACAGATGAGGATAGACAGTTTGTCTGATAGTTCAGGTACCGGCAATGTTTGTATGGCCAGAGTTATTTGTCTTATAGTTGCTAGTGTGGTGTGGTTTTGTTCCGACTTTTTGTCATAATTGTCAAATGTTTCTGAAAAATACCATTCATCCCCATAAAGCCTGCATATTAAATTTTATTATTTGTGGATTCAGTTCATTGTTGCCTCCCTTGTCCAATTTTCATGATTTCTTAGTGACATTCAATCCCTTAACAGTTGACCGTTTAACTTCAGATACCTCTTTTGATGATGTATTTAAAAGAAAGAATGATGTATGCCAATTAATTGGCAAAGGAACTAATCTTTATTAAATTTACTGAATAAAAAACTGATTTTTGTTTCAATATGATTATAGCAAATTACATTAAAACGTGATCACTTTATAACATTTATGACAAAAATTTAAATAAAGAGCTTCTCATGGTCAATCATAGAACTTAACTCCAAAAGTTGCCAAGAAAGCTTTTAATATTGTCATCCGCATATTTTATTCATCAAAATACATTATTCTGATGTGGCAAGAGTGTTTGAAGGAGCTGTACAAATTTAGTTACATGTATATACAATGTATACATGTAGCAAATCTTGGCATTCAATATTGTATATCTGATACTCTGTATTATTGTTGTTGGTATATTATACAGTGCATATCTATCTTGGAAAATATGTATTCAGAAAAATGAACAATTTTGTTTTGCATAATTTCACTGGGTTGTTAAATCATGGATTTCAAATTATGTAAAGGAAATAGAATGAAAATTTAAATTGATTATGGAAGGTTATTTATAGTCAATGTTTCTTTGCAATTCATTTGTGGTCTATCATATCTTTATTAAAAAAGGATGTATCATTGAAGTGTTTTCATTATTTGCGGCTCATACTCTTCAACAAGAAGGCTAGAGGTATGGAGCGTGCTTCGGGATTGAGAGGTCCCGTGTTCAACCCCCATTTGGACCTTTGGTTAATTTCTTTGAGCAAGAATAACCCCCATGCTCCACTCCACCAAGGCGTAAATTGGTACCTGTGAGGGCAGTGTCTATTCCTTGGCGCCGCAGATCGATGTTGTTTGTCACACCACAGGAGAGAAATAATCTCCCCAGGGAGACACAAATGTAGGTTTCCATAGATAGCCCAATGTTCAACAGGGAAAGTTAAGATGTCAAAGGGTGCTTCAGCGTCTTAACAGCTGAAAAGAGCCCTAGAAAATGGGTAACTTTTAACTTTTTAACAATGGATGCCATCAGAAATGAGGTATTATTATGAGAGTAATTTATATAAGTGTCAAAACTTGTTTCACAATCAAGCTAACAAAAATAGTATAACTCACTTTTCGTATTTCTGTTTCAGCAAATCGACGTAAAACTTGGTCTGGATCGAGTGCTAAGATGGAGAGTGACACTGCCATAGATCACCATGGTGAATCTGATACTGAATATCATAGTGACGCAAACAATAACTCCTACACTACGTCCGAGATTCACAGCAAGGAGAATAGTAACTTGTACAGTGTTCAGGACAGTGCATACACGGACAACACAGGTCAGAACAGTGCGTACACGGACAACACAGGTCAGAACAGTGCGTACACGGACAACACAGGTCAGGGTAGTGTATACACGGATAACAACACGGATCATTATTATTCAGACAACATGCATTATGGGAAGGACACATATAACGGAGATGTATACGGAACAGGACAAACTTTTCACGAGGATTCACGGTATATTGACTCAAGCTACAACAGAAACTCGTACTCTGATCAGCCGAACTTCAAGATATAACCAAACATGTTCTCATATGTGGGACATTAAACATTATCTGAATACCTTACAGCAATGTTTGCATATCATATAATTATACATACTCATTTTGTGCTTCATTTTGTATAGTCTGCCTGGTTGTAAACCATATTCCATGATTATCGTTGTTATTTTTGTAAACCTAAAAATTAAAGCTGCTTTTTGTACATAACATCATTATACTGTTTAACTACTTCCATATCAAGGGCAGTGGTACCAGGAATTCTTGCTTTTATTTCTGCCTTTATTTTATCAAATTTTTCACTGGTGCACTAATACATTAACATAAATATGCTGGTAGTTCAACAAACATGCTCTGATTTCACAAAAATACTAATATCTTAAGTCTGGTAAATAGCTTAGTATCATGCTTAATGTTGTAAAAGTACCTTTATAGAAGCATATGTTTGCTTCTTAGGTGGCTTTCAGTAATTCTTGTGCATAGTATTGCTTCCTAGATCACTTTAAGAAGTTCATATAACTTGTGTAGAAATAAGCTAGCTTGAATAATCATCATCAAGGAGTTTTGCTTGAAAAAGAAAATGTGTAGGCATAATGTGTCTAAATTGTGCGACATGCCTGTTCGTCTCTTTAGAAGTGAGCACACTTAATTGACGGCAGCTCATAAAGGATATTATTGGACTTGAGTATTTTCGATTATTTTGAGTATTTTGAAATCAGGGCCTGAAGGACAAATCATACCGAGTCCAAACATTTTGCACATTTGTTGAAATGTAAATTTTACAAAAATCTTGGTCAAGGTTGGTGAAATACAATGTACAATAGTGCAACATAATACTTAGAATGCTGCTCTAAATTTATTATTCTGTACATTTATTTTTTCAACTTTTTATCATTTTGTAACATTACTATTTAAACAAAATGTGCAAAGGGTTTGGATGAGTCAATATAATTTAACAGTTGGGTAATCAGTATATTTGATATATGTGTTTGTAATAAGTACTTTATAATGGATAACATTGCTGGATGACTTACCATGTCATGTTGGTCACCACACATGTTGGTATCTACATTATATTTGTATACATCGGACAACATTGTGGTATTATAAAAAATATATTTGTAAATATGTGAATATTTCTGTACCATAGAGATCATTCTATTATATCATAGTTCATACAATGTGTACAGTCTCATAAAATATATAGGGTACTGTGATGTGTCAACTTTTATATATTACATACAGTTGTATTAGTTTGAACAGACTGCCATTGAACATTTCTTGTTACATTATTCATATGTTTCTGTAGCTTCTTGTGTCATGCAAACATGTATATATGTATCTGGGACCACTATAGTTATCACTCATACAGTGATGGTGGGAATCTGCTGATACATCACTCTACTCCATACAACCTACATACTACAGTATGTTCTTATAAGAGATTTGTTCAAATATGTTCCCATCTAATAAATGTGCAGATTTTATGGTAAAACTATCCCGAGTGGTCGCCCTTGATTATATGGCTTGTTGTATCCATTTTCGATTATTGGATTGTCTCTTAAATTACTCATTATTGGAATATAATTATTGTGATAATGTGTATGGAACAGGGGCATGATTTGATGCATCTATGGTGTAAAGGAATTTATAGTAACTTAAGGCTTCTATGAGCTTTCCTGTCTTCCTATTTGTTTGTTAGTTGCAGGAATGGGCAAATAGATAGCCACTCTTAGTACGTTTATACTAGTTTTAGTTTAATGTTTTATTGCATTATATAAATACAAAGGGAATAGGCACAAGTTATTGCATTAATGGGGCAGCATGCAACATTATGAAAGCCCTCATCTGATGTTTATGTTATTTTATGCCTATGTATATTGTATATTTTAATGACATTTGTAATCATTTTATTCTTCATTATTCCCATATAAATGTGCAATTCGTGTTAAAATGTAAATAAAATTATCATAATTATTGTCTCTCTGACGTCTCTTTACAGATTTGTCCACATTGTATATTTTATTGATATCTACATATCTGTCATTAAAGATGATATTTCTGTGAAGAATATATGTGTGTTACATGTTTTATACATATGAATAAAGGTCAGTTTTATTATAATCTTATATATTTTATATGCTTATGTATTTTAGTCTATGTTATAAGTAGTACAAGTTTTAATGTAATGATATACTGGTATACATGTATATATTTACTGTTTATTTTTGGGAGAAATAACTTTTAACAATAAAATGTTTTAACTTTTTAAAAATAGTTTTATAACTGAACTGTTCATACTAACACTCATCGGATTCAGAAACGCAAAATTATGCAATTCCTGAACCATACTAAACAAGTATTTTCAATTTTGCCTAGAGTTCTGAAATGCATGAAGTGCTCTATGCATATGTTTTAAATTTTAAAAACCCTCAACATCATTATGAAATGAAAAGGTGTTTTTGTAGAATGAGAAAACATCTCTTTTAAATGCAAACAAAAGTGAATTTCGTCATCACTTGTCCTGCAAACAGCAACATGTTGATGACAAACCAAGAAGGCCCACCTATAGAACTTGATGTATTTCACAGAACAAATTGTGTTTGCGTATGATTTTGTACACACTAAATTATGGCCTTGTTATGTAATAGTAATGTTGCCACCTAGGTACGTTTAATGAGGTACATATGGCTGGGCCTTTGAATTACTTGAGAACATGTTTGGTACAACATGTACAATCTCTTGGGATTTTAGAGATCAAGATACATATTACATGACTCTAGGTATTGCTTGCCCTTTAGGTACTGGAGATTTTGTTGTGTGTATTTAGCGATCACGATATTACATGTAGATATGGCTGGCCCTTCTAGGTACTAGATATTTTGATTATATTTTGGGTATTTAGCCATCAAGATATTACATCATAGAACTTCCATCCACCGACATTGTTACATGAAATAATATGCAAATTTGACATTTTTACATGAATTATTATGCAATTTGACACAGTTAACCACTGCTGTAGCTTTAGATAGAAACTATTATACATCCAACTAGTAAATTGTAGTTTAATATTTTGTATTATATAGAGCTATTTTGCCACCATCTATGCATATATTTGTTACATATTTAAATTCTAATTTCATGTTGAAAAGTTTCTCCAAATATTCTTCATATATTATATAGATTAATAATAAAATGAAAGAAACAATGTAAAATGTATTGGCTGTTGTTGTCTCACATCCTGTCCGATCAGGATTGTATTTTATACCATCCGGAGAAGGCAGGTATTTATCTAAATAAAAGTTCCTCCCTTTTCATATAATGATATGTGCACATGCACTGTAAACACAGTCTATAGCCCCTTGTGGAACCATACGTTAGTACTTATGTGAACATAGAACACATGTGGACCAGCTGATTGATATATAGTTACATAGTAGTTCCTCTTCTGACAGTAGGTCTACAGTCCAGTTAGGATAAAAATACAGTGACGCAGTGAAACAATCCACTAGTATGGTGTGAAAACAAGTATAAGGGCTTATGGCAACAGTTCAATACCAAACCTCTGCTTATTTAAGCAATGATTATAATCTTTTGTGAACACATAAATGATGACGTCACTGTCAATATATCTTAACTGGACTATAGCTGATGACCTTTGGTATCAATGTATACACCATTCACTGACCTTTTCACACTTGACAATTCTGGTTTTATCGTGTTTGTCACAGTTTTTAACAAAGTTTCGAGTATGGGTGACAAAACAAATGATCCTGGCATTAAATATTGACCAACCAGATGTAGCTTAAAATTGTCTTCTATAATTTATTCAAGGGCCCGAAGACTTATTGTTGTGGTTTTACTTTAGTTAAATAATAAAGGTATGAGAAAATAATACAGGGACGGCATCATTAAACTTTAACAGCCACCCACATTAAACATAAAAGTATCAATACCATAAGTACATGGTAAAGTGGCGAAACATAACCAAACGAGTAAACCAAAGTATGAATATGGGGACGAAAATAATGTATTTCCATAATTTGAAGTCTATACAAAATCGGATTGTTTAATCTTTCTTATTAACAACAACTACAGGAATGCCCAAAGTGGTACTCTTCTAAATAGTCATCACTCTCGGCATAATGTGTAGTTTTCTTAATTACAAAATGTATTACCATTTGGGAGTAACTATGTGAACTACAATTGCTAATAATACTCGAGTTTTCAGCGACTTCTCCTCGGAATTGTTTCAGACCTTAGCAACCCCTTTAATATCACAGGACACGTTTTCTCTTCTAGGCTCTCATACATAATGCCTAGATAGCTTTGATATGTGTGTCATCCCAACATATTACATAACATAATATACTTAACAACTTTTCTAAGTCCTCCTTTTCATGTATCCATAACTTTTTTATTAAAAACAATGAAGTGACAACATTTCTCACGTGAAGTTTCTACAACTGAGTCATACTAATTCGCGTATCGAACTGGTCGTATGTCACGTTGTCCGTTCGTCACAACATTGACGTGCGTTTTGTTATTTTTTGACGCCACGCGTTCACATATACATTGAGTGTGTTCCAAATGCCTTCATTGTATAACCAATGACCCACCCCGTATGAAAAACAGTTTATAAAAATAATTTAGATATCACAGGTATGCGTCGAATGATGTCAGAAAAATATGAAGTGACGTCAGTAAGGTACAGAGTAGCATTTAGTGTCGCCAATCATGACTTATTTCCTAAACATCTACGACTGATATCTTTTGAACGTATACGTGTCTATTTGAGTGTTTAATTCAAGGTAAATGTATAGCTTTGTTTGTTGTGTTATACTGATTGAAGATCATTTAGCATTTATTGTGACGTCATGATGTAAATTCGATCTACGCTGAAGACACATGGCAACTTTGAGTTTAGACGGTCAATTCAATGAGTACGGGGGTTGTTCATTTAATTCCCGGACGATCGATATCGCTGAAAAATAATTGGACGGATATTAATGAAAACGCACACTAGCTCAATCACATCATTCCTTGATTCACATACAAAATTTCAACTTGGTACGATGAAGGGCTTTTCTTATATTTAGTTTAAGTTTAAGTAAGCGCGTGTAACGTTGGTTGGCCCAAGTAGACGTCAAAAATGGCGACGTTACGACGTTTTTCGCATCTAAAATCCTACTTTTTACACCATTTAATCAATATTTAGGGGTTAAGTAGTTGGCCGGACACATATATTCGTCATGTTAAACTGTTCAGTAGTGATGTAACATGATATAACTACGATAAAATCGCATGTAGCTGCAATTTATACAGCACTTATTATTCTATTAGTGTCAACCGCCCAACAGGCCTTGAATCTACAACATTTTCTGTTGATGACTTTGGGTTTGCCCGGCCTTTGATCATCACATGGTGATGCTATGTCATCGTATACCGGTTTATTCCATATATTAACACTGTCCGCATTTACGATAATTGTCTTAAGAGTTTTTCTTTAAGAAATTCTTACGTTTTACAGGTGTACGGCCAATATTTTCGTTTCATTACCTGTTTTCTCTAAACAAATCGCGATATTCACAGAAGCACGCTCTTTGTCATTATAACGCAAAAGGCTACACGGAATTGACATCAAATGTTATATTACACGACATAGATACATACATATTGTTGGCTGATGTTTTCTGCCTAAAATATGCGATAATACCACAACCTCTACCTAATTAACACTCTACATACCACTACAAAATTGGGTTGGGCCGGGTAGACGTTTGTGTGGTTACTATAGTAACCATAGTTTGTGTTCGATTTGATAACATTATTTTATGATTTGTCAAATAATCAAGTTGGTGACTAAGTCTTATAAAACGAAATTTTACTACAATCGCATGTTCCAATCAAGCTCTATGGCGATCGTCCGGGAATTAAATAAACAACCCTCGTATTTTCATTCAGCAATGCTTTCCACTCGCGTATTTGACTGTCAGTAGAAACATGCGACTATATGGTGGTCATCCAAGATAACGAAATAGGTATTTGCGACTTTTACTGTTATGCGTGTGTCCATTCAATAAATTTAAAATAAAATCGACTTTTTGGTTTACAATTCTGTAAACCTATATCACAAGAAAGTTATAGCCAAATTTGATTGGGCTACATACACGTTTGACAAAGTTAGCTTAAAAAATCTAAGTGTGGACTTAGAAAAGTTGTTAAGTATACATAGATATATTATAATTCTTACAACCTAACACTTGATTACATTTCGAAATACACATACGTACATAACCAAAATGACAATACACCAATTGTATAATTATACTTGTATTGCCCCGTTCTGTACTTTTGGACAAGTGAGTATGTAGCATTTCTTTGCCAAATGTTTGTTGTGAAAGTCAGCAAAATTTTACAAGTTTTCCATTTTCTTGGTACCCATAACATTATCAAAATGATATACGATTATTATAACACAAATCATTGCACGATTTTCAATTAAAACCTTAATTGATACATGTTTAGGTCGTCAATCAATCGATACATACATTGTAAATTTGGAAATTAATCTACAAACATCACAAGTGGACCTTGTGTGAGAAATTGAACACTATAAACATAACTCGTAAATATTGCATTATTCCAAGATATAATTTAGTAGAAGTTTAGTTTTAGCCACAAATCATTAAAAGTGTTACTTCAGTCATTTACATAAGATATAACATTTTATACGATATTTAATCTGAGTTATAAAGTTTATTGACAAATCTTCATATACTAATCAAACATTCATGCGCCTCCTGATGTACACTTATTGCAGATACATCAATGTCGATAGTTTTGCTTTTTCAGTAGAGTTTGTGTTCATTTTACTCTTGCTCATAGCTTCATATAACGTTTCTTGAAATATGAACATAAAGAGCTAAACAACTGTCTGTCCTCTGATACACATTATCACAGTGTCAGTTAACATTACAGTGAATGTACATTTTGAACCAATCACTACACTAAGCAAGAACAAACTGTGTCATGTCGTTCAAGCAGAGAAGTTGACACGCCTCCACTGTCGCTGGACCATCTGTAACGGAAGACATACTATATTGAACAAGATGCATTCATATGTGAATAAATCAGGCTGCATAACTAACAAATCAAGTGATAACTAAACAGAAACACACGTGCCGAAAAGGCATGATAGTTTTGTGGCTAAACATATTTAGTTAACAAACAAAATTATTGTTTATAACCGATAGTTACGCAAATTAAAAAAGACAATTTTAAGATAACGTGGTAAGTTGGAACCAACAATTTTAAGCACGACTGTTTTTGAAGGAACATAATTTTAATGCTTTCGTTTCATTTGTTTTACACATGATTAGAGAAAAAGTCAAGACATCACTTACGTAATGGGAAGAAATTGTCAACTCCTGTATCTCGTCTTGCTGACTCAATGGCACGTTTCAATGCAAACAGCGCTGAACAACTCATGCACATCGGAGGTTCACCACATGCTGTACAAATACATCATATAGTATTACATAATGTGGTAGGCGAATGAACCGATTTGTTTGTAAACCAAACAGTATTTTTGGAAACATTTCGATAAATTTCGAACCTCAAATGCTGATCTTAGGAACGTTGTATTAACGTATTACTGTACTAAAATGTTTAAATCGACCCAGTACTGAATGTGAAAGTCTGTTATTTTAAAACCCGCCAGTAAACACATTTGCTGTCATCCGCCCATCCTAGATCCAGTTCCAAACATCAGACAGCTTGGCAATTTTAAAATGTTAACGAAAATTTACGTTGGTGATGTAACACGTAGAGCAATTGAGTGAAAAGACACTTTTTACCTTTAGCACCAAGAACACCTCTAGGATTTGGATTCTTCTTGACAAAGTTCACTCTGAAGTCTACAGGAATATCCTTGGAGCTAGGAGGTTTGTATTCCTGCATGAGGTAATCAACATGTATCAACATCAGAAACATATAGTAAACATTTACATATTCATATGAATAGTAAATACCATCGTGTAATAAATAAAATGGCATAACCGATGGTATACTCGAATAAACAAGAGAAAACCGGACAGCGAATGAATCACTTTAACGAAGAGAAGTGATTGTGTTTTGATAATTGTGGAAAGTTGGTATTGACTGAATGCTAACACAACGTTCACCTGATACAACAGACAATCAAACTTCGTTATGTCAAGAACTAAATGGCTTACCCATGTACTGTCTGTAACTAACGCCCCGGTATCTGGATCATAACGACATTGTTCTGTTAGCCAATAACCCAGTCCCATCACAAATGCTCCCTCGACTTGACCAACATCTAAAGCTGGGTTTGTACTGGAAAATAATTTCATGACTACTGAGTAGTGTCAACTTGTTTATTTAGCATGTTAACAAACTTGATTATACTCTTTTTCACACATTTAAAGCATTGACGGAAGAAAGGGGCACCAACCCTGAACATACACTGATGACATAACGAAACGCACATAGCATGTATCATTTCTCCATAGGATTACATGTTACCCTACAACTCTCTTCGAAAGCCACACATAACGACGAGTTTGGTGTGTTTGTTGACCCATTAAAGATGTTTCGGACTTAACCTATTCAGCAAACAAATCTATGAATATATGGCTGAATGCAGTATTTTCAGGATTTTTTTATTTTAACAAAAAAGGTATGAGAAAATCCGACAGGGAAGGTAGCACTCAACCCAACCAGCCGAGCACAGAAATCAGAAACACCACGACACAACTACCCTGAGCAGTGCCCACAGAAACCCACGCCAAAACGGCGACCAAATAAGGCATAACAACCCCGGGGCGTGACCTAGGTTAAACACTAAGGACAGTGACCTAACGTTATGCGACATTAAGAGGCACAACTACGACTTGACCTAGTTAAAATATGAGCAAGGTAGAAATGGGGTGGGAAATAATACTACACATTCCTAGCAACAACAATGAGCAATGCCCACACATAAGCCGAAGAAACAATTAAAGACCCAAGTCCCATCCGATATAATGCTGGATGACCCACATTCACAAGAAAATTAAAATTATAATTTCAATTGCATTTAAAAACCTGCATTGAAGGGTCGCAGGACAGGAAGAAAATAGCTACCCAGATCCGAGATAGAAGATGGACGTCCTGGACTAACTTACCTCTCACCACAATCAAACAATATATCAACTCTTGTCAGTTGGTGTTCTCCAGTCAGAACATCGAAATCCACCTCTGCAATGGTTGCACCATAACTGTAATATATGAACGGCGTCTTCTGCTTTGGATCCGTCCTGAAAACATACGGACACACATAAATTGATATTTCATTTGACGAAGAATATAAAATATAACATACCAGGTAGGGCCATGGTGAAACATACAACTATTGCACGCATTCAAGCATAGACTGATTTATCTGATTTTGTTAAACGGACAGTGGCGGTTGGTGTAGGGTGTCTCCATTGTATAGCTGTTTCGTTTATTTGGTTCTACTTCATTTTCTTATGCGTGTCCTTGTGACTTAAAGTCTGTATGTTATCTGTGCTATGCTGTTTAAGAAGATTTCTATTCTCCATTTTCGATACATACACTATAAGTTAAAAAAAGTTACCAATCTTCTAGGGCTCTTTTCAGCTGTTAGGCCGCTCAAGCACCCTTTGACATTTCAACTTCCCCTGGTCATTGGGCTACATATTGAAACCTACACTCGTGTCGCCCTGGGGAGACTATTTATCTCCAGTGGTGTGGCAGCCAACATCGATCTGCGGCGCCCAAGAATAGACACTGCCCTCACAGGTACCATTTAACACCATGGTGGAGTGGAGCTGTGGGTCTTGCTCAGAGAAATTAACCAGTGGTCCAGAGGGGGGTCGAACCCGGGACCTCTCGATCCCGAAGAGCGCGCCCTACCTCTAGGCCACCGCTCCTCACTATGTATTACTTACCAAAATCTAGCACTCAAATCAATGCCTGCACCGTAACATTTATTGATAAGATCTACCCAGCTTGGATCTTTCATTGTTTGTTTGATTGGTGCCATCCTGTCCTTAAGCACCTTGCAGCATTCAATAACACCCTGAAAATATCATAAATATGGTAAAATGAGACAGAACTGCTGGAAACGGCCCTCGGAAACGGGTTACTTAACTTTAAGTAAGTTTATAAGTATTTAGACAATATGTGTTTCCAGTCAAACGATAATGGGATGTACGAGACCCTCGTTTGTCCAGTGTATATGTGAGATAAGCTAACGCTTTGACTCATGGCTCCAATTCTTCGACTGACTCCAAAATGCACTCGTAAAATATTCAATTATCGTAGGGATTAGAAAGTACCCTGTGCTATTGGATATCACACAGATATTGCTTTTTATTTGTCTTCTATATTCAATCTTTTCACTGATACATGTTATTTCTTCATTGCCTACGACACCATCCTGATTAGATGGTTTAGAGGATAGAACATAATAATTATTCGACGTATGTCATCATAAATGGGACTTCCGTTTACAACAACTTCAAATATCGACTCATTTCTTGTAAACGCTTTGATACTTACAGCGCAACAATTTTCCGACGTGATGCTACCTCCGGTAGTTATTCCATTAGCTGCAACCAATGAGTTTGTTGGTAATACTTTGATCAACTCCATAGGTATACCCAGTGTGTAAGCACAGACTTGAGCGACCTGCAGATTACAGAATTTTTAACTCAAATCTGATGGCAAACACATTCAATTGATATCAATATAATTAAAGTAAGATTAAACTTGTTAACATTTTTTTCAACAGTATTGCTTCATTAAATTAAGCCACTTCTGAAAAAACTAATGAATATATTTTAACCATATTTGTATCATATTGATTTAATACCTTTGTATTGATGCCTTGCCCAACTTCCACTCCGCCATGTGATATTGCCACGGAACCATCATTCCAATAGATGGATACCTGACAACCATAATGTGCACCTGCCCAATCAATACCAAACTTCAGTGGTACCAACGACAACCCTTTCTTCTTCCAACGATTATCCTGTAAAACAAGACAATGGACAGCATTTTATCACAACAACTTAGCATGCTGGTATATCTAGTCGACGAACTGGTTGACTTTTTACAGACTGGCTTCAGCTGTTCAGTGACGTGTGTAGGTGTGATTATGGAATTTACATAACATGAATTTCATTTATGTGTGATACATAATTTGTTACAATTTATGCAAATACAAATGTAGCATAATACCACCGTGAGTATTGTATCAACGACTCATTAACAGACGAAATATGAATATGAGTATACATGTACATGTATATCAAAGGACTCATTTAAAACAAAATAGTTTAGACAAAACCTTATATAATGTGTTCCCTTATTAGCCACATTTACCCTTTGTTTAGACTCACCCTATTGAAATCTGTAACTTTCTGCATTCTGGAGTTGTATTCCGTATTTGCTTGAAGTATGGCGATCTGTGGTTTTAGTTCACAGTTGGTCAGCACCATATCAGTCAATGGATCAGTCTACATGAAATAACACTGTGATTTAAATGATGGTTGATAATGTCAGGCTACATGTATATACATTTATCATCGTGTTCCCCTAGAAAGGGTACCAACTGAATAGTCCAAATTCATTGATGTCGGTGACTTCAACAGCTACTCACAAAGTTGGGGATATGACCTCATGGACAGACGAGGAGAAGAATTTGAGACCTGGCAAGACGAAAACAAGCTCAATCAAACCAATCAGCTAACAGACCTTCCAACCTTCTACTCCAAAAGCTGGCAAACAACTTAAACCTCAGATTTTACTTTTTGTACTGACGACATACAGGGACATTTCAAAAGAGAAGTACCTGAACAACTTAGAGGCACCGCACAGTCCAACTGATTATGAACCACATTGCCTCTTGATCATAAAAAAGGTATGAGAAAATCTCCCCAGATTGAACTACAAGAAGGTCAAATAGACCTTATACAAGAGTCTGACATAAAGAGAGTTGTGAAAGAGTTCAATGCATGCGAGGGACATTCATTGAATCTCACACCGAGTCTGTGTTTCTGATACGGTAGCGAAAGTAAGATAATTTATATACTAGTATGTAACTGCAGAGTTCTTGAATCAGGACTGTGTTCCTTGTAGCTTGTTAATTTTTTATTTTCTTTCCGTTCATCCTTTATTCAAACTTATATTCTTTTTGTTTCGATAAAATATATTCGTACGGCTGTTAAAGACTTTGGCAGCTAAAACTAGATTATTAAGCTTTTTTTATAGCAGAAACGTTATGATCGGTTAGCTTTTGGGACTTAGACATATGGTCTTTGACAGCAAGTACTTGACTTTTAATTTGCATGTTCTTCTTCTGTTGTGTGTTGGGCGTCGTATCGTGTCGTGTGATTTATGTATGTTTTATACCTGTTTGCAGTGTACGACAGTTTCAGTTGAGTGCTATCTTTCCTGTAAGATATTATTCAAATCTAATTCTAATCAACGGGAGCGACAAGAGTATTTAAAATTTAAAGTCTAGGTACGCGATTCGGATAGAAGTAGAAGTGATACGTACCTGAGTATCAGTGTATGTATTCATCATTCTTATATCTAGTGGGTCTTTGTTAAGTGTTTTAGCAACATGTTCCATCATCGATTCCATGATAAATATAGCAGGCAAAGATCCTGAAACATTCAATTGATGAAAGAAAAATATAACTAATTTTTGCTAACTTACAAGCTTATAACTACATGTAAGTCTTTCTCATACATTTTATTAATTTCTGGTTTAACTTAGTCAGTAACTAACCAATCGATCGTGTGTGAATTCCAAACGAAGTAAACAAAATCTCTACACAAAATGATTGTGGTAAATGTTTTATTGGTAATAACCAACCGATGAACTGGCTTACTTTTGAATTTACATGTAGCAGAATACACAAATATGTGCAGTATTTATGCCAGTTTTCACAAATGGAACAGTTTTAGTACAAACCTGGTGATCTGGCAGCGGTATTTGCTGCTGTATTCGTTTTGACAGCAACACAGGAAATGTTCCAGTTTGGACACATGTATGCTACATTAATAGAAACATATGAATGAAGTTAACTCACAAACCAATACATGTATACGATATTTATACATCTTTACAGATTCTAAACATCAGCAGAAAGAAATGAAACCATGCTCATCAATACAGATAACAGAAACTTGAACAGGGAGGACAATACTGAGCAGAAACTGAAAGAACTTTTGAATGACATATAAGACGACGGAAGTTTTTAGCCAAAAACTCATGAGAGAAGTAGACAAGGTAATCTGCAACTTAACCTGCTATTTCTATATATATGTGCATGCAGTATGCATGCTATTATAACCAGTATCGCATTTGTGCGATTGTAAAAGGCTTCTATAGGGTCATGATTAATTATTCATCACTTCATTTCATGTTTAAATCAGTGGCAACTAGTGATGTTATTCAATTGATGCTCACTATTAATGTCATCCACATTCACTGTTTCCTTTGAACTTATTGGAGCTCTTGGAGATTTTTGTTATGGTTGATACTAGCTTAAGAGATATTATAGGGGTTGTAAATAACACAAAGACACACGTTATTAAAAGGTGTTAATGGTGCATGAGAAAACAGTTCTGTTAATTAAAGTCGCTTTGTCAAAGGAACATTTAGTTTACAGTAGCTATTTTAATCAATTTTATAAGTTAACAATAAGTTTTACGATCTTAAATGAGTTATGAAGTGTACACAGGCCTTACCATTGTCCGCCCATATTTCCATAACTGGAAACGATCCGTCGTTAGGTCCACATCCACAATCACCGTAATATGTTAACTTAATACCATTTAACTGACCTACCTCTGTGAACCCAATCTGTAAAATAAAACATGTTTGTATGGATAAGTGCTTTCAATGTCAAATAAACCGCTCCGCTGAATAAGTTTGCGCATGAAACACAATATATATAATTAAATGTATATCAGCACATGACAAAGCACACCCATGAAGGTTCATTATGATTTTTTTCTTTGATAATTAGCGGACTCTGAAATAACCAAAATACGTTGGTAAACATATGTAACCATGCATTCGTCATGCGAGGTATTATATCAACAATTGGTGAAATCAATATCTTAACTATCTAAATATGGTAATTATTACAGCAATCATGAGTTAAGAATTTTTTTATCAAACATGTACATGTACTTCTAAAGATGTTCTGATACCTGGTATAGTGCTTTAAAGGGAAACCGTTTTCCCATCATCTTCATGTTGTCACCAAGCGTCAGACGTAACTTTACCGGTCTGAAACATCGTAAGTGATCAGTTCTAATGCTAACATCAACACATTATACAGTTATCTAGACTAGTTTGAATGTGGAATTTCTTGTTAAGTATTAAAACGAGCATAATGACGTTTGAATGTGTTCTTTGGTGTTTTTCATTAAAGTGTGTTTCCTTTTTTTACCATTCATGCATAGCTTTTTATGTTGAAATATGCAATCCCTGTCAGATGTTCGATTGTATTTTGTTTTCATTTTCCTATCAAGTGGTCATAAATTTATTCAAGAGTGATGTTCAGTTCTTATGACTTGAATCATTTTAACCTGCTGTCTTTTACTCTGATTGTTTGCTGCGTGAGTCTGCAGGCAGTCGGGGGAGGATGTCGTGTTTTTGTAGTTTTTCAGTTTACATATTACAGTTTAAATATTAAGTGTGAACGCGCCAAGTGTAGGCTGCAACATTTTGTGCTCTCACATTTTGGATTAAAATCAACAGAATTACTGCAGTGATTGCTGTGGATTTTGCTGTGAATGTTTATGGAGGTATTCTTTTTGTATATGTGTAATGTTTGTGTTGTAGTTGTTTGTAGATTTTGTGAAATTTTGAGTTTTGTGTAAATATTCTACAATTTTGTTCAATATTTACCTGTAAATTTAAATGTGTATTTGCCTGAGGCAAACATGGCCCAATGCATACCAGGGATTATACAATACAATAGGTATATCCTGTATGAGATTGGGAAATTATCACCTATAAAACCTGATACCCATACATTGACAACATTAAAACAGTTAGGAATACTTAAGTTTAGGGGTACTAGAGGGGGTCAATGTAAACGCACATGGGACTTGAATGATGGTGTAAATTTAAAAAACATTCAGACACTTCCCCAAGAAATACCTACTATAGTACCAACTTTATTTCCTAGAACCAATCCTAAAAATTCCAGAACCAACCCCGATAATCTCGGAACTAATCCTGAAAACGATAAAAGTTCCCAACATCATGACTTGACTAAGATCAAATGTGAATCACTCACTGTTTGCAAAGGCCAAACTTATATAAAGGTGTGTTGTGTTAATCCAAGGTCAGTCAAAAACAAGAGTCTTGCCCTTTCAGATTACATAGTGTCTAATGATTATGATATTGTCGCTCTAACTGAAACATGGCTTGGGGGGCCCTCCGATAAGTCTTGCATTGCTGATCTTGTTCCCAGTGGCTACAAAATAAAACATGTCCCTCGCTGTGGACGTGGCGGTGGAATTGCAGTTGTATACAAAACTTCATTAAACATTCAACTTCTTACTTCTACTAATGATAAAGTTTTCACTACTTTTGAACACATGGAATGCACGGTATCCATTAAGAACTATTCTATGCGTCTAGCTGTTGTGTATAGACCACCACCAACTTGTAAAAATGGCCTAAAAACTAGTACTTTTCTTGAAAATGAGTGGCCATCCTTTCTGGCCAAACTTGTAACAACGGAAAGTAACATCATAGTTGTTGGGGATTTGAACATCCACCTAGACAATCTATTGAATTTAGACACTGTGAAGTTCACAAGTATTCTTGAATCTTGCGGCATGCGACAGCACGTCACTGGGGCAACCCACGTGGCTGGTCACACATTGGGTGTGGTAATCACAAGAGACACTGACACTTCTGTCTTACATGTAGAAATATCTGATCCCGGTCTACCCGACAACAGTGGAAAGACCTCTCGTGATCATTTTGCAGTAGTATTTAAAGCTTGCGCTGCTAAACCTGCCCCTATAAGAAAAACAGTAAATCTAAGAAAGTTAAAATCTATTGATATCAATGAATTAAAAAAAGACATTGAATCCTCAGATATTATGAGCAGTGGGCTGCACATATCAGACGTTGATGAACTAGTTGAGGTTTATACCCATGGACTTTCATCACTAATTGACAAGCATGCACCCCTTAAATCAAAAACAATAGTTTTAAGACCCTCCTGCCCATGGTACACTGAAGATCTACATGACGCCAAACATCTGAGACGAAAATTGGAGCGAAAATGGCGAAATCTAAATTGACAATAGACCATGAAATATATATAGGAATCAATGTTCGGTAGTCAACAAAATGTTGAAACGATCCAAAGTATCCTATTACACAGATAAGGTAGAGTCCTGTGGTCGTGATCAGAAAGGGTTATTCAAGATAACTAAACATCTGATGGGTGAAGAAAAAGAAGTAGTGTTGCCAACTGGTAAACCTGCTAAAACGCTTGCACAGGATTTCAGTGATTTCTTCATTAACAAAATTGAAGCAATACGTACTGAAATAGCCTCCACTATTCAGTCATACCAACAAAACGACAGTGTTGAAGTCGAAACTCCGTTCGGTAAAGAGCAATTGTCAGAATTTTCTCCAACATCTGAGGATGAAATCCGAAAACTAATAAATAAATCACCTAGTAAATCATGACTGTGAACTTGATCCAATACCAACATGGCTGTTAAAGGATTGCTTGAATGAACTTCTGCCATTATTAACAAGAATATTCAATGCATCACTCAAAAGTGCTTATGTACCCAAGGCTTTTAAAAGCTCCAGAATAAGACCATTGATAAAGAAGCCAGGCCTTGATCAAAATGTACTGAAAAATTATAGACCTTTGTCAAACCTACCTTTCATTTCCAAAGTTCTCGAGAAGGTAGTCGATGCTCGACTGGAAGAACATTTAACACTGCACGATCTCCACGAAGAACGTCAGTCAGCATACAGAAAATTCCACTCAACTGAAACGGCTCTTCTTCGTATGCAAAATGACATCCTTTGCTCTCTAGATCAGAATAAAGCTACGGTCCTGGTAATGCTGGATTTATCAGCAGCCTTTGACACCATAGATCACAACACCCTACTACGCCGACTTGACAATCATTTCGGTATAATAGGCAAGCCACTAGAGTGGATGAAATCCTATTTGTGTGACCATTACCAGACTGTCTGTATAGATGGAGAACTTTCAAAACCTGTACTAATGAACTACAGTGTACCACAGGGTTCTGTGCTTGGTCCGAAGAACTACATTATGTACACAAAACCAGTAGGTGCAATCTGTAGAAAACATCAATTGCAACATCATTTCTATGCCGATGACTCCCAATTGTATATGGCATTCAAACCAAAAGATTGTGTCTCGCGAGATGAAACACTGCAACGAATTGAAGCTTGTCTGAAGGATATCTTGCACTGGATGAAAGAAAATTTGCTGAAACTTAACGCCGAAAAAACATCTATCTAGATATAGGTAATCTTGTTTGTACCGAAAAGGAATGCCAGTTCAGTCGACAATCTCAATGTAAAAGTTGGCGATGCTGTGATCAGACCAACGTCGATGGTGAGAAACCTCGGGGCCATGTTGGATTCGCATTTGGACATGGACAAACATGTAAACTCTGTCTCAAGGTCGTGTTTCATGCAGATCCGACAAATAGGTCAAATCAGACAATACTAAACTGTTGATGCAACAAAATCCCTGATCAATTCTTTAGTAACATGGAGACTGGATTACTGCAATTCATTATTATGTGACACCCCGAAAATCATTTTGAATAAACTACAAATTATTCAAAATACAGCTGCCCGCCTCATCACACGGACACCACGTTACAATCACATCACTCCTGTGCTGAAGGATCTTCACTGGCTACCTGTACAGTACAGGGTAGAGTACAAGGTCTTGACTCATGTTTTCAAAGCACTACATGGAAAATCGCCTGGCTACATCAGAAGTATGTTGGAAGTATACACCCCACAAAGACAGCTAAGGTCTCAAAATGATTCTGTTCTTCTAGTTGTGCCAAGGACGAGGACTGTGACTTACGGTGACCGATGTTTCACAGCTGCTGCACCCAAACTCTGGAATGCACTGCCAACAGCGCTCAGAGACAGTCAAACACTACCGTCCTTCAAGAAAGCGCTGAAAACGCACTATTTTAATAGAGCTTATTCATGCTGACTGTGTTTATGTTCCCATTTACTTGGCGCCCTATCATTGGGCCCAACGACCCACATGTTCCCAGGACTATAAGCCCCATCCACCTATTGGTAGATCCCTACTATTAAGTTTAGTAGGGCCCCGTCTACTGGGTTAAGTAGAGCCCCGCCTACTGGGTTAAGTAGAGCTCCGTCAACTGTCTTCAATAGATCCCTACTACTAGGTTTAGTAGGGCCCTGTCTACTGGGTTAAGTAGAAGCCCGTCTACTGGGTTAAGTAGAGCCCCGTCTATGTGTTAAGTAGAGCCCCCGCCTACTGGGTTTAGTAGGTCCTACTTTTATATTTTATGTACATTATATACTGTTTTAACCATGTATTAGTCATGATTGTACAGCACTTTTGAACGTGTGTATACATGAAAAAAGGGCTATATAAATATGGTATAAAAAATAAATAAATACTTTAGTCTTTTTTTTTACTTATTTCAGCGTCTTTTAGACATTTATACTTTCTGTTCTTTGGTTGATGCCTTTTCTGTTTGATTTCGTATGTGTTCTTTGTACATTTTGTTAACATTTAAATTACGTTTGTACAATGTATTGCTTTAAGATAAACCTCTTTTCAGGGTTCATAAAAGTGTTTTGTAATAAACTCTACACACTCATTTGATGATACTAGTGTTTGGTTCCAGACAATGCGTGACTATCTAAAAGCTGAAGATTATTATCTTGGACGGACATTTATATAGAGTATTTGGAATTATGCCTATACTTAATTTATATAGAGAATTAGGAATTATGCCTATACTTAATTTATATAGAGAATTAGAAATTATGCCTATACTAATACATATGTACTATACCTGTTTGTTAGATAAGCAGAGAGCCCACATGCTGCGGCTATCCAACTGTTCCTGGTTATCTTGCCTCCATAAGCTCCTCCAAGTCGCTTTACTTGTAAGTTGATGCTAAATGAAAACAGTACAATTCCTAACTTTACAACACTTTACATACAGGTCTACTGTACAACATATTTGCTGGCACTCAAATGATTATATTCTAGTCATAGGAATTTATTCTTAAGAGTGGTTGTAGCGGATCACTGAATATATCACGACAATTAGACAATAATGTCAGGCCCCATATTCCCAAAGGATGAGTTTTCAGGATCAGGTTTAGGCTCGATGTTATTTTATTTCATAAAATAGTCAGACAATATAATTACACACTGGAAACAATATTGATACCTGCAAGTTTTGACACATTGTAATAGAAATATTGTTCTTAATAAATTGAGGCCTGATTTTCGAGCTTAAAAAAGATGTTTGAAGACGGCATTCTTAGCACATGACAGGTATACTATTTTCGCATTGAAAGTAGGTTATAGTATGCTGCAACATTAACTACAGTCATGCAATGTCCTCCACATCGAAAGAAGTTGTCACTTTCCTATGGAATTTCAAGATAGTACTACTGATTGTTGAAATAATTGTATGGCACCCGGTAAAGCCAAATGTACGTGGGGTTATCCAAAAGTTCTTGGACTTTTGCTCTAAAACTTTAATCTTAAGTCAGATCAGTATGAAAATTACCATACAGTGACAACAATCTATTACAAACAATTACCTCAAAACATTTTTATAAAGTTCCATTTGTATGAAGAGTAACACGTCGCCATAGTAACACAAAAATGCGTTAGCGGCGCACTGCTGATTTTTTCCAGTCAAATGCGTTACGTTATTGTCGATTGTTACAGTGTTTCTTCATTTAAAAATACAAAAAATGCATCCTCATGTTAAGTAATGTCATACCGATATTTTGGTATAATTTAAAGGTTGTATCGCATATATTCGTCATTTTATGAGCATGAGGGTTAATGTTGGCATATAAAATTCAACGTAAAATATGACGTCACAAGATATCATTTACAGTCGCAAAATAATTCGATTATAGATACAGCTAGGGGAACCCGCAAGGAAGACAAGAATTGTTTGGCAAATTAAGTATGAACCCTTCTGCATTGTATTCAATTGTTTTTAAACGGCATAAATAGTTAACAGACAGTCAGGGTGGTGTGACAGACGATGCATGTTAATAGGCACAAAACTGACGTTCAACGAATGAGCCTTACGTTGGTTAGAATCGACCGTCCTAGGTATTAGAGAAAAAAATCCACTTGTAGAGATAAAAACGACACAATTCAGTTCACATCGACAGAACGAGTGTGTTTGCATATTATAAGTATACAGCTGATTACGGGAACAAAGTACAACTTCTTTACAGCGTTTAAGAGCTTCATGAAATGATTAAGTCGAAAGGGCGACGTCATACGTCATTTCTGAGCGTGCGCCGGGTATGCCTACTACGCATGCTTACAAATGCTATATTTATGTTATTTTTAATTACATCCGTATGATATTTGGTATACGTGTTCAATATAAATCAATTGTACAGGGACCATAGATTCGTAGCTTTAAGTAAAACAGTTTTTTAATAAGAGCACAAGTCCACGAACTTTTGGATAACCCCACGTATGTGAACAAATTGTTGAAAATTGGCGATGAAACGGTTAAAATTCAAAACAAAAACCTGTTTTTCTTCAAGCCTGTGACTTGTGATATAGCATTCTGACTGAGGTCCGGCCACTGTGTTCCTGAGTATACATCCATACCGTCTTCTCGCGGTACACAAACACTCGCCTGTCACACAGATAGGGAGATACGTAGACCATCTCAATCATAAAAACTAACTTTAATAATTAATATTTTCTCTATTCTATTAATTTTTATTGATATTCTACTAATGCATTCGGTTACACAATGAACACTACCATTCTTTAAATCACCATAGTTTGTAACATGCACCCAGAGCAATACCTGCGCGAATGCTGTGTTTTTTATTCAGTATAATTGTTACGAAAATGACGCAAGTTTTTTGTAAAAACAAGTTAGTAATGTTTAATCATGAATTCTAATAGGTCAACTGACACCCGTATATGTGTGGCATTTAATTGTCAAAAATGAAAGCAGACAGTTTAAACACCAAAAGCAGAAGTCATCATAGAGTATATTACCTGTGTTGCCATGTGGAAATGATACTGTGTACCCATATTGATCGTTCCATTTATCTTCATGGGTGAGTTCGATATAGCCGCTGTAACAAACATAAACACTCCCTATATTATATACAAGCAAAACATAGCCATTTGTGGATGTATGCTTTGTTTGTCTTAAACAATAGCACTTTTTACCAATTATCACTCTTCTTAACATTTTAGGGACATTGCCGAATTAAGTATAGCAATGCTCAGAAACAAAGCTACAAAAAAGCGTAGCCACAATCTAGGATATTTCGAATCATTGCGTAATAATAGTTAGACTGGTGCACGATATTCGTTCAAAATGCTTTCCGTGACTTCGTGTACGAACGCCTATCTAGGCATCTAGCCCTCCTGGGGCGCTATCTATCAATAATTCATGAAAAGTTATTAATTCTGTTTGTACTTGTTTGGCTGTGTATGTGAATACTACGTTTCTAAAACTGATCGTAGCCACCAATTAAATAAAGTAAGAGCGAGAGTTGCTGGTATGGGGTATGGTAATAATGTCAAAACTAGAAAAAAGACAATTAATACATAACCTTAGATAAAAGCATCATTAATCGATAAAATCGTATAACTTTTAGTGAGTGTAAACTGTACTATAATTCGTATTTTCATTATCTGGAGGCATTGAAACATTTGTTTTATAATTTCAGTCAACTTACAGTCAGCATTGCCAACAATTTTATCATCACATGGTTTTGGAAAGAATGATTGTTGTTTAATGGCTTCTTCAATGGTGAGTATTGGAGGCTGGACATTACTATATGTTACTTTTACAGCATATACTGCTCCCAATGCTGTACCGTACGAATCTAAAATCATAAATAGACGTTCGACTCAAACAGTTGTGACAATATAAAGAATGGCAACCATATATACATATAAATCAAAGTACTGAAGTGCCTCCGCAGCTTAGTGGTTAGTGCGCTTGCCGTCAAATCCGGCGACCTGGGTTCAAATCCAGATGTAGGTACATATATATACCTGCCATGTTTCAGTAGAAATAAAGCAAATAAAGACTATGCTCGGCATGCTCGACAGGCTTGCGAACTACAAAGCTCAATAGCTGTTCAAGTAATATAATAACATCAAGTGGTTTTCTAAGTCGAAAGAGAGGTAAGTGCTGGACGAAATATAAAATTCGTGATTCGATCGCTGGACCTTAGCATCAGAAAATTACTAAACGAGTTGCTTAACCACTCGGCCACGAACAAGAAAAGTTTTATGTTCTAGTCCTGCAAAACTGATTAACGAGGAGGAACTATTTTCAATGAGTGTATACACCCTTGTTACCCAGATAATCCTGAACGGTACGGATAAGCCTGAACGACCCAAACATGGCGGAAGCATGTTAACTAATTTTCGCACATTTTCACCATTTGTACGGATTTTGACAGATTTGTCAACGTTCTGGTGCTACATGAAGAAACATTGGTAAGTTTTTTTCATGAAAGTGCAACTATTTTACAGTATTATTGTAAATATGAAGCACAATATGTTAAACAGTTACAAAAATCAATGCTTTATTGTTTGGAAAGCGAATTACACATATTTCTAGTTACTTGTTTTGGATGAAATTAAACGATTATAAGGCTGTACCTTCTCACTATCTGACTTAATTCATAGAAAGTTGTTTACACTTGTGGTTTTTACTTGAGAACTATTTGTAGTGACACAGGTATGAAAAATGGATAATTTACATAATGGTCATGGATAAATCACTGAATTGGTTCAATTTTAAAGTGGATTTTCACTGTGCACCAAGCACTTTTGCTTTGTGGTTGAAAAACATGATGAGTAGTAAAGGTTAATAACTTGTGTACTGGTTTCACAAACACAGCTTATCATTTGCATACTCACATAAAATGCACACACTCGTATAATTGTAATAGACCTACTCCGGATCTCCACTAATCTGTAGGTACAAATAAAGTTTTACCGTTATAATCCTTTTGAGTCTTGAATATTCATATCTGGACAATAGAGTGGGGATCAGTTGTGTTTGCATATGAATACAAAACCAGTATAACTAGGCCAGATTTGTTTGTACCTACATGTAAATTAAGGGGAAAACCACCTTTCACAGAGTTCCGGATATCAACTATTACTAAGCCTTTACAAGCACAATTGCATACTGTGCTATGATTATTTGGTAATGACAACTGACATGTCTATATTATAATGGTATTTGTACACAAAATGTGATAATCACTTCATCTCATATTTTATCTTTCATTTTTCATTATAACATAATTTAATAATATTTGTTTTTATATTTCAGTTCTGATGATGTACAGCTTCAAGTGCTTTAGATGTGTGATGGGATTGAGCTCTTTGTCCGACGGAGTGAGCCATGCTATTAATAGCCATAACGAGTTATGCATTAAATATTGTGAACTAGTTCTGGACGAAGTAACGGGAAAATTAGGCTACATGACGAAAGTGCTTCCAGGCATCATCCCTGGAACTCTGGAACTTATTTGTGAAAGGCGGTTGACTCCATTGAACTCTCCAGCGAAAGATGAAAAGCATATTCAATTGTGAAAAAGCATATAATAATAGCATACCACTATTCCCTTTGTATTTGTTACATTTAGATTACCTGTTCATATTTGTTCAAACATATTAACGTAAACATTTTCTGACTGGTCACCATTTCATTTTATTCTGTATTTTGATTATTTCTTGCTTTAATACATAAGTTTCAGTTTTAATGAGTTATATTCAGGAACATGTGACATTGAATGGGTGTTTTTGCCTTACATTGGGTATGCTTGTTGCCAAAATTCATGAGCTGATTTCATCTGTGTTTACTTATTTGGTGCATGGAATACCACATTAGCAAGATTTCAGTTGACAATTCGGGTAATTATCCAATACCATTTCGGAAATTATCCATATATTTTCCAGTCCTATTCAGATTATTATCCATAAAATACTGAGCATGTTTACATTAATGTTTTTGAGCGTTAATTGGTCCAAAATAAAAACTTGTCTTTATGTCAAAAGCGAAGTTTATACAATAGCCGATGCTTCTGAAATTGTTTTCAATGCATAAAGCCCATAAAATGAGTTTGGCAACGCTTTAAAACACAAAAACCATTCAACAACGCAAAATGTACATATTCTTTAAGGCATTTCATAGTGAAAATGATTACCTCCACACGAATTGTTTAATGCAATGGGTATAGTTATGTTATACCTTAAATCTGTTATATGACAATAAACAATCGGGGTTGTTTATATAGAAAATATTGCAAAAACAATGTACTAACCACTTTTTTCATGTCCGCCATGTTTGGTTCGTTCTGGCTTATCCGTACCGTTCAGGATTATCTGGGTAACAAGGGTGGTATAGATTCTGTGTTGTCAGTTTCGGGAGTAAATGGATCTTAGTGGAATTCATTTTTAGGCTGGCGATGTCGCCAGACAATCACAATGCCAAAAACTGAAATCCACTCAGATGCATTTAATCCCGAAACTGACAACACAGAATCTATACACTCATTGAAAATAGTTCCTCCTCGTTAATCAGTTTTGCAAGATTAAACTTTCCTTGTTTCATTTAATCTGTTCGATTGTAATATATTAGTTTCTTTTTGTTATGTAAGGAAATTGTATGAAATTAAATGAATATGTGTTTAAATGCGTTGATAATTATTACTACGCGTTACGAACGCGATATAGCGCGCATCAATGATTTTATTATGTTAAACTATTTAGGTCAATATTCTCTAACGAGATCGTGGCCGAGTGGTTAAGCAACTCGCTTAGTAATTTTCTGATGCTAAAGTCCAGCGATCGAATCACGGCGGTTCCAAAAAAATTATATTTTTAATTTTTTATTTTTCGACAGGCACTTACCTCTCTTTTGACTTAGAAAAACACTTGATGTTATATTACTTGAAAAGCTATTGTCCCTTTGCAGTTCGCCAGCCTGTCAGTACTTTAGTACTATGATTTGGCATTGTAATAGGTCTGGCGACATCGCCAGCCTAAAATTCGAACTATCAACGAAGAGTTTTTTATTAAATATTTTAGTGGGTTACATTATCGCAACATTATGTATACTAGTCATTGAATTACTAATCTTAGTTGAGCGTCAGACAAAGAAGCTGTACGAGTATATGGACTGTGGCGACACATCCTAATCTTTCTGTAACATATGTTCTGGACACCAGGGTGGTATTCACAAAGCATCTTAAGGAAAATCTTAGAATTTTCTAAAAATCTCAAATTTCCTTTAAGTGTATTAGCTAAACAGGACAATCAAGATTAATAAATGCTTACATTGTTTAGAAGCATTATGTATAGAGCTACAGTTATCACATAGAAAACATGGGTTATACTTCATTCCTTGGGAAATACTTGCAGCTAAACATTTTAACTTAAGTCAAAATATTTAAGTTTTCACTTAAGATGTTTTGTGAATACCCCCCAGACTAACAGGACAAGTGGTGACAAATAGTGTAAGAATAATACTAATATGTCAAATAGTGTTAAAATTACATGCTGACAGCAAAGTATCCTTGCAATGGAAAATATGAAATGGTCAACATTCATTCAAAAATGCATCCGCTTTAATGTATATGAAAAAGAATATCAATTTAATAGTTTAAATATAGTAACTAACCTCCCACAACGATAGCCAACGGTTGACCACAATATTCCACTTTGCTGCTGACCAATACCTACAATTAAAACAGTTTACACATCATATAGTTTTAATAGAAATAATGGATTAGTGTTAAACATATCAATTTGGAATACCAAATCTTTGCATATAAACTATATTAAAACAAAAATAAATGTTTATGGTATATTCATTATAATATATTTCATTTTTTAGTAGAACTAGTATTTATTGTATTGGTTTACAATGCATCGTCCATTTTTACATATCTGTTAAACAGGCTTGACGAGAAATCTGGATCAAATTCTGGAAACATCACATCATATTATGACAATTGTTCGGACACATATTAACTTCTTCATGTGATGTTTGAATACATTATAGAATCTCACCTCTTCTGGTACTAGTCCATCAAACAACCAGTTATTTTTACCAGGTATGTCTTTAGCTGTAATCACTTTTATCACTCCAGGCATTTTCTAAAAGAGAAAAGGCAATTATAGAACACTCCAGTACATTGTACTACTAGTACACAAAACAAGTAATTGTAATGGAAATAATTACAATCAGTTTATTTCACTGTTTAAGAAGTTAGATGATTCTACATTAATTTTTGGTAATTAAATATTATAATTAATATAATATACACAAACACGTATGTACATGTGAACACAATTATCATACATGACCCTCTGAAATAAACCCAATAAATCACAATGATGTTCATTGGATGCGTAATATAGTTAACAAAATGCATAATTAGTCATTGTAACAATGTTTTGTTGACTTACCAATGCATCGGTTGCATCAATGGAAGCCAGGGTAGCATTGCCCACTGTACTCAACACAAAAGCAGCTTCCAGCTGCCCCGGTTGGGCAGGTATATCATCAACGTATTCAGCCTCGCCACATGCCTGAATAGTTTTAATTATTGATTACATATAATATCAACTTTCAAAACTCTCAATGAAGCAATGCACAATACCATATTTCCAGCATAATTATTGGTATACTGGTACTTATATCCGCCTCAACAACAGCGATTTGCGTTTTTCAGTATTCGTAATTTTGCCCAGGGTCACTTTGATTCAAAGCAAGCTACTTATATATTGTTCTTTTGTGACTTTTATGCTCCGATGTTTCTGTTGAATACTTATGGAATGGATTACAGGGAAGATTGATGTAACTGATGACAGATTCATAGTTCACTATAAACTTGATGATATGAACTGATGATAAAATTTAGTGGGTTTAGTTAAGAACTGGTTTAGTTTTAAACATACCTGTGCATTTGCCTCAAGTTTCTGTAAAGGTTCCGTGACTGGCCATTCTATCTTATTTGTATCATACGACTGTTGACCAGATGATATGGGTCGGTCTATGTATAACTCTGTGGCTCCAGTTCGTAGTTTTATACCAGCACTAGTTCCAACCACATGCAGTACAAACTGTGGAAACATGGATTGAACAATTAGTGAAGATAACACAAAAATGGAACTCAACATCAAACTAAAAACGTTGTTTCCCTACCTATCAACTATCACTACAGTGTAGTTATCACTTATAATTACCTCCCTTTATAGCTAATTAAGCACAAAATCCGAAATCCACAGTGTCTCATTCATTGCGGAGTGAGCAAATAAAGCTCGCTTGAAGCATCCATTTTTGGGGATGTAGATGGCTTGTACTATGTCTTACTCTTGCGTGTGTGGCGAGGCGTTGCCGTCGTAGCTGTGTGGCTTTGGTTTGTGCCCTACTATTTGGCTATGGATAATACAATGATCTAGTGTTGATAGTATTAGTTTCAACTGTAATGTTTGCTTCATGGTTATTATAACGGGTATAATAAAGATTCGATATAGCAGTCTCAAAGTACGTTCAATTGCTTGGCCTGTTGATTTTTTAATAGAACAACCTTATTCGACATAGCAAGTAATCTTTTAATACATTATCACAAACCTCTGTCTGAAATAGGACTTTTGTTTTGAGCATATTGCCGAGGGTTAATGTAACCAAATAGCTCATTTCATGTGAACAGTATGTTTAATTACTGATCACAATCAACCAGCCGCTATATATATATATGTAGCAATAATTACATTAGAATCATATATACTAATAATATAGATCGTTTAACAGTGAATGGTTTGATAGAGTTTGCCTGTTCCAAGTATCCGACGTTGAAGCCCATTCACTTCTCTGTTTAAATAAATATGTGGAAATACTTGATTACTTGTTTTTATACAAACCTTATAGAACAATGCAACAGCCAGGTCATGACGATATTTGGCACTTGACAAAACCGGTGAACTGTCTACAACTATCTCAGATGATAATGTTAACAAGGCAGCTGAAATATGAGCAAGCACGAACATACGATGAACAAGCATATATAAGCTTATTATCCATTTCCAGATTCAAGCAGTAAAGTGCTTATAGTTTAATCCTCTGTGGCCTTCTTCCATTATTTTAAGCTTTTTTATTGATATAGAAGTATAATATAGTTCTAAAGAGTCAGTTAAAACAGTTGAACACCATCTAAGCTTTTTCAATTAATCCATATTTGGTAGTTTGGTCACGTTAACTTACGTTTTACAAAACAAGTCACCTACACATATGAGAGAAAAGAGTTTTCAGTTGTTTAAAAAGTCTGAGGTTAAACTACTCATCTTCTGTCGAAGGTAACAACGAGGGATATAACTTGACAATGAACAAGCGAATAGTGTATTTGCTATCTAGACTTACTTTGTAAAACGTTAGCGTCTCCAAGGTTCTTTCCATTCAAGTAGGCTTCAGTCTTAAAGGCACGGTGCTAAATAAGAAAAATAATGTAGTTACTAGAGTTATATATGTGCAAAGATTTAAAACAAGTACCCTTCTCACATTAAAAAAAAAACAAATAAAAAAACCCATCAAAATATTAATGCTAGCATGTATCACTTTGTTCAATACTATACCAACAGAATAATGAACACTAATAGTTTCTTTGAACTAAAAGTTGTGCTTTGATTATCGTTAATGTTTATAGAAAAAATATATAATTACATCCAGATGCATATGCTTAGCAAATACGTCCATTTCATTTTTATTCGAAACAATTGAGTGTGCGCCGACCCTACCCAATCTGCCTCATTTAATCAGGATTTGTAGCAAAAAGGCATCAGAAAATAAATTCTACTAGATACATTTTATAAATGAATTGACCGAAAATGTGTTAAAAGATTTATGGAAAATTTAAGAAACTTACAAATTGGGTACCAAGTCCAACATATACTATGACAGGGGGTTCTTTCACAAGGAACGGGTTGGTTTTGTCCAACTTTGCACGGAATCCACCAGTAACGTAAGCATGGGCATTCTACAATATAAAAACGTATATATATTGTAAAAATATTTATATACGGTAAATGTGTATGCTGGTTGTTTGACGACGCAGTTATTCATTGAAATAAACCTCGAACGAACATCATAAGGAAACACTAACTTTTAACCACTCGAGAACAGAAAACAAAATAGACCAGACTTACACAATTATATCAAATACATTTCAACCATTTTACAATTCCCAATTTAACAATATATGTGAGTGTTTTTTAATTGAAATAATAAAGACCAAACAGACGGACCATGCAAGTGGAATGATACGGCATAGTTAGCAACATTGAGTGGTATATCAAGCATGATCATAATTATGTGATATGACACTGTGATAATATCTAAAATTCTACAAATCTAGTGGGGAGCGGTGGCCTAACAGCTGAAAAGAGCCCTAGAAAATTGGTAACTTAACTTAACTTTTTTTAAATTTCCGTTTGAGATAAAACTAAATAAGGTTGACTCTGACCTGGTTTCTTTGTGTGACCTTGTAGAACTTAATGATCTCGTTGGTATCCTCGTCTAGATCAGTAAAACTATAGGCAAGTATAAGTTTACTGCTGATATCTGCTTGTAAAAAGTCGTTGATATCAATGGAGTCACCCATAAATCCTGTAAACGATATAACACATGATGAAACACTCAGAACAACTAGACCGAAACTCAAATAAACGATTGCACAAACACAAGACAAAACATTTCGTTCGTCTTAACTAATGGCTTGAAATTAATGTTGTCTTACATGTAATATGGAGCCAGTCTTTAAGTGAGGTTAATCTGTAAGTCAGAGACGTTCAATGCACTGAAAATTTGCCAATTGTGTTGCCTAATTAAATAAAGTTTTTATCATTATTATTGTTTTTTTTATATTATCAATGACGATATAGCATTTTATGAACAAGAAATAATTATAACAAATTACAACAAACCTGTCCATATCTGCGCTTTGAGAACTTGTAACAATACATAGACATCAGAGGGAAACTCTTTGTGAGCATGTATCGTACATAGATTACCAGCCCATGATGCCCTCTGCAATATACACCAATCAAATCGGACATGACAAACAGCACTATTGTAACAGTACACAACAGTATTAACAGAATCGTATGATGTTAATATCGTTGTTCTTTTTCGCAATCATCAAATACATTACGTGATTTAACTACGAGAATTGAACCTCCTTATTAGCAACTATGTTTGACTAGCAAAATGTCATAGGTTGAGCAACAATTGTAGGATCAAATGGTAAGTTTCGTTTATATTTTTATATCAGCTTGTAAAATTACCAAAAGGACAACCATTCTTACATTCCAACAAATATTTTCATTTCAAAATAGTTTCTTTACATGCACATAATGATATATCAATTAAGGATACATTTTCAACAACACAAAGCCATAACTGTATAATGTTTACTCACATTTCGGATTGGAAGATTAGCCACACGACTCAATAGATTGGCACATTCACCAAAATATGCTTGGTCTTTACTCACTCGGGTGAACAAATCAATTAACATGGTCAATGTCAAACCAGCTCCAAATATGATATCTGAATCAAACTACAATATAAAATTATTTGTTATTAAGATTTAAGCTGATTATTTGTTCAGGATATAAATATCGTAACCAGTCTAACAAAACAATTTTCTTGAAATACATTGTCAATCATTAGTGCATGTAATTAATCCCGTGCAAGCGACTGACAATTCGCTATTTCCGAGGGCGACGTGACATTCGGCAATTCCGCGTAAGCGTTTATTTAGCTCAACATTGGAATCGAGCTAACATGATGAAATTGCTGACTATCTTGTGATTAACTGTATAACGAAGTAATGACCAGCCAGACATAACAGGTACATGTATCTATAATGTTAATCACAAATAAATATGTAATTGTATTTCTAATCAAAGTTTAGAGCAGAACCAAGAGAAATGGAATATAACACTTATCATACCGAAATTGAGTACATTTCTCTAAATCCAGTTAGGTCCATGACCACATCATAATTGTCCGGGCTTTGATCACTGTAAACACCTGTTACAAAGAACAGAAAGACAAATACTTTACATACTTCATACAAAAAAATATATTTGATTATTATAACAATATACAATGCTGATAAGTACTACTAATGCTGATTATATAAAAACATGTCTTCAATTTTAGCGTCTTTACGAAGAGCATAACTTATTAAACTACAAGAAGACCTTGAACAATCAGGGTAATTACGTTGTTATCAGATACATACCTTTAGCAGTGTTTCCAAGTAGAAACCTTATCTTCTTTCCCTGGTTGTTCTTCAGTATTGAGGTCACCTCCTCCTCTTTGGTCGGCTTGAACCATTGGCTGTCAGCAAACACTATATGGGTCATCAGTTGACCATCATGACCAGGTGAACATGTTCCAGTACAGTTCTTACCAGTCTTTGAACACTTACGATTTTTGAAATCCTGATGTAACATAAACAGTTATTGTTATATAACCATGAGCAGATTTATCTCGATATTATGCACATTTGGTGGAATTTTAAACTATTCACATCTTATACAAATAACCTCGCTAGTGATGCCAATCAGGATTAAAATGTTGCCATTATATTCAATTCAATAAAATTCAGACTAAAGTAAACATTCTGCTATTGAGGAATGTTGTATTGTTATTGTTAACGAGTTAGTCATCATCGTGTATATTGTAGTTTTCTCTATAACTTACCTCAATATCACCAATGGCACCATGACAAGATGTAGCATTTTTGCCCTTGTGTGGGATTACCATGTCCTTAAAAGCAGCCAGTATGGGTCTGTAACCTACACATAACAAGAAACCATTGTCTGTAAGCGAAACTAATAAATTAAAACTAATACTAACTACATATTTGTTATTCAAATAATTTATCTTTAGTGATTTTTAGTGATTTTCTTGAACTTGATGTAACAAACTATTACTATTTCTACTGTTAGGCAAAACGTTGTTCATATTTTAAAGATCTACAATATCTATTGATTCTTCAGATCATAGGTAATCAACGATTCGTACCTGTGCACCGACATATAACACCATCAAATGAATCTTCTACTTGTTTCTGTGTCAAACCAGTTCCGTAGAATTCTGTCAACCTATAATACAAAAAGATATACGAACTAATTATTCGCAATTGAATAAAAAAAGAACACCGATGGGTAGTTCATACTTCTTCTACGTCATTTAAGATAATCTTGATGTGCGACATAATTCTTGTTTTCTCATATGCAGGCGTTTCGTACGAATATCGTATATACTGTAAACCTAGAAATTATTTCGCGCGATTTACGTTTAAGTAAATAGCCGCGTACATGTCCAGGACAATAAAAACGCGAAAGTTTTTCGTTTTTGAAGGAAATTCATCATTAAGGTACGACGTTTACAAGACCGTATTACAGTAAGGGTTATTGGCAAGTTCATTGTACTTAAAAGCGACATGCTCATGTGAATTGTAAGAAAATTGTAACAATTAATGCATAATAATTATTACACACAGTTTGACAGCCTTATTCAGTCGATATTTCTTGTGTTACAGGACATAACGCGCCCTCCATATAAATGTTGTATTGCATAACTTACGCGAACATGTTCATCACCTGTCCAGGAGTACAGTAACCACACTGGGAACCATTATAACTGGCAATCTGTTTCTGTACCGGATGTAAACCTTTCCTCACATTACCGATATATTCTACTGTACGAATATCCCAACCATCGCAACTGTATAATGGCACCAGACACTGTAACACAACAGCTTATTAATAAATGTACATAATTATACATTATACGTGTAGTTTCTGAATATTGTAATATTTATTTTTCCTAATCTATTTAATAGAATATTGAACACAGTCCTTATTGCTTTCTACTCGTTTGCTTTTAACTACATTTCTCAAATGGTTATAGAAATCTTCATTGTATATTTGATATTTTTAAATAATTTCATATTTGGTTACATATGGCAGTTGGAGGTTGCAGTCAGTGGTATTTCTAGTTTTGTATGTTTCATTTTGTATCTTACATGCTTTGCTGTTTTTATTCAGTGCTGCTGTCCAAACCGGACTTGTTATTATCGATTGTTGTACAATAATGGTATGTTATCCATTGGCCACTTCATTAGAATTTACACCAAAACATAGATAGGGAAAGATGGGCTTAGATGTTTGAATGCTATTAAGTTATTAAAAGACAGTTATTACATGCTTACAAGGAATGGTAACACAAGGTACGAAATAAGGTTAACTCTTACTGAGTTTACAGCATAACTGAGTTTCTCTTCACTGATTGGTTCAAACAATTTTGCTTCCACTAAACATGTTCCACAGCCACCCTGATAACACATGTGCTTGGTTCCGACAGATATACGCTGGTCCCTGAGGAATGAGTTCAATGCTGTACCTGGTCCATACTCCGGTCCCACTGGAAAACAAACAAAAACATGTTGAAATCTTACTAGACAATACTGATATTTGGGCAGAGCTTCTATATATAGCTGGAAAGCATACTATTCTTTAATGCGTTGGTTTATGTATGTTATTAATATTTATAATTAAAGGAGAATAGGACGCAATCACGCAAAACGATGTGTGCATAAAATAAGTTAGCTTGCATATAAACATTGCTGTGGTTTGTGTATGTTTGTAAGGATGTTTCATTTATCTTAAAATATAATTGTCATTGTCATTTTCTCTTGACTGATGATTCTTACTCTTGTTGTACTGTCTTAACAGGGTGTCGTTTTTTGTATCTGTTCATTGTCATGTTTGGCGTTCGGACTTACACTTGTAATCTCTGATTTTTTGTGCGCTCTTGTGCTCTTTTTCTGCCTTTTGTGCATTTAATTTATTGTTTCTCTGGAGTTTTACCAATGTCATATTTGTGAGAAAATGAAGAGTTTAACATTTGACTTTGTAAAAGGGATTTTATCCGCTGGTTTTTAATATTTCCACTGGTTTTTAATATTTATAAACGTAGATTAGCACAACGGCTGTATTCTTTCAAATGAATTATTTATATAGGCAACATTTTTTCAAAGAAATCATTTATAGGACACTGATTTGCACGTTGCACATTTTGTAGATTTTGTTGCATTACAGGAATTGGAAAAAAGTGACAAAACAACGATTCCTTAGTTGACACTTGGACTTCCCAAGTATAGTTTTAAATTCTCGTGTAGTTGTGTGTTGGTCATTTTGTCGTGCAATGGCGATCTGTGCTATTTCTCTGTTTTTGTGACAGACTTATTTGTTGAATGCTGCCTTCCTGGTCGAGTATCGATTATTCATTTGTTTCATTGCTGAATGTTAGCATGGTATTCTATAATGTTAACACATCACTATTTTACAAATGATCATAGGAAAAGTTTAGAGAGCAAACCGGCGAGTGTTTGAAATATTCGAAATGACGTTAGAAACACTAACAGAAGACACATGTTGTAAACAGTGAATACTGTATGATGTCAGACAGAGTAAACACAACCATAATAATGGACATTCCATGTATTTAAGAGGCCGTTTGTTTACCCTTCTCAGTCACTCTTACACAAGAACTAGAAACAATGCAGGTTGTCAATACATAGTAATCAATACTGTCAATACGATAATAAAATGTAGAGCACAAAAATGAGAGCCTCAGAAAGAGTACATTGTTTGTTTTATTTGTATACATGTATCTGGGGGACTATGTTTGCTTAGAAACCTACTTATAGAGGCGTTCCCTATAACTTTCATCTTATAAATTGATTCAGGAATATTATACATTAAATGAGAATCTTTATCAAATTTTCAACAAAAAGCTCTCACTAATTACTGAGAAAAGAATGAATTTCCGTAACGAGCAAAAATAGTTCCGAGTTGTTTCCCTTTGACCACATAATAATAAAGTGCTGGAAGCGATAAATTATTAGTGGTGATTTAAATATATTTTTGACATTATAGAGACATATTTGCGCACATTTTCTTGTGACAAATTATGATAATTGATATTGGTTTATACATTTAGCTCATTTTATGTGATAGTAGAGAAAATATATAGGGAATGCCTCTTTTAGGGTGTCAGGGTTATAGCTTTGCAGTTGCTAGTAACATTTGGTATCGAATATTTTGTTGGCTTGAATGGTTACATGAACGTGTTCTTCATTTGTTTTCGCAATATTGAAGGTCAGCATACTAATAAATACGGCTATTTTGTTTTATTTCAAAAAGATATGCGTATGTTTGTTGTTTCGTGCACTATCAATGTGGTTCGTGGTTGTGTTTTGCTGGCTTGTGCAGTGGACTGCCGTGGTACGGTATCGTGTTTTACACAGACAATTTCGTCACATATGAGAATATAATATGAATGGGACTAAATATCATTTCATATGATTCTCATATGCAAATCCGTTCATACGATAATCACATTTCCCACGTTTCGTATCATTCTCATATAAAAGGTGTGCCGAAATTGCCTGTGTATGACTGACAAATTATGTTTTTTTTCGCGTTTATGTCTGTCCTTGTTCATGGTGTCTTATGTTCTGCGAAGTTTGTGTTTTCATTTTGGGACTCTCATACTACGCCGTGTGTTGAGTGTTTATGTTAACTTATTATACACGCCATCATTGTACATATGTGTTAACATACACTTAGCGGCACTTCTAACGCTACCGTTGATACATTTCTGTTTTCTTTAAAACTCCTGAATGGATTTTTATGAAATTTGACACACGTATACAGCAGTACTTGACACGAGTTTTGGCGAATTTTCCGCACGATCCGACAATAGACTATTGCACGACACGTCTTCAACTGACTGAATACTTATATTGAAAGTCGCAATATTATCACGCAGTGACGGTCATCTGATTGTTATGTTTGCGTGTATATGTCACTTTTTCCTATAAAGGTTGTGCATATCATCATTATATTCGCTCATTGTTTTTAATAGTTAATAACAATATTTACCAAAATGCTAGTAAACGAAAACTGTTGGTTTTGCTGCAAAATACAGTGCTTTCCGTACCCATAGCGCGTCTTATGAGAAAATACGATTCCTGCGAGTAAGCGGGTTGTGCACAACTTGAAATTTTTATTTAGGGTGACAAATTATTATATGAAACGGAATAAATTCTACTCTATTGCATACTAATAACATTCGTTATTCAGAAGGAATGTGGAATTACCATTCGAGTAGCCTGATTTGAGGTAAAACGTTTATTTTAAACGTATCGTTTTTTTATTCAGATTATGAGCTGATTTTGAGGCGTTTTAAGCTTACAAAGCTGCTATTTCGTTACCTTGGAAATTGTAACGTAGATGCATTTATGAATATATTTATTGTGTACACTTATTACATAACACTCAAAGCTGTAAAGAACTATAATATTGAAAATGTTCAATTGACCCCTAATAAATACGCTGTTTAATTTTGTGACTTTGTAATTCCGAGTGACGTTAATTACGCGTTTACAACGAATTTTCATACACACACATTTCTAAATAAACAAGTGCAACAATAGTCACATGCCTTAAACTAAAACGGGTGAAAAGTTCATAAAGTTATCTCAAACGGTTTTCGAGATATCAAGAATAATCAAGTGGCAGCGTTAGAAGTGCCGCCAAGTGTATATTGTAATTAATTAAATGATATGACATATTTGACAATGATTTAGCGGTTTCATAAACAGGAACTTGTCTTGATAGTTAAAGAAAACATAAATAGGCAGTTGTCTTTGATCGGTTTATATGATTATTAATAATGCAGTAAAAATGGTCAATTAGATCATGACATCGGATGAAAATATCCTGTACATTACCTGTGTACGATTGGCCATTCACATTGAATGTAACAGTTGACTTGTATGGACTGACGGCACGAAACTTGAAGAAATGACCACATTGTACACATGTAGCAGCCTGTACACCGTTATTTGATGTACTTGGTTTGACTGGAACATGCCTGAAATGAAGTGGACTGGCTGATAACATGGGGAGTTGAAATTTCGTTAGAAGCGATGTAAGATGCGACGTAGCAGAATTTTTATCAGAAACATACCAACGAAAATTATGAATACTCAGACGACTATAAAATACTATCGCTGTGAAGAGAGTATTTCAAATCGGATTTTTGATCTAGGTACTAGGTATCCTTGACAAACGGGTAGCTCACAACAGATACAATATTTTCACATAAAGTCTTTTTCGATTTTCAAGCAATGTAAAGGGCGCTGTGTGGTGGATAACTATTTATACTACGTGTTTTGAATGTTTATTTTGTATGTACACCTAGTAGTATGAATAGGTTTATTTCTTTTTATTGTACATCATAGCAATCAAAATCGTCTTAAGATAAATTGAAGACTGGCTTTTTGTAGTTTTGTTTTATAGCCGCATACTAGTAAATTCGACCCGTTCATTAGACTTTGTGTTCTCAAATCTGACCCCAACAAACTAAATACAAAGTAAACATACAAATAGAAACAAACTGAATCGCGATATAGTATTTTATACGGTTGAAATCGACATGTAACAACATAACGTTTATTACGAATAGTTCATACCTTGCATGACATACTGGACAGTTGATACTAGCTGAAGACATCACTACACTATACCATTGCAGTAAAAATAATCGCTTTATTATATTGTGTGTAATTTTGTATTTATACAACACTATATCCGACACAAGTTATAATCAGTACATCGTAAGACAGACAATCACATGACCCACCATGTGACCCTCACTTGACGGGTATATAAGTATACATATATTATCTCTCTTCACTTGTGATAACTGTGGCTATGTAAGATTGTGAAATATGTCAATAAGATAGTAAAAATAACAACAATGCTATATGAGGGTTTAATTGTTGATGTCGTTCGGTATCTGGGCCAGGGTTAATCGTATCATAATTATTGAACTACATATTAAGCACACTGTACAGCTATAGTACACATGTAACTTGAACAGTGTTGAAGTAATTGTCCGGCCCGAACTTCAGCCATTCACCCGTTCTCCCGTTTTGTGTTGAAGTAATTGGCCGGCTCGAACTTCAACCATTCACCCGTTCTCCCGTTTTGTGTTGAAGTAATTGGCCGGCCCGAACTTCAGCCATTCACCCGTTCTCCCGTTTTGTGTTGAAGTAATTGGCCGGCCCGAACTTCAGCCATTCACCCGTTCTCCCGTTTTGTGTTGAAGTAATTGGCCGGCCCGAACTTCAGCCATTCACCCGTTCTCCCGTTTTGTGTTGAAGTAATTGGCCGGCCCGAACTTCAGCCATTCACCCGTTCTCCCGTTTTGTGTTGAAGTAATTGGCCGGCCCGAACTTCAGCCATTCACCCGTTCTCCCGTTTTGTGTTGAAGTAATTGGCCGGCCCGAACTTCAGCCATTCACCCGTTCTCCCGTTTTGTGTTGAAGTAATTGGCCGGCCCGAACTTCAGCCATTCACCCGTTCTCCCGTTTTGTGTTGAAGTAATTGGCCGGCCCGAACTTCAGCCATTCACCTGTTCTCCCGTTTTGTGTTGAAGTAATTGGCCGGCCCGAACTTCAACCATTCACCCGTTCTCCCGTTTTGTGTTGAAGTAATTGGCCGGCCCGAACTTCAACCATTCACCCGTTCTCCCGTTTTGTGTTGAAGTAATTGGCCGGCCCATACTTCAACCATTCACCCGTTCTCCCGTTTTGTGTTGAAGTAATTGGCCGGCCCGAACTTCAACCATTCACCCGTTCTCCCGTTTTGTGTTGAAGTAATTGGCCGGCCCGAACTTCAACCATTCACCCGTTCTCCCGTTTTGTGTTGAAGTAATTGGCCGGCCCGAACTTCAACCATTCACCCGTTCTCCCGTTTTAATACAATCCCAAGTGGAGGCATTAGTGATTGAGACTACCGCAACAGACCTATATACGACAAAGGTAATGTTTGCGTCTCGTGATGATTTTCCGTGCCAATAGACCGCGCCACGTATCGTAACATTCGTAGCACAATTTAATTGTTTTAAGGCTGGCAATATCGCCAGACCTATTACAATGCCAAACACTTAAATCCACTAAGATGCATTTACTCCCGAAACTGACAACAAAGAATCTATACACTCAGTGAAAATAGTTCCTCCTCGTTAATCAGTTTTGCAAGATTAGAACATTAAACTTTCCTTGTTTCATTTAATCTGTTCGATTGTAATATATAAGTTTCTTCTTGTAATGAAAGGAAATTGTATGGCATTAAAAGAAAATGTGTTTAAAGGCGTTGATAATTATTACTACGCGTTACGAACGATTAAGCGCGTACATCAATGATTTTATTATGTTAAATTATTTAGTTTGATATTCTCTAACGAGACCGTGGCCGAGTCGTTAAGCAACTCTGATTTTAAGGTCCAGCGATTGAATCACGGCGGCTCCAATTTTTTTATATCTTTTAAAATTTTATGTTTCGTCCTGCACTTACCTCTCTTTCGACTTAGAAAACCACTTGGTGTTATATTACTTGAAAAGCTATTGTCGCTTTGCAGTTCGCCAGCCTGTGAGTACTTCAGTACTTTGATTTCTTCACTTATCTATTTTCAACTTATGGCATTGTTATAAAGTAGACTTAAATACTTTTCTTATATCCAGGCTACTGTTGTGTGATATTCTATATATAAATGGACGTCCACTCGCACCCAAACTGTACGTATGGGTCAAGGTTTAACTGAACTAATCAGCGTATTACTTAAACAACTGTAACTATGCCCATGTTTGATGCTTTTAACCGCATTATTAAATCAAACACAGTTTTAAAAGAGCCCATCGATATTTAGTCCAAAATGCGTCATAGTGAAGCAGTGGAACAATAATCCGAAACGATGAAAAATTATTGGAACAAACTTCTAAATGGCTAGACATTGTTTGTATTAACCTCGTGCTTGATTATAGACTTTCGGAATAGGAGATCATTTACAAATAATGTTTATAATTATGTTATCTGATTATGTAATGAAAAATTATTGTACACAAATACGAACATGAATTCGCATAAAACAAATACGTTTACGGAAATGACTGTATTTTAACATCCCAGTGTTTAAAGCAAACACTAGGCGAACGCTATTTACACTGGTTTCTTGTTTATACAACCACTTTTGGGTTCTAAACGTCTTTTCCGGTCACAGCACGTGCTGTATGAATGATGAAGCAGAATGTAATAAGAACCGATTTCCGTCGTCTAATAATTCCATACGAGTTTGACCGAGTGATCGTGACATTTGTTCATGTAGAACAATTATTCATGTTTTGATTTATAAATTAAAATCAAGGCCATGGGCATGGTGACATTTCACTCTTGGATAAATATTACCGACCGTTTTTATGGCCCAATGAACAAACTGTGCCGCACATTGTATAAAACTTGAATGGTTTAAAGGCGCTAAGATAAAGGAACACAACTGTATTAATATTTTCATCTACACACGTTCTTCTACTTAGATTGGAAACATGAATTCTTGGATTAAACTTATAATTCATTTTCTCATTCTTATTACACATTTTATCGCACATGCGGATGGATCTGCAAAGAAATTTAGTTTTGTGGAGTACAATGATATAGCATCTACATTTAACTCGTTATCCTGTGCGCGTTTGGCCCAGATGGAGGGCGCGTGTGGATGCAAGAAGGATGTTAACAACGACCAATATTACAGTCTGTGGCAAACTCCATGGTGCAGTACCCGGAGCATGGAGTCGGATTATGTGTACATGGAAACACAGACAATGCGGATGGTTCCAGTAAGTATTGTGTGTTGTAAGGGACAAGGTTGTTATGTCCATTCGCAATAATACCACGACAAACGACTATGCTAAGACCATACGAACCATATAAGATAGGACGATGCGATGATATGACATGACACTTTGTAGTCGAATATTGCTCCATTGAATTGCCTCATCGAGCATTTACATTATCCATTCAAATGTTTACGCATGGTCCCATCATGTTTGCACGACGTCGATTAAAAGTCTAATATGCGTTACCCACAACGGTCACGTCGTTAGAGTTAATGTTTTGAAATTTCTAGAATGAACAGTTAGATCTATTTTTTAAAAAAACATTGTCACTGATTTACATAAAACAGAAATCCTCATAATATTAAACAAATTCAGAGTTATTGCCTGTTTATAGGGGATTAAATAGCCAGCGAAGCTGGCTATTGTTAATACCCATACCAATAATGTCCACGTGCGTATCTTCGTCGAGTCTCTGCAGGTACTAATGCTTTCAGAAAAAGTTATTTCCGGTCAAAAATTTCAGGCAGTTTTCCGAGGTGAATGGTCCTTGGAAAATAAAAAAATAGTAATCTGTAAACGGTTGCCCTCTATCATTTTCTTTCGAATTATAACCGTCTTTAAAAATATTCAATAAATAAAACAAACTTTTATTAAAAAATCACAGGGAAGTAATCTTGAAATACGCTACTGTACTGGATACACGGCGCCAATACAGGAAGTGACGTCATGACGTCACAAATAACAGACAATGACGTCATACCAAAAGTACGCCAAATAGACTCATGACGTTACGTTGCAATGTATAACAAATCAGTATAAATTGTATAACATCTATATCCAACTCATATTTAGTCAGTTTCTTTCTGAAACATAGCTTAACAGATATCCAATATTTATTTCATGCTTACCGGTGGTTTACGGCGGAATAACGGTGGATTATTCCGCGATAATTTCACTGTTCATAATTTCACAGTTCATAATTTCACGGCAAACGGACTATTTTTTAAAATCAAATTTCCTCGCCGTCAAAAATAAATAACAGGCATTTTCACTTGCTCTCTTAATCTTTAACAAATAACACAGTATTATATATACATATTATGTAAAACAAATGGACGAAATTGAAGTCATTGCAGAAGAACTATTTGATTGCAACTTGACGCGTGCATGGCGGGAAAACGACGTCACGCAAAACATTTGAGGTATATAGTGGAGTATTTCCATCATTTAAGCAATTTGAAGCATGAAATAAATAGAATATTAGTATTTTACCGTGTATGATCGTTTGATAATTCACCTCGTGAGCAGCTGACTTATATTTTCACTCGTGGCGTAGCCACTCGTGAAAATATTACATCAGCTGCTCACTCGGTGAATTATCAGCCGATCATACACGGAAAAATACAAATATCCTCTATATATTTAATCCCTCATTTAGGCGGTGCCTTAGTTCATATTAACAAAAGTTTATCATTTACTAGTATTTAAAATTATGTTTGATGTCCTTACTAATCTGACTAACTTGCTAAACATCATGTTTGTATTCCCCCATTAAATATCAATATTTATGAGCCGTTCTCCAGGAAAACCGGGCTTATATAAAGTGTGTTATCGCTGTCACAGCAAAAATCGAACATTCTTCGTATTTTGTGAAGCCACTCATTGTCAAAGATATAATATAACATATTTTTCTGTTGTCAGTCGTGGAAATGGGAATTTGGTGGATGGACGTTCCAGGTTGATATACCTGTATGTATGACCCCGGGGTCTGTTATAAGATGGGCGTTCATACCAAGAACTGGCTCCACGAGGTACGTATACTCTATGCTGTATTGCAATAATGATAATAATAATAATAATAATAATAATATTATTATTATTATTATTATTTTATTTTAATGTTAAAGTAAATTATCTTTCTGAAAATCTTGTTTTAAAAGTTCTTTAAAAAATTTCTCATACCTGATGTTTGAATGTGTGTCCCTAAATGTATAAACTGGCAGGCCTGTAGCAAGTAAAGAGTTTTGCAGAAGGATTATCGTTTCAATGGATCGCTGTCATACATGTTATTCAGATATAATAGATAACGGCGAGCATTGGCCCCGTCTTACAAAATTGCGCTTAGGTTTTGTGATATAGAAATCATGAATTTTGTCATTGCAGACTCGAGTTTGAACCTTGCAATTGTATCATAGGGGCCAAAATATCAAAATATCTAATATCATTGTTTTCTTGGCATAGTTATTTTTCTAGTTCATTGTTCATTGTTCATTGTTGAGGATCTTATGGAAGATTGATTGTTTCGTATATATATATTGTCAAATAAGTTTCCTCGTAAAATAAAGTCTTTATTATTATTATTATTATTATTATTATTATGGCTTTAGGTACATATGCATATTTTATAAGTGGATATGTCACACGACCAGTACTTGACTAATACAGTTACTATGAACTGTCGTCAGCCCAGGTAGCTCAGAGGTCGCGAATTCAAGTCCCGTCTTGGGTATATAATTTTTATGAGCCTACATCAGCTAGTATTGCCCTTACCCGACGAAATTAAAGACTTATTGTCTTCGGTAGAAGAATATTATGTGACCCTCACATAGCTATATCTTCCTTTAGTAAAAAATCAATTACTGGTCGATTGCTAGGGTTGTCATTCGCCAACTGACACTACACTTATACATCATATCTGTCGAAAAGCAATTATGCTCAAAATAGAAGTACCACTACATGTATAATAAATTAGCGCTTCATTGCTACTATAACATATATCGTTGTTCATTTATTTTCAGGACTGAAATATCCTTACGCAACATAAATTCAGACTATCCAATGACGGTGATTTTCAAGACTAATCCGTCCAAGGCGTCATACCAATCAACCTTCAATAACACTGATGTACACGATGTAAACTGGGATACTAGCGTCGGTGTCTACGATGGATACCCTTATATGACAGATGTGACTTATACACTGGAAATTGAAGTCCTCGAATACTCATATAAGGTAAATGTATACCATTTTGAAAATGAAATACTTCCCGGGCTGCCTTCGTTACACTGCAAATGGCCTCGGTGAATATTTGAGAAATAATAAAAAATATGCACGTTTTTAAAAAAAAAATGCTTCAAATTTACCCTAGAAAGAATTTGCCTCAGTGCTTTTTGGCCTCTCGATACGGCTCTGGATTAAATAACACTATGGTTTTCCTGTCGTCCAACGCACTAACAATCGACACAAGCCAACCAAATACAAGCAGTATTGACTAGACCGTGTTGCTAACAAGTCTGATGTTACATTTATATAATATCATTTGATAATGTGGGCTTCTACTAATACGTTCGACAATTGTTTGTTTTCCAATTTACTGTGTACAATCAATTATGTTCTAATGATTTGTTTTACAATATGAACTATATTTTATATCCAGTCATACGCGGATGGTTTAATGCTGTATGAATACCCTGTGAACACCACTGAAACAGCGCCGGTAGCAATGACAATAAACATGTATGATATTTTTAGTGATATAACATATATATAATTTATACGCGGGCAACCATCTACAATATTCTATTGAGGCAAGTATAAATATTACATATTTCATAATATGTTTACTATTTAAGTGGCGTTGTTGTTATCGATAATTGTGTTTAACTTGATAATTCTTAAACATTTTTCCTAGCAAACATTTGATACACGAAAATATACATGTATCACAAACCTCAAATTATTAATACTATTCATCAAGTCACTTCCAGCAAATTCGGCCTGATAAAGGGATGCCGAATAAACTGTTTGATATCCCGTCAAGTGGTCATGTGACTTGCAATCTCCAGTCAACTGACCACGTGATCTGACGGACTTCTTCTTAAAGCGGAGGCGCCGGCTGAAATTCTGTACCCGAGGGTGAGGTGTTCTTATCTAGATGAAACTTTGAATAAACATATCCTGAATCTACATGATTACTAGTACATGATTGAAATTAAGGCAACATTGATAAATACTTGATGTACACAGTTCTTTACAAAATATTTTCTTTTTTAGTATAAAAAGAAACTCCTGTCTAGTTGGATATTTACACTATTTCGTGATATGCATATGTAACTACAGTTAAATGCGATCAACTGTCTGACTCGCACGATTGAAAGAATGGAAATAAATTATTGTTAAAACAGACGCACCTTCAAAATCTCCCGAATTGAACGATATCCCTCCGAATATAACAGAAGGAAGAAGAAGTAGAAATCCTGGACTAAAAAAGTTATAACATTATTAAAATTTTCTGATAGCAGTAAGAAAACGTATTTGACGTGATAGGACTGGTCGGATAAGGGTGGTGTGTTTTTGAAAATGTAACAATTGTGTTTGTCAACTTTGATTGTTCTTCATTTTGTGTGTTCACTTTGTGTCCGTAGAGCTATGTTGTTCTTCCTTGTCTGATTTCTCTATGTCTTGTTGGTCAATTTACCTACTCCGAATCTCCACTTATCTGTAGGTACAAATAGAGTTTTAATGTTATAATCCATGTGACACTTGTATATTCATACCTGGACAATGGCGTCGGGGATGGTTGTGTATGCATATGAATACAAAACCTGTTTAACTAGGCCATGTTTGGTCACTATAAGATACGTTTTTAGCATATATATTTTGAATTTATTTTCGCTCTCGTTTTGCCCATTATTGTAAACTAGGTCAAGTTCGAAAATGCCTCTTTAACATGTATAAATGTTATGTCACTGTCCTTGGTGTTTTTAACTAGGTCAGGGGATGGTCGTGCCTCATTTAGTCGCCGTTTTGGCATGGGTTTGCGTGGTTGGTTCGCCGTGCGATGGGGCCTTTGGGAACTTGGTCGAGTGTTGGCTTCGTTTCATTCAGCAATGACCGCTATTATATAATTTCCTTTTGAATGTGGGTCATTCTGCTTTTATTGGAGTGGACTTGGATCTTTGGTTGTTTTTTCGGCTTATGTGTGGATATTGCTCATTGCAGTTGCTAGGAATATGTTATATTATTTCCCGCCCCGATCCTACCTTGCCCATATTTTAACTAGGTCAAGTCTTAGTTGTGCTATATGTTATGGTGGTTGTAAAAAAATCAAAATACGTACGCCAGTGAACTTCAATCATGTTCCCTTTACACTGAAAAAGTCTGCCATTGGTATTTTAGTTATTTTTAAAATACTATTATAGCAACGTGATATCCACCCCCTGTATTGGATCAATGTTGTGATACATATTCTGTTATATATACGTGTATTTCTAACACAGGCCTGCCCAATCAAAATATACATGTTACTTCGATCCTATCTCCAGCCTGATAAAAATACAACTACAGTAAAGTATTTCTCTACTTACAACTGACTACATTAACAGTCTCAGTAAAACAAATTACCCGTGTATCTGGCTAAATGCAATAAAAGAACCAGCGGCGCATCTTGAAATCAGTCATTTTCAGCTTCATGCACTTTCCCCCAGATCAAACTGTCTAAACCCTTATATACTATGACCCGTACGGGTGGCCAGTACTAGTATTTTCATGTCGGTATCTAGCATTGCTACTTTGTTTGATCAGTTACCTTTTGCTGGGTGCAAATTGTTATAATCGTGCAAATAGTAAACGGTCATTGATAGCATTGAATTTCTTAACAACGTTGGCTATGTCTCCATTGGACGTACAAATCTCTCTAGTCTCTATGTTACACCCTGCTTTAAAACAAATCGTCGCGAAAACCAGTTACAAAGGATGCAGATAAATTAATATCATTATAATTATATCAATTGAATCGCCGGGAAAAACTGTCCAAAATTGATGTCTTCAATGTTTATGTAAGTAACGTTCATTGCCCTACTTATAGTATTTATTTTTGGAGGCATATAGCATCGGTGGTGTCCGTCCGTCTGTCTGCCCGTACGTACGTAACGCATAACTTGTGTCATAAACTTCTTGGTGAAATTTCTTCATACTTTAACATACGAACGACCACAGTGCATATATGAGCGCAATGAATGTTCATTTTGCTGTGTCTTTTACTCCAGATTTATGCAAGTTCGATATAATCAATATTTAGTTAACACGGCTATAGAAATGGAATTTTATTGTAACATCAACCCACGATTCACACCATCCGTTCCCACTCAAAATGATGTACATGTGGTATAAGGGGGTCCCGTGTCCCATCACAATAATATTGATAACTTGAACTTTAATTCATAAACATACGCATATGTTGTTGTTATTCTCGATGAATGTTGCTTTCTTTAAAATCATTTGACGGCACGAATATGCGGAACTGTGTGCATTTTAAATCTCCATGAGATGTAATGTAAAAAGCGAGACTTGTCTGAAACATAAAATTTATTCAATGTAATTCGTGGGTAGCACCACAGGTACTTGAATCATTGATAAAATGGTAAACTACTTTTTTGTAAAAGAATATATTTCTCTTTCAATGTCCATTTGATTTACTCATCATCAATGATACAGTAAAAATTACCTTTGGCTGACAAGTTAATACTCGAATTAAGTAAGAAGAAAAATCAGTTAGAAATGCCCCGATGGGATATTAATAAGAACGTAATTAACGACGTCGCATAAAATAGGACTAAAATATAAGGTAAATTTTAATTTCACATCGATTTTTGGTCAACATTTTGCGGTCAAACCCCTTGATTTTTTTACGTCGATCGATAGAGAAATTTTTCAGCAGTGTTTTAATATAATGCGATTATAGGTTTACCTCGAAAATGTTGCGTAACATTGTTTTAACGTCAGGCCAGTGGCGTTATAAAAGTAGCGTGATACGGCGCTCCGCTGCAACAAAAATTGACAGTGTTCTCGCTCCTTGTTATATATTTTATTCAATTTACATTCATATGAAAGGCCGTGAGCTCGGCTTTCCAGTGATTATTTTTATACAATAATCAAATAACATTTACACCCGAGGCTCCAAAAAAGTTTGAAATGCACTTACGTCACCGTGCACTAGTGGGACGTTTAATAAGTATAATATTGAGTGTATTGATTTAAAAAAAAATATCTTCAGAAACTTGAGATTTTATAGATTTAGCCTTGAAAATTTCATATAAATCGATGCGATGTCGAAAAAATAGTCATGACGTCGCGCAATGGTAGCGAATTACCTTAAGTTGCATAACGTTAGGTCACTGTCCTAAGTGTTTTAACCTTGGTCACGCCCCGGGATTACAGTGCCTCGTTTGGTCGCCGTTTTGGCATGGGTTTCTGTGGGCACTGCTCAGAGTGGTTGTGTCATGGTGTTTCTGATTTCTGTGCCCGGCTGGTTGGGTTGACTGCTACCTTCCCTGTCGGACTTTCTCATACCTTTTTTTGTTTGTACTTACATTAATATTAAGGGGAAAACCACATTGCACAGAGTTCCGGATATCAACTATTAAAAAATATTTCTCCGTCTTATGACGTTGTGCTTTCCTATCCAGTCGCATTATGTTATAATAGTGTCATTCATGTTCTTATTGTGTTTGTTATGATATCTGTTGTTTTGAATTGTTTTTTCAGATACGGAAACAATGCGCACAATTCACCTCAAAATATGTACACAGAATGAATGCTGAAATACTTGGTAGGGTCTCGACCATATACTACTTCACACCGTGGATTACACGTTTGATGATGCTATTTCTCATGACTGTGATACATGTATATGTTACTATTGTTATAATCAAAAATTAAACGGACTGACATTGGTCGGTTCCAAAAAAAGAAAATATTTATCAAAGTCACGGAGTCAATTTTATTTGGGTCTAAACATAGACTTAGGTCAAACTCTTCCCTAAAGATAACATGTAATGGTACAAATATTGAACCAACTACTGCAGTAAAATATCTTACTTATTGACCAGATCCTATCTTTTGATTTCATGGTCCGATCAATATTATAGAAAGCTAATGCCCGGTTAAAATATCTATACCGTAAAAAAGGTTACCTTACTCAACACACCAAGAAACTCCTTGTTATGGCCCTTGTCCAATGCTACTTTGATTAAGCCTGTTCTATATGGTACCATGGGCTCACCAGTCACTTAAATCCAAGCTTCAAACCACCCAAAATAAATTAATAAGATTTGTGCTTGATTTAGATGCTAGGTCGCACATAGGAAGTCAGCTTTTAAACAACGTAATTGGTTACCGGTCAATAAGCGTGTAGACCAGATCATTCTGTGTCATGTTTTCAAAATAAAAAATGGTACAGCCCAAGACTATATGGGTGATAATTTCATTTCACAGGATTCTGTTCACTCATACAGAACAAGATTAAGTGATCAGGGAGGATTTTCTGTCCCTAAGGTCAAAGGTTTTAGGAAACAATCTTTTCCTACTCTGGCATTAACCAATGGAACCAGCTGCCTGCTAGTATAGCACTGACTGAGAAATTGCCTGTGTTTAAAGCAAAAGTCAAGAAACATTTTTTAGACAATTTGGTATAAATTTTTAAGGTCGTTAAATGACATTTATTTATTAGTATTTATTAAATAATTTATTTATTTATGCATAGAAGTTTTAAGTAATTTATATCTACATCATTTAATATGTAAGTAAATTTATTATATATATTTTTATTTATGTCAGAGTTATTTACTATTTTTATAATTTCATTTATTTATTACTGTAATGTATGCCAGATAGAGTCTTTCAGTATTGGTAAATTCTTAACTTTAACTTGTTTCTAATATCATTTGACTGTTGACACGTATTATCTGTGATATTAATAATACATAGAATGCCCAACTTAAAGCTTTAAAGAAATTGTGATCAACTAATATGCTAATGTATTTATGTTATTATATCTATGCAATAGTCTATAATATATTATACTTAATGCCTCTCTATGTCATGCCATCAACACTAAAGTACCACAATGGAAATAAGAGATATCTCTTTTTTGTGTTATCCTTAGTGTTGGTGTGCCTGTCATGGGTACTTTTCAATGCATGTACGTATAATTTGTTTTATTATGTATACATGTTTTTATTTATCCATGTAATATGTACTTTAATACTAAATAAAATATATCTATGTATCTAAAGGGATAATACTAATCGGAACTAACCAAAGTAACAGAACACAACAGCATGTAGATAACTACAAACTAAATGCCATTCCACTGTTCACACCGAAAGCCTATCGCCTTAGACAGTAAAATAAATCTGGAGCAAGAACCTGAAAACAGCAGAATACCAAAGAGACGACCACACAACACAAGGACCACCCAAATATCAACAAATGCAACAAGCAAGCATTTTTGTAAGAAACGAGTTACTGGTTTCTAGAGAAAGTTAGTACTGGTTAGGATAAAGTTCATGAAACAGGGTTATGCGATTCAGTCGCCGTAAATAACTGAACAATAAGATATGAGAAAATCGACGGAACACTCAACATAAAAACCCATCTCAAACTAGTAATACAAATATACAGCACAATGCCTACAGATAATGAAGAGAAACGACGTGAAATCCGAATATCTTAAACAAACAACAATAATCGTATCACAGCAGAGTTAAAATATCATTTACACACAGCATATTTAAGAAAGGATTGTTCATGTATGTCATATCAGAAAGAGTATCAGGAAACCAGGCAGAGAAGTTTGCAAGGTCGTTGAAATTCCAAAGTGAGGGAGGGGGGTAAATATAGTTGCTTATGTACAGAGAAGAAACTCTACCTATATATAAGTATTTATTTTCTTTATGTATTATAATGTATTTATATTTATTTGCCATGATGATTTGTTCATGCGATAGCATGTTAATTTTTTTAGTTTGATAGTGACTTATATAGGTCCATTGGGCCGGGTGTATCCATTATATGTTTTATACTTTTGTTGTACATATTTACACATGTCACTTTAATAAACAATATACTTATAGTTTAAATTGACGACGGAGCTACTCGTAGATATTCAAAACACCAAGAACTAAAAAGGCAGATAAATGGATCATTAATGCAATATCTTAATAAATGTCAATATAGAAACATTGATTCCCTGGACCGAAAAGGTGATCCAAATCGGAGAGAGAGGGCATCTCCCAACTGAAATAGCTGAACACAGATAACATAAAATGATCCAGACCACAATCACATGACAATTTGCAAAAAAGCACTATTACTGAATTCGCGGCCGGTGGCACAGTCAAGTTATATACGGAACAAAATGGTGGAATGCCAGCTTTCCATTGGTACATAGAAATATCAGATGAGATCAAACTTGTGTTTATGTTATCCGATTGTAATGGGGGACATTTAGTATAGACACCCTGTATGTTCTGTTAAACGTTATATATCTGCTGGAGATGTAGCTCGTCATTTTGTTGATACTCATGAGAAATCGGGTCTTTACTTACATTCCATGGAGTGACTTCTGTGAGTAAACTAAATGCTAGGCCATTAAGTTTATGTCTCCTTTACTTTTCCCTGCCTGGTTATACAAACACCTCTTGAGAAATTCTCTATGTACATGCATGCATGCATCCGATTATTCATACTAAATATGATTATACACACACACGTGTGCTCGGCTGGTTGGGTTGAGTGCTACCCTTCCTGTCGGATTTTCTCATACCTTTTTTACTGTATTTCTAGATTCTACATAGTTTTACAAATATATTACAGTAATCAAATTAAAGGTTCAATACCACAATAAAAAGTCAGGATTACTCATCACAGTTGTTTCGGTCTATGTACGTACATGAGCCTTTATCCAACATCCTAATTATGAATAAATTATTGCATGAACAAAAATATTACAGCCATAAAAGTTGATATCGATATCATCTAAGATCACGTCGTATCGTGTTAAAGTATGTTTTCATTGTCTGTATTCTATGTATCGGAAGTCGGTTGCATCAATCCGCATAAAGACTCTTGAAGGAATTGTGTCGGTCACAAGCACACTGTATTCATAGTAAAATCTTCCATTCACGTACACCTGTAGAAATATATATTGAAAGACAATTAATATTCACATAATAACATTAATAACAAAATACACTAGGGGGCATATTGGAAGCAATGAGGTTATATACATGTAAATAGGAACATGAATACCAAGACACAAGAAGTGAATATTAGAAACAATATTTTATATACAGTCACACTTTTTTCAATGTGTTCCTTCAGATCGAATGTTTAGTGATCGGTGAACGTAGCTAATGGTCGTTTAATCATATAGTGAAGTTATTCACCTCTATTTCCTTGCATCAATTGGTTTTGAGTGTAAATTATAAACATATGATGATTCAGATGGTTTTGTTTTAGAATAAGATATGCTTATTTTACCTTATACGAGTATTCGAGAACTTCAATTTCAAGAAGGTAAGTCTCATCCGCAACCATGTAGAGTCCATCCAAACTTCGAACTTCAGTGTTTAACTCGGTGTTATTTACAATCGACACAAAAGTAAACGTCGTTTTACGTCGTTTTACCTCCTACATTATCTGTGGTAACTTGTATCGCTTTATTGGAATCTTTATTAATGAGATTTGTTATAAGCCGCCTGAAATAGTTACAGGTACAATGTTGCATTAATTCTATATGGATACTCCTACATTTGTAACATCATTGAAAACCACTTTTTAGTTATTTGGTTGGTCCTAGTTACCATACACCCAATGAGTATTGCTATCAAACAAAAAGTCACTTTTGGCATTTTTTATTATTTTGTGTTATTTCATTTATGGTCGAAATATGACAAAAACCATCCTTCTAGTGACTAGTACTACTGAGTATCTTCACAAAAAAACGGTACATAAATGTTTCTTCAACTCCATCTTGGCGATTCGTTGGGAGTGTTTGGCCTCCAAAAAGACAAAAGCTACATCCTCTACAGAATTGGCAATTTCGGTGGGAATCATATTGCAAATATCCAGAACAATTATTGTATATGGTACCTGACATATTACTTCTCACTGTTCAAAAGAAATATTTCATTTATTTCGGGTTAGCTGGAAAATATCGGACATTAAGCACTGTTCAAATATAAGTGGGGCACCTCTCGTATATTTGACCATCGATTGTACTTCAGTCATTCGCTTTTCATTTGAGGTACATGTTTAGTTTCAGAACCAGTGCATCATCATGGGTTATGCTCTGGTGTGTTTAAGCTAGAACAACGGCTGCAATAAATGGACATTCCTAAGCGCGAATGAGAGTCCCTTCACAGACAAATACATTGTCACCAAGGGGGTCTTCCATGCCTGCCTAGTGTCTTTTCCCTAGTGTTCTCATTTCTTTAACACAACCAACTTCGGAAATACTGATATTTTTTATCATCGCTTGTCTTCATTGTTTGCTCCAACGTTCTCAAATCGATTAGGTGACTGAATATCATGCTGACATGTACAGGTGTCTTAGAAGCACAGACACGGTCACCCATAGAGACACGTACTGATGATGCTGGGCTGGTTGATGTTTATTCTGGTGGAAAGTGTCAGGTTGTTGTTTTCTAAGACTCTCTCGTTGAGCTTTGACATTAAGGGAAAACGTACTTAATATTTTTATACAAAACCCAGGAAGAAACAAAATGATCACTTACCACAATGTCAAGCTGTTCCTTGGACTGAGACCAATTCCTATTACACTACCAGGTGACATACACACTGGCATATCATTCCCGAAGTTCCATGGAGTAGTATTGCCCCATAACGGCTGCCGAATACATATGAAACACATATAACAAATCACTAGTGGTGAGCTTGTAAAACTATCCAAACTATGCCCCAAATTGAAGGAAGATGATATAGGAGTTATTATAAAGCCGTTGTCATGCAAAGCTGAACTTGAACCAAACACTGACTTGCTCTTTCGCCGTTCTATAATTATACATGTATCATATTTACGGTGCAATGGTATACACTTGTTAAATGTTATAAGTACACCAACATGTAATGCGTATATCTTTTTCATTATGCATGATTTCATGTTCATTTTTGGCATGTTTTCATGCGGGTAGTATAGCAGCAATATCCGATAATTCGATGGTTATAATTCACACGCTGCGTGCAGTGAGCCGTGAATTTTCAAATTATGCAACATGCACGTGAAAAACAAATGATTTTCGCAAGAACACTAAAATGTTGCATACACATTGTCCATCAATACCCACACCAGGAAAACACAAAACCGGACGAATTACGATAACAGTCCTTACAAGAGAGGTTTGTGAAACATACACGTCTCATGACAGTAATTAGCCTAGTGTAGCTAAGGTCACCACGACCTTGACCTTTGAACTATCGACCTCAAAATTAGTAGGAGCCTACATCTGATGATTAGCAACCTCCCTGTAAAGTTTTAGGATCTAAGATCCTATATTTCCTATGGTGTGGACCAGTGATTGTTGTGTGTTCAAAGGTCATGGTGAGTTTGACCTTTGATCCAAATGACCTTAAAATTGAGTCGGGCCGTCTATGGAGGATGAACAATATCCACTTAAAATTTTAGAATCCCTATAGGTCCATCCGTTTTGGAGTTATTGTTGAAAAACCATTCAGCATGTCGACCGACCGACTATTTGCACTGTAACGCTATGTACTGTGTTGGTGTACTTATAACATTTAATGAGTGTATTACAATACTTTTTAATCGCTAACAATTTAATATTATAGTTTCCGAGAACATAAAACATTTTGGTGTTAGAACCATTTGAAATTTGAGCATGGTATCGAGAATAGTATTGCAACTGGGTGAATGAATTCGGTAGTGTTTTAAACTAATTAGTATTGTTTAAGGCAATATTCGGCTGTATTAATATCACAGATGAGGACGAGAAGAAATTGAAATTGAACATAATTATTTAATAATTTATTCAAGTTAAAGCTCTTACCTGATCAAATATCATAGTGCTTGTTTCCGCGTACTTGTAGCCGGAATGAAGTGTCCGGTTATTGCATCATGTAGTATGCAACAGGCGAGAATACACGCCACTGAGAACATCCATCTTGCATCCACATGCGTTATTCCGCCGGGCTTGACGTGCGCACGATAACGTATTAAATTCAGAATCAGTTCCATTGTGCTTGATAAAGCTAAATTTCTTGGTTGGTCCATTCATACTTCCGACAAAATGTGTTGCGGACATGCAGATGAAAAGCTTCATCCAAACATGCATGATTTGATTCAATCCAAAAAGAAATATGTAGGTATAGCGAATATTACATTTCGCAAACAAATATATATAACAAATCTCTGAGAAGATATTTTTATTTTACCATATATATCAGACACTAGTAAGCCCGGCATACATTTATTTTTCAATGTTCTCTGACGTTATCCATCCGAGGGAAACATTACCATCGATTGGGTAAGTGAACATGGTCAATTGACGTGTTTCTCGTTTTGGTCATGTTATTCATTCGCTCGTTATAAATTGAACGTATTGTTTAAATACTTAAGCCAGTACTTTAACTTACTGAGACTTTTAACTCCAAAGCAAACAAAATAATAAATTCCTGATTGAAACCTTTTTTTTATTTCTTTGATGGAAACAACTCGAACAATGCCTTCATCTGTTGGACTTGATTATTTACCACTATACGCAAGATTTACTTGGGACAAATCTATATTTGAAAAGTTTAAACAAGGCAAATGTAAATACTTCATCCGAAATAAAATGGCCAATAGGATGGTTATATTACTAGGGGTGGACAATTGTCAAAGTAAATTAAAAAATGTGTGCCTGTTATTAGTGTATACTATAAGGTATAGTACATGCGTTACTGGCCATTTGTTCCAATTAGATAATAACTGCATATACATTATATATACATTTCTTGCGTGTTGGTTTCAAATCATGCCATGTTACATTAAGCTCATCATTTATTTACCCGTACATTGTGTCGGGTGTTTGAATGGACCCACGAAGACATTTGAATTTATGAAGCATGATGAAACCGATTATAAATTTAACATGTTATCGTGCGCACGATTGACCCGGTCCGAGGGCGCATGTGGATGCAAGACGAATGTTCACAATGCCGTGTATTCAACCTTTGGAATACTACATGATGCAATAACCAGACACTGCATGACAGGTAAAAGTATGCGGACACAAGCGCTGTGAGAATTATTCAGGTATAAGTTTAAGATACTAGTATATTATTTAGTCCGGTCAACTTCCATTTATTTTGATATAAGCTTGTAGTTGTCTGATTCGTTGTATCCAGATGAATATTGTCTAAAAGGAATTATAAACAATTTAATTTATGAATAACCTAATTCAAACACTCAGTAGAATAGAACATACGCTTGTGAGTATAATATTTACGTTCAATGAAACTACACTTGTACAGTTTTACAACAATACTATTTACATTCAGTTTAACAAAATCTCAATTGTTTCAAAACGTACTTATACACGTACATGTTGACAATATCTTCGGTAGCCGTTATTAGGCGATCCTACTCCATGGAACATAAGAACCGGTTATTCGAGTATTTATGTCACCCGGCAGTGTAATTGGAATTAGTTTCAGCCCTAGAAACTGCTCGACATTGTTAGATATTTTTTATTTATTTCTGAATGCTGGTATAATGATAAAATTATCGTTATAACTAAATAAAGGCTTACTTATAAGTGACAACACAGTCTTCCGTTTTTGACACGTAAAACACAGAAATATATAGTTACACATATAACATACTGGTAAGAACTGTGTTGGACAGTTTGATGTCTACCTTTATGTCGTCGTGTTTGTCATCCATTAATGGATTTAGGTAATTTATTGAAATTAAACGTCCAGTTGGGGAAGAACTCTTTCATCCAACATAATTGTTTGTTTATATGTTGACATTATTGCAAAGCGAATTATTCAGTGTGGCCATACCACGTGACCATGACATCACAAACGGCTATAAACCCAAGTAATTTTTTGATAATAAACCGTCGACTCGGAAAGGAAAACAGACGTAAGTATTTTATTTCTTCATCGAATTCTCTGACATATAGCCCATGCTAAGCGGAGAGTAATAAGCTTTCAACAAATTATAGTGCCTCTATCCGTAGCTGGGCCGTTTTTGCAAACATTCGGTGAAACCTTTGCTTCAGCTTGTTTGAAAGCGGACTACTTTGCCAAGCCGTTCTGTTTTTTTCTTGTATTATCTGCTTTATTGTGCCTGAAGACTGATGTTTAAACCAATCGGTAACATCGGGTGCTATTTCGCATCAAATAAGATACATATTGTCACAATGCAAGGCGGAAATCTTACATTCCCCTTTGATTTCTATTTGTGGCTACAATTGCAAGACTAAATTACCGGCTACAGTTGCAAGCTGTTTTCAGAATTCACTACAATGCAAAGCAATGTTACCGATCATGTGTGAAAACTTAATTTATAATGAAAAAAACTACATTGTCAATTTTTCGTACGTACATTTATTTTATTGCTACAAGATATTTATTGAATAAACATAGCTTTCACTTGTCCAATAAGTATCATTTGGGTTCAGTCGACCAATGGATCATAAGCCTATAGCAAAATTATGACTGGTATTGATAGCGTTTATTGTCGCACTGACTATCGTACAATTGTTACGAATTAAAGATCATTCACACATTCACTTAATAATACAAGGGAACAAAAACATATTTTCAAATAAGAAATCACTTTTAAATATACTGAGTACATCTAGAAACGCAACACTGGGGTCACTGTCAACACTTTTTCAAACTTTTTATGATTGACAACCAAACTGTATTTACGTCATGATATGTTATTCCATGAACAATGCAACTGTAACATTGTTTTCTTAAAGTGCCATCGATGCAACGGAACAGTGGTTGTGTGTATAGTGCGGCTAGAAAGTAACGAAACACAAATTTTTAAAATCCTATTTTTTCAGATTTGCTGTTCTAAGTGAAAAGTTCAAATATTGATTTATTATTGATTTATTACATATTCATGACGTCCAACCAGTTGTTTAAAAGTGTATGAATTAGTTGTGAACTTCGCCTCGAGATGGTACATGAGGAGTTATTGGTCCTGCCAGAGAGTTGTTTCACATGGGTGACCTGGACATGGGTGGTTTTAAACGGTACCAAAGTGCTAGTAAAGTGTCTCCAAATGAAACATTGTCGGTTCATGACGATTTAACCGTAGTGGAACCTCACAATTGACGTCCGCGTCATAGGCATCCGAATCGCCCGATTTCGCACAGGTTCAGGCCATCCTGACATTTTTATTCCGAAGCCTAGAATTTTTCTTTTGTGATTTTCTTCCCATTGGCATACCTTACAAAGGATTCGAAGCAATTAACACCAAACTTTATCATGCGTAAATGATGCACGTGGAATTCGTGCGTTTTGTGATTTTCTTGACGCACAGGAGTTGCGTAACCCGATCGATAAACTTTAGACAATAGACATGTTTCTACGCGATTATACAATATTATTACACAAAATAAAAACATGTATGACCAATGGAAGTTAGAAAAAAGCAAGGATGAAAACGTTGCGTTTATAGATGTACTGAGCATATAACACTTCTGACGGAAAAACTAATCGATTTTACTTTATTATTTTTCAGTGATGACAGGACAACAGCCTTATATATTCTGTCTAAAATCATCATAAAACTAAATCCTGAACAGATGCTTGGTAAGCGACAGAAGTTCCACGATACAGAATTTTCACCGACGATAAAATATCCAAAATAGGATTAATGTGTTCTCAGGTTCCACTTGTATTTGGTACACAAAGAACACAAATGGCATTTCGCTTTGCAACAATCTGAAATAAAATAAGTTCAATGATTTAAAACTATCTTTCTTTTGTGAATTCAAACTACGAGTGAACTGTTGGATCAAAATGCATCATGCGTTATAAAAGATATGGTGATATATTAGACGAGAGGCTGTCTTCTTGTAGCTTCTTTTAAATTTCTATTTTCTAGCTCCTTAACGTACAATATATATAGTCTAGAGTCGAGATTGTTTGACTAGGTGAAATATACACCATAATCGTATATAGTACGATATACACTTACGCGCACTCCTAACGCAACACTTGTATTTTTCATGATTTCTCAAATATTCATGAAGGGATTTGATTAAAATTTGGAGTACAAATAAAACCAACCCTTAACAAATGCCTCATAGCATTTTTATTCTAGTTGATAAACAGTAAGGTGAAAATAAGTTCAAATATTTAGTACCACTGTAAAATCAAAAGTCACAAAACGGCAAAATGCGACCGACTGGCCCACCATGCTGTCCATGTATAGTTCTTGCAGTCGACGTTGCCGTTTTTAAAGGGTCGTGAAGACGGTCAGCAACAATTTGTACATCCTGCCATTGTGTTGTTATTTTACCGTGAGACTTCCTTGGCTGGTCATTAAGTCGGTCGGGGAGTTGCAACTTCTGAAGTCTTGAAATTGTAGACACATGGCGGCCGAAAAATTTGACGATATGAAACTTGAAAATATTGATCATATTTTAGTTTTATTATTATAATATTCGAAATATTGACAAACGATGATATTTCAACGTTTTTTTCAACCTTTATAAAAATGTGTAATAAATTACAGAGCATACCTGTCTAATGGATTGGTCACTCTGTAAGTTTCCTACTACGCGACCATGCTCTTCAATAGTCATCAGGGTTATTTTTTATACAAATCTGTTTTTTCAGTCGGACTGTCGCCAGAGAGGAACTCAATGACTAAAATATCGATTTTTGCCACTGACTACCATTTGCACGTGCAGCACGAAGAAATCACCACCGCGCAACGCTCAGAACTGACAAAGCGTCACGGATGAATGATTTCACCATTCCTGTATTGCTAATGACTTAAAACAACATGGTTTATAAGCGCAACTTGATATCTTCAGCAGTGTCTGGGAAATTAGAATTATAAAAAATGTGCGTAAGTCCTACATATAATAATAACTAAAAACAGGTGATGCCAGCTTCCTTGTGAATTCCCTACTTCAAATATACCTACGAGCTCGTAGACAACTCGGGAGCTCGTTGAAAACTTTTCACCGAGCTCCCGGGTCCTCTACGAGTTACAAAAATCCGTACGATGCTCGTACGAGTTTAAGATGTCCTCACGGACCCCGTACGGACTCCGTACGGCATTGATGAATTTCGACTCGCACGGCGCTCGTACGATTAATGTGACCTGGAAAAGTTGAAGAATGCCGAAGAATTTTATTATTGTCGCACGGATCTCGTACGATCATCGTGCGAGCATCTTACCGATACCGTACGGACACCATACGGACATCGTACGAGTGACTTACGAGCTTCGTTTGACCTACGAGTACCGTGTGAACCCTGTACGATCTCCGTACGAGTCCCGTACGATCTCCGTACGAAGATTACGATGTCCGTACGGACCTCGTACGAGGCATTCTCTTTTATTCGTACGAGGTCCGTACGAGCTGTGACCAGAAGCTAAGAACCTACCAATACCGTTAGGATTTGAAATATTTTGGACTCGTAGCCTACTCGTACGAGTTGGTGAATCCGTACGGACATCGTACGAGCATTGTGACCGTAGTGCAACCTTTCTGGCACCGCACCCTTTGTAGTTTGTCGGCCACTACACCAGTACATTGAGAATGGTGATAATGGTAACGTTTCCGCTGCCACCACAAGATAAACTTAAATAATTACGAAGACATTTATCTTCTACTACAGTTTATTTTTCATTCACACAACAATTGTTCCATTCAGTTATGTGTCCAAATATATCTTATTACTGTTATACTAATATTTAATTAAGTGAAAATATTAATGAATGATGGGATGATATTCACAGCAACTATCAGAGATTAAGACGTAGTAACTTCCTTGTAATTCCCTTTTTTTCTTTCTTTTTCTTTCTTAGTCAAATTCCCTCCCTCTTTTATAGAGATAAAAGTTGCGGCAGTAATTTTGCCGGCAGTAATTTTAGCGACAGGAAAGCCCTGACCGGTTTGCCATATATGGTCGGCAGAGAAATGTTCGGCAGTAAAATAGCGGCAGGCATTGGCCATAGTCCATTAGTTATGAAACTATACTGTGGGACTAATGTTTAGCAATTACAGTAATACCCCTATCCCACTTAACCCTAAGTAGATGAAAATCATAGAGACAAACTTGCGAGTGTAAGTGCATTAGACTGATCCCTTCTAGTATCATTAACTGGACCCTCTTCCTGGATTAAAGCTACCGAAAATACCCAACTATACCCTATATCTAAAATAATAACACTAGCATTAGAGCGATTTCCATTTTCGCGTTATTCATTTGCCAAAAAGGGCAACTGTTATTACGCTTGTTTGAATAATTATAACATGTTATATATAACCGAGAAAATCAGCACAACCAACCTACATGTTTGTTCTGTAAACTATTGCTACTTAGTGTACCAGCGTGTTTTGTTCTGTAACAGTAGTATAACAAATGAAACACAACTAAATAAATAACTTTAATACTGGATGGTATTTGATTTGCATTGTAGCGAATTCTGAAAACAGCTTGCAACTGTAGCCGGTATTTTAGTCTTGCAATTGTAGCCACAAATAGAAATCAAAGGAAAATGTAAGATTTCCACCATGCATTGTGACAATATGTATCTTATTTGATGCGAAATAGCACCCGATGTTACCGATTGGTTTAAACATCAGTCTTCAGGCACGATAAAGCAGATAATACAAGAAAAATCAGAACGGCTTGGCAAAGTAGTCCGCTTTCAAACAAGCTGAAGCAAAGGTTTCGCCGAATGTTTGCAAAAATGGCCCAGCTACGGATAGAGTCACTATATTTTGTTGAAAGCGTATCACTCTCCGCTTAGCATGGGCTATATGTCATAGAAATCGATGAAGAAATAAAATACTTACGCCTGTTTTCCTTTCCGAGTCGACGGTTTATTATCAAAAAATTACTTGGGTTTATAGCCGTTTGTGATGTCATGGTCACGTGGTATGGCCACACTGTTATTGGGTTATGAGTGTGTTTGCTAATTTTGTATTTGTTGGGTAGTTTATGTCAGACTAGTGTTGGCATCCATTTTGATGCTTAACCTGGACACCAAATAACAAGCAAATGTCTGCAGTACCATCGACGGTCAAAGTAAGTTCAAATGCCGATTAAGTCAATTAAACTGTAAACAATCTTTGTTTTGTGTCTCGGATTGGTAACACTTAACGCTTGATGAGTTTCAACCAATGATGGTAACATCACTGGACTTAATATCATTAGATACAATTATTTAGAAATAATGAACCTTATACTTTATTACCATTTCAGGCGGCTTAAAAGTCTCATCAATAAAGAGTTCAATAGACCGATACAAGTCACCACAGAGAATGACGGAGGTATAACGACATTTACTTTGACGTCAATAGTAAACAACACCGATTAAAGTATTGGAATTCGAAGTTTCGATGGCCTTTACATTGTTGCTGATGAAACTTGCCTTCTTGAAATTGAAGTTTTTGAATACAAGTATTCGTTTAAGGTAACATAATTTTCTCTTAATATATAATATAGAAACTGAATTCCCATAAGTGTTTAACTATACTTAGTGAATAACCTCACATTAAACTATAAGTCTATATGGGGTTCGAATGATGCTTATTCGTGCAAGTAGGAACCACAATTGCACAATAAAACTTCATAAAAAGATAATGACCATCAGCAGAAACAGCCCAGCACGAAGGAACATAGGAAAATGTAATACTTATTTTAATTTTCATTATTAGTATATAAAATGAACAAATACTGTTCATATGATAAACACTCCTTATTTGGCACAGTCAATTTACATGTATATAGACACAATGACATTAATAACAAAAATAAAACAATGATTATTTGCAATAAACACAGAACTGTTTTTTGTTATTAATGTTATTATTTGTAATAAAATGGATTTTGTCCAATATGCCCTTACCTGCTATTATCTGTATATCAATGGACTTTCTATAAATATTTATACAGATGTTCGTGAATGGAAGGTTTTACTATGAATATAGTGTGCTTGTGACCGACACAATTCCTGTAATATGCTTTATGCGGATTCAAGCAACCGACTTCCAATACGTAGAATACAGACAATGAAAACATACATCAACATGACACGACTAATTAACTTAGTTTGTATAATCCAGTCTTATTATTGTTTTGTTTGTGTGATGGTTTATGTATAACTTGACTCTACTATTTACCCAGGGTGTTTGAATGAAGGTTAATGTACATAAGAAATGCGATGAGTTGTCCTAATCACTATTGTTGTATTGATCTTATTTTGACAACTGAAATAGATGTTTTAAAACTACATAGAATGTTGATTATTTGACTACTGAAATAGATGTTTTAAAACTATATAAAATGTTGATTATTATGACAAAAAGCTCGTGCAGAAACGTACTAAAAAAGAGCATAAACTATATTAGTTGTTATTCATAATTCCCTATTGAATCAAGTCAGAGGAGAAATATATATTTTTATCAGATTTGCAAAGGACAAATAAGTTTAGGTGGGAGCGTTATCTTATCACACTTTACAGTTTAACAAGTGTCAACAATTCATCAGAACTCGGTGTTTGTCATTTACACCGGACCACTTTCATGTAGAGCTTGCAATTTAAGTACTGTTGTGTTGTTGTTAAGTGCCACCTCCCCATATTGGATTTGTTAGTGCCATTATCGACGAATCTGTCAGGAATGCCGGAAACCTCTTTCTGTAACAATGTAACTGTAACCACGATGGTCAAATAGCATAACAACGCAAATAGAAGATATTATATAAACGACATTCCATATTGATTTAAAAACTGACGATTCAAATATATGCTGAAATGCTCTATTGGCAACATTTTGCCAGGATGTTTGCCGTGTTAAAATCTGGGTCAAGTTAGAACCTTGGTCTTCTGAGGTCAAGAACTATGTCACGGGGTCAAGTCATTTGAAAATCTTCTGAACACTCTAGAGGCCACATTGTCAGTCTGGGTCATGTTTGACACTATGTCAGATTGGCAAAATACTAGGTCATAGTGTTAATTCATTCTAAACATTTTAGAGACCACAAGTTAGGCCCGATCTTAATGACAAGAACTAAAATAATACTGTAGATAAGTTATTGCAATAATGCATGATTCTTAAATATGATGAATAGTCCCTGTACAAGAGTTGTGTCCGTACCTCTAATGGAGACTCAGGTGAGAGCTTTAGGACTACTAGTAATTGACCCTCAGGTTTAAGTATAAGCTGGTCCATTACAAATATTGCATAATAATTATGACGATGAATAATAAAGTCCATCAGAGTATCTAATTGTTTCCATTAGGGAAATAAAATGATGTTGATTGGTAAAATTTGATACGTATATTTTGTTTGCATTGTAATTTAATACTTTAGTTTGTTCAAACACGGACAATACGTTCTATTTATAATCATAGTATAATTATCCAAACCACCCAGGAAATACACTTAGAACTTTGTTCAAATGCCCAATGGTTGGCGATTTTTCTAGATACGGACATTTAAGGAGCAAATTGAGAAAAAATACAATGTGTCCGATATAAGGTATGGCATATGCGCAAGTTTAAAACTTGTTCTTTTGTGATAGGTTTGGTATCATGAGTGATTCAGTTAAGCTCTTCATACACATACTCGTATGTATCACACATTGTGTCGGGTGCATGAGTGAACCAATGGAGACATTTGACTTTCTGAAGCATAATGAAACGGATTCTAAATTTAATATGTTAGCGTGCGCGCGACTGGCCCGGTCAGAGGGCGCTTGTGGATGCAAAATGGATGTATATAGCGGAGTATTCTCTAGCCTTTGGCATCATACATGGTGCAATAACCAAACACTGCATGTCAGGTATAAGTTTGCGGAAACAAGCGCTTTGAGAATTGTTCAGGTAAATGATGGTATATTAAGTTATGTTATCAAGCCTGTTTAACATCACATTTTGTGATTAGCATGTTTTTCTTCTAAGTTCGGCCTAACCTATAATACATGTTAATATTTACTAATTTATTTAACCACTTTACAGAACATAACATTTATAATGTCCATTCGACTGCATATTTGGATACTTTTAAAGACAGACAGTGCAATTTCAAACTTGTTTAATAAATACCTGATAATTTAAACTACTTATTTGCCTCGTAGACAACCACTACACTAAGCTTTTTATAAATAGTAGCTATCCATTTATTATTTTGTTTAATTTATATTCGGCAGCCGTTATGGAATAACAATGTAACATCAGAGATTGAATTTGAAAACACAATACCAGTGTGTATGTCCAAGGGAAGTGTGATAGAAATTGGTTTCAAACCAAACGACGACTCGTCATGGTAAGCAATAGTTTAGTATCTTGCTGAATGTTGGTACTATGATGTTTTACAAATTAAACAAATACCCTAGACATACGCCGTGGGTGCAGAATAAGATAGAATTATTTATTGCAGTCGAACTTGATATCCCACATTGACACTCCATGAGAAAATCATTAGAATTAGTCTAAACTGTTGTTAGGCCGAATTGACACTGTAGGTTAGACCTGGTTGCTATTTAGTTTCTAATTTTCTTAAATAGTTTTAAGTTCACTATTGTGACATATATTTGCACTTCGAGTTCTTTCTTGCTTTATGTGGTTCAGTTGCCTGTCCGATGTGATATTAATCATTATGGCATAAAACCACTGTTTGACATGGAGTTTCAGACGCCAAAGCTTACATCGCTTGTAAAATTAAAGACATATTGAACTTATTTATTACTATTGCAGGAAGCTGAAAATAAATATCATGAACAAATATTCCAAGAGGGCGATGTATGTCAACATAACGAATGGAGGAGGGAAAACGACCTTTACATTTATGACCATTATTGATCACATAATGCACAATACTAAAGTTCGAAGTTTCGACGGACTTTACATGGCTGCTCATGAGACTTACATCCTTGTATTTGAAGTTCTCGAACAATTGTTTAAGGTAAATAAATATTATTTTTGTTATGTTACACGCATCTCGCGTGTATTACGGACCGGGCAGTCTGAGCTAGAATGGTATAAGGTCCGAAGCGAACCATACTAGGTCAGACTGTCGGCTGACGTCACATCACAATAAGAAGTGAATATACAATTGAGGTATAATGCATACAGTATTGAGGGATTCTTAGTAAGTGACATTCAGTAAATATAGTCTAGTCTTGTCTGCCGAACCGTCAGGTGTGGTATTTTAATACATTAACAGTAAAATGGCGAATATACACAAACATACTGTTGAGGACTAATGCCCCGGTTTGTTTGTTATTAATGTTATTTGTTGGCAAGCTTTTGGCTCTTGCTGTGGAAATGTAGTGCAACTCGAGACCGAGAAAACATTAGTGGCTAATCAATTGTTGAACTATCTCTAATTCTTGTTTTGTACTGCGCCATTTTGAAACTAATTAAACGAAACTAATGAGTTTTTTTAGCAACTAGACATGCGCAGACCGTAAGCGAATTGGTGCGAAATACCCCAATCTATTGTGTACTAATGTATTTTCAATATTTAATTATACAGGTATACGTGAGTGGAACATTTTACTATGAACACAGTGTGCCGGTGACCGACATAAGTCCAGAATCAGTCTTGCTGCGGACTGGAACAGTAGAATTACAATACATAGAGTTCAGAAAATGAGAACGCATGACAAAATAAAACAAGTGAAATGTTGATGCTGGGCATCAAAGATGCCGCTAGTTCTTTTTAAGTAAATCTTTTTATTTAGTAAAAGGTATTGGTAGAAACTTGTAAACAAACTAAAATTCCGGCGTGATGTGTGATGCACAAGGGAAGTTATTCTCATGTGTTGAGTGTACGCTGCAAAAACTTAAGATTGCTGAAAATGGGTATTTTTCACTAATTCAAGGGCAATAACTCTGGTTGTACTAAATTGAAAGGGGAGTGAAACCCCAGGTGCACTAGAGTACATGCTGTCAAACATTTCTATAAAGGTTTCATGATCCTAGGTCAAATACTTTTTGAGTAGCATGTGAAACAAGTCAAAAATGGCTATTTTACACCATTTCAATGGCTAATAACTCTGGATGTACTAAACTGAAAGGGGAGTGAAACCCCAGGTGTAGAGAAAACATCCTGACCATTTCTGTGAAGGTTTCATGACTCTATGTCGTGTACTTTGAGTACCGTGCGACATAAGGAAAGCGGCCAATTTTTTCTGTTTCAAGGGCCATAACTCCGTCAAAATTGGTTGAATCATAAAACCCTGATAATATGCACCAGGTCACATGATGACAATCATTCTCTGAAAGTTTGGTTGAAATCTATGAAGAAATGTAGGAGGAGTTGTGCACAGAAGAAATTGTTAAGGCCCGCCGACATTCAGCAATCTAATAACCAGAGTTTTCCTTTGGAAAACCTGGTTAAAAACTTGAAGGCAGTGAAACACCAGGAAAGAATAGAAAACATGAAAACATTCTATTTTCTATTGAAATATTTATTCAAATGAACATAACATGTTTTAGAAATATGAGCACCATTATAATATTGATTAATGCTTCAAAGATGGCATTTAGCATGTTTCATAAAATAACAAAGTGTATTCCAATAACGTGGTATAGCCTGACAACGTGAAACTGACACTAAAGGACATTGTTATTTCGTGGTTTGTGAGCTTGATAAGTAAATTTATTGCGAATTAATACGTTCAACATAGTTTAAAATATGCATAGAACTAGTTCCATTTGGCAGGAGTATAGGAGCGCATATGAATATTTTGTAAATAAGAAGTGTCAGTTCAATGTTGGCAAGCTATATTTACCCGTTTAAATTTTGGCAAAACAAACTATTCTGATATACATAAATAAAGAAACATAGAGATTAAAAAAACACTTGCATTTATCAAATTTAGATTAAGACAAAACCTAAGAACTGGAAAAAATCGAAAATCATTACTAAAAAATATCTGACAGACATGAAAGTATTTAACATGTTCCATAAAAGTTCGAAAGGAAAATCGCCGCTCCGCGCAAATAGTTTTTTTTTACTTTTTAATAGCCCCTGCTAAGACCCGCAAATTGCAACATATGAAGCCGTTATATAAACACCCGTTCCGAACTGATTTGGACTTTAGTACCTACCGAACATTTATCATCCTATTTTACCCCTGACGGGCGAGTCCAACAGCGTTATAACCAATCAAATCTTGTATCCTCCTGGGACTTGGACTTTAGTACCTACCGAACATTTATCATCCTATTTTACCCCTGACGGGCGAGTCCAACAGCGTTATAACCAATCAAATCTTGTATCCTCCTGGGACATCTGCTTGCACCCTTTCATACTCGATGCCGCCTCCTGGCGGCATCGAATTATCAACATGATACGACGAATTGTTATCTACAATGTTATCTCACATTATCACAACGACTCTTGTCATGTTTTTTGTATATTTATTTCTCCTTGTTCATGTAATAGTTTATTCATGGTTTGACTCAGTTATTTTTCCAAATAGTTTGACTAATAGCATGGTCATACTAAAGCGTATACCAACAACATAAGTCGTGTGAAAGAGAAATTTGTCAACTATACTTGTACATGTATACGACAGATACGTTATAGGAAAGTTTTACAAAATGTCCAGACCACAATCATATACTATGTTGTACGCTGATAAAGGCTAAACAGTACATGTGCTCGTTGTACCCATTCCATGCTTCGTATACGCGGTGCTGGTGGATTTGGCTTAAGTTAGATTAATGGTGTGCATATGTTTCTCATGCGTCCTGAACGCTGCAGATAGGCATGTGCTCGGAACATTACGCTAGGCGCTGTGTTAGTTGTGTTCGGTAGACCTGGCGTCTAGACGGCTATGGTATGCGGGGAACAGTGGCCTAGAGGTAGGGCGCGCTCTTCGGGATCGAGAGGTCCCGGGTTCAATCCCCGTCAGGACCACTGGTCAATTTCTCTGAGCAAGACCCACATGCTCAACTCCACCAAGGTGTAAAGTGGAACCTGTGAGGGCAGTGTCTATTCCTGGGCGTCGCAGATAGATGTTGGCTGCCACACCCGCAGGAGAGAAATAGTCTTTCCAATGACCAGAGGAAGTTGAAATGTCAAATGTTGCTTGGGCGGCATAACAGCTGAAAACAGCTGAAAACAGAAAATAGGTAACTTAACTTTTTTATGCGGCAGAGAAGTCGATTTCAATTCGCTAGTTTCTCGAACTTTTCGAGATCATTTATCAATAAAATGGGCGGAGCTTTACCACCATGCTTGTTCGGGTGTATTAGAGGAGCAGCATAGTGGCATACGAACGGTTGCAGTATAACCGTCGAAACCCATCCGAAGTATTCGAATGGAACTCGAATTAATTCCGACAGCCCGGAATTTTACCGATCGTCCTGAAAGGTAGTGGAAAGGTTGCGGTTACATAGCAGAATATGCGGATGTTAACTCGATAAATTGCTATTTGAACACGATGGAAGGAGTACCCCTTCATCTTGCTATACGGATGCAGTTGCATAATGGAAATGGGGAGACAATGCTTATCTTAACATCTTATCTACTGGATAATATAATATTAAGTTAAGGCAAGCATTGTGTCCCTTTAAGTGTCTATGTCTAATGGCCTGGAATATACATAATATAGTTTGAGTGAGTACATTGTTATTTTGAAATCAATACATAAAGAAACACACCTAAAAGTTCACAAGTAAAGGCCACCATTGCAATCATAAAACTGAACAAGACAAAATAATACATGAATTTGAAATCCTTCTTTCCCGAGTCAATTGAGTTCAACAAAAGACAAGAGAGTGTTACAGCACTGAACATTATATAACCATGTTACATGAATAGTGATAGAATAAAACAGCTTATCGCAAACCGTACCAAACAATATTACAAAGGACTCGAACAAACTAAAGCAATAAGGACAACCAGCGCCGTAACTACACTGAGGCCAGGCGAGGCAGGTGCCTCGCCTAAACTTTGCGGACCAAACATTTTTTTGTTATTAATACATACGTGTAATAAAATATCCCTGAATATATTTAAAGTAAAATGTCTCAAATTGTCGCATGTAATAAACAATGATACAATTTATTCTGAGGCACTATGGTTATCTAGTATGCAGCGCCGTAACTACACTGCAGCTGCCTCGGCTAAAATTTGCACACCTAACCTTTTGGTGGAAAATTTGTCTTCAACTTAAATGTAAAATAAAATGTCTGAATAACAATAAATATTACAAGCTGTAGCAAGTTATAAACAAAGAGTGCAAATTGAGGCACTAGATTTTCACCTTAATGGTAGAATACATAGTGCAAATTGAGGCACTAGATTTGCACCTTACTGGTAGTATACATAGTGCAACTTGAGGCACTAGATTTTCACCTTACTGGTAGTATACCTAGTGCAACTTGAGGCACTAGATTTGCTTCTTACTGGTAGTATATATAGTGCGACTTGAGGCACTAGATTTTCACCTTACTGGTAGTATACATAGTGCAACTTGAGGCACTAGATTTTCACCTTACTGGTAGTATACCTAGTGCAACTTGAGGCACTAGATTTGCTCCTTAATGGTAGTATATATAGTGCGACTTGAGGCACTAGATTTTCACCTTACTGGTAGTATACCTAGTGCAACTCGAGGCACTAGATTTGCACCTTAATGGTAGTATATATAGTGCGACTTGAGGCACTAGATTTTCACCTTACTGGTAGTATACCTAGTGCAACTCGAGGCACTAGATTTGCACCTTAATGGTAGTATATATAGTGCGACTTGAGGCACTAGATGTGCACCTTATTGGTAGTATACATAGTGCAACTTGAGGCACTAGATTTGCACCTTAATGGTAATGTACCTAGTGCAACTTGAGGCACTAGATTTGCACCTTTATGGTAGTATTCCGGACAGTTTCCCTTTATTAAATAAAGAAAGAAAGTGGCACCGGCACACCCTCCCCTTAATATCGCCAAAATACAGGTCAATGTTCTGTGAGTAAAAATTGTTAATATGCCAATTTTCGCTCGCTAGCTCACATGGTACTGTTTACAATCAATTTAATAATGAGGTTGGCTACACAATTAAGAGTATAAGCATGTGCATATAAGTATTTTCTTCTTTGAGCTCTTGTTTGCTATGAATTTCTTGATGTTCCGTTTCAATACCAAAACAAGGGCCCAAAGAATGTATAGTCCAGCTAGGGTAATCTGACAGTGACGTCATCGTTATGGGTACCCAAAAGATTACACCATTGCTTAAATTGGTAGAGTTTAAATTGGTATTGAACTGTTAGTATAATCCTTTATACTTGTTTTTACACCGTACTAGTGGATTGTTCCACTGCGTCACTGGATTTTTATCCTAACTGGACTGTAGCAGATGAATTTGTTGTTTTAAATTCCCATGGAGCATGACATTGATCCCTTAATCTACTTGCATTTAAATCGTTTAAGCATCCCCTTAACACAAATGTGCAGCCTATGAGTTTGTAGGATATGATGATGAAAGGTGTCTCGAATAGAAAAACCATCCTGTCGCAAATGGTTCTCTTCAGAAAATAATGCTTTTTCGAGCTGGCTTCGCCTTCACAACAGTTGTATCAGTGACTATTATCAATTAGAAAAATAGTTTCTATAAGCTACATAGATAAATCTATAAGTGAATACTATCAAATACAGAATATGTTTTGGTATGGTGTTCAAATAATATGAATAATGTTTGTCTAGCTCGCTTAGCTATTCTGCTTTTCTGATGATGTCAATGTTGAAAGTGTATTCGGTGGTTAAATAGCGTGCTTTCAGAAACGTTCTAGGTTAACAAATAACCACTGCATTGTCATAACTGAGGATTTCATCGGGCGCAAACGTACCCCTTTTACACTAATTTAAGTGGTCCTTGTTAGGAGTGCAATGTTTTACATTTGTAAATAAATTCGGCTCGCTTCGCTCGCCAAATGAATAGAACACATATTTAAGAAGGTCATGTAGAGAGTAGTTTGTGCTACCTGAAACTCAGATAAATCATGATCTTTTCGCTTGCCAAGTAACTACTCGTTTGAAATATCACGTAGAGAACTAGTTTGCATGACATGCAACTTGGAGAAACAGTGCATTTTCTTTGGCTCGCTTTGCTTGTCACCTAACATCAATCTTTCATAAGTTCGTGTAGAGAACGAATTTATGTGGCATGCATCTCAGGTAAAAAATGCGAGGATTGATCATACCATTTAGAGAATGAGTTTGTGTGAGCTAGGGCAAAGCATGCATCTTTAAGGAATAAGTTTGTGCTGAAAAATATTGCATTTTTCCGCCTCGCTTCGCTCACCAAATACCGAATACCCATTAATAATATCATGTAGACAACGATTTTCGTGGGGGGAGGCTCGTACAAATATTTTTTCTCTGGCTCGCTTCGCTTGCCAATAATTTATCACCATTCAATATCATGTAGATAACGAAATATGTGGGCTGATACAAATAGTGTACTTTTGTGGCTCGCTTCGCTCGCCAAATAATTTATGAGCATTAATTAATAATATCATGTAGAAAAAACATTTTTTGTGGACTCGACCAAATAGTGCATATTTGCAATAAATTATGCGATTATTAATATCATATAGAGAAGAAATTTGTGTCAGCTTCCACAAATAGTCCCTTTTTCTGGCTCGCTTCGCTCGCAAAATACATTGTAAATATTCAAAATAGCAGGTACAGAACGAATTTGGACGACTCCTCCTGTAAATACCCCGTCACCCAATCAAGACCCGATTTTGCAACCCTTTGGAAAATTCCTAGTTACGGTCCTGTCCAGCCCTAAGACTGCCTCGTCTAAAATTCGTGTGTGGGTACGGCACTGACAACCATCGAATACGACTACTCGGTACCAATAGTGAAACATCACAATGAAAAAATATTATCCACTTGTTTCAGTAGATGTATTATATCACAACTAGTAGCTTTACTTATATAATATATACACAAAGAGGAAACGAAGGTTTGCGTGATTCTACAATAAAACAATGAGTTAAGCCGAACAACTTCTTAGCGTAACCAGTAGAAGTACTTTGGGCTAAAGTGCCAAATTTGCTTCATTTCGAAAACACGTTTAGTTAAAATTATAAATATGTTCTGGGGACACCATATGTTATCATAGTGTCTTAAAATGCTCTTCGTTACAAGAGGAAATAAATATTATATCTAAAAAAAAAGGTATGAGGAAATCGGACTGGGAAGGCAGCAATCAACTCAACCAGCCGAGCACAGAAACCAGCAACACCACAGCACAACCAAACCGAGCAACTCCTATACATAGGCCAAAAAATGGTTAAAAGTCCACGTTTTCGTCGCAAAAAATAGGATTACCCAATTTTACTAAGAAATTACAAAATAGCGGTGATCCCAAGCGACCGAATGAAACGCAGCCAAGACCCGACCGAGTTGGACAAGTCGTAGTTGGGCCATTTATGAAAACGCATTACATGGCACAGTTAAGTTATTTTTAAAACACAATTACTAGGTTACCTATCTGCAAACATTTAGTATCATGGGAAGTTGAGTTCAAAAGGTGGAAACACCATAAGATGGCAAAAAGAAATACAGCCTCCATTTGGTTTGTAAACAAAACAACAATAATAAATGTGATGACTATGAGAAACATTAATTAACGCACAATTGAAATCAAGTGCCTATGGGGGTAAGTTTTAAAGGATGTTCCTTTATTATTGGGTGGTATGTTTTGATAACATTTTCCGAAACAAGAACAGTCTTGTCTTTCTTGAGTCTTTCTTACGACATATTCTTGATATTTTCTTGATATTTTCATGTTTTGTCAACACCTAAGCCGATTCAATGACAATGATGAGAATGACAATTCTTTATTTGATATCGGCCACCAGCCCATAACAATAATATAAACATATTTACAGAACAAACATAGACTCAAATATAGTCTTTAGGAATGGTACACCATTGAGTGTTTTTATGATACCTTAAAATAGTAAATATGCTAGCTATCAATACATAAACAAAGTCGTTTTTGTCTGGTATTGGTGTACAGACATATCGTAGGTTTGTCTGTTTTAATTAATCACAATAATTATCTAAATCTTTTCAAATCTGAGTTGTAAGACATCGATCATGGCAATATGTTTTCAATACCTGATGTATTCACGACATTACTAACACGAAATTGGAACACAATCTTACGAGCATCTGGTCACGTGGTTCTATACCAGTTGTATGAGTATCCCGCTCTACACCGGACGTCATTGATTTAACTTCCTGTATTTTTGTTGTTTGAAATACAAATAATGCATTATGACCTAATGGGAATAATGTTAACAAATCAATAACAGTATTAATCTTATACATTATGGTTTGTTATGGTAATCCAGTGGACAATGTAGATCAATCAATAAAATGGATTATTGCTTTTAAAGATACAAGGAAAATCTATAAGAATAATCGTCCGTGAAGATTATTAAAGTTTTAGTTATTCGACCGTAAAGCTAACAGGACATACAAAGTCGTAAATTACAAATAATAACACCATACATGTAGATCTCCCGGTGACGAATGTACTGTAATTCAACATTTTGATCAATTATCGTAAAACGTTGTATAGATTATAGATTATATTATATATAACACTTTTACAAGCTTGGCGAATTTGACAGGAACCTTAACGTTTGATTAGCATAAATTAGCAGTCGATATCTTGTCTGTATTAATAAACTCGGTTATGTGTTTTCATAATCGGGGAGTATCACGAAGACGCTCGATGTAATACTAACACAAATTTGAAATACCGACATTGCACGATTTGTTTGCGGAAATTTTTATATTCAGAGCAAGAACCATGTAATATATTCCTGAATAACGGTCAGGGTCAGGTCAAATTTGCCAAGCTGGACATGTTTGTCGAATTTCAATTATTTGTTGATGGAATGTTTGGTAAAGGGACGTTTATCCACCTTTTAATCTCAATTGATCTTCTGTATAATATACAATACAAGTTATATAGTTGCTTTATATTATAAACAAATGTACTAATACAATTGTTATAGGTACATTTTTATTGCTGGTCAATGCATATTATACCGGTAAAACTGTAAACTAAAAAAGTCTTTACTGGACAGAAATTTAAACGACACTATTTGACCTGTTTTATAAATTAGTGACGGAGGAATGGAATTCGAATATTTGGGATAATTGATCTAGTTTTAGTCATTTGAATACGGCAACCATTTAAAGGTATGGTTTTATCATATTTATAAATGTTTTCGATGGTAAAATGTGAGAGATTGATATCGTTTATTGCAATTGTTTTAAGAATATTGTTGTTCGGTTCTAAAGTATTCATAATAGATTAGCCAACTGCGATATTCTAAATGCTGGTGAAATAGACCCCTATAACCTGGATTACTCCAATGTTAAAAATACATTTACTCCCGATTGGTTGTGATTGTGCTTTATCTATAGCGTTGCACACTAAATCCATAACCATGATGTGCGATAAGCAAATAGTTGGATATATATTCTTTGTCATGGTGAGTTGTTTTCATCTGTATGTTTAAAATAAGCGTAAATGGATAACTTATAAACAGTGGATGCATTATATATAGCTTGACCAGATTTAGTAGGCACTCATTAAACTTCGGAAGCGTGTATTATTTTCCGTAAGTGTAGTCGGTACCTATCGGAAATATTTGGTTATTTTTGCACAGACTTTGTCCGAAATATGCACGGAATATGACCGGAGTGCCTACTAAATGTGGTCAAGCTATACGCCAAGTATGTTGTGATGGTTTCAAGCATATATATATCTATAGTCATGTACGGATTAGTTAGGCAAAATTGGTTACTGGTGTAATCTTCTTCTTCTTCCACTTCCCGGTCACCATCAACAGGTCGAGGATTTTGCCAGTGCTTGCGCAAAAAGAAAAACAAGTATAAAAATATAGATAAAAGTATGAAATAAGAAAAGATTAGTTAACATATACGGTCAATTTCATCGTGATAATCACTGAAAAAACGTGCAGATACTAGAACGAACTACCTCTGAGGTTCGTACCAAACGTTCCTTTTTTCTCATTATGATAGGCGCAGTACTAGACGTGTGGTCTGTAATCTGTGTAAATTAGATTTTTACAATCGGGGTGCTAAAATATTGACAATCAGTGAATAACTCATTCTTATTATGCTTTATACATTGGGCATATATTATAGAAGTGGTACATAAAGTCAATGGACAGTTATAACAGGTCAATTGCAGTTGTGTAATCTACTGACTTTTAGTGTTAAGGTAAGTCATCTGTGACAATACTTATCGTGTAGACAATTATTGGTGTAATTCGTGAAAGGTGTCCGAATATTTTCTTTACAAGTTTAGCAATAATTAAATAAGCATAACAAAGGGTTTTTTAAACTAAAAATTGTGATAGTCGTGACATTTAGCATAAAAACGAACAATAAAATGCGACCCAAAGTATTTTGCTTTCGCAATATCGAGTGACTTATAAGACGTACTTATAAGTCGGATACATATTTCTAATCTACATCACAATGTGCTCCTTGTGAGGCTATTTTCATAAATATCGGAAAGTGTAATGTTGACCAAACTGAAGGTGAAAGAGCTTGTTTTACCATAAGCAGTAAGAGAAAAGAGTAATTTTCGGACACTTTTTTCTTTGTTTTCGCAAAATACTGATTTTGTACTCACGAACTTCTCATTATACTGTTCTAAGCCAGCGATAAATATACATGTATAGCGTATAATCCTGATCCCTGTTTGACTTATTGGGATACTGTACACTTCAACTTGAATGACTTATTGCCCGCAAAAGGATCTGAGATTTCCAAATACTGTATGACTTAGTGAGGGACTATACAATTCACCGTATACGACTTATTGCGATAACCGTAAGTTGTCTCGTATAAACACAAGGGCTGTAACGGTATACCGCGGTATACGAAATACCGCGGACTTCAGTCCAACACGGTTCACGATACAAGACTTCTAAATTTCGGTACGGTTCGGTATAAGCTTTTTTAGAAGCAAAATAATATGCAGACAACGAAAACACCTGACAGCCTTCTGATTATGTATCATAACCATGTATCACTCATTTTAATTGTATTGTGATATGCTTCATATTGTCTACACTTAAAATAGTTGATAGGCACATAATATTTGCTGTTATAGAATCCACAAATTCATTATTACTTAAAATAGAAGTATTTAAGCAGCTGCTAGATAATATTGTATCATACCGAAATATACCGAACCGTTAAAACAATGTCGGTATGTATCGTGAGGTGAGTGAACCGTTACACCCCTAATAAACACATGAAATCCAATCCATCTCGGTAAGGAATAAAATGCAAATCTCGCTTACAATCCTGATCTACATCATTCCTCGTACATTCATACGCTGAATTCCAAAACGTTCTACCTATTCCTATTACCGGACCTTAGATAAGTATGCTGTTTGTATTAGCTGGAATGTTATTTCGACGATTCTAATTACGAATGCTTTAACAAATGGTTTCATTGTACATGGTAAATCTTTAAGAAACCTCACAGTGTTTTGTTCATTTTGATGGTTTGTATAAGTTTTCTTGAAATGTCCTTTGTCGTGGGTACGGTTAGCAAGTTCTTTATCTGTCTTTGTGTGAGTGGATAGACACTTCCGTCACTGCTTCACAGTATTTATGTTTATGAACATTTGGTCATACTGTATATAGCTTGGCTATTTTGACCTGAGCCTGACCTTTATGCAAGAATATATTACATGGTTCTTGCTTGGAATATATCAATTTTCGTAAGCAAATCGTACAATATCGGTATTTCAGATTTGTGTTTGTACTATATCTCGAGCGTCTTCGTGATACTCCCCGATTATGAAAACATACACTCGGTGTTGAAAACGTAGAAAATATCCGACTGTTAAATCATGCTAATCGATAGGTTAGGTTCATGTCAAAATGGTCAAGCTATAACTATACCAAAAATTAAAGTGGGCAGATATTTGCAGCATTACATTAATTTTATATTTGCAGATATAGACGATGGGAACGTTTGTAGGACATCTTGATGAAGGAATCATATTTATTGTATCAGCATGCTGGTGGTTGTGGAATATATGGAAACATGTTACCATGGTAACGTATTTCTAACACATTTGTTATCATGTCATAGCGTTCAATATTTTGCCAACCAAGAATTCAAGAAAGTCATTGTTGAATGCGTTTCTCATGGCAAATGCTAATTTAACAACATGCGTTTAAAAAGCTCCAAATCAAAAGTTACATGGACTATGATTATACAAACTTTTTTACCCTATCGCAAACCCACGTGACTTGCGGCAACACTCGTACATATTAAAAAGTAGTTGAGGGGGATATAACCCCTTCAGGGCTTATATGAAGATTCCAAACATACAAGAAGGTAATATTCAAGAAGGCATACATGTGAATACAATTATTAAGGACATAAACAGTGATACCTGGGCAAAAGTAGATACAAACGTGATACAGGAAGACAAAGATATAAATGTACTGACCAAAATGAACGATTTAACACGTAACCCAATGGATAACGTAAATGCAAAATGTGCCATTCTTTGTGTACTCGTGTGAATACACAAATGTAGTTGAGGTGTCAATAGACCTACTCCACTAATCTGTAGGTACAAATAGAGTTTTACCGTTATAATCCTTGAGCCTATTGAATATTCATACCTGGGGGGTCAGTTGTGTTTGCATATGAATGCAAAACCAGTATAACTAGGCCAGATTTGTTTGTACCTACATGTGAATTAAGGGAAAACCACCTTGCACAGAGTTCCGGGTATCAACTAAGTATTGGTTTATTTTAACAGAGAACGGATCACAAAGGAGACTACATGTCAAGGATATCATACACTTCAACGATAAAAGGCAAAGTTGTACCGATAGAAATACTGTTGAAGATTATATTTCCATTTGTGGGTAAGTATATGTAGCTGGATAAAAGCAATTTGCCAGTCTTTCTTATAGTACAATCATTGATGACGTACACTTTGAGAAGTAATTCATATTTAATATAAACGTTAAGACTGTAAGGTTCGTCTCTTAAAACGCACAGGAATAGCACATGTATATTACTTTAGTACTATTGGGACGATAGTCACCTGTAAATTTTATTTACATGTTATTGTTTTATACCTTAATGTAGTAAAATTTAAATCACGGCTTATTACCAGTAAATAATGGCACTAAAAAACATTGAATTTGGCGTACACGTATATTAATTTTTGTGTACCAAATAACAAGGCGTAAACAATTTGTGTTTCCGTATTTACATTTCCCCGGATTTATATCTTGATATCACGAATTTATTTTTATTTTGAGTACGATATAAATTGCAGCATTTGTGGCGGAAATCATAGTTGCTGGAAACACGTTTATAAGAGATGACCACTTCACCAGCTTAAACAATCTACAGCATATGACCATATTTATGTTATTTACAATACATGGAGTGGTGGATATCCTCGGATATTTTCTACCAAAACTATTTGACGGGTTACGGTACTTGAGCTTCAGCGTAGCATGGCTTTGGTAAGATCTGCAGCCCTTTCACACAGTAGCACTTTTTTATGCTTCCGTAGTTAATTGCTTCACGGCCAAATATACTAACCAAATATATTATACAGCCTTGACTACATCCGACAGGACGTTGTTCGGACTATACCAACTTCATATATCTACTTTTATATTTTATTTTACGAAATCGTAAAAAGGGTATTTATTGCCAATGCAATATGTTATGTGGCTTTTTGAAAATGTTAACAAAAACAATACATATGTATTCAAATAAAATAAAATGTGCCGTGCCGTGCTACAGCTTCATGTTAATTGACTGTAGTAGTGCCACCAAATTATGTACTGAAAACCATTTATTATTTCTATTGTTTGTGCAATGGTTTAATGTAGTGTTATACTTGTATACATATTCCAGGTTTGGAACGACGTTTTATTATCATAGTATGCCAAATATGGGCCGAGAAGAGGTCGAAAACACTATACACAGGTAAAGCTGTATATTGTATTCATATTGCATGGCAATATATTTTTACACTAAAAAAGCGAATTTCCACATTTTTTCAAAATTTACCTAGTATAACCACAGGTATTTTGTTTCAAATTATCTGAGAATATTTTATACAAAAAGAAGGTAGTACAGTGGCAATGTTTAGTTGCAACGGATATGTTTTCGCAGGAACTGGTAGCAGTGTTTGCTGTGACAACTATGGAAACACTTGGTACCAGTCTCCACACCATAACGTTTGTGCTTTAACATGTTTAGAACGTGATGCTCAAATCTGCAACAATAAGTACTTGTCCAATTCTGAAACCATGTGCCAATGGTATGAACTATACATGTATATTAAAGAAGATAAAGTTATGATAGTACAAGCATGATATAAATACATTGTGTTATGTTTCAGACTGTGTATTCCACTCATAATGGGGACGGGTATATGTGCAGCAATCGAGTGTATATGGCGACACTCCGTCTATCCACAGGTGATCCGAAGTTTTTGTGTTCTCACTCTTGGAACTTGGTTCACCTTTTCATCATTTGTGTTATTTCAGCCATATCCATTTCCAGGTAATTTTGCAGCTTACTTCATAACAATAATAAATCTTCAAAAAATATTTCCCTAAAATTATACGAATATGCAATATAAACGAGAGGACAATGGTTGCCATGTATCGCTCCCTGTGCACACTGATCAAGTAGAAAAAATTTCAAACTGTGCATTGGTTTCGATTTGCAGCATGGATTCAAGAAAACGACACATTGGTAATATTTTACTATACATAAAATGTAACCAGTACTTTCAGGTAAAACTCTGGTGAGTAGGATTGGAGAAAAGAGCAAACGTCATCATAGCGCGTCTGTAATTATGTGCTTATAAATGTGATGGAAATGATCTATACTTGCAGGCGGCAACGAAAATCCAGCTTGGGACCAATCAGATGAAAGCAATGTTCATTTTATAGTTGTTGCATTTGGAATAAACCTGAATATAAATGTGACATTCATCGTTTTCTCCGTCATAATTCTTACCATTATCAAACATTTCTGCGCATGTGCGAGATCAACAGGAAGTTACGTCACAGAAGATTGCAAGTACAGACTTTTGGATTCGGCGGACGATGTTATTTTAGCGGATGACAGTCTGTGATTTATTTTACTGTTGTATAATTATAAACTATCTATTTGAACTGTGATTAAGTTGTAAGAAATCTTGATGAGATATATATGTTGTATGCAGTTGCAATAAATTATAAATGATTATATTAAACCTTATGAATTGTATTTTTGTTAAACAATGTTTCTGATGTTCTGTGCTCGGCAGGTTAGGTTGGGTGCTACCTTCCCTGTCTGATTTCACCATACCTTTTTAGAATGTACAGGTATTCCGGCGTTAGCATAAGTAATGTGATGTTCGTGGTACAAAGTGTAATAAACCTTCTAAAGTGCAATATTTCAGACAATTTCAGTGTTAAAATCCTGACATAACTTCGAGTTCCAGGTAATTGTGCTGATTACTTCAACTGAGTTCATGAACTCGAACACTGAGAAGCTCCGGACAAAATATGTTCCACGACTTTAGCGACTTATAAAGGCACAATGTCCATGGATAGAACACTTCATGAACATATCTATAAACGGGCACCAAAATTGGAAAAAGACGCCAAAAAGCGAAATCTGTAATGGACCATGCACATAGGTTCTACAGTACACGATTTAAAAGAAAGTATTGCTTGGCCAATGTGACACGAGCCTGACCTTTTGATTAGCATAATTTAACAGTTGATATATTGCCTACGTTTATAAAACCGATTGAATGTTTTCATAATCGGGGAGTATCACGAAAACGCTCGAGATGTAATACAAACACAAATATAAAATACCGATATCGCACGATTTGCTTGCGGAAATTGATATATTCAAAGCAAGAACTTTGTAATATATTCTTGCATAAAGGTCAGGTTCAGGTCAATATAGCCGAGCTATAACAACGTTGATGTAACTAACGAAACTGTCAATCGAATCAATAGAGGAAAGAGAGGAAATCGTGTAGACATACATAGTTTGCACAACTTCCCTTAGTACAATAATAAACTTTACTCAACCAGACATCTACCCTAAAGTACTACTTCTTACAAGTTAGCACATGCATAACAAAATCATTGACTTCTTTTGTCATTCGCTGGTAAACGTATCATTTTATGGTGTTTATTTACAATAACAATATTTTGTATAACTTCATAGTGTTTATTTCCTATTTTAGTATTTTATATAACTTCCCCTCTTTTATTGTTGCTGTTTGCCCCTATTGCTTGAAGAGCAACATTTTAAATTAGGTCACTATGCGGTTATAACTTGTTTGGTCGTTGGCATATTCTGGAGCAATATGCATCTAGAAATATGTAATGTTATTTCCCGCCCCATTCCTACCTTGTCCATTATTTTAAACTATGTCAATTCGTAGTTGTGCCTCTTTATGTCGCATTAATAGTCCATGTCCCAGGTCTTGAAAATTGAAGATCCATTACCAAAGAGGTGAACAGATCCAACAATGATTTTCGGTTAGCTTGATATCTAAGCTGTCCGAAATCAGTTGATGGACTTGCGGGACATTTTGCCAAATGACCTTTTGGCGGCCATCTTTAAAGATGGCCGTCGATATTTTAAGCAATCAGAGGGTTTAGGAAAACTTCGATTATTCCTCACTCACAAGGGCTATTGTCTTCTGATTTGTCTTAAAATGTTTGCAATTGAAATGTGCATATAGCAATATATAAATATAAATAATATGATGTGGTAATTAATTAATAATTATTGATTTTTTAAGGAAATTATGATATTTTTCGATTTTTGTCGTTAATTGTTCTCTTTCAAATCGGATCTGAGAGTGTATTTGACCATTTGTTGATTGTTATATGCAGAGGAGGGTTCTAGGCGTCCATAATAAACATTACATCGACAGATCTTCATTTAAAAATCCTTCATGAGCCCGAAATATTTGATACCTTAAAGTTTAATAATAGTCCTGTATATAAATGGGATATTTAGGTTTGACACAATATTGGATTGAATAGTAAATATTTTTTGGTTTTCTGTAAGGGAATTCATTGTAATTGAAGAATATGAATAATGCCCAGCTGGCATCATTGAGCATTTTGTGACAATCAAGATGGCGTCCAAGATGGCCGCCAAAATTCAGAAAAACAATCAGAGGTGCAAGAAATTAGGATCAAATCGCCTTTTTGCAGATTGGTTGTAGTTTAAATGTTTTAAACATAATAATTTATTTATATTAAATATTATTGATTGAGTTAGTGAATGTAAAAAGGCATTCGTGATGGCTGAATCAACATGGTGGCTAAAATGACAAGACTGTTAGGAAAATAATTTGTTTTTATCACAATTTAAGTTGAAGTGGTGTATAATAAATGATTGAACTGTAATTTGTTATAAATGCTCCAAGAAATCTTTGAGTTTTAAGCATTGAACCATTAGCTGATTCAAAATGGCTTCCAAAATGGCTTCCAAAATCAATTACATATTGTGTGAGTGGTCCAAAGAAGTTACAAATTGATACTTGTATAAAATATAACATTATATCTATTTGGTGATCGACCTACCCCGTTTAAAATGGTATCAATGAAGGCTGAAATCATAATTGTGACAAAATGGCCACCGCATACAGGTATGTCAAACTCAAAAAGTGCATTAAAACATGTATCGTAATGGAATGTGTTGATGTAAATACTGCTATAGGTTAAAAATATAGATCTACTGTATCATTAGAACACTTTATGAGCAGTATATTTGATATGACTTCTAAGATGGTTGCCAACCATGTATGTTCAAATGGGAGTGGTATTCAATACTGATCTTATCTAACAGTTTTGGAGAATAAGGATAGCCACATAGTCTCATCGCTTGTAACTGACCAAGTGTTGACTATGGTGTTATCTGGTTGGCTGTCCTTATCCTTAAGTCAAGTACCATCAATATTGTGAACCACCGGTACTGATTGTCTAATTTGTGTTCGGTTGGTAACGTGGTATGGTATATGTATAAGATATTTTTCATACATAGTTATACATGTTTTATTTACACATTGCCGTCAAAGAATAGATCATCTGCACATACATCAAACTCGACGCATACACCGAGTTCACAGTAGCACCATTCATATGCCACGGAAGCGATCCGCTCGCCATTACACTAATCTACAGATCACCCAGCAGCAACCAAGCTTTTTATGAAGTCAACCACCTCCACCCTGCCTACAACATCGACAAAATGGCTTACAGGTAGCATCAACTTACCAGATATCGACTTGGAAACTGGCATGATTACAGACAACACCTACCATCGCCATACTTGCTTAATATTTATAGACACGGTCACAGAAACAAGCTCAGAACAATTTTTCATCTTCACGATAGGGGTAAACAACAAAAGTATCCCCTGTATAACCAGTACAGCACTATCTTGGGTTAGCGACCATAGCGCTGCATTCATAGTGGCGAGGACCACAGCGGCAAGATGGAATATCCCGGCAAGAACGACACTTTTGTGGAAGAAGGCTGATATTAACATCATAAGCATGGTGCAGGGCGTCAGCATTGACCTTGCATAGCACTTTTACATACCACTGATATTGACACATTATGAATGTTATTTCAGAGACTATGCCAACGTACCATATAAAATTACAAACCCATAAACGATCCCAGGTATTTCCAACCATTGTTAGTAGTAATCAGAAAAGTCAAACGTCTATAATAAAGAAGTGGGCATTCCGCACAACTTCAGTATAGACAAACTGGATACCAACAGCCAAGCACGCGACAAGGTCCTGAACTAAGCGTTGCGCATGATGACTGGTGCTTCGAAGTCTTCACCGATTGAATTCATGGAAAAGTTCATTGGTATCCAGCCATTATACAAACGAAGGCAAGCCAAAGTCATGCTTCAAGTGGAGAAGTTCAGATCAATACCGAACCACCAAATGGCAACAAGATTGGCTGGATTTACCAAAAAATCGGAGCAAGCGAAGCAGCTTTGTACATGAAACCAAGAAGTTAGACAAAGAATTTGCACCTGATTTGACCATAGCAAGTACACCTCTTGTCAGGGATGATATAGTCAACCCATTAGCAAATGATCTGTCTGCAGTAACTGTGAGACTCCAAGTCCCTCAACTCGAGCCAGGCAAGCAAGATGATGAATGTGTTCGAAGGAGCCTGACACTAGCCATGATAACTTGATACGCCAAGAATACCCTCCTGAGATATGGACCCATGTCTATACTGATGACAACAAAAGACCAGAACTAGCCAAAATACTACATAACCTTAGTACTCACTGCAAACTAGCCCTACAGTGGATTCCTGCCAACTGTGGAATGCCTGGGAATGAAACAGCAGATGAATTGGCAAAACTGGGAGCACAGTCAGAACAACCGCCAGTAGATGTGAGATATAAAGAGATAAAGAGATATAAAGATGCTGGTCCCTACCATCGCCTTAACAGGTCAGAACAAGCGATTATGGTACAAATACGCTCAGGGCACAACAGGCTGAACCATCACATGTACCGGAAGTACAAATTGGTGCCGTCTCCGATCTGTCCATGCGGGGAAAAAGAACAAACTGTCGATCATGTCCTCCAAAAATGCAGAGGACACAACCAGGATCGAACTGCAACGTGGCCCACAGACACAACTCTCCAAGAAAAGCTCTATGGAGACGCTGATGATCTGCGGAAGACCAGAAAGTTCATCGCAGACACTGGGATGATAGTGTAAGACGAACGACTGAGGTGAGGTGAGGTGAGGACAAACTGGATGTGAGAAAGAATACAACTGGTCACGGTACGCATGAAGCAAAGATTCCAAACAACATCCACACAAGTTTTTGGAATACTATACTCCCTTCAGACTAGAGCGTCACACCCATCATCAAAACTAGAGACCAATTTATAGCGACCTAACAACTACTGGTCCATCTCAACCAAGTCTGCGTGAAGTGAACTGGTCGAGCTCACACCGTTACTTCAAAGCCAGATCATGGCCCTTCTTGACACGTTTTAGATACTAGCTGACTAACAACAAGGTTCAGAAAGATATCCACTGAGAGTCAGCTGCATTCCATAACCAACTACAACTGTTACCTAGATGGTGGAGATCAGATTAGCCCGTCATTCGGGACTTCAACAAATCCTTCGGTCTAAGGAGAGGAGAGGCAAGCCGGCAAACTGAATTATTACAATATCAGTGGAACCTGCTGGGCAGGATTAGTACTAGCATAATTCTTGCAATCAGAACACAACATGAACTGGTCGGAGAACAGTCCACCAACACAGCACCAGTCATCAGCCATTGGACAACTTTTTCTGTTGTATATCTACAACCTTCTAATTCATGCAACATCTACTCACCATCTGCTTGCTGACAACAACCACTTGAACAGGGTAATTACTAAAGAAAATGCTTAAGGCTAACAAGATGACATTGACAGACTACAACAATGAATGAAAGGGTCCATGGTTCATGTCATTTAATCCTTACAAGTATATGGTCACCCGCATCACTAGGAAGAGCACTCGTGTTGAGACTCCGCTTTTCATCCACAACAGCATGACACGTTACAAGTTGTGGCAGAGATAAGTACATCGGGGTATACATAGATGAGGTCTCCTTGAGTACCAATGTTGCTACCATTGTGAAGAAAGCTAACAACAGCATCGCCTTCTTCTGGACAAACTTGACCCACTATCGAAACAGATTAGAGTACGATGTTACCAGACACCTGTCAAATCAATCCTTGAATACGCAAATTCGGCAAAGGGTCAACCAGGGCAAATATTTGTCAGCTAGAGGCAGTTCAGCATATTGGACGCAATTCGTCAAAAGGTACTTTAGCACAACAAGCAACATCAGGCAGATCATTGGTGACTTTGGTTGGAAACTCTAGAACCAGATTTATGAGCATTGTCGACAGCGATTATGCCTTCTCGAGGGGTCTTATTTATAGTTGATAATCATGATTATTTGTTTTTAACAAAAATAACTCGCCGCTCACACGATCTTGTAATTGAATATCAATGGCACGATAATGCCCAAGAGGACGACCATATATACTATACAGAAAGAAGAATAATCTGCAATTTATTCACCACTTATGTAATGTAAAGTGGCCATCTTTGCTGCCGTTTTGAAGTTAAACCATAATGCATGTCTGATAAATATAATGTTTAATACAAATAAAAACTATTCGAACATACTATACGATTTTAATAAAATATGCTTATTCAGCAATTATGATGGCCATTACAGCCGGTAGTTGATTTCTTAGTATGCTATCTTAAATAATTTCAAACAATAAATAATGCTTTGCTTGAATAGATACTATGTTTAACATCTACCTAACTGCCAATTAGCAACAATAGTAATTTATGTAACTAATCGCTTGCACCACCGACATATTTCCTGATTTTGGCGGCCATCTTGGACGCCATTTTGAATAAGGCAACGGGTAAATTGAATCGAATCGAACTTTTATTTGAATGTTAGTTAACTACTTTAATTCCGATATCAACAAAAATCATTTCAATAAATGTTTTAATAGAATATATCAATATGTCAATTATTGCGGCCGTTGTAACCGCCATTTTTATTTCAGCCGATATGGATGCCATCCCACAATATTTTAATCGACGAATAACAATAGATATAATATAAATACATGTGTTAAAAACATTTTAACTACAACCAATCGGGAAAAAAGAAATTTGTAACTAATTTCTGGCATCTCTGATTGTTTTTCTGATTTTGGCGGCCATTTTGGACACCATTTTGATTTTCACAAAATGCTCAATGATGACAGCTGGTCATCATTCAGATTCTTCAATAGCAACATATTCTCTAACAGAAAACCAAAAAATATTCACTGTACAATCCAATGTTGGGTCTAACCTAAATATCCCATTTATAGACAGGACTATTATTAAACTTTAAGGTTTCCAATATTCCGGGCTCATGAAGGATTTTTAAACGAAAATCTGTCAATGTAATGTTTATAATGGACGCCTAGAACCCTCCTCTGCATATAACAATCAACAAATGGTCAAATACACACTCAGATCAGATTTAAAAGAGAAAAATAAACGACAAAAATCGAAAAATATCATAATTTCCTTAAAAAATCAATAATTATTAATTAATAACCACATTATATTATTTATATTAATATATTGCTATATGTACATTTCAATTGCGAACATTTTAAGATAAATCACAAGACGATAGCCCTTGTGAGTGAGGAATAATCGAAGTTTTCCTAAAACCTCTGATTGCTTAAAATATCGACGGCCATCTTTAAAGATGGCCGCCAAAAGGTCATTTGGCAAAATGTCCCGCAAGTCCATCAACTGATTTCGGACAGCTTAGATATCAAGCTAACCGAAAATCATTGTTGGATCTGTTCACCAATTTGGTAATGGATTTCGGTCTGTCACATGGACTATAAAGTTAGGACACTGTTCTTAGCATGGTGGTAGTATTTCATTCGGTCGCCATTTTGGCATGGGTTCGTGCGGCTGGGTTGCCGTGCAGCGGGGCCTTGAAGAACTTGGTCGGGTCGTTGCTATTGTTTCTTTGGTTTATATGTGGGCATTGCTCAGTGTAGTTGTGTTATGATGTTTCTGATTTCTGTGATCGGCTGGTTAGATTGAGTGCTTCCTTTCCTGTCTGATTTCATGATACCTTTTGTCATAGCGTTTATTAATCTCAAATTTTTGTATTAAAGTGTATATACCTATATCGGAACATATTTTTTTTAAATGTTTCAAAAACTGAAAAACAATTATGCTTTCATATCCATTTGATCATTTTTCGCTTCAGTTTTAACAGAAACTCTCCCTGTGATTTATCGGACATGCGAACTGTCCATTTTCATACGAAAGTGTTCTAGAACACCCTATGAAACTATAAGAATCGTATATTTTTCATCGATTGATACAAACTACACGGAACCAATCCGAAGTTTTAATTTGCAATTAAGGTAGTCTAGTTTCATACTTTATACGATGCAAGTAATTATTTTGACATTGAATGACTGTTAGAATATAGCTCTATACACTTTAAGTCATAGTGTGTATTTACAATATCAATAGCTGGTACAGCTTTGGTACAAGATTGATATCAACGGATTCAGAACACAATTACTAACACTACATGTGTCTCACTATATCTTATCAAATTGATTGCTCTAATATTTTATGAGTTTGATTCTTATTTAGCTTAATAGCATCGTTCTTGTCTTGAAAAGTGTTGGTTTACGTTCCATTTCATGCATGTCTTGCTTTTAAGAAACATAAGTGTGGTTTCTGTATCTTCTTAATGGTTTCATAGTAACCAATTGCTAGTTTCAAGGAAGTTAAATTCAACTGATAGTGTGATTACATGGTAGACGATTTAATTTTGTCTTAAATGCGTTTTCTCGAGTCAGGTTTTCTGAGAAATTGCTGCATATTACATAATTAAGTGATATACGCGCTAACGAAGTAAGCACGGTTATAGCACGGTTTTGTATATCTGATGGCTTTAATGGCGACAAAAACGTTTTCGTGCTTTGTATTTATGACATTCTTATCGACAAACTGTTAATGGTGACGTTGGTGTCGTCATCAGGAAGTGTTCTGTTGCACTTATCTTTGTCATAAAAATGACAACAAAAGCTGTTTCGATGAGTCCATAGACGTAAAAAATGCACATTCACTATTTAGATTGTCATACTAGACCGTAAATATGGTATTTTTAATAATTGTTTGAATATCATTCCGAAAGTTATGTTAGTATTATAATGTAAACTTAGTTAGAAAGTTGACATACGTGTTGTATTGTTGCTCCTTTTGTGACTTTATTCACTCGTATTCACTCATTCAGTCTTTCTTTTGAATACTAGTAAAAGTCATTAATTGTGTGGTTGCTGTAGTACCATCAATCATTCTTGTGTATATGCTCGAGATCTTACGGAGACTTTGTGTGAGAAGACGTATCTTATATCAAATGAAGGAGGCTGAAAAATAACTGCGGCTTATTCCCATATGAGCATTGTCATTGACGCAGCTAATCTACTATACTCGTCACACTGCCAGTACATTATCGTCGAGTGACAAACCTAATCAGAACTATCACTTACAATTATTTGGTTTTCTGCCATAGTGTATGACAAAATAATACAGTTATACGCTGGATTGATCAGTAGACAAGTAACGCCATTGTTAATCCTGTTTCAATAGTTGATATCCGGAACTCTGTGCAAGGTGGTTTTCCCCTAAATTTACATGTAGGTACGAACGAATTTGGCCTATTAGACTGATTTTGTATTCATATGCAAACGCAACTGACCACGTCTCTATTGTCCAGATATGAATATTCAAACGTCACAAGGATTATAACGGTAAAACTTTATTTGTACCTACAGATTAGTGGAGATCCGGAGTATGTCTATTATTGAGAATTCGCACCATTGATACACAATATAGTGTTACAATAGTTCTGTAGTAGTGACATGAAACATTCAAACTGGATAGTTTACCAAAGATCATATTGTTAACGTGTCTTTGTAAATAAACCCTGTACATATAAGGCATTAAGGTGCTTAGTGAATACTAAATTGCAGTTGTGATAACTGAATTGTATAATAATAGATATTTCTGTGAAAAGATTAAGAAGATAAAGTATAGAACCTGCCAGAAACCGAGATTTATTTCTAGAGGTAGGGGAAGTTTTATATATCGTTTTTATTGTTTATAACACCGTACTAGTAATTGTCTTAGATGTCTGTCATTGTACCTTACTAGTTTTCAGGTATTCATTGTCAACCAGTGTTTAGATGCTTAAAATATAATTTTGTTTCTTCATGGCTCGTCTTATACATAAATCATTGATATCTTTGACAGTCCTATGTAAATGATTGGTTACTAATGTACTGAGAATAAATCGCATGTTATTTACATATTGCACGTGCATTCACTTCCCTATTTGGTGTTATGTCATTCCCTACATTTTTAATATGATCTTTAACATTATTGAAGTATTGAAAGGTTCAAAGTATGTATATTAACAATATTCATATAAAATAAAAGCTCCGTCATACTAGTAACACATATAACTTATCTATTCGTATCACGTGATAATTTCACAGCTGATGTGGTTGAATATACAATCCTTGTTTGTGATTATCAATCTGATCATGGAGAAATTGAGGTTGAAGGAGACAACATCAATAAACATACGCCATGACGTCTCTTAAATTTGCATTCTGTTGAGTGAAAATGGCTTCATGATGACAATCCGAGATTTTAAATGTCTTATTATCCTGTTCATACCAAATAAGGCATAGAAAGTTATAAAAGCAACGAAATATTCAATAGCAGATGTCTAATTTCAAAGCAATAAGACACGCGATTCCAGCGAGAGTCTGAAACTGTACAGCCGTTCTCCTTGCGTTTCACAGTGGTTGTCCTATTTTTCCTACTTAATCTTTAACTCCATTGAATATATTGATCTACATTGTGCCTAAACACTTAGGATATTTTGCATGCCTGATGTTAATGACGATGCTTAGGTATATTTTCGTAATATTATCGAAGACATTAGTCGCAACATAACGATATAATATATACACAGACGACACTAATGACTTGTGGATGTGCAACTTACAAAACGTTCTGTCTAGGACCCTATGGCCGATAAAGCCATCCATAATACCGGTAATATGCATAAACACTTTTCTGTCCATCCATGAACAAAGAATATAATAAAAGGTATGAGGGAAGGTAGCATTCAACCCAACCAGCCGAGCACAGATATCCGAACGACACAACTACCCTGAGCAGTGCCCACAGAAACCCATGCCAAAACGGCGACAAAATGAGGCACAACAACCCCGGGGCGTGACCTAGGTTAAAACACTAAGGACAGTGACCTAACGTTATGCAACCTATTTAAAGCGGCACAACTACGACTTGATATAAGTCAAGATATATTCGAAGGCCACAGCTACGGACGATAAACATATCGATGCAGTTTAAGACCATGATCAACCAATTATTCGTTTGCTCCAAACACAACCAAGTCCGATAACAAACGCCACATCACATCGCTTAATGTCTAATTACTCCATAACTTTATCATTCTTTCGATTATGACATTTTATATCAAATATCTGTCATGGGCTATTGACATATAATAGTCAAGGTCGCCATCCGGGATCAACATTTCCTGAATTTTCTGATACCGTACGTCCATGTTTCATTTGCTTGGATTAATTTCCTGACAGCGGATTATTTTGAAGCCGGCATCCAGACATATAATTATATTGTAATTATCAGATATTATTGGATCATTACCTAGTAGCACCATTCTGATTCTGCGTATGGTTTATGTTATGAATATATTGGTATCCAGAGGGTATTGGGCTGTATCAAATTACATAGCTTGTAGCCAGAGTATTGGATTTAATCAATTGTAATATGCATGCATTTAGTTATTAACATTAAGTGCGTTACATCTGCATTGATCAGGTATAAATTTAAGTGTTCACTTCGTCAATATAGAATCTTTACGAAATGGGTTCAGATACGTACAAAGAAAGTAACATACTGTACCAAATAAATGACAAGATATAAAACGCATCGCGCATGCGATGAAAAAACGCTGTTAGTCGAAACCAGTTGAGACTACAACAATGTCGTCCTTGTAAACTGATGCAAACTGCTTGTTGGGTTCAATAATCAACGAACAAATACTACAAATGTAAATATACTATTGGTTTTTAAAAAAAAGAATTTGTAAATTAGCTTACTTATAAACAGGCATTTCCTTCTGCCAAACATGATATAAAACTTGACCGGCGATGTTTAGTGGTATGTGCTCACAATGGTATTTTTAATAGTGTATTGCGTTGTTGGAAAATGTACGAAGCTGGACAAAATGAAATTACGAAGAACAATTTCGTACGTGTCGTAATTATCAACCAAGGTCGATATTACGGATGGTATATATTTTTCACAGATAGTTCAACTGTCTTAACATGGATGACTCCTTAACTGAGCCTATATATCATTTGGTTTTCTACTAGTATTCAAAATTCCTATAAGTATATCAGCGTGTGTTCGTATTTATAGGAAGACATTGCCTTCTCTGAAATTTTTTCCTAGAGCATGGAGACGAACGTTTGAACTCGGCGGCATTGACTCAGGGTGATATAATTGGGTAACCATGACTTAAATGTAAGAATTTATATTTCTCTTCGGCAACATTATGATATTAGCGAGATGTTTACCGTATACGTACATCCGGCCCATAGTTAACGAATCTAAGTACATTTCAAGTACATTTACTGCTTGTCCATCTAGATTATTCAAGTTTTTGAACTTTTTACCGGAGGGCCGAACCGCACGCGCACCACAATAAATAAACAAACTACGTATAAAACGTGTACTGTTAACGCAAGATAATGCACCAAGAGCATGCATATTCCATTTGTAGATTATATATAATGTTCAAATGAAAATCATTAAGGTAATATAATACGCCAGTCCCTCATTACAAGCTTAAGTAGAATTGCTACTTTGGATGAAATGTCTAGTATTAATTTACATAACCGTAAACTACCAGTACAAAACCTTCATTGATGAAACCTAATTAGACAATATTAGTCACAGACTCTTTTAGACAATTATGACAGTTGTTCAAGAAAAATGTCTGACGTTGCTATATACGAGTACATGGAGAATTACTAGTAAAATAAAGTAACGAACACGTCTCAGAATGCGTGTTGTTTGACTGTCTGTCGCAGTAAAGAGGAAATCAGAATTATAAAGCGGTGTGAAAGACGCTGTCTGGCTTCTCTAATGAACCTTTGCATATACGCTTAAATATGGAATACCAAAACGGGCAACAATGTAAAGCTGATGTATAAATATATCTATTAAAACTTATTATTTGTATTTTATGAATTTTTCGACTTAATCCCGTTTATGTGGATTTCCATAATATGATAAGACAATGTCATTTTGGTCCTGTTCTTCACATTGATGCTCGACTGGAAGAGCATTTAACACTGCATGATCTCCACGAAGAACGTCATTCAGCATGCAGACATTTCCACTCAACTGAAACGGCTCTTCTTCGTGTGTGCAAAATGACATCCTTTGCTCTCTAGATCAGAATAAAGCTACGGTCCATACTTGTATATTTTATGTACATTATATATTGTTTTAACAATGTATTAGTTATGATTGTACAGCACTTTTGAACGTGTGTATGCAAGAAAAAAGGGCTATATAAATATGAAATAATAATAATAATAATAAATGTTGTTGTCAAATGCAAGCAGCAAAGACCAGCACAATTAATTAGCCTTACTCAGACTTTTCTCTTTAGTTGGTTTTAATTCCTATTTGGCGTCATTTACCACTTCCTATTTAATTACCTGATATGTTTCTTGATGTCAGTAAATGTACCATATGTAATGATACACCACACTATAGCACACCTTTGTATGAGATGTTTATATAACATTATTCCACTCATATACACGAGTTTTTTCTATCCGTATTATCAAGACATCGACACTTTAATTAACTTGTTCTACATGTTTTGATATAGGATGAATGCATTCAGTAACATATCAACGTAATAAGCAGGAATTTTCAAGTGTCAAGTAAGTTTCATTCAACAAATAGCGTGATTTTAAAATTGGTAGACATTGTAATATTGAGTTCAATTTAGCTCATCGTTAAACGAAACTATATTCGGCTAATTCGCATGTGGTAAGTATGGTCATATAGATGCAAATATCTACTATACGTCTAACATTACATAACATTATCTCCGAATGACGAACCTAATGAGAACTTACACTCGCCATCATATTGCCTCGCCTTACTGTGTGACAAAATAGTACAGTTTTACGCAGGCTTTATCGGTAGTAAGCTACTCTGCTTTTCATTTTGTTCAGTAACGTAGAATTCGCACCATTTACCATTTCGCATGTATAATCAAATATCTGTATTAGTGTCTTGAATGTAATAGTCAAACGGGGTACTATACCAAAGATCATTTGATAAAAGCACGTTATAACTAAGCCTTGTACGTACAAGGGATTTGGTTATTAGTAAATACTACATTACTTTTGAGGATAACTGGTGCATTGCATAATTATTAAAACTTCAGTGTTTGACAGAAGATATTAAAGAATTGTTCCTGCCAGATATATTGATAATAGTAGGGAAATGTTCATTTCTCGTAATTAGTTTTCAACAATATACTAGTAATTGTCGTAGATGTAGGAATTTATTGTCAACCTGTGTTGTATGTCTAAAATATATATTTATGTTTCATCAGTATATCGTTGGCTTAGAATGAGAAGGTCGTAAGTACAAAATCGATATACTGAGAAAACAAGAACAAACTTTCTGCAATTTACTCTTTACTTATGGTAAAACAAGCTTTTTCAATTTCAGTTTAGTCAACATGACAAGTTCCTATTTTCATAAAAATAGGCTCATTACAAGCGCCTGGTACTGGAGATTTAAAATATGTATGAGTCTTATAAGGTTGTAAGTAGTAGTTGCGACCTTCTCATTCTAAGTCGGTGATATGTATTAACAATGTTCTTATAAATTAAAATACAGCTTTTCCATTGAAGTGCTGTTGACTGTGATGTACTTGTAAGTTTACTTTGTATTCTAAATGAGTGTTAATACATGTATAACACCAAATTATGGAGCACATACAACTTATAAATTCGCACCACGTGATAATTCCGCAGCTGCTGTGGTGGTTGAATATACAAGCATTGTTAGTAATTGTCCTACATCTAATCGAGGTGAAATCGAAGTTGAAGGAGACAACCACCATAAGCAAGCACCATGACATCTCTGAAATTACAATATGTTGAGTGAAAATGACTTCACACTGACAATCCAAGAATTAAATGTCCCATTATCTTCCACATACCGAACAAGGCATAGAAAGTTATATAAACAACGATATATTCGATAGCAGCACCCAATTGTATAAAGCCTGGTTAAATATTAACCGTGGTTAAACTAACCAAGCTGGTTAACGGTTAAAATTCTGGTTAGGTAACCAGGCTGGAAATCGGATTGTATAAACGTATTTAACCGCGTGGTTACCTAACCAGACTTTTAACCATGGTTAAAGTAACCGCGATCCCATAATGCAACACACGTCAACAAAGATGGCGCCATTTATTGTTAATTGACAAATAATTAAACCCATTCATTATATGACTAAATTAAAAAGAACCTTTTGACATTCTGTGAAATTATTTTGAGAAAGTTTTCTGTAAGGGGAGCTAAATCGTTTTGTGAGGCATGACGACAACGATATTTTCATTGCTCCGATTGTTAATTACAGTGATCTCCCCTGATAAATTTCAATGTCAGACACAAAATTTCCAGAATAAAAACAGATAATTTTGTCGTGTTACATGTACAATGGCGATTTGGTTGCTTCCGTCACTATCAACACACCTTTGAGTAAGTTAACTTTTATTTAATCATCCTTTTCTTGCACGATTACTGACCTACATGTATTTTTGCGACTCGTTAAAACACGGAAGTGAATTTTTTGTTACCAATGTAAACTTGTTGACCGCCAAGTTTTTAAAATAAATGTGTAGATCTATGTATTTACAGACCATGGGCTCTAGGTAATGTTGCAAATATGTTAATGGAATCACAAGGCCCAGTAGACCTTCTATTAAATCTTCTGAAAAGTGTGTACAATTTAGCACCAGTCAAGTAGGCACTGACCGAACCACAGGTGGCAGTATCAGTGTTTGGTCTGCAAACGATAGAAAAAATTCAGTATGCTAAAGATTGTGCAACATTGCATCTCGTTGTTTCAGTATAAAATACAGTATAGACATTAGTATGCTTTACACCTTCATAGTACTATTAGCTCAGTGACGGAATTTCTTTTATTTTTTTATTTTCCACACACGGATACTGCCACCTGTGGCCCAAGCATTAGGCACTGACTTTCTCAGATGTTGGGTGTACTTTGCCTCTGTTATTTACTTTTGTCTCTTATAAAGTTTAACTAATAAATTGTGAATCAGATGGTGGGACCTGTGGTTATTCCCTTGCTGTAAAGATAAACATTTTGTATTTTTTCAGGAAGATTTGTAAACATAAAAACATCATTTACCTGATTATGATTATGAAGAAGCAGTGTTCATAAGGGATGATAAAGCCATGACTATCACCAAGTCAATGGATAAACATAAAAAGGTATTTTCCCTTATTTCAGTAATTAGTGAAGCAGTGTTATAGTTTGCACATAATAACAAACAAGGCTAATGTACTAACACTTGTGGTGAATCATAACTGCACATGATAAATAATATTTTGTACTTCAATAATAACTTTACTCAGATGCACATTGATATAATGCTGTATTTTGCTTGCTCAAGTCAATTTGATCTTGATTCAATGTTTATCAAAAAATATTTGTGTTAAGACTATGTGTATGGATATACTGTATATAAAATTATTGTATTTTTCTAATTTAAGGATCCACTCAACTTCTGAGATGTAATCCATGGTTGTGGTATACCCTGTCTGCATCAAGCTGATAGCCAAATCTCTAAACATTGAGGATGGGATAGTCACATGATACTGATTGATGTTGAATAAGTTAGGACAGGTGCTGTCATAGTGGTGTTGAATAATTTTCATTGCTTGTATTCCTGAAGAATTGTAACAGTTGTAAATTCATGAAGCATTTATCATCTCAGTTGCTAGCACCAATTCTATCTCAGTTGCTAGCACCAATTCTATCTCAGTTGCTAGCACCAATTCTATCACAAACAAATTTTTTAACATAGCTAAGTAACTTTGTTAATGTCCAATGTAAGTGAAACATGTTGTAGTGTAAATAAATACTCTCAAGTGTGATCTGCATTTGTTTTGTGTTTATCTGTGTTTTAAATATTGTATTATGCCAGTCAATCACTTTGGTCAGTATATAGTTGGCACCATGTGGTAGCTTGAATTGACCCATGAAACCAGTCATTTCATCATACTAAACCAGTCATATAATTGAGTCAACATACCAAGTAAATTATTTGCTCAAAAAAGCCAATTAGTTCCTTGAGTAACAAACTATAAGCAAGTCAGTTGCTTGAGTTTGCATATTAAACCAGTCGGCTCATGACAGTTATCAAGTTAGTTCAATGAGTGTATATTTTCTTACACATAGCCTTCATACATAACCAGCATGCTGCTGGTGTCAGTATAAGGAACCAGTGAGTTAATGATACACAACCAGTTAGTTGCTGGAGTTGGCATATTGAATAGTTTAACCAGTCAGTTCATGATACAAAACCAGTCAGTTGCTGGAGTAGGCATGTGGAATAGTTTAACCAGTCGGATAATGATACATAACCAGTCAGTTGCTAAAAGAAGGCATGTTGAATGGTTTAACCAGTCTGTTCATGATGCACAACCAGTCAGTTGCTGGAGTCAGCAGATTGCACTATTAAATCAGTCAGTTCATTGAGTGTATGTTTTAACCAGTCATTTACTGGAATCTGCAATCTAGTCATAGTGATGTAAGTCCAATTTCATTTTAGTAATAAAATTCATATTAGAAAAAACATACATATATATATACATAGAAGAAACACATTATCAGTGATATCATTTTTAATGGTCATTGAATCTACATAGCATCATTTATTTAAATTTATTAACACAATAAAGAGTTTAATAAATAAATGCACCATTCCCACCAATTATATTGTGTTTTCCCCGGGCCCTTGTTATTTTGTATAGAATCATGGAAATTGGTCCACTGGAAAACCTGAAATGATATTCCCACACCCCTTTTTAGCCATTTTAAACAAAAATCAGAACAAAAATAGTTTAATAAAGAACTAAGTTTTGTGTTACACAATTGAAACTGATTACCTATAATCATTCCATCCTTAAAATCAGGGCCAGCATCTTAGTTGAAAACTTAAAATTTTCTTAAAATATTGAAATTTACTTTTAAAAGTGTCGGTTGAACAAGGTAACCTATATTATTGATTGTATACAATCTTTTCCAAGCATTGTGTTGAGAGCTACCATGATCACTAAGCAAATATGGATTCCTTTTCTATTTGCAGGAAATACATGCAGATTACCACAAGTTTTAGAATTAGGTCAAAATATTTTTAAGTTTCCCACTAAGATGCTTTATAAATACCAGCCCTGGTCTCATTATTGAGTTGGTGAGCATATTGTGGTTGAGACACAATATTGATTATAAGATTTGCTAAGATGAGAGATCTATTAACTTTGTACAGTAAAACTAAGCAATATTTTTATCACATATCAAATGACATAACAGATGCTGTGTATTTAATGTGAACACATAGTTATTATTATAAGAATAACCAAAGACCTAAATTACACAGATTGGACACTCCACTGAAAATATAGAGAAAACGCAAAATAACAGGCAGCAGATTCAGCTATTGTGCATAAAACTTTTTTTAGTCATCCAATATTAATGGGCAATGTATCATGTTAAAGAGCTAAGTTTCTTTCTCTACATGAAGTAACTCATTTTTGTCTACCTTTCATAAAATACAGAAAATTAGGATTTGAATGAGGCAAATTCAAGTATTTTCTGATAAACTTGGAATTTACATTAATTTGATGAAAATGAGAGTAGGTCTGGCTCTTCAGGGTCTCTTGTTTTATTCCTTGACCTATTTCAATTAATGAAGTATCATTTGAAAGCTGTATAATAAATATATTACATAGACTTATTTTTTTTTTTGGTATTAATTACTAAGTATATTAGAACTGGAGATATAAGGTATTTAATATGGACGAGATTTTGCGAGATTTCAGAGACCTGCCAAGAAATATCGTGAGAGTTGGTACATGTTTCCAATCTGTGTAATTTAGGTCTTTGGAATAACACTATAACACATGTGTGATGCAAACTTTACTGCAATGTATGTACACAATATGTTGGGCTTTTATAAAATAGTTATATAGAATTTAATAAACAATCAACAAATTCCACTGTAAAAATAGATAGTTTTAGACCATCCATGGGTGTGTCAAAGTTGGTCTTTGGTTAGAGTCAAAACTCACCATATTTCAATGTCTTATAAAAACCTTTGAAAGAATATGGTTGGTCTTTTATATTAAGACAGGTTTTCTAATGACAGTATTTGTTGGTGGGGTTTTTACTTCTCAAATGTTTTACAGTATATTTGTGTATTTAAAGGGTTTCATGCTTTAACTTTCACAGCAATATTATTTATAGTGAATATCTTCTTGAATCACTGACTTCCTATTCTGATTGTAATGTAGCACCAGTGTTCTCTAAATGATCATTTTATTTCTTCAGGGCACTATATGTTTTATGTGGATTTAATGCTGACTGTTTCCAACTTCCCAGTGCATCAGCAGTTCATATAGATCTATTACCTGAAATATATGCATAAAACAATTCACAACTTGTGCATATTGATTAATAAAACAAAAAGTCCTGTATTTTACATGTATGATGTAGCCTACACTGATTGCAGAACAATGCATCATATTTGAATTACCTAGATAACAGTAAAAGTGTATATAAATAATAAATTTATAATTCAATGCTCAGCACACAGGTAGAAATGGCAAAATATTTATAAGGTGTACATTACAATTTAACTAGATATCTATATTTTTGAAATTTTATTAGAAATAAATATTGGTATATTTACAATTTAGGCTTTCCAACAACAGTGCAACCTCAAATATTGGACATTGTAGAGACTAATAAGGTTGTTCATATACAGAGGTTTAAGTTTGGAGTGAATGTCATCTCTGGGAATTTTATAAAGTGTTGTTATAGAGGTAGTTGCTCTACAGAGGGTTTCTCTGCAGAAGTTGTACAATGTATACATTAAGTTAATGCAAAATAGAACATGTATGTGTATATCAGGTACTAGAAACATTCAAATTACCTTTTTGTCCATAATCTTGCCATTAGTGTAAAGATGCAAGTCTATCAATTATTTTCCATGGTTACCACACACATTCTACCAGTGAAATACAGAACGTCTAATTTCTCTTCTTCTTTTCCAATATTTTACCATATAGATTGGCTCAGTATATAGATTAAAATCTAGTTTGTTCTTTCTGCATGAAGATCTGTAATTAAAAAGAGTGTCAGAGTTATACTCCACAGAATTTGGTCTGTGTACATGTATCATGTTTCACAATATTGGTCATCATGGCCACATGAACTTGAATCATGGCATTTATAACTTAGCACACTGAGATATGACAAGCCTACCACAGGTAGGTCATGGGTAGGTCTATGCCATGTTGCGTTTTCACAAATCTTATCAAATTGTCATTATAAAGCTACAGAAGGGGAGAGACTTGTGTGGGTACCTAGGCGACCGGTAAGCTTAGTTGGTAGAGCATTCGCCCTGTAAGTGGAGGGTCCCTGTTTTGGGCACAGTACCAGACACATTCATGTAAGCCTACAGCCGGCGGTATCTTTCAAAGTAAGGATGTACCCTCTTATACCCCCAATCAATATTATTAATTGTACATGGCTATGTAAATATGCCTATAAATAAATGACAGGTGCCCCTAACAAGGACCAAACCCAAGTGGGTGGGGTACTGCAATATTCATGATGATGATGCAGCGTTATTACATTTAAACAGGAAGAAATCCAGTACATCTTAGTATATATGACCTAAATATCACTTATGAAGTAAAAACAATGCATGTTTAAAGGTATAAATGAGTGATATTTGGCTGTGCACAATGAAATAAATCAGCAAAACTGGACGCATTGTTATTGTTTATTTTTGGAGTACTCTCCCTTGAGATGTCAGATAATAGTTTTTAACACATTAATCGATGATAAAATAATCAAATGGAACATTAAATGCATAGAATTTATCCTTGGGAAAGGAGTAAAACAAACCTTTACCTGCGTGAAAATATCATGGTCCACGAAGATATTTTATTGGATTTCCTTGATGTTTGCAAAGACGTTCATGTGTATGAACGTCTTTGATGTTTGATTCACCTTCACACAATTTGAACGTTTTCCACTCGTTATACTTTGTAACCTAAAGCTAATAATTCGTCCCAAAGCTCTTCGAACCACCGTTTGTTAGTTGAAAAGTAAAAAAAATCATTTGAAGCGGGCGCAGATGGCAGCCATTTTGTTTTCATTTTTTCTGGTTAAAGTCTTGGTTAACCGTTAACCCAGGTAAGGGAGGTGGGTAACTTTAACCGTACTTTTAACCATGGTTAAAGTAACCAGAATGTTTTATACAATCGGATTTTCCGATTTAACCAGAAAATTAACCATTTGGTTAAATTTAACCGTGGTTAAAATTTAACCAGGCTTTATACAATTGGGTGCAGATGTCTAATTTCAAACCAATAAGACACGGGATTCAAGGGAGATTATTTAACTGTACTTGCAGTATATGAAACAGCTACAAACCAAACATTGTCACAGAAAAAACAAAAAAAGCATTATTGGTTATTGTTATTCTGAAGAAGGCCTCGACCGAAACGTAAATACAATAGGGAAAAAATACACGTTGTTGTTGAATTTTCAATTATTACAGAAAAAACATCACAGTCAGCAATTATTCTTGCATTTCAAAGTGGTTGTTCTATTTATTCTACTTACTCTTTATATTCATTGCATATAGTGATATACATGTATATTGTGCCTGTTTTGTATTCCTGGTGTTGATAGGGCTGCTTAGGTATGGTTTCATAATTATATAGGTTTTCAATGAAGAAATAAGTCGCAACATAACGATAAAGTATGTATACTTGTAAACGACACTAATGACTTGTGAACTTGCACAATATACATTCGTACGGACCGGGCACATATGACCGATAAAGCAATTCATAACACCGGTACTATGCACATTCCCGTTTTCTGTTCATTTGCGAACCAAGGAAATATGTCGAGATATCTTCAAAGGCTATGGCTGAGGACAATAACATTTTGTGATGCAGCATATCTATGCAGTTTAATACTATGTATGATGCTTTATTGGTTAAGACTACTCACGTCCGGAAATGAACTGAGGCTATAACAAATCAAGGCTTCAAGAACATGTATTTGCTATTGCTTGCCAATACCGTTACAATGACACATGCACTAGTATAAAAGTCCTATGTTCGATGCAAAGGGTCAGGCTATCTCCATAGGACTGATACACTGTCATAAGGAATTTCAACGAAAACATAAAAATAAGCATGATTATTCGAATGGTCCAAAACACAACCAAGTCCGATTACAAGCGCCACATCACATCGCTTAATGTCCAATTACTTCGCAGCTTAATCATAATTTCGATTATGACAGTGTGTATCAACGATACTATGTATATTGAATATGGACACATGCTAGTCAAGGTCGCCACCCGGGATTAAACGTTTCCTCATTATTCTGATACATCGCCATGTTTCATATGCTTGGGTTTAATTTCCTGACACCGGATTACTTTGAAGCCGGCATCCAGACATATAATACTATTGTAATCATCAGATATTAATGGACCATTACTTTGTTACATTATTCACATTACTTGTCTGGTTTATGTTAGGACGTTATTGATATAACTTATGCTGTACTTGCCATCACTTGTAGCATTAAATACAGCCTCCGTTTTTGCATCGAATATATCCAGAATAGTATGTTTTTAACAATTTTGGTATGCATGGATTTACTGACTATAATAAAGTTTAACATCAATTGATTAAACATATGCTACGAATACTTGTACTCAGTCACGCAGCTTGCACTTATTCATATTTGAACGTACTCATAGGGATTTTTAAAACAAATAATGACGACCATGACGACGGGTCGATTATGAATAACTTTTGTTGGCATATTTACTTTACCAACCTATATTATTTCAATATAATATTGATTTAAGCATTACTTTTCGCTAGCTTCATATTGTCCAGACAATAACAAATCTCACAAACACCACATTATACTAATTAGAATTCAAATAAGCTGTTGATACTCGATATAGTCTCGTTATTTCCCTGTTAGTGGCAGAATGTATTGGTTTCTAATGCATTTGGACCCAGGCGAAAATAATTAACTACGATTCACAAGTCAAAAGTATTTTGGGAAGAATATGACAAAAAGTTCAGATTATTTTGCAAGTCAGACTATTCCCCGGAAGCATAGAGCCGGACGTTGGAACTCTGTGACATTGAATCAGATAGTACTTATTGGTTAAGCTAGACTGAAATGAATGAATTGACGCCTTATTTGTGTTAAAGCAGTGCAATTGTCAGATGTGTACGAAAATCTCTGATCAGTGATTTTATCTAACATAACATAAAGGTATGAGGAAATCAGACAGGGAAGGTAGCACTAAACTTAACCAGCTAAGCACAGAAATCAGAAATACCACACCACAACTACACTGAGCTATGCCCACACATAAGGCAAGGAAACAATTAAAATTCCAAAACAAAGTCCTCGCCGAAAAAATGCAGGATGACCCAATTTCACAAAGAAATGATAGAATAGCGGTTATTGCAGGAGACCGAATGAAACGCAGTCAAGATCCGACCATGTTCCCCAAGGCCCTGCTACACGATGACACAACCGTACAAACCAATGCCAAAACAGCGACCTTATGAGGCACAGCACCAAGGACAGTGACCTAACATTAATGCGACCTAAAGACGTATATTAACATATAACATATTAACATGTGACACACGAGCAGCTAATAGTACAATGACATCCCTTGATGTAAAAGTGGAAACAAAGATGAGTCTGTGACCAACATGCCAGGTGCAATATAGAATACTTTCAGTGCAATCTTAAGTAATTTAGTAACATTTTTCTCTATGACTATGGGATTTGTGTATTATCTTTATATGTGACACATAAATTGATTAGCATTGTCGTTTGCAATTGTCTTAACGTAAGTGTTGGGCATACAATTGAGTCCTTATAAAGTAATATAATGTATATATTTATCTTGTCAATCATGTGAAATGAAGCAATCAGGACTAAGGATGATATTAGAATGCCACGGAGACACGGATTGGAGATAAGATAATATATATTATACACTAACTGTGATATTGGTTCTATGTTATTGCCATTATTTCATCTTCCGGAAGCTAATCGACAATTCACAGACATTCCGTGACCGTTACACGATAAAACAATTATAGATAAAGGAATTACATGTTTGTCATTTTGAATGAACACACACGGTTTTCATATTCGTTTTATTCTGTAGAGCTCTTATAAAGTTTTGTATCGTTTCTCTTGTAGCGGTCATTGTGTACGTTTTTTTTATTATTTATGTTGTGCATTTCGTGTTCGTCTGTTTCTGCACCTATCCAATTTGTTTTGGCTTATTGACACTTATCCTCAAAATACATGGATGTTATTATTTTCACTCGTGGTTCACCAACACTATCTGGTCCTACTCTCCTAGAATTATATTAATAGTCTTCATTCGGTAGGCTTATTTATGAAGCCCAATGATCAGGGGAAGTTAAAATGTCAAAGGGTGGTTGAGAGGCTGAATAGCCGAAAAACAGGCTTTTTTCTGAAAAATGATTTATTCAGACAAGCATCTTTCAAAACAACATACTGGTATACCGATGGTTAACATTTCCTTATTTTCTAGAATTCCATTCTCAAACTGTGATTGACCTGTATTATGTCAATTTGCTCTACCGTATTTCCAACATTGCACCCACCGGGATTTTGTGACTAAAAGACATTACATCCATATCTGGAGAACTGATTGTTATCTTGTAGTAATAACCATTAGTGTATTAGACTTTATCTTTGGTAAGCTGTGTAAACCTATTCTGTATCGCTTCCTATTTCCTTTCAAATTATGTTATGTCAATTAACTACCAACTTACCTTGAAAATAGTTACGTCATAGTGCCCTACTTTTTATCACTTGTTTCAGTACGTTTGTAGCTTAAAGGCGCTGTTTTGTTGATATTGTATAAATCTGTTTCAAGTCGAATTAACTTATAATCTACTCCTTGTTGTTCAATTAAAATGTTGATTCATTCATTTTAGGTTTAATTATTCTTAGTGTTCATATCATAGTTTTTTATATGGACTCTATAACGAATAGGAGGGGCCTGGGTAAATTGATTGAGTCTTGACTGCGTTTCATTCGGGCTCATACAAAAACCGCCATTCTATAATTTCTATTTGAAATTGGGTCATCCTGCATTTTTTCGGCGGGGACTTGGGTTTGTTTTATTGTATCTTTGGTTAATGTCTCGACATTGCTCAGTGTAGCTGTGTTGTGGTATTTCTGATTTCTGTGCACATTTACAGGAAGTATAAGATATGTGTTCAATTATTCTATGTCCAAATTTCAACAAAATACATACACCAATAATTGAGCTATCGATTTGAAGAGGTGTTGCGTTCGTATACGTAGGTCCACAGTAGCACTTACGATCTTTTCATTCTTTAGCCACCGATATAAATTATACGTTAAGCCGTACCAAGACAATGTTGACGAGCTCTTAAGCTGTCATATTGACTACTTACTGGTGATTGTGTAGATTACAGTATCTTTGGATTCGAAGATATTACCAAATATGTTCGATCAATAATGTTATCCTCTCTGACACTTAGCTAGAATCCCCATATATGAGATGACATGTCATGACTTCCATTAAATCGTCTCTATCAATTAAAGAATATATGCGGTCTCTGCTACTTCTTGAAAGCCTTACTTGTCTGACTGTAGCCCATGAGCTCTGGTCCGGTGATTATAGGTATTTCTGATTCTCATACTCCAACTTGAAAAACAGCTTAAAAAACAACTCAAACTTTTAGCAAATTATCTAATAAAAATAAAACCCTCATTTCATATGTTATCATTCAGTAATAAAGAAGTTACACCTGGGCCCGAAATTACAACCAATACTTATACTCTTCACTCAGTAATCAAATATTGAAATTCCATCTTTTGAGGTCCAAAGCAAATTTTTTTGAGAACGAGAAGTTATGTTGAAAAGGTGCGAAATATTATCATTGGCTTGTTTCCAATTGAAATTTAGTGTATTTGTAAGCTATAAGACTTAGTGTAATTTATCAGTCTGAGTTCAGAGTGTGATACTCAGATTCAACTATTACATTTTTACCTCATAAATAGTATGTAATTGCATAGATAATGTATCAAATGCTATTTTAAACATTCAAATAATAATTCTATACATTCTCCTTAAATATATTTGCAATCTATAACAAATAATAGCTCAGTATATAACATTTCCAATTTCTGAGTGCTGAGTGCACAGTGAAAGTATTGGTTGTGATTGCGGGCCCTAGTCAACTAACGCTGTCGCATATTTGTACTCAAAGCACAACAATGTCACAACCAACATCTCAACTATACCAAACCTCAATATGATGAAATGTTCGATAAAGAATACATGGTTATGGTTGCTAGGACTACCAAATTGGTCTCCTATGATACCCGTGTTTGATCAATATCGACTTTAATATTTATCATATCATGAATAATGTGTCCCATGACGGGTGTACTATATTAGTAGCTTGTCATAATGCTGAATTAATTGACCTTTATGATCCATAAAGAACCAGAACATTGATGTTAACTTTCAATTCATTGGCACAAAATATATGACATACGGATATTGCCTAGCTATTTACTCTTAACTTGATGAAACGTTGCCACATTGGTCTTTTGCATTGTATTGTCTGTAAATTTTCAGATGCCTCATCTACATTGAAAAAGAAGTCGTTGACACGATATCAAATATACCACAGACTGGAGGCATGTGATTTGTACATGTTCACAATACCTTTAGATTCGTGTACTACGTATATATAGCAGTTGCCATGGTATACATGTATAAGGCGCTGAATAAATAAACAAATAAACAGTTTATGGGTTTTTCGAACGTAGAACCCTTGGTATAAGTGTGTTTGAATGGAAATGTACCATCCCAGACGTCAATTGTTTTAGTTAATTTTTTCATATTTCACTGGATAATTTAGATGTCAGGTTCTAAACATAGTAAACAAGAATAAAACGATTCTTGAATATCGAATATTTGTAAATTGTGTTATATTAAGTGAGATACAATACGTAGTGTTGTCATAAGGAGAAATGTCAGTATAATTAATATATACCAACATCAAGTTAATTCAGAAAGTAGAACGTTGTAGCTACATTGCATGTTACAATTTGACGTAATTCCATATAATTGGCTAAACATTTTAAGAAGGTAAATTTAATATACACCCACACTAAAATCAATTTCCGTGTAATTTCCCGGGTAAAATCTAGAACAAGTTTATGATTGGATTTTTGAAATAGCAAATGTTGTGGAACGCGAATATATCTTAATATTTTCTTCGCCCTTGTTTGTGATATAATTCAATCGACTTAATGAACGAGAATAAACAGCATACTGTAATGAAGTTTGACATTCACTTGATATCTTCAAACGGAAATGCTACAAACATTTTGTTGTGAAATATACACATTAAAGGTTTTCTCTAAGATACCGTTTCTGTTCAATGGCTACGTCTCATATCTCTCAGGGAAGCGTATGCATTCATATTACCCATACATCTTTAGATTATCCATTATTTCATAACTATCATCCATCGCGACATTGAACATTGGACATTCAAAATAATATTTTTTTGAATGTCCAATGTTAAATGTCGCGATGGATGATTTCTCATAACTACATTCAAAAAAATATTTTTTTGAATGTCCAATGTTCAATGTCGCGATGGATGATTTCTCATAACTACATTCAAAAAAATATTGTTTTGAATGTCCAATGTTCAATGTCGCGATGGATGATTTCTCATAACTACATTCAAAAACGTTTTTTTGAATGTCCAATGTTCAATGTTGAGATGGATGATATCTCATAGCTACATTCGAAAATTTCAATGTCCAATGTCCAATGTCGTATGTTGTGCAAACTTCACGCAACCTATTTAAATACATCTTAGCAGTTTTGAAATACATGTACATGCATCACATTTAAATTATAATCACAAACTCCGTATGAAATTAAATGCACTACGGTAATCGACAATATGTGTTTCACTAAAAATCAAACTACCAACTACACATGTTCTCGTTACGTAAATAACCCTACATTTCAAGCAATCAGAATTATATTCTTCACGTCATGTACATAAATCCATTAGAATTTCTCACAATGTCTTAGATTGTTTCCGCTAATTCTGTCATATTCTCCTGAGCAGTTTGTTAGGAACATTTGTGTCGGCATTTTAGTTCACCCAGTTGATTGTGGAATACAATGTATTGTCTTTTATTGGCATTGTTTATTAAACAATACTATAAAATACAAATAGTTTATTGTGTGAAAACATAGATGTTTGATGGCAATTACAATTTACACAAAACAACAGAGCATGTATACAAGATAACTTAGTCATAATACAACTTCTTAAAATAGAATAATTCACTGTTCTTGGATAGTTATGTTAATTACTAGTTATTTATACAATTAACAACTCTAAATACAGGACCTTCACTATACTTTTCCATTGAATTCGATCTGTCTTTGACATCGGCGTCTCTCTCTACGAGATCCCCAACTTCCTTAAATCGATGACCATGTTTCTATGGGCCTTCATCTTCTTCTATTGCCTCCATTGGGTACATTCAAAAGATTGCATGACAACGCTTGATTGCGGTACTCCAATGGTGTGTTTTATCCATCTAAACTTCATCTCTAAGAATCGGTGAAAGACTGTGTCCCCGGATGACACTTTAAGGGACATTAAAAGTTCCTTTAAGCGTGTAATTGACATAGTTTGTAGTTATAATTCTGCATTGCTTTTGTTGTTTATTTCAGACACTCGTATTCTCACATACGAATATTGAATATCAATAGGTTTCATTTCAAAATGTTTCTGGAAAAGCTGTTATATAAATAAAATGTCAGGAAATCAGTTCTAAATTCTTTACCGGGGATTTCAATAATCCATTTGCATTATGTAGATGATGTCTCAACTATTTGTTCCTGTGTGGTTAACGAATCTCTCTCGCTTTGACATACTTGTTTTAAGTACTCAAACTTATCAATTATCTAAAAGCAGACGCCATATATGAACTTTTCTTTGAGACGATGTCAACAACTCTTACAACGTCATACGAGGGGTGTTCGAACATTAATGCAATTTTATGCATATCTTTGTGGTTTCGGGATTTTAAGGCTTCAAATTTGGCATGTGTTACCATGTAACTGTCGTTTATAATTGGTTAAAATTTGGCTTACTTTCAGTCATCGGTTGTGTCATAATGTAAGTTTAAATTGGACCTACTAATGTACACTAAGCTAAAAAACGTATGGCAAAACCGACTGAAAATATGCCTTATATCAAAGGATGGACTTAGCTTAGATAAAGTGACAAATTGATACACAAGGAACATTTAAAGATTAACAGACATCGTATGATGTCTTTTATCAATGGTTTATTTATTCAACATATTTCAAAGCAGACCAACAACAGCAGAATGACAACAACAAAAACAATCAGTCGAAAACAACATTAATCAATCATAATGTTGATACAAAGTTTGATATTGGTCTCAAAGCTGCAATATGGGCAGTAGGGTAGTTAGCTGATCGCACATGCTCGATGTTATCACATTAACACACCATTTGTGAAGAAAACTCTAGATGTTAACAACATTTGTACCCCATGGATACCACGCTGACTGCGTAGTGTCTAAAATATCATCTTATTTTACATGCCAACAAATATTTTATTTATACCCTTAATTCTTTTAAACTATGTTCTTACGAAGCGTAACAGAAGGCGACACACAGGCTAACTATCATTTACCAAGTCTGAAACAGAAATGCTATGTATTTGATTTCTGAAATTCTAAGAAGCTCGTATTTTTAAATTACACTCCGTCAGTGACGAAGGTGATGCATTTGAATTTTGTCCATCGATAAAGACCTTATTATTTAAATGCCCGAATCAGTGCGTAAATTTGTAGCTAGTAGGTTTTGAAGATAGGTTGTACAGGAATATCTTTAGAAATATCTTAAATAGCGTCGATTTGTTAATGAAACTGATCAATATGTCCCTTTCACATAAAAATAACTCTTTGCACCAGGCATCTACGGAATAGTGTTTTTTTAGCGAAAATCTGATAGATAGATAGATAGATAGATAGATAGATAGATAGATAGATAGATAGATAGATAGATAGATAGATAGATAGATAGATAGATAGATAGATAGATAGATAGATAGATAGATAGATAGATAGATAGATAGATAGATAGATAGATAGATAGATAGATAGATAGATAGATAGATAGATAGATAGATAGATAGATAGATAGATAGATAGATAGATAGATAGATAGATAGATAGATAGATAGATAGATAGATAGATAGATAGATAGATAACAAGAATATTCTATAGATCTAGTCCCATGCGACTATTTTTAAGTTCTTAGACTAAGATCGTTTTCTGAATAGCGAAGGTTCGTTTCCAGGAAGCTTATGTGGTCAATTGTATTGCAGTGCATGAAAGAAGTACCTGTTGCAGACGCTGAAACATTATTTTAATCTTGAATTTTATAATAAAATCAGTGTACGTCTTGAGGCGCAAATTTCTATGAAGATTGTCAGTGAGTTTCATTGAAATCGGTTCAGTCAATAAAAAGTTAGAGGACAAATTGCGTTACTTTTCGAACACCCCTCGTATTGACCAGTTTCTGCTGTTTTTTTAAAAAAATCAACTGACTATGGACGTCCTTTAGTAAATCTTCTCGATCAAAGATTTTATCCTCTGTGACACTTAGCTAGAATCCCCATATAGGAGATGACATGTGGTCTCCAATAACTTACAGTTAATTGAAATACCATATCTTTCCTTGGCATAACAGATGTTTAAAGAAAATTGTCATTCTTAATAAATAGTTGGGATGGTGAATGAACTTTATTCGAAAAAGTCTACAGAGACGCTGGTATCAACAAAGAATTTAGATAAACTCGATGTTGTAGATTGGACCCACTTGCGCAGTGTGTGGCCTGTGTGTCTTCCATTAATCTTCCCTTGGAATTCCGCTACTTGTTGAAGATGTTACTTGTCTGATTGTTGTGCACCTAACGCTGTCGCTATGTATTTGTACTCAAAACAAAACAATATCACAACTGACTACTCAACTATACCAAACCTCATACCAGATACCAGATGAAATGTACGATAAAGAATACATGGTTGTGGTTGCTAGGACTACCAAATCGGTCTCCTATGATACGTGTATTTGATCAATATCGACTTCAATAATATTTATCATATCATAAATAATGTGTCCCATGATGGTTGTACTATATTAGTAGCTTGTCTCAGGGTTGTGGTAATTGACCTTCTGATCCCCAACGTACAAGAATATTGATGTGAACTTTCAGTTCCTTTTCTCAATATATATATGCCAAACGGATAATGGCTAACTATTTACTCTTAATTTGATGCGATTTCAATTCAACAACAACACGTACACATATTGTTTTTATTGTATTACGATACTAACTTTTCGACCGAAGCCTTCTTTGTTCTCTTAATTTTATGAAACGTTGCCATATCATTCGTATGTAACGTATGTAAATTTATGCGTAGATGCGTCTCATCTACATTGAAATGAAGTCATTGAGGTGGTATCTAATATACCGCAGACTGGGAACATATGATGTGTACAGGTTCACTATACGGTCTATACCTATATATTGTAGGTTCTTGAATAGTTATAAGTATGTACCATTGGCTATATTATGTAGACAAGGAATGAATAAACAATTTGTGGGTATATCGAACATAGACACATTGGCATATGGGTGTTTGACACAAAATGAAACCTTTAATTAGAAAGATTCTAAATTTTGTCTCAAATAATAGCCATGACCTATATTATATAATACAAGTATAATCCAGTTTGTTACGTTGTATTCGATAAAAGTCTCGGTGAGGCATGGTCTACCAGTATATAATACAAGCATAATCCAGTTCGTGACGTTGTATCCGTTAAAAGTCTCGGTGAGGCATGGTCTACCAGTATATAATACAAGCATAATCCAGTTCGTGACGTTGTATCCGATAAAAGTCTCGGTGAGGCATGGTCTACCAGTATATAATACAAGCATAATCCAGTTCGTGACGTTGTATCCGATAAAAGTCTCGGTGAGGCATGGTCTACCAGTATATAATACAAGCATTATCCAGTTTGTTACGTTGTATCCGATAAAAGTCTCGTTGAGGTATGGTCTACCAGTATACATGTACGTTTCGTCATATTGTGTGTTTCGTTTGTCAACAATCTATATTTTGAGATATAAAATATTTCTCTTATCGTTTTATGAAATTATTTCTTCACAGTTTCCAGAACAATTCTGTCAGGCTGTGACATTAAGCACTGATCATTTACTGACGCTGAATATTGTGGAATTGTGGTAAATTAAGGGATAATTCAATGGCTGTCAAAAGGAAGTATGTCAGTCTAATTTGGTTATATCCAAATCAAGCACATTCTATAAGTCGGAAGTTGAACGGTAAATTTTCCCGAATTTGTTTGATATTTCATGAACTGTAATTTAATATACACCCACACTTAAATCAATTTCCTCGTAATATCTGCGGTAAAATCTGGAACACGTTAATGATTGAGATACTGAAATAGAAAATGTTGAAGAATCTAAAGATATCAAGTTCTTTAACTCAGTACGTGATATTGTTTAGTCGACCATTCCATTCGAAGTTAAATTAAAATGAAAACCAATTGCACTGGAATAAAAGGTATTTTGTCTGGTTTAATAATTTGTATAAAGTATACATTTATGCATTATGATCTTTGCCTAAGTATGTGATATCATGAAGTCGACACTGCCATCTAGAGATAAATCGTTTTAATACCATTTCACTAGAATAGTAGGCATTTTATTTTCTGAAATTATTTGTTTTAAGTATGTTTATGTGTCATGGTATTGGCCTAAGTATATGATATTATTTATTCGAGTTAAATCACATTATATACCTTTGTACAGGAATTGTAGGTACGTTTTGAAATGAGTTGTATAAACCACAATTTAAAATTAACGAGAATAAACAACATAATGAAGCTTAATGTTCCCTTGATATCTTCCAAGGACATTACTACATAATGACATTTGATGTAATTTAAAACATTTTGTAATATAATTAACTCGGGAAAATTGTCACTATGATACCATAGATTCTCCATTGATTGGTCGTATAATTGAACCATCAAATGCAGATTTATATACGTAAATCAAACTAATTGTACAAAAATCCGACTTGATTCTTAATTAACATTATTCGTATTTTTCAAACGCTTCGTAATAATTAGGTCTTGGCATGTATGTGTGTGCGTACATGCGCATGCTTGATTGGCATTATAGAGAGGATCTTGAATGAGTACAAAAATGGAACAAATATGTTTATCAAGTAGATGTTGATTTTTATACCATTGCGACTTGGCATGTCAGCTTTCTGTCCACATGAATTTAGAAAATAATAAAATTATGTATTATAACGATATTGTATAAGCTTTTCTACTTTGGACTGGAATTTCATGGACACGTACTTATTCACATTACATATACGTACACCCTGAGACAAAAAATATAACCATCCATTATTTCAAATTCGTTGATCTTGTGATTACGAGACGATTTTTTCATATTTAGATTGCATCTGTCATGGGAGTGTATAGCCACCGTTCGTCTGATACGGTTGTATGTCGTAATAAAACTATCATAAATATCAAGAAACATATTGTTTTTCTTTCATCTCTGATATTTTGTGACAAGACTCTCCCTTCATCAAATTTTGTTTTCTTTCCTCCTCAAATCATACACTGTGTTTACCGGTGTCGATTTCGGTAAATACTTTATGTGATACGCATATGCTTTAACATCAACTGGTAATTTCTAGATTAGCTTCGTTATTCCACTCAATTAGGGCATCTTCAAATAGAGAATAGGAAAAGCGCGATAACAACGTGTCGCAAATGAAGGCCGTTTTGTCTTTGTATTTAATTGTTTCTTTGGCTTATGTGTGGGCACTTCTCAGTGTAGTTGTGCTGTGGTGTTTCTGATTTCTGTTCTGGTTGGTTAGGTTGAGTGCTACCTTCCCTGTCTGATTTCTTCATACCTTTTATGTTGTAACAGAGTGTGACAAATATTGTTTTATTGTATAGGAGAATGTCTTAGTTTTAAGATTAATACTCACATAATACATAATGCAACACAACAATTATTGCCAATGACGTTCATGTGGATGGAGTAATATTGATACAATTTTAACATTTCATGCCTATAACGATCATCTAACATTTTATTCGTAATTTACGTCAAAGATTCTTAGCCGAAATAAATGCATGTGATCAAGAGGTTCATAAACTGTATTGTATTCTACAAAGTACAGCTTTACACATGCTTGTCTACAATAACCTTATTTTCCCTTGCCCTTAACGAGTCTAATATTGTTTCAATTTTACGCACACATACGTATATGGGGCCTTGGGTTTTGAATTACTGCTTTTATTAGTTATTACACTGTTTAGAACTACTGCATAATTACATATAAAAGTTTTTAATTTGCTTCTCGATTATATTAGCAGTTCAGTGTGCTACCACAAAGGTTACAGAATCATGATAAATTACAATACAATTGATGCATGTAAATATAAACAAGAACAATGAGTGTTACCATTGGACAATCAGCGTACATGTTTAGTGAAGGTAATAATTGCACTACCATGTAATAAAAAAGGTTGTGAAAAGTCGGACAGGGGGGGGGGCAGAAATCTACAGACGAAAGATCCTAGCACATAATGCTAAAAAGGAACACACATTCACAAACACAACAAGGTCACAATAACAGAACCAAACGGATAAAAATCCTACCTAAAGGTTTCAAAATGCCATCAGCTCACTGCATTTTACCACAGTATTGGCGTGCCAACCCATCTTGTAACTATTTAAATGTTTTACCATAAGCAAAACCAAGAACATTGTATTTATGCACATACAGTACATACATGTATGTTAGAAAATGATGTAAAACAACTAAAGAATCGAATATAAGCATAAATGAGTACCTTGGTAAGAGCTATATTGTTGAAGAAAGATTTTGGAACGTCGTTTCTTTTATGCATGAAGATTTGTCCAAAAATAAAACAGAGAAACGTCTCAAAGTACATGCTATCAGGCCCTCTGTCTGTAAGTTACCTAAACAAAGATAGAAATGGTTCAATGTTTGCATTGCCTTTTTTCATTCAGTGATACCAAAGTTGTGTCCCATTAATTAACTGTTTGTTGTGACCTGAAAACATTAGGTCTATGTTTGAAATATATGACCGTGGTATGGTTTATCATCCAAGTACCAAAGTGCGTAGGACTCTCTGAGACTATCGGCTCGTGTAATCAATTATTTAACTGATTTATAGAATGTGTTATTAGTTTGTAAACCAGAGGTCGACAATTGATACTTGACACTGTTTTCTATTTTGTAATCATTGTTTTAATGGGATGTGTTTGTACATAAATCAATTAGATAAAAAGTTAAAAAACAGTATATATTGCTTTTAAAGATCGGAGTACAATTTTTCTAATTAGAGAATATCCAGCAGTTTACAATTTCAATAAACCAACCTAAACGTGCATTTCATGTAAAAACATAAATTTGTCCAAGTCAGTGATATGAATACAACCTATAATAATAAGCATCATTGTTGACCTAAATCAATTTGTCAGAAACTCTCAACATGTCTGGGGTAATTTCCGATGACATAATCCTACTTTTCTAGATACTTCAGCAAGTGTTTTTATATTGACCTCACTGATGTGTTTGAGTTTTTGCGATATCCTATACAATCGCTTTGGATTACACAAATTACACTTACTATAAAGGGTATTTAATAGATCCGGCCAATCATATCTTCCGGACCACTTAGCTTAAGTCTTATATATATTTCGAGGCATTGTTTACCATACATTGTCAAACTAGAAATGATCTCGACTAGTAATATTGTTTACGGAACCTGGTTCATACTTTGAATTTTTACAGTACATGTATTTGTGAATGTAACTCAATCAAAATCACGACTGCATAGAAACAATGAAGGCAGTATTCAAGAAACGATAGAAGTAATACGTCAAGTAATTTAACCGGTTTTATTTTGCTACAGCAACAATTTAGTTACCTGATTTATACGTACATACGAGGGGGTATCAAAAATGTCGTGGACTGTGTCTGCCATTTGTTTAGTTTTATACCGAGTTCAGTGCAAATCACACATTCTTTAAAACAACGTATTTTGAATTGATTTGCATATTTCCAGCTCATATAACTTTTTTCCGAGTATGTGGTGGTTACTATGGTAACTCTAATTATGCTCCGCGGCGCACTTAAAAAATGGCATTCACTTGACCTCCCACATATACCTATAATTCTGTGGATCGTCGTCTGATTTGAAATATGAAACCATCGACATAAACATTAAGACCGTAGCATCATCCTGATGTATATATCATATCGCTGTTGTCACGGATACTGATGTGACGTTATAAACATGCCGTTTTGTGTAGCCTGGTTTTCGACGCATTTCCTGACGTCGGCGCACTTTTCGACATGACGTTACACTAGGGATCTTACGTTGCATTTTGCTCTTTTACTCAATTATACACCAATACTGATCTCAGATTAGAGCATGTCACCCAAGTATATAAATTTAAGGTTGTCTTGCGAAAATTAATATGTTTAAATGGTATAATAGACGTAGCTATGAGAGCTGAATGATGCTAATATCGGTAGGGTAGACTTCATGTACTGTGTGGTTATCGGCGCTTGAATAAATGAATTTGTCAAATCTTTCATTAACTGACCGAACTTTTTTATGAATAAAATGCTATTTAGTAAAAACTACGTATTCTAGTAGGCAAAAGAACAGTTCAGTCCAGGTTTGTGAGTTTTGAATTCTTTAGGCGATCAAAAAGTAGCAGAAGTTTTGACGTTTCATGACGTTGTAACGTCATAAAAGTGCGCCGGGTGGCTGTTGGTCATCTTTTAAATCGTTAAAATATTTTATTGATATTATCATATTATCAACTTTTTATTTGTTTCTCAGTACAGCATTGAATGTAGTTTAAGATGAGAAAACAAATAATTCAATCGGATTACGCATATTAAAATGAACGGGTCAGTCCAGGAACTTTTTGATACCCCCTCGTATAGCTCCAAGTACTGATGAAATATGGATACTAAACGATGTATTGCTACATGAAGTTGCAATACTAGTTATCTATACACATGCTATATTAGCTATGATTGTGGCAATACGATCATCCCTTAGGGTCTTGGTGCAGTATATTTAACCCGTAAACAAGGATCAATAAATGTAGTTGATTAAAGTACATGTTATATAGAGAGAATAGTTTGAGCTGATACGAACAGAAATCAGGTCATTTGTTATTTTGAGAACCTAGTGTGGAACTTGAGGCTTGTATAGACACAGAACGTGGTTTTTGTTGACCGAGTTCAACGAATCATTCGATACTGCACTTTGATATGACTAGAAGCAATAAAGAAAATCATTATCGTTATTCCAATTACTCCTCGAGAGTATGGTGAAGTTATGGACAATACCATGTTCACTGTATGAGACAATTGAATCGTATAGCTGGGATGGAATAACTTTCTGAGAAAACTGTGATAGATAGGAATATGTCCCTGCATCGTTGTGTGATTATCGCGTCTATAACCTATACCACTGTCGTCGTCGATGTGGAATATAGTACGTTAACTTTGTAAACTTTTATTTCATGTTTGTTTATTAAGAAACTGCTAAGTGATTTACTACAACTAACGGGCGTATTTGAATGGAGCAGATGCCTATTGTGTCTGAAGCATTCTATGGATTTAATATGTAGCGGATTTTAGCAGCTATAAAGGTATTTCATGATCTTTATTAGAAACTTTTGCAACGCCTTAAATGTATTTCCTTTAATGTTTTATATGCTTGTGGTTGATGATGTTTCAATGTCGCCTGAATTTTGAATACGTATATTATCATTATTATGTAATGAACTAACATAAACTTTTTAGAATATTATTTTAACCAGACTACCAAAACAACTTTGCCCTTGTCATAATCAAATATTTAGTACATGTGCTTCTTTCAAAGTCACGTCAATTCAAAGTTTATTTGTTATCGGATATGGTTTGAACGTAAACAGATTGGGGGTAAGGACAATGAAGACACTGAACTTAAACAGTCAAGACACAGAAAACATCATTTAACACAAATGCACGGCACAGTGCCCAGACATAACTGAACGAGAAAATGAAAGATCCAAGTGCAAGTTGTCAAACAGCTAAATAACCATTAAGAGAGAGAAAACATACCACACATACCTAGATTGGCCCTGTTTCTGATATTGAGTGACCTCAATACCGTGCTTAAAACTGAAATATCCACTGACAAAACAAGGCCATGTATAGATTTTTACTGACAACAATATTCATCGTCAATTGCTGTACATGTATAAAAGCATCCGATGTTCGATACGTGTATATTCCAACAATTCCACAGCAAATTACAAAATTTAAATACCCTAAAAGCGATGTGAATTTATTATATTTTGAATTACAAGGTACTGCAGATGATATATGTATCAATGAATGATGTCACGAACAAATACGAATCAAATGTTGCATTCTATCATTTATTAAACTCAGATATAAGATGACATTAGTGATTAAGAAACTGACCAGTATTGTATAATTATCTACGATCACAATTAATTGATCCACAGCCGTGTATTCATCATTGAGGTGTAATTATGAGAATACGTATATTTGTTTGTCCCCACTTCATATTTCGAAAGAAAAGCATGCAATGCATGCATTTGTGTGTAGAAATAGACATATGCAATCAGTAAATCTTTTGGAACAACGACGCATATGTATTTTAACTGAACAAGTATTGGATCTTTGGTAATGTATATTGCAAATCTACTGTGTTTGAAAGTTGTTGTAATCATCTAATCAATGTATACCATTGAAGGAACAACCTCATTGAAGAAAGGTTTTTGAACTTTCTTCTATGTCTCAATGTTTGTGTTGCGTGAACGTTTGTATTTATATCTTCCTGTTCCCAGATAGAATGTGGTTCGATGTTCGCGTTTTCCTTTGGGACATTTGTTTTTATTCAATAATACCAAAGTCACGGTGTTTTGATTAACTGAATGGCGTAACATGAAAACATTGTACTTGAGTTTGAATTATGTGAAAGTGGTATGGTTTATCCTCCTAATTCCAAAGTGCGTAGGAGTCTCTGAAATTATTGCCTCTTGTAATCAATTATTTAACTAGTTCAAGAAATGTTGGTTTGTAAACCAGAGGTAGACACTTGATTCTTGACACTGTTTATATTTTATAATCATTACTTTAGAGAGATTTGTTTGTACATAAATAAATTAGATAAAAAATATTATGTGGTGTTTTTAATTATCGAAATATATACTTGCTTCCAAAGAGGAGACTTTTACATTCAAATACAGTGTCGTCAGAAAATGAAATATTGTCAAAGTCAGTGATATGAATACAAACTGCATGACAAGTAATCAGCAATAGGGTTGACATATATGCATCAGAGACTCTCAACAAGTCTACAGTGAATTCGGATGATGTTATCGTACTTTCTCCAAGGTTCTTCAGGATCTAACAAATAAAATATTGATATTTAGTCCTCATTAGGCTGTACCGATTACAATATACTAAGACAAACGTAAATGAAAATGGTACTGCTTGCAGTTCTAAACTGTAGCTCACGTTTGGGTAATGTACATGTCTGTTTAATGCCAATGTATCCTTCTTCATGAAAGTTCACGTGTCGTTAAATCATTTGTCTCTCCTGCTATATTTGATTCATGATCTCTCTGATTCATTTTCAAAACAAAATCATATCATTTTATCAGGCCTAAATTATTAGTATTGTATTTTCCAAAGTGACAACGCTACGGAATCAGATTTATACTTCGAATATGTCTATTCTGCATGTAGTATTATCCCGTTGTCTCCCCTGATGTTTTATATATTTTGTTCAGGTTCTTGTTAATTGACTAACAAAACAATTTTCTTCAAGCTAAAGTTATAACTGAATTGACCAAGGTGGCAACACTACGGAAACAGTATAGAAGCAGGGTTGGCGTTTAAGTATTTACAATGCCCAAAGCAACCGCTTTGGATTACACTTATTACACTTTCTGTGAATGGTCTGAAATATATCAAGTAGATCATATCACCCGGGACACTTTGCTTACGTTCCTTATGTATTCTGAAATATTGTCTACAATATTTTACTGTTAGGGAAAGTAGGAGAATTATAGTTTTCTATGACATTACAGATAATAGTGCAATGCCATTTCATTTATAAACAGCTGTTATGATGGACTTAGGAGTAGGTTTTTTACTGGTATTTTCTTCTTGATGTTGATAGTTGCCCTTGGCACATGTGTCTGTCTTTGTGATTTGATTCATTTCGCCATTTTAATCCCTTGGTACCTCCGTATTGTGTTAATTTTGACTAAGTAGTATTTTCACACATTCGTGAAAACAATGGAGAAATACGTACAACAATTTTATGGGCTTTATTTTGCTACTTCGAAAATGTGACTTCTGGATTTATAAGTAATTCTATTGAGTAAGTGTTTCCTTGTGAATGTGGGTCATCCTGCATTTAATCGGCGGGGACTTGGATCTTTGGTTGTTTCTTAGGCTTAGGTATGGGCATTGCTCATTGTAGTTGCTAGGAATATGTAAAATTATTTCCCACCCCATTCCTACCTTGCCCATATTTTAACTAGGTCAAGTCGTAGTTGTACCTCTTTAGGTCGCATAATGTTAGGTCACTGTCCTAAGTGTTTTAACCTAGGTCACGCCCGGGGTTGTTGTGCCTCATTTTGGTCGCCGTTTTGGCATGGGTTTCTGTGGGCACTGCTCAGGGTAGTTGTGTCGTTGTGTTTCTGATTTCTGTGTTCGGCTGGTTGGGTTGAGTGCTACCTTCCCTGTCGGATTTTCTCATACCTTCTTTGATACTCAAAAGACATGTTGCAATAATTTAATTCAAGGCTATATGTTAGATATTATTTGGGTGATAGCGTCATCCCTCTGGGTTTTGTTACTGTACTAGTATATTTATCCCGTTAACAACGATCACTCAGTGAAGTAGATTATATCACTTGCTATATATAGAGAAGATCTGTAACGGATACGAACTGAAGTAAGATAAGTGCGAATTGTTGGTTTTGGAACTGACGGAGCTCATTGCAGCTTTTTTTGTCTCAGAACGTGTTTATTATTAACCGAGTTCAACAAATCATCCAATAATTTTCTTTGATATGACGAGAAGCAATAAAGAAAATCATTATCGTTATTTCAATTACTACTCGAGAGTAAAGCGAATGCATGGACAATACAATGTTATTGGGACAATCGAGCCGTATTGCTAGAATCGAATGACTTTCTAGGAAAACTGTGTGAGATAGTTATATGTGTCCTTGCATAGTTGTGTGATTGTCGTGTCTATAACCTATACCAGTTGTGATCGGTGTGGAATATAGTACGTTAACTTTGTAGACTTTTATTTCATGTTTGTTTATTAAGAAACTGCGCAGTGATTTACAACAACTTACGGACGTATTTGAATGGTGCAAATGTATATCGTGTCTGAAGCATTCTATGGATTTAATATGTAGCGGATTTTAGCAACTGTAAAGGTATTTCATGATCTTTATTAGAAACTTTTGCAACGTCTTAACTGTATTCCCTTTAATGTTTTATATACATGCGATTGATAAAGTTTCAACATTACCAGAATGTGTAATACGAATATTACGCAATAGATTAACATCAATTCAACTCAGATATGAGATAACATGAATTTGTAAGAAACTGGCCATTATTGTGTAATTATCTACAACCACTAGTAATTGATCGAATCCTGAATAATCCAATAAAGACACCAATTAGATGATCAAAGCAATTATGAGAATTATTGTTTTGAATACCATTAAAACAATATAACTATACTAAGTAACCCTGAGTAAGATTTTTACATCATTAATTGAAAATGATGATGCCATGTGATTTACGTCAAACGAAAGTTATTGGCAGTTGAAAACCATCAACCATACACAAACAACAATGGATATTGACCACCATATTATACGTCTTATCATATGAATGAATTACTATACAGTACTAAGTTCAGTTAAGTATGACATTGTGTTGTTTGAATAGATATCAATGCCAGTTTTGTATTTGAAATTACTTGAACAATAAGCTTGAATACTTTCTAGTTCGTGACTAAAACCCTTGGTGACAATCCCAATATAACATCGTTAAGTGTATGTCAAACTGTGAATTATATTAACAACAGCTTCCGCTATTAAGAAGATTGTGGTGTGCGCTAAATTCCAAATAGATTTCATTGATTTTGCAATAAGGACTAACTTCTCATCACATCTAATGAGATCTTGAAGACCAAGATAATTCTACAACCATAATGTTTCATAGAGATCCACTTTTGACTTTACGTTTCTATCCTTTTGTTACAAAGGCTCTAAGTATGTATGTTTTGTTACGTAATGAGTCAATTAAATCGTTTTTGTTATTTTTTAAACGCAAAACGTATCTATGTAATCAACAATGCGTGTTTATATCTGATCGTGAAATATACCGAGACTAAAACATTTCTTTTAGTTTGGTTCTTGTGTTCAGTGTACTTTTCATGTGGCCAGCTTCCGGTTGGCTTGCCCTATGTGCCTCCGGGCGCAACAAGGACTAGGTAGGTAGGTAAAACATATCTTAAATTTGGTAAGTACGAGGTTATAGTAACTTAAAGAGTCTGTGTAAGCATACTTCAATACTCAATAGCGTATATAGAGGATCTTACATGAGTGACTTTTCATATTGAAATTTTTAAACGAGTTGGATAAAAGTGATAAAATACGAGGCTCTGCCGAGTATTTTATTACTTTTATCCAACAGGTTTAATAAATTTAATATTAGGGAAAGACACGAGTGTGAGATTCTTTTTATCACATAAACAAAATAAGCCATTTAAATGGAAAAAAAATAAAAATAGTAGACCCGCTTACCCTTTAGATAGAATAAGATTGAGGTGAGCAATGTGGTTATGAATAAATGAGCATCTAAACATAACTCCTTGGCTGTATTTCAGGTACATTTAATTCAATGTTGAAAACGAAGATGAGCAGTGACGGGTATATTTGAACGGTAATAACGTCACGGACCTTTTTAGTAGGTCCTATCCAGTCTTGAAATTATAACGGGGAACATTCGTACTCAATAACGGGAACCGTCACGTACATTGTGACGTAATGTTTATGTTTTGACGTTATCACTACTTCGAATTTCCGGAATGATGAATTTAAAAGAGATGCGATTTTGAAACTCAAAATGCATTAAAATTTGCAGGAAGTGTTAGTCTATGCTATGTTCAATAAATAAATGTAGGTTTTTTTTAAATTATAATATTTGAATTGAAGTGACTTCGTAAATTCTCGTTGAGATTTTAATATTCGCCTTGTCCATCGATCTGACCTGTACCGCTGACGATAAAATCACGGTCGGCCATAATTGTTTATTTTTGACAGCGCGTATGAATACATAAAAATAGTGATTAGCGGCCTTATTTGCATAGTTATATATTACTGATAGTGTAAAATCGTTTTTATGTAATGGGTTTTATTACACTCCCACGCCGTGATTTATGTGATAAAAAATAAAGAATACGTCGTAATTTTTGTTTTGTATATATTTTATGTGTCATATAATAACGTCATATAGCTGACAAGTTTGGTCATTTTCCAGTCCCAACGTGCTAACCTTTGGTCAAGTGACTTCTATCCACATGTCCACATCATGCTCAGTTCAAATAATTAACCACCATCCAGTCAGAATATGACAAATGAAAGCATTCGGTGGTTCAGTAGTACCTCTGATTGTGGTATAGGTTTCTGCATTCATGTATATGTTATAGTACACAATCACAGTAGATAGCGATACGTGCAAGTAGTAAATATAATTATGTTTCTAGCTTGAAAAATGAAAATTTTAGATCTGTGGTGTTATGGTTATGATTTATTAGGTTTAAATCTCTAAATATTTGTAAGGACTTTACGTTTTTATGTCTGGTACATAGTATTTGTAGATGTCTTGTTATCTACAGCGCATGCTAGACGATCGGTGGGTCGGCATGCGAATGATTTCCCAGCAATAACTCCAGAATAGTTGGACCTATGATCTTAAGGTCATAGTGTCCATTAGTCAAAGTCACCCGAACCTTTAAATGCACGATGATTTCCGGTTCACAGCGTAAGAACTAACGGGTTCCATGATAATAAAATTTACAGAGAGGTCGATGATCACCATCAATAGAATCCGACACAATTTTTCTTTTATCATTATTAAAATAAAAAAATTAAAAAAAGAATCCGACACATTTTGAGTTAAATAGGTTACATGCCAAGGTCAACACGTACTGGATTATTTTACTGCCACGGGTGTGTGTGTTTTTTCAAAAGCATCTCTTGTACTTTCTGTTATGGGAAGTATTCAGGTTTTGTCGGTTTGTTTTGGTATGAGTATTGGTGGACAATGAGTAGGTAACAATTGGGGACGTTTTGCTGAAACACTTTTCTTTGTATGTGCATTATTCATAATTTGAAAATTCACGGTTCACTTCTCACCCCGGATAAATTACATTTATTGAATTACCGGATATTGCTCCTACACTACCCAAAATGTCTAATCCGCCACCTTACATTTTTCGTCATAACTTTTTGTATTAAAGTATGTACCCTCATGACATTTTGCATACAAATACTTGAATAAAAGATGCAGTTAATTAGAGATCTATTTTGGACGACAAACGGTTATGTTCGCTGTCACAGGCGTGTTATGTAATTAGTTATTTTGGCCAATTCACAAAAATACCCAAACTGTTTGTGGAATCGTTCAGAAATCAACGTATGGAAAGCACGATGTCATAAACATTCTGGCCTAACTGATCCCTGTCCTCGACGAAAAATACGTAAGATGCCGTGATTGACTCCAGACGAACTCGGTTTAAGAGTAACAAACTTCGAACAAAATAAGAAAAAGGCCTGTCAAAAAGGTTGATTTTGCAAAATCACTCTTGTATCACAAACCGAAGTTTGCTGTTTATAAAAAGCGAAGATAACCACTAAAACTACAAAAATATTTAAAATAATAAGTTTGTGAAATTAAAAAATAAGGAACGCAACTCTACTCGAGCTCATAACCTTCCGACAGGTCGCATTCTTTGTGTGCAAAACTCAGTATGTAATGTGTTTTTCGCGTAGGAAATTCATGATTTTTTATCAAAACCGTTCATAAACACGTTCTTTTCGTTGCGCATTTCCTAAACGTGTATATATTATATGCTTTATTACGTAACAGGTCTAACACGGCCAAAAATCAACACACAATTGGCTTTAATACATATTTATACGTCTGTATGTCAATTTTCATGCTAGTAAATCCATTATCAAAAACGTATTTTAAAAAAAGATTCATTGACACCTACGAGTTGTGTTCAAGTGCTTTTTCGAAATCCCTTGAGTTTTCCCCTCGAATACATTTCAGAATAAAACGTGTTTTTCTATTTGAGGACCCATTTGGGTAACCCCGTTTATTAGCAATTGTTCACATGGTAATAATATTGTACAAAATATAATAATCATAAAAAGCATTTAACTGTATAACACAATTCTTGGGTTTCCCAAATATGACACTTTTTGTGAAACCTTATAGTATTAAAACTCAAATAGTCCAAACTGTTGATTTAAAAAAAGTTTCCATTATTGTTTTCTGATTTCTGTCCTATGATTGTGTGTTGTAAGTGATTATGTAAAACGTGTTTTTCAATATAAGCAATCATCAAAAATGCAGAATTCGTTCTTGCGCACGTAAATTTTGGTGCACCCGCAACTCTCTTGCAAAATGTTTTATTACGAAATACGCCGAATGCACTGAGTTTAGCAACAATATCGCCAAAAAAATTATTTATCAGCTGCATCTACTAAACATGTATCGGTATGTGAAATTTCACATGTATATATAACTTTTTGACACTACAGGAATGAAATATATAGTTGGTGGGTTAGTATTTTTGGGTAGTGTATACTACTGACTACTGACCATGAAAGCATGTTTAATAACAAAGAGACAAGCATTTCAAGTTGATGTACTTTTAACATTTAACAAGTGTACATAATAGGGTTATAGTTCAAATTTGAACCCTGAGCCATGACCTTTTCTAAAGACGATTCTATTTGGGCGGGTATCCCGTGATTTATTGATTTCAATAGTCATGGTTTAAAGATATGATACTTACTAATATGTGTAAATTATCAATTGGCAATTTAACACAGTTAGTCAATGCCGTAACAAGCTTTATCGGCGAATTGATTAAACTTTAAAAGTGCAGTCACGGCTCAATGCTCGAAATCGAATTATATATACTCTTCACAGCAGGGATATCTAGCGGAATCTAAAATCTGCTAATGCATAATGTTTACTCTATTTATACAAATAATGAATTTTCAGATTCTCAGATAAGCATCTTTAAATAATAGCATGCAACTTTATTATGATGTATCGCATGTGTTTGGTCTTAAAATGATGTAAGATTGTTGGAGCTGATCTTCGTGCTCATGCATGTTTGTTCTTGTAACGGATTGTGTGCACTGTACTAGATTACTTGTACGTATATATGCATGTTGCTTTATCAATAATAAAACAACAGATATATGCGAAGGTAATGTGTACCTTCTATTGTTGATGACCATCCTCCATGTTAAGTTTTAATCTCCTAAACCAAAACAAATATTCAGTAATGGATTGGCGTGGCTATGTTCTACCGACCGACCCATCGAACTTAGCAAAGCAATATACACAACTTCTTCGAATTAGGGGGCGTAATAATGACTACAAAATCATACTGCAATGCTCGTTAGAATTTAATTTCAAGGCATTTACGAAAGAAATGCAAAAAGTAAATCAACCATATATGTAACTTGAATGTCATGCCATACAATTGGACGTAACGTCAAAAGGTGAGGCACACGCGAAAACGCCACCAACAGCGAACAATTTCAAATGATAATTATTGCTTTACGCGGCCTAGCAAACTGTAAATAATATCATTAAACGCAGAAATAAATTGTGCATTTGATAACGTATAAATATAAATAGAAATAATAAAGGTAAAATGCACCAAGCGTTATTTTGTTTGATTATTTCGCGAAAAACGTAGCGAGACTTGTAACAAAAACATAGGGTCAATTAGGTAAAAATTATAATTAAGTAATAACTACTAAACGGATTCGCGGGGAAACACCGTCACCGGTTAAAGCATGCTTGAAACATGTTGTCATGTTATCTTCGCGCTTTTCCGTCGAAATAATTAGAAATTAAGCAAAAAAAGGACAACGGCAAAAAAGCGAGACTTTCGTATTTTCGCGACGTAATTTTAAATTGTCTGTCTTTTAAGGGATATAACTTAAATATGTGTATGTGCTCGTGAGTCATTTTACACTAAAAAAAATACTTTTTTTCCGTAGATGTGTTGATAAAAAAATTGTTTTGATACCATAAAATACGAATGTTTTCTTGAAGATGTGGTTGCGTCTACAAAATGTCCAAGATTAGTTAAAATGTACAAAAAGTGAAAAGTTCAATTTTTAAACGTTTGTAGATTGGTCGATCCAATTTTATTGCAATGACAAATAAACAAAAAATTACTTTTTTCCGTAGAACAAGCATAGCGATTTTCAAGTGGATTGAATGATAAATAAAAAAGATATAACATTTTTCCTTGCGTCTACAAAATGTCCAACGACGTCAAATTAGTCCAAATCATATGGCGTCGACGGGAATTCCGACAAAAGATGCCTTTTTCATTAACTCGTATTTTGGCTTGAGTAAGAATATATATTCCGTCAAAAAAACCCATACGACCTTTTGTGTATGTCGTATCTAGATATTTGCAACTTAAAATTTAATAATTTAATTTTATGCGGATTCTTATCCGTCGTTCTTATTACTGACACTGACGTTTTTAACAAAAGGCTGTTCGACGTCAAAAACGTTACACTTGCGTGCCTCACCTTTTGACCAGTGGACATTCGGAATGATATGAACTTTTTATAAGGGATTAGCCAACAACTTCTTCAATCCATTCCTTATATTTAGACAACCTTGCATGTATAGCAAGACCTGCCCGGCAATCATCATCGCCAAACTCAGCGGCTCCAACTAGATAAGGTTCGTCTTTAGCATCGTAACAAACCAGTGGGGCACCGCCGTCACCCTGCAATTCAAATAACAGTAAAACTTATCTATCTGAAACAAATCTATATATTCATTCTTACCGATTGTTGGATTTATTATTTCGGAACTAATGTCCTCCTGCTATACAAATATCAGTGCTAATTTTGTCTGCACATGTATCTCATGAGATCTAGTTATAGGACGTGTTGTTTTCAATATATCGCTGACTTATAATGAAAAGGTCGTAACTACTACTTACGACCTTATAAGACTGATACATATCTGAAACCTGCATCATTATGTGCTTCTAATGAGCATATGTCCATGATAATCGAAACTTGTCAAGTTGACAAAGATGAAATTGTAAAAGCTTGTTTTACCATGCGTAAAGAGTAAATTTCAGACAATTTGGTTTTCTTTATTTCTTGTTTTCTCAGAATAAAGATATTGTACTTACGACCTTCTTATTCTAAGCCAGCGATATTGCTATCCATTTGTACTACTGGGCACGTCCATGCTGAATGTAAGCAGTGCCTGAATACACTGAATACACGGAATAAATGGATTAAAGCTGAAAGGGTTTCTCAAAAAATATTAGACATTATTAACTAACCGACTGTCGAATCATCCGTGCGTTAAGGACATACAATTCCAGATAAAATATAAACACAGGTGGTCGTATTGTTTTTCATCATTTAGTAGTTCTTATTATACAGGCTTCCAACAAAATGTAACGGTAAGATTTAATGTGGTCACCTGTGGGAACCAACTTCTAAAATATAAGAAGGCGAACATGATTAATATTAGTTTTCCATACGAATTACGAAAGCCGTTTTTTATGTTTTGTTTTAATGAATATCTAGTCACTTGGTATACTGTGGATTAAACCAACCCTGCTGCAGTCTCGCATGTAAAGTCTTTGTTTGGAGACTTTATGCACCAGTCAGTTGCATCCACGGCCCCCACCCCGGGATTGGCCAGTCGTCAATCAATACCCTTTAAATCAATTTTTCACGGTAAATTATAATCACATGGTCCAATAGATTAACTTGAAAACCTGCGCCAAGCACCCTTCGACAAGCAACCAGGCGGAGCGTCTCTTCTCTTGCATAATGTACGATTAACCAGCCAACTTCACACAACTAGTTATATTGTTGTTTCTACTCAAGTTATACTTTGAATATATATGCTTATTTTATTTATTTACTCACCTATTTACAAAATGCACTTGGCACATATGTGCATATACAAAGCATTATAAATACATTATAACGGCATTACAACGAAGTTTACCAATTAACATGAAATTCTATTTAGTTGGCCTAACATATTTGAAAATAATCCTTTATATTTGCTATGACATGTATAGAAATACCGTTAGATAAACCACAGGCGACAGTATAGATCATACATTTTTGTGTATATTTTAACCGTGTTCAGCCTTTATACTATAAAATTGATTATCATAAAAACTAGGTTGTCACCATTGGGTTTATCAACTCAAACACATAGTCAGTGCACGAAGTTGGTTAGATAGATATTTCTAATATTTTTTTGGAAACCCTTCAGCTTGAATCAGTTTATTCCGTGTATTCAGTTCATTCAGACACTGATAAAGATTCAGTATGGACGTGTCCACTACGAGAGGTGTTCAACTTATTTATGAACAAAACATGAACGCCGATTTTGCAAAATTGAATGAAAATAGTTGTAATATCTCTTTTAAATAATGTGAGATAATGTTTTAAGTTAAAGATATGTCCATTCTAGGAATGCGAAATAAACAAGATTATGTGGAAGAATTGTTTCACAATGGCGAACCAATGCTGTATCTTAGAGAATGTTATGATATATTAGGGTATGCTATTTTAGAACATGTCACAAGGATAGGGAGAAGTTGGTGTTTGTCCAGCCTTATGTGTTAGCGGCCGTTTTCATGGAGGGACGTTGTGTTTGTTATTATGGAAATACGCACGTCAAAATCAATATCAAATTGGCGACTTTGAAGGCTGTGGTCTATATACAAACCGTTTCAAATCAGGTTTTCAACAAATAAGCGTTACGTATCGTTCCTAGTGACTGTTCCAAGAACATAGTGTTTCATCCAGATTCAGCTTCAAGTCACAAGACACAACGCCAAATAAAAAACTTAAGAATAAAACTTTGCGATATATTATAACCAAACAGTGTATGTCGAAGTCTTCTCATTTTTTAACAATATAATTAACTATCTGGTTGATACTAAAACATCGATTATAGAAGGAAAATGTAAACATAAATTTTTGAGGTTTGGACCTTCAAAAGGCAAATAACAGCACCCTCTATTCCAATGCTGATTATGATTTAACCACAACAGATTGGTAATTTACAATTATTATATATACTTTTTGATACACTACTTTACACGATATAAAAGTTTTTATTCAATTTCTTTGTTAGGGTAACAAAATACCGATGTTTATTTTCTGTTCATAAATAAGTTGAACACCTCTCGTAGTATTTTATGCAAATATTCAACATTTCTGTATTTACATTTGTCTATATTCAGTTTAGTGGTAACGTCGGGCGATTAAGTGTAGATCATCTTAGTTGCCCTGTTAAGCTGATAGTCTTTACAGCATATTAAGGTAATTGTCACTACCCCTTTTGAGTTGAACATTGCAGTCCCTTAGATGTATATAACGCATCTAACTACCATGAAAAAAATATGCAAAAACCAAAAATGTCGGTACCTTTCTTGTCTTATAATCGAGATAATTCAGAATAGTAAATACTAAATCATATTATTGATAAAAATATCGATAAACTATTGATGCGTTCTGATGAATGCGTGTATACACCCAATTTGTTACATAGTTTTGTACTCTATATTTGTACTCTGTGCCTATATAAAAATTAATCAATAATAATAAACAAATCACAAACAATTTTAGGAAGTTTCTTTTGCCTTTGTTTCTTAAGAATATTGACTAGCCAATTCAATAGAACCAACTATTAAACAGTTAACATATTTGATTACAAACGTTTATCACACAAAAATTATCGCGAAAGCTACAGACAACTGATCCCAAACGTTTATTCATTTTGTTACCTACCCCGAGCAATTGTCATGACATTTTCTGTGAAACTTCTACAATTATTACTGTACTCGTTGCATATACGAATAAACGAAAACTGTATGAGCTCAAATTTTCACGTTAAACTTATTTTGTTAAAAAAAAACAGAAAAAATATTTTAAAACTTTATTCAAAAATACAAATTACTTTCACAGTCTTTATTAAACCTTACTCTTCGATTCCTTACATGTGAAAGTTCTTGTATGCAAAATTGTTATAATCGAACAAACATCGGTAAAATACAAGTTTCTGATTTGTTGGTTGACCCAAAATTTAAGAACATCTTTGAAACTAACCGAGCAAAACTGTAGGGAATCTACAAAATTATTAATCTGATCTTCATAAATATAACATGTTTTATCTACCTTGTACAGAACAAATCCAATGACAGTGTATCATTTCTGTTCAAAGTATTTGTACCAACCACCCTGGTATCTGATCAGTAAAGATGTAGAATACAAAAACTAACTACTGCTTGCTCGAAGGACGACACTTTGACATTAATAAAAAGTAACTTTTAGCGAGAATTTTGATTCCTATGTTTTAGATAATAAATAAAACTGGTTAGTATTCCATTTATTCGAGACAATTTCATATGAGATCAAGTAATGGTATTCGGTAGTAATGGTATCAGAGATTGTGGGACGCCCTGTTAATTGGCAATGCAATAAATGAGGTAATAAGATTCCTTAAATATAAATAAACTCGACTTACTATACAACTCCCATGGCCAGGGTCTAGTGTACACACGTGCTTGTTTTGAAGCTTTACGCCATACTGATTTAGGAACTTCCAGCACTTTTCTCTACTCCATATAGGGGCTACCACCTCATTCAATACCCAAGCAAGTTCTCCTTCAGGAACTAGAGATAAATATTAGTAATGTTTATTATAATTAAGGATGTTGTTGTTGTTGTTGCTCGTGTTGTTGCTGCTGCTGCTGCTGCTCTTGTTGTTGTTGCTCTTGTTGTTGTTGCCATATTGTTACCGTTGATGATGATTTGGCAAAACAATGTTTACTATCATTTGAACCAGTGACCATGTTTCTGAGCCAAGATGCCCAAGATCATGCTCAAAACTGCTACTTGATCTAGTGGCCTAGTTTTAAATCCCGAAAGAGAATGCCAAATCGATGACCTCTAGTGAATAAACACGCTTTTTTTCTATAATATACCCATAATGTTAATGTCAACAACTGGTGAGCTCTACTAGTAACTAAGCAATTTCTATGATCAAACCTTAAACACCCTGCCAACACAGCTATACCCCGGCTAAACTAGCAAGCATCATCAACAATACGGCCTGAATATCGAGCTTTAGCCACAGCAAGTCCAAAACAGCCAGAGTATTACAGCAAACGGCAAGTCCCTACATCCGCACGATCGAACAATACATCGACGAAGTCAAACAAATAAATTAAAAAGCGGAACTTGCCCCTGACAATAAAAACATCAGCAAAAAACTATATCAAAAACCTTACATTTGCATATAAACCTACGAACGAATCCGAAAGGTCACGAACAAGGTGGATAAATTAATGATAAAAATCGAATAATGAACGCGAGCAGAAAACATTTACCCAACAGGTCGCTGTCAAAATGACTAATACAAACGTACTAGGAAATCATGACTTTGAGTTGGATAGTTAACATTAAAAATCCACTATCCATAGACTTCGAGCCAGAAACCAAAACACGACACCGATATAACGAAAACAAAAGTTTTAACATAAATACGAAACTAGTGTCAGAAGCATCTCCCATGAGAAACAATATGACATGAAAGGACACGTGGAAAAAGACACAGACAGTGTCCAAGGTGTCTTAAATGGTACACACAATACCGAAAAAAGAAAAAAAGACATGTTCAGAAACAACGGTGCAAGAACAGACACACGGAAACAAAAAGGCAAAGCAAAGACGATAGTCAGTGTAATTAAAACGGCACAAACATGCCAAACAGAAAATATAATTTTATGACAAAAATGCGTAGACAATGCCCAATGGTAAAAACTATGAACTATCAAAACATGATATCTGACTTGAAAACGGGTTCCAATATTAATATGATCTTAACAAAAATGACGAATCAAACAAAACAGTTTTATCGGATTTGAAAGGATATGAGCTCGTATTGAAGTATAGAAGTAAGGATATGGTATGTGAGATACTTACAGGTCGTCCAACCCCATCCAACATTTATGCAGTTATCAGTCTTCATTAACCACTCGTCTTTCCAGGACTCTAGTAAAACAGATTGACGTCATCAATGAATCTCACATTTTATAAATATTTAAAATCTGTTTCATGTATTTTAATTGTTTAGCAAATGTTCAATGATTTTACCACTCTGCTATAAGTTCACATTTCCATCAAATCTCTATGTGCTGAACATGTATCATCTTGTGAATTTTTTAAACACGGTATAGCTAGTTTGCGATAGAAAAAAATCGTGTTTTTGTAACATTTCTTAAAATCTATTGGTTAAAAAAAATACACAGAACTACAATAACTTCCTACCTACTCCCATTCCGAATTTCATAATTTTTAGTCACATATTAAAAGACATTTATTCTTTATTACATATTGGAATTATATGCACATGGTCAGTTTAACGCAGGGAGGTAATCTGGTATTCCTTTTGATTTATTTTCAATTATTTAACCGTTACATTCCGTGGTCGACGGGATGGGCATTACTGTTATGAAGACGAGACTTAGGAGGACCGTATGATTCGGATTATTTAGGTGTGTCGCTTGTAAACAATGTACAACAATGTACAACAATAACATGTACTTCGTCATATTCACAGATGGGCCTCGCGTGTGTTATATTTAGTAGGGTTATACCGTTAGGTGTATCACATGACCGTAAAATTGGCTGTTGCAAGTATTAAGTCTTCTAACTTGATATTTCATACAAAACTACAAATATGTTACATAGAACTTATGAACAAAATTTTTTTTAACTGAATTCTGATGTTGCTGAATTTTCAGTGTGTATTAGGTAGATATATTTCATTTATTCGTGCAAAATTTCATACATGTAGGTTAAGTAATAGACCTACTCCGGATCTCCACTAATCTGTAGGTACAAATAAAGTTTTACCGTTATAATCCTTGTGATGCGTGAATATTCATATCTGGACAATAGAGTTGGGGTCAGTTGTGTTTGCATATGAATACAAAACCAGTCTAACTAGGCCAGTTTTGTTTGTACCTACATGTAAATTAAGGGGAAAACCACCTTGCACAGAGTTCCGGATATCAACTATTACAGAGAAATCTTTAAAAACACTATTTTTTTCTATCGCAAACGAGCTATATGTATCCCGATACACATCGTCTCAGTTTCATCAGAGAGAATTTTACTGTTTTATATGGAACTGGCAAAACTGAATACCGATGTATCTTACTGATGGAATTCATGATACACGGGAATTGTATTCGGTCCTAGCAGTACATCAGGTTCAATTTGAGTCATATAAAACAAAAGGCATTTATCTGATGGAACTTACAAGCGGACGTTATCATTTACCGTGAAACGGTAGATGTTTATTGACAATAGTGCGTCAAGGATAACGTGATATTTACAAACAATGGCTGTGTTGGTGTACTGTTCCAAAATTGGATAATTAAATCTAAATGCATATGGTCAAATTTATACTCAGATAACACTGATAAATCGTGCACGTTTAAATTTTCCACCTATGTGGCTTACATCAAATATTTCCACCTTTCTCGGTATTCTGGACTCACTGTATCACGTTCTGACAGTTAAACATGCCCAGTGCCATGGTGTATTGATCGTAAATTTAAGATAATTGCCTGATATTTGTCAATTTGTAATTAAAATTACGAATAAAGTGAGGAGCAAACCAACATGTTACCTGGGATTTTGATGCTTTGCACGAATTCATTCATTTCCAAACTAACGTCCAGCTTAAGAACTGCTACATCATTTCCAAACTTGGACTCCTTAAACTTTGGATACTAGAAAACAAGATTCAGAAATATGTATTATCACATCGCCAGTTTGAGACTGAGGCCATCTCATAATTAAATATTTAGTACATGTGCTTCTTTCAAAGTCAAGTCAATTCAAAGTTTATTTGTGATCGGATATGGTTTTAACGTAAACAGATTGAGGTATAGCTTGACCAGATTTAGTAGGCACTCATTAAACTTCGGAAGCGTGTATTATTTTCCGTAAGCGTAGTCGGTACTTATCGGAAATATTTGTTAATTTTTGCACCGACTTTCTCCGAAATATGCCTACTAAATCTGGTCAAGCTATAAGGACAGTGAAGGCACTCAACCTAACCAGCCAAGACATAGAAAACATCACATTACACAAATACATGGCACAGTGCCCACACATAACTGAACGAGAAAATGAAAGACCCAACTCCAAGTTAAGAAACAAATTTTCTAGGGCTCTTTTCAGTTGTTAGGCCGCTCAAGCACCCTTTGACATTTCAACTTCCCCTGGTCATTGGGCAACATATGGAAACCTACACTCGTGTCTCCCTTGGGAGACTATTTCTCTCCTGTGGTGTGGCAGCCAACATCGATCTGCGGCTCCCAGGAATAGACACTGCCCTCACAGGTACCATTTTACACCATGGTGGAGTGGAACTGTGGGTCTTGCTCAAAGAAATTAATCAGTGGTCCAGAGGGGGATTGAACCCCGTACCTCTCGATCCCGAAGCGCGCGGTCCTACCTCTAGGTCACCACTCCCCAAATATGTATAAATTATTTAATACCTTGGTCACAATCCATGTCCGATTGCCGTCTGATTAGTACGTCGCTTTTGAAATATGCGTTTCTCACACAATGCATTTTATTTTTTTAACATACGGTATATTACAATACTGTTAAAGTCAAATAATAATGGTTTGTAAACATCGAGTCGTCTGTCAGGTAAACTTTGTATATATAGGTTTAGCTGTGTAAAACCGAGTTAACGGTAATAACTTCTATTCTTTCGAATAATATAGTTCCCTCATTAGTATTACTTATTGAATCGACTGTACTGTTAATTTGTATAAAAATATTAAAATAATTATGTATCGCAATACGTATGAGCCGTTCTCCAGGAATACCGGGCTTAGTGACAAAATAGTGAAAATGTTGATAATATATGGTTAGACAGAGGAGACTATTGTGAACAGTTGAAAATTTGAACAAATCATTTCATACACTTACAAAGTTATAAGACTTTTTAAACCAACCACTACCGCCGACTTTTTAAGTGACGTCGCGAACGCATTCTCTACGTTATTATGACATAACGTTAACTGGCATCTCAAAAATACAGTATCTGATAAATTTTTGACGTAAACTTTTTAAATTGTGGCAAATTTTGGAATCATATCCTTATTTAAATAAAACCCAATAAAAGTCCAATTTTTGAATGTTTGCTTACAAGTTTGTTAAGCCTCTTAACCCATGTTTTCCGTGATATGAGTACTTTTTATAAACCGATTACCATAGCAACAGCAGAAGTTATTTTAACACAAATTTAAAGAAAACTTGACTTGAAGTTAATACTATCCAATTACTTAAATATGAAATCAAAGGACACGGGTTTTTTCACAGTTTAGACATTTTACTAAATCTTCTTGCATAATTACAATACAATGTCATTAAGCCCGGTTTTCCTGGACAACTGCTCATATGTTTTATGTTTCTAGACCGCTCCGTGTCTGTTGAACATTTTGTTGATATTAAAATAATTTTGTAAGAATATTTATTACCATGGTAATATGTTTAACGAATACTTTTTGTTCATGTTCGTCTTTAGCCCTCAGCTTATGGTCACCAGCTCTTATGAAGAAGCGTCCTTTTCTGCGAACAATATGAGTAGTTGTGTATTTAAATGTGACACAAAGTGTATAAACGTATCGACCCAATAAAGCATTAAATCGCAAAATTGAATTTCATAACATTCCGATATATACGAGGGGTGATCAATATATTCGAGGACTTTTCATCTAGCAAGTTCATATTGGCAGCAAGGCTCAAAGCCATTTAACATCATTCGGAATAAGATGTCTCCGACCGAATGCACTTATAAAATTATGTGATTCATAAAAGGGGTGTGTGACGTTGGACGTCATGCGACGTCATTCCAAGCGTCACCGTCGGAGCAGCACATAGCTCCTTTTTGGACTGATACCCGGTTCCATGTGTGAGACTAGTTGTCTTTTACTACTGCAATAAGTAGTTAATAGCCGATTTTTGAATGTGAAGTGGAATAAAAAGAGTATCGACGCGTTATTGGAGACAAAACTCGGAAAAGGGCGGTTGGCTTTACAAAATTAGATTATTTCAATTAAGACTGGAACAGGACCTATCAGGTTTATGACACAATATCGAAATAACACTTTTGATTTGGAGTCAACGATTTTATGTGTTCAAGCCTATACTAGTCTTCGTTTTGCCAGTTACATTTGATTGAGATATGTGCGTCTTAGTTCGCAGAATTTACGGAAAGTGTCCCAAACACGGTGTCATTTTTGCTGTTTATCCTAATTTTATTGACTCAACCGTTTGGCAGAGACCCTACAATCACATTAACAACGGAATCATATGAAAATGGCTAATTGGGCGCGCACAGAATCCATGCACAATTTAGTCAAGTCATTTTGGAGGTATTGCGAGGAATTTACAAGTTTTGCGCTAATTTTCATAGCGTGTCGTTTCTCAGAAATAACGTTACCCCCGAGATGCTCGACGGTGCGCGCATCACCATGGTTACAAAGAGTGACGTCATCAAGAAAATAGTGACGCTTTCGTAAAGAACATTAGACAAATCGCGAGATAATTGATTGATATACATCAGCTGTAAATGTCATTACTCTAGTTCCAATATTTCAAAATTGAGAAGGAAAGTCCTCGAATATATTGATCACCCCTCGTACATTGCCTAATAGAAACCTAAATGAGGGGCCGTGAAGGCGTTGTAGGTACGCCAACATTCAGTTGAGTTGCAATACGGACACCATTTGATGATCATTGTGTTCATTGACAGTAGCCTCGTAAAGTAAAAATTATTTATGCCCTGCGCACTCAATTGATAACCACAGACTGTTCTCATGGTGGTTTTTTTAAAAATATGATTAAAATTCTACATCAATGAACAAGCCGGGTGAAATACACATGTACGCAGTACTGCTCTCGTACATTGTTAAACCGATGGTAAAGCTTTGCTACTTACATTTGGTCTGGGTCATGTGAGACGCAAGACGCCATTGTAATGACGGTCCGTTTGTTGTATATCGAAGCCACGCAGCCATATTCGCCTTTGTAATGCAAGGATACCACCCATGGATAATCGCCGGGTGTTGCTGGGTCTCCACCTATGATCCGGGGTACTCCTTTGTTGTCATTGGGAGCACCATGTGGTGGGTTGCTCTTCAGGACGTTATTTAATCTTTTCTTCATTTTTGTTCTCTCCGAAACTCTCTCGGCTCCAACCAGTGCTACTAAACGTTAACATTGCTTACATTGCTTTATGTTTGGCTTTTCAATAAATACGGCAAATTCGATGTGTTACAGGGCATGAACTTATTATAAGTAAAAATATTGTTAATGAGGTCAAATTTTGACATGATGACAACTGCACATCCCATCGAAAAGAGGTTAAGTTCAGCGCATTTTATTACATATTAGGGGATTCATCGCCATACCAATATCCCGTACTTGCGAGGTTTTAGCTCATTCATAATTTGGTCAGCCCTATTCGACTGCATTTTCTGTGTAGGAATCTCGTAGTGAATAGTTACTAATAAAACAAATAGTCATTTAACGTCTTAATTTTTCCCTCACAATTTATCTTTAATTGTTTAACGATGTTTAAAATGACGTCAAGTTACGCGCAAAAAGATCAAGGTCATCATTTATGTTACTTCTGCCACCCATTTGCATTGATTGACGGAATCTTCGATGTATGCGGCGCGTTTTTTCATATTATAGCATAAAAACAGTGATTTTGCTCATACTAAAACGGGGGAAAAAAGGTACGTTATTGTAAAGATTCTCGCGCACACGCGCTGTTGGTGTTCAGTTTTAAGTGTGCTCATTTCAGGACACAGCCGATGAAAATTAATGATTTACAGCGTTATATGAACTGTAATTATCATTTTGTAACTCAAATTGTAACTACTAATCAATATTCTTTAGAAGTAAAATAGTAAACGTAAACAAACCCCCAATGTCACTGTTTTCTTGGTATTTGCCGATACCGGAAGTCGACGCTCATAACAAAAACTTGTATGTGACGTAACGTTTGCTAAGCGACGTCGCGTTTGTTTTCCCGACGTCGTCCAAAATGTCCCGCCAAAATGTCATAATTTTGAAAAACATACTATTTAAGTGTTATTTTTTATGCTATAATAGCGTTTACGCATGCTTTTTCGTGCTATTACATCTGCAGAGTCCCTCGGGAATGTTGGTGCCCTTGCCCTGACGGGCTTGGGCACCAACCGTCCCTCGGGACTCTGCAGATGTAATAGCACGAAAAAGTATGCGTTAACCCTACATCATTACTCACGTAACTTGAAACTTGTTGCACAAACTGTGTGCGCCGCATACCTGTTACTTAGGTTACAAAACCACGCGGTGCGCTTGGTAGCTTGTCTAAATATGAATTTTGTTCCAATCACAGTATGCAATAAATGTTCATCGAATAAATCATGAGAATATTATGTTAAAAAAATAAAGATGCTTAAGGAATTATGTCAAAAGTCTCCGTTATTTTGGATCTCCCCTCGTAAATGCTTACGTTATATCCTTTTCGTTTTAAATAAATGTTTACAACATACACTCTTTATTTAATTTTTTTTTTAAATAAAACAAAACTTACCGAAAATAAGGCAGATGGTCAAACAACGCATCCTGACTTGTGAGTAAGCAACTTGAAAATGAATTAAATTATTGGTGTCGCCCCAGATGTATTAATTAATATTGATAAACTAATAAATTTAATTAAATAGCTTTCTTTAATGGTACTACATTAATTTCATTACATTGCTGTCCTATGTATTCTCCATTGGGGCATATGCGATATTTAGATAATTTTATTATTATATAAGACATCTTTGCCTTAAGCGAGTGACAAACATTTGATGAACCTAATTTATCTCTAGGGTCACGTTCAGGCGTGTGTAAAAAATCTTCTTCCCGACCATTGCGTTGCCGTCGCAGGTCGGCTGCTCTGATCGTAGCCAAACGCAGCTACATCACAATTACGTTCGCCAATTAGGTAACTGCTTCAGCATATAATAATACTTGACAACTTGAGCATGATTTTTCAAAAGTATTGTTCAAATAATGATAAGGACAAGCTGTTTATCGTCGAACGCCCAAGGCTCATGGCTCTTGTATTCATCTAGAAATAAATTAAAAGAAATGGAATGGAATTGAACGTGTGCGATGATGGTCAATTAGATACGCTAATACTGGAGTGAAAGCATTGTTGGACACATATTCCACAGTCGGTCAACAAATAGCAAGGCCGTTACTTTGCGGATATAATTATGCTGGTGTTCTTCAGCTTAACCTTTTGCATCTGTGTCTGATTAAATTCACCCAATTCAACATTCTCAGTAATTGTTTTCCTCCAGTTTCCAGAATTATTCTGACAGATTTATTTGACGAATTAATGAACATATAAACCAAACGTATCTCACATTGCCACGAAAGTAGCATGTAAATATAACTTAACGGGAACTCTAGTTAGAACGTAGTTAGAGATTTGTGTCTCCAAAAGAAATATATCGAGGGCTCGGCGCAAAACTATTGTATCTACATTTTGCAAAAATATTCAGGAGATTGAAAAAACTGCGCTTCTTTCTTGAATCATGTTTTATTCAACTTTTCTTTTGTATGTTGACATTCTATCACATATGAAGTACATATTAAATGCTTTGGCCACAATGAAATAGCATATTATGCTTTTATTGGCATTTTTGGACTTACAATAGTTTTGCACTGAAAACACGCAATTTTACATTTAATTAATATTGCAAAACTATTGTAAGTGGACTTACAATAGTTTTGCAATATATATTTTCAAAACTGTGATTATTTTGTATTGCAAAACTATTGTAACTACAGTAAAGAAATATTTCCATACATGATAAATGCTTTAAAAACCTTGTAAACTATCTAATATACCATGATTTCTCAAGTAAATCACTTTTTGTAATGTTTATCACATTAAAAGATGGTATTTTGAAGAGATTTTCAAATTTTCCACAATGCATATCCAGAAACTTAGATATTATAGAAATATGTAAGTTTACGATACATACATTGATTTTTTTTAAACAGTCAATTACAATCAACAGCAAGTATTTGAATTTCATTATACCAATATTATAAAAAGGCAGGTTTCCCACAAATATTTTAAGACAATTATCTCTGACCACAAATAAGATGTCCCTGAATTCTAAAATCATTCAGGCAGTATCATAGTCTAGTTTATGTTAGAGTAAAACATGGCAATGCCCCTGCCAAATTGTTAAGCATACTTCATGAATTATTCATGAGGTCTTCACGAATCATTCATGGAAGAAGACTTCATGACAAACATGTAAACAGTAAATGAGACTTATTCATGCAAAGTTTATGAATTCAAGCACTTCATGAAATGTGCATATTTTATGTCCCATTTGCTGTTTCTGGCATTTTCTTCATGAAAATTGAAATTGAATGAGTATAATTATTCTTGATAACTTCATGAACAACGCATGAAATACACTAATTGTATTACAACATGTTGTGTTCTTGAAGAAACATGAACAGTTCATGAGAAAGAGTTAAACCTTGATATTCATCTTGAATTTTATTCTTGAAGCTCATTGTGTCCTTGCAAATTTTGGGAAATCTGTGTGTCACCAAAATGTCTGCAGAAAGTCATCTTTCTTCAATAATAAATTTAAGATTTTTTATGAAGTAAATTAATGAATAGTTTAGGCATGGTTAAAAAGATTTTATTCATGATATATTCTTAAATCATTTTATGAATAGTTTCGGGTTGGTTCAAGAATATTGGATTCATAAAAAATTGCTGAGTTACTCTATAATACTTTTTTATGAATAATACACTAATTTTTTGAATACTTGATGTATTCTTGACAACTTCATGAATTAGAACACATTACAGTTCATGAAGAAAACTTCATGAAAATACCTTAAGAAATAGATAGATTTTATTAAGTATTGGAATACATACCTGGATATATTATAAAAATATGTATACATAATAAAACAAGTTATATGTACATATAATCAAACATTTCACAGGGGTAAAGATAGAGAAAAGGGGACTTTATTTGCATAATTTGGAATAATAAAAGGTTTAAGTTAGCAGTTTTCTGACTGTAGAACAGTGTCTTTTGTTTTATCATCATAGGAAATGACACACGTTTATCCAAAGTTATAAATGAAGAATTCCCTGAGTTTTAAATAATGTATTTCAAAATACGCCCACCTTAATCTTGAAAAATAAATGTTTTTCCTGACTGTTGGAACCCTAAAAGGATACTTCATAGTTTTTCAATTATTCTTAATTGTTTTTTAGTCATACAGAAGTAGATTGACCTAACAAGTTTTCATGACTGTATCCTAAGCTGTAAAAATGTAACATTCCACAAGAAACAAGAAACTTCTCCACATGTGGAGGAAAATCAAAATAGTTGTTACATTTTCTTTGACTGGTGTAACTAGCTGTTGTGACCGGGAATATAACCATTGGACCATGGCCATGGCTACATATTTTTAGATAAGTGAACATTTCATAGACATAACTTTGATTGGTTACTAATATTGATTGAAGGTACATAAAGCTATTTAATACTTACGCAGACTAGCATATCTTTTGTCTTCAGTACATTTTACAGAAGTCATTCTATTACTCAGGTTATAATGTAACAGTGGCCATTCAAGTACTGAGGCTATAATGTTACAGTGGCCATTCAAGTACTGGTGCTATAATGTTATAGTAGCAATTCAAGTACTCAGGCTAAAATGTTATAGTAGCCATTCAAGTACTGATGCTATAATGTTACAGTAGCCATTCAAGTACTGATGCTATAATGTTACAGTAGCCATTCAAGTACTGATGCTATAATGTTACAATAGCCATTCAAGTACTGATGCTATAATGTTACAGTGGCCATTCAAGTACTGATGCTATAATGTTACAGTAGCCATTCAAGTACTGATGCTATAATGTACAGTAGCCACTCAAGTACTGAGTTTATGATATAACAGTAACCATTCAAGTACTGATGCTATAATGTTACAGTAGCCATTCAAGTACTGATGCTATAATGTTACAGTAGCCATTCAAGTACTGGTGCTATAATGTTATAGTAGCAATTCAAGTACTCATGCTATAATGTTATAGTAGCCATTCAAGTACTGATGTTATAATGTTACAGTAGCCATTTAAGTACCGAGTCTATAATGTTACAGTAGCCATTCAAGTACTGATGCTATAATGTTACAGTAGCCATTCGAGTACTGATGCTATAATGTTACAGTAGCCATTCAAGTACTGATGCTATAATGTTACAGTGGCCATTCAAGTACTGATGCTACAATGTTATAGTAGCAATTCAAGTACTGAGGCTATAAGGTTATAGTAGCCATTCAAGTACTGATGCTATATATGATCCAACATTTTATGTACCAAGGCTATAATATGACAGATCATGGTCACTGCACGTCTCCAACTTGCAATGTATTACTTTTTAAGTTTTCAAGTCAATATCTTAAATGGTTTGCAAGATATGCTCCAGACATTATAGGAATTATTATGAAAATACTAAAGGGGGATAATTCAATATGTAAGACAGCTACAGTTATTGTTCTTGGTCACTGCTCTTCTCAAAGTTGCCATCTATCTATATTTCAAATTTCAAGTCAATATGTTAAAATTTAATAGTTTTGAAGATACGCTCTGGACAAAATTTTATTTTAAAAATACTTTATATTTTTCAAGTTTCTAGTCAATATCTTGCATAGTTTTCAATCAAATGCTAATATTTGATAGATATGCTAAGCATCCTAGCCTTGAGTCAACATGTCAAGAACCCTAGCAATAATATTTGAGTAGACATGTCAAGGACCATAGCTATTATATTAAAGTAGGCATGTCAAGGACCCTAGCTATAATATTTGAGTAGACGTTTCAAGGACCCTAGCAATTATATGAAGCTAGACATGTCAAGGACCCTAGCAATGATATGAAGCTAGACATGTCAAGGACCCTAGCTATGATATGAAGCTAGACATGTCAAGGACCCTAGCTTAATGAAGCTAGACATGTCAAGGACCATAGCTATAATATGAAGCTAGACGTGTCAAGGACCATAGCTATGATATGAAGGTAGGCATGTCAAGGACCCTAGCTATAATTTATAGGTAGACATGTCAAGGACCCTAGCTATGAAATTAAGCTAGACATGTAAATGACACTAGCTATAATATTAAAGTAGATATGTCAGGGACCATAGCAATATTACGGTAGTGCCCATGTTAGAACTTAAAATATATGTTGGCATACCTTTAAAATAAATAGCCTATTTATAGATAATCAAGAACTTTAGCTATCAATGTAGTACATTGCTGATAGATATTCAACACCCCGTGTACCCCGATAATATGTATTAGACAGAGTACTGCTGTTTAGACAGAGCGTAAAATGTCGACGCTTGAGAGGTAATGTATTTTGTGCCTGTTACAATTATGTCGTGTCCATACCAGTAAATCGATGAACATTTATGTATGCAGTGGTTCTTCCTCGACATGTAGATGTATTTTTTTCCGACCAGAAACGTAAGATTCGATTTTAAACTTTATAAATGAGTCCAAAAGTCCAAAGTTTAGTCTATAAAAAATAATTAAAAATACTTCTAGACGGCGGAGAATACACAAATTTCGTGAATATGTAGCGAAATAATGGTACCATATTCTGTCACAATGATATTTTCACTGACGTAAGTATCTTTCTAAAAATAACAGTTTTTCTACACTTAGTGTCACTAAAATGGTACTGCTTATGTTATATGGTGAAATTGTCACGATACTGCTTATGTTGTAAACAGGTACTGCTTATGTTTATTATAGTTTCAATGATTTAAACCCGAAAGCAACCTTGTCATGACACATTATAGCCTCAGCAACTATTTTCTGTCAATGTTGACTATGTATTTAGCTCTTACTGGGTTGCTCTCTTGAATTAAAATAGCATACACTAATATATCTCTTAATACCGTCTATCATGTTCTCAGTAATCCTTACATGTACAACTAAAGTTTCTGCAGTTTTCTAAAAGTCCTTGGCCTTATTGAAAAAAGGTTGTTTCAGTAACGTTATTAGCACTTTTCGAGTTTATGTAGTATATCAACCGATCTGTAGTATGCCTACGTAACGACACGCTACCGGCGAGCAGTGCTAGTCGATAGCATATCGTTTCTAAGCACGAATGCGTATTTCTTTTTTTTACCTCGCCAACGGACACGTTTTGGGGATAGTGCATGATACAGAAGATGTCCTAATTCCAGATGCATCCTTTGTGTTTTTTACATGCCAGTGTACAGACTTCTCAAATCATTTATGAGAATCGTAAACTTTCATACCGATACAAAATTATCCTTTAAAATTTTAAACAATATTTTCACCTCGTTTATAGAAGAAAACGCACTAGACTCTATAAGGAATTTAAGTTTCAGCGTAAGTTTTAAGATTTTCGTAAGTTCCTTGATAAAATACTATCCAGGTGTATAGCACCAATACTTACTATAATTAAATTTATTTGGCCAGTCGGAGATGCGAACAAACAACCCCGAGATCAGAAATCGCGTGCTCTACCCTTCTTCTTCCTGTTTAGTACAGATCCCACTCTGGGGCAATGTCGTACTACTAAAATCGTGTGAATGGTGCAGCAGTATTTACAGAGTGATATTTTAAAAACGTTTAAAAACAGCATATTCTGTATTCGCTGGTCAGACCCCTCTTGAAGGCCTCAACACCGTCGACGCTAGTGACTTGCTCAGGGAGCTGGTTCCAGAGTCGGACGGCGGAGGGGAAGAAGGAGTACAGGAACACATCTGTACGACAGAAGGGAAGCAAGTACCTGGTGGAGTGGCCCCTAGTGTTGATTGATGTTGAACGGAAGAAGGCCTCGGCTGGGATGTCGACGAGTCCGTGGTGATTATGTAGACCATCACTAGCTTGGCGTTGGAACGGCGTTCGGCAAGGGGTTTCCAACCAATGTCAGAAATCATCTGGCTGGTGCTGCTAGTGGTGCGGTAGTCCCCTTTGACATATCGTGCCGCGCGTCGTTGGACAGCCTCCAGTTAGCTGATACTGGATCTCGTATGCGGGTCCCAGACAGTGCTGGCATACTCAAGGATTGGCCTGACAAGCGTCTGATAGCATCGTGCCTTGATCTGTTGGGGACAGCTTGTCAGGTTTCTTTTCAGGAAAGCGAGACTGTTGTTTGCTTTCTTCGCGCTGGTAGCAACATGGGTGTTGAAGGAGAGCTTCTCGTCTATGTAAACCCCCAAGTACTTGCCCCCTGTCACGATCTTGCAGTTCGCTGCCGTGGATGAAGTATGGCGCCTTGATGGTGATTCTCTTCCTGGTAATACGGATAACCTCACATTTGGATAGGTTGAATGACATGAGCCAGTCACGCTCCCACTGCTGTAACCTGTCAATGTCTTCTTGTAGGGCTTTGACATCTTCTGTAGAGCGAATTGTCCTGTACAATAGACTATCGTCAGCAAACAAGCGGGATGTGGATGTTGCCCGAAGTGGGAGGTCATTAATATACAGCAGAAAGAGGAGGGGTCCAATGACTGATCCCTGGGGTACGCCGGAGGTGACTGGTGCTGTGTTGGATGACTGTCCTTCGACCAGTACTTGCTGGGTTCTGTTTGCCAGGAAACTACTTATCCAACGCAGCAGGTTTCCTCTTATGCCGTAGTACTGTAGCTTAAGTGCTAGTCTCTCGTGGGGAACCTTGTCGAAGGCTTTGCTGAAGTCCAGAAGGACGGCGTCGATCTGTTCTCCGTCATCTAGGCCAAGTGGGCTGAGCCAAGTGGGGTGGCAGCTTTTCTTGGCAACGGTCTACTAGGCGTTCTTAAGGTATTTATAACGTCTCTTGTTATCTCCCTTTGTTTAAATCCCGCCATTTGCGATAATGTCTACATTTGAGACAACGTTAATGTAAGTGCAATAATACAATTATGGTTCGGCCTTCTTGTTAACAGTATTGGTAACATATAAGTATTTGTTTTCAACGTTTTCAACGTTTCCATATAATAATTTCTTATTAGTATGAACGTGACATTGTGTATCCATTTTCGTTCTTAACGCATTTATAGTGGCTAGGCCGTTATGCATCTTTTAGAAGTCGGCTTGTTGATACTACATTAATAAATCACACAACAGGCTTGGGTTCGCGTTTAGTGATTCCAGGCATCGCCAGAAGCTCGCTTAATAAAGTTTCCAAAACTCGTTTAATATTAATTTATTTCAATTGACAACTCGTGAAAGATCCTCTATATCGACATTAGACATTAAAATCCGTTTTTCGGAATGCCTGGAATATTCTTGGGCGAAAATGCTCGAGATAGTCCGAATATGTCAGGGGGTAGGATCACAAAGCGTACGAGGGTTGTCCCTTTATAATTATAATAGTTTATAATTTTGCATGGACATTTCTACATCCATAGAAGGTGTATTTAACGAAATTATTTTATATCAGTATACGTCGTATTCGATCAATGGGTGTATTTGTAACCCATGGTAACGGTTTACGGCCTGCACGAAAAAAGTATTTATCACAAAAATGAATTTATTTATTTAATGACAATAATACTGAAGCAGTTTTAGCCGCTTCGCGCCATAATATATATAAGAACAATTGGCATCTTTTGGCGAGCTTTTATACAATGATTCATTGTGATGATGTCATATTTGATGGGTTAATGAAGTAATATAGCAATGTTGTTGACAGTTTTTAAGATATAACATGATTATACGGTATTCTGGGACAACCCACGTATAGAGCAAACAGGTACTAAAATCGCGTATATTTACCAAAAGTGACGAATTTGTAAAAAGTCTTGTTGTAACATTTTAAGAACACTATTTTACGACCTCTTCGACTATGTATTTTAAAAAATCCTTTGTTTAACTTGAAAAATTAGTATATTTTCTAATCGTCTGTGTCGAGTCTCGGAAGCGGCAGTCTAGAATGAAATGCAATATTTCAAACACACAAACTTGACATGACACTCGACTTTTACTAGCATAATTTAACATCCGATATCTATTCACCAATCCAGTTGTACGAGCTCATCAGTGGGACGTATCACGAAGATACAAACACAAATCTAAAGAACCGATATTGCAAATTTTCTTGTCGATTTTTTTTATTTTAAACGCAAAAGCATGTTTCAAGTTAATGATCCTGTCAGTTTCTCCGTATTACATTAAATGTATAACAAAGGTTTGGCGGATACACACATAATATACAAATGTGTTCGTTAATCTGTTAGATTTTTAATTATCTGTATTTCTAGGGTTTAATCTAATTATAGACTGAATACCATCTTTTGCAGTTCGAATAAGTATTGTTGTAAATATAATTGTACATGTACTTTGTTGCATCTTGTTGATTTCTAGCTAACAATATTTATTTCGTCCATTTCAGTGACGATCATACCATGTTTGCAATGGCTCAGGGGTTGTCAAGTAATTCTGACATTACAGAACTACAGGCGCTAGGTGGTTCTTTCGTCGAGATAGAGACATAAGAAATAGATACAGGCTTTGAATGAACAATTTGTGATAAGAAATACCGCCACAAGCGAAACCTTAAAAGGCACATTCTGATGCATTCGGAAATGGCTGAGAAATGTCGACTATGATTATGATAAATGCCATATTTGATCGGCATGTGAGCATACATATGATATGAACTAAGTGTGTTCATGTGTGCCCCTATCATTATAAAGGTTCTCTTAAAGTCAACAAACAAAACTTACATACATTTATATTCATAACCATGATGTTACGCGTGATTGTACTTGAATATTCGGTAAAAATAAGGCAAATTCACAATATTTCATAAATATACATATTTCTAGTAAGGACTCTAGAGTATAATTAATCCCAAGAAAGTATTTGATTATCAATATTGTGCCTGCATTTACCCATGAAATAAAAAACAAAAACAACACAAGCAGTATCTTATTAAATTTACACTGGACATAAGCAGTATCAGCCATATAACATAAGCAGTACCATTTTGGCGACACTAAGTGTAGAAAAACTGTTATTTTTAGAAAGATACTTACGTCAGTGAATATATCATTGTGAAAGAATGTGGTACTAATATTTCGCTACATATTCACGAAATTTGTGTATTCTCCGCCGTCTAGAAGTATTTTTAATTATTTTTTATAGACTAAACTTTGGACTTTTTGACGCATTTATAAAGTTTAAAATCGAATCTTACGTTTCTGGTCGGAAAAAAATACATCTACATGTCGAGGAAGAACCACTGCATACATACATGTTCATCGATTTACTGGTATGGACACGAAATAATTGTAACAGGCACAAAATACATTACCTCTCAAGCGTCGACATTTTCCGCTCTGTCTAAACAGCAGTACTCTGTCTAATACATATTATCGGGGTACACGGGGTGTTCAAGAATAGGTTGTTTGTAGTACTTTGACATTGTATAAATTTTAAATATGTTTAAATTTAAATGTAAGATGTCAGTCAAAATAAGCATAGAACATTGAACTCCTAATCAGCATTTTCTATTCATTTTTCTAGTTTTCAAGTTGTAAGTTTAAATTTATTTCCCCATCCACAAATGAGTGTCCCCATAGAAAGGATAGTGTATGAATGTTGGTTTATCATTGAATTTATGGAACAAGTTTAATAAAATGATATAAAAGTTAGCTTTGGCAACCTTAATTTTGTTTTATTTTTAAATGAGTTTGAATAAATTCAATAACTCAAACACAAATTGAGTTTACAATGTAAGGCGCTTATACATCATTGTGCCAGGTATTCAAAAACACCAATTTAATATTTTGGAGGCAAAAATTTCTTCTCATGAATGTCAAGGTCATAACACGGAAAAGCAGCTTTCTATCTGAATAAGTGCTATATTTGATGTTTTTATACCCAGTTTTCATAATCTTTTTCTTATTTCAAGACAAATTCTGTATAACCATACTATATAGAATAAAACAAACAACATAACTTCCTATCATCTGAAAATTGAACTTATTTAAGTGTACTTACAATAGTTTTGCAATAACTTTTTTTCTATATTATACCAACTTAGTATTGCAAAACTATTGTAAGTGTAGTTACAATAGTTTTGCAATAATAATGTTCAACATCTGAGATACCATATTTTTTTATAAAATGAATAATTATATTAATCCATGGAATAAACCCACAATATTTCAGCAGTTAATGTATTTCATACTTTTGAACATAAAAATGCCAAAAAGTGGATTTCTGAAAAATATGTAGTTACAATAGTTTTGCGCCGAGCCCTCGATATGAGCTAAGACACTGATAGTGTAAATGTACCATACAACTTACGATTGAATTATCTTATACAGACTGTATCATATATTTGTCATTTCAGGGGTTTAATTCAATATACACCCACACAAATTTAATTTACTTCCATTTTTTTTATCAGGAAAATTTTAAACAAGTCAATGTATGAATTTCTGACATTGTCTTACGATATCGCGTATGACAGCTTTATCATTCCAGGAAGTTAAAATGAATAGATGCTCACGTGAATTGAACCAACGGTCATGTAAGTCAATCAACAAAAAGATGGTAGCATTTTAATGCATCAATTGATAAGATTTGTGTCCTTCTTAGCAATAAGCTGTGAGGTATGATACTGTTCACGACACGTAAGTGGATCACAGACAGGAATTTAACTGAATGAAATGAATTGATGGAATGGCCATTAATACATACGTTAGTATCTTACGACCCCGGATATCGTCTGTCTTACCGGTGACGTAATCTACGGAAACTGACAAACACCATAGTTGGAGTACATGACTGCAAGTAATATCACGGACGAAAATACCCTGCGCAATGCAATAATATTGGTACTGGTTTTGGCGTTTCTTTATCTTAAAGTTTAAGGCTGAACATAGGACCAAAATATTAGCTTGAATGTCAATCTTTATTTTATCATTCTGTTAAATATAAGAACATGCTATGAATATTGTATTTCCTACCAAGGAATTGAGAGAATTTATAAGTTTCCGTTTGTTCAATCAAATACATAAACTAAGAGATCCTTCCGTTGTAAACCATCTGAATGGGAAAATAACTTAATGTGCTTCAGCATTTTTTCAAACATTGATCTAAAAGCTATACAACAAATAAATTTGTTTTAACATTTCCTTGTGAGCTTAAGATAATGGTTAACATCAGTTTTATACTGCTCTCTTTAAATCCTGTATCGGCTCATTTCGTCGGTTGGTTCGTGTGATCGGGTTTCCGGTAGGACCCAAGTATTTAAAATTCAATTTCGTGTATACCATTAAGAACCTGGAACGGCGTATGTAATGTTTTCTCCCACCAGTACATCGCTTATATTTGTGTTTTCATTGTTCGTTTAATGCACCATTTAGACGGAATGTTTCTATTCACTTGAAATGTACAAATATGTTGCTTTCTGTTCGAGTGCGATGGTGCGACATTGACATTAAAGTTCACTTCCATCCTACATTCATGAAACAACACTTACCCGACTGACTTCAATACAAAATATGCAATTATTGTGGCAGATTGCATTCCTTACTGATTTAATGGTTACACTGATAAAAACACGAAATTCTCACCGACGCAACCACAGAACAATATCATCGATGACATGGCACATGTCATTGCCAAAATCAGTGTTTCAGAAATAATGAGATATTTCACTTATGGGAAAACCATACTGCCCATCAAATTGAGAATGAAATGATTGACGTCACATTTTTAGGCTGGCGATTTCGCGCCAGACTATTACAATCCTAAAAAATGAAATCCACTAAGATGAATTGACTCCCGAAACTGACAACACAGAATCTATACACTCAATGCAAATAGTTCCTCCTCATTAATCAGTTTGGCAAGATAAGAACATTCAACTTTCCTTGTTTCATTTATTCTGTTCGATTGTAATATATTAGTTTCTTCTTGAAATGGAAGGAACTTGTATGAAATTAAAAGAAAAGGTGTTTAAAGGCGTTGATAATTAGTACTACGCGTTACGAACGCGATATATAGCGCGGCGCATCGATGATTTTATTATGTTAAATTATTTAGGTCAACATTCTCCAACGAGATCGTGGTCGAGTGGTTGAGCAACTCGCTTAGTAATTTTCTGATGCTAAGGTCCAGCGATCGAATCACGGCGGCTCCAAATTTTTTATATATTTTTTATTTTTTGTTAAGTCCAGCACTTATCTCTCTTTCGACTTAGAAAACCACTTGATGTTATATTACTTGAAAAGCTATTGTTCCTTAGCAGATCGCCAGCCTATCAGTACTTTCAGTACTTTGATTATGCTTTGGTTTGATGATACATGATATATGTGTGCTAATAGATTCCACAATATTGGACCTTATCAAATTGTCAAATGGATCACTATGTGTAATTCTTTTAAAGTGTTTTTATCCCCATTGTCATTAAAACCGTTGAACGTTGTGGTTAAATGTAGACACACAATCTCTATTCTAGAATTCTGACGTTAGACGAAGACCGTTTTTACTTGGTACATTTTCTGAAGACTTTGTCATTCGTGCATTATACGTATGACATCTCTTCGCTCATATAGTTCAGTGTCGACATATAACACCAGACACAATGTGTCTAAAAGGATTATTATAGATTGTATAATAAATGGAACGATTGACCTAAACCGATACATTTACTAATTTTTCCACTGATGTTATGTTTTTGTAACATACAGCATCGAATAGCTTAACCAAACCGTTATCATATGAAACACAGAGAGCGTATGAACATTGTATTAACCTAGTAAGCCATTGAACATAGTATTTTGAAAGTATTATGGATATGTCTTAATTTTTTTGTAAGAATCCAAATGAGCACCATTGTCTGTAGAATGAGGGAAATGACAGTATCATTTTCAAAATAAGTGGTGGCAGAAATCATAGAAATTGCTTAACCATAGATTGGAACAGAACAGGCAACTGCAATAATTTCGACCAAACGACAACTGGCAAGTAATTGGTTCATACGCAACACTGACAAGGTGTACTTAGTCTATGTACAATCAAATTCCTCTAAACTGCTGCACATTTGTTCGGAATCACTGTCCGTAGCAGAGTTAAACATAATTAAAGATTTTGTCTAAATCTACAATTACCTCTGACTAGTATTGTCTGACAGAGTACATAATCCGTTGATCGTAATGACTATTCAACTACCAGTCGTCACTGTCTGTTACTCTTGAAAAAGCTATTTATCAACGTAATGGATCATACAGACCAATATGTCAAATGGCATCACAGTCTTACTACTTCCTGAGGTTAGCATTTTGACACTTCAACTGATTCTGTGTAATGGAAAGTGACACGGTTCCCTTCCTGTTGCAATTGTCAAAAGTCAACGACCAAGTTGTTATATTTTTTAACCAAAAATGTATGAGGAATTCAGACAGGAAAGGTAGCACTCAACAAAACCAGCCGAGCGCAAACATTAAAAACACCACAACACGACAACGCAACTTCTTTGAGCAATGACCACACTTAAACGTTCTTGGTATATTTGAAGACTATATTAACATAAATATAAAATGAAAATAAACGACTATAATTCATAATTCCAGGAGTCAAAGGTAAATGTTTGCCGTAAATTTAAAGAATCTAAGAATGGCAAAACCCTACTGCTGCAAAATGTTTGATGGCTCCCATCGAAAAGAAAAAAAACTCAGCTGCCGGTTGATTGTTTATGATTGACTTGTATATATGTACGTACCTTGTAACTTGACTTGGCAGATGAAATGTAATGTTTTATGTGTGTAAACAGTGGACAGTTTAATAGTTCTGAATATAATTTTATCTAAAGAACAACTGTGTGGCCCACGTTATGTTTCTATCTTACTTTCTGGGGACATTGTCGGTTATTTTCTGCAGGACAAGTGAGTATTTGAGGTGCCATTCCGAGGAAACTGCACGGTAGCAGTATACAAAATACTAGTTCAGTATGACTGTGGCTTCGGTAAAAATATGACTTTTGCAGTCGTGATTGTCGAACATGCAATGCTTTGAATGACCTCTAATTAGTTATGTTGTTATAGATGCGTAGTACTCCTGACTGCTGATGTTCTGTTTGATTGTCCTAACGTTGAATATGGAAAGTGAATGATTGATTTCATCCCAATAAACGATATGCCATAATTGTATTTTGTTTGAAACAATCGGAGGCAGTAAATGCTGCGTGCTGTCATGATCGGGTTGTGTAAGGCAATCCGGTAGGATTTTGTTGCAGATATGGAAATGTTATACAAATAACCGGAAGCGAACATTAATCAGTGGATGGTAGTACAAGCAATACTACTATATATCAGAAGACCCACCTGCATCGCCAACAATATCAGACTTTATACCACCTGCTGTGTAATTATTTAGTTAACTTGTTTTTCTGGTGTGATTGGATGCGTGGAGGCGGTTTCTTGTAAATATTTAGTTTACTCTAGACCTCGGTATTTGCCAAGGAGTATCGAATTTATCAAATATCTCAATTAAACAATAATAAGTGTTGTTGTTACCAGTATCTCTCGAGAATGGTTGATTTGTTGTTGTTCGTTAATGGATTAAAATACTGGTATGTGCAATATTGTCTTTATTCTATGGTATTCTTGAGAGTTGCAAGACATTTAGTGCCTCCATAGCTTAGTGGTTAGTGCGCTTGCCGTCTAATCTGGCGACCAGGGTTCAAATCCGGGTGGAGGCACATACTTTTATACCTGCCATATTTCATCAGAAAGCTGACTGGCAAATAAAGGCTATGCTTGTCATTTTTTAGTAAACAAAGCTATGGTCTGAGTGGTGGAGGTAGTATCTAATAGAAGTTTCGTTGTAGTGTTTAGACATTGCGCAATCTGTTTTATAGGGAAACTACATGTATTTGTATTCTATTGATATGTTTTATCAACTGAAGATAAACAATAAATAAATGATCTGTTATGTCTAAATAAGTATTACAGATGTGATATACCACGGCTTTGAACCCTTGTGTTGGATACATGTATGTGTCTATTGGGATACTGTTTGGTCTACTGGGATACAAAGTACCTTTGGTTAAGACGTATAATTGTGGACCTTATATCTGGTTGATGCAAATGGTTTGCCATGCATACATGTAGATATTGGAATAGAGGTAAGTGCGACGGTACATTATGAATACATGTGACATAAGATTATGTGCAATGTAATAGCTTCAGTTTGAACAGGATTATGCCTTTACAATAACACCACATTCTTAATGAGGCCGTATTATCAAATTGTGACGCTAGGAAATAAAGATTTTTTGTTATAGATTACCAACGAACAAGAAACAATTTCAGATCATGTGTTTAACTCATCTGTCCTATCTTGAATGTATGTCTGTCAGTCCAATAATCGTTTTTTCACTGTTTTGACAAACTGAAGTACGGGATCTCTGTCTTCTATCACGCTTGCTGTCCTTGCGCTTGATTATATGAGAACAGTCGTAGTGTATGCGTCCAACTGCATACATCATCAATATCTAAACTACGGGGAAAACTCGACTTTGTATGAAGTCGAAACAAATGTGACAACTTTGGCTACCTTGTCCTCATCTTTCACGATATTGTCAATTTAATCCATTACGTTCCATGTCTAGATGCTATTGATACCTTTGTTTCCTTGCCAAATAAACGAGACTTTAACATCAAAATTTGCCGAAATATTGAAAGATTCCCCTCGCGGGAATTCTATTTATATCAGCACGCAGCTCATCCTGTGTGAATGAAGGCATTGGTAATACAATAATAATTGATATGCAACACTCTGTGGATATGCAATATACACGTAGGTAATATCGAAATGGCTGACAATGCAGTGTAATTGTTGCTAAATATGAAAGTATCACACTTGATTTTTGTAGTAAAATTGTCGAAACTAGGCATACGACTACTGTAAGAAAGCAATCATCAAATGCATTATTTTTGTACAATTGCAAATTGAAAATAGTAGTATGTATAGTGTAAGGCTGCAGGAAGGTGGTAGTACGTTTATCTTTGTCTCGTATTCATATCTTTATAAAGTCTATTAGGTCTAATGGCTAGATCATCTATCATTCTCCGTATTAACCATAACTCTCCAGTCTAGTTCTAGATCAGACACAAATCTTCAAGATATGTCTTTAGTTAACATGCAATTGTCATTGATGCATCGAAACATTGAGTGACATCTAGTATATTTTATATTACCCACGGCGCTACAAATCTCACTGAACTTTGTAATTTGACACTTGCAATAAATCCACACAGGGTCGGTTGATCTTGATAGATTCTTTTTCATTTTCTGTGATATTAAATTGTGTCGGTTATGAATTAAAGGCAGTCGTCTTAATGTTCGTATCCTTATCAAGTATGTATATGGAGAGTTTTAAAACATTATGAATGTGGGATTTGAATATTAAGTTGGACACTGATATATCCGGCTAGGCTGTGGAAATTATCGGACTCGCCTCACCAGATAACCAGATAAATTCCTCCCCTTGCCAGATAAACTTACTCATCCACGGCACTAACATATTATTCACATCCCTAGCTGAAACAACGTTGCTTAGGGTACCAAAAACAATGCATGAGTTGTCCAGTTTGATTAACGCGTTCCGTCTTCTGTTAAATTTTGTTTAAAAAAATAATGTTGTAGTATGTCCGTCGTCGCAACGCGGCGCAAATTTCATTCGACTTCACAAAACATATAATTATGTAAACGCCATTGTTTCTGTTGGCTAGTATTTTTGCAAATGATTAAAAAGGTACTCATTGCAAATAAACTACCAACTGTGTTATTTTGGGAAGGCACATTATTTTACACAAAGCTAAGCTACACACGCCACACAGAAAGCATTTCCTATAAGGGCATTTAAACCCATTGATATTTATAAGAGGATTTAATAGAGACGATAATAGGCCCTATCATCAATCAAAATTGTTCTCCTGTATAAAAGACATTTAACTCGTATTTCATTTGATTGCTTCAATTTATGGCTTGCAGACAATGACTGTGTTGAGGTAGAGATTTAGGTATGTTTAAGTTTATTGGATCGTACCGATGCACCGACAGCAAAGTTGGGAACAAAATTAATATGATCTTATATCAGATAATATATTTCCAGGAATATATATCAACTTGATTTGTTGTATCAACTGAATGGAGAGCAGATTTATGTATGTCGCCTATATTCTTCTAAAGCACTACGTCTGCTCAAAGTTTAAAGTCACATTATTGCTCCCACAACTTGTTTCCGGTCATCCATTACATGCAATTAATTATGGAACCATTATGCTGTTTCTTGACAAATGACCAATGACGATAGAATCTTAACTATATCAGTCGAAATAGTAGACCAAATATCGTATTTAGCTAATTGTATGGTGAACAAAATACTCATTTTGCAAGGGTTACTCCCCTTAGACTTTAAATCATGCATTTGTTGTTTACTAAATTGTCATTTGTCAACAAACCATCTGGATGTTTTATTACATTGTCTTCCATCTTATGGTGTTTTCAACATTTGGGAGTCAACTAAAGTGCTAAAAGTGCATCAATCTGCAGAGAGGTTACAAGGTGATAGCTTATTAAAATAGCAGTTTAAGGCTTAATGGGACTTTAACTGAATCATTCTGACAAATCCACGGATGTGTGAGTAATGTGATTTTAATTGATATTAGTAATTGGTCCTACATTATGGCATATTTGTAAAATATAAGTTCTTGCAACGTAATGCATTTTATTACTTGTATTAATCACTCTCAATGCCCCATGAAATCCATCGTCAAGGTGGAATAATTGATTCTTTATTCAAGCCTCATTCACCTAAACAGCTCTTATGAAATCCATCGTCAAGGTGGTATAATTGATTCTTCATTCAAGCCTCATTCACGTAAATAGTTCTTATGAAATCCATCGTCAATGTGGGATGATTGATTCTTTATTCAAGCCTCATTCACGTAAATAGCTCTTATGAAATCCATCGTCAAGGTGGTATGCTTGATTTTTTATCCAAACCTCATTTACGTAAATTGTTCTTATGAAATCCATCGTCAAGGTGGTATAATTCATTAATTGATTCTTTATTCAAGCCTCATTCACGTAAATAGCTCTTATGAAATCCATCGTCAAGGTGGTATGCTTGATTTTTTATCCAAACCTCATTTACGTAAATTGTTCTTATGAAATCCATCGTCAAGGTGGTATAATTCATTAATTGATTCTTTATTCAAGCCTCATTCACGTTAACAGCTCTTATGAAATCCATCGTCAAGGTGGTATAATTGATTCTTCATTCAAGCCACATTCACGTAAATGGTTCTTATGAAATCCATCGTCAATGTGGTATAATTGATTCTTTATTCAAGCCTCATTCACGTAAATAGGTCTTATGAAATTCATCGTAAAGGTGGTATAATTGATTCCTAATCAAGCTTCATTCACGTAAATAGTTCTTATGAAATCCGTCGTCAAGGTGGTATGCTTGATTCTTTATTCAAGCCTCATTCACGTAAAAAGTTCTTATTACTTCATCAAAGGTCTAGGGCTTTTAAACATTTCTTTTGGTTTTGTGTGGGCATTGCTCCGTATAGATGTGTTGTGCTGTTACTGATTTCTGTGCTCGACTGGTCAAGCTGAGTTAGATTGCATCATTTCTTGTTTGATACCTCTACGCCATATATGTTTGGCGACAGTTGGGTGTCCACAATATACCGTGAATCGTAAATAACGTATTGTTAAAGATACGATAAATACTGACAGTTCACTAATGGATATATTGTGGCAAATAATTCTGTAACGGAGTAATGTGAGGAACCGTATAATGTCGTCGAATGGACGCAAAAACGCATTCACCTCAAAGTGGTATCAAATTTGGTGTTTTGCAAGCACACAGAGGTGTGTAAGAAAAGCTAGGTTTTAGAAAATAAAGTTATATTCCACAATCTACCAGACTGACATGTAACAGTATCAATGAAAACGAAAAAAAAACGAAAAAATGTATATTTTTCTTTCTTACAGAAAAACATATATTTTACAATAGTTTTTTTTTCGTTTTAGTCTTTATCATGGATAAAGTTACCTGTGACCAGACTGAGTATAATTGTAAATACGTGTCGATAAATAAATCGTGGCCTGGATATAAACAGTTATTAGTTCCCATTGTAAACAGCAGCATGATTATATTTCTGAAAACACAACCAGGATGTGGTTAAACTTGTGTGGAGGAAACTACAATAATGTACGTTGCTTGGCGATTCGTTAAGGTATAAATTGTTGAAAATCTATAAGTTTGTTTACGTCAAAATAAGCAATCTGTGTCGAACTCTTATTGATAGAGCTTTCGCATCGAATGCCTGTTCAAAGTGAAGCTCTCAAACTCTCGCGTTCAGTATTGGTTCGAATCCCATGATAGTTACTATCAATGTGTTTCACAACAGACTTATGTGTGTGCGGTGTGATGGCTGTTTAAACATTTCTTTAGGTTACATGTGGGCATTGCTCCGTGTAGATGTGTTGTGCTGTTACTGATTTCTGTGCTCGGCTGGTTAAACTTAGTCCTGCCTTCCCTATCAGATTTCCTCATTTCTAGTTTCAAGTAGTTTGATATCTCTACCTTTATAATGTAAATGTCGTCATCAATATTAATTGCTTGAAAGAGAATGCTTAATATTATTATTTGTACTAGGTATCTTGATAGTACTAATATCAGACGATGCTTTCAGCGGGAATATTGCAAGTTGTGAGTTAACAATGTGCTCATTACGGTTTACCAAATGTCACCAGGGCATCTAGTGGGGATGTCCGTTTATAATTGTAGCACTGGATTTAGTGTAGTATGAAAGACACTTACTGACAATATTTACAATGACCAATTATTGTATTGATTTACCAGAATGCTCCAGAACGTCGTATTGCTATATGCTTTTCTAGCATTATACGAGATATACCCGATATAGTATGTGTGTTACATGTTTGTATATATGTTTGGCGACTGGTGGGTGTCCACAATATACCGTGAATCGTAAATAACGTATTGTTGTAGATACGATAAATACTGACAGGTCACTAATGGATATATTGTGGCAAATAATTCTGTAACGGAGTAATGTGAGGAACCATATAATGTCGTCGAATGGACGCAAAAAACGCACACGAATATCAGAGGTGTGTAAAAAAGCTCGGTTTTAGAAAATAAAGGTATATTCCAGAATCTACCAGACTCACAAGTTACAGTATCAATGAAAACGAAAAAAAAAGAAAAAAATGTATATTTTTCTTTCTTACAGAAAAATATATATTTTACGATAGTTTTTTTTTCGTTTTAGTCTTTATCATGGGTACAGTTACCTGTGACCAGACTGAATATAATTGTAAATACGTGATAAATAAATCGTGGCATGGATATAGATATTAGTTCTCATGATTATATTTCTGAAAACACAACCAGGATGTGGTTAAACTTGTGTGGAGGAAACTACAATAAAATACGTTGCTTGGCGATTCGTTAAGGTATAAATTGTTGAACATTTATAAGTTTGTGTACGTCAAAATAAGCCACCTGTTTCGAAGTCTTATTGATAGAGCTTTTGCATCGAATGCCCGTAGTGAAGCTCTCAAACTTTTGCGTTAAGTATGGGTTCCAATCCCATGATAGTTACAATCAATGTGTTTCACAACAGGCTTATATGTGTGCAGTGTGGTGGCTGTTAAAATGCCACATGTATTTAGTAAGTGTTGTTATCCCTATTAACACACTACTACTTTGCCGTGATATATTCATATTGGTTACATATTTGTTCCACGTTTTGGTGTTTTGCGATAGCCTAATGTTCTCGCTTAAAATTGCTAGTAGCAATTGTGCCTTCCATTATATGAGCAAATGCGATAATGCATGTTGTTCAAAAGCTTTTGTTCTTTAAATTTCATTTGTTGGATACAGTGGGCTAACCATTGGATTTAATAAAAACTAAACGTCAATAAAGCGAAGTTATCGAAGAGCTTTCAAATTAAACATATTGCTCCTTTACGCTTGACGGCTTTGGTTTTGTCAATTGTTTTTATGTGCTGTATTTTTTATATTTATAGATTGGTTGAATATGAAGTACATTGGTAACTTAATGTTGTACCGTCATGTTTACTTATATTAAGGTAACAGTGTTCTTATTTAGTTACTGGATCTTTGGTATGAACACAGACATCCGGGAATTATATGTTGTAAGACGTTTGTCTTGTTTCTTGTTTATCGTTGAGGCTATGTAATGTGAATTCTAGTCTCAGACGATAATTATAGATTTTGATGAATAATTAAAAACACTGAATGTAGAAGTCGAGTAAGAAGTGCCATTGACAACAAAAATTACATTAAATAATTATAAAGTTCACAACGTTTAAGTTATGGTATGGTGGAATATGAACCCGGTAATAGTTAAATTTGTTTAACAATGATGTTAACTTATGATGTCATCTGGGAATATGATGAGATCATAACACGTTCAGATGGAATATGGGCTACAGTTGTTGCAATCGTGATACCTCGGTCATGTCCATCGTCTGCGGTAAATAACCGATCTGTTGTAACGAATATAGTCCGAGTTGACCAGAGTGCATTATATAGATACTATAATTTATGATACTGAGTAAACAGGGTGATTCATAATATATGTTACACTTTCAACAGGATGCCATAAGAAAATGCTTGATATCATATGATATATCTATATACCAATTGACAGCTTACATTTCAAAGTTTCGTTTAGTATATAACATGGCTGTGTTACTATCAAGGGAACTCTGGAAATACGATTCTACACAAATGCCTTTTTTTCGATAAATGTCAAATGACACACAATATTGATCTAAATTCCCGAGTTTAATTCTATAACTCGTAAAGTATCGCAAGATATAATCAGTTAAAGAGTGTTAAGAAACAAAGTTTAATATTAATTTTAAAGTTTCATCCATTTGTGATGACTGAAAAAAATAAAAGTGGTATTGTTGCCCTGGTTACCAGTTGCTAGGCGACAAATCAACCAAACCGTGACTAAATAGTACATTATCGCTTTTAACCAAGTCAAAAAGATAATTGTGTTTTATTCTTTTGTTTTCTCTCTAAGGGATTCTTTTAAATTCATCAATTGTTTTTGTTGGTTATGTGTATACTCTTTATACTGGCAATAGTGAATTTACATTAATAGTCAAGAACGAACAAGTCGTAAAATAGCCCTATTTTTACTTTGGCTATATGTGAGAATGTATTTGTGTGTCAGGTTCTTTCGTTGCCTAGCGAGATATTATGAATCACCCTGTACAACCATTTGCCATAAGACAATTACAGATGATATCGATGGATGAAAGGTTTTTCATTTCATTCTGCGATGAACCAATTTTAACAAACATTGCAATCTATGTAAATATTCGACAAATGCTTGCTTTATTTTGGCGTTTCTTTATATTCAAGTTTTTGGCTGAACAGAGGACCAAAATATTAACTTAAATGTCAATCTTCATTTTATCATTCTGTTAAATTATAGGAACATGCTATGAATATATACTGAGTACATCTAGAAACGCAACACTGGGGTTATTGGCAACACTTTTTCAAACTTTTTATGATTGACAACCAAAGTGTATTTACCTGATGATATTTAATTTCATGAACGATACACTTGCAACATTGTTTCATAAAGTGCAATCGATGTGATTGGACAGTGCTGGCGTGTATAGTGCGGCTAAAAAGTAACGACACACAAATTGGTAAAATCCTATTTTTTGAGAATCGTTGTGTTAGGTGAAAAATTTAAATATTGATTAATTATTGATTGATTACATATTCTTGACGTCCAACAAGTTGTTAAGAAGTGTATGAATCATTTGTGAACATTGCTAAGATATGGTACATGTGGAGTTACTGGTCCTATCGGAAAATTGTTTTACATCGATGACCTGGACAAGGGTAGTTGTAAACGGTGCCAAAGTGCTACTAGAGTGTCTCCAGATGAAACATTGCCGGTTCATGATAATTTTGCTGAAGTGAAACCTCTCATTTGACGTCCCCGTCATAGGCATCCGAATCGCCTGATTTCGCCCATGTTCGGACTATCGTGGCTTTTTTATTCCGAAGCCTAGAACCTTTCTTTTCTGATTTTCTTTCTATTGGCACACCTTACAAAGGATTCGAAGCAATTTACACAAAAAATTATCAAGCGTAAATAGTGTACGTGAAATTCGTGCGCTTTGTGATTTTCTTGACGCACGGGCGATACGTAACCCGATCGATAAAATTTGGACAATAGCCAAGTTTCTACACGATTGTACAATATTATTACATAAAATTAAAAAATGTATGAACAATGGAAGTAAGAAAAAGTTCAGGATGGAAACGTTGCGTTTCTAGATGTACTGAGCAGAATTTCTTACCAAGAAATTGAGAGAATTTATAAGTTTCCGTTTGTTCAATCAAAAACATAAACTAAGATATCCTTCCGTTGTAAACAGTCTAAATGAGAAAATAACGTTACTGTGCTTCAGCATTTTTTAAAACATTGATCTAGAAGCTATGCAACAAATAAATTTGTTTGAAGACTTCCTTTTGAGCTTAAGATAATGGTTAACATCAGTTTAACACTGCTCACTTTAAATCCTGAATCGGCTCGTTTCGTCAGTTGGTTCATGTGATTGGGTTTCCGGTAGGACCCAATCATTTAAAATTCAATTTCGTGTATACCATTAAGAACCTGGAACAGCATATTTAACGATATGTGTAAAGTTTTCTCCTACTAGTACATCGCTTATATTTGTGTTTTTATTGTTCGTTTAATGCACCATTTAGACGGAATGTTTCTATTCACTTGAAATGTACAAATATTTTCCTTTCTGTTCGAGTGTGATGAAGCGACATTAACTTAAAGTTCACTTCCATCCTACATTCATGAACCAACACTTACCCAACTGACTACAATACAAAATATGCATTTATTATGGCAGATTGCATTCCGTACTGACTTATTGGTTACAGTGATAAAAACACGAAATTCTCACAGAAGCAACAACAGAACAATATCACCCATTACATGTTACATGTCATTGCCAAAATCCGTGTTTCAGAAATAATGAGATATTTCACCTATGGGAAAACCATACTTCCCATCAAGCTGAGAATGAAATGATTGACGTCACATGTTTATGCTTTGGTTTGTTGATACATGATATATGTGTGCTAAAGGATTCCACAATATTGGACCTTAAAAATGTCTAAATTGCTAAAAAATAGTTCATATTGAAATGGATCACTATGTGAATTTCTTTTTAAAGTTTTTTTTATCTCCATTGACATCTAAAACCGTTGAACATTGTGGTTAAATGTAGACACATAATCTCTATTCTACAACGTTCAAATATCCTCACAATAAACTTGTGTTATTTCCGACGTTGCTTCTGACGTTAGACGAGGACCGTTTTTACTTTATACATTTTCGTATTATGACTTTGTCATTTGTGCATTATACGTATGACATCTCTTCGCTCATATAGTTCCGTGTCGACATATAACACCAGCCACATTATGTCTTTAATGATTATTATAAAGTGTAAACTAAATGCAACGATTGACCTAAACCGATACATTTACTATTTTGTCCCCTGACATATAGAACATAGAATAGCATAACCAAACCGTTATCATATGATACACAGAGAGTCTATGAACCTTGTATTTTGCCTTTATTTACTTTCTTTCTGCCGATTTTGTCGAACACCTTGCGGGGACGTAGACAATTTTGCACGTCGACTGCTATGGTTGTAAAGAATATAGATTATAAGATAAACTCAAATAAGTATAGAACATTATAATACAGGGATAAAAGTAAAAGTAGAACAAAAGATTAAAAGTAGTAAAAACAGATTTTCAGAGACTGATTATGGTCAGCCGCATTGAACGATGTTATGGTAGGGAGACTGACTACTGTGTATGGGATGCTATTCCAGTGGTATATGGTCCTAGGGAAGAAAGCAAACTTATAGTATTCAATAGTAGTGCTAATTAACCTAGTAAGCTATTGAACACAGTATTTGGAAAGTATATGGGTATGTTCTAAGGTTCCAAATGCAAAACAGTTAACTGCAATAATTTTGACAAACGACAACTGGCAAGTAATTGGTTCATACGCAACACTGACAATGTGTACTTAGTCCATGTACAATCAAATTCCTCTCAACTGTTACATATTTGTTCGGAATCACTGTCCTAGTATAACAGAGTTAAACATAATTAAAGATTTTGTTTAAATTTACGATTTCCTCGGACTTGTATTGTCTGGCACAGTACATAATTCGTTGATCGTAATGACTATTCAAATAACAGATATTGCAGTCTGTTACTTCTGGAAATTACCTATATCAATATAATGGACCACACAGACCAATATGTCAAATGGCATCACTGTCCTTCTACTTTCATGAAGTTAGTCATTTGACACTTTAACTGATTCTGTGTAATGGAAAGTGGCACGGTTTTCCTTCTTGTTGCAATTGTCAAACGTCAACGACCAAGTTATTATATTATTGAACCAAAAAGGTATGATGAAATCAGACAAGGACGGTACCCACCAAGCCGAGCACAGAAACCAGAAACACCACAACACAACACAACTACTATGGGCAATTCCCACACTTAAACGTTCTTGGTATATTTGAAGACTATATTAACATCAATATAAAATGAAAATAAACGACTATAATTCATAATTCCAGGAGTGAAACGTAAATGTTATTAAAATTTAATGAATTTAAGAATGGCAAAACCCTACAGCTGAAAAATGTTTTATGGCTCCCATCGAAAAGAAAAGTCAGCTGCCGGTTGATTGTTTATTATTGACTTGTATATGTACGTACCTTGTAACTTGACTTGGCAGATAAATTGTAATGTTTACGTGTGTAAACTTTGGACAGTTTAATAGTTCTGAATATAATTTATCTAAAGAACAACTGTGTTGCCCACGTAATGTTTCTATCTTACTTTCTGAAGACATTGTCAGTTATTTGCTACAGGACAAGCGAATATGTGGGGTGCCATTCCGAGGAAACTGCTCGGTAGCAGTATACAAAATACTAGTTCCTTCGGTACAAATATGACTTTTGCAGTCGTGATTGTCGAACATGCAATGCTTTGAATGACCTCTAATTAGTTATGTTGTTATAGATGCGTAGTACTCCTGACTGCTGATGTTCTGTTTGATTGTCCTAACGTTGAATATGGAAAGTGAATGATTGATTTCATCCCAATTAACGATATGCCATACTTGTATTTTGTTTGAAACAATCGGAGACAGTAAATGCTGCATGCTGTCATAATCGGGTTACATGAGGCAATCCGTAAGGATTTTGTTGCAGATATGGAAACGTTATACAAATAACCGGAAGCAAAAATTAATCAGTGGATGGTAGTACATGTAATACTACTATATATCACATAATCCACATGCATTGCCAACAATATCAGACTTTATACAACCTGCTGTGTGATTATTCAGTTAACTTGTTTTTCTGGTGTGATTGGATGCGTGGAGGCGGTTTCTTGTAAATATTTAGTTTACTCCAGACCTCGGTATTTGCCAAGGAGTATCGAATTTATCAAATATCTCAATTATACGATAATATGTCTGGTTACCAGTATCTCTCGAGAATGGATTAAAATACTGGTATGTGCAATATTGTCTTTATTCTATGGTATTCTTGAGTTGCAAGACATTTAGTAAACAAAGATATGGTCTGAGTGTTGGTGGCAGTATCTAATAGAAGTTTCACTGTAGTGTTTAGAAATTGCGCAAGCAGCTTTATAGTGAAACTATATGTATTGGTATTCTATTGATATGTTTTATCGACTGAAGATGAACAATAAATAAATGATCTGTTATGTCTAAATACGTATCGCAGATGTGATATACCACGGCTTGGAATCCTTGTGCTGCATACATGCAGGTGTCTATTAGGATATTGTTTGGTCAACTGGGATACAAAGTACCTTTGATTAAGACGTATAATTGTGGACCTTATATCTGGTTGATGCAAATGGGTTGCCATGCATTCGTACATGTAGATATTGGTATAGAGGCAAGTGCGACGGTACATTATGAATATATGTGACATAAGAATATGTGAAATGTAATAGCTTCCGATTGAACAGGATTATGCCGTTACAATAAGACAACATTCACAATGAGGCCGTATTATCAAATTTGTATCGCTAGGAAATAGAGACTCATTAGTTAAGGATTACCAACTAACAAAATACAATATCAGATTATGTGTTTACCTCATTTGTCCTATCTTGAATGTATGTTTGTCAGTCCCATTATCGTATTTTCACTGTTTAGACAAACTGACGGGTTTACCTCTGTATTATATCACGTATGCTGTCCTTGAGCTTGATTATATGAGAACAGTCAATGTGTATGCGTCAAACTGCATACATCATCAATATCTAAGCTACGTGGAAAACTCAACTTTGTATGAAGTCGAAACAAATGTGACAATTTGTGGCTACCTTCTCCTCATCTGTCACGATATTGTCAATTTAATCCATTACGTTCCATGTCTAGATGCTATTGATACCTTTGTTTCCTTGCCAAATAAACGAGACTTTGACATCATAATTTAAAGAAATAATGAAAGATTCCCCTCGCGGGAATTCTATTTCATATCAGCAAACAGCTCATCCTATGTGAATGAAGGCATTGGTAATACAATAATAATTGATATGCAACAGTCTGTGGATATGCAATATTAGTAATACGGAAATTGCTGACAATGCAATGTAATTGTTGCTAAATATGAAAGCTTCACACGGGAGTTTTGTAGTAAACAATGTCGAACTAGGCATACGACTACTGTAAGAAAGCAATCATCAAATTGCAAATAGTATTATGTATAGTGTATGGCTACAGGCAGGCGGCGGTATGTTTATCTTTGCCTTGTATTCATATCTGTGTAAAGTCTATTATGTCTAATGGCTAGATCATCTTTCATTCTCCGTATTTACCACAATCTTCCAGTCAAGTTCTAGATCAGACACAAATCTTCATGATATGTCTTTAGTTAACATACAATAGTCATTAATGCATCGAAACATTGCGTGAAATCTAGTATATTTTATATTACCCACGGCGCTACAAATCTCACCGAACTTTGTAATTTGACACTTGCAATAAATCAATACCAGTCCGTTGATCTTGATAGATTCATTTTCATTTTCTGTAATATTAAATTTTGTCGGTTGTGAATTAAAGTCAGTCATCTTAATGTTCGTATCCATATCAAGTGATTATGTGAAGAGTTTTAAAACATATATAATGTGGGATTTGAATATTATGTTGGACACTGATATTCCAGCTCGGCTGTGGAAATTTTCGGATTCCCAGATAAATTCCTCCGCCTTACTCATCCACGGCACTAACCTATTATTCACAATTCAAATCCCTGAGCTGAAACTACGAAGCTTAGGGTACCAACACAAAACACGGGTTGTCTAGTTTGATTAACGTGTTCCGTCTTCTGTTAAATTGTGTTTAAAAAAATGTTGTATGCCCGTCGTCGCAACGCGGCGCAAAACTTCAATCAACTTCACAAAACATATATGTATACGCCATTATTTGTGTTGGCTAGTAGTGTTTTGAAAATTACCAAAAATGCTGATTGCAAATAAACTACCAACTGTGTTATTTGGTAAGGCACATTAGTTTACACAAAGCTAAGCTACACACGCCACGCAGAAAGCATCGGTTTCTAAACCATTTCCTATAAGGGCATTTAAAACCATTGATATTTATAAGAGGATTTAATAGAGATGATAATAGGCCATATCATCAATCAAAATTGTTCTCCTGTATAAAAGACATCTAACTCGTATTTCATTTGATTGCTTCAATTTATGGCATGCAGACAATGGCTGTGTTGAGGCCAAAGTTCTATTTATGTTTATTGGATTTTCGTCCGTCGTATCCACTGTCGTGTTATAATATATACATTTATTTCTATCACACCGACAGCAAAGTTTGGAAACAAAATGAATATGACCTTATATCAGAGAATATATTTCCAAGAATATATATCAACTTGATTCGTTGTATCAACTGAATGCAGAGCAGATTTATGTATGTCGCCTTTATTATCCTAAAGCACAACGTCTGTTCAAGGTTTAAAGCCACATTATTGCTCCCACAACTTGTTTCCGGTCATCCATTATGTATACAATTAATTATGGAACCATTAGGCTGTTTCTTAACAAATGACCTATGTTCGACGATAGAATGTTGACTACACTTGTTAAATGTTATAAGTACACCAACATGCAAATCGTATATCTTTTTTATTATACACGATATCATGTTCATTTTCGCGTGTCTTTATGCGAGTAGTAAAATAGCAATAATTGACTATTCGATGTTTATAATTTGCAAGTGCACAACAACTGATTTTCGCAAGAAAAATGTTACTAACACATTGTCCATCAATACTCACACCAGGAAAAGAATTACGATAACAGACCGTACAAGAGAGGTTTGCGAAACATACACGTTTCATGACAGTAAATAGCCTAATGTAGCTAAGGTCACCACAACCTTGACATTTGACCTATCAACCTCACAATTAGTAGGACCGTACAGCTGATGATAAGCAACCTCTCTGTTTAATTTTTACAATCTAAGATCCTATACTTGTTATGGTGTGGACCCGTGATTGTTGTGTGTTCAAAGGTCATGGTGAGTTTGCCCTTTGATCCAAATGACCTTGAAATTAAGTCGGGCTGTCTGTGGAGGATGAATAATCTCCACTTAAAATTTTAGATTCCTCGGTCCTCCCGTTTTGGAGTTATTGTTGGAAAACCATTCGGCATGTCAACCGACCGACTATTTGCACGTAACGCTATGTACTGTGTTGGTGTACTTATAACATTTAATGAGTGTATAACTGTCAAAACAGTAGACCAAATATCGTATTTAGCAAATTGTATGGAGAACAAAATACTCATTTTGCAAGAGCTACTCCTCTTAGACTTTAAATCATGCATTTATTGTTTACAAATTGTCATTTTGCCAACAAACCATCTGTATGTTTTATTACATTGTCTTCCATCTTATGGTGTTTTCCACATTTAGGAATCAACGAAAGTGCTGAAAGAGCATCATTCTGCAAAGAGGTTACAAAGTGATTACATGATGGCATGATTGTAAAATATAAGTTCTTGCAACATAATGCATTTTATTAATTGTATTAACCACTCTCAATGCCCCATGAAATCCATCGTCACGATGGTATAATTGATTCTTTATTCAAGCCTCATTCACGTAAATAGTTCTTATTACTTGACCAAAGGTCTAGGGCTTTTAAACATTTCTTTGTGTTTTGTGTGGGCATTTCTCCGTATAGATGTGTTGTGCTCTTACTGATTTCTGTGCTCGGCAATTTATGGTGAGTGCTGCCTTCCCTGTCAGATTTTCTCATTTCTAGTTTGATACCTCTACCTTTATAATGTAAATGTCGTCATCAATATTAATTGCTTGAACGAGAATGCTTAATAATGATATTTGTACTAGGTATCTTGATAATACTAATATTAGACGATGCTTTCAGTGGGAATATTGCAAGTTGTGAGTTAACAATGTGCTCAGTATGGTTTACCAAATGTCACGAGGCCATCGAGTAGGGATGTTCGTTTGTAATTGTAGCACTGGATTTAGTGTAGTATGAAAGACAATTACTGGCAACATTTACAATGACCAATTATTGTATTGATCTACCAGAATGATCCAGAACTTCGTGTTGATATATGCTTTTCTAGCATTATACGAGATATACCCGATAGTACGTGCGTTATATGTTTGGCGACTGTTGGGTGTCCACAATATACCTCGAATCGCAAATAACGTATCGTTGTAGATACGATAAATACTGACAGTTCACTAATGGATAAATTGTGGCAAATAATTTTGTAACGGAGTAATTTGAGGAACCGTATAATGTCGTCGAATGGACGCAAAAACGCATTAACCTCCAAGTGGTATCAAATTTGGTGTTTTGCAAGCACACGAATATCAGAGGTGTGTAAGAAAAGCTAGGCTTTAGAAAATAAAGATATATTCCAAAATATACCAGACTCACCGGTAACAGTATCAAAGAAAACGAAAAAAAAAACGAAAAAAATGTATATTTTTCTTTCTTACAGAAAAATATATATTTTACAAATTTATTTTTCGTTTTAGTCTTTATCATGGATAAATTTACCTGTGACCAGACTGAGTATAATTGTAAATACGTGATAAATAAATCATGGCATGGATATAAACAGTTATAAGTTCTTATTGTATACGGCAGCATGATTATATTTCTGAAAACACAACCAGGATGTGGTTAAACTTGTGTGGAGGAAACTACAATAATGTACGTTGCTTGGCGATTCGTAAAGGTATAAATACGTTTGTGTACGTCAAAATAAGCCACCTGTGCCGATATCTCAGACAGTAATTATAGATTGTGGTGAATAATTAAATACACTGAATGTAGAGGCCGAGTAAGAAGTGCCATTCACAACAAAAATTACATGAATTCATTACATAGTGCACTACGTTAAAGTTGTGGTATGGTGGAATATGTACCCGGTAATAGTTAAATTTGTTTAACAATAATGTTCACTTATGATATCATCTTGGAATATGATGAGATCATAACACGTTCAGATGGAATATGGGCTACAGTTGTTGCAATCGTGATACCTTGGTCATGTCCATCGTCTGCGGTACATAACCGATCCGTTGTAACACATGTATTCCGAGTTGACCGGATTGTATTATATAGATACTACATGGTACTGCATACTATACAACCATTTGCCGTAAGACAATTACAGATGATATCGATGAATGAAAGGTTTTTCATTTCATTCTTCGATGAACCAATTTAAACAAACATTGCAATTGATGTAAATATTCGACAAAAGCTTGCTTCATTTTGGCGTTTCTTTATATTAACGTTTTAGGATGAACATATGACCAAAATATTAACTTAAATGTCAATCTTTATTTGATCTATTTGTTAAATTATCAGAACATGCTATAATGAATATCGTATTTCCTACCAAGAAATTGAAAGAATTTATCCGTTTTTGTTTGTTCAATCAAAAACATAAACTAAGAGATCCTTCCGTTCTAAACAATCTAAATGAGAAAATAACGTTACTGTGCTTCAGCATTTTTTAAAACATTGATCTAGAAGCTATGCAACAAATAAATTTGTTTTAAGACTTCCTTGTGAGCTTAAGATAATGGTTAACATCAGTTTTATACTGCTCCCTTTAAATCCTGTATCGGCTCATTTCGTCAGTTGGTTCGTGTGATCGGGTTTCCGGTAGGACCCAAGTTTTTAAAATTCAACTTCGTGTATACCATTAAGAACCTGGAACAGCGTATGTAATGTTTTCTCCCATAGTACATCGCTTATATTTGTGTTTTTATTGTTCGTTTAATGCACCATTTAGACGGAATGTTTCTATTCACTTGAAATGTACAAATATGCTGCTTTCTGTTCGAGTGTGATGATGCGACATTAACTTAAAAGTTCACTTCTATCCTACATTCATGAACCAACAATTACCCGACTGACTTCAATACGAAATATGCATTTATTTTGGCAGATTACATTCCTTACTGACTTATTGGTTACACTGATAAAAACACGAAATTTTCACATAAGCAACCACAGAACAATATCACCCATTATGTGTCACATGTCATTGCCAAAATCAGTGTTTCAGAAATAATGAGATATTTCACATAAGGGAAAACCATACTGTCCATCAAGTTGAGAATAAAATGATTGACGTCACATTTTTATGCTTTGGTTTGATGATACATGATATATGTGTGCTAATAGATTCCACAATATTGGACCTTATAAAATTGTCAAATGGATCACTATATGTATTTCTTTTAAAGTGTTTTTTATCCCAATTGTCATTAAAACTGTTGAACGTAGACACATAATCTCTATTCTAGAATGTTCAAATATCCTCACAATAAACTTGTGTTATTTCCGACAGTGCTTCTGACGTTAGACGAGGACCGTTTTTACTTGGTACATTTTCTTATAATGACTTTGTCATTTGTGCATTATACGTATGACATCTCTTCGATCATATAGTTTCGTGTCGATAAATAACACCAGACATAAGGTATCCAAATGATTATCATAGATTGTAGAATAAATGGAACGATTGACCTAAACCGATACATTTATTAATTTTTCCACTGATATACAGTTTTTGTTACATATAACATAGAATAGTTTAACCAAACCGTTACCATATGAAACACAGAGAGCCTATGAATATTGTATTCTTTCTTTATTTTCTTTCTTTCTGCCGATTTTGTCAAACCCATTGCGGGGACGTAGACTATTTTGCGCGTCAACTGCTATGATTGTAAAGAATATAGTATAAGAATAGTTCAAATAAGTATAGAACATTATGATACTGGGATAAAAGTAAAAGTAGAACAAAAGGTTAAAAGTAGTAAAAACAGATTTTCAGAGACTTATTTTGGTGAAACAGGCTCAATGCGACTGACAGTCGCATTGAACGATGCTAGGGTAGGGAGACAGACTACTGTGTACGGAATGCTATTCCAGTGGTATATGTTTCTAGGAAAAAGCTAACTTATAGTAGTCAGTAGTAGTGCTATTAACCTAGTAAGTAATAAAACATAGTATTTGGAAAGTACATGCGTGTGTATTAAGGTTCCAAATGCAAAACTTTTCCTGTAGAATAAACGGACAATAATATTTTCAAGAGGTAGCTGAAATTATAGACATTGCTAAAACCAAAGATTGGAACAGAACATACAACTACAATAATTTCGACAAACGACCAATGGCAAGTACTAGTACTAGTAATTGGTTCATACGCAGCACTGGCAATGTGTACTTTGTCTATGTACAGTTATCTTACTCTAACCTGCTACACATTTGTTCGGAATCACTGTCGTAGTATAGCCTAGATACAACATAATTAAAGATTTTGTCTAAATCTACGATGACCTCTGGCTAGTATTGTCTTGCGTTGTACACATTCCGCTGATCGTAATGACTATTCAACTTTCAGTCGTCTCTGTCTGTTACTCTTGGAAAAGCTATTTATCCACTTAACGGATCACACAGACCAATATGGCAAATGGCATCACTGTCCTACTGCTTCCCGAGGTTAGTCATTTGACACTTTAACTGATTCTGTGTAATGGAAAGTGAGACGGTTTTCCTTCCTGTTGAAATTGCCAAAAGTCAACGACCAAGTTATTATATTTTTTAACCAAAAAGATATGATGAAATCAGACAGGGACGGTACCCACCAAGCACAGAAACCAGAAACACCACAACACAACACAACTACTATGGGCAATGTCCACACTTAAAATGTGCGTGGTATATTCGAAGACTTTAGTTACATCAATATAAAATGAAACTAAACGACTATAATTCATAATTCAAGGAGTCAAACGTAAATGTTATTAAAATTTAAAGAATCTTAGAATGGCAAAACCCAACAGCTGCAAAATGTTTTATGGCTCCCATCGAAAAGAAAATAAAACTCAGCTGCCGGTTGATTGTTTATGATTGACTTGTATATGTACGTACCTTGTAACTTGACTTGGCAGATAAATTGTAATGTTTACGTGTGTTAACAGTGGACTGTTTAATAGTTCTGAATATAATTTTATCTAAAGAACAACTGGGTCGGCCACGTTAAGTTTCTATCTTACTTTCTGACGACATTGTCAGTTATTTGCTACAGGACAAGCGAGTATTTGGTGTGCCATTCCGAGGAAACTGCTCGGTAGCAGTATACAAAATACTAGTTCAGTATGACTGTGGCTTCGGTACAAATATGACTTATGCAGTCGTGATTGTCGAACATGCAATGCTTTGAATGACCTCTAATTAGTTATGCTGTTATAGATGCATAGTATTCTGTCTGCTGATGTTCTGTTTGATTTCCTAACGTTGAATATGGAAAGTGAATGATTGATTTTATCCCAATTAACGATATGCCATAATTGTATCTTGTTTGAAACAATCGGAGACAGTAAATGTTGCATACTGTCATGATATGGTTGCGTAAGGCAATCCGTTAGGATTTTGTTGCAGATATTGAAATGTGATACAAGTAACCGGAAGCAAACATTAATCAGTGGATGGTAGTACATGTAAAACTACTATATATCAGATGATCCACATGCATTGCCAACAATATCAGACTTAATACCACCTGCTGTGTGATTATTTAGTTAACTTGTTTTTCTGGTGTGATTGGATGCGTGGAGGCGGTTTCTTGTAAATATTTAGTTTACTCTAGACCTCGGTATTTGCCAAGGAGTATCGAATGTATGAAATATCTCAATTATACAATAATATGTGTTGTTACCAGTATCTCTCGAGAATGGTTGATTTGTTGTTGTTCGTAAGTGGATTAAAATACTGGTATGTGCAATATTGTCTTTATTCTATGGTATTCTTGAGTTGCAAGACATGTAGTAAACAAAGCTATGGTCTGAGTGGTGGAGGCAGTATCTAATAGAAGTTTCATTGTAGTGTTTAGAAATTGCGCAATCAGCTTTATAGTGAAACTACATGTATTGGTATTCTATTGATATGATTTATCAACTGAAGATGAACAATAAATAAATGATCTATTATGTCTAAATAAGTATCACAGATGTGATATACCACGGCTTTGAATCCTTGTGTTGGATACATGTAGATGTCTATTGGGATACTGCTTGGTCTGATGAGATACTGTTTGGTCTACTGGAATACAAAGTACCTTTGATTAAGACGTATAATTGTGGACCTTATAGCTGGTTGGTGCAAATGGTTTCTCATGCATACATGTAGAGATTGGAATAGATGCGAGTGCGACGGTACATTATGAATACATATGACATAAGAATATGTGCAATGTAATAGCTTCAGTTTGAACAGGACTATGCCTTTACATTAAGACCACATTCATAATGAGACCGTAATATCAAATTGTGACGCTTGGAAATAGAGACTCGTTGGTTATTGATTACCAAATAACAAGATACAATTTCAGATTATGTGTTTAACTCATCTGTCCTTTCTTGAATGTATGTATGGATGTCAGTCCAATTATCGTATTTTCACTGTCAAACTGAAGCACGGGTTTATCTCTGTCTTCTACCACGCCTGCTGTCCTTGTACTTGATTATATGAGACCAGTCAATGTGTATGCGTCAAACTGCATACATCATCAATATCTAAGCTATGGGGGAAAAACTCAACTTTGTATGAAGTCGAAACAAATGTGACAACTTTGGCTACCTTCTCCTCATCTGTCAAAATATTGTCAATGTAATCCATTACGTTCCATGTCTAGATGCTATTGATACCTTTGTTTCCTTGCCAAATAAACGAGACGTTGACATCATAATTTAAAGAAATAATGAAATATTCCCCTCGCGGGAATTCTATTTCATATCAGCACGCAGCACATCCTGTGTGAATGAAGGCATTGGTAATACAATAATAATTGATATGCACCAGTCTGTGGATATGCAATATAGATTATACCGAAATTGCTGACGATGCAATGTAATTGTTGCTAAATATGAAAGTATCACACGGGATTTGTGTAGTAAACAATGTCGAAACTAGGCATACGACTACTGTAAGAAAGCAATCATCAAATGCATTAATGTTGTAAAATTGCAAATTGCTAATAGTATTATGTATAGTGTTAGGCTACAAGCAGGCGGTGGTATGTTTACCTTTACCCTCCAATCTAGTTCTAGACACAGATCTTCATGATATGTCTTTAGTATGAATATGCAATTGTCATTGATGCATCGAAACATTGCGTGAAATCTAGTATATTTTATATTACCCACGGCTATACAAATCTCACTGAACTTTGTATTTTGACACTTGCAATAAATCAACACAAGTCCGTTGATCTTCATAGATTTATTTTCTGTGATATTTTAAAAAATTGTGTGGGTTCTGAATTAAAGGCTGTCATCTTAATGTTCATATCCATATCAAGTCAGTTATGAAGAGTTAACATATATGAAGTGGGATTTGAACATTAAGTTGGACACTGATATTCTAAAGAACATATCCGGCTCGGCTGTGGAAACTATCGGATTCGCCTCACCAGATAACTAGATGATTCATCCGCCTTGCCAGATAAACTTACTCATCCACGGCATTGACCTATAATTCACTATTCACATCCCTGAACTGAAACAACGAAGCTAAGGGTGTTGTCTAGTTTGATTAACGTGTTCTGTCTTCTGTTAAATTTTGTTTAAAACATTGTGATGTTGAAGTATGTCCGTCGTAGCAACGCCGCGCAAAACTTCAATCGACTTCACAAAACATATATGTATACGCCATTATTTGTGTTGGTTAGTAAAGTAATGTTTTTGGAAATTACCAAAAATGCTGATTGCAAGTAAACTTCCAACTGTGTTATTTTGGTAAGACACATTATTTTACACAAAGCCAAGCTACACACGCCACGCAGAAAGTATCGGTTTCTAAACCATTTCCTATAAGGGCATTAAAAATCATTGATATTTATAAGAGGATTTAATACAGACGATAAAATCATCAATCAAAATTGTTCTCCTGTATAAAAGACATCTAACTCGTATTTCATTTGATTGCTTCAATTTATGGCTTGCAGACAATGTCTGTGTTGAGGTAAAGATTTAGGCCAATGTTCTATTTATGTTTAAGTTAATTGGATCGTACCGATGCACCGACAGCAAAGTTGGGAACAAAATGAATATGATCTTATATAAGATAATATATTTCCAGGAATATATATCAACTTGATTTGTTGTATCAACTGAATGGAGAGCAGATTTATGTATGTCGCCTATATTCTTCTAAAGCACTACGTCTGTTCAAAGTTTAAAGTCACATTATTGCTCCCACAACTTGTTTCCGGTCATCCATTACACACAATTAATTATGGAACCATAAGGTTGTTTCTTGACTTATGACCAATGCTCGACGATAGAATCTTAACTATATCAGTCGAAATAGTAGACCAAATATCGTATTTAGCTAATTGTATGGTGAACAAAATACTCATTTTGCAAGAGTTACTCCCCTTAGACTTTAAATCATGCATTTATTGTTTACAAATTGTCATTTTGTCAACAAACCATCTGGATGTTTTATTACATTGTCTTCCATCTTATGGTGTTTTCCACATTTGGGAGTCAACTAAAGTGCTAAAAGTGCATCAATCTGCAGAGAGGTTACAAGGTGATAGCTTATTAAAATAGCAGTCTAAGGCCATATGGGACTTTAACTGAATCATTCTGACAAATCTACGGATGTGTGAGTAATGTGATTTTAATTGATATTAGTAATTGGTCATACTTGATGGCATGATTGTAAAATATAAGTTCTTGCAACTTATCGCATTTTATTAATTGTATTAATCACTCTCAATGCCCCATGTTTTCCATCGTCACGTTGGTATGATTGATTCTTTATTCAAGCCTCATTCACGTAAATAGTTCTTTATAATTGACCAAAGGTCTTGAGCTTTGAAACATTGTTTTGGCTTTTATATGGGCATTGCTCTGTGTAGATGTGTTGTGCTGTTACTGATTTCTATGCTCGGCTGGTTAAGCTGAGTGCTGACTTCCCTGTCAGATTTCCTCATTTCTACTTTGATACCTCTACCTTTTTGTTGTAAATGTCGTCATCAATGTTAATTGCTTGAAAGAGAATGCTTAATATTGATATTTGTACTAGGTATCTTGATAATACTAATATCAGACGATGCTTTCAGTGGGAATATTGCAAGTTGTGAGTTAACAATGTGCTCATTATGGTTTACCAAATGTCACCAGGGCATCTAGTAGGGATGTTCTTTTATAATTGTAGCACTGGATTTAGTGTAGTATGAAAAACAATTACTGACAATATTTACAATGACCAATTATTGTATTGATTTACCAGAATGCTCCAGAACGTCGTATTGCTATATGCTTTTTGATCATTTCTAGCAATATACGAGATATACCCGATAGTACGTGCGTTATATGTTTGGCGACTGTTGGGTGTCCACAATATACCGTGAATCATAATAACGTATCGTTATAGATACGATAAATACTGACAGTTCACTAATGGATATATTGTGGCAAATAATTCTGTAACGGAGTAATGTGAGGAACCATATAATGTCGTCGAATGGACGCAAAAAACGCACACGAATATCAGAGGTGTGTAAAAAAGCTCGGTTTTAGAAAATAAAGGTATATTCCAGAATCTACCAGACTCACAAGTTACAGTATCAATGAAAACGAAAAAAAAAGAAAAAAATGTATATTTTTCTTTCTTACAGAAAAATATATATTTTACGATAGTTTTTTTTTCGTTTTAGTCTTTATCATGGGTACAGTTACCTGTGACCAGACTGAATATAATTGTAAATACGTGATAAATAAATCGTGGCATGGATATAGATATTAGTTCTCATGATTATATTTCTGAAAACACAACCAGGATGTGGTTAAACTTGTGTGGAGGAAATTACAATTTTTTACGTTGCTTGGCGATTCGTTAAGGTATAAATTGTTGAACATTTATAAGTTTGTGTTCGTCAAAATAAGCCACCTGTGTCAAAATCTTATTGATAGAGCTTTCGCATCGAATGTCCGTTCAAAGTGAAACTCTCAAACTCTCGCGTTCAGTATGGGTTCGAAACCCATGATAGTAACGATCAATGTGTTTCACAACAGGCTTATATGTGTGCTGTGTGGTGGCTGTTAAAGTGCCACGTGTATTTAAACAAACATTGTAATTTATGTAAATATTCGACAAAGGCTTGCTTCATTTTGGCATTTCTTTATATTAAAGCTTTAGGCTGAACATAGGACAAAAATATTAGCTTAAATGTCAATCTTTATTTAATCATTCTGTTAAATTATATGAACATGCCATTCATATTGTATTTCCTACTAAGAAAATGAGAGAATTGATAAGTTTCCGTTTGTTCAATTAATTACATAAACCAAGAGATCCTTCCATTGTAAACCATCTAAATGAGACAATAACGTTGCTGTGCTTCAGCATTTTTTCAAACATTGATCTAGAAGATATGCAGCAAATAAATTTGTGAGCTTAAGATAATGGTTATAATCAGCTTTACACTGTTCTCTTTAAATCCTGTATCGCCTCATTTCGTCATAGGGTTTCCGTTAGGACCTAAGTATTTAAAATTCAACTTAGTGTATACCATTTAGAACCTGGAACAGCGAATTTAACGATATGTGTTTTGTTTTCTCCCACCAGTACATCGCTTATATTTTTGTTTTTATTGTTCGTTTAATGCACCATTTAGACGGAATGTTTCTATTCACTTGAAATGTACAAATATGTTACTTTCTGTTCGAGTGTGATGATACGACATTAACTTAAAGTTCACTTCCATCCTACATTCATGAACCAACAATTATCCGACTGACTTCAATACAAAATATGCATTTATTGTGGCAGATTGCATTCCTTACTGACTTATTGGTTACACTGATAAAAACACGAAATTCTCACTGACGCAACCACAGAACAATATCATCAATGACATGTCACAAATCATTGCCAAAATCAGTGTTTCAGAAATAATGAGATATTTCACCTATGGGAAAACCATGCTGCTCATCAAGCTGAGAATAAAATGATTGACGTCACATTTTCATGCTTTGGTTTGATGATACATGATATATGTGTGTTAATGGATTCCACAATATTGGACCTTATAAAATTGCTAAAAAAATGTTTCATATTGAAATTGATCACTATGTGAATTTCTTTTAATTTTTTTATCTCCATAGACATTTAAAACCGTCAAGCGAACGATGTGAGTCAATGTAGACACATAATCTCTATTCTAGAATGTTCAAATATCCTCACAATAAACTTGTGTTATTTCCGACAGTGCTTCTGACGTTAGACGAAGACCGCTTTTACTTGGTACATTATCTGAAGACTTTGTCATTCGTGCATTATACGTATGACATCTCTTCGCTCATATAGTTCAGTGTCGATATATAGCACCAGACATAATGTGTCTAAAATGATTATTATAGATTGTATAATAAATGGAACGATTGACCTAAAACCGATACATTTACTAATGTTTCCACTGATGTCAAGTTTTTTGTAACATACAGCATTGAATAGCTTAACCAAACCGTTATCATATGAAACACAGAGAGCCTATGAACATTATATTAACCTAGTAAGCCATTGAACATAGTATTTTGAAAGTATTTCTCCAGGAAAACAGGGCTTATTGACATAACAATAGTAATTATATAATGATATTTAGAAATCGGTCTAAAATGACAAAAAAAGTCATGTTCACCGATTAAATAGTAAGTAAATGGATAACATAGTACTATCTTAAAGATTTAAATTTTTTGAAAAATTATGATAACATTACTTCTGACGTTGCTATGGTGACCCATTTCCGAAAATAACCCAAATTGAGAAAAACAAGGGGTAAGTGGTTAAAAATAGCAGCTACTTTTCCCATTAAGCAAACACTCACAATTGTTTTGTGTTTTATCAAAATCAGAATATTATTCTAAAATCTGACAAAAGTTTGAAAAGTTGACGTCAATAATTCATAACATACTGTGTTTATGAAATGATTCTTAACGTTACGTCAAATAACGTTCGAATGTCTACAACTTCGTTAATTGATGTAATAATTCGTTCAAATTTTCAGAAAGTGCTCATAAGAGTCTGGTTCTTCTAACGATTTATTAACATGATTTTCGTATTTTTGTCAATAAGCCCGGTTTTCCTGGAGAATGACTCATATGGATATGTTTTAATTTTTTCGTAAGAATCCAAATGAGCACCATTGTCTGTAGAATGAGGGAAATGACAGTATCATTTTCAAAATAAGTGGTGGCAGAAATCATAGAAATTGCTAAACCACAGATTGGAACAGAACAGGCAACTGCAATAATTTCGACCAAACGACAACTGGCAAGTAATTGGTACATATGCAACACTGACAAGGTGTACTTAGTCTATGTACAATCATATTCCTCTAAACTGCTACACATGTGTTCGGAATCACTGTCCTAGTATAGCAGAGTTAAGCATAATTAAAGCTTTTGTCTAAATCTACGATTACCTCTGGCTAGTATTGTCTTGCTTTGTACCTCACGCGACGATCGTTATGGCTATTCAACTGTCAGTTGTTTCTGACTGTTACTTCTCACAAAGCTATCTATCAACGTAATGGGTCATACAGACCAATTTGTCTAATAGCGTCACATTCTAACCAGCTATCGCCTTCCACTTCCTGAGTTTAGCCTTTTGGCACTTTAGCAGATTATGTGTAGCATTTGTCTGTTATGAAATGTGTCATTGCTACCTACTGTGTTTTCAGGATCAACAGTAGCAGTATTCACATTCTCTTATAGTCAATTTATCATACTAATTCTTCAATATAAGGACATAATTATACAATTATTCCAATACAAATCGAGGGGTTAGTTTTGTTTTAAAAAACCGCAGAGAACAAAAGGCACAACAACTACGAATAAAATGAATCACAGACATACAGCACAGTTACCATGAAAATGACTAAAATAAATACAGTTCAGTCTCTGTCATAATATGTACGTTGTAATCATGTTTTGTTAAATCATAGTGTCTGGGTGAGTCTCATGTTATAAAATCAGATACAAGTAAATGCACTTTTATAAGCTGCTAAACAAGACAGATAAGGTATTATTAGACAGGGAAGATAGCAAACAATACAAAATAGAAAGAAACATCAGACCAGTAGCGTATGTCACTATTCCTAACACAGGCCGTACAAGAATATTTCAGGTGTCAAAGGCAAAAGTCACTCTAACATAACTCTACAGCAGTGTGATGGCAATAAACAAAAGAAAATTAGCTACCAGTTTACAAATGATTATTGAACTGTTTATATGCGTACTTGGTAACTTGACTTGGCAGCTGAAATGTATTTATTCTTCATATGTATAGAACTATACGACTTTTTAATGGGTCTGGTGATACTTTTGTCTGAAGAACATCTGCGTAGCCCATGCTATGTTTCCATTTCTGAACGGTCAGTTATTTGCTGCAGGACAAGTGAGTATTGGGTGTGTCATTCCGAGGAAACTGTACGGTAGCAGTACTAGTATACAAAATGCAAGTTCAGTATGAATGTTGCTTCGGTCAAAACTATGACTTTGGCAGCAATTAGTGTCGAAAATGCAATGCTTTGTATGACCTCTAATTAGTTATGTTGTTATAGATCCAGGTTATTATAGACTGGTGATGTTTCGTTTGATTTTCCTAATGCTTAATATGAAAAGTGAATACATAATGTCATCCCAATCAATGATATGCCATAATGATTTGATTGATACAATCGGACACAGTAAATGTTGCATGATGTCATGATCGGGTTACATGAGGCAATCCGTGATGAGTTTGTTGCAGATATGGTCATATTATAAAAATATCCGGAAGCAAAAATTAATCAGTGGATGGTAGTACTAGCAATACTACTATGTATCAGATAATACACCTGCATTGCCAACAATATCAGCCTTAATACCACCTGCTGTGTGATTATTTTGTTAACATGTTTTTCTGGTGTGATTGGATGCGTGGAGGCGGTTTCTTGTAAATATTTAGTTTACTCTAGACCGCGGTATTGCCACGGAGTATCGAATTTATCAAATATCTCAATTATATGATAATAAGTGTTGTTACCAGTATTTCTCGAGAATGGTTGATTTGTTGTTGTTCATTAGTGGATTAAAATACTGGTATGTGCAATATTGTCTTTATTCTATGGTATTCTTGAGTTGCAAGACATTTAGTAAACAAAGCTATGGTCTGATTGGTGGTGGCAGTATCTAATAGAAGTTTCATTATAGTGTTTAGAAATTGCGCAATTTCAGCTTTATAGTGAAACTGCATGTATTGGTATTCTATTGATATGTTTAATCAACTGAAGATGAACAATAAATAAATGATCTGTTATGTCTAAATACGTATCGCAGATGTGATATACCACGGCTTTAAATCCTTGTGTTGCATACATGCAGGTGTCCATTGGGATACTGTTATGTCTACTGGGATACAAAGTACTATAATTAAGACGTATAATTGTGGACCTTATATCTGGTTGATGCAAATGGTTTGCCATGCATACATGTAGATATTGGTATAGATGCAAGTGCGACGGTACATTATGAAAACATGTGACATGAGAATATGTGCAATGTAATAGCTTCAGTTTGAACAGGATTATGCCTTTACAATAAGACAACATTCATAATGAGGCAGTATTATCAAATTGTGACGCTAGGATATAGAGACTTTTTGGTTATAGATTATCAACTGACAAGATACAATTTCAGATTATGTGTTTAACTCATCTGTCCTATCTTGAGTATAGTATGTCTGTCAGTCCAATTATCGTATTTTCACTGTTTGACAAACTGAAGCACGGGTTTATCTCTGTCTTCTACCACGCCTGAAGTCCTTGTGCTTGATAATATGATAACAGTCTTAGTGTATGCGTCAAACTGCATACATCATCAATATCTAAGCTACGGGGGGAAACTCAACTTTGTATGAAGTCGAAACAAATGTGACAACTTTTGCTGCCTTCTCCTCATCTGTCACGATATTTCAATTTAATACATTACGTTCATTGTCTAGATGCTTTTGATACCTTTGTTTCCTTGCCAAATAAACGAGACTTTGACATCATAATTTACAGAAATAATGAAAGATTTCCCTCGCGGGAATTCTATTTCATATCAGCACGCAGCTCATCCTATGTGAATGAAGGCATTGGTAATACAATAATAATTTATATTCAATAGTCTGTGGATATGCAATATAGGTAACACCGAAATTGCTGACAATGCAGTGTAATTGTTGCTAAATATGAAAGTATCACACGGGATTTTTGTAGTAAACAATGTCGAAACTAAGCATACGGCTACTGTAAGAAAGCAATCATCAAATGCATTATTTTGTACAATTGCAAATTGCAAATAGTATTATGTGTAGTGTTAGGCTACAGGCAGGCGGCGTTATGTTTACCTTTGTCTCGTATTCATATCTGTGTAACGTCTATTATGTTTAATGGCTAGATCATCTTTCATTCTCCGTATTTACCATAACCATCCAATCTAGTTCCAGATCAGACAACAATCTTCATGATTTGTCTTAAGTTAATATGCCATTGTCATTGATGCATCGAAACATTGCGTGAAATCTAGTATATATTATATTACCCTAGGCACTACAAATCTCACTGAACTTTGTAATTTGACACTTGCAATAAATCTACACAGGTTCGGTTGATCTTGATTGATTCATTTTCTTTTTCTGTGATATTAAATTGGGTCGGTTGTGAATTAAGGGCAGTCATCTTAATTTTGTATCCAAATCATGTGAGTATATGAAAAGTTTTAAAACATGTATGCAGTACTGTGGGATTCGAATATTAAGTTGGGACTGATATTCCAAAGAGCATATCGGGCTCGGCTGTGGAAATTATCGGATTCGATCGCCTCACCAGGGCATTGTTTTACTAACAGTACGTAAATGTCGCGTAATATTACGCATAGATATCTACCTTACGCAAACTCGTATGTGTGTTTTACTAAACGATCGCAAGTACTGGCATATATTTACGCAAAAATATTGAATATAATACGTAACTCGGGACACATTATAACCGATATAACAAATATAACGGGTACCAGAATGAATAAATATACGTCAAGATTTGATGATTAATTACGGCCTAAAACAATAAGTGACGGTCTAAAACAACAAATGACGTACTAACATAACACACGACGGTCAAAAAGCATCAGTGCGTGTTAAAAACTCTTCACTTGCTTTCATATATGCCATTTAGGGTTGCCCAGCTTTGGCGTAGAAATAAGCTAAAACTTACGATAGAGTGTGAACTAAAATATCTTTGTAAAACGCATTTACGCAAATATTATCGACGTACGCAATATTTTAGGAAATCTTAGGTTTACGCTAGCGTAAGTGCTTTGATAAAACAGTGCCGAGATAACCAGATAAATTCCTCCGCAACGCCAGATAAACTATATCATCCATGGTACTAACCTATAATCAACTATTCACATCCCTGATCTGAAACAACGAAGCTTAAGGTACCATAACAATGCATGAGTTGTCTATTTTGATTAACGCGTTCCGTCTTCTGTAAAATTGTGTTTAAAAAATGTAGTATGTCCGTCGTCGCAACGCGGCGCAAAACTTCAATCAACTTCACAAAACATATATATGTATACGCCATTATTTGTGTTGGCTAGTAGTGTTTTGAAAATTACCAAAAATGCTGATTGCAAATAAACTACCAACTGTGTTATTTTGGTAAGGCACATTATTTTACGCAAAGCTAAGCTACACACGTCACGCAGGAAGTATCGGTTTCTAAACCATTTCCTATAAAGGCATTTAAAACCATGGATATAAGAGGATTTAATACAGACGATAATATCATCAATCAAAATTGTTCTCCTGTATAAAAAACATCTAACTCGTATTTCATTTGATTGCTTCAATTTTTGGCTTGCAGACAAAGTCTGTGTTGAGGAAGAGATTTAGGCCAAAGTTCTATTTATGTTTAAGTTTATTTGATTTTCGTCCATCGTACCGATGCACCGACAGCAAAGTTTGGAACAAAATGAATATGATCTTATATCAGATAATATATTTCCTGGAATATATATCAACTTGATTTGTTGTATCAACTGAATGGAGAGCAGATTTATGTATGTCGCCTTTATTCCCCTAAAGCACAACATATGTTCAATGTTTAAAGTCACATTATTGCTCCCACAACTTTTGTCCGGAATCAAGTAAATTGCTACAAGTGCATCAATCTGCAGAGAGATTACAAGGTGATAGCTTATTAAAATAGCAGTTTAAGGCTTAATAGGACTTTAACTGAATCATTCTGACAAATCCACGGATGTGTGAGTAATGTGATTTTAATTGATATAAGTAATTGGTTATACAAGATGGCATGATTGTAAAATATAAGTTCTTGCAACGTAATGCATTTTATTACTTGTATTAATCACTCTCAATGCCCCATGAAATCCATCGCCAATGTAGTATGATTGATTCTTTATTGAAGCCTCATTCACGTAAACAGTTCTTATGAAATCCATCGTCAAGGTGGTATAATTGATTCTTCATTCAAGCCTCATTCCCATAAATAGTTCTTATGAAATCCATCGTCAAGGTGGTATAATTGATTCTTTATTGAAGCCTCATTCACATAAGCAGTTCTTATGAAATCCATCGTCAAGGTGGTAAAATTGATTCTTTATTCAAGCCTCATTCACGTAAACAGTTCTTATGAAATCCATCGTCAAGGTGGTATGCTGGATTTTTTTATTCAAGCCTCATTCACGTAAACAGTTCTTATGAAATCCATCGTCAATGTGGTATAATTGATTCTTCATTCAAGCCTCATTCACGTAAACAGTTCTTATGAAATCCATCGTCAATGTGGTATAATTGATTCTTCATTAAAGCCTCATTCACGTAAACAGCTCTTATGAAATCCATCGTCAAGGTTGTATAATTGATTCTTCATTCATGCCTCATTCACGTAAATAGTTCTTATGAAATCCATCGTCAATGTTGTATAATTGATTCTTCATTCAAGCCTCATTCACGTAAGTAGTTCTTATGAAATCCATCGTCAAGGTTGTATAATGGATTCTTTATTGAAGCCTCATTCACATAAACAGTTCTTATGAAATCCATCGTGAAGGTAGTATAATTGATTCTTTATTCAAGCCTCATTCACCTAAATAGTTCTTATTACTTGACCAAAGGTCTAGGGCTTTTAAACATTTCTTTGGGTTTCGTGTGGGCATTTCTTCGTATAGATGTGTTGTGCTCTTACTGATTTCTGTGCTAGACTGGTTAAGCTGACTGCTGCCTTCCCTGTCAGATTTCATCATTTCTTGTTTGATACCTCTACCGTTATGATGTAAATGTCGTCATCAATATTAATTGTTTGAAGAGAATGCTTAATGTTGATATTTGTACAAGGTATCTTGATAATACTAATATCAGACGATGCTTTCTGCAGGAATATTGCAAGTTGTGAGTAAACAATGTGCTCATTATGGTTTACCAAATCTCACCAGGGCATCTAGTAGGGATGTTCGTCTATAAGTGTAGCACTGGATTTAATGTAGTATGAAAGACAATTACTGACAATATTTACAATGACCAATTATTGTACTGATTTACCAGAATGCTCCAGAACGTAGTATTTCTATGTGCTTTTCTAGCATTATACGAGATATACCCGATACAGTATGTGTGTTACATGTTTGTATATATGTTTGGCGACTGGTGGTTGTCCAAAATATACCGTGAATCGTAAATAACGTATCGTTGTAGATACGATAAATACTGACAGTTCACTAATGGATATATTGTGGCAAATAATTCTGTAACGGAGTAATGTGAGGAACCATATAATTTCGTCGAATGGACACAAACACGCATTAACCTCAAAGTGGTATCAAATTTGGTGTTTTGCAAGCACACGAATACCAAAGGTGTGTAAGAAAAGGTAGGCTTTAGATAATATATATAGGCATATTCCACTATCTACTAGACTCACAGGTAACAGTATCAATGAAAATGAAAATAAAAACGAAAAACAATTATATTTTTCTTTCTTACAGAAAAATATAAATTTTACAAACAAAAAATTGTTTTAGTCTTTATCATTGATACAGTTACATGTGATCAGACTGCGTATAATTGTAAATACGTGTAGATAAATTAATCGTGGCGTGGATATAAAGAGTTATTTGATATTTCTGAAAACACAACCAGGATGTGGTTTAACGTGTGTGGAGGAAATTACAATATTGTACGTTGTTTGGCGATTCGTTAAGGTATAAATTGTTGAACATCTATAAGTTTGTTTACGTCAAAATAAGCCACATGTTTCGATATCTTATTGATTGAGCTTTCGCATCGAATGCCCGTAGTGAAGCTCTCAAACTCTCGCATTCAGTATGGGTTCGAATTCCATGATAGTTACAATCAATGTGTTTCACAACAGGCTTATATGTGTACGGTGTGGTGGCTGTTAAAATGCCACATGTATTTAGTAAGTGTTACCATCCATAATAACACACTACTGCTTTGTCGTGATATATTCATACCACAGAACAATATCATCGATGACATGTCACAAATCATTGCCAAAATCAGTGTTTCAGAAATAATGAGATATTTCACCTATGGGAAAACCATGCTGCCCACCAAGCTGAGAATTAAATGATTGACGTCACATTTTTATGCTTCGGTTTGATGATACATGATATATGTGTGTTAATGGATTCCACAATATTGGACCTTTTGAAATTTGTCAAATTTTGCTAAAAACTTTCATATTGAAATGGATCACTATGTGAATTTCTTTTAAAGTTGTATTATTTTCATTGTCATTAAAACCGTTGAACAATGTGGTTAAATGTAGAAACATAATCTCTATTCTAGAATATTCTAATTTTCTCACAATAAACTTGTGTTATTTCCGACGTTGCTTCTGACGTTAGACTAGGACTGTTTTTACTTGGTACATTTTCTGAAGACTTTGTCATTCGTGCATTATAAGTTTGACATCTCTTCGCTCATTTTAGAGTTCCGGGTCGATATATAACACCAGACACAATGTATACAAAATGATTATTATAGATTGTATAATAATTGGAACGATTGACCTAAACCGATGCATTTACTAATTTGTCCATTGACATACAGTTTTGTGTAACATACAGCATAGAATAGCTTAACCAAACCGTTATCATATGATACACATAGAGCCTATGAACATTATATTAACCTCGAAAGCCATTGAACATAGTATTTTGAAAGTATATGGATATGTCTTAATTTTTTTGTAAGAATCCAAATGTATAACATTGTCTGTAGAATGAGGGAAAGGTCAGTATCATTTTCAAAATAAATGGTGGCAGATATCATAGAAATTGCTAAACCATAGATTTGAACAGAACAGGCAACTGCAATAATTTCGACCAAACGACAACTGGCAAGTAATTGGTTCATACGCAACACTGACAATTTGTACTTAGTCTATGTACAATCATATTCCTCTAAACTGCTACACATTTGTTCGGAACCACTGTCCTTGTGTAGCAGAGTTAAAACATTAATAAAATATTTTGTCTAAATCTTAGGTTACCTCGGGATAGTAGTCTGGCACAGAACATACTCCGCTGATCGTAATGACTATTCGACTACCAGTCGTCACTGTCTGTTACTCTTGGAAAAGCTATTTATCCACTTAACGAATCACACAGACCAATATGTCAAATGGCATCACTGTCCTACTACTTCCTGATGTTAGTCATTTGACACTTTAACTGATTCTGTGTAATGGAAAGTGACACGGTTTCCTTCCTGTTGCAATTGTCAAAAGTCAACGACCAAGATATTATATTATTTAACCAAACAAGTATGATGAAATCAGACAGGAAAGGTAGCACTCAACCCAACCCGCCGCGCACAAAAATCAGAAAAACCACAACACAACAACTTTGAGCAATGCCCTAACTTAAACGTTCTTGGTATATTTGACGACTTTATTAATATAAAATGAAAATAAAAGACTATTATTCATAATTCCAGGAATCAAACGTAAATGTTATTAAAATTTAAAGAATCTAAGAATGGCAAAACCCTACAACTGCAAAATGTTTTATGGCTCCCATCGAAAAGAAAAAAACTCAACTGCCAGTTGATTGTTTATGATTGACTGGTATATATACGTACCTTGTAACTTGACTTGGCAGATGAAATGTAATGTTTATGTGTGTAAACAGTGGACAGTTTAATAGTTCTGAATACAATTTTATCTGAAGAACAGGTGTGTCGCCCACGTTATGTTTATATCTTACTTTCTGAAGACATTGTCAGTTATTTGCTACAGGACAAGCGAATATTTGAGGTGCCATTCCGAGGAAACTGCACGGTAGCAGTATACAAAATACTAGTTCAGTATGACTGTGGCTTCGGTAAAAATATGACTTTTGCAGTCGTGGTTGTCGAACATGCAATGCTTCTTATGACCTCTAATTAGTTATGTTGTTATAGATGCATAGTATGCCTGACTGCTGATGTTCTGTTTGATTGTCCTAACGTTGAATATGGAAAGTGGATGATTTATTTCATCCCAATTAACGATATGCCATAATTGTATCTTGTTTGAAACAATCGGAGACAGTAAATGCTGCATGCTGTCATGATCGGGTTGCGTAAGGCAATCCGTAAGGATTTTGTTGCAGATATTGAAATGTGATACAAGTAACCGGAAGCAAAAATGAATCAGTAGGTGGTAGTACAAGCAACACTACTATATGTCAGATGATCCACCTGCATTGCCAACAATATCAGACCTTATAACACCTGCTGTGTGATTATTTAGTAAACTTGTTTTTCTGGTGTGATTGGATGCGTGGAGGCGGTTTCTTGTAAATATTTAGTTTACTCTAGACCTCGGTATTTGCCACGGAGTACCGAATTGATCAAATATCTCAATTATTCGATAATATGTGTTGTTACCAGTATCTCTCGAGAATGGTTGATTTGTTTTTGTTCGTTAGTGGATTAAAATACTGGTATGTGCAATATTGTCTTGATGCTATGGTATTCTTGAGTTGCAAGACATTTAGTGCCTCCATAGCTTAGTGCGCTTGCAGTCTAATCTGGCAACCCGGGTTCAAATCCGGGTGGGAGCACAAACATATATGCCTGCCATATTTCATCAGTAAGCTGACTGGCAAATAAAGGCTATGCTCGGCATTTTTTAGTAAACAAAGCTATGGTCTGAGTGGTGATGGCAGTAACTAATAGAAGTTTCATTGTAGTGTTTAGAAATTATGCAATCAGCTTTATAGGGAAACTACATGTATTGGTATTCTATTGATATGTTTTATCGACTGAAGATGAACAATAAATAAATGATCTATTATGTCTAAATTCGTATCGCAGATGTGATATACCACGGCTTTGAATCATTGTGTTGGATACATGTAGGTGTCAATTGGGATACTGTTTGGTCTACTGGGATACAAAGTACCTTTGATTAAGACGTATAATTGTGGACCTTATATCTGGTTGATGCAAATGGTTTGCCATGCATACATGTAGATATTGGAATAGAGGTAAGTGCGACGGTACATTATGAATACATGTGACATAAGATTATGTGCAATGTAATAGCTTCAGTTTGAACAGGATTATGCCTTTACAATAACACCACATTCTTAATGAGGCCGTATTATCAAATTTGTATCGCTAGGAAATAGAGACTCATTAGTTAAGGATTACCAACTAACAAAATACAATATCAGATTATGTGTTTACCTCATTTGTCCTATCTTGAATGTATGTTTGTCAGTCCCATTATCGTATTTTCACTGTTTAGACAAACTGACGGGTTTACCTCTGTATTATATCACGTATGCTGTCCTTGAGCTTGATTATATGAGAACAGTCAATGTGTATGCGTCAAACTGCATACATCATCAATATCTAAGCTACGTGGAAAACTCAACTTTGTATGAAGGCGAAACAAATGTGACAATTTGTGGCTACCTTCTCCTCATCTGTCACGATATTGTCAATTTAATCCATTACGTTCCATGTCTAGATGCTATTGATACCTTTGTTTCCTTGCCAAATAAACGAGACTTTGACATCATAATTTAAAGAAATAATGAAAGATTCCCCTCGCGGGAATTCTATTTCATATCAGCAAACAGCTCATCCTATGTGAATGAAGGCATTGGTAATACAATAATAATTGATATGCAACAGTCTGTGGATATGCAATATTAGTAATACGGAAATTGCTGACAATGCAATGTAATTGTTGCTAAATATGAAAGCTTCACACGGGAGTTTTGTAGTAAACAATGTCGAACTAGGCATACGACTACTGTAAGAAAGCAATCATCAAATTGCAAATAGTATTATGTATAGTGTAGGGCTACAGGCAGGCGGCGGTATGTTTATCTTTGCCTTGTATTCATATCTGTGTAAAGTCTATTATGTCTAATGGCTAGATCATCTTTCATTCTCCGTATTTATCATAATCTTCCAGTCAAGTTCTAGATCAGACACAAATCTTCATGATATGTCTTTAGTTAACATACAATAGTCATTAATGCATCGAAACATTGCGTGAAATCTAGTATGTTTTATGTTACCCACGGCGCTACAAATCTCACCGAACTTTGTAATTTGACACTTGCAATAAATCAATACCAGTCCGTTGATCTTGATAGATTCATTTTCTTTTTCTGTAATATTAAATTTTGTCGGTTGTGAATTAAAGTCAGTCATCTTAATGTTCGTATCCATATCAAGTGAGTATGTGAAGAGTTTTAAAACATATATAATGTGGGATTTGAATATTATGTTGGACACTGATATTCCAGCTCGGCTGTGGAAATTTTCGGATTCCCAGATAAATTCCTCCGCCTTACTCATCCACGGCACTAACCTATTATTCACAATTCAAATCCCTGAGCTGAAACAACGAAGCTTAGGGTACCAACACAAAACACGGGTTGTCTAGTTTGATTAACGTGTTCCGTCTTCTGTTAAATTGTGTTTAAAAAAATGTTGTATGCCCGTCGTCGCAACGCGGCGCAAAACGTCAATCAACTTCACAAAACATATGTATACGCCATTATTTGTGTTGGCTAGTAGTGTTTTGAAAATTACCAAAAATGCTGATTGCAAATAAACTACCAACTGTGTTATTTGGTAAGGCACATTAGTTTACACAAAGCTAAGCTACACACGCCACGCAGAAAGCATCGGTTTCTAAACCATTTCCTATAAGGGCATTTAAAACCATTGATATTTATAAGAGGATTTAATAGAGATGATAATAGGCCATATCATCAATCAAAATTGTTCTCCTGTATAAAAGACATCTAACTCGTATTTCATTTGATTGCTTCAATTTATGGCATGCAGACAATGTCTGTGTTGAGGCCAAAGTTCTATTTATGTTTATTGGATTTTCGTCCGTCGTATCCACTGTCGTGTTATAATATATACATTTATTTCTATCACACCGACAGCAAAGTTTGGAAACAAAATGAATATGACCTTATATCAGAGAATATATTTCCAAGAATATATATCAACTTGATTCGTTGTATCAACTGAATGCAGAGCAGATTTATGTATGTCGCCTTTATTATCCTAAAGCACTACGTCTGTTCAAGGTTTAAAGCCACATTATTGCTCCCACAACTTGTTTCCGGTCATCCATTATGTATACAATTAATTATGGAACCATTAGGCTGTTTCTTAACAAATGACCAATGTTCGACGATAGAATGTTGACTACACTTGTTAAATGTTATAAGTACACCAACATGCAAATCGTATATCTTTTTTATTATACACGATATCATGTTCATTTTCGCGTGTCTTTATGCGAGTAGTAAAGCAGCAATAATTGACTATTCGATGTTTATAAGTGCACAACAACTGATTTTCGCAAGAAAAATGTTACTAACACATTGTCCATCAATACTCACACCAGGAAAAGAATTACGATAACAGACCGTACAAGAGAGGTTTGCGAAACATACACGTCTCATGACAGTAAATAGCCTAATGTAGCTAAGGTCACCACAACCTTGACCTTTGACCTATCAACCTCACAATTAGTAGGACCGTACAGCTGATGATAAGCAACCTCTCTGTTTAATTTTTACAATCTAAGATCCTATACTTGTTATGGTGTGGACCCGTGATTGTTGTGTGTTCAAAGGTCATGGTGAGTTTGCCCTTTGATCCAAATGACCTTGAAATTGAGTCGGGCTGTCTGTGGAGGATGAATAATCTCCACTTAAAATTTTAGATTCCTCGGTCCTCCCGTTTTGGAGTTATTGTTGGAAAACCATTCGGCATGTCAACCGACCGACTTTTTGCACGTAACGCTATGTACTGTGTTGGTGTACTAATAACATTTAATGAGTGTATAACTGTCAAAACAGTAGACCAAATATCGTATTTAGCAAATTGTATGGAGAACAAAATACTCATTTTGCAAGAGCTACTCCTCTTAGACTTTAAATCATGCATTTATTGTTTACAAATTGTCATTTTGCCAACAAACCATCTGTATGTTTTATTACATTGTCTTCCATCTTATGGTGTTTTCCACATTTGGGAATCAACTAAAGTGCTAAAAGTGCATCATTCTGCAAAGAGGTTACAAAGTGATTACATGATGGCATGATTGTTAAATATAAGTTCTTGCAACATAATGCATTTTATTAATTGTATTAACCACTCTCAATGCCCCATGAAATCCATCGTCACGATGGTATAATTGATTCTTTATTCAAGCCTCATTCACCTAAATAGTTCTTATAACTTGACCAAAGGTCTAGGGCTTTTAAACATTTCTTTGGGTTTTGTGTGGGCATTGCTCCGTATAGATGTGTTGTGCTCTTACTGATTTCTAGTTTGATACCTCTATCTTTATAATGTAAATGTCGTCATCAATATTAATTGCTTGAAAGAGAATGCTTAATAGTCATAATTGTACTAGGTATCTTGATAATACCAATATCAGACGATGCTTTCTGCAGGAATATTGCAAGTTGTGAGTAAACAAGGTGTTCATTATGGTTTATCAAATGTCACCAGGGCATCGAGTAGGGATGTTCGCTTATAATTGTAGCACTGGATTTAATGTAGTATGAAAGACAATTACTGACAATATTTACAATGACCAATTATTATTGTATTGATTTACCAGAATGCTCCAGAACGTCGTATTTCTATGTGCTTTTCTAGCATTATACGAGATATACCCGATACAGTATGTGTGTTACATGTTTGTATATATGTTTGGCGACTGGTGGTTGTCCAAAATATACCGTGAATCGTAAATAACGTATCGTTGTAGATACGATAAATACTGACAGTTCACTAATGGATATATTGTGGCAAATAATTCTGTAACGGAGTAATGTGAGGAACCATATAATTTCGTCGAATGGACACAAACACGCATTAACCTCAAAGTGGTATCAAATTTGGTGTTTTGCAAGCACACGAATATCGGAGGTGTGAAGAAAAAGAGCTAGGCTTTAGAAAATAAAAGTATATTCCACAATCTACCAGACTGACATGTAGCATTATCAATGAAATCGGAAAAAAAACGAAAGAAATGTATATTTTTCTTTCTTACAGAAAAATATAAGTTTTACAATTTCTTTTTCGTTTTAGTCTTTATCATTGATACAGTTACCTGTGACCAGACAGAGTATAATTGTAAGTACGTGTAGATAAATCGTGGCATGGATATAAACAGTTATTAGCTCTCATTGTATACAGTAGCATGATTATATTTCTGAAAACACAACCAGGATGTGGTTAAACTTGTGTGGAGGAAACTACAATAATGTACGTTGCTTGACGATTCGTTAAGGTATAAATTGTTGAACATCTATAAGTTTGTTTACGTCAAAATAAGCCATCTGTGTCGAAATCTTGTTGATGGAGCTTTCGCATCGAATGTCCGTTCAAATTGAAGGTCTCAAACTATCGTGTTCAGTATAGGTTCGAATCATATTGGTTCGTTGTGATATATTAATCTTGATTATATTTGTACCACGTTTGTGTTTTTTTTGCGATAGCCAAATGTTCTCGCTTAACGTTGCTAGACAATTGTGCCTTTCATTATATGAGCAAATTGGATAATGCATGTTTTTCAAAAGCTTTTGTTCTTTAAATTTCATTTGTTGGAGACAGTGGGCTAAACATTGGATTTAATAAAAACTATTCGTCAATAAAGCGAAGTTATCGAAGAGCTTTCAAATTAAAAATATTGCTCCTTTACTCTTGACGGCTTTGGTTTTGTCAATTCTTTTTATATGCTGTATTTTTTATATTTACAGATTGGTTGAATATGGAATACATTGGTGACTAGTGCAAGGTTTGATAATATGTCCGTGTGTATGTACGAGGTGAGAAGTCAACATGAATAATCATTTTCATCCGTTCGAGAAGCGGAAACATGTGTCGGCGGCGGTGGAAGCGTCAGTTGTGAGTTATAGATCATTATTGTTGGGTGTGACCTCTTGTTTGGGGGTCATTGACGGGCGGGAGCAGTCGAGTACCCCTCCCCCCGTGATAGTTCCATTTTCTGTCAAATGAGTGCTTATTGGCTGTCACCATGACATAAGGAAACAAGCCAAATCAAACTCGAGTTGCGGGTATCTGTATATCGAGGTAGTTCATCAGATACTAGTATGTTATTTATTGTACTGCTGGGCTTTCTTCCCGAAGTCAGTCTTTTGTTCAGGACTATGACCTTCGTTTCTTTTAGAACGACGACTTTCTCAATCGATCTGGCTATAATTGATTCCAATTTAGTTCCAAGGTTGCTCTTAATTTCCTAGTTAATGATAAACGTCATTTATGGAACACTCCATCTCTCCAGGGAACGCAATATGATCATGTAAAAATACAAATTACCGTCTACAATGAAGAACCCAATAAAATATAATTATTTTTGGTACACTATGTGTTACATTGTATTTAACTTGTCACAGTTTGCTATGGTTTTTAAGTTTAATACAACATGTATAAATTGTTTAATACTGATATGTCCTATGTTGGCGTGAAAGCACCCTCAGACGATACGGCCGGAGATATGATATGTCCTATGTTGGCATGAAAGCACCCTCAGACGATACGACCGCAGATGAGCACGTGACGTCGTTTTTTCTGTCTACTCGTTGGGGTCCTCGTGAAATCTTTGAAATCCTCATTTAGCCGTATCTTTGAATGTTTGGTCTGGTCTTTAGTAATAACGTTAAAGTTTATGATATAAGGCTTCCACAAACCTTCGAACTACACGGACAATTTGACTTAAAGTAGGACTTAATGATAATCGACTGTAATTGTCATAAACCGCTGAACAAGGACCCCTACGGAAAATTGATCGACGCAAAACAATTTTAACATGACAATCAGAAATTAATGATAAAACGCGACGTTGGAAAAAGCATTTCCCGCGGCTAAACCTACTGTGACATCATTATCTACACGTGTTGTATTTCAGATTGCTGTGGAGATAGCGTGTAGAAGATCTAGCTCCATGGAAACTTTGGAGAAAGGTCGAACACCAAGTATGTATTTCTACGGACCTTACAGAATCAATGCACGAGTTATTGACTTTAATAGAATTTAAATTTATTGTATTTGCGTATAAACTACATGTTCGTACGTATGTTTAGTATGTCTGCTATAGCATTTTTCCTGCAATGAAGTAATAATTTTTATTTGAAAGTAGTAAAAAACATAGGAACACAGGAGAAGCCGATTAGAATCCCCATGGCCTAGGTCTTTGATTAATTAAAAACATTTTGTCCATGAACATTATTAGGAAACGAATACTTTTTTACATGTATCCCACATAATGGTGCCAGATTTAAAAATCAAAGTACTGAAAGTACTGACAGGCTGGCGAACTGCTAAGGAACAATAGCTTTTCAAGTAATATAACATCAAGTGGTTTTCTAAGTCGAAAGAGAGGTAAGTGCTGGACTTAACAAAAAAAAAAATATAAAAATTTGGAGCCGCCGTGATTCGATCGCTGGACGTTAGCATCAGAAAATTACTAAGCGAGTTGCTTAACCACTCGACCACGATCTCGTTGGTGAATGTTGACCTAAATAATTTAACATAATAAAATCATTGATGCGCGCGCTATATCGCGAACATAACGCGTAGGAATAGTTATCAACGCCTTTAAACACCTTTTCTTTTAATTTCATACAATTTCCTTCCATTTCAAGAAGAAACTAATATATTACAATCGAACAGAATAAATGAAAACAAGGAAAGTTGAATGTTCTTATCTTGCAAAACTGATTAACGAGGAGGAACTATTAGCATTGAGTGTATAGATTCTGTGTTGTCAGTTTCGGGAGTAAATTCATCTTAGTGGATTTCATTTTTTAGGATTGTAATAGTCTGGCGCGAAATCGCCAGCCTAATAAGGAGGTGGCTGAAACATTGGGAAACAGGATAATGTAGAAATCAACTCCTACACATTTTCTTCTTATTCGGTATTCTAAAAGTAGATATACAAAACCAAAATTATTTTCATAATAAAAAACCTAGCACGTGAGTGTGGTAATAAATTAATTAACTAATGTGCACGTGATACAAACACGAAAAAACATACATTTGTGAGATACTAACACGTGCACACGTGATAAATCATATAATAAGGAGGGCTTTCTACACGATTTGTTATGGTGTAAGGGAAGTAACTCTAGATAATATTTTTACCAGGTAGTTTTGCTGGGTGTGTCTAATTTACTGACGCGTTCTACTGACACCATAGATATAGAGGGATTTCACTGACGGATCTACTGACGGGTTAAACAAAGAAGGATTATCGAAGCGTATAATGGGTGTGAATGGGGTAATTACATAGGATAATAACAATTTCGCAGTTAGACATTATTGTTCGAAAGTAAATGCAACCATGTAGATTATGGAAAAAAATAAAAAATAAAATAATACTTTGATTATTTTCATATTACAGCTACTTGCCGACTAGTAAATTCGTTTATAAAGCGACATTCAAATGGAACTAATTTGGACCGATTTCGGTAGCTGAAGGAACGTTGTATAATAATAATTTGATATTGTTTCATATGATTCTGTGACAGATTTCACTGACAATTTGAATATAAGTTACACAGAACTTGTTGTGGCTATTATTATCATGGAGTGTGGATAAATGCTTTACATGGTATTATCAAAGACGTTCATACACGTTCATACACGTATATGAACGTCTTTGGTATTATTTCATGACAACTTGTCTAGCCGTGTTTGTTTGTATACCACTCACTTAGACTTTGAACATTATTATGCAATCGCATTATTTATATTTGTTTCCCTCTGTCAATGCAGTTCATATATATGCGTCATAGTGAAATGCATGTAATTTATATGAAAGACAAATGACAATAAAAATACAAACACAGGGTTAAAATTATTTTTTTATTTTTTTGAAACTCACATTTTTACGTGATAAATATGGAGCATTGTCCCGTACATAACCCTCCTCCTTTTACATCCGGGCTTAGGACAAGCAATGGCTGAGTTTTTAAAAATGATAGACATAAACTGTATAAAACTGTATCTATTGAATCTTTTATGAATATATATATATTCTGTATGATCACGTTTATCTAATACGCTTCTAGTAAAATTGATAAAATATTTGTAATAAAAATCACCAATCCACTGACATGCTTTCACTGACGGATTCTACTGACAAGTTAAAATTAGAGTGATCAATGGCGCGGAACTACTGACGGGTTGAACGAAGAGTGGTTAATGGCGTGGAACTAATTTATAATAATAATATTGGCCCATCAGTTCTGCATCGTTTACCACTCTTAGTTCAACTCGTCAGTAGATCCGTCAGTGAAGTTCTCCTGACTTGTCCGTGATTTCTATACATCACTTAATAATTTAATACAACAAAGTGTCAAAAAACATTTCTTTGAAGTCTTAATGACTCTTTCAACGAGTTAACACAAATTAGTTCCACACCAATAACCACTCTTCGTTCAACTCGTCAGTAGATCCGTCAGTGAAGTTTTCCTGACTTGTCCGTGATTTCTATATATCATTTAATTATATAATATTACAAGGTGTCATAAAACATTTCTTTGAAGTCTTAATGACTCTTTCAACGAGTTAACACAAATTAGTTCCACACCAATAACCACTCTTCGTTCAACTCGTCAGTAGATCCGTCAGTGAAGTTTTCCTGACTTGTCCGTGAATTCTATATATCATTTAATTATATAATATTACAAGGTGTCATAAAACATTTCTTTGAAGTCTTAATGACTCTTTCAACGAGTTAACACAAATTAGTTCCACACCAATAACCACTCTTCGTTCAACTCGTCAGTAGATCCGTCAGTGAAGTTTTCCTGACTTGTCCGTGATTTCTATATATCATTTAATTATATAATATTACAAAGTGTCATAAAACATTTCTTTGAAGTCTTAATGACTCTTTCAACGAGTTAACACAAATTAGTTCCACACCAATAACCACTCTTCGTTCAACTCGTCAGTAGGCCCGTCAGGGAAGTTCGGGTCCTGACTTGTCCATGATTTATATACAGGGTGTCTCAAAATACATGTCCGCTTGTTGAAGGGTCATAACTTTGCCAAATTAGTTAGTAAATTGATAATCATAGTCTCATATGAAAGCTAAATTTAAAAATTGCGGGGTAAATTTATCATGTGTCAATACTTGAACAGTTGATGACGTCATATACGTTATACTAACGTCATTAGAAACGGACGTTCTAAAATATCCGAAGAGGCAGATAACATAGTTTGTATGGTAACATGGGTAAATTTTTACATATGTGTGCATAGTACTAGTCAGTCGTACCCTACTATGCACACACTGGCTGAGCAACTGATCGGGGGTCATTAGAAAATGAAATCGGACATATTTAAGGGAGAAACACTTCTAAAAACAATTATTACTGAAAATGTGATATTCACACATTTCTAAGCATGTCATATTCATAAAAGATGCACAAGTCGCGTCGAATGAACAAACTGGATTGAATGTATAGCGGTATGTCTAGTTTATCTCCAACAGTCCAAACGTAGTCATATAATGTAAGTTGAAAGCATAAAATAGTAATTAATGAAGTATCAATCACCAAAAAACTGCCTTGGTAGGAGAATGAATTTTGGTTATGCTGCTTTTATTCAAATCAGGAAAAAGTAACCAAAACATCATAAATATTTATTATTCTAATGTTATTTCAAAGCTAGATTATACGGTTCAAGATATGTAACTACTTCAAAACTCAAAATATCGATTTGTGGAGAATACTGAAACATCACATCCGACTCGAAGGTGTGTGAACGTCATTAAAATCGTCAAACGACGTCAAATACAGGTTTTTACCTAATTGGGGTTAGCTACTCAAAATCCATTCTATAGATTTTGTATGCATTGTTTTGGATAATTGCTTCGTAATTTCTACATTGATTTGAATGCCCTTTGATAATACATGTAAATCAGACATGTAAAGCAATACATTACGGAGTGGTATGTCCTCAACAAGCGGACATGTATTTTGAGACACACTGTATATCACTTTTTAAAATTATTTGATATTACATACGGTCGTTAAGCATTTCTTTGAAGTCACAATGACTCTTTAAACAACTACGATGAATAAGTTCCGCGTCATTAACTACTCTTCGTTTAACGCGTCAGTAGAATTCCGTCAGTGAAGTCTAAATAAACTTGGTGGGTGAAATTTCTCATTGCTCTTTCTTCAATTCTGGTGTTTCAGTGTCTTGGTAACGAACGTTATATAGCATGTTTATGCTGATGTGTTTGTGTTTGGTTTTGTCTTTAAATCAAATATGAGTACCTTAAATCGATATTATGCAGATACGAATTATTATCAAAACCTATTTAAGGTATTTTAAAACATTCGATTAGTAATATTCAAATTTGATTAGTAATGTCTCTTCTTGAAATATTCCTGAAATAAGAACACATGGCACAACTATACTGAATATAATACATTAATCTACTGTTTACAAGCCGATGGTACTACACATATTAAAACAGCCTAGAATCTTATTTGAAACCATAGGTAAATGTATATGATATTTTTTATAAAAATATTCCTCTACAGTATGCTTTACTACCATAACTATTATAATTATACCATGATACTGTTACAAATAATATATATATTTGTTTGCATATTAAATTACACCTTTCCCGCATAAAAATTATCACATAATTATCTACGCTTCGATAATCCTTCTTTGTTTAACCCGTCAGTAGATCCGTCAGTGAAATCCCTCTATATTTATGTTGTCAGTAGAATGCGTCAGTAAATTAGACAGTCCCAGTTTTGCTACTCTCCCTTGTTTTTCCCGCGTATCTGTCATCGATATTGAACTTCCGGTGAATCTGCGTTAGTAAATTTTTTAAAATTATCAATAATTGCTGCAATTATAGATACTTTGGAGGTAAATTTGTTTATGACTAATACATTTTCATAGATGTAAACTTTTCTTTGCAGCAGAACTATTTTTACACTGATTTTGGGACGTTTTCAAACAACTTTATCACACTCGCATGCAAATTTAAGTGGGTGGGGTTATTGATTACCCTGACCACCTGGACTATGATTGTTCTCTATCTCAGATTACATGACATTAATTACAGAAAATTGGCACCTGTTGTGGGACTCAAACTCACCACTCCCTTCTCATTAGAAGCCTTGCTCCCACTCGGGCCAGTTTCAACTGAGCTAGGATGCTTGTCATGTATCAGCATTGGTCCCAGGCCCGGATCCAGAAATTTTGGACTGGGGGGGCACAAGACATTTTTGGAAGGCTAAGTTGGGGTGGGTGCGGGAGGGGTGTCCCCTCCCGGCGACGAAATTTTCACTTTTTGAATTAAAATCATGCAATTTCCTGCACTTTAAGCTTTTAAAATCAAAAGTAAACGTATAAATTTGAACTGCTACATCGTCAAAAACTAACATGAATTACACAATATTCTTAAAAGAAATCTTCCTGACTACCCATTAATAATACTTGAACTTTGAAGACCAGTAGTGAAATAATTATGCACCAGTCAGTTGCATCCATCCCCACCCATGGGCCAGGATTTTTACTTTCGAATTGTCAAAATCCCCGCCCTTCCCCGGCCCTGCGGGGACAGCTGATAGTAAAACCTCAAGTATTTCCCGTCCCCTAACAGCTAAATACTGTCCCCGAGGAATTGGTTCGGAGAAAAAATTCCCAACCTTTCCCCGGCAGTGGGGATAAGCCGAAAGGTAAAAACATGTACGATTGTTTCCCCCGGCTATCCATAGCCCATCCCCGGGGTGGGGGCGTGGATGCAACTGGTTGCTGTTTTACATATGCCATGCATGGTTTTATCTTAGACAGTAGTGTTCACAGGTTCAGATCATTTTTTTTAAATAATACAAATCTTGCAAATTATTGCGCCCGTACGTTTTAGAAAATTTATTTGAACAATTCAACTTGCAAAAATTGACAATTCAAATGTCCCCCTTGTGAAGATTTTCTTTCAATTTTGAATGAAAAATTCTTTTTTTAACGTTTTTCTTTGAAAACCAGACAGGCTTGATATCATCAAAATTGTAACGTTACATACATAATCAGTTTACTGTTATAACAAATAAACATGTCAATAAGAAAATTTACTTTCTTCAAATTCATGTAAAAAATTTTAATCTGTTAATTCAAGCGCTGTAGTGACATTGATAAAGGGGCACAGACACCTTTATCTGCATCATTCAGACGCTGTAAAACATACATCTGGATGATTAGATCAAGTGTAAACTGAACCTGGAGATTACACACCAGGGGGCACATGGACCTTGTGATTACACAACGGGGGGCACATTTTGTTGCCCTCGCTTCCGGAATATGTAATATACAGGGTTATTGTCACAAAATATCGATCCACAGCCAAATCGATTGGTAATATTTTAACATTTAAGTGATGTAAAAAATGGTCACTCCGAGGCCAACTGGGGGGGCACGGGCCCCCTGTGCCCCCCCGGTGGATCCGGGCCTGGGTCCAGTGATCCACTGAGTGGCTGCGTGCATCCTAAGTTGGGCACGTGATAATTGCGCTGTCACCGTCACCGTCCTGCTTGCAATAGATCTCCATGCTATTGTCGCGTTATCGTACGGACACAGTATTATACAGTACATACGTTGTCCTTACGTTGTACGTTAGCAGTAGAACTTGAAGGCACTTGTACGTTAGCAGTAAAACTTGAAGGCATTTATGAAATGTACGGGGACGAATGAAGGTGGTACGGTGGTCGAGCGGATAGCCTGCTTGACTGCTGATCGAGAGGTCCCGGGTTCGATCCTCGGCCGGGGCACTTGATCATTTCTGAAACGCTTTTCTGTGTTTCCCACCTAACTAGAGATGAACTGGTTAGCAAGAGGTAGTCTCGCGTGTATCGGTGCTATACACCGGGCACGTTAAAGAACCAAGGTGTCTCTTCGGAAAGAGCTAGGGCATCTCGCCCGGATACCTTGTATCACACCACTATCTCTTCCACCTGCTGTCCCTTCAGCAAAAACACAGGACCCCATTGGAAATAAGTGCTTGCACTTTCATGGGTTATCCTTGACCGAGAGGTTTAAATAATTACAAATAGTCTAGGAACTCTAGGAATGTCAATCAATGCAGCTGCTAGCTTCTGCATCCACTCGTGATGTCATAGTCTAGCCTCCTGTTTGAAAATTGTCTCTCTCAGTATAAAAACTTTACTAGTGCGTCGATGCCCCAGAGTGGGCCTGTACTTTACTAGGAAGAGAAGAGTGTACCCTGGGAACCCCTGAGGTCCTGAAATCAGGTATTCTCTCAATAAAATATCATCATCAACATGTTACTACCTAGCAATCTGTATTCAGATTATGACTGGGTGGCGCTGTCATATTTATGCCCCCTAAAGTATGCAGTTGGGCTGATCAGAACTTTCCCACAATTTATAAAGCGTTTGCGCTAAATTTTCACAAAACAAAAGTGCTTGGACTTCTTCATAATTCAGTGCAAACAAAGACCTAAAATCATTTATTATTAAATCGGGAGTACATCGCCGAGGCAAAAATGCTCAGAGAGACCTTAGGGCATTCCGAGGGTATGCAATTTAGGTCTTGGTGAAAATAAAGTCTTGAAGGAGTTTAGTGACTGTGGAGACTGACTCATATTTGTAAGGCACCTGGCTAGCTCCGCAGAGCTACATACTAGTATACCAGGGATAATGGGTTTGAGTTTGTCAGGTGCACTTTTCCTCCTAAATTGCCTTTTCTAGACCTTTAACTACTGACACAATTGAATCAGCTAAATGGACAAACAGCGCCAGATGTAGAACTCAAAGCCAAAACCCCAAGTATAACCACTCTTCTGTGCAATATTGAATTAAGCGTCAGATGATTGAGATTATTGATTATAATCTTCCATTTACAATGTTTGACAACCCTTGAGGAGAGAGATGTAAATTTAGTCGCAGAGTTTCTGTAACAATGCTAGCCAGGATGATGTTAGCCACATGACAGTTAACTTTTATTGCTTGTGTGATGGGTGACTCTGCTGTTCCAGGGCTTACATGATTTGACTCTTGAAACTACATTTATCTGCATTTTGACTGTGGAAGCAGACAAAAGTGTCTGTTTTGACTCTTGAAAATTTAAGCCAAAGAGTCAAATTTACTATATTTATAATATAAATTGTCTTGCAATATTATGATGACTCTTGAAAATTGAGAGTCAAGATTCATTTTGACTCTCCACTTTTGAAGGCTAGTGAAAGCCCTGTGTCCTAGTGTAGCATAGCAAGTCACATATTTTATTAGTTTACATGTATTGTTATGTTTACAGAGATATATGTAGAGGATATAGAAGTGACGACACACGGTAGACCGACAATGCCACGGTCAGGTAGTCAGACTGATACCCTCAACTCTAGCAGTAATAGTGTCAACCCTAAACTCTTAGGTATGTTAACATTTCTACTGTAAACTTGTGACCTGTGAGCTATGAATAGTATGAAGGTAAGCTATTAAGACTTTCCTCGCTGACAGATTGTGAAGACCTTCAAGGGTCTGAGTCGTTCAGACTGATGCTATCAACTCAACCAGTGATTGTGTTATTCCTAAACTTTCAGGTAAATCAACATGATTTGTATTGTAGAATTTGTGACCTGTATCTTTTTTCTTACAATGGGCACCCGTCGCTAAATGGTCAAGTGTGAACGCGTCGATGTACCATGTAGATGTAGACATGATGTGGTAAATACATTGTGTCGTAACTGTCTTTCCTCCCAGTCAAACCGTGTACATTGTACAAAGGGTCTGTGTCTTCACTTCCCTAACCCTTTACTTTGCAAACATGTAACTTATTGACCAGCACACCATTAGTTACAGGGATATTGGGATGAGAACACATGAAAAGAATTTGTGTCAATGCCTTTCTATGGAGTAATGAGTCAAGTATGAAACCAGACAGTGTTTATATGTTTTATAAAGGAACTGATACATTATGAAACAGCTATTACGTTGATTATTGTTTCTGGAAAAAGTAGTAGATGTAATTTATTCAAAAGACCTATAGATATAAATTATTGTGGTACTTTCAAGGGAGATTATTTTTACTCACATATTTTCACATCCCTACACTAGTTACTTCCCTTTCATACAAAATGACTATGTTGAGTATGTTGAGTTCGTACACTTTGTTATCTATATTAATTTTATACCTAACATGGAAACATCTGTTACTTTGAATATATGTTGGGGATGAAAGGTTCATGCTTTTATTGTGCAGGAAATTTGATTAGGATAAGATTATAGATATAACACTGTTTGATTTCATAGTGTTTATAATGTCATTCTTCATAAATGTTTTCTGTCATATATACATGGTGGTCACAGGTCAGTTGTAAGCAAACCAAGTAAATTTGTTTCCACTTTATGTGTCCATACAGATGTTTTACTCAAGCATGATAAACTGCCATACAAAAGCAAACACTTTTATATTTACCTTTTCTGTTATATTTGTGTATTAATTTAGGAGCATTTGAATAGAGCTTGCAAATCATGTTGTGTTGTAACAATTAAACATTTAAATGCTTTGATAGGTCACTATTAAAGATCCTCCATTTTAATTCATCCCCTGTGAAACAATCAAGAACTATTCATGAAATATTCATGAACAAGTTCATGATCTTGTTCATGAACGAATTCATGAACTGTTCATGAAGGACAAATGGCCGCTTCATGAATCTCCAGTTTTATTCATGAAACGCCAATCTCTCTTTCATGAATAAGTTCATGAACTGGAGATTCATGAATAAGTTCATGAACTGGAGATTCCTGAATGAGTTCATGAACTGGAGATTCATGAATAAGTTCATGAACTGGAGATTCATGAATAAGTTCATGAACTGGAGATTCATGAAGCGGCCATTTTTTCTTAAAATGCACTTGAACAGTTCTTGAACTCTTTAAGAGCAGTTCATGTACAATTTATGAACACTGTTCTTGGACTAATGAAAAATAGGCATTTATTCTTTGGAGTTTATTTTTGTATTACAAACTGTTGTGGTGGGGCTCTATACCTTTAATTATTTTCAAAAATAAATATAATATGTACATAGATCAGGCTCTAACAGTATTACAAAGTTAGGTGAAACATTAAATTGATGTATTAAACATTGGGTGTAACTTTTTAATTTGAAACTGTTTATAAATAATGATATATTCGGATGAATGGACCCAGGATGTGCTTTATCTGTGTTTTGTATTTTCCTGTGTCCACTTTGATGTAACCAGTTGATTTAATTACCTTAAATACTGTATACACACTGTGGCTCATACTGGAGAAATCACAAAGGACTTTAATCCTCGGCTGGATTCATGTTTTGTAAAATGATGGATTACTTAGACCTAGTTTTATCACACTTTTAATGAATCCGAACAGTGAACTTTACTTACTACATAATTATAAAGTTCAAGGTCATAGAGTTCAAGCAGATAAATGAAGAAACCTAAAGGTAACCATCAATCCATTTTTATTTTCACTGACTTGCTAATTAAATATTAATTAATGGCAATGTAATTAAGTTCTATTATTCAAGGATTTTGGTAGAATGCCTCTGTGGGTTAGTTTTTTGCATGACAAAACTGATAAAAATGAATACTTACAACATATCGTCAAGAACATGTGTTATTGGTAAAATAAGTAAGGCCAGTTGCCGCACACAAAATTTGCCAAAAAAGCATGCCTTTTGAAATTGCAAATGCCTTAAAAATACCCTAGAAATTATACATTGATATTATAATGTGTCTGGATGAGACTGCCAGTAAATACAGATGCTGGTGGTCTTTGATTTGAAAATGTGTATGAAAAATACTTGACAAGCCTTTTGTAATCAGTCTGTTTTTGTTTTCAATATATTGGTACTTATATAGTGACATACAACACCGAAATTACAGCTCCTTCCTGAACAATTTAAGGAAAGGTTTGGAGGTGTGCTAGCTGTCAGTAGTTTGAAACTTGACTTGTAGATTTCGTGTTTAACATTACACTGTCTATAAACAGAAAGGTACGCTGTACACTAATTCTGGGATGAGGCTGCAGTGCCTAATACAATTGTGCCTCAGATTTATTGGTTTTGGCAAACATGTGTATGGATTTAGCTGTAATCGGTAATTGTCTGACATTTCAAGCCCATCAATTCCATTATCTACTAACATTTTCTCAGTATCTTTTACAGTGTTTAGAGAAATTGATGTCCAATTCTTTTATTCAGTTTGTTTTTCAATACAGTCATACCATTGTAGAAACATGATCTGTTGTCCTGCAGCCAACACCGAGCATAGCTAGAGACATGCTTTGTAGACGCCCATAGGAAAGACTCTGGGCTTACCCAACTGTGTTGCCTCTTAAAATAATGTTGTTATTATCATTATTATTAATATAAAATTTATTGTCCTGCAGTATTTAATGTAGGGCAATTCTCTGTGTCAAGAAGCCTGCATAGAGATGATGCTTTTTGGTCGAGCTGTGCTCTGGTATGCAGCATTTGATTGAAACTAAGAAATTACAGAAAGTGTAATTTATCACTGCCTGTAAATGTAACATTGTATCCAGTTGTATTGGCTGGTATTGAGGACAATTTGGTGTTCTTAATTTGTAAGGTTGTAAGATGGTGTTGTGCTCAAATTTTCAAATTAGGTAAAATTATCTCTAATTTGTCTCCATGGCAACTGCTGTTAAGAACAGAAACATTGGAGAAGATATTGAAAACGTTTTCAGTGTATGTAATGTGGTATATATAGCGGAAATTGTTTGATTATTTGTGGAAGGTTATGAAGCGAACTCATTGGATTGGACCTATTGCACTGCAATTTACAATTTGAATGCATTTATTATAAATATTTGAATTATGTACATGATAGACAATTGGCATAAAGTCAATTGCCTGGCATATACAACCTATCCCAAGTAGCCCTCTGTAGAGTAAAAACCTCTATAACAACACTTTCGAAATGTCCCTGTGCCAAATTAAGCTTTTACGAGAGCATTTACCTTTAAACAACAGCCAATGTTTGCTGCTCTCAAAGGAAAGTTGCTCTACAGTGGTTAATTGTATTTTTCAGTGTTTTCGCGCATTAGAGTTCAATGAATGTTGATGAAGTCAGTGACACCTGATGTAGGAAACAGCTGATGAATACAGTCATTGTCTCCCAAATAGTCAATACTTGGCTGACAGTGGAGGATTCATATTACAAATTACAATATTCTAACACAGATTTATATAGAGATCTGTCAGGCAAACTGTGAGCTTCTCAAGACAAAACATAGTGTTTCAGGTTCATGCTCCTTATAACTTTAATTAGGAACCAGGTGCAGATATATTGTGGTGTGAATATAATAATCATGTGGCTTTCAGGAACTATCTTGTTGTTTTCTTCCCATTTTGTCAGCAAATGTCAAACCATAATGGTTCTCCAGTCTGTACGTTTCCCCAGTTCAGATGATTACAGTGTACATTGAATGATTATAAGTCTACATGGTCAATGATAGAAACTGCTTTGTGCAGACAGAAAATAAACATAGTGACATCAGGTAAACTGTGCAGTTAGTGCATCACATTGTAGTGTGTGTTCAGAGATTTTAACTGAATTTAACAGCTGATGTCTTGCCTATATTTATCACGCCAGTTGTTATAAACTTTTTTCGTAAGTGGAGAGTATCACAAAGACCAGTATCACTAAGACCAGTATCACAAAGACCAGTATCACTAAGAACAGTATCACAAAGACCAGTATCACTAAGACCAGTATTGCAGAGACCAGTATCACAAAGACCAGTATCACAAAGACCAGTATCACTAAGACCAGTATTGCAGAGACCAGTATTGCAAAGACCAGTATCACAAAGACCAGTATCACAAAGACCAGTATCACTAAGAACAGTATCACAAAGACCAGTATCACTAAGACCAGTATTGCAGAGACCAGTATCACAAAGACCAGTATCACAAAGACCAGTATCACTAAGACCAGTATTGCAGAGACCAGTATTGCAAAGACCAGTATCACAAAGACCAGTATTGCAAAGACCAGTATCACTAAGACCAGTATCACTAAGAACAGTATCACTAAGACCAGTATCACTAAGACCAGTATCACTAAGACCAGTATCACTAAGAACAGTATCACTAAGAACAGTATCACAAAGAACAGTATCACTAAGACCAGTATCACTAAGACCAGTATCACAAAGACCAGTATCACAAAGACCAGTATCACAAAGACCAGTATCACTAAGACCAGTATCACAAAGACCAGTATCACTAAGACCAGTATCACAAAGACCAGTATCACTAAGACCAGTATCACAAAGAACAGTATCACTAAGACCAGTATCACTAAGACCAGTATCACTAAGAACAGTATCACTAAGACCAGTATCACTAAGAACAGTATCACTAAGACCAGTATCACTAAGACCAGTATCACTAAGACCAGTATCACTAAGAACAGTATCACTAAGACCAGTATCACTAAGAACAGTATCACTAAGACCAGTATCACTAAGAACAGTATCACTAAGACCAGTATCACTAAGACCAGTATCACAAAGACCAGTATCACTAAGACCAGTATCACAAAGACCAGTATCACAAAGACCAGTATCACAAAGACCAGTATCACTAAGACCAGTATCACTAAGAACAGTATCACTAAGACCAGTATCACTAAGACCAGTATCACTAAGACCAGTATCACTAAGACCAGTATCACTAAGAACAGTATCACTAAGACCAGTATCACTAAGAACAGTATCACTAAGACCAGTATCACTAAGAACAGTATCACAAAGACAAGTATCACTAAGACCAGTATCACAAAGACCAGTATCACAAAGACCAGTATCACTTAGAACAGTATCACAAAGAACAGTATCACTAAGAACAGTATCACTAAGAACAGTATCACTAAGACCAGTATCACTAAGACCAGTATCACTAAGAACAGTATCACTAAGACCAGTATCACTAAGACCAGTATCACTAAGAACAGTATCACTAAGAACAGTATCACTAAGACCAGTATCACAAAGACCAGTATCACAAAGAACAGTATCACTAAGACCAGTATCACAAAGACCAGTATCACAAAGACCATTATTGCAAAGACCAGTATCACTAAGACCATTATTGCAAAGACCAGTATCACTAAGACCATTATTGCAAAGACCAGTATCACAAAGACCAGTATCACAAAGAACAGTATCACAAAGACCATTATTGCAAAGACCAGTATCACAAAGACCAGTATCACTAAGACCAGTATTGCAAAGACCAGTATCACTAAGACCAGTATCACAAAGACCAGTATCACTAAGACCAGTATCACTAAGACCAGTATCACAAAGACCAGTATCACAAAGACCATTATTGCAAAGACCAGTATCACTAAGACCATTATTGCAAAGACCAGTATCACTAAGACCATTATTGCAAAGACCAGTATCACAAAGAACAGTATCACAAAGACCAGTATCACAAAGACCAGTATCACTAAGACCAGTATCACTAAGACCAGTATCACTAAGACCAGTATCACTAAGACCAGTATCACTAAGACCAGTATCACTAAGAACAGTATCACTAAGACCAGTATCACAAAGACCAGTATCACAAAGAACAGTATCACAAAGAACAGTATCACAAAGAACAGTATCACAAAGAACAGTATCACAAAGACCAGTATCACTAAGACCAGTATCACTAAGACCATTATCACAAAGACCAGTATCACAAAGACCAGTATCACAACAACCTGAGTATCACAAAGAACAGTATCATTAAGAACAGTATCACAAAGATCAGTATCACTAAGACCATTATCACTAAGACCAGTATCACTAAGACCAGTATCACTAAGACCAGTATCACAAAGACCAGTATCACAAAGACCAGTATCACAAAGACCAGTATCACTAAGAACAGTATCACAAAGAACAGTATCACAAAGACCAGTATCACAAAGAACAGTATCACAAAGACCAGTATCACAAAGACCAGTATCACTAAGACCAGTATTACAAAGACCAGTATCACAAAGACCATTATTGCAAAGACCAGTATCACAAAGACCATTATCACAAAGACCAGTATCACTAAGACCAGTATCACAAAGACCAGTATCACAAAGACCAGTATCACAAAGACCATTATTGCAAAGACCAGTATCACAAAGACCAGTATCACAAAGACCAGTATCACTAAGACCATTATTGCAAAGAACAGTATCACAAAGACCAGTATCACTAAGAACAGTATCACAAAGACCAGTATCACAAAGACCAGTATCACTAAGACCAGTATCACTAAGACCAGTATCACAAAGACCAGTATCACTAAGACCAGTATCACAAAGACCATTATCACAAAGAACAGTATCACAAAGACCAGTATCACAAAGACCAGTATCACAAAGACCAGTATTGCAAAGACCAGTATCACAAAGACCAATATCACAAAGACCAGTATCACAAAGACCAGTATCACTAAGAACAGTATCACAAAGAACAGTATCACAAAGAACAGTATCACAAAGAACAGTATCACAAAGAACAGTATCACTAAGAACAGTATCACAAAGACCAGTATCACTAAGACCAGTATCACAAAGACCAGTATCACTAAGACCAGTATCACAAAGACCAGTATCACAAAGAACAGTATCACAAAGACCAGTATTGCAAAGACCAGTATCACAAAGAACAGTATCACAAAGACCAGTATCACTAAGACCAGTATCACAAAGACCAGTATCACAAAGAACAGTATCACTAAGACCAGTATCACAAAGACCAGTATCACTAAGACCAGTATCACTAAGACCAGTATCACAAAGACCAGTATCACAAAGACCAGTATCACTAAGACCAGTATCACAAAGACCAGTATCACTAAGACCAGTATCACTAAGACCAGTATCACAAAGACCAGTATCACTAAGACCAGTATCACAAAGACCAGTATCACTAAGACCAGTATCACAAAGACCAGTATCACAAAGACCAGTATCACAAAGACCATTATTGCAAAGACCAGTATCACTAAGACCATTATTGCAAAGACCAGTATCACAAAGAACAGTATCACAAAGACCAGTATCACTAAGACCAGTATCACTAAGACCAGTATCACTAAGACCAGTATCACTAAGACCAGTATCACAAAGACCAGTATCACAAAGACCAGTATCACAACGACCTGAGTATCACAAAGACCAGTATCACAAAGACCAGTATCACAAAGACCAGTATCACAAAGACCAGTATCACAAAGAACAGTATCACAAAGACCAGTATCACAAAGAACAGTATCACAAAGACCAGTATCACAAATACCAGTATCACAAAGACCAGTATCACAAAGACCAGTATCACAAAGAACAGTATAACAAAGACCAGTATCACAAAGAACAGTATCACAAAGACCAGTATCACAAAGACCAGTATCACAAAGAACAGTATCACAAAGACCAGTATCACAAAGACCAGTATCACAAAGAACAGTATCACAAAGACCAGTATCACAAAGACCATTATTGCAAAGACCAGTATCACAAAGACCATTATCACAAAGACCAGTATCACTAAGACCAGTATCACAAAGACCAGTATCACAAAGACCAGTATCACAAAGACCAGTATCACTAAGACCATTATTGCAAAGACCAGTATCACAAAGACCATTATCACAAAGACCAGTATCACTAAGACCAGTATCACTAAGACCAGTATCACAAAGACCAGTATCACAAAGACCAGTATCACTAAGACCAGTATCACAAAGACCATTATTGCAAAGACCAGTATCACAAAGACCAGTATCTCAAAGAACAGTATCACAAAGACCAGTATCACAAAGACCAGTATCACAAAGACCAGTATCACAAAGACCAGTATCACTAAGACCATTATTGCAAAGACCAGTATCACAAAGACCAGTATCACAAAGACCAGTATCACAAAGACCAGTATCACAAAGACCATTATTGCAAAGACCAGTATCACAAAGACCATTATTGCAAAGACCAGTATCACTAAGACCATTATTGCAAAGAACAGTATCACAAAGAACAGTATCACAAAGACCAGTATCACTAAGACCAGTATCACAAAACCAGTATCACTAAGACCAGTATCACAAAGACCATTATTGCAAAGACCAGTATCACTAAGACCATTATTGCAAAGACCAGTATCACTTAGACCATTATTGCAAAGACCAGTATCACAAAGAACAGTATCACAAAGACCAGTATCACTAAGAACAGTATCACAAAGACCAGTATCACTAAGACCAGTATCACTAAGACCAGTATCACTAAGACCAGTATCACTTAGACCAGTATCACTAAGATCAGTATCACAAAGACCAGTATCACAAAGACCAGTATCACTAAGACCATTATTGCAAAGACCAGTATCACAAAGAACAGTATCACAAAGACCAGTATCACTAAGACCATTATTGCAAAGACCAGTATCACTAAGACCATTATTGCAAAGACCAGTATCACAAAGAACAGTATCACAAAGACCAGTATCACTAAGACCAGTATCACAAAGACCAGTATCACAAAGACCAGTATCACAACGACCAGTATCACTAAGAACAGTATCACTAAGACCAGTATCACTAAGACCAGTATCACAAAGACCAGTATCACAAAGACCAGTATCACAAAGACCAGTATCACAACGACCAGTATCACTAAGAACAGTATCACAAAGACCAGTATCACTAAGACCATTATTGCAAAGAACAGTATCACAAAGACCAGTATCACAACGACCAGTATCACAAAGAACAGTATCACTAAGACCAGTATCACTAAGACCAGTATCACAACGACCTGAGTATCACAAAGAACAGTATCACTAAGACCAGTATCACAACGACCTGAGTATCACAAAGAACAGTATCACAAAGACCGGTATCACTAAGACCAGTATCACTAAGACCATTATCACTAAGACCAGTATCACTAAGAACAGTATCACTAAGACCAGTATCACTAAGAACAGTATCACTAAGACCAGTATCACAAAGACCAGTATTGCAAAGACCAGTATCACTAAGACCAGTATTGCAGAGACCAGTATCACTAAGACCAGTATCACTAAGAACAGTATCACAAAGAACAGTATCACAAAGACCAGTATTGCAAAGACCAGTATCACTAAGACCAGTATTGCAGAGACCAGTATCACTAAGACCAGTATCACAAAGACCAGTATCACAAAGACCAGTATTGCAAAGACCAGTATCACTAAGACCAGTATTGCAGAGACCAGTATCACAAAGACCAGTATCACAAAGACCAGTATCACAAAGAACAGTATCACAAAGACCAGTATCACAAAGACCAGTATCACAAAGACCAGTATCACTAAGACCAGTATCACTAAGAACAGTATCACTAAGACCAGTATCACTAAGAACAGTATCACAAAGAACAGTATCACAAAGAACAGTATCACTAAGACCAGTATTGCAAAGAACAGTATCACTAAGACCAGTATCACTAAGAACAGTATCACTAAGACCAGTATCACAAAGAACAGTATCACTAAGAACAGTATCACTAAGACCAGTATCACTAAGAACAGTATCACAAAGAACAGTATCACAAAGATAAGTATCACTAAGACCAGTATTGCAAAGAACAGTATCACAAAGACCAGTATCACAAAGAACAGTATCACAAAGACCAGTATCACAAAGAACAGTATCACTAAGACCAGTATCACTAAGAACAGTATCACTAAGACCAGTATCACTAAGAACAGTATCACTAAGACCAGTATCACTAAGACCAGTATCACAAAGACCAGTATCACAAAGACCAGTATCACTAAGACCAGTATCACTAAGACCAGTATTGCAAAGACCAGTATCACAAAGACCAGTATTGCAAAGACCAGTATCACTAAGACCAGTATTGCAGAGACCAGTATCACTAAGAACAGTATCACTAAGAACAGTATCACTAAGACCAGTATCACTAAGAACAGTATCACAAAGAACAGTATCACAAAGAACAGTATCACTAAGACCAGTATTGTAAAGAACAGTATCACAAAGAACAGTATCACTAAGACCAGTATTGCAAAGAACAGTATCACAAAGAACAGTATCACAAAGACCAGTATCACAAAGAACAGTATCACAAAGACCAGTATCACAAAGACCAGTATCACTAAGAACAGTATCACTAAGAACAGTATCACTAAGACCAGTATCACAAAGACCAGTATCACTAAGACCAGTATCACAAAGACCAGTATCACTAAGACCAGTATCACTAAGACCATTATTGCAAAGACCAGTATCACTAAGACCATTATTGCAAAGACCAGTATCACTAAGACCATTATTGCAAAGACCAGTATCACAAAGACCAGTATCACAACGACCTGAGTATCACAACGACCAGTATCACTAAGACCTAAGTATCACAAAGACCAGTATCACAAAGACCAGTATCACAACGACCAGTATCACAACGACCAGTATCACAACGACCAGTATCACTAAGACCAGTATCACTAAGACCAGTATCACAAAGACCAGTATCACAAAGACCAGTATCACAACGACCAGTATCACAAAGACCAGTATCACTAAGACCAGTATCACAAAGACCAGTATCACTAAGACCAGTATCACTAAGACCAGTATCACTAAGACCAGTATCACTAAGACCAGTATCACAAAGACCAGTATCACAAAGACCAGTATCACAAAGACCAGTATCACAAAGACCAGTATCACTAAGACCAGTATCACTAAGACCAGTATCACTAAGACCAGTATCACAAAGACCAGTATCACAAAGACCAGTATCACTAAGACCATTATTGCAAAGACCAGTATCACAAAGACCAGTATCACAAAGACCAGTATCACTAAGACCATTATTGCAAAGACCAGTATCACTAAGACCAGTATCACTAAGACCAGTATCACTAAGACCATTATTGCAAAGACCAGTATCACTAAGACCAGTATCACTAAGACCAGTATCACAAAGAACAGTATCACAAAGACCAGTATCACTAAGACCATTATTGCAAAGACCAGTATTACTAAGACCAGTATCACTAAGACCAGTATCACAAAGACCAGTATCACTTAGAACAGTATCACTAAGACCATTATTGCAAAGACCAGTATCACTAAGACCAGTATCACTAAGACCAGTATCACTAAGACCAGTATCACAAAGAACAGTATCACTAAGACCATTATTGCAAAGACCAGTATCACTAAGACCAGTATCACTAAGACCAGTATCACTAAGACCAGTATCACAAAGACCAGTATTGCAAAGACCAGTATCACTAAGACCAGTATCACAAAGACCAGTATCACTAAGACCAGTATCACTAAGACCAGTATCACAAAGACCAGTATCACAAAGACCATTATCACTAAGACCATTATTGCAAAGACCAGTATCACTAAGACCAGTATCACAAAGAACAGTATCACAAAGACCAGTATCACTAAGAACAGTATCACAAAGACCAGTATCACAAAGACCATTATCACTAAGACCATTATTGCAAAGACCAGTATCACTAAGACCAGTATCACAAAGAACAGTATCACTAAGACCAGTATCACAAAGACCAGTATCACTAAGAACAGTATCACAAAGACCAGTATCACTAAGAACAGTATCACAAAGAACAGTATCACAAAGAACAGTATCACTAAGAACAGTATCACTAAGACCAGTATCACTTAGAACAGTATCACTAAGACCAGTATCACTAAGACCAGTATCACAAAGACCAGTATCACAAAGACCAGTATCACTAAGACCAGTATCACTAAGACCCGTATTGCAGAGACCAGTATCACAAAGACCAGTATTACTAAGACCAGTATCACAAAGACCAGTATCACTAAGACCAGTATCACAAAGACCAGTATCACTAAGACCAGTATTGCAAAGACCAGTATCACTAAGACCAGTATCACTAAGAACAGTATCACTAAGACCAGTATTGCAAAGACCAGTATCACTAAGACCAGTATCACTAAGACCAGTATCACTAAGACCAGTATTGCAAAGACCAGTATCACTAAGACCAGTATCACTAAGAACAGTATCACTAAGACCAGTATCACTAAGACCAGTATCACAAAGACCAGTATCACTAAGACCAGTATCACAAAGACCAGTATTGCAAAGACCAGTGTCACTAAGACCAGTATCACTAAGACCAGTATCACAAAGAACAGTATCACTAAGACCAGTATCACAAAGACCAGTATTGCAAAGACCAGTGTCACTAAGACCAGTATTGCAGAGACCAGTATCACTAAGACCAGTATCACTAAGACCAGTATTGCAAAGACCAGTATCACAAAGACCAGTATCACTAAGAACAGTATCACAAAGACCAGTATCACTAAGACCAGTATCACAAAGACCAGTATCACAAAGACCAGTATCACAAAGAACAGTATCACAAAGAACAGTATCACAAAGACCAGTATCACTAAGACCAGTATCACAAAGACCAGTATCACAAAGACCAGTATCACTAAGACCAGTATTGCAAAGACCAGTATCACTAAGACCAGTATCACTAAGACCAGTATCACAAAGACCAGTATCACAAAGACCAGTATTGCAAAGACCAGTATCACTAAGACCAGTATTGCAGAGACCAGTATCACTAAGACCAGTATCACAAAGACCAGTATCACAAAGACCAGTATCACTAAGACCAGTATCACAAAGACCAGTATCACTAAGACCAGTATCACGAAGACCAGTATCACAAAGACCAGTATTGCAAAGACCAGTATCACTAAGACCAGTATTGCAGAGACCAGTATCACTAAGACCAGTATCACTAAGAACAGTATCACTAAGACCAGTATCACAACGACCAGTATCACAAAGACCAGTATCACTAAGACCAGTATCACAAAGACCAGTATCACAAAGACCAGTATCACAAAGACCATTATTGCGAAGACCAGTATCACTAAGAACAGTATCACAAAGACCATTATCACAAAGACCATTATTGCAAAGACCAGTATCACTAAGAACAGTATCACAAAGACCAGTATCACAAAGACCATTATTGCAAAGACCAGTATCACTTAGACCATTATTGCAAAGAACAGTATCACTAAGAACAGTATCACAAAGACCAGTATCACAAAGACCAGTATCACAAAGACCATTATTGCAAAGAACAGTATCACTAAGAACAGTATCACAAAGACCAGTATCACAAAGACCAGTATCACAAAGACCATTATTGCAAAGACCAGTATCACTAAGACCAGTATCACTAAGAACAGTATCACAAAGACCAGTATCACAAAGACCATTATTGCAAAGACCAGTATCACTAAGACCAGTATCACTAAGAACAGTATCACTAAGACCAGTATCACAAAGACCATTATTGCAAAGACCAGTATCACTAAGACCAGTATCACTAAGAACAGTATCACTAAGAACAGTATCACTAAGACCAGTATCACAAAGACCAGTATCACTAAGACCAGTATCACTAAGAACAGTATCACTAAGACCAGTATCACAAAGAACAGTATCACTAAGACCAGTATCACTAAGACCAGTATCACTAAGAACAGTATCACTAAGAACAGTATCACTAAGACCAGTATCACAAAGACCAGTAATGCAAAGACCAGTATCACAAAGACCAGTATCACTAAGACCAGTATCACTAAGACCAGTATCACAAAGACCAGTATCACAAAGACCAGTATCACTAAGACCAGTATCACAAAGAACAGTATTGCAAAGACCAGTATCACTAAGACCAGTATCACTAAGAACAGTATCACAAAGACCAGTATCACTAAGACCAGTATCACAAAGACCAGTATCACTAAGACCAGTATCACAAAGACCAGTATCACTAAGACCAGTATCACAAAGAACAGTATCACAAAGACCAGTATCACAAAGACCAGTATCACTAAGAACAGTATCACAAAGACCAGTATCACAAAGACCAGTATCACAAAGACCAGTATCACTAAGAACAGTATCACTTAGACCAGTATCACTAAGAACAGTATCACTAAGAACAGTATCACAAAGACCAGTATCACAAAGACCAGTATCACAAAGACCAGTATCACAAAGACCAGTATCACAAAGACCAGTATCACAAAGACCAGTATCACAAAGACCAGTATTGCAAAGACCAGTATCACTAAGACCAGTATTGCAGAGACCAGTATCACTAAGACCAGTATCACTAAGAACAGTATCACTAAGACCAGTATCACAACGACCAGTATCACAAAGACCAGTATCACTAAGACCAGTATCACAAAGACCAGTATCACAAAGATCAGTATCACAAAGACCATTATTGCAAAGACCAGTATCACTAAGAACAGTATCACCAAGAACAGTATCACAAAGACCAGTATCACAAAGACCAGTATCACAAAGACCATTATTGCAAAGACCAGTATTGCAAAGAACAGTATCACTAAGAACAGTATCACTAAGAACAGTATCACAAAGACCAGTATCACAAAGACCAGTATCACAAAGACCATTATTGCAAAGACCAGTATTGCAAAGACCAGTATCACTAAGAACAGTATCACTAAGAACAGTATCACTAAGAACAGTATCACTAAGAACAGTATCACAAAGACCAGTATTGCAAAGACCAGTATCACAAAGACCAGTATCACTAAGACCAGTATCACTAAGACCAGTATCACAAAGACCAGTATCACAAAGACCAGTATCACTAAGACCAGTATCACAAAGAACAGTATTGCAAAGACCAGTATCACTAAGACCAGTATCACTTAGAACAGTATCACAAAGACCAGTATCACTAAGACCAGTATCACAAAGACCAGTATCACTAAGACCAGTATCACAAAGACCAGTATCACTAAGACCAGTATCACAAAGAACAGTATCACAAAGACCAGTATCACAAAGACCAGTATCACTAAGAACAGTATCACAAAGACCAGTATCACAAAGACCAGTATCACAAAGACCAGTATCACTAAGAACAGTATCACTAAGACCAGTATCACTAAGAACAGTATCACTAAGAACAGTATCACAAAGACCAGTATCACAAAGACCAGTATCACAAAGACCAGTATCACAAAGACCAGTATCACAAAGACCAGTGTCACTAAGACCAAAGACCAGTATCACAAAGACCAGTGTCACTAAGACCAGTATCACAAAGACCAGTATCACTAAGACCAGTATCACAAAGACCAGTATCACTAAGACCAGTATCACAAAGACCAGTATCACTAAGACCAGTATCACTAAGACCAGTATCACAAAGACCAGTATCACAAAGACCAGTATCACAAGGACCAGTATCACAAAGAACAGTATCACTAAGACCAGTATCACTAAGACCAGTATCACAAAGACCAGTATCACTAAGAACAGTATCACAAAGAACAGTATCACTAAGACCAGTATCACAAAGAACAGTATCACAAAGACCAGTATCACAAAGACCAGTATCACTAAGAACAGTATCACAAAGACCAGTATTGCAAAGACCAGTATCACAAAGACCAGTATCACAAAGACCAGTATCACTAAGACCAGTATTGCAGAGACCAGTATCACTAAGACCAGTATTGCAAAGACCAGTATTGCAAAGACCAGTATCACAAAGACCTGAGTATCACAAAGACCAGTATCACAAAGACGCTTGAGATGTAAACAAAAACCAACCTACAAGGGTGAATATTGCATGATTTGCCTGCAGAAAATTTGATATAATTATTCAAGGCAAGAACTGTGTAATATATTCAAGCATAAAGGTCAGGACAAAGTCAATGTCTCTGCGCAATATACACTTACAGTGTCTTTAGAAAACCTAAAATCCACTTCCAATTTACTTGAAATGTCCACACCAAATCAATCATGAAATGTAATATCTTACTTTAGTCTCTGGCTAAAAAAAAACACCTTGGCTTTGGTTGAAATGACAGTAAACCTTGATCCAGCATCACTGTCTTCTCAATTTTATGTTTCTGGCAGTTTGAATAATGCCTATGTCAACTCAAGTGTTGGACAGGTTTTATCATGTAGTAGTTACATAATAGGGGGAAGCTAGAATTATTCTACTGGATATAATATGTTCTATCACAGTCTGAAACTCTTGGGAAATTTGATAGAAATTATAACGGATGGAATTGCATTAATTTTTATGAAATATGTTGGTCTGAAAATTTATGTGAAATAACTAAGTTTTACGACTTGGAAGTTTGTGTATTTCATGTGATTATAAAATTTATATGGTACTTGCATGAAATGAGTGCACATTTTGTTTCCCTATTGTGTGTGGGAATGATGATTTATCAGGAACTTTAATATAATGTCATGAGAAAATCTTGATTAGGAAAGTGAATGCTATTGTTACAAATATCTAGCTCATATCGTGCAGAATTTGTTTTATGTTATTGCATCATAGATTGATTACTTAGTCATAATTGTTGGGATCCTCAAACCTTTTTGTTTGATTACATTCAGTATATATTGGCATACAACTAAAATTTAGATAATAAATGGAAGCCCAGAAATTATAATACATGCTAATAATTATATACTATTCTGGAGGTATTTAATCACCCAACAGCAACAGAAGAACATGAAAGGCACAAAAGGGAACAGTATACAAATTGCTATTATAGCTCTACATGAATGTGGCTCTGGTCAAACTTGATTTAATGATGATTTTTCGATAGCTTTGTCGCTTTAAATCAGATCTAGCACTATTTTCTAGTAATTGTAAATTTTGCAATTGATGGAAATATTTCCTATATATTATAATATAGCAATTACCTTTGTTTTGTTTGGAGTACATAATCACATGATATTTAAATTATGAAATAACATTCCTAAAGTGGTACTTTAAAATCTTATATAGACGTCAGAATTGTTGTTTTCTATGAATACTTTGCGTGACCAGCTGTAAAGAAAATGTCTAAAGTAATCAAAGGATAGTTTCAGAGATTTATATAATTCTGTTTTTTATCCGAGTTGATTTCCCTGTAGATGTTTCGTTGTCGTTGAACAAATTAGGTAGTGTTGCTTACACAATTAGTCTTGCATTTAAAGTAAGAATTAGAAAATTGGATGTATAAGTTTCGTTTTCTCCTAAGCTAAAGACACTTTTGCTTGACAGTTTTGATTCTACATGTTACTTAACTTATTTGGTGTCAATATATTTTTCTCAGTGAATTATCTTGCCATAAGTTGTCTGATTGCCGTTCTATTATGTGGTGCCTGCAACTTGGTACTTGCAGTTTTTGGGCTATCAACCTTTCACATTGACCTAGTGTAAACATTTTGCTCCATTTTTGTATGTCAATACTAAAGTACCCTCAGCAAAGCTTAACTTAAAGGAATTTTCAAAAGGGCACTGTGACCAGGAACAGAGAATTATAACCTACATATCAAAATCGGCCTATATGTTTACTGAACCAGTAAAACATATGTGCCATTATGCTGGTAATTACAAGTATCAATTAACCTATTGGTGCCCAATGTGTGTCACTCAAAGTATGCTCAATTATACTTATAATGATGAACCTACATGTATTGGTACTTCACTAACTTCAGTTGCTATTGTGTTTCTGCTGTACTGTTTCTTTGTATGCCAACACTATATACTGTAAAATCATTTAATTTCGATAGGAAGAAATTTTTGTGGTTTTGGTAAAAAAGACCATTACGATGGGGCGTTAATTTGTGGATTTTGCATTTCAGGCAATAAATACAAGTGTCAAAATTAGTGTTTGATGGGATTCAATTTTGTGGTAGAAGATGAACCACAAATCCATGATAATACCCCACAAAAATTAATGATTTTACAGTATCAACTATATTGGTGCCAACATGATTTCAGTATTCTTTAATTTAACTAGCCCGCTGTTATTTGCCATGATATATTGTTGTTTGAAGCAATTGAATACTAAGTCTGTAAATGGAACATTTTGGTTTCCAATTTAATGTTATTAATTGTCATTGGATTTCAGATTTTAATTAATTAATGTGTCGAAGCTGGGAAGTATATGCCGAAGGGAGACCAATTTAATGGAACATACTGTGTTCTGTATGCATAAATGTCTCCTCTGGTTGTTCTATTGTATGTCAATAATTATAATTGCTATCATTGTCGATAGTTTATGTATTTAATATACCAAATCAGGTCTAACAGTGTCTGCATCAGATAAATATGTAATTCACAGTTATCACCCCCCCCCCCCCCGCAACAAACAAGTAATTTTTTCATCAGATAATCAGATCTGTGAATCTGGTATTCCAGGATTGACAGTCATGATTTTTGCAGGACATGTCAGTCAATTCAGCCTTAATGTCTCCCCCACACCCCCCCCCCCGCCCCAACGGAGACTGTAACCATCCAACAGCAAACATAAAATGTTTGTTATTGACTTTAAACATGATGCCTTTAATGTCCAACATCCAAAAGCAAACAAAGTGATTGTGGATTGAGTGATGTAAGTATACACTAACAATGCAAACAGTCTGAGGCCATTCACCCCAGAATAATGTCAACATGAGCTTTACTCTATTAAGGAGGATACATTATATATAATTAGTGAGGAGAAGTTGTTGAATAGGATTCAGTTAATTTCTGCTCTGTTCTGTTCTGTCTGAGTCTTAAGTTGACTGGATTATGGACTTAAGCTTAGAACTGGACTAGCTTCATATGCCGAGCATAGCCTTTATTTGCTTTATTTCTACTGAAACATGGCAGGCATATATGTACCTCCACCGGGATTTGAACCCAGGTCACCAGATTAGATGGCAAGCGCAGTAACCACTGAGCTACGGAGGCTTAGTATAATGTCTGGAAATATTCAGTACCATTCTGTCACCTAAGTAGTTTCTCAATTTTTGCATTTGAAAAAAGTTCTCTGAATTGCTTACTTAGGGACTCGGATCTGTCAGTGTCCCCTAAAGATTTTATGTTCACTGAATATAATAATATTTATTTGAACCTGGTTACTATTAAGTTTCTGCATGGCCTATAATGTACCGGTGTAACAGGCCCCGTCTTCCCCCAGTCAGTTTTATCCCCCGGGGGATAAACTGGGCGGGGGATAAAACTGACCGTTACAGGTAACAGGCCCCGTCTTCCCCCAGTCAGTTTTATCCCCCGCCAGTCCTATTCTTCCCCTACCCCAGGCCTCTTCTTCCCCCACCCAAAAAATTATGATGGGGAAGATATAGACTGGTAAATTTTATCCTCTGCCTGTGTAAAGTTAATACGAAGATGGGGGAAGAAATGGCCTAGTCTATTTTATCCCCCACCTGAGTATAGTTAATACGATGATGGGGGAAGAAATGGCCTGGTCTATTTTATCCCCCACCTTAGTATAATTAGTATGAAGATGGGGGAAGAAATGGCCTAGTCTATTTTATCCCCCACCTTTGTAAAATTAATATGAAGATTGGAGAAGAAATGGCCTAGTCTATTTTATCCCCCGCCTGAGTAGAGATAATATGATGCTGGGGGATGAAATGGCCTAGTCTATTTTATCCCCCACCTGAGTATAGTTTATATAATGATGGGGGAAGAAATGGCCTAATCTATTTTATCCCCCGCCTGAGTAGAGTTAATATGATGATGGGGGAAGAAATGGCCTAGTCTATTTTATCCCCCACCTGAGTATAATTAATATAAAGATGGGGGAAGAAATGGCCTAGTCTATTTTATCCCCCACCTTTGTAAAATTAATATGAAGATGGGGAAGAAATGGCCTAGTCTATTTTATCCCCCGCCTGAGTAGAGTTAATATGATGATAGGGAAGAAATGGCCTAGTCTATTTTATCCCCCACCTGAGTATAATTAATATAAAGAATGGGGAAGAAATGGCTTAGTCTATTTTATCCCCCACCTATGTAAAATTAATATGAAGATGGGGGAAGAAATGGCCTAGTCTATTTTATCCCCCACCTTTGTAAAATTAATATGAAGATGGGGAAGACATGGCCTAGTCTATTTTATCCCCCGCCTGATTATATTTAATACATCATATTAATTATACTCAGGCAGAGGCGGGGGATAAAATAGACTAGGCCATTTCTTCCCCCATCTTCATATTAACCATACTAAGGCGGGGGATAAAATAGACTAGGCCATTTCTTCACCCATCTTCATATTACCTATACTAAGGTGGGGGATAAAATAGACTAGGCCATTTCTTCCCCCATCTTCATATTAATTATACTAAGGTGGGGGATAAAATAGACTAGGCCATTTCTTCCCCCATCTTCATATTAAGTATACTCAGGCGAGGGATAAAATAGACTAGGCCATTTCTCCCCCCATCTTCATATTAACTATACTAAGGCGGGGGATAAAATAGACTAGGCCATTTCTTCACCTATCTTCATATTAATTATACTAAGGTGGGGGATAAAATAGACTAGGCCATTTCTTCACCCATCTTCATATTAATTATACTAAGGTGGGGGATAAAATAGACTAGGCCATTTCTTCCCCCATCTTCATATTAATTATACTAAGGTGGGGGATAAAATAGACTAGGCCATTTCTTCCCCCATCTTCATATTAAGTATACTAAGGTGGGGGATAAAATAGACTAGGCCATTTCTTCCCCCATCTTCATATTAACTATACTAAGGCGGGGGATAAAATAGACTAGGCCATTTCTTCCCCTATCTTCATATTAACTATACTAAGGTGGGGGATAAAATAGACTAGGCCATTTCTTCCCCCCATCTTCATATTAACTATACTAAGGCGGGGGATAAAATAGACTAGGCCATTTCTTCCCCAATCATTGTATTAACTATACTCAGGCGAGGGATAAAATAGACTAGGCCATTTCTTCCCCCATCTTCATATTAAGTATACTCAGGCGGGGGATAAAATAGACTAGGCCATTTCTTCCCCCATCTTCATATTAATTATACTCAGGTGGGGGATAAAATAGACTAGGCCATTTCTTCCCCCATCATTGTATCAACTATACTCAGGTGGGGGATAAAATAGACCAGGCCATTTCTTCCCCCATCTTCATATTAACTATACTAAGGTGGGGGATAAAATAGACTAGGCCATTTCTTCCCCCATCTTCATATTAATTATACTAAGGTGGGGGATAAAATAGACTAGGCCATTTCTTCCCCCATCTTCATATTAACTATACTAAGGTGGGGGATAAAATAGACTAGGCCATTTCTTCCCCCATCTTCATATTAATTATACTAAGGTGGGGGATAAAATAGACTAGGCCATTTCTTCCCCCATCATTGTATCAACTATACTCAGGTGGAGGAAAAAAAAGACTAGACCATTTCTTCCCCCATCTTCATATTAATTATACTAAGGTGGGGGATAAACTAGACTAGGCCATTTTTTCCCCCATCTTCATATTAACTATACTAAGGCGGGGATAAAATAAACTAGGCCATTTCTTCCCCAATCATTGTATTAACTATACTCAGGCGAGGGATAAAATAGACTAGACCATTTCTTCCCCCATCTTCATATTAATTATACTAAGGTGGGGGATAAACTAGACTAGGCCATTTTTTCCCCCATCTTCATATTAACTATACTAAGGCGGGGATAAAATAAACTAGGCCATTTCTTCCCCAATCATTGTATTAACTATACTCAGGCGAGGGATAAAATAGACTAGGCCATTTCTTCCCCCATCTTCATATTAAGTATACTCAGGCGAGGGATAAAATAGACTAGGCCATTTCTTCCCCCATCTTCATATTAAGTATACTCAGGTGGGGGATAAAATAGACTAGGCCATTTCTTCCCCCATCTTCATATTAATTATACTCAGGTGGGGGATAAAATAGACTAGGCCATTTCTTCCCCCATCATTGTATCAACTATACTCAGGTGGGGGATAAAATAGACCAGGTCATTTCTTCCCCCATCTTCATATTAACTATACTAAGGTGGGGGATAAAATAGACTAGGCCATTTCTTCCCCCATCTTCATATTAACTATACTAAGGTGGGGGATAAAATGGACTAGGCCATATCTTCCCCAATCATTGTATTAACTATAATCAAGTGGAGGATAAAATAGACTAGGCCATTTCTTCCCCCATCTCCGTATTTATTATTCTAAGGTGGGGGATAAAATAGACTAGGTCATTTCTTCCCCAATCATCGTATTAAATATAATCAGGTGGGGGATAAAATAGACTAGGCCATTTCTTCCCCATCTTCGTATTAATTATACTAAGGTGGGGGATAAAATAGACTAGACCATTTCTTCCCCCATCATCATATTAACTATAGTCAGGCGGGGGATAAAATAGACTAGGCCATTTCTTCCCCCATCTTCATATTAACTATACTCAGATGGGGGATAAAATAGACTAGGCCATTTCTTCCCCCTTATCATATTAACTTTACTTAGGCGGGGGATAAAATATGACCAAAATAATGGCAATAATGAACCAAATCTTGATCAAACCGTTTTAACAGATAAGTCACTTCAAGAACAAATAAACCACGTTTTCAGGTTGAAACAATATTAATTTAATCAAAAGTAGCATTATAATCAGTAATACCTTAAAATATACATTGCTTAGGTGGGGGAAGAATAGGCCTGGGGTGGGGGAAGAAAAGGACTAGGGGGGGATAAACCGGGCCGGCCCATTTTATCCCCCGGGGGATAAACTGGGCGGGGGATAAAACTGACCGTTACATCTAACAGGCCCCGTCTTCCCCCAGTCAGTTTTATCCCCCGGGGGATAAACTGGGCGGGGGATAAAACTGACCGTTACACCGGTATCCTACAAAAACTAATTTCAAATCTGCCTTAGCCTAGAGTATTGTTGCTTTATTGTATTTACCAAACTCGTTATTTTTGAGAAACAGATTATATGTCAGCCAGCATAATGTTCCCGTGACACACTTAACATTTCTACATCCCTTGTAGGCTGAAAATACTTGAAATGTGATTTGGCTTAAACATTTGAGATAAGCAAATTCAAAGTGAAGTTTTGCATTGTAACATGATTTAAATACAATAAAACAATACTGATTTTACAATTCTTATGCTCAAATTGTATAAAGTGATACAGGGTGCTGGACTGCACCTGCAGCAATATGGTTGAGGTCAAGGTCGTTGTTGAATGTTCCTAAAATTGAAATTTAGTTTGTATGTCATGCAGTGTTGTAATAAAACTTCTCACAGTGAAGGCTTAAGATGCTGTATGTATTTTAGCTCAGCCTCTCAGACACCCACGGTTCATGCACAGGCCAGGGTATATTTTACTCCGAATTTGTTAGTACAGTTAATGATGTCATTCAATTGTACATTAGATTACAGAGTTTATTGATGATACTTACCTTGAATTGTATTCTCTGGAGTACATTTTACTTAATTGTATTTCACTATCAAGATTCAATTCCTATTGCCTATTGCCATTCAGTTAATTACTAAAATATATGTGCAATCAATATAACATAAATTTAGCTAGGAATTAAGTTAATTTACCAATTGCTTTAACTGTAGGTTGCTTAATGAATGAATTAATAGATTAATTGTACTCTTAGACTAAATAAATGCCATATACTTATGTATCTTTTTTGCTGATTATCAAGTTGTAAAAGCTATTCAATATTAGTCCCTTTTGATTAACAAATACAATTAACACTTTTTGATTGTCATAATGGTTGGTCTTTACATCCACAGGACTGGTTTTATAAAAGTGTATGAAGCTTTAGTAGTCAGGTGCACAGACTGGGCTCGATCGGGCTCTCCTCTGGCGCATGTTGACCATGCGCACACATTGTCTCATGACTTTGGTGTTTGTTTTCATGTGTGTATAATTACAAGTTTGACTGTATAATTAAATAACTCATTATCAAATATGTGCATGTACGTGCATGCACAGTGGGTGTATATGCATCCACCAGTGGAAATCTAATTAAGACAGCATGTCATTGTATAGGAAGATTAATGTTATCAGCGTTCAAGGATTTTAATCAATTGTTTGGTTAAGCCTTGGTAAGCAATGCAGACTTGTTGAGTACCTCAGGCATTTCATCTTGTATTCTTATTCCTAATGCAAATACACAACTGACTTTATTGAAGGACAACAGATCATACTTTTTGTACCATCTTTAATTATCATTTGGTTTCAATTCACATTAGCTGATGCAGCTATAGGATAATAAAGACTAGAACTATTGCAAATGTGTGTTGTCGTGCTTGCAGCATTCAGCTTTAAACAGCAGTTTAATGAACTCTAATTAATTTCTGTAAATGTGATTCGATTGTTTTATTTGTCATTACTGGGGTATTATTATTCAGAAAAAATGAAGAAGTGCGCTGTTGCCAAAAACATATTGAATTTGCTTCCTCGAAATTCTTGAACTGATAATATTTCTGACTAGTAATTCCTGAGTATTAAACTGGCCTTAAAATGGCCAGAAATATTCATCCAATATCGGGATACTCTGTTTTGGTCTGTTTCTAGGGAGTTATAACTCCTAAAAATCACCCTATGGCATATTTTTATGAAATTTCTCAGTTGATCCCCATTTTGGATTGAAGCAGTCTTCAATTGACAACCATAAGTGCTGCCAATAGTTTAAAGTGTCACAAATAAGTGGCACACATCAGAAAAATAAGCCAAAGGATAACTGAAGTGAGACTTAACTGGCTGTCACTTTAATGGTTGTATAATTTAACTGTCACATTAAATAACTGTCCGAAACCGTTGATTATCTCCCTTTGATGTAAGTAAAATTGACTTGAGTTAAGGGAAGTTATCTGTCTTCCAACTATATTCTGACAACCTGTATGACAGTTACTGTAAAACATGCGCTTGAGAAAGTTGTTTAATATTTAATGATTTTTTGCATCCAACTGGGGCATGGTTTCAACAGTTTAAATTGAGTGGTGCGTTAGACCTCACCCTCAGACAGGGGTTGACTCTTAACTATTTTTTGTCACTGGACCAACAGTAAAAAAGCATTAAATTTGTAAAGAAAACAGTTACTGGTTTGTCAAGATTTTCACTGGCCCCAGGCCAGGGGATCATAGTATGACTAAGTGTTGAGCCCTGCTACTAAGTGTTGAGCCCTGCTACTGAGTGTTGAGCCCTGTTACTAACTGTTGAGCCCTGCTACTGAGTTTTGAGCCCTGCTACTGAGTGTTGAGCCCTGCTAGATACCGCTTTTTCAATAATCACACATAACCACGAATAATTGTATCCCCTTTGCCAAGTAGTGACCTTATGTTGTTTGGGATATGACAGAAATTATATAAAATTTATTTTATGTGTCATCACTTGTTAGTTTAGTCATCAAGAATAACTTAGACCTGATTATGTACGAAAGGTCATGGTTCAATGAACCCAAATATACCAAGTCATCCAGTATTTATCTTCCAGCATCTATCATATGTGTCAACCTAAATATGTCCAAATACTTTAAAACAGCATTTAATTTACAACTTACCGAGATTTATAAATACAGTTGGAAATTAATATATGCAAAACCATGACTAAAATTTTTCATAGTTAAGCATCTAATTGGTTTTTTCTTGCCATTCATGATCTAGGTGGCATTACTAAGGATGTGATACCATAAATAATTGTGTTACCATAATAGATTTAAACTTTACAGGTCTATGGAAATATTTCTTGTCTTCGTTTTAATTTGGGTTGCTACTTAAAAAATAAAAGTCCTGTAAAATATCATGGTTTAGTGGTAGTAATGGGTTTATCATACCAATGATACTTAATGAAGTGGTTTTTCGACATACTTTAAATTGGTCAGAGAAAAGCTTGTTCATAGTTGTGTTTCTATGATATTATGTAATGGATTAAAAGATGGATTCAAAATAAGAAGTCGGTTAATAATGGATGAGTAAAAAATATAGTAAAAAGGTGTTTTTTTAAGTTACATGATGAAATGTGAAAAAAGACCAACACTAATTTGAATTCTCCTCAGGATCTGCCATGTGATTTATGCAGTTTATGAAAAATGCAATTAAAAAACACTTAAGTGAATCACTTGGGATATGATAATTAAAGAATATATGTGATGTGACTAAGAGTGTAATATGTGATATGAATAGAGAAAATAATTACAAGTGAAAATTAATAAAGGTATTTTGGTATTCTGTTAGAATCAAAGTACTTTAGGCTAGGGTGAGCTAGATTGTATAAAGTTGTGACTCTATGGTTCTGAATATCTTTATTGAAATATCTTTGCTTTGATTAGGTTATGTCATAAGGTATTGTGTGCATGCCTTAATTCTTCTTCGCCGTTTAAGGCAAACTGGACATCCACCAATCCAGGCCATCTACAGCATGTCTGGTGCTGCCGTCATTGCTTGTTTTCATAACATGAAGATGGCCTATAGTTCTTTCCCCAACTTTGCCTCTCTGTCAGGTTAGTCATCACTTTCTCCTCCTTCCTCGAGTGTTTCTGAGTCAATGGATTGACTGACAATGTTGCTTTGGGGTACTTCTGTACTTCTGGAGGGTGTGGCCAATCTGTGACCATTTCTGCTCCTTATTATTTGCATACTGTGTTGTCATGAAAGAAGTAACAATTATCAATACGCCCCATCCAGGTTTTAACCTTAGACCTTATCTGCCAAGATAGTTAAATCAAAAATAGGAGTGATAAAGCAAAACTTGTCATGAGATGCACTTAAATATGATTTAAAAGTGATTTAGATGCGCAAATAAGGAATGTAATAATTCTAGTGGTAAATATGGGACAGAATTAAAGTGAATCAAATGTGCACCTTTGTTCATAGTTAGGTGAACTTTGAAAATCAGAAATTAACAACGAAAATAGGAGCAACACCACTTTAACGGGAGTAGTTGGCAAATATGCCTTAGAATGTCAAGTATCAGACTGGATCAGCAGCAAGAACATTATAAAGTAACTCTACTGACTTAGAGCATGCAGACAGAATGTTAATAATTCTAAATTATCCTCAGTATAGACTTACTGTTGGAGTAATAATTCCGGTAACTGGTTCGCTAGAACAATAAGTGAAATTTTGGCACTCATATTATTTGTGTTTCATTGATTTCAAATAGACACGATTTGAAATATTAGGCTTGTCTGATTCCCCGTCTCTTGGTTGCAGTTTTATCAGATCAACTAGAATATTCAAGAGCTTAAAGTCCCCTTAGGGTAAATAGTGAAATTGGAAAAGGCATTTTTGAGCGAGAAATGTTCACCTTGAAATGTGTGAGAATGACAATGGAATTATAGAAGTAATGATAGATGTGAGGTACTAATTAGCGACTGTTTCTTGGAATCTAATCTTATTAGTGTGTCTTTATTTCCTACTGTGTAAGAAATTGAGAGAAATAATCAAGTTTTGTGTATGGTTCCTTCCTCTAGACTTTCTTCGAATTATTATATTTGTTTTTGAATCACAGTGTTTGTTTAAAGACAATTTAAGTATGAAACATATACATGTATTTTGACTTAAGAGACACAGTCAATGCCCTGTAGTCTCTTGAATATATTTGAGCACATTAAGTTTTAGTAGCTTAGTAACTTGCAACCTAAGAGTTAGTCTTGTAGTCACAATTAAAATCTAAAGCATTGAGGCTGAAACATTTGATTGCCAGAAATTGCATATTATATAATTTTATGTTCCTGAAGGACTATTATAAATCATTTTAAAATATAATACCCCATCCCCTATACAGAGATATATTTTCCACTAAACATGCAGCAACTACTTTAAAGTCTGAACATGGTCACTTGTGTGTTAGGGATTTTTTTTTTAAGAAAAAAACACTTCCTACTCTGGTATTTCTATCATATGCTTGTAATGAAATCATGTCCAACATTGGAATGAAATTTACCTCAATTCATTGGCTTTTCTATTTCTGTATTCTAGTGGTGATTGTAAAGAATATTAAACTAATTGTTGGCCTTTAAGAAAATGCAATTATCCGGTATAAAGCCAGCTGAACCAACAAAAGATATAGCAACCAGGGACACTGGTGTGTGCATCAAATAACAATAGAAACATCACAATGCTCTTGTTTTAGTGCTTGACATTTTCGAAAAGACATGTTACCTAGAATTCTGTGATAATTGCAAGCTGTGATCAAAAGTGCAGCTAGCTTTAGGCAAAGTGCTGCACTTAATTATTACCCCAAAACCTTCAAGTTTAAATCACAGCTTTAAATTAGCACTATATAATATAAACGGCATGCACTTTTGTAGGTCAATTGCTATTTTTCTCAACAAAATGCATTTGTCATTGACTAGAACTGTATTTTTTCATACAAAATTGCAGCTGACAGCTAAGCGAAGCCAACAAAACGGTGCAGCACCTTCTTTAGTGTCATTGGTGCAGCACCTTCTTTAGTGTCATTGGTGCAGCACCTTCTTTAGTGTCATTGGTGCAGCACCTTCTTTAGTGTCATTGGTGCAGCACCTTCTTTAGTGTCATTGGTGCAGCACCTTCTTTAGTGTCATTGGTGCAGCACCTTCTTTAGTGTCATTGGTGCAGCACCTTCTTTAGTGTCATTGGTGCAGCACCTTCTTTAGTGTCATTGGTGCAGCACCTTCTTTAGTGTCATTGGTGCAGCACCTTCTTTAGTGTCATTGGTGCAGCACCTTCTTTAGTGTCATTGGTGCAGCACCTTCTTTAGTGTCATTGGTGCAGCACCTTCTTTAGTGTCATTGGTGCAGCACCTTCTTTAGTGTCATTGGTGCAGCACCTTCTTTAGTGTCATTGGTGCAGCACCTTCTTTAGTGTCATTGGTGCAGCACCTTCTTTAGTGTCATTGGTGCAGCACCTTCTTTAGTGTCATTGGTGCAGCACCTTCTTTAGTGTCATTGGTGCAGCACCTTCTTTAGTGTCATTGGTGCAGCACCTTCTTTAGTGTCATTGGTGCAGCACCTTCTTTAGTTTCATTGGTGCAGCACCTTCTTTAGTGTCATTGGTGCAGCACCTTCTTTAGTGTCATTGGTGCAGCACCTTCTTTAGTGTCATTGGTGCAGCACCTTCTTTAGTGTCATTGGTGCAGCACCTTCTTTAGTGTCATTGGTGCAGCACCTTCTTTAGTGTCATTGGTGCAGCACCTTCTTTAGTGTCATTGGTGCAGCACCTTCTTTAGTGTCATTGGTGCAGCACCTTCTTTAGTGTCATTGGTGCAGCACCTTCTTTAGTGTCATTGGTGCAGCACCTTCTTTAGTGTCATTGGTGCAGCACCTTCTTTAGTGTCATTGGTGCAGCACCTTCTTTAGTGTCATTTTTATGCCCCAACCAAATTGTCATAGTACAAGTCAATCGATATAGTTGTGCACCTATAGGTACTTTTATTCAGATTTGTCTCCCTTGAAATGATGAAATTGAAGTATTGGAGCTTACATTTGTCAAAAATCATAGGAATATTAGTCAACAAGTTCTGTAGTGCATCTTGGTATTTTTATTCAGATGCATGCAGCTATGTTATGAATTTATAATGGTTCTTGATGAATTTGGGTCGTATGATAAAATTCTTGATGTCTTGTGTGTAAAAAGATTGCAACATTTTCTCATTCTAATCAGTTCATCTCTACTTCTTTAGGAATCACTGAAACTGTTTAAAGTTGACTAAGTGCCCTAGCTGAGATTCGAACCAGGGACCCTTTGGTCAGACATAGGCAAGACTCTAATACACACTTGCTTACTCTTGATATTAATAGCAAGCATTGAAGGAGACTAAAATTCACTGCTTGACATTTTATCATCATCGTGAGCGGCATTAATTACTCCGTGCTTGGCTCAGAAAATTCCACAATAATTAACCAATGGAATCTGCAAACACATTCCTGCATTATAAATTAAATAAATTATCAAAAAAACACCACAAAGAAATTTTAATAAGGAGAGGACAACTGTGTGCAATGGTGCAACTAAACTATGAAAGATGTACAAATACGACTTCTGCTGTACATGTACAAGATGTAATGATTGGCATTATTTTTTTTATTTACAGGAGCTTCATGAAACTCTAATTCAGGCTTATAGTCTCTGAGAAAATTACTTAAGAACTAATTCAACATTAAAAAAAAATCATATAAAACCTTGGACTTTAAACTACTGATATTGAGCTGGCACATATTTGTTTGTCTTGTACAAATCCTTAAAATCCTTATAGTGTGTTCATAATAAAGTCTGTTACTTGGAAACATGCAGATAGCCCCCATTGGGCAGGTTATGTTATTGACATGCAGTATAATTATTGTTACGAAATGTCAGTACCAGTAAATTGATCCAACACTCTAAATATGGAGTTAATTCAAGTACCGGTTAATTAGTTAATTCCAGGACAATTAATTGCATGTTGAATGTCATATTATTGATGCCATATATGTCTGAAAAATTGTGGCTAAACAGAAATTATCTAAATTAATAGATTCAATAGAGGATATTTGTATTTTTCCGTGTATGATCGGCTGATAATTCACAGAGTGAGCTGCTGATGTAATATTTTCACGAGTGGCATAGCCACGAGTGAAAATATAAGTCAGCTGCTCAGGAGGTGAATTATCAAACGATCATTCACGGTAAAATACTAATATTCTATTTATTTCATGCTTCAAATAGCTAAATGATGAAAATACTCCACTATATGCCTGAAATGTTTTGCGTGACGTCATTTTCCCGCCATGCACGCGTCGAGTTGCAATCAAATAATTCTTCTCCAATGGCTTCAATTTTGTCCATTTGTTTTCATTTATGTACATGTTATGTTCTGTAATTAATTTGTTGAAGATTAAGAGAGCAAGTGAAAATGCTTATTATTTTATTTTTGGCGGTTGGAAATTTGTTTTTAGCTCACCTGTCACAAAGTGACAAGGTGAGCTTTTGTGATCGCTCTTCGTCCGTCGTCCCTCGTCCGTCCGTCCGTTCACAATTGCTTGTGAACACACTAGAGGTCACAAATTTAGCCTGATCATTATGAAACTTGATCACAATGATCATCTCCATAAAATCTAGGTCAAGTTCGATATTGGGTCATCTGGGGTCAAAAACTAGGTCACTAGGTCAAATGAAAGGAAAACCTTGTGAACACATTAGAGGTCACAATTTGAGCCTAATCTTTATGAAACTTGATCACAATGATCATCTCTGTAAAATCTAGGTCAAGTTCGATATTGGGTCATCTGGGGTCAAAAACTAGGTCACTAGGCCAAATCATTGAAAAACCTTGTGAACACATTAGAGGTCACAATTTGTGACTAATCTTTATGAAAATTGATCACAATGATCATCTCTATAAAATCTAGGTCAAGTTCGATATTGGGTCATCTGGGGTCAAAAACTAGGTCACAAGGCCAAATCATTGATAAAGCTTGTGAACACACTAGAGGTCACAATTTGAGACTAATCTTTATGAAAATTGATCACAATGATCATCTCTATAAAATCTACGTCAAGTTTGATATTGGGTCATCCGGGGTCAAAAACTAGGTCGCAAGCCTTTGAAGGCCAAATCATTGAAAAAGCTTGTGAACACACTAGAGGTCACAATTTGAGCCTAATCTTTATGAAACTTGATCACACTGATCATCACTATAAAATTTTGGTCAAGTTCGATATTGGGTCATCCGGAGTCAAAAACTAGGTCACGAGGCCAAATCATTGAAAAAGCTTGTGAACACACTAGAGGTCACAATTTTGACCTTATCTTCATGAAACTTGATCACAATGATCATCATTATAAAATTTAGGTCAAGTTCGATATTGGGTCATCTGGGGTCAAAAACTAGGTCATGAGGCCAAATCATTGAAAAATCTTGTGAACACACTAGAGGTCACAATTTTGACTCTATCTGTATGAAACTTGGTCACAATGTTTATCTCTATAAAATCTAGGTCAAGTTAGATACTGTGTCATTTGGGCCGAAATCTAGGTCACTAGGCCAAACAGGTGAGCGACCCAGGGCCCTTTGGACCCTCTTGTTAAAAAAATAATCCGTTTGCGTGAAATTTTCAACTGTGAAATTATGAACTGTGACATTATCGGGGAATAATCCACCATTATTCCGCCGTAGACCACCGATAAGCATGAAATAAAAATCCATAAAATATAGTCTGATTTTTTTAGCTGGTGTCTTGGAATTTTGCTGCCGTTTGTCGGAGTATACATGTTGCATCACATGGGTACACAAAATAGCATAATGTGTTACTAACTGGTACATGAAATAAATGAGCATGAATAATTTAGTTAACCATTTGAGTATGTTAGTGCTGGATATTGCCTATTGGGATTATTGAATTTCTGATATCTCTGGCTTAGAATGAGAAGGTCGTAACTACTACTTACGACCTTTTAAGATTCATACATATTTAAAATAAGCATCACAAGGCGCTTCTTATGAGCCCATTTTCATAAAAATTGGAACTTGTCATGTTGACCAAAACAAAGTTTAAACAGCCTATTTTACTATGTGTAAAGAGTAATTATCGGACTGTATTTTCTCGTTTTCTCAAAATATCAATTTTGTAGTTCTCATTCTTTTAGCCAGCGATATGTATGTACCATGTATAAGCTGCAGTTGATGTACGAACATCATGCTCCACATCAGCTTGTATTGACCATGAAAAGTTAATGCTGCAGTTTCGATGGTTAATTATATATTTGTTTTGCGGGAATTCGTGATGAAGTGATATATTGTATACACAGTATTATATACTCCTTGATTCGATGGTCTTAGACTGTCTGATATATTTTTCTTTGATTGAGTTATTGTTTGTGTTACATATTGATGTAGCGCTGCATTAGGACTGTCTAATGCTGGACTTTGATTGGATTTCTCTACGGTGGTACAGAATATTTTGTTTCCTTGCTAAGTTGTTGTGCGATCAGTTGGGACTTAAAATGCAGATTGGTTTCATGCTCAGTTTGGCTTATTTGATTAAAATCTGTCGGGTTTTGTTTTAGGGTGTGTGTAGTATTGTGCACTATGGTACCTTTCCAGATTTTGTGAATTCATGAATTCTAAATAATTTGCTGAGTTTGTTGGACATTTAATATTGGCAAGAAGTTGGCAAGAACAAGAATTAATGCTATCAGTGATTATTTCTGTTAAATCAGGAACTTATTGGCAAGGGAAAACAATGTTGGCACTATTAAATAATTGATTGAGTTGAAAGGAAATTATAACCTGATTGATGGGAGATGTTCTAAATCGAGTGATAGCAAGTATTTAATGTTTGGATTTATTTATTTCCTTTTATGATAACTAGAATAGTTTTGTACATTTTGTACTTCTAATGTGTGTCATCATAATGGAATAGTTTTAAGTGATTTGTTGACAGACAGGTTTGACACTGCTAATCGATGTTGCCTTAATTGAGTGTTAAAACTGCTAGAAATTGAACTGTGTGTACATACTTCATATTAACAAAGAGACAATATTAGGATGGATCTCAATGTTCTTCATATTTTTCAAGCTTTTGTATTTTGATTGTTTGCCATTTTTTCAAAATAATTGAATGTCCAGATTATTAAAATTAAATGTCAGTGTTATTCGGAACCTAAACACACTATTGAACATTCATAATTGATATATATGATCTCTTTGTTTCGAGTTATTGCAAATACATTAAGGATCAAGTAAGAGTTTTATAAATCTTACTGAAGGAGTTTTATTCATTCTACATAACCAAAATATTTGTGATACAAATTTTTTATCACAATTGTATAATTATGTAATAATTATATTAAATCTGAATTAACATTATTAATTGTCTTCATGTTCTGAGTAGGTAACGTTAAGTTAGGTACTCTGATAGATGGTGGTACACCTTTTATTACACATGCAGTTTTCTGTCTTAATAAATTTTATGATTGAAGTACTATCATTGTTTCATTGTACGGAATCTGATGAACACAACAATTAATGTGTTCATGTATGTAACTGTTAGTGAACAGATTAATTTTGTACATGGATGTCCAGTAACCGGCGGTCGGTCAAGAGCATTCAATATTACTGATCACTCGATCCATTCACATAAAAGCTTTCATGTTCGGAGTTACGGATCCATTGGCTCTCAAAATGATTGATTGCAAATTATTGGTTTGTTAAGATATCTTACATTTCCTGTATGTATAATCAATATATGATATTGTTACAATCGTTATTCTGGGATGATCCAGGCACTTAAAGATAGGGCTGTAACATCATGACCACGTGCAAGGTTTTAATATATCCATTAATGGAATGTTGTTGAGGATTGCTCTTTTGGTCAGGAAAATTTTGCGTCTAGCCTTAAATAACAACATGCATTTAGGCCCTTAGTGCTTGATAAAGGCTGTGATTTTGATATGCCTATTTTATACATACATATATCGCTTGCTAAGAATGAGAAGGTCGTAAGTACAAAATCGATATATTGAGAAAACAAGAAAAAACTGTCTGCAATTTACTCTTTACTTATGGTAATTTAAAACAAGCTTTTATAGCTTCATTTTGGTCAAAATGGCAAGTTCCGATTTTCATGAAAATAGGCTCATTAGAAGTGCCTGGTACTGGAGATTTCAAATATGTATGAGTCTTATAAGGTCGTAAGTAGTAGTTAAGGTCGTAAGTAGTAGTTACGACCTTCTCATTCTAAGTCATCAATATATTCAATGGTGTTGTACAATATAAGGTAACATTTAAAATAATTGCATATTATTTTGTAGGCCCATTGGGCCGGGTGCTTTAATCTTGTGATAATATAATGTCATGTATATATATTGTATATATACATGACATTATATTATCACAAGATTCGACTTATAATATAAAGGTATTAAAATAAATACTATTGACAATGATAAAATTAAAATAAAGCAATACAATACATTTGATAGAACTAAATAAGAATGATTTAACATTATATAATACAATGTAATTTTAAAAAGCACAGCTTGTAGAGTTATATATGCATCGGTGTTTCATATTAATATAAACTGCCTAAACATGTAATTCATAAATTTCTAAAAAAGTGAGTTTTTAGCTTTTTCTTGCCTATATGTCAATGGACTCTGTCTGTAAACTGTTCCACAATTTTGGACCAAGTTTACCAAAACTTATATCATTAAAAGTCTTATACTGTAAAGTCATTTAATTTGGATGGGTTTTGGTAAAAAAGACCATTTCGATGGGACGTTCATTTGTGGATTTTGCATTTTAGGTAATTACGTAATATAAGGGTCAAAATTATTGTTTGATGGGATTTGATTTTGTGGTTCAAGGTGAACATTAATGATTTTACAGCACATTTTTGTTTATTTTAAAAGGAACAGCATAACATATATTGTATATATAATCAATGGCAATCATTATTGTCTTACAGTATGTTCGCAATTGTTTTACATTCACTATTCATACACTATAAAGCTACAATATCAATATTTGTTCTTGTAACAGTACATGTATATAAATAAATGATGTTGGCACATGTATGTATTGTTTATATGTACTTTCATGTACATTATTGACAAACTGTCATCATAATTATACTGTAAAATTATTGATTTTCGTGGGAATTAAATTTCGTGGATTTCGTGTATCATTTTCAACCACTAAATCAAATCCCATCAAACAATAGTTTCACCCTTGTATTTATTACCTGATACACAAAATCCACAATTTTTTTTAAACATCCCATTGAAATGTTTTTACCTAAACCACGAAATTTTGTCCCATCAAAATTACATGATTTTACAGAATGTATCAAATATTAGTTTATATATAAAGATAAGATTATACATCACAGGAATCTTCCTTTGTTGTCAAACCTGCCAGTACAGATTGTTCATTAACCATGTTGTATTGGAATCAATGAGTTCTCTAGCTAGCTATCTAAGTTTCTCGAACTTCAAGCTGTGTGACATTTTTCAAGACAGCTCCAGTGTGTTAAAGCTGCACATTTTTGTCTTTAACATTTGTTAGAAGAATTGTTTGTCTAAGAATGGTACTTAATAATTAATAGCTGCCTTTGTGTTTTGTTTATCATATTGTTTGCTATGAGTGGTTTTAAATCTATAGCCTAGCTCCTTGGGATTTATTATTTTAAAGATATTATATGAACACTTTCTTATTTCTTCAAAATGTGATTTGTACTTTAAACTTAAAGTATTGGATTTGATTTCTATGGAGTTTACTGGAATTGCCTAAAGATAACATTGTTACTCTGCAATTGTGTTTAAATTGTCTTTGACTTTGTTTTCTGTCAAGGAGGTATACTACTGGAGAAATGATTTCTGAGTTTTGGGACTTTAAGCTTTATGGCAGTCAATTTGTTTAAAGTGTCATTCAATGTCAAAATAATAACTTGCATCGTTTTTAGTATGATACTAGACTACCTTAATTGCAAATTAAAACTTTGGATGGGTTCCATGTACTTTGATTCAATCGATGAAAAATAGACAATTCTTATAGTTTAATAGGGTGTTCTAGAACACTTTCGTAGGAAAACGGACAATTTGCATGTCCAATAAATCACAGAGAAAGCTTCTGTTAAAACTGAAGTGAAAAATGATCTAGTGGATATGAAAGCATAATTGTTTTTCAGTTTTTGAAACTTTTAAAAAAATATCTTTCGATATCGCTCTATACACTTTAAAACGATCTCTGTATGAGCTAGGATTATGAAATAATTACAAAATTTTAATGTATATATTTCATCATGGATGGATATTTGTATTGAAGCAGCCAAGCATTAAATTAAATGTATTCAATGTTGCTTCAGTGATATAATTATGTATGTTTGATTTCTGTTTCTCATACTTCATTAATTTTGGTGATTTTTTTGGTGAATTTTGAATTATATATTGATAAAATAATTTCTTGCAATAGTCTGAAGTGTACAGATTGATATGTTCAACCTAGCTTGCATTGATTTTCGTAACATACATACATTTTGTAGTTGATTATTATAAGTTTCATCCATTAATATAGATATTATAAGAAAAAATAAATAAAATTAATGGTGTTTGAATATAGTACGAAAATTGCTTAAGGTCAAACTAAAAGCAAACCAGTGCTCCACTGTAAGTCATGACATGTACAGTCGCATCTAATTGTGTGTTTATTTTATAGTTAAATTATTGGCATTGAGACCTATAATTGGAGTCTGACATTCTTATTTGCAGTGAAATATATTGGATTTAAAGACATAAGTTTAAGGAGTTGTGCACATTATAAATTATTAAAGTTAAGCTTATGGACCTGTAACTCTGGATCTCCACTAATCTGTAGGTGCAAATAAGATCTTTACCGGTATAATCCCTGTGTCACTTGAATATTCATATCTGGACAATAGAGTTTGCATATGAATTCATAACCTGTCTAACTAGGCCAGATTTGTTTGGACCAACATGTAAATTAATGGAAAACCCAACTTGCACAAAGTTCTGGATATCATCTATTGACAAGCTTTAAGTCACACAGTGCCTAGGATTTAAAAGGATTATAATGATGAACATAGTGGTAACATAAAAACTTGCAAGAATGTTCAAACTGTCAAAGAGTCCAAGTTTTAAGCTGATTAGAACCTTCTCACAGGACACTGGGGAGGTTAAGAGAAGATCTTATTCTACAGGTAAGATTCTGTTCAAATCCATTTATTGATATTATACAAAGAAGCAAGATGGTTATGATAAGGAAAATGTCAACAAAGTTATAAATATCATTGCAGGCATGAAATGATGCATACAATTTGGTAAGCTGCAGATGATACATTTATTATGCTGCTATCAGTTAAGACCCTGTCACTCAGTAGCAAGTTTGGACTTCAAGCTCTAAAGTGTAAAAGTTCTGGTCAATTATTATACTCAACGAAAAAGCCCCCGACTCAGCAGTAAATTAATTTCAAAAGCCAAAATTTCTAACCATTTCAAGTTCTTGCCGTTGCTTGGAGAGTTATGGCAAGATAAGGAGACATCACTGCGACATAATATGACATGTATAAGAGATTTGACATCAGTCGAGTTGTGAGGAGTAATAAATCATCAGAACTCGTAGTTCCAACTCGCCACTGTGTGACAGGGTCTTTTACAAAACATTTTTGTTTAATATGATATACTGGCTTTGTTGATATATTGATATACAGATCATCAATGTTTTGTTCTGTCCATTTCTTGGTAAAGAAATTGTTATATTTTATGACAGAAACAGCTGGGGCATTGAAACTAAAGGTTATAAAAAATGTTGTATAACATTCTGTTTGGGAAGCTGTATGTACCATATATAAACATAATAACTATTTCCCATTGTGAAATGTTATAGAATATTTTATGAAGCATTCACATATTGTTGGCTTGTCATGTTTATGAACAGTTCATGAATCAATAGTTTTCATAATGTATAATTTCATGAAGAATTTGTGCATTTTTGGTTCAATAATTCAAATGCATCATTTGCTGTTCATGGGTTACTTTCCTTCATGAACAATGCCTAATATGCTAAGATTGAAAATTAGTGAAACAAAACTGTTATGAACTTCCCAAAGCACAACCATAAATGTGTTCTTGAAAATATAACAGATTTTATTATTAGACCTTCTATATATAGATCAAAGAACATTGAATAAGCTTAAGGCACTGAAAACACATTCTCGAAAACCCAGGTGACACTCTGCTTCTGCACTCGCTACATCAATGTTGATGTAGAGATTTTGGGAGTGGAGTCACCGCTGGGTTTTCGAAGTTGCTGAAAATACACTAATTGTATCATATCTGAGAGCCTTACAATGAATCTATAAGAAAACTGAATATAATTATGATTTCTTTTTATGCCCTGCTTATCCCCATTGTATATACTATATTGTACAATTTCCTGGAGATTAATACTGTTTTCTTGTTAGTCCAGCAATATCTGTTAGGAATTGATCTATTGATTCAATCATACAGTTCTATTGGGGGAAATATAATCATGAGCTTGTGCTTTTGACACATTGGCCTTGTTATTTTATAGCCAGCGAGAATGCCATCATATAGGCATTTGGATGGGAATAATAAATATGATGAAAAGCCTGTATAGTATATATGATCAAACTATATTGAACGTCATTTGTCCATTTGCATGATGAACTTGTGGTTAAGTATAAAACTGTCAGTATCTCAGAGTAACCAGGGGCCTTATTCACCAACGTTGTAAGTCTAAAATATAGACTTAGACTTGAAATTTATAATACCGTAAATACTCAGCCATAAGTCGTATGCTGCCATAAGTCGCAGGGGGACTTTTGAATGAAAAATCAAGGTTTTTGTCTAAACCCTTTCATAGGTCGCATGTATAGTTTTGAATTTTTGTGAAAGCTGAAATCATGTGCCCAGTGTCAAAGTTGTCGGAAATGTGGTCATTTTCAGACAAAATTGGGAGGAGGGTAGTAATTTTCAGACAAAATTGGGAGGAGGGTAGTAATTTTCAGACAAAGTTGGTGCGAATGTGGTCATTTTCAGATAAAGTCAGGGGGATGTGGTCATTTTCAGATAAAGTCGGGAGGAATGAAGTGATTTTCCAACAAAATCGGGAGTAGTGTAGTTAACTCTTCCATAAGTGGTGGGGTGACTTTTAATTTTTTTTCGGGACTGTTTTTGTACGACTTATGGCTGAGTATTTACAGTATTCATTAATCACAGCCATTTCTTAACAATAAGATTTAACCGTATGAAATTGTATCTGATTATTTGTTGTTACCCACTTAACGTGTGTACCTATTTATATTAAAATCGGTACATTAATAACAACATGAGAGCGAATAGAACATTTGGAAATATAACGTCTAAGTCTGAATTTTAGACTTATAACGTTGGTGAATAAGGCCCCAGGGTCGGTGTGAAGATTGAAGCTGAAGAATTGTTTAGTCTCGGGGTACAAATTTGTGTTTTGGTGTGCCAATATTATAACCGTGTGTCACATAATGCCCTGGTCCCACTAAGACTTTTTGGCTTCACTGATGCATTTCCAATTTAATACACCAGGGCATCTAAGGCTTCGGGAAAAAGAGTCCTCATGTTCTAGCAGAAGCCTCGGGTTTATGTCATTAGAAAATTTGACATATCCTTGTTCCTAATGAATCCCGAAGCTTATTTATTTAAATCGGGAGTACATTTCTGAGGCAAAAAATGCTCAGTGGGACCAAGGCATAAATAAACAATTACATTAGAGCTTTTAATGGCAATAATATTATGTTTTCTGTTAAAGAATTATGAACCAACAGTATTGCGACCTAAATATTTGTTTGTTGTAAAATTAATTATAAGGCTTGTATTAGGGTAAGAATGTCTCTCATGTTTTTTCTTGACTATTGCCTAAATAATTTATTTTTGCCCAAACTAGCTCTCGGCTAGCTGTGTCGGACAGATACGTATCTCTGATTTTGTGCCTATATAATCTTGATTTAAGAGCGTACTAATTATATAACCAGTTTTGGATAGCTTAAGCTACAAAAACACATCATTTATGTTTAGCATTAATTTCGTCCCCTACAGAAAGGAACACAGGAACATTATATGTCACATCTGTCTTGATTAGACCTTACAAGTATTGGCATTGTCTGCGGTACTTTAGATAATGATCTACACAGTTTAATGTTCTCATACTTACAGTTTGTAGAATCACGTGATCAAATGAATACCATTTTACACTCAAAACTATTGCGATTTTGTCTGCTAACGGCGAGTTTTTTCTTGATAAGAACAATCGTGCATTCAATATGGTTATATTATATAGCCTAAAGTACATCCCCTATATGTAAGAACACCCGGCACGTACCGAGCTCGCTCTATCTTTAGCTGTTTTTTATTGATGCTCGACCAAATGCATTTTCCAACTGAGTGTAATAATTTGGTCGAGCATCAGTTAACAACAGCTAAAGTTAGAGCAAAATTGGTAATTGTATAGTGTTCCTACATAAATGAGATGTTCTTTAGGCTGTTGAATATATTCACATAAAGTGCACGATCGCTATAATCAAGAAAAAACTCACCGTTATCGGACGAAATCGCAAATGTTTTGAGTGTATAACGGTATTCATTTCAAATAATTTGATCATGTGATTCTACACACTGACTTACTATGTTATCATTTAAGTCAGTGACAATTCTACCATTCCATTGTCTACTGTTGTTTATCATGGTTTATGTGGTCCTTGTCTTTTGCCATTGTGCCAAACACACATACAGCTCCCAGAAGATTTTTTTGCTTGTCAAAGTCAGACTTGTACATACTGGTGAAGCTATATATATACTAGTATAGAACTGCGGTGCTTTTTGTAATTAATGTCTTTTATTTGTGTCTGGTTTAGAAAGCTAGCTGTAACACATTGCAGAAGTGTTATCACAGTGTTCTAAATGTCATATAAGGCAAAGATATGGACAAATATAGTAGGGTGGTAGTCATGGTAGTGGCATTTTGTCATAAAATTACTCTATAACTATTTATGGTAGTTTCCATTATGCGTAAAATTATGCCACCAGTACCTCCAAAATCGCTGCATCAAAAACAATTACGAAATGAGAAATAATGAAGTATTGATAACAATCATATATTATGGGTGTAGCAGATACATTTAGTGTGTCTCTGTGCTTAATAGCTAGTAAAGCCCACCAGTTTTAGCATTAAAAGTGATCATGCATTTTTGTGCAATCTTGTGTGTGATTATTTTTAATGCAAATACACTTTTTCAATCTAAACTTGAACAATAAGTGGCCTTTGGACCTGTAATGCTGTGTTGATATTGTACAAATTTGTTTATTTTCTATACAAAAAAAGAGAAATTTTTGTTGTTGCCATGTTGACATGTTTTTGTATTGCTGTATATTTCAGGTCAGACAGAAGGTGACACATCTGTAGATGCGTGTAATTCACCACAAGGGAAATTAACAAGATCTCGTACCAGTGTAAGTACATTGCTACTCACTTTAATCCATTTCACATCATATAGACCAGGTACCCTACAGCCATATAAGTAATTAACTCACGCTGTGATTAGTTATTAATTGGATGTAATTCGTTATTACTGGTGGCTATTATAGGAGTATACATGTACACGCTGTATGTTGATCTCTGGATCATCATCCAAATTGTTCTGTCTTTTTATTCCCATTTTGTGTTTCTGGAACTGTTTTATTTTAGAATTAGGTTGCTTGCTTGGACAAATGGAACTAATATTTTGCCAGTTATAAATTTTCAGTATGTCAAAGGATTGATCATCAGGATAAAATATATAACATACTAATTGCCTAATTACCTATTTAATGATACTACAGTCCAGTTAGGGTAAGAATACAGTGACGCAGTGGAACAATCCACTATTACGGTGTAAAAACAAGTCTAAATGCTTATACCAACAGTTTTTATATCAAATGCTTAATAAGCAATGGTTTTAATCTTTTGGGTACATGTACATAAACGATGACGTCACTGTCAAAATATCCTAACTAGACTGTACGTCCCTTTGGCACAACAAAGTTATTTCTTACTATATTTAACTATGTAGGGAGATAAACTTTGTTGCACCAAACGTAAGTTTGGATTCTGTTAGATTTATTCTATGAATACATTCCATTGAAGCTTATCATAAATACTATACGTCCAGTATTCTAGTATTTTCAAACAAAAACATATGATTCTGATAAGGATGTGAAAAATTTAACCACCTTAAACCAAGGATTAGTAGAACTTGGTTACCATAAAATTGTCACCGATTACAACACACATTGGGCTAAACATTAACATCCACCTACTTAATACATTAACATAACATAAATACATATATAACATGTAATCGCCCAAAACTAGGTATATGTCAAGACATAAGACCACAGATCACAGTAGCTAGTCAATAAATGTGGAGAAAAAGTGTTGGATAATATCATCTCCTAGGCTTCTATCTGTCCCTATACTTTTACAACATACTTAGTACCCTTATAATTCTATTTGCCCCTTTTACATACTTTCAAATAATTATTTTTACTTAGGGAGGTAACTCTGTACAAACAGCATATTCTTGTTATAGGAGTTGTTTCCCTTTGATATAGTTGTGTAATATTTTGTCACATGGAAAACCTGACTATAGCCAGAGTTGAGGGTCCTGCCCCATTCAGTATAAATCCCTATTTGTTTGAGTGACAAGCTGGTGCTTTATCCAATCCACATGTCTAACCAGTTTGGAATTGTTTGATGAAGCTTTAACCTAATAGACAATAATAAGGTGTCTATATACAGTATATGGGGTGGCATGGAAGTCGAGTTGTATTGTTCTTGTCACTATGGATCAAGACTGGTCCCTGGTTCGAATCTCGACCAGGACCAGGACTTTTGGATGTTTCTAAAATGCTTTTCAGTGTTGTTTTTTTCACTCACCAAGAGACTTCTTTAGACTAATTGGTATACATACACTATGAGAATGTTAAAAACCAAGGAGTCTCTTCAGAAAAAGCTATTGTTAAATAAGGATAGCATACCCTGAATCCTCACTCTCAAAAACCCAGCCGTGACTCCACTCACGAAATGGGTACTTCAACAATTGATGTAGCATGTGCAGGAGTGGAGAGTCCCCTGGGTTTTCGAGGAAGCTGAATGTTAGTATCACACAAAATTCCTATTTGTTCCCTCCCTTGAGTTCATTGGCTAATTAGGCAGGGAAAAACAGATGTCAGAACACTGTCGGGACTGTCTCAGTGAAAGCAGACATACAAACAAACATTTACCATTATATTTCGTTGTTCTGTCTGTTATAGTTTAACAGATCAATGATCATCGAGTGTATTAAGCTTGAACTTTTCTAACGTTGACTTCTAGAGAGCAAGGTAATAAATTGATTGTCTATCAAGTCCTCCTGGGTCTTTGATGGATATTACCGCTGTCACTTACATACCATGTATCCTTGAACTCAAATGTTCATTTCATCTCCATTCAGGATTTTTGTTCAGAGACTATATTTTTACTTGATGACAAAATTAATGGCATTGGTAGATAGATTTATTTCCACGTAAAATGAGCATTTACATGACAATCATGTATATTTTCTCCGTCACCTTGGGTGGGATATTATTGTATGATGAGTATCAATACCATTGGCGCACATTGGTCCAATATTGTTAAAGTGTTCACAAGGTTTAGTGTACTGCATCACTCCCATACTTGTAGCAGTGTGGTGGCTTGGTTTGTCTGCTAGGTAGTATAGTACTGCACCAGGGTCCTTATTCAAGTCTAAAACCCAGACTTAGACGTTATATTGCCAAATGTTCTATTCGCTCTCATGTTGTTATATATGTACCGATTTTGATATTAATAGGCATACATATTCCATGGGCAACAACAAATAATCAGATAAAATTTCGCATGGTGAAGTCTAATTGTAAAGAAATGGCAGTGATTGTAAATGGTGTCAATTTTAAGTCTAAGTCTGAGTTTTAGACTTTTAACGTTGGTGAATAAGGCCCCAGGTTCCCTCACAGAGACGTGTCACCTACCACCCGCAGGTATTATGGCACTGTTCATTGTTATGTTGGTCAATAACAACTATTATATTCTCTTAGTGTCTCTTCTTTGAGACAAAGAATCTTTCAATGTGATAAAATTGCTATCTGCTCTCTAGCAATATCCCCCATGAGGCTCAGACTGTCTACTTATTCATTTATAAATATATGATATATTACATACTGCATGAGCTGAATCAATAGATGTTCTGTATCAAGAAAAGTTTGTCACTGTTTCTGGTAGTTTATGTCATTCCCGCTTACAGTGAGCGAGACATAGTCGTCACTTTTGGTGGATGCTGAACCGTCCAATTTTGTCCAAATTATCAAATTGAAGTTTGTCAGACCAGAACATTGTCATGCATTTTACCAATTTTGCTGCTTTTATTTTGCATGAATGCTAACTGCCATGAAAGGAGGTGTCTTGTGCAGACCTGCTGTGCCTATCTCAAATGTCAAGGTCACAATTGGAGGTCAAGGGTCGAAATAAAATTTGTACAGATCATTTCTTCTTTACGGATTGTGGGATTAGGTTACTTCCCTTGTTTAACTATGTACTTTTTGTTAATGTGCACAGACTAGGGCATTGATTTCTTGTTGGTAAAAATGAAAAAGCATTATTGTTAGCGGCTACTAAATGGTTCTTAGTGAATTTCTTCAAAGTAAAAGTTCAATGGTTTTTTAATGTTGTCTACTGACATTGCATTTTGATATAAACTCAGTAATTGCAGCCATAATAACAACATCCGTACAGGATATGTGTGGCTCATTAGATGTATTATTATCGGATATACTTAAGTGAATAAGATGTATATTAACTCATTAGTTTGATGTGTTCTGTATTTTATGTACTCTGGAAAGTGTTATAAAATTCCTGTCTAGTTAATATGTGATTTATTATAGTTTTCCAGACACTTGGAAATTAATGATATCAGAAAGTTTTCAGAAAATGTTTGAAATCTGCCAAATGTGTGAAATGTAAACTGAAAAATGATGAATTATATTGAATAATATGTGGATTCATTCATATTACAATTATATCACATGACTTTTCTTGGATCTGGGTTAATATAGCGAATATGTATACTCTTATACATACCACATGTAGTATAAAGTGATACTAAACGATACACATTTTGCTTTTTTAGTGTCATATTATATATATACATGTGTATATCGATCATTTGTTTTCAATTGATATATTTATTTAAACTTGTTCAGGAAACATTATTAGGCTCGTCAGACTCCAGGCTCCCTCAAGGTCACTCATTGTATGTTCATCAGGTCAAATTCATGTCATTCATTGTATGTTTACCATGTCAAGGTCACTCATTGTATGTTCATCAGGTCAAATTCATGGTCATTCATTGTATGTTTACCATGTCAAGGTCACTCATTGTATGTTCATCAGGTCAAATTCATGGTCCTTAAATGTATGTTTATCATGTCAAGGTCACTCATTGTATGTTCATCAGGTCAAATTCATGGTCATTCATTGTATGTTTATCATGTTAAGGTCACTCATTGTATGTTCATCAAGTCAAATTCATGGTCATTCATTGTATGTTTATCATGTCAAGGTCACTCATTGTATGTTTATCATGTCATGGTCACTCATTGTATGTCATCAGATCAAAGGTCATGGTCACTCATTGTATGGTAATTCACTGTATGTTCATCAGATCAAAGGTTAAAGTCATTTATTGTATTTGCATCAGATCAAAGATCAATGTTTTTGAGTGACCTAAACCTAAAACAGCTATATTTCAGAAGTAATTGTTAAGGAGTATACAAAATTTGAATGCAGGTTGGTTGTGTAATGACCTATAGATTATCCAGATGCATTTATTTTAAATTGATTTGCTGTCAAGAATTTTAGAGCATGCATGTTTAACAAACTTCTCCTGTTTTTCTTGCAATGTGTGAATAATTGGTACTCTTTGAATTATATTGTGGAGAAACATGTCTTGGAAACTATAATTAACACAATACTTGCGGCAATAATTATATCATGTTGTTGTACCATACTCATTGATCAATTTGCCATCTTAATTTGTTGTGTTTCAAGATATTGTAGCTTTTGATGTTTGTTGAGATTTTGTTATCTAGAGATTTAAGTAAACGATGCTTGCGTATTTATATAATGATTGGTGCATGATCAGGTGCTAAATGTAAGTAGTGCAGTCATGTCTAAATGTTAGCAATCTGGGTTCAATACTTAGGCTTAGGAAATTATGGGTTCAATACCTGCTCCCAAGCAATCTGGGTTCAGTACCTTGTCCTATCTATCTGGGTTTTACATACCATTTGGCCCTTGGGCTCAAGACTTAGTGATCTTGGTTCAGTACTTTTGTTATCTGATCGACAATGTTTTTCGTACACAAACATGTCCAAGTCGTTAGTCACCTGCAACAACACTGCCCTCTAAAAGCATAAAATGTAATGACTAAATAATTTTAAAACACTTGAACAACATTGTGTAACTAAGGCACCTAACAACACTGTGTAATGTGAAGCTGTTTTCTATGATTCAAGCTTTACGTAATTCAGTAACAGTGCCAGGTGATCTCCTTGCAATATTTATAGGTATTTAATGTTTAAACATATTCATGCACAGAGCTTCAATTTTGAAGAGAGATGTACACATGTTGGATCACTGTTTTCATTAATAAATTTGATGGAGTTTAGTTTTAGAAGTTTGGGCAATGATCCATCTAGTCTGTGATTTAGGCTGAACCAATGTATTGATTTTCACTGTTAATTTTTGTGCACAAAATGTGAATATTTGGCCAGGTCAATTATGTTGGTGCCTTTTTCTGGAATTAATTATTAATCTGTTACTAACTTTCTCTTCCACAAACAATGAATTAATGTTCTACATATTAAGTACATGACAATAAAATTTAACATACATTACTCCCATTTGAAGTCATGTTTTTCAATGCCCTATTGTCACCTGGGAAATGTCTTCAGCACATTTTGCTATAAACACATTTCAGATGTGATACTGGAGTGGAGTTGGCAATTGCCTGATACAGGTCATACCTTTCAAGCTATAAATGTTACCCAAGGTGATAATGTTTATAAATGTGGCCTATAATGATATATCAATACATGGCTGAATTGGAACAATGTCGGATCGGAGAATCTTGACTCGAGATATGTTCCATGTGTCAATTATAGATACATAATTCCATCACTGATATTGCATGGTGTATACAGAAATTATGTATCAGTCCCGCTTGCAGTGTAGATTGTTCGATTTTCTGATAATGTAACCACCGATCAGAAAACAGATCAGTAAATAATATAAAATTCAAGGATAATTTTAGCCGCAACAATTAAAATTTCTTAGAATTTGCTGAAGTTTCATAATTTCATAAAGTCCAGATTAGTTATGTTGATTGATGGATAGATTCATATACAGGATGTTACTGATGCGGATATATATATAAGATGTCTTATATTAATCCTCTAAACTATTGACTCTTCAAGTCTTAACTTCAAATAAACCGAACATTATTGCCTTGACATACTTTAGTGCTGCCGAATCTTTCAACAAAAGGCTATGAACATGTTAACGTTTCTGAGAATGCTTTTCACAGCATCAGATCATAGTGTGATCAATATCGGAGGTTTTTGTTGGGGAGTAACTGACTGACTGGACGTGGTGTGGTTAAACTGAGATGCTAAAACTGAGAATCTACGAGTGAGAGTGGGAAAAGTGCAAACTTTGGTACCGATTCTTGGATGGTACCGATACTATATATAGTGTTGATCTGGATATGTATATATGTGTGTGATTGTGTGATACGAGCAGTGTATGGTGTTGGATCTGTTTGAAATATTGAGTAAAGGACTTATAATCGGATACTAAGTTTGATTCAGTGATACCGAGTTCTTTCGGACAGAAATTAGATTCCGTGTGATTATGAAAAGGTTAATTAAATCTAAGGTAAGACTTTGTGTATTATATAACAAGCAAACATCATCATAAATGATATTGTATACCTTTATTTATAATGGGACTTAATATGGTTACCGTCTGTTCAAAGTTAAATGAAAATGGTTATAAACATTAGCTTGTCCATCAGGTAAACTATGTTTATCATGGTTTAACTGTGTGTTTATGAGTTAACTATATTCCCCTCTATTCTTTCGGATGGGACTGTTCCCTCGACATTTAGAGTATTACTTAATTATTGAATCGACAGTACATCATGCACATTATAGTATTTTAAAATTCATGACGGCGACCTAGAGAATGATCCATGTTTGTATTCAAAGTGCATCACCAATTGCATGTGTTTCTGTGTATTGATCAGCTTAATCAATATATATATATACTTTGTATATATCAAAGTATATATCAATTGAAATAAAACATAAGACCTATGTACTGTAAAATCAATTAATTTTGATGGGACTAAATTTCATGGTTTTGGTGTAAAAGACCATTTCATTTCTGCATTTCACGAATTTAATACAAGGGTCAAATTTATTGTTTGATGGGATTTAATTTTGTGGTTAAAGGAAAATATCCCTGCAAAAATTAATGATTTTACAGTGTACAATTACTGTCAAATCTGTGTTAGTATAGTCATTATAATTAAGAAACCACCTGTCTTCAACCAACATTGTACAACTAAATTAAAAAATTGTCATTTAAAAGGTTGAATACTTACTTAAAGAACACTAAAAGTTTCTTGCACTTCCTGTCATCTGTATAATAATATTGAGTGGCCTGTGTACATGTCTGCATGATAATTTCATTCTTAGTGAAATTCAAATATAAGTCTGTAATATTACAATAATGGTTATAGCTAAGATTGTTAAACAGGCACCAGAATTAATTCTAGCTGCAAATTCAATAAACTTCTGATATCTGATTTGTCCGGGCTGCAGTTTTTCGTAGACTGGTGTAATTATATTATTTGCAGTATGTAATTACACACATTGATGGCAGCTTACTCAATTTCCCCCTCACATGCTTCATTCATTTGATTATGTGGTATTCATATATCATGCATACCCTTTTGATGAAGTGAGGGCAGTTTGCACATGTTGGTGCACTCCTTGTTTGATCCAATAGTTTCTGTTCAACAACTAATCAGCATGGTTGGAGCCTAGTGTAACTCTAACGCAGTATTGGTACCTGTGCCACCTAAAGTAAACAGGTAAATCGGGTATAACAAGATAAGCATATTGGAAAAGGGATTATCTTTTCAATGTGTACCGTAATTTTAATTTACTGGGTGAATAAAAGTGAGCAGGTAAAATAAACTTCTACTCTCCCTAAATCGATGTAATGGTCAGTGATTTCTGTTTATATTGACATTGCAGAATATCGCATTAGGGTTATATCCCCAAACTCATGCACTATACATGTAGGTCGATTGGCAAATAGAATTGGTGACAGTACAGATGACTGATTTTATCCCTTTGTATTTATTACCCAGTATAATGCAAATTTCACGAATTAAGGTTCCATTGAAAATGGTCTTTTTTTACCAAAGCCATGAAATTTTGACCCTTCAAAATAAGATAATTTTACAGTAATGCATGTATATAATCATGATTTTAATATGATGATTGAGATGAGTGTATCATACAGATCATGACTTCCTGATACAATTATAAGATACAAATCAATTAATAACTCAAGTGTTAAGTCACTTTCAATAACATTATCATGATTCTCATCAAACTTTGCTGTACCATTGATACTTAAACTCACTAACTGTAAAATCATTTAATTTCGATTGGACAAAATTTTGTGGTATTGGTAAAAATACCATTTTAATGGGACATTAATTCATTTTGCATTTCAGGCAATAAACACAATGGTCAAAATTATTGTTCAATGGGATTTTATTTTGTGGTTGAGGTGTTCCCTGTTCACTTTACTTTTATAACTTATTGCGAGCAAGAACACCCGTAGTTTTTGGTGACTGTATGACTTATTGGAAGACTATACAATTCAATGTGTATGACTAATGTAATACCCGGAAGTTGACTGTGTTATACACTGTAATACTTTAAACCTGCATGTTTGCTTTAAAATGTATGCTTAGGGATTTGTCAATCTAAATGAATGTCACTCTGCTGTCTAGAATCAATGGAGGAGAAAACGATGTTGTGGTGTCACCGTACACGTGACAGCACTAAAAGTTGATTACATGTTTACAACTTTCTGATACAAATCTAGTAATGAACCAGTGGGAGTAAATGTCTGCTATGTCCTAATGTTCAAGGTCTGACAACAAATTCTAGTCACGCTTTATTGATTATCCCCCCATGCTTTGTGTGTCTCTGGTGTCTGGCAATCTGAACTTGTTGACTACTAAAGGTAATTCATATTTAATTCTTGGATACTGGACGATTGCTTGTACTCCACTCACTACACTCACCGGGTGTCATTCGGTACAATTTTAGGAAACCTTTTTCAAACTCATGTATGACAGTTATCAATATTTCAAAGATCCTTTGATGTCAAATTCCCAGAAATTTTCAGCAACCGTATAAATATCATTGAACATGTTCAAATTGCTGCATTTATGCTCCCTAAAAATTTATGGTCTTATAATTATTTATGATTTGCCGGGTGTGATTAAAAGTCAAGTTAGATACTCAATGTCGAGTTTCGCCTGATGGTGTTACGTATATCATTTTAAATGCATGACGTGATGTGTATGAATACTCAAAGTATTTTCTACTGTAACAAGCGCACATTATTTCCTATGTACATCGTAGTTACCGTCTTTAATCTTGCGCTCGCCCATCTCTCCCATTTTAGGAGATACTAACCCATACCTATAATCAAGGAAGATATTTGCAATCAATGGTCTATAGATTTTTGGGGTTACTCAAGGCACCCATTTGGTATAACTCAGGCAGATTGTAGCAGGCTGTAAAATGGTTCTCAAACATACTCTGTTACACTCTCAAATGTCCAGTTATATTTGATTTAGAAAATTACTTTAAACATGAGATCTCAGACTCCATGTTTATAAGTGTAAAATAAACTGGCTTTATGTTGTATGAATAATTGAGGTTCTGGGTCCAAGAGACTTAACTAATTTGACATATTGTCTAACATTATTGATGTTCCCGATACAACTGATCTTGCTAAAGAACCGATGTTGCTTAGAACTGATGTTGTTTACATCTGATGTTATCTTAAACTGACATAGCTCAAACTGATGGTGCTAGAAACTGAATGTTGCTTGAAACTAACATTGCCTGAAACTGATTTAGTTTCTTGGAACTAACATTGCCTGAAACTGATTTACTTTCTTGAAACTAACATTGCATGAAACTGATTTACTTTCTTGAAACTAACATTGCCTGAAACTGATTTACTTTCTTGAAACTAACATTGCCTGAAACTGATTTACTTTCTTGAAACTAACATTGCCTGAAACTGATTTACTTTCTTGAAACTAACATTGCCTGAAACTGATTTACCTTTCTTGAAACTAACATTGCCTGAAACTGATTTAGTTTTTTGAAACCAACATTGCCTGAAACTGATTTACTTTCTTGAAACTAACATTGCCTGAAACTGATTTACTTTCTTGAAACTAACATTGCTGAAAACTGATTTACTTTCTTGAAACTGACATTGCTGAAAACTGAAAGTTGCTTGAAACTAATATTGCATGAAACTGTTGTTGCTTGAAACTGAATGTTGCTTGAAACTGAACAAATTGCTTGAAATTGACATTGCTGCAATGATTGCCTGCAACTGAAGTTGCTTTACACTGACCTGAAACTCAGAAATTTCCTTAAACTGATGCTGCTTGAATTTTCCTGGATAATTGTTGCTGGAGTGAGTGATGTTCATTTTGTGTTTAAACTCGACATTTATTTCCAGTTCTATCGATTATGTCAACTGTATGAGAGAAGTTTCTGCTTTGATGTTACAGAATTTGTTTGACAAAGCTAACTTTGCTAGGTTACAAGGGCAACAAATACTCACTGGCTTCTTTATGATAGACCTGCCATAAGATGGCATGGTGTTTGACTTGGTTATAATTTATTAGGGACTTCTATATAAGTCTTCAAGAGCGTTTATAACTTATAAACACTATCAACTATTATAGAAGTCCCTAATTTGAATCTCAGAAATGTTTGTCAGTGTTTCCAACCCAACAACAGATAAACTGGTCAAAGTGACCCACAGTTTAAGTCTTTGTAATGGTGCTGTATGCTGCCATGGTACATTAAAGAACAGGGAGTACTATAATTCAGAACGATTCAGCGCTTGACACTAACTATTTTTGGTCACTGGTCCCCCAGCAAAGAAACGTAAAATTTGTAAATAAAACAGTTACTGGTCCTTCAAGATTTTCACTGGTCCTTCTTGATTTTTACTGGCCTCGGACCAGGGGACCAGTGTTAGGATTAGAGTATCTTTCCCCAACTCCTTACAGTACGAAAGCATTTAGACCAAATGACTGTCTCAGCCGAGCACAAACTAACAATATAACTTACCCATAATTAAGAGTAACTGTATATATAGTTATATTTTCTCAGTCATAACAAGTTTCCTGTATTTCTGTTGTATATTCCTTTAATAGTATCATAATGCAGCCAGCTTATTGTATTACTCTTGTAATATACTGACACTCATCTGATTATCTGGCAATCACTGTGTGGTGATTATATGTTCATTAAATCTTCTGGTCAAATTATTGTCCTGTTTGTATGGATTTGTGGAAAGGATAGTCATTGATTGCTGAATTATACAACAGGGGAGATAACTCCAGTATGACTCAATCAAAGGTTAAGTTTCAAAATAAAGGGAGGTAACTATTAGCTGTAAATTAGTGGCATATTTGAAGTCTACATGTTTTCTCCCTCGAATGCCATGGTAACTCAGCAGTCAATCTTTCAGTTACTCCAACTTCACCACTTTATTGCACACTTGGCCCTCGATCAACTGGCTTATGTTCTAAAATTGATTTTGAACGGATGTTGACCCTGAAAACCCCGGTTTATTTAACCCACAATCCTATTAGCATAAAGTTATTCAAGCATTGATCCTACATACATACAATGTACAGTTACAGCTGCTGGTTTCTAGCCTGTGTGAGATAATCATCTACTGGTTATAACACTGTGACAATCTATTAAACTGTCCTACTCTATCAATCATGACTTGTATGTAAATGTCACCATATGTTTGTCAGGAGATTTACTACCAAAATAGACCTGTGATGTCGTATTACCTGTTTCACAGGGCAACTTAAATATAAAAGTGTTGGCCTTGGCATGCAGGTGTAATTATTTTGATGTTTCAAAATGAAGTCATAAATTCTTGACTTAAGCTACTGGTTTTTACTACAGTTTGTAAAACTGTAAATATTTATTCGAGTTAGTTAAGTTTACTGCAGTTTATGCATCTGACATGAGAGTGTAGGAAATTGCTCAAAATGTGAAATGCATATTTTGTCTGTGAATAACAGTTGTGTAAATAATTCAATACAGTGCTTGATATTCCATACTAAAGAAATATATTTAAGGATCATTTGGAGATGCTAATTTGAACATATGTATGTTTAACAGGACTCCAGTTGAAAAAAAACTTACATAATTTAGATACATGTATGCAGTATAATAAATGACTCATAGATGTGACTTCAAGTAGTTTAAAAAAGTGAAATATCATAATATTATTTGGTTGTGTGTTTCAATGTTTGTTAGTGCCTGGATACTGCGAACAATGTGAAAGTTGTCAGTCAATATAGTTATAATTGATTTTTGTAATATTAATTCATGATAACGTTATAGGACTGGGACACACTTTTCATTGAATTTAATGTTGTGGAATACAATTGCCATGCACCTATATATAATTAATAAGCTTATTTGTTTTTAAACAAACGACTAAACAATCAAGTTATACATGTTATGTTATTTGATAAATAAATAAATATTCAATCAATTTGATAAAATAAAATTAAATCAATGTTTGGAATATAATTCCACTGATAGTTGACTTTAATGCTGGATTTACTGAGTGCATGCATTTGTGCAGCTGTAACTTAACTTCAGTACTGTCATGAGGATGTTAACTGATGGTATATTACCATAATATGAATATAGCTAAAAAAGTTTATGTAAAATTGTTGTATATTATAAATAAATTTGTGTACCGATACACCTGTAAGTTTATGTTTTGCCCTGACACTCACTGTGTACAAATAAGTTAACCTTCTGTGATCAACACACTTTTACTGACCTTTAAGTTTGAACATATAATCTGCATTATGATTATATAATGTTAAGGTTGGAGTTTATATAAGAAGAAGTGCAAGTTGAACATACTGGACTACAATAATGGAGGTAAAACCTTTACATACCATATTATAGTGACAAACTGAGTGATTGAAATATTTATGTTGCAGGTGAATCTGAATCTGAGCTGAATGTTTATCTTTTAAGAAGTTACTTTCGACTGCGAATTCACAGTCTGTGCATCTTGTACAATATTCATATTCTTGTTTTGGATATTCAACATGTGAATCTTAATTCTATTGTTAATGCAGCTGCCAGTTGCATCCACAGCCTCTTAACCCCAGGTATGGGTGCATAGCCAGGGAATTTTACCATCAGCTGTCCCCTGCAGGGCGGGGAAATGGCGGGGTTTTGACAACCAGAAGTAAAAATAAGTGCTGGGGCCATGGATGCACTTGACTCATTTTGGTGCATTTTTTCTGTAATACATTGCTGTGGAATTCTTCATCCAGGTCTTAATTTTACTGTAGCCTGTAAGAGTTATGAACCTTGTTTAAATTCTTAACGAACATTGTTGGTTGATTAATAAAACATACAGCTTATATATAATTGTTGAATAATCCTACTTTATGTAATAATGGTAAAACTACCTCATGATGAGTTCCATGGCACCTTAATAAGTTTGTTCTTGTCATTTATTATGGTCTTTTGATATTGCTTGACCAAATTAAACTGAGACTCATTAAAGTCTGTAAGCCCATCCGGCTATATTCTGCTGTATTCAATTTGTATGTTTATTTACTATGTACCGTTATCTCCGTATAAGACCATATAAAATTGCACGTGCATGTTTTAAGACTTTGTAATTTTTCGGACTTGAACGAATTACGCCAGTAAGTCTCAGTTTAGTCTGGTGGTACAATAAAACAATATTAATTGTGATCTCCTTCCCCCAGTCTGAATGAGTGAGGGTTGACTAGTGAGACAAAATATGATCTCACTTTCAGCATGCATGCACTTATATAATAGACCTATTTGAACATCCATGCTATTATATATGTACGTTTTTCTGCACCCTCCGCCAAAAGAGGTACCTTTCGGTTCTCTTTTTCAAGAGTTACTGAACTTACAGAGCAAATGACTACATTGGAGCTTTAAAATAAACATAACACTACCTAAATCAGTTCACTTCAAGTGAATCGCATACATATTTACAGAAAAATGGTTAAAAACTTACCATCCTCCAAAATCGATTACCACTTTCACTTTCGTTTTGGTCCAAAATAGGGGGCTAATTAATATTTCCGCTGTACGGTGTCTACCAGTGGTTATACTCCTTACATGTGCATTTCATACCTGCCAAGCTAGTCAAATCTATAATAGGAGTGATAAGGCAAAACATGTCACATGATGCACTTAAATCTGATTTAAAGGGATTTAGATGCATAAACAAGCAATGTATTAATTCTAGCGCTTATAACTAATAATAGTTTGGACAGATGAGCATAAAATGAATCAAATGTAGGAGAATTTCAGAAATTAGCAACAAAAATTGGAGTAACTCCACTTTAATAGGAGTACTAAAAAAATGGCAGGTATGGCACTAAACAATATACTTCACATGGCTAAGAAATGGCACCCTACAGTATTGTTTCAACTCCAACTTTAGGTGCAAACCATTTACTGTATAACTATAAAATCAATGATCAATTCAGCCAATCATACTCATGTTGTTTTTCCATCTATTTTCAGTCTGAATCAAAGTTATTTTCTCCTATCTCGGAAAAAGTGCAGAGTAACTCATTGCAACCTTTCACCAAGATATCAAAGAGGGAGTCACTAAAGGTAGGTAACTTATATTGATGATTGCCCATTGTTAAAGGTAGGTAACTTCTGATGATGATTGCACATTGATCAGTAAGTATAATCTCACCAGCTAATTATAATATGCTTGTTAGTTAAGGTACATACACACAGTAAGTTTTGATGTATACAGTCAAGATGTTCTGTGTAGTTAGGTGTAGTACTAGCCTCTACCATACATTTTCCCGAGATGTACACCTTCATTGTTACCAAGTGGTATGAGGGAAATGTATGGGCATGATGTACACGTGGCAGAGCGTACATCCTCGACTTATACACCAAAAACTTACTGTGTGTACATACCTTTAGCCTGCCTTTCATGCATACCTGTCAGTATATCATAGTTTAATTGTTGGTTGGCATTCAAGGTATAGCTTGACCAGATTTAGTAGGCACTCTGGACATATTCCCGTGCATATTTCGGACAACGTCGGTGCAAAAATAAACAAATATTTCCGATAAGTACCGACTACGCTTACGGAAAATAATACATGCTTCCGAAGTTTAATGAGTGCCTACTAAATCTGGTCAAGCTATACTAGGTAATACATGCAGGATGTACCTGAGGTCACTTGCTTGGACATCAAGAAAGATAACTCTGCAGTTTATTGCTATCAATTAAGTTAGTTGGAATCTAGGAGTGGTTAACTCTAGTTGGACTTAAGCTTGATTCAGGTAATTTGTCAATGTATGCAAAGCTCCATTTATGATGTGCCTAAAGTCAACAAAATAGAATGACTCAATAAAACAATATTTATTGTGATTTATCTACGAGTGTTTGAGCTATTTAATTGGGCCTTTGAATATTCAATTTGTTGTTTATCTTTTTGCTGAGAATTTTAAGTCTGCTTCATTCTCAGAATATCAGGTGATATGTTTTATAGATAAGCCTTGAATTAATGACACAGAAATTGCTGACACAGATGGTTTTTGTTTCCCAATCTACCAAGTGTTGTTTGTTATTGCTTGATTGTGTGTTTGTCTAAGACTCCATTACGTCATGATATCACCTGATCAAGTGGTAACAATGTACTTTATTACTGATCTCATCTCATGTTACAATTAAAACAAAATGCTGACGTAGACGATTTCAAGTTTGCTTAATTTGGTATGGCACAACGTTTGATGTTAATGAACCTTGTTTGTCTCGAAATGTTTTATAGTATGATATATGTACTTATTATGACTATACCATTATTGTGTTTGTGATAGACAATAATTGTTAGTAATAATGGAAGTGTTATTCTTAAAAATATTTTATGAGAAACCTATCCTTATCAAGCTCAAAGCTTAAAGGATGTTGACATTGACGATAGCAGGTGATAATTATATGTTTTAATTGATGACGATTGTAAAATATTTGTTAGGTATTTATAGTTATAACAGCGTAACAGCCTTGCATGAAGTTGAACTACTATAAGATCATTAATTTTCGTGGGGATTAAATTTAATGGATTCTGTTGTTCACCTTCAACAACGAAATCAAATCCCAATGAACAATAATTTTGACTTTATAATTATTTATTACCTGAAATGCTAATCCATGAATTAATGTCCCATTGAAGTGGTCTTTTTTAACCAAAACAACGAAATTTTGTCCCATTGAAATTAAATGATTTTACAATATGTTTTGATTGTTGATCATTACACAAGAATTAGCTGTATGGGAACACTCTGCCTTAGTTTTTGTCGAAGTTATGCCTCGAGTGCAATTATTTTAAGATGCATTTGCATTTATTATAACTTCCTGGCATATTGTTAACAAAGGTATGATATTAATTAAATCAGGCGTCTCAGACTATCAACGGTTGTCTTAACATTGGTATTTCAGATAACTCACATAAATTAAGGTAGTATAACATTGACCCATATTTTAATCAATATATTTGAAATACTGAATGTCTTATATATCAATGATCAATTGTTCATTGACGCCACTAGACTAAGATTGTAGAAATAAACATAGATTACGGCATAATATGATATGACAAGTTGACTTAAAGTTGGAATTTATAACTGAACATTTCTCATACTGGTACTGGGGTGCTTCAGTTTAAAGCTTTAAGAAAAGTGTTATTTAGTGTTTAAGTCTTAAACATGTCATCACCTGGATCTAGTTCTCCTATATCAAATGATAACTTTATGTACCAATGGTTTCAACCTTCTAACAAGGTAAGTCTGTGAGATCTACTATATTTTGTCTTATGTAAATAATAGTCTAAACAAAGTCACTGTAACCTTGGGTCTTAGTTCCAGCAGTACCCGCGATCATATTTCATTAAAATTTATCTTAATAATTATAAGGTTTGTAATATGTTGTCAATGAATGCAATATACACATCAATCGATGTTGTTTTTTTCAACTAATTAATGCAAATGTGTAATGTAGACCTTCTTCACTAATGGCTTAACACAAACAACATAAAACTTCTAAAATGTCTTTATTTCCCATTGTTCAGTTTTTATTGACAGGTGGTCTTTTTCAAGGATGTGCTATATCAACGGGCTTGGCTTTATGTTTTGTCAAAATTTTATTTTGTTTCCAATGAACACATTTCCCATTTGTACAATGCAGCTTGCTAGATGTTTGTTGAAAATGTGATTTCCTGAGATAAATTTCTTCATGAAATGTTATACCAACTTATGATTCTGATTATCTGGTTTTCTTTAATTTTGCAAACTGTCAGAAAGAGGGACAGTTAGTAGATTGCTTTCTTGTAACTTAATGAAGTAGCTCGGGCCTGGTAATCAAGTAATTCAATTTACGCTGAATCAGTGTGATTGCTATTGGTGGGTTTGCGGATGTTTCATGACATAAATAACATGTAATGTGTGGTGGATCTGCTGAATATAGAAAGTGCCTGCTAATTAAATCATTTCCTGTAAGGTATCTGGGTTTCCAGAAATCCATCTTTTATATGGTCGAACATGAGAGCTTGATAATCAATTTCGTATTTATATCCTACTGTAGAACACCTTGAACAGTTCTGATTGGAACACCCTCGAAGCTTCTAACAGGTTCTGCTGGCCTGGCATTAGATCCCTCAATCTGTTATTCCCTAAAACAATGGACGCCGTTAACAGGTTCTTCAGTCTCCGTTATAATTATAATGATGTACTAGGTATACAGTAGATGCATTGAACAGGAAGATGTCTTGCACTATTGCTCAGATCCAAAATTTACAGTTTGAGACATCTAAATTATGCGCTATATTAAAGCATATTGGATGACCCTTGTGTATTATGAAGTATGCTTATACCTATGTAATTTACTTCTCCAGGAGCAGAAACGAAATTATCGAAGTCAGAAGAAGCAAGCAGCACGAGAACTTCTTAGTACACTAAAAGATCCGTCGGTCATAGTACTAGCTGATTGGTTGAAAGTTCGAGGAACGTTAAAAAGTTGGACCAAATTATGGTGTGTCCTAAAACCTGGCTTGCTCATATTATATAAAAGTGAAAAACAGAAGGTAGGAAAATAATTCAGAAAATAATTTGTTATAATGCCAACTTTTATAGTAATCCATGGTTCCTGTTAATTTCAAAATAATGGTTTTAAATTTCATAATTGCTTGTTCTATATTTCTTATTCATCGTATTTGTAATTCAACTTCCTGGTTTGCATAGCCAATCTGATGTCTTATAATGACGATACGTCAATTTTCTATGGGATAGATTTGTGTGCTTATATTTTATAATTTTCCGGACCCCGTGTGGAGAATTTATCATTTCAATATAGAGGAATAAATTACTGTCTGTGCTAAGATAATGCAAATACTGGAAAATGTGATAAGACCCTCCGTGGGGCATTTATATCACGTTGAATAATGCATGATTGCTGTGTGATATTTGAGTATAAAATTGACAATATGTGTAATTTATTTCAGTAAATGGTTCAACATATTTTATTTTACAATTATTATGGTTGATTATCATGTTTTATGTTTGTATTATAGCACATTGTCCTGGGCCGAATATAGCAATGGTTGGGAAATATAAAATATTTTGGATTAATAGACCAGCTTGTAGTTGGACAGTTGGTTGGTCTGTCGGTAGACCTAATGGTTACCACAATGACTATGAGAATGCTTGGTTTTAGGCTCCTCAAACTTTACATGGAGGTTTGTCAATTAGTCATCAACTGAAGATGACCCAGCCTATTGACTTAGTGCTCAGTTGGTCAAAGGTCATTGAGACCCAAAGGTCATTGTCTCAATGACCGTTAACATTAACAGATTTTACAAAAATCTCATTCTTGTTTAACCAATGTTGTTGAAGAGATATTTAAACCCACAAAATAACAATTTGATATACCTTTCTCTTGCAGAGTAATCATTGGATTGGTACTGTTTTGTTAAACACATGTCGTCTCATAGAACGGCCATCAAAGAAAGATGGTTTCTGCTTCAAAATCTTCCATCCCTTAGATCAGTCAATATGGGCTACAAAGGTTGGTTTGAAAAAGTATTTATATAGTCTAAGACTTATATCAAGAATGTCATGTTGTTTAAAATTCATATTGGTGTCCAGGGACCTTAATCACAAACATTGTCTTAAAATTGACAGTATTTATAATCACTGCCATTTCTTTGCAAATAAATTTAACCATTTGGAATTTTATTTGATTATTTGCTGTTACCCGCTGAATATGTACATGTATACCCATTTATATCAAAATCGGTACATTTATAACAACATGAGAGTGAAGAGAATATTTGACAATATAAAGTCTAAGTTTTAGAATTATACTGTTTGTGAATAAAGTCCCTGATGTTAGTCAGACTGTCTGATGACATATTTTACCCATACTATTTCTCTGTGACAAATATTTTGATTTTAAAGAAACTTCACTAGACGCAGTTGAACTAAGTTTTGTTGTGCATATTACTCTAAACATAATATTTGTTGAAGGTTATACTGATATGTATATTGAACAAGGTGTATGGATGATACACACTGCTTCCCTTCCTGAAGAATAATTCCATTATTAAATCACTCAAGTCGGATTACTTTGAAGTGGTTAGACTCTGGTCCTTCACAAATTGTGTCACAGAGTAATTTACTGATTTAAAATTAAGTAATGGATTAAATGTGCATTGCTGCCAATCCCACTTACGCTGCTGTTTGAAAGGCAATCATTTTATTGTCTATTTGTGTGACCATTCCTTGAAGAAAATGGGAATTACTTCCTTTATATATGTCTATCACAAAAGAGAATGAGCAATTGGAGTTGTGATGAAACAACTTTACTTTAAAAAGAGGATGGGATTTGTTTGAAACTAGTTCATGTTTTTCTACACTGTAATGCCTTGGTGTCCCAGGTTATCATGTTTTTCTACACTGTAATGCCTTGGTGTCCCAGGTTATCATGTTTTTCTACATAGTAATGCCTTGGTGTCCCATGTGATCATGTTTTTCTACACAGTAATGCCTTGGTGTCCCATGTGATCATGTTTTTCTACATAGTAATGCCTTGGTGTCCCATGTGATCATGTTTTTCTACATAGTAATGCCTTGGTGTCCCATGTGATCATGTTTTTCTACATAGTAATGCCTTGGTGTCCCATGTGATCATGTTTTTCTACATAGTAATGCCTTGGTGTCCCAGGTTATCATGTTTTTCTACACAGTAATGCCTTGGTGTCCCATGTGATCATGTTTTTCTACATAGTAATGCCTTGGTGTCCCAGGTTATCATGTTTTTCTACACAGTAATGCCTTGGTGTCCCATGTGATCATGTTTTTCTACATAGTAATGCCTTGGTGTCCCATGTGATCATGTTTTTCTACACAGTAATGCCTTGGTGTCCCATGTGATCATGTTTTTCTACATAGTAATGCCTTGGTGTCCCATGTGATCATGTTTTTCTACACAGTAATGCCTTGGTGTCCCAGGTTATCATGTTTTTCTACACAGTAATGCCTTGGTGTCCCATGTGATCATGTTTTTCTACATAGTAATGCCTTGGTGTCCCATGTGATCATGTTTTTCTACACAGTAATGCCTTGGTGTCCCAGGTTATCATGTTTTTCTACATAGTAATGCCTTGGTGTCCCATGTGATCATGTTTTTCTACACAGTAATGCCTTGGTGTCCCAGGTTATCATGTTTTTCTACATAGTAATGCCTTGGTGTCCCATGTGATCATGTTTTTCTACATAGTAATGCCTTGGTGTCCCAGGTTATCATGTTTTTCTACATAGTAATGCCTTGGTGTCCCATGTGATCATGTTTTTCTACATAGTAATGCCTTGGTGTCCCATGTGATCATGTTTTTCTACATAGTAATGCCTTGGTGTCCCATGTGATCATGTTTTTCTACACAGTAATGCCTTGGTGTCCCAGGTTATCATGTTTTTCTACACAGTAATGCCTTGGTGTCCCATGTGATCATGTTTTTCTACACAGTAATGCCTTGGTGTCCCATGTGATCATGTTTTGGCCTTGGCAATATACTCCTGATTTAAATGAATTAGCTTGGGGAGGCATCACAAAATTTCTTAATGATTACCCCGAAGCTTCCCTTGGAGCACGAGGTCTCTTTCTCGATGCCCATTTATTAAATTGGGAGTTCATGGCTTAGTGTCAAAAAAACTGTTCCTGGCACCTAGGCATAACTGCTTAAAACAGAAAATTCTACTTCACTTAAAAAAAGGATGGCATTTGTCTGAAACAATACAATCAGTATTACTGTAATAAGTGAATAGCTAGAATGTTGAGTTATTTGATGTGCACCTGTTGGAGACAAATATCCAAAATGATCTCCCTTGATAAGGTTCAATGTATTTACTGTCCATTCAAATGATTGGATTATCTCCCTTCTGTACTCAACATGAATTATTGTCAGTCTTAAAAATATATATATTTTTCAGGGACCAAAAGGGGAGACAATTGGTGCTATTGTGCAGCCCCTTCCATATTCCTACCTGATATTCCGGGCCCCATCAGAGGCTGCAGGTACATCTTCATTCATTAAAGGGGTCAGACTTTGTAAAAGGGATTACTATAGGTGTTTTATAAAATGAAGCCTTCTCAAAGGTCGTTCATCTCAAAATGTGTCTGAAATTTCCAATGATAATGCTTGAATCTTGAGATTTTCCTTAGTTCTCAGTTTTGTAATTTTGACTTAATCTATTTTAAATGTTCCTGACAGTAAAACTGTTGCTACTTTGTATGTCCACCCCATCCTGTCATAATATATTGTTATTCGTTAAAATTTGATCTGGAGCATTACTCAGAAAGTGTAAAATGGATAACTATGATGAAAGTTCATTGGAGGAATGATCTCAATACGTAGCAGTGCATTGTTTCATTTATAGCGTAAAGATTATCAAAAAGTGTTGTCCTGAAATCTCCTTGTCTTTGAGTGGATATATGTTATTTACTAGAATAACATGTATATGTGCAATATATCTGTAGTGTACGGTACTTCAAATTTCCTCACTTTTAACCTAATATCATGTGTTTGGGAGTATGGCCCTAGCTTTCTCAGAAACCATCTTGTTTATGTATGACTGGCCTGACAAGTCTAGCCCATTATGAGAGTATAGCTGTGTAGTTTAGATAAATGATTGCTCAATTACTGAGTGATTTATTGCTATACTGTTGGTTGCTAGATAGTAATTAAGGTGCAGTGTAACTCCTATACTTTCTAAGGATAATATCTATTACATCTGCTTCGGAATCTGTATTATTGATACGGTTATAATTAGGGCATATTTTCGGGAAATTTTTAACAATACTGCTGTCTTGAAAAATAACAAGATGCCATTTTGGTGCTTTTGGTCCCTCACACAACGTCAGGGTGAGTGACCTGGGGGCCTTTCAGCCCTATTACAAAGTTTAAAAAATCCATTTAACCATATAAAAAACTAAGGCTTTATTGTGTCTGAAGATACATACAGGAGGACATTGAAAGTACCCGTGTCCTCATTGCACTAAAAGTAAAATAAGTCATTAGTTTTAAAAAGTCAGACAATTTCACAAGAGTTCATTGAAATGAGGCGATGGTCACAATATATTTTTGATGTTAATGAGTATGCAGTTTTGCGGTTTTCTGTCCTTGTTGGGGTCAGATAGTATGAATGATAATAAATTGTTTCATTTTAAAAGCTTTTCCATGTTCCTTATTAAATATGTACAATGTACGTGTATTTCTCCTTGTCAGGAAAATGTTGGATGGATGCGTTAGAATTATCGCTCCGGTGTACCAACTTACTCATGAAATCCATGAAGAAGGATAGTACAGGGAGTATGGAGGGTAATGAAGTGGTCGCTGAGAATGAAATGTCGGACTCATCGTTACCACCCACCATACCCGACGCGGACCATGACGGGGGCGACAGTATGGATGAGAGTGACTGTGAGAAACATTTTGCTAATCAAGGTAAATCTCAGTTCTTATGATATATAGTCATACCATAGCTATTGTTCTTTAAACTTTGCACTCGTGGACCATCAATTGTCAATAGCGTACTAGGAATTTCTTCTGTTAAAGAAACCTGCACAAAAGCATGTTATTTTGAAAGGGGATTTTTTAAACGTACTGTCTTCAATTTTGGGGAAACTTTTGTCATTACTGTGTTTTTGTCTGATTCATCATCGTGTCTGGTTAACTTAGTTAGTAGATCTTGTACCTATGAGTCTATGTGTTATAAGTGTGTTAGTTTAGTAAGTAGAACATGGAACTGCAAGTCTAGGAGGTAAAATTTGGTTAGCTCAGTTGATAGACTATTTGTCACTGCAATATTGACTACAACAACGCCAAATTCCTGTATAATCAAAATAGATTTTGTTCTTTATCTGTCCGTGTGTTTAATGTAAAATTGTAAAAGGCAATGTTTAATTAATGAGTCTGGTCAGTTTGTATGTTAATGAATGTCTGGGACAGTGCATTAATTAGTTTAATAAATATCGCAGCAGAAAAATCATATTGTGGTGGTAATTAACGACTGTATTTGTACAGAGTATTATATCTGTAATGTTGAAGGGGATTAAAAATGCATCATCAGCATCTTCTTGTTTAGTTCTTAATCTTGTGTGGCACTTTTGAAGTAATTTGTGAGATGAATTAGTAGGCAGTTATAAAACGGTGGCTGTTTTTCGGTTATGAAACAAACTTGTAGGTGTTTATGAATGGAGTTAATTGTGTATGTGTTGTTGTTATGATTTATGTAAATCAAATATATGTAATATTGCGTCAGTTATTTGACAGAATGGGATAGTAAATTCTGGTATGTATATTCGTTGCTCAGCAAGAAAACGGTGCCAATATGTCAATAGACGATAGCTTTTTGGGGGGACTCATATCACCCTAAGGAGATTTATGGCATATAGTTCTATTTATTACTACAACTTGTCATAATTCATAACATCATAACAATTTGTATTCCTGAAGAAGACTGATAAAAAGTCAAATGTTGGATAATTAATTTGAGTTGGTCTTGTATTCCACTATACTTGACTACAACGGGGAAATTCAAGTTATATTTATGTTGTGACTGTTGTTATTTGTTTACACTATTTCAAACGTTTTTGAAAGGCATGTATATATACATGTCTTATATTTCTTTACAAATAAATTTATTCTGAGAAGAATTAGATGCCACGTTTAATTCTAAATGCCGCTGGTCTTATCAGAAATGTTTTCATTTGTGTCTTGACTCGAGAATATAGGTGAACCAATAAACTATTGTCATAGAGGAATGGGTTCAAAAAAGACATCAAAAAGGGTTAAATATGTGCCCTTTATTTACTATGGGATCAAACTAATTAAGTGATCTGAGGTTCCTGGTATTGGGCGATCCATGTAAATGGTATTCTTAGAATTATTTGACTAAGTTTTCGTAGAAAATTCAGAAGAAATGTGTTTCCTGGGTTATTAAAGCACTGAGCATAAAGACTTCATTCTTGATGTAAATTAGCAAAAAATATTCCTGATTAACTTCTTGATATAAATCAACAAAAAACGCCTGATTAACGAGAACGAAGAGATTTGTGTAAGAATTAATGAGGTTCTATTATCAAGAAAGGGCAAAATAATTAAATGAATAGCTGAAGTTTATTTAGGCAGATGTTTTATGCATTTCATGTGAAAGGACAAATATGTGAATATTGTTGTTTAAGATTCTTAAAGTACAATTCTGCTAATAAGACCAGACAAAAAGATGGGATAAAAGTGCATCAGTTTTAATAGAAAGCAATTTTTCTCTTATTTTAACATTATGGTTCTTTGATATTTTTTAAAAAAAATAAAAGTGATCTTAATACCAGAACTGTGCTGTACTGTAATATCGTTAAGGTATGCGTAAATAAGTTTCAGTCTATTTCATTGTTGAACTTAATTTGACAAGTACAAAAAGGTCAGCATGAAACACATGATCGAGACATATCAGGTTGATATATTATATTATATCACATGATTTTCCTTGTATCCGGGTTAGTATAAGGAGAACGTTTATTCATATACATTACACATGTAGTATAACATTAAATCACATCACTTTATCTCCTAAATGGCGTCATTATATTCCAAAAATGATGTTATTATTGGCAGCGTTTATATGACTGAGCATGTTGAATTTTTCGTGTTATTAAATTCAGTAATTTGTACAAAATGATATATTTGTATAGGCCTTGATGAGGATTACAAGACGGACCCAGAAGAAGGTGGTTCTGATACGGCTCAATCTGATGATGAGGATGATAAAGTATTTGATGAAGTAAATAAAGCCTCATCTAAACCTACTGAAACACCGTATGTCATGGTGTCTGTGGAAGAGCTCGGACAGGTCGGTCTCTTCTTATTTCCTTAACTGAATCTTGTCTGATTTTGGACAATTCTTCATGTTTTGACAACCCTTTTGTTGAGTATATGGTAGAATTTTCATTAAACCTCTGTATATATATTAACCTTGTCTTAAATGAAGAATTGCAACACTGCAGCATTACACTATGTCAATGACTTATGCCCAACATTTGACACTGATCCATCACTTGAGCGAGTATCTTCATACTGAACAATCTTCGTCTAACTACTAGGACATATAAGTATACAGTTCCACTTTCAAGGTCATTAGATGCATTTAAATGTGATTTTAAATGGATTTAGATGCATAAACAAAGACGTATTAATTCTAGTGGTTATAGATATGGGACAGAAAATTACAAAATGAACCAAATATACCTTTGTACAAGGTAGGTGAACTTGAAAACCATAAATACAAAATGTACATCATTGAAAATAGGAGTAACTCCACTTTAATAGGAGTACTTTGCAGGTATGCTTTTTACTTGGCAAATGTGCATTTTTAGCTCACCTGTCACAAAGTGACAGAGTGAGCTTTTGTGATCACTCTTCGTCCGTCGTCCGTCCGTCCGTCCGTCAACAATTGGGTTGTGTCCTCTCTAGCGGTCACAATTTTGACCTAATCTTTATGAAACTTGGTCACAATGATCATCTTAACAAAATCTAGGTCAAGTTCGATATTGGGTCATCTGGGGTCAAAAACTAGGTCACTAGGTCAAATCAAAGGAAAACCTTGTGAACACATTAGAGGTCACAATTTGAGCCTAATCTTTATGAAACTTGATCACAATGATCATCTCTGTAAAATCTAGGTCAAGTTCGATATTGGGTCATCTGGGGTCAAAAACTAGGTCACTAGGTCAAATCAAAGGAAAACCTTGTGAACACATTAGAGGTCACAATTTGAGCCTAATCTTTACGAAACTTGATCACAATGATCATCTCCATAAAATCTAGGTCAAGTTCGATATTGGGTCATCTGGGGTCAAAAACTAGGTCACTAGGTAAAATCAAAGGAAAACCTTGTGAACACATTAGAGGTCACAATTTGAGCCTAATCTTTATGAAACTTGATCACAATGATCATCTCTGTAAAATCTAGGTCAAGTTCGATATTGGGTCATCTGGGGTCAAAAACTAGGTCACTAGGCCAAATCATTGAAAAACCTTGTGAACACATTAGAGGTCACAATTTGAGCCTAATCTTTATGAAATTTGATCATAATGATCATCTCCATAAAATCTAGGTCAAGTTCGATATTGGGTCATCTGGGGTCAAAAACTAGGTCACAAGCCTTTGAAGGCCAAATCATTGAAAAAGCTTGTGAACACACTAGAGGTCACAATTTGAGCCTAATCTTTATGAAACTTGATCACACTGATCATCACTAAAATTTTTTGGTCAAGTTCGATATTGGGTCATCCGGAGTCAAAAACTAGGTCACGAGGCCAAATCATTGAAAAAGCTTGTGAACACACTAGAGGTCACAATTTTGACCTTATCTTTATGAAACTTGATTACAATGATCATAATTATAAAATTTAGGTCAAGTTCGATATTGGGTCATCTGGGGTCAAAAACTAGGTCACGAGGCCAAATCATTGAAAAATCTTGTGAACACACTAGAGGTCACAATTTTGACTCTATCTTTATGAAACTTGGTCACAATGTTTATCTCTATAAAATCTAGGTCAAGTTAGATACTGTGTCATTTGGGCCAAAATCTAGGTCACTAGGCCAAACAGGTGAGCGACCCAGGGCCCTTTGGACCCTCTTGTTTTCTGAAAGTTTTGTTTTCATGGACACTAGTACATGATTGTAGTAAAAAATATACACATGCTCAGTGTAAAATGTTTGTGTTTTATATTACAGCAAGGTGATGCCTGTCAGACAGAGGAAGTGGATGATGACAATAAAAGTATTATCTGGGCACTGATGAAACAGGTAGATTGTCTCGTAGAATATTGTTAATAGGGGGTAATTTCATGTGTGGTTTCACTCTTAGCAATACATAAGAATCAATTTTCCATCCGTTTGTTGAAGAAACGTTACGATGCAGCCTACAAACACGGTGACATAGTTGTTACTATTATTATTATTATTATTGAACAACCATTGTCTCTCAGACAAAACTGTTCTGTGTGGGAGTAGAAATCACCTACGGTGACAGCTATATTTCTCTGTTTAAATCCAATCGTTGTGAAACATGTATGTGTCTGTTTTGCAAAAATCTGAGTTTATGACAATTTTTCCATTGGTATCTAGTCTAGTTGTCTGGCGGATATTTCAGTTTGTTTATATTTCTCTATATTTGGTCTGATAGATTTATATTCAATCTGTCAAGTTGACAGTACTTGTTAATGGACATGTCTGTATGTGAGACTTTCTGTGATGTTGTTCATGATGATACAAGAACATTTGCAATTTACATAAATGCATAATATGCACATGATGTTTTTGCATACTTGTATTATTTACGTTCATCACATAAAAACTGGAAATGCTGTAGTTGTTGAATGGGGGCTTAAACCCCTTTCACAATTGTCATAGTGATTTCTTCATCGCACGTCTTAGGTTCTAAATGTACCGACTTACGTCTGGAATAGGTAATTTTGTGGAGCGGTCACAATTGTCGAACGACGGGTCTATGGTGTCAATTTTGGGACAGCCCTAAGATACATAATTGTGTTACGCACATTGTACGACTGACATGCATCTGCGTACGACCTACATGCGGCGTCAGTCGCACGATGTAAAACAATTATCCAGGTTTGGTTAAATAAGTTTCAGTAGCTAGATATGATCAATCAAAAAAGTAAGTACTGTACTGTAACATAAGATACAAACAAGTTAATAAATGACCACTATTATATTACAGGTCAACCAGGTATGGACCTATCAAAGGTTGTACTACCTACATTTATACTGGAACCACGATCATTTCTACATGTTAATAAATGACCACTATTATATTACAGGTCAACCAGGTATGGACCTATCAAAGGTTGTACTACCTACATTTATACTGGAACCACGATCATTTCTACATGTTGATAAATGACCACTATTATATTACAGGTCAACCAGGTATGGACCTATCAAAGGTTGTACTACCTACATTTATACTGGAACCACGATCATTTCTACATGTTGATAAATGACCACTATTATATTACAGGTACGACCAGGTATGGACCTATCAAAGGTTGTACTTCCTACATTTATACTGGAACCACGATCATTTCTACATGTTGATAAATGACCACTATTATATTACAGGTCAACCAGGTATGGACCTATCAAAGGTTGTACTACCTACATTTATACTGGAACCACGATCATTTCTACATGTTGATAAATGACCACTATTATATTACAGGTCAACCAGGTATGGACCTATCAAAGGTTGTACTACCTACATTTATACTGGAACCACGATCATTTCTACATGTTGATAAATGACCACTATTATATTACAGGTCAACCAGGTATGGACCTATCAAAGGTTGTACTACCTACATTTATACTGGAACCACGATCATTTCTACATGTTGATAAATGACCACTATTATATTACAGGTACGACCAGGTATGGACCTATCAAAGGTTGTACTACCTACATTTATACTGGAACCACGATCATTTCTACATGTTGATAAATGACCACTATTATATTACAGGTCAACCAGGTATGGACCTATCAAAGGTTGTACTACCTACATTTATACTGGAACCACGATCATTTCTACATGTTGATAAATGACCACTATTATATTACAGGTCAACCAGGTATGGACCTATCAAAGGTTGTACTACCTACATTTATACTGGAACCACGATCATTTCTACATGTTGATAAATGACCACTATTATATTACAGGTCAACCTGGTATGGACCTATCAAAGGTTGTACTACCTACATTTATACTGGAACCACGATCATTTCTACATGTTGATAAATGACCACTATTATATTACAGGTCAACCAGGTATGGACCTATCAAAGGTTGTACTACCTACATTTATACTGGAACCACGATCATTTCTACATGTTGATAAATGACCACTATTATATTACAGGTCAACCAGGTATGGACCTATCAAAGGTTGTACTACCTACATTTATACTGGAACCACGATCATTTCTACATGTTGATAAATGACCACTATTATATTACAGGTCAACCAGGTATGGACCTATCAAAGGTTGTACTACCTACATTTATACTGGAACCACGATCATTTCTACATGTTGATAAATGACCACTATTATATTACAGGTCAACCAGGTATGGACCTATCAAAGGTTGTACTACCTACATTTATACTGGAACCACGATCATTTCTACATGTTGATAAATGACCACTATTATATTACAGGTCAACCAGGTATGGACCTATCAAAGGTTGTACTACCTACATTTATACTGGAACCACGATCATTTCTACATGTTGATAAATGACCACTATTATATTACAGGTACGACCAGGTATGGACCTATCAAAGGTTGTACTACCTACATTTATACTGGAACCACGATCATTTCTACATGTTGATAAATGACCACTATTATATTACAGGTACGACCAGGTATGGACCTATCAAAGGTTGTACTACCTACATTTATACTGGAACCACGATCATTTCTACATGTTGATAAATGACCACTATTATGTTACAGGTACGACCAGGTATGGACCTGTCAAAGGTTGTACTTCCTACTTTTATACTGGAACCACGATCATTTCTACATGTTGATAAATGACCACTATTATGTTACAGGTACGACCAGGTATGGACCTGTCAAAGGTTGTACTTCCTACTTTTATACTGGAACCATGATCATTTCTACATGTTGATAAATGACCACTATTATATTACAGGTACGACCAGGTATGGACCTGTCAAAGGTTGTACTTCCTACATTTATACTGGAGCCACGATCATTTCTAGATAAACTAACAGATTACTACTATCATTGTGATATCCTCTCAGAGTAAGTTCATTTTGTTTACTGTAACATCATTAAATGTCGTGGGGATGAAATTTTTTTATTTCGTGGTTCACTTTTATCATGAAATCAAATCCCACCTAACAATAATTTTGACCCTGGTATTTATTACCTGAAATGCAAAATCCATGCATTAACATTCCTTCGAAATGGTCTTTTTCAACCAAAACCACGAAATTTCATACCATCGAAATTAAATGATTTTACAGTATTGGTTTCTTGGTTTTTATCCTGGCTAGCACCTTTTCTAAGAACTGTAAGTTTCAATCATCTTTTCTGTGAATTAATTATCACTCGGCACTATCTTGCACTTAAGTAGGCAACTGACGACACCTCTATATTACATGTGTGGAGTACAAGATTGAAGCTATTGTCAATGCAGGACATGAAAAACCTGACCAACTATTTGAACTGGTTCGCTTAGTTGACATTTTGACTAGTCTCTTTCTGTAACCTCAGTATGGAAAAAAGTAGCGAGAACAAGTTTTCAATGTGATGATCATTTTATTGAGAGCTTACTGTACATGCAGAATTTTCTATTTTGCGGCTATTGAATTCTTGTGAACTTGCTATCATGCTGTAAAACTATGCACCCACCTTCTTGGTAACAGCAAAGCTGTCTGTTGCACTATAACACAAGAAACATGTACTAAATTATATCACCTTTGACATTCAAGATGAATTTGTTCTTCAAAGTTGAACACTTTCCTTGACACACCAATGCTGTTAACTTTGTTACTGTAAAAGCATTATTTTTTGTTAAAATTTGCAAAATTCTTGTTCTGAAGATGTTTGTGCTGTAAGCTATAGCAGTATAGCAGTGAAGTTCCAAGTTGTTCGACGATATAAGGGTGATTGGTGACTTTGATGCCGTAAAATCTTTTATTTTCATACAGATGAATTACAAAATTGTTATTCTGAAGTAATTGCAATGGGTACATGCAGTATTATAGTAAAGTTCCAAGTTGTTTGACTGTCTAAGGGTGATTGTTTTGTGACATTATGTCTACTAGATTCTGTCCGTATGTAAAAGTAATGTTTGAACGTTATATTACAGAGCTGTATTACAGGAAGACCCGTATTCACGTATGAAGTCTGTAGTGAAGTGGTATTTGTCTGGCTTTTACAAGAAACCCAAGGTAATTCACTCACAGCTAGCTTGCATGTCTGATCACAGTTAATCAAATTTAAACTATAAGTTTCTCAGAATTCCAGACTTTATTGCCAGGAAGTAGGGAAATGATTCACATGAAATTCTGTACACTAACATGAAGTGTGTGTGGGATATAATGTTCTGGCGTTGTTGTCTACTCCGGGACTATTAACTCAAGTTGCCTTGTTGTTTTGGGGTAAATTCATCGAAATTGTTGATGATCTCTTATTTGTCGTCATTTCTACCATCCCCAGGCTGAGTTTCTTGAAATCCACCAACCCCCCCTCCAAAATATATTTTAGTTTAAGACCTTAGAAAGGGACCATATTAATTTTATTGCTTTGCACATATCAGTTTTTATGCCCCCGTATCGATAGATCGGGAGGCATATAGTAATTCACCTGTCCGTCCGTCCGTCCGTCCTTCCGTCCGTTCGTCCGTCCGGCCAGGTTAACCCAAATTGACCGTTTCGTCTAGCATTAAAATGGCTTGCTACAAAGTTTTCAAACTTGCATGGATGTTGTATATGACCACTCTCCACGCGCCTGTATCACCTGACTCCATTTTGACCTTCACCTTGACCTAATTTTGGACTTAGACTTATTGAAAGGTAAAATTCTTGGTTAACCCAAATTGACCGTTTCTTCTAGCATTAAAATGGCTTGTTACAAAGCTTTCATACTTGCATGGATGTTGTATATGACCACTCTCCACACGTTTGTATCACCCGACTCCATTTTGACCTTCACCTTGACCTAATTTTGGACTTAGACTTATCTCCCCTTTAGTATTTTTACAATAAAATTTTGTCTGGAGCGTATCTTCAAAAGTATTTAACGTATTGACTTGAAACTTTAAATATAAATAGATGGCAACTTGGAGAAGTGCATTGACAAAGAACCATAACTCTGTCTGTCTTAAATTTTGAATTATCTCCCCTTTAGTGTTTTTTTATAGTCAAATTTTGCTCTGAGTATATCTTCAAAACTATTAAACATATTGACTTGAAACTTGGAATATAAATAGATGGCAACTTGGAGAAGTGCAATGACCAAGAACCATAACTCTGTCTGTCTTAAATTTTGAATTATCTCCCCTTAAGTATTTTCAGAATCAAATTTTGACAGGAGCGTATCTTCAAAACTATTTAACGTATTGACTTGAAACTTGAAATATAAATAGATGGCAACTTGGAAAAGTGCATTGACAAAGAACCATAACTCTGTCTGTCTTAAATTTTGAATTATCTCCCCTTTAGTGTTTTTTTATAGTCAAATTTTGCTCTGAGTATATCTTCAAAACTATTAAACATATTGACTTGAAACTTGGAATATAAATAGATGGCAACTTGGAGAAGTGCAATGACCAAGAACCATAACTCTGTCTGTCTTAAATTTTGAATTATCTCCCCTTAAGTATTTTCAGAATCAAATTTTGACAGGAGCGTATCTTCAAAACTATTTAACGTATTGACTTTAAACTTGAAATATAAATAGATGGCAACTTGGAGAAGTGCATTGACAAAGAACCATAACTCTGTCTGTCTTAAATTTTGAATTATCTCCCCTTTAGTGTTTTTTTATAGTCAAATTTTGCTCTGAGTATATCTTCAAAACTATTAAACATATTGACTTGAAACTTGGAATATAAATAGATGGCAACTTGGAGAAGTGCAATGACCAAGAACCATAACTCTGTCTGTCTTAAATTTTGAAATATCTCCCCTTTAGTATTTTCAGAATCAAATTTTGACAGGAGTGTATCTTCAAAAGTGTTTAAGATATTGACTTGAAGCTTGGTATATGAATAGATGGCAACTTGGAGAAGTGCAGTGACAAAGAACCATAACATCTGTATCACCAGATCACACATAAAGTCGATCAAGGCACTGCTTTCAAATGTGGCATTATTCGTTTACCATCATAAGCCCCTTATAGTTCAAAGTCATGTAACACTATCAAACATTTTAACTGAATAATGGCCCCTGATTGACTTAGCTTTTTATGGACATGGCTTCCACGGGGGCATAAGCGTTTATTGAACGCAGTCTTGTTCTGTTGGCCTTAGATTCTTACTGGTGGTATACGGGTTGGTCAGCAACACTAGTAGATAAGTCTTTTAGATTTGATCTGTCAATGTGACATTGAAAATGAACAAATATTTTGTTGCCTTATTTGGACATACATGTTTTACAATCATCTCTTGTCAACGTTTCAAATGTGAAAAATACCTTACTATTGTAAATACTGACAAGCATCGTGTCTCTCTAACTAAACTATGCTGTTCTTCCCACAAATTAGTCATTGAGAAAGGACGAATTCGTAACATTGAACGCCAAAAAAGGAAGTGTGTACTTTGTTCTATGAATGTTGTGGAAGACGAATACCATTTTGTCTTGGTTTATCCTTATTATCGTCATTTAAGGAGTACTATTTTACCAAATTAGTATTGCCATTGGCCTATTATCCAAACATTTATTAGATTAATGTCTCGATCTAAAAAAATGATACTATGCAAATTAGCAAAATATGTACACCTAACATTTCAAAGGCATAACTCTCATTTAGATAACCAGTAATTTTTGTAATCATTAATTGGTATATAAAAATGTATCGTTATATTCTTTGTACATATTGGGACTAGTGTTATGTTATTGTGTTCTAATTGTTTATTGTGTTTTGTACATGCTCTTCTTTTTTTGATTGCCTGCCGCCTATTGTTTGTTTAAGTCAACTAACATAAATAATGTTCTTAAGCTAATAAACTGAAACTTGTTCATATTTTGAATTTGTATTTGTATGTTGTAGGGCCTTAAGAAACCTTACAATCCAATAATAGGTGAGGTATATAGATGTTACTGGCAGCATCCAAATACAAACAGTCGCACATTTTATATCGCCGAGCAACTTTCCCATCATCCTCCAGTCACCGGATTCTACGTAACAAATAGAAAAGATGGCTTCAACATTTGTGGCAGTATTCTTGCAAAGTCAAAGTTCTATGGTATTTATTTTCGTCTTACGATTGTGAATTCTTGCTATGAGGTTTTTATCAATCATTAAGTGATTTTCCTTCCTATAAACCTCTGACTGTCTAGAACTATTAGTGTCTAGCTTGGTTCAATCAATATCTACTACAATATTGCATTATTATATTAATGTTTTATTTATTCATGAAATCTACTAAATCGGTAGTTATAGATAGATTTGATCTTTTACGAAATGATTATATTGTGGTATAGTGTATGTGTTACATATATAAATGTGTTATTGCTCTGTATTTAAGTGTTGATAGAAGTCACATAGCTATTTAAATGATTACTGTGTACGGATCTGTCTGATGCCTCCTGGCTTTCAAACATAGAAGTTGGGAAGTAAATGTATTAATAAAGTATAGACATCTCAAATGCTAATCATTACATAATAAGCAGACCGGGTGTTTGCACCATCAGAGAACTTCAATACAATACAATACAATCTTTATTTTAAGTCGGATTTACATTCACAACAAATAACATTAGCTATGTATAGCTATTGTCCGACATACAAATGGTTGTTTAATCCTAAAATAAATCAGCTGACAGTATAATAAATTAGTACTTTATTGCATTTTCAGGAAATTCTCTGTCTGCCTTGTTGGAAGGAACTGCTAAGTTAGCATTCCTGAAACGTGGAGAAGACTACTATATCACCATGCCTTATGCTCATTGTAAAGGTATAGTTGTCTATATCATGTTTAGTGCCTTTTACCTATAATGTTTCAATCATCTACAGGGTAAATGAGCTGACATATACCACGGTCACAAATCACCTGGACTATCTCCGTGTTTGATGTGTAAATGATAACTAGCGTATCATTGGGAAGTCAGCTAATGAGTAGCGATGCATCTTCTATTTATCTGCCTGGTCAGTCAAACCCGCAAGGGACTTAGACTGTGACACGCATTATCTTTTAAATGAGGCTTAAATTATTCTGGTCTGCAGCCGATGTCGGTCTGGCCTCCCGCCCATTTATGAAAAATTGTAACCATTTAATGGAGTATACTGATGAGGTCCATCAGGCCCACACATAGAGTAAAGGGATATCCCTTGAAAACTCTGTATTGAGTATGAACTGTATTCAGAATCAGTTTTGCAGTTTGATTGTAATATTCATACATATATAGACCGTATGGAAGTGGTTTTACCATACAGTTTTATGATTTACAGGTATATTGATAGGAACATTAACAATGGAGATGGGTGGTAAAGTCAGTATCAGCTGTCCTAAAACTGGATATAAATGTGATCTCGAATTTAAACTTAAGGTACGCTCAATTTATATGTGGAAATACTTTATTCTCTTCTTCTTCTTCTTCTTCTTCTTCTTCTTCTTCTTCTTCTTCTTCTACTTCTCCTTCTTCTTCTTCTTCATCGTTTATGTCTTTTTCTTCTAAGTTAGTTATGACCCTTCTTGGGTGCATACATTTTTGTGTCAAAACTCTTTTAGTTTGAATTAAGACAGTTAGATTGGTAGTAATGTCCCTTGTTTTAAAATATGTTTTTAGTGGAAATACTTTTCATTGTTTATGTGTTTCATCTAACTTGTTGCATTCCATCTTATATTTGCAGCCATTCCTTGGTATAGGGGAAGCTTCCAATAAAATTGTAGGTAAAATCAAGATGGGTGCTGATACATTAGCTAATATAGAAGGACATTGGGACCAGGAAATCTATATCAAGGATAAAGCTTCAGGGGTTAGTATTGGATTACCATTTAGAATTAGATTGATGAAACATGTTCTACATAAAAATGCACGTAATATTTATAATTTTTAACCAGATTTTTCAACAACAAAAAAAGGTTATTAAATTGGCGAATTGTGTTGATGGGGGGGGGGGGGCGATCAATTTTCCAGTAGAGTTAAGGTCACCGTTACTAAAATAGAAAAACCATCACTCCAAAATTACCCTTGGCTGCCGAAAGTCTGGTTTAGTTTTGTTTATTAAAGCACACACAATGAAGCAATGCCAATATCTGATAAACAAAATAAAATGATCAGTACGTCATGTTGTACTTGCTTACTCAAGGGAGAGCACTGCATTGGACATTTGACAGTATAAAATTATGAGTTCTTTCCCTTAAATATATTTTTGCAAAGTAAAAAATGGTGTTACATATTTTCAGGAGTCATCATTATTTTTCTCACCTACACCTGAAGTTAAGTCTGGTAGATTGAAGAAGTTTACAGTTCCTCTAGAACTACAGGGAGATATGGAATCTGAAAGGTATTGTATTACCTGTCTAACTGAGTAAAACTGTCATCTGGCATCATTCAACAAAAAGAGCTGAACCATAAAAGACAGATAATAAAACTTTGCACAAATTGCTAGCTCTGCATGAAAGTGGCCCCTGTAAAAATGAAACGATTATGAGATAGGATTACTTTTCATTGATTGTTTATTTTGAAAATTATTGTTGACGGTCCTGGAGCATATAACTAGATCTAGCACCATGACAATTGAGTATATCTGATATTATAGATTATGGAAGAATGTTAGCGATGCTATAGTATCTCAGGACATGCATGCAGCCACACAAGAGAAGTTTATCCTAGAAGAACGTCAGAGACAAGAAGCTAAAGAACGTAAAGCTCAGATGTTAGACTGGTTCCCTAAACTGTTTGAGAGAGATCCAATCACTGGAGACTGGATATACAAACATATTGAGTATGTTATAACTTTCTTTGTATTGTGTTTATTTCTAACTAGCTGTTTTATTTAATGCCTTAAGAATTAACGATGGCAACAGTTACCTGAGTACAAGTACTGGAGTACTTGTTCAAAGGTCTGATTAGAACAACTGTGGATTTTGGATCATTAATTGCCTATACTGTAAAATCATTTAATTTCGTTGGGACAAAATTTTGTGGTTTTGGTAAAAAAGACAATTTCGTTGGGACTTGAATTCGTGGATTTGCATTTCAGGAAATAAATTAAGGGTCAAAACCAATGTTCGTTGGGATTAAAGTTCGTGGTTGAGGTTAACCACGAAATCCACGAAATTATCCCCCACGAAAATTAATGATTTTACAGTATTCTGTATTCACTGCTCATACAATAAAAGTATTCAAATTTCAACGCACTGAAGAAGCTCACTTTACATCCTCAATAAGTAGAAGGCTATAGAGTAAATGGTGGTGTTGAAATTGCTATATTTTGACAAATTATATTTGCTGTATTTGTTGCTGGTTTTCGGTCAATTATGACAGTCATCAGTTGGTGGTCATTGAGTTTCTACCCTGTCTAATTGACATTATGCCAGTTGTCAATCAATACCTTTTAAATCAATTTTAACGGTAAATTATAATCATATGGTCAATGGATTTACTTGAAAACCTTCACCAAGCAACCTTCCACAAACTTTCAGGTGGAGTGATCTCTGCTCTGACGTAATGTCAATTAGCGAATGACCTGGGATTCCAAGAAAAACTAATTATAAGAATGATACTGATTTGATAACCTTTATATATTACAGTATGAGACCATGGGACATCACAAACGATAAACTTCAGTATGAATCAGATTTTATCATTGCTACGTGGACCAAACATCGAACACCAGTCGTACGGACATTAAGTATAACAAGTCTGGAACAGAAACCAGATAAAACTAGTGTAACTGTACCGGTTACCCGACATTCTACGAGACAAATTCAACGACCTTCAGTGAAAAGATTAAAGGTCGTAGGTGAAGAAAGTGGTAGTTCTGCGGCCGAGTTAGATCAAAAACATGATAGTGACTCATCCGAACCAGGACTTCGTAAGTAGAAATATTTCAACCGTCAGGTTTAATCACTCATAGCAGATGGAGACAATATACAGAATGTGTTCCTTGTACGGTGTAATGCATGGATACTTAAAATGCCTTTCTGTAGTATTTCTTAATGTGTATGGGAGCATTTCATGGACCTACAATCCCAGTCTACCATCTATAACTTCATTACTATAGAAAATGAAATTGTTAACAACTGCAAAATGATTTCTCTGTATGTAGTAGCATTTTGTTTTACATTACATGACTTGGGATGTTGGCTACGAAAATCTCATGTTGAAATGTTTTAACAGCTCCTGCAAACTAGCAAATATCCAAAAGCTATCGTGTAGATCCCTGTACACAAATACACAGTTACTGTAGTGTAATATATATAAGAAAGAAAATCCTAAAGTGGATGACCTATGCCTTATGGTAATGGTGAAATTACTATATTAGATCCTGTTATATATTTAGGAAAATAAATATGTTTAAAAAAAACCTACATGTCCAAAAATACGTAATTTTACGTTCTTACATCCACTGATTATATAAACTCTGATATCAGAATCCCTGATTGATGTATTTCAGGTAAACGGGTTAGTAGATCTGCTTCCAACACACGTACTTCCAAAGTTGGTGAGGACACATTATTAAAGTTGTTAGATCCAGTATGTGTGGCTCAACAAGAAACAAAAAACATGGTGCAATCATTACAGCGTCAAGTGATATCCTTACAACAACATCTTGATAATCAGGCAGCCAGAGGATTCAATCAACAAACACAAATGTGGCTAGGATTAGGTGTCATGTTACTGTTACAGACAATATTACAGTGGTTGCTTCGATAGTCTCTATATATACCTAATCTTTCATCCAGAATCCTAGATTATGTGGAGATTAGGGGTGTAACCGTACGCTCACCTCACGATATGATACGTACCGTCAATTTTTCTGATGGTTCGGTATATTTCGGTATGATTCAATATTCTCTAACAGCAGCTTAAATACTAAAAATTTTAAGTGCCAATGAATTTTTTGATTCTATAACAGCAATTATAATGTTGCTATCAACTATTTTAAATGAATTTCAACAATATGAGGCATATATTAATACAATTAAAAGGAGTGAAGCATGGTAATTTTACATAATCAGAGGACTATCAGACACTTTTTATCTCTGAATATTATTTTGCTCATGAAAAAGCTTATACCGAACCGTACCGAAACTCTTGTACCGTGAACCGTGTGGAACTGAAGTCTGCTGTCTTTTGTGTACCGCAGTATACCGTTACAGCCCTAGTGGAGATAAATCGTAATGCAGTTAAAAGATCATGTATAACAAACATCGGGATCAAGTTTGTAAGTTTGTTATATGGCAAGCTTTACATACAGTATGGATTTACAAAATGTGCTGTTATAAGCTCTCAACACAGGTTTAATGAAACTTCAGGTTAAGAAGGTATTTTGGTTTTCACTGGTAAGGTACTTGGCTGTCCTGGAAATTGCTTCATGATAAGGGAAAAAATGTGTTATTCAAGTTCAGTATAAGGAAATGGGTGTAAAAGTTGTAACTTTAGCTTGGGATTGGAATAAAATTTGCTTTGAGTTGAATTCCACTCATCCTGAGTTTGTAATACATGAGTTTTACTGTAATGTAAGAGAGTCTCAGCATAGATTGTTGTGTGATATCCCAGGGAATATTATAATACATTTACATGTGTATATACACATTGTATGGTGAATGTTGACACTAAACATGTATATACAATCAGTATGGTGAATGCCGACACTATACATGTACTTATATATCCTTGTCACTTAGTTCTTGGTATCAGACAGCCTTGTCACGTTGATTAAATGCACCATTCTACCATTCTACCATGTAGAATGTATACCAATGTGTTCAAGTATTGTAGTGGTTCGGTTATTGTCACTGTTTACGTCTTATTGATAAGTATGTTCTGTTACATCTTGTTGATTAGCGTATGTTCTGTTACATATCGTTGATTAGCGTATGTTCTGTTACATCTCGTTGATTAGCGTATGTTCTGTTACATCTCGTTGATTAGCGTATGTTCTGTTACATCTCGTTGATTAGCGTATGTTCTGTTACATCTCGTTGATTGTGTATGTTCTGTTATGTCTCGTTAATTAGCGTATGTTCTGTTATGTCTCGTTGATTAGCATATGTTCTGTGACGGCTCGTTAATAAGTGTATGTTCTGTTATGTCTAGTTGATTAGTGTATGTTCGCGTTATGTCTCGTTGATTAGCGTATGTTAGTTAGTTGTGTATGGTATATGTCTATGCAATAATAAACTATTATAAAGTACCGACACTCACTACTCATTCCCAGACTATCATATAAAACTAATTTAAGGTCTTGTTCTTTCCCCCGTTCAAGGTAGATAGAATGTTTGTAACATTTTTGTAACGTTACGTATCACGGTACCAGTTACAAAAAGTTTTCAAACATTCCATCATGTGGTTGGCTTGTCTCATACTTGAATACTGAAGGGTATGAATGTTGGTTCTAGTTCATCGTTCAGTAATTATGTTTCTCGACAACTAATATCTAAGTATTTAATTCTTCCTTTAGTAGTATGTACATGTACTTAAACTAGTGCAATAATTCCACTTTACATGTTTTTGTTTAAATGATTTTGTTTTTTGCAAGTTGTCTCAAGGGTTAAGCTAATATCTAACTCATCTTATTTGTGGGAACCAATTAGTTTTCCTGAAACCTCTGTTAGACTTTGGTTACCCCCACCTCCCACAATTCTAAGGAAACTTTTCATGAGACTTAACTAAGTGTGTTTGTTTAAAGTACAATCCTGGAATCCTTTGCCGAAGCAAAGTGCTACTGAGGGCCTTCATTCATTTACCTCTTGTTCAATTAAATACAGAAGGCATGTATTACCTCCCGTGGAAAGTGCTATGTAGCGCTTTGTTTAGGCAACAGGCTCCAGTTGATCCAACTTATAAAAATGACTTGAGTTGAGCATCTAAGGGCTCTCTCATCACATTAGATCTTGATTTGTGTACTCAGAAACTTTGTTAATGTTATGTTTTATTTTGTGCATTTACTGATGTTTGTGTTCATTTTATGATCTCCTGGGTTCTTTTGTTTTCTACATGTTTCAGTATAATTAGTTAAGGATTACTGGGACAATAGCATGCTGTATACTGCTACTGTAAATTGGTAAATTGTTGCAAAATAGATTAACAATGTTTTAATTTTGGCCAATAGTTATGAATTAGGTTTATCCCTTTGGCATTTAAAAAAATCCTCAGTATTTTAATGAGAAAGATCAACAAGTAAAAATCGATCAAAATCTAATAATAATTCCCACAATGTTCATGCAACATTTTGCTAGCTTAGAATGAGAAGGTCATATGTACAAAATCGATATTTTGAGAAAACAAGAAATAACTGTCAGAAAATTACTCTTTATATATCAAAAAACCATGGTTTCAACATCAGATTGGTCAATATGAGACAAGTTTAGATTTTCATGAAATAGGTTCAAAAGCAGCGTCTTGCTATGCAGACTTTGAATATAAACGAATCTTGTAAGGTCGTCAGTTGAATAATGCCCTAATTTATAGTAGTTAGTAAACGGTGTGTTACTGTCTTTGTTCATGATTTGTTATGCAATATTTTGAACAAAATATCATTTTGGTGTATTAAAGTGTCCATTGGTGTTTATTTGGATACGGTTTATTAGTTTAGTTGCTTGAGTTTAGTTAAGTATTACATTATTTATTTAATAAGCAATTCTTGGAAAGCGTCAGAAAGTATGCTTTGAATATAAATCATGTGATATATAGCTGCATAATACTGTATACCAATTTTTGCTTCGACAATACTTACTTTCATGTTTTGCTGATCGTCAGCATGTTCAGGACTACAAATGTTCATGCTTTTAAGTGTCCTGGGGCCTTATTCACCAACGTTGTAAGTCTTAAACATAGGCTTAGACTTTACATTGTCAAATATTCTATTCGCTCCCATGTTGTTATAACTGAACAGATTTTGATATAGATAGGTATTCACATGGTTAAATCTTATTTCAAAGAAGTGCCAGTGATTATGAATAATGACATTTTTAAGTCGAAGTCTGATTTTTAGACTTGCAACGTTGATGAATAAGGCCCCTGCAATGTCCATATGAATGTTCTGCACCTATTTTTGCGGCTACTTTATTTTGTGAATTTCTACCTCTCTCCTAAAACTCTGTGAATTTAAATTGTGTGAAATAATTTCTTGTTTTACAGTAAAGGTTAACATCCTGAAAGAAAAACAAAAAGTAATGGATCATATAACTACTAGTGAAGATTTTCGGATGAAATATGCTGTCCTGCTACCTTACTTTCAGTTATGACTTATAGATGGATGTTAAATTATTTCTTGTTGAAGTTATTGATATAAGATATTATTGTTGTCGAAAATTCATTCCAAGATTTCTATTTTTAGTCCCTATATCAACTCTAAACTATTCACCCTATCTACAATATAGGACAAAACCTGTTTCCAGTATTTTGGTCAATATATAGTCCAGATGAGGATTTGGGATTTCTCTCTTAACCTTGCTATGTAGTATTAAGTTTTTTTTATTGCTGTTCTGAGTTGTCAAGGTATTGAAGGTCTCAAAACCGTTTGATGCCACTCTGGCATCATTGGGGAACTTTTTTTATTGGGGGTTCAAGATGGCCTCCAAAATGGTGATTATAACAATTAAATACAGCCTATAATTTCATATAACATTTGTATTACCGTCAAAATATCAGTACGTGCATGTTTATATCGAAATGGAATAAACATGATTAATAAAGGAGCTGTATACATTAAATAAAATTCAATAAAAATAATAAAAATCAACATTTTATGTGTAATTTACATGACAATATGTGACCAAAATAATAAAATACAACAACACTCAGTATTAATTACTGTCTTATGTCATATCAAGCATGAACTTTACAATCAAGTTGATTTTAAGGCATTTAAAGTGATATTCAATATCAAAACACTGTACAAGACATCGTTGTTTCTAGAACAATATGTGTAATATACGTTACCATTAAATTGTTTACATACAAAGTATGGAATACAATTCTCTTTCTCGTTCTTGATTATTGACCTGTGGCGATCATTGTTTTGTCTTGGCAGACATCTTTTTAAATTGGATATGTAATTTAACTTTTTACTTAAACTATGATTTACGTTACCATATGTTACCAAACATAATATTATGTAATATATGTTACCATCAAAGTAATTTAGTAAATTTAGTCTTGAATACTATACATTTACTCATTCTGAATTCTAAGTGAATTTATCGATGTTTTATTTTGATAAATCTGATTTAAGCAATTACAAAGAGTTATTGTAAAATGATTTCTGACTTATTGAAATAGTGATTTTCGTAACATAATGCTGTAACTCGACTGTTCGCTGTATAATCAAGATGTATCAGTCAAGATTGTCAACATTTTAAAATTTACAACGACTATAATTACAGTAAGTAATATTTGTAAAAGAATAACATATGTTTTTATTACAGCTATACATATTTACATCAGATTTGACACAAACCACCACGTTTGACCTGGCTATTTGAATCAATATATGTGTGAACCTCTAAAACTGTAATAATACTTTCAAGGGAAAATTCCAAGAGAAACACTACATTCGACTAGGTAATTTCAAGCATGTAGCCCGACACCGTAGGTTCAGGATTATTACAAGCAATATACCCATATGTGCACAAAATAAAGTGCCATATATTTGAGCTCGGTTACATGTACAATGGCCAGTCAGACAGGGGTGCACTGTCACAACTACACTTTATCAGCTCAAGAATTCCTGGTAGAACCATAGTAACATTGTCATATTGAAATGAATTTGTTGAACTATCATTTTCGCCCCTATATGGGTCTATTTCCTGAGGACTTAGTTCTAATACACCTTTCCATATACCTGTCTGCAGGTGTGTCCGCTTTACAGTCTGTCGAAATGCCTCAATGGCGCGATAGAAGATGCCATCTACCTGTGATCCCAAAGACTATGTTCCTCCCCATATGATCCCTTATCATCAGCATGTTTATGCTTTCTTTGATAACTGTATCAAAATTGACTTTATGATAGCATAGCATGGTAAACAGAGCAGAACCTGGCTGTAATAAATTGAGACCAAAAACTGTAGCTTTACCTATCCCTGAATTTCAAGCCGAGGTGCATCACCATAACTAGAAGATCTCGACTTATGACTGCATTCTGTAATGCTGTTTCTCTGATGTCAACTGAAGCACGATCTTTGACTAGGGATTCAATGGTAGCATTCTTATACATAGTAACAACAAGGAGGTGATGCAGTATATAGAGGTAGAATAATTTAGAGGCAAAGTAATCTGTATGTCTGCTTCGTTGTGAGATGTTTTGAGATCTTTGCATAGTATCTGAATGTTCTTGTTCAATTCAATGGACATATGGTTTTGCCCATTCAACTAAATTATGATGTATTGCTTTTTTGACAGTGTACTTCTAACTCTTTAACAATAAATTATTTCTTGTCGCCATCTACAGTCATGGTTGCTTTTTCATTTGGTAGTTGCATGATCATGGACAACTGATTAATTGGCCTATGTGTTTATTTCGCCTTATTACCAGGTGTCGCTCCCCAGTGAAAGACCGTGCTTCAGGTTAGGTTGGGACACCACAACTTCCCATTTAGAAATAGGTATAGCCACTACTTTGGAACTACGTTCAGGTTCTGCACTGTTAACCATGCCTGACAACCTTACTTTCTATTTCTATACAATGGCAAGGGGTTTAACCGTCCACCAGCGTGTTTGGGAAACAAATGTAGGGAAGTCGTCAGCTATTATAGTCAAAGAATTGCAAACGTGCACCTACATATGAGGCATTTACACAGACTGTTAAGCGGACACACCTACATACTAGTAGGTATGTGGAAAAGCACATTAAAACCAAGTCCCAACGGATGTAGAGATGCAAAAAGGTAGAAGGCAAAAGTCATTTTGTTACTATGAAGAACGACCTGAAGAGAGTGTGGTAGAGCGTTTGCTTAGAGAGCATGCAGGAGGTCTGCTGCATCATACCAAAGACGAAATAAAAAAAGATTCTAGTAAAAAATATCCTGTTAGGCGCTGAGCATTAAAGGAAATCTTGCTACTATTATCTCATACCCTCGTGGAATGATGTGTCGAGAGTAGTTGATATAAGTTAGAAAACGTGCTTCACAATCGACATAAAATAAGTTAGAATCGTTTGTTTTAGTGATTATAGCTTGAAAGTATTATAATTTTAAGAAGTCCCAGACAGTATATGTATATACTGGTATATATGTCGGGAAATAAATAGGTTTAAACTAAACATGTATGTGGAATAGAAACATGTGTTGATTGTTTACAAATATTACTTCCTATAGGTATAAGAAGTTCAGTTATACATCTAGTTTGTCATTAACATGATGTCGTTGTAACTTTTAAAATTTTGACAATCTTGATTAATAAATCTTGATCATACAATGAATAGTGGAGTTTTGTATTATGTCACGTAAATCACCATTTAAAAAAGAAATCATTATACAACAATGCTTTCTGATAGTTTAAAATAGATTTACCAAAATAAAACATCGATGCTATCAGAATTCAGAACGAGTAAGTGTATAGTATTCCAGACTAAATTACTAAAAATACTTCGATGGTAACGTATATTACAATATATGTTTTTTTATTTGGTAACATATGGTAACGTAAATCACAGTTTGAGTAAGAAGTTAAATTACATGTCCAATTTAAAAAGATGCCTACCAAGATGAGACATTGATCATATCAGCTTGATAATCCGGAACGACTAGGAGACATGATATTTCATTCTTTGTATGTAAACAATTTAATGGTAACGTATATTACACATACCATTCTAGAAACAACTTTGTCTTGTACAGTGTTTTGATATTGAATATCACTTTAAATGACTTAAAATCTACTCGATTGTAAAGTTCATGCTTGATATGACATAAGACAGTAATTAATACTGGGTGCTGTTGTATTTTATTATTTTGGTCACATATTGTCACGTAAATTACACATAAAATGTTGATTTTTATTATTTTTATTGAATTTAATTTAATGAATACAGCTCCTTTACTAATCATATTTATTCCATTTCGATATAAACATGCACGTACTGATATTTTGACGGTAATACAAATGTTATATGAAATTATAGGCTGTATTTAATTGTTAAAATTGCCATTTTGGAGGCCATCTTTAAACCCCAATAAAAAAAGTTCCCCAATGATGCCAGAGTGGCATCAAACGGTTTTGAGACCTTCAATACCTTGACAACTCAGAACAGCAATAAAAAAAACTTAATACTATATAGCAAGGTTTCGGTGACTCTCACCTGGACTAATAGGCCCAGGGGGTGGCAAGATTATCAGATATACCTGTAAAGACTGTGTACAATTTCAGTGATTATTTTTGCAGAGATCAGGTTATTATGAAAATGTTCACTTCCTCAGTGAAAAGAACTATTTTACAAATGCATTTATGCATTCTTAAGAGATTTTAGAAGCACCAAATTATTTGTGCAAGAATTTTGTTGCTTCAAAAATCTCCTAAGAATGCATAAATAGCTGGTAACCCCCTAACAATAATCGAGAACTCTGGAATCAAGGTTTTATCCTATAATATAGATGCATACCTGCCAAGCTATTTAAATCCACTTGGCAGGTATGGTAGATGTAGAGAATAAAGAGAAGGCTACAGAGCTGTGATTAGAGAATTGATGACTAGTATTATGTATAGTTATAAATTAACGTTGATTCATTACATACCCATCCTCGTAATCGATTGGTGACTCAACTCCCGAAATCGCTACATCAATGTTTATGTAGCGAGTGCAGGAAATGAGTGTCGCCTGTGTTTTCGAGGATGTTACATGTCAGTGTGTGTCAGAAATGCATGCCATTCATTCAATAAACTATGTGACTGGTTTAATTAATTAACTGTCATAATTTATGCTCGTTTAATATATAAATTGTAATATGTAGGTTATACACTTATAGCATTTACAATCAGTATATAGTTTAATAATGTGTTCTAATTGATGATGATTTCTGCTTTTAAAGAAGTAGGGAAAATTTGTGACCTGAAATTTGTTGTTATACACATTTTTCACCACATCTTCTTGGTAGATATACATGTACACTTGGTGCAATGAGGTTGATGATGATTATATCTTGAGGGTTGCCCACAAGACTGCCGCATGTCATTATTTAATTATTAGCTGTTACTACAGTCTGGCAGACAACCCTCGAGTACATACATATATATATATATATATTGGTAACTGTTTTACATCATATCAACTGTGTCAGGGATTGAACTATCTAGTTAAAGAATTACAGGACTTATCCTGTCTCGGATGTTAAACTGTTTCAAATTTAGTTTGTTCAATCTGATACTCAGTACATGGACTTGTCTGTGTTTAGGAATTTCATTGTTTTTTGTAATGACAATAGCTCATACACAGTCAGGTCATTTAATGGTGTTAATTAATAAATTCAACTTTCAGAGAATCTCTTAGAGCTTAGAATAAGATCTGACACCATTTCTAGAATACTATATGTAAACACCAATCCTCAACCATAACGGCTCCACTAAGTTGATTATTAGAAAAAGACCTGTTTGTCAAATAATTATAGACAGCTGGTACTCAATGTTGTAGATGTTGGCTTAAACCCCTAAAGAAGCCAAAACTACTACTTAATGTATTTCAAATTTATAGATACATGTGTAATGCATAATTTGGTGATAGACATAGTTGTTTTCTGTTTTCTGTTCATGAACCAGTCATAGTCCTCACAGAACATGGTTTGGTATTCAATATTGATCTTATTTAATTGGAGAATAAGGATGGCCAATCATATTGCTTGTTACTGTTACTGAGCAAGAGTTTAATATGGTGTGATCTGATTGGTTGTCCATGTCCTTAAGTCAAGTAAGATCAATATTGACTACCACCCCTGGATGATGATCACTTGTGCTTGGATGTATGTTGATCCATGTTCTTGTATTCAAAGACCTAAATTACACTGATTGGAAACCTGTACGAAATTTCACGATACCTTGTGGCAGGTCGTCTATCGAAAAATCCAAGCTTATCAGAAAATACCAGATTTGCCTCACATTCAAACCCTAATTTTCTGTATTTTAAAAGAGTTAGATAAAAACGAGCTACCTCATGCAGTAGAAGACAAATAGCTCTTCAATTTGATATGTTGTCTATTAAAATTGGATGACTAAAAAAGGTTTTATGCATAATAACTGAATCTGCTGCATGCTATCGTACAATCTGTGTAATTTAGATTTTTGTTGTATTATACTTGTTATATAAATACTGTTGATGTTGATAATGTACATAATCTTGGAACACGTGCAATAAAACAGTTGAACATAATCTGATGCACGTCTTCTGTTGTTTGTTTTGTCCATCATTTTGAATGATCGACCTATTGACATGTGCAAAGCAGCTACGCTCTCATCAAAGATAAGGTCTTACCTGAAACCATCTGCCTATAAATTGTCAGAGGACACTACTTATTTATTAATTGAAAGTCTTCATACAATATAATAGCATATGACTAATAAGGCATACTTGCCAAGTACTCCTATTAAAGTGCAGTTAATTCTCTTTTCATAGTTAATTTCTGGTTTTCCAAGTTCACCTAACTTTGAACAAAGGTGCATTTGATTCATTTTATGATCATCTGTCCCATAGTGAAAACCACTAGAATTAATGCATTCCTTGTGTATGCATCTCAATCCCTTTTACGTCATATTTAAGTGCATCTTGTGACATGTTTCACTTTACCACTCCTTTTTTGGATTAAACTAGCTTGGCAGGTATGAATGAGGCATCCTCATGTCATTAACATTTGATAAATATGTTGTTTACGAGAATGGTGCATTTAGTTAATCAACACGGCGGAAATGGTGATCACTGCGACACTATCCATGAACATTGACACTTTCAAACATGTTACATACACCTCATCTCGACCAGCATACATGTGTGTAACGATCGTGCCTGATACACTCCGCTCAGATGGTTGACTATCTATGGTCAACTTCACGTGACCATAGACATGTAGTTGGCACTGTGCTCGTGTGACTATACCATCCTTGTAGTAGCCATCCACACGTAGATGGAGAAGGTACAAGCCAGTCTTTGGTGCGATAAATTGACCCTTCTCATTACTGTAACCCTCACCAACATTAAACAACACATACTCAAACATAATCTGCTGTCCAGTTCTCAGCGGTCGTCCTCCACTAGGGGTAAAACTATAGCCGTAGAAAGCAATCCTTTTATCTGAAATAGGACAATGAAATAATTACTAGTAATTAGAAACAATTCCATAACAGAATCTAGTAAGCCATGATCACATTTTCAAAATCCTTCTACCCATATTGGATACTGATCCGGATGGCACAACTTACAAAATCACTTGTGTTAAAAAACATAATGTGAACAACCCATTAAATAGCATGGTCACTAAAACAAAAGGCATGTTGTAGTTCTAAGCAGAAATGACTATGCGGTGTAGTGTCTCTCAAGTGCACTAAGTTGAGGGTGTCTAATTATTAGCACACCTTATAACATAGAACAATATTACAACCAATTATATTCTCATACACATAGCTGGTATATGAAGACTATAACCACCTTATCCCCAGAAGATACTGTAAAATCATTTATTTTTATGGGACCAATTTTTCGTGGTTTTGGTAAAAAAGACCATTTTGATGGGACGTTAATTCGTGGATTTCGCATTTCAGGTAATAAATACAAGGGTCAAAATTATTGTTTGATATGATTAAATTTCGTGGTAGAAGATGAAACCACGAAATCCACTAAATTTAATCCCCCACGAAAATTAATGATTTTACAGTATTACTTTCTCATTCCCCAATCCGGTGTCCAATACCATCTAAATAAACATGCAGTAATATTTTCTTAGAACTTATATTTTTAGTGCCAAGTTTCATTTCACTTTTTCAGGAGGGTCTTGGACAAGAACTTCTAACTCTTAATAATATTGTATTGTTTCTTCGGGAGTAATCCAAAGCAAAATGGAAATAAATATGCATGTCCACCGATGCAACCGCACCATACTTCGTTGGCATCTGAAGTTATACAGTTTTACTTTCTACAAGTTGAATATGTACCACACCATTTCTGTATCGATCAAGACTGGTGGACATTTTGTAAAACAGACATAAGTATATAATCAAAGTTTACATACTCATCTTGGTATCAAGTGTTGTGATCATGTTGTCCACAATGTCTTCATCTTGTGCATTTGTTGCTGACTCTGACATTGGTTCATTCTCTAGCGAACTGTTGGCTGTCGTATTTTCTGAATATTCTATTTTCATATTTTCTTTGATTGTTTCAACAGTTTTATTTATTGCTCCAATCTGTCCATTTATGGTGTACTTAAATTCATGGAATCCGTCCTCGTACATATGTAAAATGTTCCTCACAAACGCCCTCTCCTCTTCTAGAGCTTTAAGTATTTTCACCCTTTTCTGTTTCAGTTTCTTACGTTTACTCTTAGCAAAGTCTCGGGTTGATTGACTCTGTGACACTTGTAGATTTTCTATGTTGCCAATACGCTGGTTGAGTGACTCAACACTGGTTCTTATTTCCGTTTCTATAGAATTCATCTTCATGTCCAAACTATCTAACCTGTCATTTAGTTGTGAAAACATTATATCTACAGTCGTTTCACTGCTAGCTTCCAATGTTACAAACAATATACATGTACTTATCACTGTATATACGAATAATCCACAAAGTGCCATAGTTAATTAATTGACGGTTTTAATCCTGACAAACAGTAAAACAGAATTCCGAATATTCTTCTTACTAAATCTCTGCAATAGTTTCAACACACATCCAATAATAACACTGCTCTATGTAACTGACAAACACAAGTATGTTTATGTTGTTTTAAGATAAAGTCTGTCTGTAGATTTACAGACCATATGTTTTACAGGAAACAATACCCGCAAAATTAATCAGGTTCCCTGGTGTATTCCGTACTCACCCGTACTCAATATGTGCTATATATATACCGGTAGAACATGGAACATGTTTACTGCAACATGAACTTGAAAGTTCTTTAAGGTTGATTTGTTATTGCTAGGTTTACTTGATTTTGTTTACAAGAACTGTTATCAAGTAGAAAATGGAGAATACAACTGTGCCAAAAGGCAAGTGAGGAACATATGATACGAGGCTACGATCAATTTAAACAAGTTTTTGAAATAAATATTTGTTAAATGATCTTCTTCCAAGATAGAATGAAAGATATACTAGTAACTCTAGATCATAGGCCAACATTCTAGGTGGTGTGCTTTACAACAAGGATATGAGAAAAAGTGAATCCTGATTTACCTTGTTCATGTTGAGTGTCAGGCAATGAAAGCAATATTATAGTACAACCCTTAGAGTAACACATTAGGGGACACCCAAAGTTAAATTAGTGTACAGAGATTTGTGCTCCGAAAAGTAATGTTTACATAATAGTCCAGTCAAAATAGGCTCAAAATGGGCCTAACCCAAAACAAATTGCAACAGAAACAATTTTTTCACCAACGTCAAGTTCAAGCCTTGGCGGACTTCAACAAAAAAGTCCTCAAAAATTTGATAAGGGGAAAGCGGTGAAATCCAAGATGGCGTCCACGATGTCTGCCATAAATTGCTGAACCACTAACCATCAATTTTCTAACGAGGTAGTTCTATATATAGATATAATAAGGAATATTTGCATGGAAAGTGTTCATAATAAAGTGTGCATCAAATTGGATAGTTTAAGTAACCTCTCAAAGGTCAAGGTCAATGCCATTTCAAGGTCAAACTACTAAAAACGCTAAAAAAATGAATTTTCCTCTATACTTTCATTGGTTTAAGATCTATTTTACAATGTATGAGTTTATTAAAGCATCAAAGTAGTTGGTTAGTGTATATTTCTTTATTATTAGGCATATTTTTTAATCAGAATATTGAAATTTGTGAACAAAGCCAGTATTTCTCTAGTACATCATGTCGAAAAGCTGATTGTGTTAACTATTATTATCAGTTGTAGCATTAGAAATTTCATTGGTATAACTAAATGTTTGTGTGAATATTATAAATTAAATAAGGTTTTTTAAATTGTCTGCAACAATGACCACTTTGAGGACAAGGTCAATGCCTTTCAAGGTCAAATTACCGGAAAAAAGATTATTATGCTATATTTTCATTGAAATTAGATATATTTCACATTTTCTAAGGCTATTAAAGTATAAAAGTAGTTGGTTATATTCTACAAAACTAACCAATTAAGGGTCAATGTCGTTCAGGATACAAAAATACACAATTACAATGCAATGGTATTTGCACACTGTATTTTTTCAAAGGGTTAGATATTTGTCTTGTAGTGTTGCTTAGAGCAAAACAATATTCAGTAGGTTGCATGTGTGCTTAGAACATTGGTGAGTGAGTAATGTGGTAACTCATCTAACGAGGATGAATATTCCAACCCTGTTGGTGGCCCATAGGGCCTATGATATTTGTTCAGTACATTGATGAGCATCACATAGTTCCAACACTGACTGTGTCAAAACTGAATACTGCCACGAGGTCGTTGATTACTGTTCAGGCTTGCTCCTACAATTAGAGCATTGAATTATTGATTGGCTGTTTACAACAGTTCTGGATATTTAATTGGACATTGTGTGGTTGTTGTTAGCAGGGTAACCACTGATGATTCCTCTGTGTGGTATGTAATAACTATTCTAAACACCCAATGATTCCATTATATCAACAAGGCCTGACTACAAGGACTTTGATACATAAAATGTTGCCAACACTGGCTAGTACCAGATCGGGCCAATGATAATCCCTGCACTGATAAGTCCACTATTGACACTACAATAATGTTTCCCAAAACAGATATGTGCTTAAGATGAATGCTCCGTGTAATGGTGAGACCTTTCAGTACATAGAATACTAGTTCCCCAACATTATTGAATCTACTAATTAATGTACTATAATAGTACCTTGTTCCCTACACTGATAAGTCATCGATACAATATTGTTATCAACACTTGCAAGTCACCTTAGGAACTAGGATAAGTGGTATCAGCTTTGATGAGTCCCTTACATGACATAGGACGGATGTAGCCAACACTGATGAGTTCCCACAGTGACTATGACAACTTCCGCAAGCACTGATGGGTCTCCCATAAGACCTTCATGGATGGTTCCCCACACTGATGAGTCCTAGAGGACCTTTGATTACAGCTTACAACACTGGGGAGTCCTTCATACATTTGTTTACATGTGCACTTATAGTATTGTAACGAACACTTATAAGTCTTCCATGGACCCTTATAAGTCTGCTGTCAACACGCCTGAATCACATGGGGTCTACATGTAAGACAAGTACCTCAGAGGATTTTGCATGACTGTTTCCAACTCTGATGAGTCCTATTTATAGATCCTTATAGGTTTGCTTCAAGTACACGTGCGTCTAATAATAGGGTATAATTGAAAGAACTGCTTCTTTGAATGACTTCTCCCAGCACTGCCGAGTCCCCCCTCGTAATGCCTTCATTATTTGTTCCTAACACTGATACCCAACTATGAGTGCTGCCAATGTCGATGAGTCAACCGCAAGGCTTAATACGACTCTCGTAAGTGAATTAACGCTTATTAAGCCTCTCATAGGGCGTTATCTAAATTATTGAGCATTGACGAGGTCCTCATTTGACCTTCATTGATTTTTCATACACTAGTTGGTCTATAGAAAGCCTTCGATGACTACTTTTCAAAACACTGGTAAGTTCACCTAATGGTATATGATGACTTCTCTAAACCCTTGTGAGTTCTTTTATGTGTGACAGTTCAATACACTAGTGAGTCCTCTTATGGGAATACGCTCAGTACTCATAGGCCCTATTTGGACGGATGCAAAGACTTGTACATAGGATGACAGTTCTCTACACTGTTGAGTCCCACTTAGTACCTAAGATCTTGGATAATAGTTCCTTACCTCCGTGGAATAAAGGATGACTGTTTCTTATGCCCATGGTGGGACATATGGTGACTATTGTGTCATTTTTTTTGTCCCTGATTCTTACTGACAATGACGGTCTCCAACACTGGTGATTACACCATAGTACTGATGATGATATTTCCCAATAATAGCAAGCCCCTAACAGTACCTAGGATGACAGTTCCCAACATTGATGAGTCCCTCGTTATGTCAATTATGACTGTTTCAAACTGAAGAACCCCATTGGGCATTGGATGAGTATTTCCAACATACATGAGTTCTACATAACGTAAATATTAAACTTAGAGCTCTAATAAAATCGATATACTTAAAACGTTGACCTTTAAAGACATGCACCTTGACCTTCAAATGGTCATTGTTTGATTCTGGTTTTAATTTCACTATATGTAAGTATACTAAGTATTTTTACTTGTAAGCATTTATTTGTATCATTGGTAAGACTAACTAAGCTTTTCACATTTTGACCTCGAAATGACCTTGACATTGGCTTCATATCGTAACTGTTGTGAGTAAATGTAAAGGAGACTACCTAATGAACATTTGCATTCCAAATATGAATCATTATATCTACATGTTACATTACAAAAGTGATATCAAGCAAATAATGGTTTCGAATCCAAAACGTCTCGGATACCATATACCTGACTAAAAGTGACTGTTTTAACCGAACTGTAATGTTCTAACTTATTCATATTGAATCAATACATACTGAACGACAATTATACCAACTCTATAATGATGAAAATTGGAAATCTATAATACGGCAAGGAAAATAAGAGGGAAACAACAGATTTTTAAGCTTTTTCCCATTTCGTCCTTGAAATGCCCTTGACCTTGGTCTAAAAGTGGTCACTGTTGCAAGACAATTTGAAGGACACTACTGAATGAACATAATCAATCAAATTATGAAGACTTATATCTATATATAAAACGACCACATTGATATTTAGAGGTTATATAATTCATGGCGGCCATTATGGAAGCCATCTTGGATTTTTCACCTTTAGACACATAAATTTTTTGAGGACTTTTTTTCTGGTGATCAGCATATGATTACCTAGCTGAAAATCGAAAAATAGCTTATGTTGCAATTTGTTTTACCTTTAATGTTAATTTGACTGGACTATAATAATAAAATGGTTATTTCTGGAACAAAATTATTGTAATGGTTGAGAGAGGTTGTTGCTTTATGAAGGAAAAGTCTGGACAAGTTAACACAGGTAGGCTGCAGGGCACAACATCACACTGAAGTCCTCTATGAAGGTTGTTCAAATAAGTGGTCTGGTCATTAAGAGGAAAACTGCATTGAAACCAGGTCTTTCATATAAGATAAACTACTGTGCCCTTTCAATGGATTGTCCTTAAACGTAGAATGGTTACCCCTCTCCAACTTTACCTTATTGTAGGTACAAGTGTCCGTTGCCTAAGCAAAGTGCTACCGAGCGCCTTTATTCAGTTACCTCCCGTTGAATTGAAAAAGAATGCATGGGTAATACCTCCCATGAAAAGCGCTATGTCGCACCCCACTTATAGGCAACAGACACCAGGGCACTGTTTTATCAACATACTTACGGAAATCGTAAACTTACGTTCAGGTTTAGATTCAGTATAACCATTTAACAACTACACATTGGGGACATATATTGTTTGTGGGAACTCATTAACTAAACCTTGATTAGTATATCGGCTCCACTAACCACATTTTATAGATGTAAAGGTATAATAAAGAATTTAAATTTGATTGTAAGTTTACAAATTCCATAAGTTCGTTGATAAAACGGTACCCAGGTGGGTAACAGTAAGGGAAATAACTTAAATAACTTGATACTAAAATCATTTTCCTTAGGTCCAAATATGTTTCACATCAATGTGATTGTTTCCATTATGATACAATATCAGTTGACTTCTTACATGAAATAAACGCGGTGAAGTACATAATTCTGAAACTGTAGAAGCATAGAATGAAAAGATATAGTCAAGAAAATTATGATAGTGTGACGTCTGTGGGTACTTGTTACAGACTTTCAAATATTTATATCATAATATATGCAATAAGCATGCCTTTTCAGGGACGTAGCTGCCTATACGCAAATACGCACGTGCGTACGCTGTTTGAAAAACGGACAAAATTTAAGTGATATAAAAATGCAATAAAATGCAATGCCTAACCCGGGTGAGGCATATTTTCCATGTGATAAAACGTAATTGATATAGAAACAATCAAAAGTGTTTTGAATTGAATTGTTCTGACTTCATTTTAAATCACTTAAGTAGCTAAAATAAAAAATTAATAATGTAGAAAACGTATTTGTTTTACAAGCATATGCGGTAAATAATGCTTTTTTTTCTAGCTCGCTTCGCTCGCACAATGCATTTATTGGTGAACAATATGAATTACAGATTAAGTTTGTGTAATACATCATGTACGTACATATTACGTACATGTGTCTATCCATTCTATGGATACATGTAGGCTAGTTAGAGAATATGAATTCCAAAGCAGCAACGTTCTTCACTACATGTATTTAGTTTCAACGTATTAATGTTTGTGTGTGCTAAGCCCCTCATGTGTATTGTGTTTTTACCATACCATACTCTTGTGAGCACTGAGTCCCATCCTCCGTTAGATGTATGGATAGCTCTAAATGTCCCCTCCACTTAACCCATTCATCTCTTTCAAGTTTGCGACAATCCATGCGATGATGACAAGGCAACACGGACGAGCATGTGCCGAAAAAAACGATTAACAACAAACAACATATAAGGCCCATAAGGCTCCTATATGGATGACCAAGGAGTGTCGCGGATAGGCACTTCAGAGCAACGGAATAACTCGGTCGAAAGACACGGATAATCTCGGATCAGCACAGTATGAACCCGTGTATTCAGTGTAACCACCGTGCGAGGTCGTCGGACGTAGAAATGTCCCCGGACTGTCGAGATGGCACGACAAGGTGCGGTCGAGTGAGCTTAATGTCCACATTGGTCGCAAAATTGTTCCTATCTAGTCACATGACAAGATGTTTATGTTAGTGACTAGAGTTTTGTTGGTGTAAATAACGCTGTGTTGAGAAAATATCCACCTATAGTTTTTTATGCAGCAGTCAGTTGCATCTACGGCCCCCACCCCTGGGGATCCACGGGGAATAGCCAGGGAGACGGTCGTGTTTTTATCTTTCAGCTTCCCCCACGGGGCCGGGGAAATGTTGGGATTTTTCTACGAACCAATACCCCGGGGACAATATTTAGTTGTCAGGTGCCGGGGAAATATCGGATATTTTACCATCAGCTGTCCCCTGCAGGCCGTGGAAGGGCGGGGGTTTTGCCAATCCAAAAGTCAAAATCCCGGGGATGGGGGTGCCTTATAACGTATATTTAGTTAGCATTTTAACACTACTTATTAAGCTTAAGCCACTTTAGATGTGGGGCAATCTGCTAGGAGATTTTTTAATTTCTGACCTTTATCTCCATCGCAATTTTTATCAGGTCTGACAGCATTTAGGGCACAGTTAGGGATTACATTACTATTTGTTCAATTATCGTTGAGTATAAATAACGTTTGTTGCTGTAATAAATTATCTTTAACTGTTTCCTGGTGTAATACTTGTTTTAAAAATCACGACTCGAGTCTGTGATACTTAAGTCTCAGAGCACTCTTCAACTACCAGAAAGACAAGACTCTAGTCTTCGTCTGTTCTACAACCGCACATAGATCTTCAATCAGAGACAAAACTACTACAACAATTGAGTCCGCTCCGAATTAATCAGTCACGCTACCACGATAGAGATATTAGATTTCTCCACCCACTTTATATAAAGGCCGTTGGACTACGGCGACGTTTTAGGTCACATAGAAATCGAGACCGAGTAAACGTTACAATATTTTGAAGTTTTAGTATTAAAGGGAGATAATTTTGCTGTAAATTAGCATTTTCTCACATGTCTATCAGAATAATTAATTTTGTTTCTAAATGGTATACATGATATACCGCGACCGTGGTTAGGGCGTCCGCCTTCAGAGCAGGTGATCGAATGTGCGAATCCTGGCAGATGCTGGGTTAAAACTGATGTGGCCAGTTGGCTGGTCACCAGCTAGTTAAAGAATTGTTACCATAGGCCCGTCTCTGCCAGGCGCCCGGCAATACGAGAAGGGATTCGGGAGGCACTGTGCCCATAAAAATAGGTGTCTCATAAGTCACATTTGCTGGTCATATCAATAGGGGTTACACTAAAATAAACAAACCTTTATCTGTAACAGATATTCTACATTGCTATACACTTAAAATAGTCTTCACTCAATTTACACCTGAACAGTCATGAGAAAAAAAGACTCAATTTGGCAAAAAAGAGACTCAATCTGGCATAAAAAAGACTCAATCTGCCAATTAACATTTGATTTTTCTTCACATGTGAAGAAGTCATGGGCGTAGGAGCAGGGGGGGCCAGCCCCCCCAATGTCTGGACCGGGGGGGGCCAACATATCTTTTGGCCTTCCCAATAATTCAGACGAAAAATTATAATTTACGACCTAATATATCTCGTTATAGGCAATTTGCCTTCAGTTCTTGGTTAAAATGTATCAATTTTTTTTACCCCAAGTTGCCAAATGTTTGGCCCCCCCAATGTTGAAGACGCTCCTACGCCCATGGAAGTTGCTGGTTCCCGATGGGAGGGTAATTAAACACTTTGAACAATAATAACACTACTCAGATGTTCATTATAACATATTTATTTATTCAAAAGAACCATTATAATAATTAAGGCAACAACATAATAATGATAACAACAAAGACTGAATAAACATTCTCGGATTTTTCATCTGCCATGTACAGCAATGCAAGTCAGAGTGTACATTATAGAACCTCCATAGCTAGCTACACCTCCGCGGCTACATACTGAAAACATGAAACTAAAAAACAAAATGGTCAAGGAAACATACCATTATTATAACTGTCCTTTAAACTGATGCTTAAATATTTTTGTTTTCAGGATGCTACAAGATGAACAGTCGTTTGACAAAATATGAAGGTGAAATTTTCTTCAGTAATAAAGCAATCCCCCAAAATCTATGATAATTTTCAGTATGTAATTATCTTCAAGTTACTAGCAAAATCCTAAATCTTAAAGCTGTATGTTCTACTTACACAAACACATGGTAATAAATATTTATCAATAGCAAATAATTTGAATTACATGAATCAACATGGCAAGATAATCTACAGAAAATAAACCATACCTGCCAAGTACTCCTATTAATGTGGAGTTAGTCCTATTTTCATGGTTAATTTCTGTTTTTTGAGTTCACCTAACTATGAACAAAGGCACATTTGATTCATTGATGAATTGTTTTCCCATATTTATAACCACTAGAATTAATACATTCCTTGTTTAGGTAAATAACCACTAAATGCCTACGCGGTCCAAATTCAGATACAGTCAAATAGTCCGGTAAAAAACTTTAAAGCGACTGGAAATGGGGGTATGTCTTGACAAATCAGTATCAGAATCATGAAATTGGTGTTAAATGCTTTGTATGCATGTATGTGATGTAGTGAAATGGTTTTATTCAGAAATATGTTGTATTCTGGCTTAAAGTAAGGTTGGGGCTAAAGGACAGAGAGTAAATCCGTACATGTGAGAAAATCTGTTCACCGCGTTTGACGAACCAATTTTTTCTTATATGATACATGACCCCCTACTTTTTTTTCATTTTCTTCAAGCTGGATGCTATTTCTATTGATTAAAAGATTTTGAGAGGGCCCCATGGACAAAAAGTTGACATTTTTTTTGCTGACCTAGGTCACTTTACATTGAGTTAAAGAACAACTCTATTTGGTGGTTTATGACCTTTATGCATCTAAATCCCTTTTAAATCACCTTTCCCTTTTAAATCACATTTAAGTGCATCTTGTGACATGATTTTCTTTATCACTCCTATTTTGGATTTAACTAGCTTGGCAGGTATGTTATAAATAAATATGAACACTACAGCAGTAAGCAGTAAAGCTTGCAATTTTAAACATACCGGATATCTGCATAATGTTTTTGGTAAGAAAACTTATACACACTCAACAACTGCTACACTTTTCAAACAAACTGATGTATTTTTGATTATAAGCCAATTTATCAACACTATTCTAAAACATGAACAATTTTATTTCCTAACAAAACATCTGTACTTTGTGTCTTTAACACCATTATATTTATGTGAATACATTTAGTAATTGCCATGCCACATTGAACAGAACAATAAACAAGGACCACTATGGAAACAGAGGTTCTTTGGAACCCTTTTTGAGTTATCCTTGATATTTAATGTTGATTTAACATGGCTATTGTATTAATTCATGCCTCCATTTACTGTATTTGTGTGTTGTAATATAATGATTACCATGTAAATGCTCATTATTTTATGTCAAAATAAATCTATCTATCTAGAAATTGTTGAGACAGTTGCTAAGACTGACATGTATTATTATAGTTATGGAAGAGGTATCACATAACATCAGAACAATATTCTTAATCATGTTTTAAACAGCGTCTATTTTTCCGGCTTTCTCCTAATTCTGGCAGATTGCACTGTGAGGATGTCACAAGTAGGATTATTCACATGGCAGGCAAATTGGTACAAAATGCATAGCCTAACAATAATTTTTTGAAGCTAACATCAAGCCACAACCAAATGTATACCTGAACAACAATAAATCAATAAACAAGAAATTAATTAACCAATCAATCAACAATCAATCAGTCAAACAATCAATTAAACAATCAACAAAAAGCTAGCAGGAATGTTTAAGACGGTATGAAACAAAGGCTAAGTAATATCATACCCAATTAGACACTGATAGTCTTAAAAAAACACCACAAAATGCTGTCATATAACACAAGGCAAAATTGGTATAAAACAATAACATATATCAACAAAAATCACCAAGGAAACAGATTAAAATTTATAATATAAAACTAGAGATACATTATCTACTATAATACACAACAAGCAATAACTCATATATAATAAAACCAATAACTATACAATGCCACTTAAATATATGATATTATAACTCGCAACGAGCCACCTTGGTGTAACAAGGTTGTAACTTTGTTGCAACAAAGGGACAAATTGTATTTAATTCGAGCTATCACAGTATGATGTGATTGATTATATAACCCTCGCAATATTGCACAGCTACAGATGTTTTCTGAACATCTTAGATTGCAGACTTGTCTGATATCTTGAATGTGCAAGATAAAACAATATGAAATGGTAATCACCAAATTGAACACCTCCATGTATCATCACAATTTAAGGTGACTACTGTACAATAATGTTAAATCAAGCACATTCAACATGTGAAAGGTAGGAAAAACAACCAAATTCAAACAGTCCTGGGCCAGTATTCACAAAGAATCTTTAATAAGTATCTTTAAACTTAAATATTTTGACTTAATCAAGTTAAAAAGTTGAACTGCACATATTTTGCAAGAAACTAAGTATACCTCATTTTTTTCTTGGTGATTATTGTAGTGCTTGACAAAACAAGAGGGCCATGGTGGCCCAATATCGCTCACCTGAGGCTGATTATACATGAAACCCTGCACAGTTTTCACCCAAAGGAATAATTTGAACATCTTGGTAGAAAACCACAAGATGATGCTACATACCAATTATCAAAACTCTAGGCAGTGTAGTTTTAGGCAAGAAGATATTAATATGTTTTCCCTATATAAGTCTATGTAAAATGGTGACCCCCGGGTGGGGCCAATTTTGACCCCAGGGGCATAATTTGAAAAATCTTGGTAGCGGACCACTAGATGATGATACATACCAAATATCAAAGCTCTATACAGTGTACTTTTAGACAAGAAGATTTTTATATGTTTTCCCTATATTAGTCTATGTAAAACGGTGACCCGGGGGCTGGGCCAATTTTGACCCCAGGGGCATAATTTGCACAATCTTGGTAGGGGACCACTAGATGATGCTACATACCAAATATCAAAGCTCTAGGCATTGTAGTTTTAGACAAGAAGATTTTTATATGTTTTCCCTATATAAGTCTAAGTAAAATGGTGACTCCAGGGCGGGGCAAATTTTGATCCGAGGGGAATAATTTGAACAATCTTTGTAGAGGACCTTTAGCTGAGTCTGCATGCCAAATATGAAAGCCCTGGGCCAAGCGATTTCCGAGGAGAAGATTTTTTAAGGTTTTCCCTATATAACTCTATGTAAAACTAAGGGCCCCGGGGTGGGGCCAATTTTGAACCCAGGGACATAATTTGAACAATCTCTGTAGAGGACCCCAAGGTGATGCTACAACATACCAAATATGAAAGCTCTAGGCTTTACGGTTTCAGAGAAGAAGATTTTTGAAGTTTCCTTTTTGAAAATCTATTTTTAGCCTGTGTGACCTAGTTATGCTACAGACCGGAATTTTTTTAACAACTTTGGTAGAAGTCAACCCAAGGAACATTCCTGTTAAGTTTTATCAAATTTGGCCAAGCGGTTTAGGAGGAGAAGTCGTTGATGGACGCACGACGGACATCTCGGTGTGACAAAACCTCACCATGACCACTTTATGGTCAGGTGAGCTAACAATGTAAAAAGGGAATAATCTTAGTTTTCCTGTTTAGCTGATTCACTTAAGGAAATTGTAAGATTTTTAGGAAATTCTAAGTCTTCCCTTAAGATTCTTTGTGAATACCACCCCAGCTTAATAAATCAAGGGACAGTACTCCTCACTGAACACAATTTGTAAAAGTTGTTTGTTCACCAACCCAGTCACAAGATGTACTGGAAACCAACTTTGTAGAGTGACTCCTGTATACCTCAAAAACATTGTTTGTGAGGCATAAATAACAAGACTAGAAAGGAAGATGTATGAAATAAAAGTGTGCCCATATAATTAGTTACGTAGTTAATAAAATAATAAATAAACAACATTTCATATTTCGAACATGAAGCATCTAAACAGCATTTCTTTAACATATACTCCTCAAAAAAATTTAAGGACCATTGTTTCAAATTCCTATTTTATAATAAGTTTATATAGTTACGTTTATACTGTTCTGGCATTATTTTACTTAATGTATTGGATAAATGTAAAACACAGCATATCGTGCGTTATTGCACGGGTAACGTGTATTTTTTTCTTTTGAAGTGTCTCTTCGCAAAATGACGTGTTTTGCGGACCATTCACTGCAACAGGCACTCCCGACATTTCGCTCTTTCAGCTAATTTTCGGGTAAAATCGGGGTAGTTATTGACTTTAAAAGTGATAATACGCCAAAACGACCCCAAGGGGGCATATACCAGTTGGTGACATGGACTGAAGTATCGGAATGGTACTGGCCGGACAGGGCTCGAGTCACCAGGGATGCCAATGTAACGTCGGTCATACCGAGGTGGGACGTTCGTGGAAGAGCTACATGGGCTCTGGGTATGTTGATCACGGCCTAAGAAGGTTCCGTCTGACAGAAAAAGTTGACTCTGGTGACCGTTATATTGTCAATATTACTTAACACAGGGGTTGGAACCCGCTAAAAAGTTTGATGTTCACTTCTGATCCGATATCTGGGGTTCGTATCTGTGAACAAACTTTTAGAAACAGGCTTCACACAATAAATATTGATGTTCGTGTTCCTGCTTGTCGCCCAGAATCGACCACAGTATACAGGTTATTAAGACGTTATTTTCTGTGGAACCCAGAAAAATTACTTTAGTCAGACTCGGATATGTTCAGTCATAAGGCACATCAAAATTGTGTGTTGACTTTATTTATGCAAAATGGAGTGTTTGGCGGCAGAAAAAAACTAAATATCCCGGAATTGTTGTACCCAGGAACACTACATGTTCGGTGACCCGTTTGTGTTTGTTTTGGAAAGGTCTATGATGTATATGCTGATCCTTGTGTCATCCAAACTGGTTTTCAGTGGGTGTTTTCTATCGCGATAACGTTCCATATGAATGTGTACGACCTCAATGATGCTCTAAGGTCAGCGTGTTGTGCTAATGGATGCTAATATCCGTTCGCACAAGGCTCAAGAGGGTACTGAGCATTGAAAACACGGGGTATAGTTCTAGTTGACTAGCCTGTTCGACTTTCCTAACTTTATTCGGATAGAGCATGCATGCAAAATGTTCCAGAAAATGTTCAGTGCAAGCAATATCCAATAACTGACCTATGAAACGGGCACATGCACTCATTATGAGGATTGGGCCAAACCCCCCTAGCTGTACACAGGATGGTAATTCTCAGCTTCAAACACAGGTGTAGAGCTGTTATGGAAGCTAAAAATGGTCATTTGTGGTTTTGGAGTTAGTAAAGTTTTGCATTTGACGTGTTTAGACACTGTTTGTAAAACATCATACCCCGCCCACCATAATGCGAACGTTGACATTTCGGTAGTGACATTAACTCTTGATCCAGCACATGTTTAATCGTGTTCATCGCATTTGAGTAAGTTTAAATTTGTAAATGAAACATATTGCTACTTTGATATCCAAAGTTGTTTTATTGTTTGCAATAACATTGATCGAATCTTAGCCCTTTCAATATGTGGTCCTTCAATTTTTTTAGGGAGTATATATTAGACAACATTTGTTATTTCATATTTTGAACAAACACAAAACTTAAATAAAACTACAATGTTTATTTGAAAATGAAAGATATTGCAAGTTTGTATAGAATCACCTGAACACATACATGTATGTATAGACAACTGCAAGTTGTAGGGAAAATGAGTTAAGGTGGTCAGCGGAGTCTAATATATATCATTGGATAAGAATGGCTAGTCAGTGTGTTTACTGTTATGGAAGCGAGTCAATTAGCTAGTTAAATTTTGAACGAAATGTGGAGTATCAAATCAGAATTAAAACTCAAGTTATTTATAGGTCAACTATAAGCAAGTTAATTGAATTATTTTTAATGATTTGATGTTTTTCCCAAGAATAACGGAAAAAATGTTATTTTAGAAGTGGACAATTTTAATTGACACAGAAAGTGAATGGACTCACTGAAACGTTTGATTTCAAGAAAACTGGTAAGAAAGTCTGGCAATATGTTCTTGAAAAATTTAAAAGTGTAGTGAAAAGTAATATGGGGCCAAAATGTACATACACTCGGGGACTAAAAAAAGGTAGAGGTAGACGGAAACAGTTTTCACACAAGATAGAGGACATAAATAGGAGTCAAAAGAACATAATAGTTATTGAATATTGCATTTTTGTCCTAGTCTATCAAAGGAAACAGAGACGTTGTAAAAGACTGTACTAGACTGAACAAGACTGAACAAGATAATGTAAACGACAACTTTGACAATTTACTGAACACAATCTTTTTAGTAATAGTTTCGTTGCTTAACAATAATTAGTAGTAATAATTACTATGTGATATGTCAAATTTGAGAACATTAGGTCAGGGAATATGTCAACCATTAAGTTAAAGTAAGTAGGTGTATTGATTCTTAGCAGAAATCTACCAAAAGAAGACGGCATTTTTAACCAAAATTATCTTAATTACTGTACTGGCAAAGGAGAAGATTCCGGACAGAAATCGCATAAAAAGCTTCCCCTGGAGTCAAAAATAGATTTTTTCTTAGATTTTTTTGTGTTTAAAAATACCTTGGTTCAGGATCTTTGCTAAAAATAGGTTTCCCGAAAAATGACGTCACGTGAACAGCAAAATATTGGGGCCTGAAAAGGGGCACTTTTGTGCTTTTTTCAACGATATTACCGTAGATAAACCGGACAGCCTGCTTCGAATATTCCGAAACGAATATTTAGAAACATATTACCAGGAAATATTTAGAACAGGGTTCCTTCTTCACAATCATGCAAAAATATGTCAATATTTACGACATGACAACACATGTTTTCAACCCAGGGGGCGCTCGTGACAGGTTAAATTCCAATCCATACCGTATCTTGTTTACCGGCCGAAAATCGAAACAAAATGTGGAAAAAGTTTTTCAGATTTATTGACAATATATCAAAAAAAAATTCTCAACAGATAATGAGGACAAATTTCCGTCTATTGCGCTAAAGTAAATGCTGGAAGAAAAAATAAAAATTAAAAAAAAAAAATTTTTTGGCGCCGCCGTGATTCGATCGCTGGACCTAAGCAACAGATAATTACTAATCGAGCTGCTTAACCACTCGGCCACGATCTCGTTAGTAATTTTGAACTAAATAATTGAACAGCATAAAATCAAAGTCGCTCGCGCTGTGCACGCGCTATACTGCGCATGCGCACTAAATTTGTTTACCCCCCGGCGGTGCTGATGTCAAAATCACAACAGCAGACGATATTTTCGGTATATGAGTAATTATTTGTTGATTTTGATTTTTTTTTCTGCCAGATTTCCTTTAAATACGCACCTGAGTGATTTGATACCAATATCAATGAATTATTTAACTAAATAAACCGTCTACGACCGTTTGTCCGGAACTTCTCCTGTCCGGAGTCATCTCCCTTGGCAGTAAGGACCAAATGAAAGAGTGGAAATAAGAATGAAATTAAGTCTGTGGCAAAATTAAGAAGTTGTGTGCAAATGAAATATGAATGATGAGCCTGAAGTGAATGCTGTCAATATGCGTAGGACTGTTAACAAGAAGCGAATATGGAGGAACACTAAGAGATTGTGCTGTGACATGTATAACGAAACGTTTAAAGGAGCAAGGTGCTTCTTATGTGATATTTTATTACTAATTTCTGTACAAAACAATAATAATAATACCGTCTTTATTTTCAGTGGACAACATAATTGGCAAACCAATTTTCATTATGGTCCACATAGGAGAATAATGGTATTTCCAGTGAAATGATTGATGGTGAAAAACACAGAACAAAAACAATCTATAACATACTAAACATTGACAATGGTCATACTACGCTTGGAATAATAACATAGAGCTCATAATAATAACACAAAGCATGCAGCAATAACATTAAGTTTGCAATAATAATACAAAGCAATATAAATAAGTAGAGGTAAAACTGCACATTCAGGAAATCTGTACAAATGCTTTGTTCAAAATGACTAACATAATTATCCACCTAACTCATATTACATAAATATACTGTAAAAATCAGTAATATTTGCGGCAGATAATTTTTTTGTTAATATCACAGCGGAACAAAATTCAGAAATTAAATTCCCTTAAATAATTTATCTCAAAAATATGAACAAGAGATTTTCCATGTTTTAAGACCCATGTGGGTAACCCTGTTTAAATGTAAGAGATTTTAATATTTTAAATCCAAAAATCTATGAAACCACCCAATTATCATTTCATCAAAATTTGAACAATTTAATATCCACGAATATTAATGATTTTACAGTATGCCATTCTATCTTCATATAATCAGGTAGCTCTATAATCATACAATATTTCTAGTTTTGCTAACTATAAAAACATAGATGACAGGGCAAGATATCAGACAATATCATATAACAAAGTCAAACAATGACGACGTATAAGGTGTATATAACAATTATCCTAATACCAATACTCATTATAACATGATCACATGATCCACAAATCTCCTACATTTATTTGTCTAGCTATCAATCTAAAACTATGTTTTGATTAATGAAAGTTGATGATATTGGAATGCTGTTTCAACAATTGTTTAGAAAAAAACATGGCCGCAAGTTTTCCTTGAATCAATTGACTATCAATACTAACTATATTTAAACTCTACTGGAAGCCACAAACAAATAATCCTCAACATGTGGAGGAGACGGCCTGAACCAATATTAGGGAAGAACATTACTATGACAATTAGGTGATCTAATTTAGATTGCTTGTGTGCTAATCCAGTGCTCTCTACTAGCTGGTACAACCAGAGTGTCATGCTGATGGACCTTGACTGCTTCTGTACCAGTCAAACTACTAACTGCACTAACCATGATAGTGACCAGTGAGGAAGGCTACACTGAAAACCACACGTAAATTATATTACAGATATATCTCTGTCTATTTTATGGAGTCTATGGCAGCGCTTGGATTATATTTACAATGGAAACAAACAAAACAATGCACATATATTATAACTTAAAACAACAGGGCCAAGGTGTCCGAACATTGCACACCTGAGACCATTAACATAATGAATGAACTAAAATACCTAGCTTGTTTGACCTACATGCCAGCAGAATGGAAACATTCATGAAACTTTAAAAGGATTGTAGTCAACAGACCTCAAGCATCCTGGTAGCTCATCATGGGCATATCTTCTTGTTCAGGTGAACAATTAGAATATTAATGAACTTTGTTCCAGTAAAATATATTGAATAAATATAATCAATTAAAGTATACTGTAAAATCATTAATTTTCGTGGGGGATTAAATTTCGTGGATTTCGTGGTTCACTTCAACCACGAATTTTAATCCCAACGAACATAGATTTTGACCCTTGTTTTGTTACCTAAAATGCAAAATCCACGAATTCAAGTGCCAACTAAATTGCCTTTTTTACCAAAACCACGAAATTTCGTCCCAACGAAATTAAATGATTTTACAGTACTTTGTTTATGGATATTTGTATAATTATTATTTATAATACCCTAAAACATATGTACCAATAACCAAAAATGAAACCAAATTGTTCATTCACAGATAAGCTTACACATACACAACTATATAAACACTATGTAAAATAAATATACATGTAATGCCTCTAGAATAAAAGCACATGCCGCCCAAGATGGGGATATATATTCTGCCCAAGATGGGGATATATATTCCGGTATTCGGCTTTGACATCTGACCAGCAGTTGGGGATGTGCCATGCAGGAACTATATTCAAGCTAAAACACACATTAAAGCGCCACAGAATAAATGCCACACATAGAGGAGGAAGAACGATTGTGCAATATGTTCATGCTGACAACATCTACATATTCTGAGCCGCATTGTTTTCCATTTCCATCAAGTCATTGGGATGAATTTCATTTGGATCATAAACTGGGCGTGGTTTATTTAATGACCAATCATATTCATTGTATTTAATGTCTACAGGTTTGATTTTATCAAGTTTAAACAGTAAGACATGAGCTCTATCTTGTATGCTTTTCTCTAGGTATGGTATCGTCCATCTGAAAGTAAACCATAGCAAACATTATTACACTGATTTGGTTGAAACCTGCAAGTTGCAATGAAAGTGGGAAAATCAACAAATGTAAATGATGGTAAGAAACAAGACTGTGAAACGCTAATGCCCCCGTGGAAGCCATGTCCATAAACAAGAGGGCCATGATGGCCCTATATCGCTCACCTGATTATAAATAAAGCCCTGCACAGTTTTTACCCAGAGGCATAATTTGAACAATCTTGGTAGAAGACCATTAAATGACGCTACATACCAATTATCGAAGCTCTAGGCATTGTGGTTTTAGACAGATTTTTGTAAAATGATTTTTGTATGTTTTTTGTATGTTTTCCCTATATAAGTCTATGTAAAAACCTGACCCCCGGGGCAGGGCCAATTTTGACCCCAGGGGCATAATTTGAACAATCTTGGTAGAGGACCACTAGATGATGCTACATACCAAATATCAAAGCTCTAGGTAATGTAGTTTAAGACAAAAAGATTTTTATATGTTTCCCTATATATTTAGTCTATGTAAAACTGGTGACCCCCGGGGCGGGCCAATTTTGACCCCAGGGCCAATATTTGAACAATCTTGGTAGAGGACCACTAGATGATGCTACATACCAAATATCAAAGCTCTAGGCAATGTAGTTTTAGAGAAGAAGATTTTTATATGTTTCCCCTATGTAAGTCTATGTAAAACTGGTGACCCCCGGGGCAGGGCCATTTTTTACCTCAGGGCCATAATTTGAACAATCTTGGTAGAGGACCACTAGATGATGCTACATACCAAATATCAAAGCTCTAGGCATTGTAGTTTTAGAGAAGAAGATTTTTATATGTTTCCCCTATATAAGTCTATGTTAAACTGGTGACCCTCCGGGGTGGGGCCATAATTTGAACAATCTTGGTAGAGGACCACTAGATGATGCTACATACCAAATATCAAAGCTCTAGGCAATTTAGTTTTAGAGAAGAAGATTTTTATAAGTTTCCCCTATATAAGTCTATGTAAAACTGGTGACCCCCGGGGCGGGGCCAATTTTGACCCCAGGGGCATAATTTGAACAATCTTGGTAGAGGACCACTAGATGATGCTACATACAAAATATCAAAGCTCTAGGCATTGTAGTTTTAGAGAAGAAGATTTTATAAGTTTCCCCTATATAAGTCTATGTAAAACTGGTGACCCCCGGGGCGGGGCCAATTTTGACCCCAGGGCCATAATTTGAACAATTACTGAATCCCCCAATGCCACAAACATCCTGACAAAATTTCATCAAAATTGGCCAAATGGTTTCAGAGGAGATGTCGTTTGAAAGTGTGGACGGACGGACGCCCCCACGATCGCTACCTTAGGTGGTCATTCCATTGTTTAAGATCAAAGGAACGACCACTTAAAGGACAAAAGAATTAAGTGGTCACGGAATGAATTGAATAGATTTCTATTGTGTTAGGCCACACCTCCGACCACCTAAGGTAGCTTACGTGTGTGCGGACGTACAGACGGACGGACAGGTGAATCACTATATGCCTCCCGATCAATCGATACGGAGGCATAAAAACACCAAGTGTGAAGAAGTGCACCCTAGCAATGTGCCAATTTGGTGGAAAACTTGTTAGGGAAGTAACCGTAAACTTGCAAAAACATTTTCAACTCTAGGTTTGTCTCAGATGCTGATTTGAATAAAATCTAAATTTTAACTGAGATTCTATTCGAAAGACTTCAGAACCAGAACATACCTGGACCAGACATTTTTACATTTTACAAAACACTAGTTGTCTATAAAACTTTAGTCGATGATACAGCAATTGATTGATAAAAACCTAACGTATACCTTTACAACAAAAACGTCAAAGTGTACATAGACAAGATAAAACCAGTGTGCAAAGGTAAGATCAGTCTCATTCATTGTAAGTTTCTATAGCTTATAGGTTTTGTATGTTTTACTTGAATTAACTGGATAACTTCCAAGGAATCGGGGTGTCATATTATACGACAGATAAACATCCTGGTGTAGGTAGCAGGTGGCTGTATGTTATAGTTATTGATATGTTATTACATGGTTTTATTTGCTACATAATGTCTATATTGATACAAACAACTCAGGGCTTTGTCAGGTAACTATAGTAACGGTATATAAAGATGTTATAACAAAATAATATAAAACTTTTATATATAACAAAATAAAGAATTTATCTCTCTATCTACATGACAATCTAATATAACTGTAAAAACCTGTCATTCACCTTTTTATAGCATACAGCCATATGTATATGCAACATGTCTAAAAGGGAATTTCCGCTAGCATTGCATTTATTAAATTTATTTCGGTCAACCAGTGCAACATTTTGAAAGAACTGCAGTGAACACAAGAGTACTATATGACAACAAACTGGGTGTTTGGATCAGCATTTCTTTTTTACAAATTGTTCTTTAGTTCCACTGGTCAACTGTAAAGATTACAGTCAATTATAAACTACTAGGTCACATTATCGTGACAGCGGACGACCCAGCCATTACCTGAACCTGACTACCGCTGAGTATCAAGCAAGGGAGATAAACCATTTTAATTTTTAATGACCTTTGATATATTGACATGTGGGATCACACCCCACTGGGATACCTTTTGCATTCACAACAACACTACTGAGGCAGTGTTTTAGTAATCATTAAATTAATTAATTTGATCACATGGTGTTCAATTGAATAATGTTTGTGTATAAACGTTTCAATTTAGAAGTTGCTGATCCTACGATTATGTAATGTATAATGTGTGCCTATCACTCTAGGATTTCCTGTGTAATAGGATGTACATGTACATTATTTGCCTTTTTCCCATCACAACGCTTCGTAATACATCAATTTGTAATTTAACTTGCCATTAGATTTCTAACAAAATTAAAAGTAATACACTCTGCACCTATATTACATAGCTATGTGACCAGATTTTGGACCAAATAATATTTCAGCACCAGCTTAATTATGGGGGGTATTGGTGCTGGGAATCATATATCAATTCATTAATTAATGGTTAAGAATCATCTAATTAGCTGTCAGATCCCCTGGATATTATTACAATCTAGGTTGTAACGTAATCTGTTCAATATTGTTAGTGTCTGTATTATCATGAATCAGAGTAATGATTCTTGATTGCATCAACATACACATACTGTTGAATGACATAGATTTAGTGTGTCATTTAATTATTGGATAGAGCCTACTGTATGGTAAAATTGGTTATATATCGTTAATGACATATTGTCTTCTGTCCCATGAGGCCTGATTTGGTTGCTCAACTGTATTCATTAATGAGAGGTAGTCTGACCATATTGTAATATGTTAGCATCATATCCAGTGAAGCATTTTGCATTGCCCGCCAATAGCATTATTGACCTTTTCGACTGAGTTAATTTGTGAAGCAGGACATAGTCTGGTTCCCATAACATCTGGTTCCCATCACAAGCTGACACTGATACTAGTATTAGTGTAGTACACCTACTGCAACATTGGGGCCGAGAACCAGTATATAATCTGCTCTACAAAACTGCCCAAATGAAAAGGTTTATTGTTTATAGCCTTGCATTATCATGCAAAAGGGCACCACAATGTTCTGGCCTCCAAAAACCAGTAAGATCACATTAGGGTGGTATTTTTATCTTCTTCGACATAAGTTTTATTTCAACCAGAAACAGTGCTTGCTTCAGAATATATGGCTCATTGATCACAATCACAGACAATTACCTTCTATTTTTATAAATATTAAATATAGACAATAATATAGGATGTTTTACTATTTGAAATAACAAGACATGGATCATTTTTCCCGAGACAAAGCTCTGAGGTTCAATACCCTCAGATAATAGAAGAAACATCTCAGATAACCTTACTTTATCACGTCAATATCTGTTCTTCCAAAGTCTTCAGAATACCATTGAAATATCCGTGACAACCATATTTCATCTACCTCAGTAAACATTGAAACTTCCTGTGCACAGAAACTTTTCGTTGCCATTTCTAACGCATTCTCAACATTCTCTGCCGAGTAGACTCTTATAGCCGGGCAAGACTGAAATATAAAAGTTATAACATAATGCTAATACTGATTCTCATTTTCACAGAAAATGCAAGAGTAAACTTGAATAGCTGGGCAAGACTGAAATATAAAAGTTATAACATATAATTAATACTGATTCTCATCTTTACAGAAAATGCAAGAATAGACTCTAATAGCCGGGCAAGACTGAAATATAAAAGTTATAACATATAATTAATACTGATTCTCATCTTCACAGAAAATGCAAGAATAGACTCTAATAGCCGGGCAAGACTGAAATATAAAAGTTATAACATAATACTAATACTGATTCTCATCTTCACAGAAAATGCAAGAATAGACTCTAATAGCCGGGCAAGACTGAAATATGAAAGTTATAACATATAATTAATACTGATTCTCATATTTAGAGAAAATGCAAGAGTAGACTCTAATAACTGGGCAAGACTGAAATATAAAAGTTATAACATATAATTAATACTGATTCTCATCTTTACGGAAAATGCAAGAATAGACTCTAATAGCCGGGCAAGACTGAAATATAAAAGTTGTAACATATAATTAATATTGATTCTCATCTTCACAGAAAATGCAAGAGTACATCTCATAGCCCGACAAGATGGCAATGCAAAACAGTAAAGACCTTTGTAACCTCTGTAGAGCAACACAATTTGACAGCAGCACATAGTGGCCATTGTTTAGAGGTTGTTGATCTACAAAGGTTTAAATGAACAAAGTAAATATTGGCTGTTGCTTTCAGAGATTAGGGTTATTTTCACTGTTCACCTTATTGCACTTGACTTCAATGAATGTAAAAATGTTCAAATTCAACAAAAAGTCCCAATTAATATATTGTATTTTGAAATAACAATGGAACATTATCTAACCGTAAATCTGACATACTGGACCCTTAATGTCCTTGTAACATTAAAACCCTAACAGAGAAATTTGCATAAATAAACAGTAAAAACTTATGCTATATCTAAGTGATTATTTTACATCATTATGTGTAGAGCAGTATATATTTTTACATTTGCAACGATAGTGATGCTAAGATAATACAAGTATCTAAGAGATCTGTGAAGTTTAACACCAGTATGTTTGAATTTAGTATGTATATGTTTTACATACATGTTATAAAAAAGAATAAAGAAATGAAAATGCTTAGATAAACAATTTACAATAAACGTATCTCAGGTCGACAACATTCATACATGAGTGAGACACAAAAACGCTCTCGCTTAACAGCATATCTTAAATGACAACAAAATTATGTAAATATTTCACATCGAGATGCAGGGGACACACATGAAGTTACTTTGGCAAAAAATAACCAACAAAGACTGTATAGTTTGTCATTGTTTAAATTGGATCATATGATACAGTATGCTAACTAGGAAGGTTTTGATACAGAAATTTATATCTCCAACAAAGGGCCCGAACTCCAGCAATATCTATCGGATATGATTCCTGATAAATATGCACAACTAGGTTTGGTACTAAGTATTCTTGTGAAGTGTCATTGAAATCTGACCATTGGTTAAAGGAGAAAAGGGGCAGAAAAAACGTTAAGATATTCATCCAGACAGACATGACCAGATCAATATATTATTCTTCCCAATATGTGGGTCCAGACATAAGTTTATTATGTGCACACATTAAAATGTCAGTAACTTACCTTGGCACCACATACGAGGGCAAAATGAATTCTAGGATCTATTTTTTTAACAATATATTTGATTCTGGGATCACCAGCTGGAAATGCTGGTTGTAATGATGCTGGATGTCCTCTGTTACCTGTAATATACAAATAGATAAAAATCATCAGAGAACGAAGGAAATACTCATCTGAACCAACATAAGAGCATGAACACGACACCGCACTCCGCCAGCTGCTGCTTCAGTCAGTCAAACAAAACCGGACCAAGAACCAGAAGACAGAAAAATAAACCAAAAGGACAACTACGTAACACAAGGATATGGTCACCCACAAATAACAGTCAATAGAATATCAAATCTTTGTTTTTTTTAGTATCAATTATACGGAACAAATCAAATAAAACAAATATGAAACTTGGCATATATTTGCTGAATGTTATTTTATTCTTAATGTATTTTTAATGTTATTTTATTCAACTTTTTCAATAAATTAGATACTAACTCAATACTCATTTGATATCCCCTGTTTAATACTGTTGCAAATCAATACCAGTTATATCAACACCCATCAATTATGATACAACACTCTGTTATGAAGTCTGCAATCAGCGTAATATGTATCACCCAAGGTTATTGTAACACATTTATCAATATAATTTATCATTAATGCTTCAAAAATTAGAACCAGGTAATTGAATCAAGCATTAAAAACATGAATTATTTAGTAATGATAATTGATCATCTAGAAAGATTAAACCCCGATGTTTTAGCCTTGGCTCACTGAAGTTGACTTATTGTTCCAGCAAATTGAATCTAGAATAAATATTGTATGCATAATAATCCCTGGATGCTGGCACTAACTTTGTAGCTGTTTTCTAATCAGCATTTTGAATTTTCTGCAAAACTTATTTATAATTTCGTTGTATTTTAGTCCTGTAAGAAAGACTCATAACACATTAGCCCATAGAGGTACCACTTATATACCTCATCTAATTTTCCTCATTAATGGATATAAAGGGGAGACAATCCAACTATCATCATCACTCATGAATTAAACAAGACATACTTTATCAAGGGAGATCACTCTTCATATTTGACACAAAAAGCTGCACATGACCTCAGCATGCATTATAGCTCATCTCTTACAAGAACTGTAGAACCAGAAAATGAATGGAGGGAAGGGGGACATATTTGGCTAGTTATATAATTAAAGAAAGAGTCAAGTTATTATATATAGGTTAGGCCGCTATTTACAAGTTTAAGTGAGGGAGAACCTATTCCTATATAGCCGCCAGTCTACCTACAGGGTATATAGATTAGTTCAATCATCAGCATCCAACAAGGTACAATGTAACGGCAATTTTTCATTTAATTTACATAACCAGTGAAGCGAGGATTAAAGTTCCAGTCTCTTGAACAATTTAATGAGATTGATTCATAAATTATGCATTTATCAACGGTGGCTTTAAACTTCTATCATCAATTAGATAATCTTGCTTGATGCTACAGTTTGTAGTTTTACTCCCCATTGTAATAACTATGACTAAATAATGAGAAACACTTTTTAAGAACTTAGAAACTAATTTATACCATAAGATGGTGAAGATAATGTTATTAGCCATGTATGTTTTTGATGTGTGCGGTAGATTATTATATACCTTGTACAGTTTTAAAATAACTGACTCAGCCTCTTGAGGGAAAACAGTATGTATTTTAATAAGCATGATGTTTACTTCAAAAACATACTAGTGTTTGGTCTCATTTTAAAACAAAATATGAATTATAAATAGGGTTAGGGTTAAGGTAATTTGTGTTGTTTTCTAATTTAACAGCTCAGTGATCATATTGCTGGCTTAGAATGAGAAGGTCATAAGTATAAAATCAAAGAGAAAACAAGAAAACTGTCTGACAATCACTCTTTATTTTTGGTAAAGCAAGGTGTTATGACTTCAGTTTGGTCAACATGACAATTTCCGATTATCATGTAAATAGGCTTATAACAAGCACCCTGTGATGCTGATTTTTAATATGTAAAATATGTATGACACTCTAATTCTAAGCCAGTGATCTGTTTCAAATCTTTGTTCATATTGAAGGTATCTAAACTGAATTCAAGATGCCATCTGATCAATTGCAGTTTACAGCACTATATAGGAACTAATATTTTATTCACTTTAAATCCACATTTCATAGTGCAGCTGTAGTATCAACAATAGATCTGCCTGGAATCTCATGTTGTATATAAATTGCTTCATTAATTTCAAGTATTTGTGTTAACAACTCCCAAGGTGTAGCTGGTCTAGACTAATCTTTAATTGGTTAAGTTGAATCCTGCCTTCCCTGCCCAATTTTCTCATACTGTAAAATTATTAATTTTCGTGGGGATTAAATTTCGTGGATTTCGTGGTTCACCTCATCCACAAACTTTAATCCCAACGTACATTAATTTTGACCCTTGTTTTATTACCTGAAATGCAAAATCCACAAATTCCAACGAAATTGTCTTTTTTACCAAAACCAGGAAATTTCATCCCAACGAAATTAAATGATTTTACAGTATCTTTTAACAAAATAGTGTACCTTAATATAAACTGAAGATCTCAAGCATTTAGCATACCTTCACATGCAATTAATGCGACCTTCACAGTGAATGTTTAACTGATAAACGAGTGACCCTGAAGCTACCAACTTCCAACATCCTTCAAACATGTTACTGGTATGACATAAATACAAGAACGGTATAGCAACTGAATTATGTAGGATACAATGATATCCTGAAACACGTTTTATATGAGGACGTTACTGGGATCAATGTTATTCATAAATGTTTTAAGATTACACAGACTTCGATTTAAAATTACCAGGCTTTTAAAATAGAGGCAATGATTTTTACTTGTAAAATGATTTTCAACCACTGTTCATTTTGCATCAGTTTGGAAAAAATCAATATGTTTGTAAAATGTTAAAGAAGCTGTTCAACATATTTGAGTCTAAATCTTGGTTTGACTTTCAATCCTAGATACTGTAATTAATTTCAATGGGACAAAATTTTGTGGTTTTCGATAAAAAAGACCATTTCGATGGGATATTAAATTGTGGATTTTGCATTTCAGGTAATAAATACAAGAGCCAAAATTATTGACTGATAGTAGTAGAAGATGAACCACGAAATCCACAGAATTTAATCCCCCATGAAAATTAATGATTTTACAGTAGTGAATGCATATAATACGGTACAGTCTCCTGTCTGAAAACATTAGTATAGCAACAACAATTCGGAAATTTCCCTTTAAGTCAGTATTTACTCTAAATACAACCTCTGTAGAGCAACAGCCTGTAAACAATGGCCGATATTTACACATACCAAACAGTGTTGCTCTATAGAGGCTGTACTGTATATCCATAATATGCCCTGTGCAGTCTAACAGACAAACACGTTCAGCAAACATGTTAATCAACATAACATTTTTACTTAAAATTATTTCTTTCAAACCTTTTAAACCCTGACAAAGACTAATAAAAGTGGAAATGTTAGATAATTAATTGGAGTTTGTCTTGTATTCCATAATACTTAAATTTAAGAGACATGCTCATACTACAAATGGCTAGTAATATAAATATTACATTGAAAATATCAAGACATTTATTTTGAATTTTCCCTTTTATTTCAAAAGTAAACCTAACCTTTTGATTTTTGAACTTTTTAAAGTATACAGTTGCAAAATCAATCAAGTATGAACGATTGATCGTCCTATTCCCGCAGGTGCTTTATAAATCCTGAGAAAGTTTATGTCAGTAGTACAAGTACTCCAGTATGACGTTATTGTACCGGTTATTGTACCGGTTATTGTACCCGTGTGGGGGTATTACAAAATGTTGTAGGTGTACCCAGACAATCCTATCTACTATTATAGTGTGTACAATAAGTGCTCAATAAATTCTCTTATTTACTGATGTGTCATGTATAATCCAAATTTTCAGACTAGTTATGATACCCTAGACCACTTGATACATGTATCACTTGTGGGTTTTTTACACCTTGATTTCATAAAAGTTTGTTTTAAACTTATAAATATGATATATATCATAATAAAGAATTTGCAGGATTACCAGAAATTTATTCACAATAAAATAACTGTTCTATTATAAGATTTGAGGTTACAGTCCTTTAATGAGGTTCTATTTGAATAAGCCTAAAGAGTTTAGTGTTAATAACATTGGAAACATGGCTGATAACTATGTCATTTTAATCAATGTATTTTCCATGTCATATTGTTTGTGGACCAATAATTGACAGTAACAATTTAAATATGGTCATTAATCATTCATAACATCTTAATAAGTGTGCATTGTATCTAATTCAGATCCAAAATATACAGAGTTCATTCATTAACCAAGTTTAGCATGACAGGTGATCGACTTGACTGTAAAATACCTTAAGTTAATAATTAAGTCAACAACTTACTATAATTTTAGTTTGAAGTTGTCAGCAATGCAACAGTTTAATGCTGTGGTAACTGTTAGTTTGTTCTAATTGGTGTAATAGATACAACTTTTGTTTGTTATTAATTGATATTTAAGTTGACAAATATTAATAAATATTATATAATAACATTATAAGTTGGTTATCCAAAAATTTACATCACTAGGTCACCATAACGGATTGCAATTGGTTTGGTTACGGTCAAACCTGGTTATAAATACTATAGTATTATACCTAGGGCCACTTCTTTTTTATTTTCTGGTTTTCAAGAATTTTTTGGAAATATGTCCACTGGCAGGTCGAAAAAAAAAAAAAAAAAAAAAAGGCAAAATTGTTCCAATCGAGTGTTGAAATCACAGTTGTTGGCGCCAGCCTGCCCAAACGCATTTGCCAAGCTAATAACCAGTACTTTCTGTTGGAAAGCCTGGTTTTATAAACAATGTGTTGTTAAATAGCCTTTTCAGAGGAGCACTCATTTAATAACATACACATTTATACATACAGTCCAACCTGCCTTAAGCAGCCAGCCAAGGGATGCAGTCAATTTGGCTGCTTAAGCCAGGTGACCACTTAACGGAGGGGCTGAATACTGGGCAAGGGGGGGGGTCGGTTTCGAGCATACATTGTACTTGTTTAATGAGACAGGACCTGGTGTATCATAATGGGTTGTTATGCATAAATGGTAATTTAAAGTATGCCTCTTGTTGTTAAGGGTTGCACTGGCCTATCTGCCCTGCCCTGTCTGCCCTGAATAAGCAGACACTTACGGGTCTTACTAAAAGCAGTCGAATGCCGTCGAAGGCCGTCGAATGCCGTCGAAGTAGAAAAAAAATAGGTTTTGAGGCATATATGTGTTATATTAAGGTCTTATATGTATGTATATACATATTTGTCACTTATAAAAATCGAAAAAATCCCAGAAATATGTAAAATGAGATATTTATATTCCAAAATCTAAAAACGACAAATCCACGGGAGAGAACTAAGATTGGCTTAAACGAGAGTCGTATCTTGAGAAAAGCCGTCGAATCGGGATTTAACCGTTTTAGCACAAATTAAACGATGTATCGTTGTCATATATGTCTAGATATATATTTTAGTAACTTATTAAAACCCAAATAAATAAAATTGCATGTAAAATGATGACATTATTCACCAAAAACTATGCCTCGCCGAATCCACGGGAGGGAACTTCGGTTGGCTTAAACAGTCGTCGTATCTTGAGAAAAGCCGTCGAAGCGGGATTCAACCGTTTTAGCACAAATTAAACGATGTATCGTTGTCATACATGTCTAGATATATATTTAAGTAACTTATTAAAACCCAAATAAATAAAATTGCATGTAAAATGATGACTTTATTCACCAAAAACTATGCCACGCCGAATCCACGGGAGGGAACTTCGGTTGGCTTAAACAGTCGTCGTATCTTGAGAAAAGCCGTCGAATCGGGATTTAACCATTTTAACACAAATTATACGATGTATCGTTGTCATATATGTCTAGATATATATTTTAGTAACTAATTAAAACCAAAATAAATAAAATTGCATGTAAAATAATGACTTTATTCACCAAAAACTATGCCACGCCGAATCCACGGGAGGGAACTTATGTTGGCTTAAACAGTCGTCGTATCTTGGGAAAAGCCGTCGAATCGGCATTTAACCGTTTTAACACAAATTAAACGATGTATCATTGTCATATATGCATAGGTATATGGTTTAGTAACTAATTAAAATCGAAAAAAATAAAATTGTATGTAAAATGATGACTTAATTCACAAAAAACTATGTCTCTCTGGATTAGTAACACCGCTAAAAAACGATGAAATCTGCTTGGTTGTCTTTGACATTTTATTGACGCTAAACGACGTCATGCAGAAGGCATGATTGATAGATGTTGACAGTCAGAAATATTTGAAGAGAATAAAATAAAACACACTTCTGAACGCATAATTGCTCGTATGACAAACTTTGAGCAATAAAAAACAATTGTCTAAAGCGTGCAAACCGTCAAAACGAAATTGAAAGGAGCGATGATAAACACAACAATTTTCTCGTAATACGGTAATTACACGTAAATACCTTTTAATTGGTACAGATCTATAGCCTTAATTGTGTCGATCGACTTTGATGAAATATACCCATCAGAGGTGCTAATCGTTTGTTTTATTGCTCTTTGAGCGTTATGTCACAAAATTCACAACACCGTTGTTTACAGTTTACTGATTCCCAGTCGTATATTTCGCTGTGCGGTAAACAATGCATAATTGACATAGAAGCTGGGTAACAGCGCACTGGTTCCCTTTAAGAACCCGGATGTATCGTTGTATACACACAGCGTGTGACGCGCGGAACCAGTAAGTAGAGCAATTATCGGATTGGCGGTATGTAAACATCGCATCAAGCCATTTTCGTTCTCGTTCGCGGTCACGTGTAAACTGATTATTGTTTTCTTTGACACGGGTTTGAAATTACCGCGGATGATTCAAGCTATATAGATGGCCGCGGGATCGGACTTTACCGATCAATTCATTCAAAATATATTCGTACTCAGGCGAATATTCGTACTCAGACAAAACGTCCCATCGGGAAAAATAAAAAAGTGAAATTCGATTTTTATTTTTTTTCCACTTTCGTAAAAAACACGGTCGCCGGTCTTGTAAACCGTAAAATTAAAAAGTCCTGGCCTAGTGAGTGTTAGTTTTTATGGTAATAATGCATTACTTTTCATGGCCCATCTCTAATCATCATTAATCTAAGTGTCATTAAACTAGCTGATACGTTGATGTATGATTGATTATTAACCTAATTAATTATGAATCTGTAAAATGACTCATTTAATCACGGTTGATATATCACAGTTAATGAAATGGAGAGCAATAATTATACACACATAAATATGAGTTTCATTTTCAAGTATAAACAACTAAACTTTCATGAGCAGATACTGTTATAACTTGACCAGATTTAGTAGGCACTCCGGACATGTTCCATGCATATTTCGGACAAAGTCAGTGCAAAAATAAACAAATATTTCCGATAAGTACCGACTACGCTTACGGAAAATAATACACGCTTCCGAAGTTTAATGAGTGCCTACTAAATCTGGTCAAGCTATAAAAACATGGATTATCATTGATAATTTTACATACAGGCAGGTTGTTGACCTTCTGAACCAGACCTACAGATAAGTTGCTAAACAAAATTGTATAATTTTATTCAACATGACAAAACTACCAACTAACAGAACTGATAACAGTAAACAAATAATCAGAAAGGGATCATTGCAGTGTTTGAGGTCAACATGCTTGCTACAGGGTACTGATTTCATAAATGTTGTGTAAAGTTGATAACTTTGTTTGTAAGGTTCGTAAAAATGGCTCGATCAGACTGATAGGTAAAGATTGAAAATGGATATTGAACCATGACTGCACTTTTAATTCTAAAATCTATGTAGGCTACTACTGCAAAATCATTAATATTTGTTTGAGACTAAATTTGTGGATTTCGTGGGTGACCTCAACCACAAAATTAAATGTCCAATGAATAATGATAAAGATAGAGAGCCCACTAGTCGACAAACGTAAAAAATGTCAAATTTTTTCTGCTTATGTAGTTAGTCTTGACAAACAGATTTGACTGTAGCAGCATACAAAGCATTCAAGGACTTTGATGTCAAAGTTTTTTTTCAAAAAGCCTTCATGTAGTTCTTAGTTCTCATATAGTCACAGTGGCTTTGTATTGATTGCTTCTACAGCTCTTTACAAGTTTATGAACATGTTAGAAAATTGTCAAACCAATTAAGCTAAGGTTCAAACAACTGCCAGTTGACAGAAAACTACTACATGTTAACAGCTTTTCCATGATCTAATGCTCTGTTAGTCAAATAATAAAATGCTGTTTTTGCCTCTGCAAAATGTGCATGCTAGGGCCTTTAATATTCATGAACATTGTAAGACTGAAATTAAGACTTAAAATTGACAACATTTATAAGCACAGCCATTTCTTTGCAGTTAGATTTAACAATGTGAAATCCCTAGAAATCTTATTAGACATGTAGGAAGGAGCTCACTAGATTACAGGTAACTGACTAGATTACAGGTAACTGGCTGGATTACAGGTAACTGACTAGATTACAGGTAACTGACTAGATTACAGGTAACAACTAGATTACAGGTAACAACTAGATTACAGGTAACTGACTAGATTACAGGTAACTGACTAGATTACAGGTAACTGGCTAGATTACAGGTAACAACTAGATTACAGGTAACTGACTTGATTACAGGTAACTGACTAGATTACAGGTAACTGACTAGATTACAGGTAACTGGCTAGATTACAGGTGACTGACTAGATTAAAGGTAACTGACTAGATTACAGGTAACCTGACTAGATTACAGGTAACTGGCTAGATTACAGGTAACTGACTGGATTACAGGTAACTGACTGGATTACAGGTAACTGACTAGATTACAGGTAACTGACTGGATTACAGGTAACTGACTATATTACAGGTAACTGACTAGATTACAGGTAACTGACTAGGTTACAGGTAACTGACTAGATTACAGGTAACTGACTAGATTACAGGTAACAGACTAGATTACAGGTAACTGACTAGATTACAGGTAACTGACTAGATTACATGTAACTGACTAGATTACATGTAACTGACTAGATTACAGGTAACTGACTAGATTACAGGTAACTGACTAGATTACAGGTAACTGCGTGTTTTGATACTTGTTACTTACCCCTCAATATTCCATGTTCTATATCATCTAGACTATATTCCATACCACCAATCATATAGCCGGTATTCTTCCAGAACTGTTCTACCTTCAACACAGACTGTGGTAACTCTGACTGGTCAACTAAACCATGTATAGTCATCGCATTATATATATCTAACAAATGTTAAAGAAATTAATGTTGAATTTGGTTTTCAGTTATTGGTTCAGTTATTTCAATGGCAAGTTAACTAAACCAACTTGCCTGGAAATGATAAATCAATGGCACTCCCGCAGCCTCAGGTTTTGGATTCCCTCTGTGGGTGTCTTGAACCAAGGATGAAATAAGATGAGATGTTTGCAGCAAAACAGTTGTTCCGTTCAAAAATCTTCACAACATTGACCTTTGACCTACTGCCCTTAAATCAATAAGGGTTACCTACTGAAGAGAAACAAGTTACAAAATTCTAGGCCTATAATACTTTGAGTTAGTGATTCAAAAGAATTTGGTCTATTCATTCATGCAATTTTGTGAGCTAGACTTTCTACCTACTGACTCAAAATCAATAGCGTTCATCTAGACATCTTCTAGTGCTACCCAAACTCTATGAAAAGTTTTATGGTTTCAATGACCAATCAAGGTTTTTTTATTTATTGAACAGAATCAATTTGGTTGACCAATTGACATGTGGAAAGCAACATACTTCTCATCAAAAGAGAGGAGGGTAAAAAGATTTATAAGCATGATTAAATCATGAACCTTTGGTACCAGTCTGACTTACATGATATAACTTCATACTATTGCATGGCGCCAATAAATATAGTTTCAATAAAGGTTAGACATGCTTGCTGTCTCCTAGTGTTTGCTTTTTTATTTCTGATGTTCAGCTACTGAAGTGTTAACTGTGACCAAGGATTGGTTAGACTACACTAAAGGTATTATCCTCTTCAAGATGACATTGAGAAAGTATTTAAATAAACTGTGGGTTTGTTACAGAAAGGATACTGATGAAGAAAGCTTTTTTCTCGTTCTCTGTGATATTATCTAGGTCAACATATTGTAGTTGTGGTGCCATCTGTTCCTTATATTCCTTAAATAGAGCACTACCTTTAACCTTCACATAATCTACACCTTTACCATCTTCTAGTATAAACTCTCCCTTTATTCTGAAAGAAAAAAAATAACATAAATTGTCTTTAAGAAATAATAAACTTATTATAGTTAGATATCCATAAGTTAGAAAAACAAAGAATCTATTCTATAGGTGGGATGTATTAGATCTAACAGTGTGTGTCATGTTACAGCAGGCATATTAAGAATATAATTATTTATTGCTATTTTAGTTATTCGTCTTCTAATGCAGTTCTCCTGTACTGAAGCCTTGAAAGCAAAAGAAGTAAAAGATACTAGATATATAGCGTTCATTAAGCTGAAAGTATTCATTTCCAGTCATTTATTTTAGTTCTAAAATGTGATAGTTGTTCAGATTCTAGAAGAACCTAGTAATAATACTTGTTTGAATTACAATTGTGTCCGCTATCTGTGTCTAACTAACTATTTAATTTTTAGGAGTCTGGTATCTATACTTTATTTCTAGTTTGCATACTGTCACAGGCTATTAAACGAATATTTGTAATTAATAAATGAATTATGGCAAATAATGTTATAGACTTGATTATTTTCGAGATACAATATTGTGGAATGGCTATACTAGTAAGTAATCTGGTACAAATAGCACTTGTCTGATTGCTAATCATGCATTAAATTTGCCATTTGAACAAAATTACATATCTCTTATCACTAAGCATATGCATATTATGGGATTAAATGTGTCACACTGTCATATTTAACATTTACAAACTGGATCTTAATCATTTTTTCCTTCCAGGAGAATGTTAATTTACGACAAATATGTACTGAGAAGAGAAATAACAGTTCAGAATTTCAATGCAACAGTGAGTAATAAAGTGCCTCATACATAACTTTTTTTCATTTGTTTGCGGTAAAGGTTCCTCTATTTATCTTTGTTTTTTTACCACATAAAACACAAATTAAGAAAAGAACTTAATTTCTGTAACAGGGTGAGAACCAGAACAGGACTCAAACCTGGGACCATTACTCCATAGACCCCCTCCTAAGAAAATCCTCCTCAAATTCCTGGAGTTACTAGAACCTCTGTGAGACATTCCAAGGGTGTAATGTCAATATCTGGTTTATATAACTAGGTTGTCCTGCAGCGGGGACTTGGGGAACTAGGTCAGGTCTTCGCTGCATTTCATTCAGTGACAGGTCACTTGGGATCAACATTATTTCTTTGTGAAATCGGGCAATCCTGCATTTTTAAGACAGGGCCTTGGGATTTTCATCATTTCTTTGGGTTGTGTGTGGGCATAGTTGTGTTACTGTTTGATAGGTTAAGTTCAGTGCTGCCTTCCCTGACTGATTTCTTCATATATCTTTTTGGGAGTTAAATGTGACACCAATAGGGTAGGAAAAAGTTCAGCAGCATCAATAATTGTTTTAGTCATTTTAGTTTTATAGTTTCAAGCATTCAGTGGCATCACTTATGGTTTTAAAGTGATCAAATTCAATATTTCAAATTATAATTACTGCTGACAATACAATCAAATTACTGGCTTTTGCACAATCACATAAAATATAGTAGAATATATATTAATTTAACAGTCTCTCATAGGAAAGAAGTGTTCATTTTTAAAGAATAACTGACTTAAAATTCAAATTTTCGGGACCATGCCCTTCATCAGGATTTATTTCCATTTTCATGTAATGGATGAAACATAAATACATGAAAATGGAAATAAATCCTGATGATGGGCATGGGCCCGAAAATTTGAATTTTGAGTCAATTATAGTAGAATAAATTTATACATGCATATGTTCTCTATAAATTTATATATTTAATAAATCTATCTACGAGTTATTTTCTACATTTTTTGTTTTTTAGCAACCGACTTGGAATACTCTTTCAGTATCTATTTGTGTGTGATATATGGCCAATGTCGGTGTCTTGACACTGTTGACAGGTCTTTTACTTTGTAACTTGTTGACTACAAACGACAAACACAAAAGCTGAGCGAGCTTAAATGTCAAAATCTAGGTAAATTGTAATTCTCGCTCGAAATTTAAGCAATCAGAAAATAAATAGGAATTGCATATATCAGCATATGAATCTAACTTTTTTATGAATACCAAAACAACATGCTAAATAAAAGTAAATAAATGTTTTAAAAATTCAATTGCATAATATTACATACCTTAGCATAGTTTTCTGCATTTTCTTTGACAAATCAACCGCTGACCGAGGTGAAGTATCGGCGAGAGGTATGCCATTTAATATACGCATGTTGGTACGAGTTGTCACTGCACGTGAGAAGCTATAACACGAGAAACACTCCTACCAGAAGCAACAACAAGGAAATGATCCGATATTGCGAAATATTACGAAACTACGTGTATATAAATTTACGATTCTAACAAATGCAAAGTTGAGTTTTAAGCTCACTTAAACGATTGATAAACTAAGAATGGTTTTCCTATAATATTTAATCGTATTGATTATTTGATTGATTGAAACAAAAATACAAGATATAAAATACGAAAATAATTTCATTAAAGCTAGTATTTTGTCTTATTTTTTGTAAGTGAACGTTTTTACGATATATTGTATTATTTTCATGTACCTAAAACAGTAATTGCTTCTTCTGTTTGAAACAAAGATTATTTATGTCATGTTAAATGTGATAATTTTACCAGTAATTGTTTAACTTTGATGATATTTTGATTTGTCATATATTTTCGCGATGTGTGATAATTTCATCAAATTTTAATTTTGCTCATATCTGTCTGTTTCTTTATTATCACACTGTCTCATACCTACCGTACGTTTTGATATGGTAAACACTATAAATTAGAGCAAAAGTGAAAAACCAAAGAAGACCTCTTTGGAAAACCAAAAAAATGGGCCTGCACAAAAAGGTTCATATCTGATACAGGATAGTTGTTGCTTTTGTCACAGATATGTATTTAGTACGGATTGGTAACTCTACCACGTGACCCAGTTGAAATCAGTAGAAATCGACTTTAAGTCTCGCGGGTTCACGTTTGTCGCGATATTTGGCGAGATCACAGAGTTTTAGCGGCGAGATTCATCGATCCGCCATCTTTGTTATATGTATTGTTTTGCAAGAAATTTGCAGAAATAAATCTGCCAATCCAATCAACATTTCAAAATCAATCGAGAAAATTTTACTATGTAGATACAGAATAAACATACATTGATTAGTGTGTACGTATATTTCATCGATTATATTGGCTATATGTCCAGAAATGGAGTTTGAATACACAACGGTTTCGCGGGAATGTCGAAGCGAGAAAATAATTCAGTTCAAACTATGACAAATTCCTATCATCAGATTGAGAAATATTAAAATCTTATTTGGTGTTTTACTTGAAACATCTTTCGTAAAATATTATAAAATTAGTCCTGATGATTCTTTTAAAAGATATTTCGTAGACTAAATTGTAACGACGAAGCCTCCGCCATTTTCCACCCGTGTCTCTCGTTTCTTGCTCCAAATCACACGAAATTGTAACTCTGACTTAAATTGCATTGTATATTGCATGAAACACGCATTGTGTATCTTCTTCATATTGTTTTAATTTTGAAAATCGATAAATTATTAATGATAAGGCAAGTTTTTTCGAGGCAGCCAGAAACATTTTATGTTACCGATCATCGCCATATTATCGACTTACAGTGAACCGAGTGCGCGCATTGCATTATGGGCGTTTGGCTGTTCGGCAGATAAAATCTATTTATAGAGTTGCCTATCCGTTCTAATACATATCTGTGTTTTGTTGCTAGGGAATTTATTCACTGTATAAACATTTAAGGGCGTTCATTATTTTGTGCGACAGTGTGTGAGGTATACCTAGTGATCCAAATACAGGGGACTTCGACATCTACGGCAAATGGGTGCAATATTCGCGATTATACCGAGACACTGTGACAGTTATGGATTGCTGAGTCTTAAACTGTATTTGCTATCATTGACTATAGCACTGTGCTTTCCAGCCATAAACGCAAACGGTCTGTTGCACATGATAGTGCTTATCTATATAGCGAAGCATTTAGAAACAGTTCAGTTCTGTTCTGTTCTGTTCTGTTCTGTTCTGTTCTGTTCTGTTCTGTTGGCTGTCTCCCCCTTTCTCTTCAGGGCCTCTCCTATTCAATAGGATGATCAATTCAATTAAGCATGATGATGATGAACCCCTTCGTTAACATGTTTTTGCATGTATAAGTTTTCATATCTAGATCTCATTTATAACACTTCTCCTAAATTGTTTGCATTTTACTAAAACAGTCGTAATGGAAGTGAATGAATATGCATTCAATGCAAAAAGTAACTGACACTTTCAACTAGTTTCCAATCTCCTGAAAATGCTCTTCTTTTATAATCAGTATACCTAGGTAGGAAATAAAAAAGTTGTGAAAGTTGCTAACTTTCTTCCTTTGCCTATTCAATGTAGTTTTATAACTTTAGTGTATGCATGCTTGTTTTGTATAATTACAGACAAATTTACAGTTTCTAAATGGCAGATGAGCGGAATTTCCGAAGTTACTATTATGAGAAAGTTGGCTTTAGGGCAATTGAAGAAAAGAAATCAATAGAATTGCTTCTGAAAGAGAAACCTTTAGATGTGGAGAAATTGAGACAATACTGTCTGAGATTTCCAGTATCTGCTAGGTACAGAATTTATCTGTGGAAAATTGTTTTAGGTGAGCTTTGCTGAAACAGAAATAATTTGTGTGACTGTTTTAAGACTATACCAAGAGCATTTTTTTAAACTCTTTAATTACGCTATACACCTGTTTTCATGAAACAGAGAAAAAAATTGTGTGGATATCTTAAGACTACACAATGTACCCACAGGTAACAGTATCGTTGAAAAAGAAATTTAAAAAAAAATTGAAAAAAAATTGTTCTCGAAATTTAGGTATTATATACAAGGTATATTTGCAAGGAAATTGAGAGCAAAATCGAAAGGGTGCAATTTGTTTTCATAGACTACGGCATTTACGTGAGTTGATCATGTACAAAAAGGCTGTGTGGGGGACAAATACAGCATAATGCCTTGCAAACATTTGAAATTATGCTTTACATTTACCTCAAAACGATCAAATGCATCGTTTAAACTTGTATTTTAACTCTCGATGGCGTATTTCGAATTACGCTGCAAGGACGGCTGGTGCGGTTTTTAGAGTGTCCGACGACTAGAGATATTCCGAATGTATTTTTATAACCAATGAAAGTCGTTGTCACAAAATGGAAATCATTCGCAACTTTCGGACAAACATGGTGAAAATAAAAACATTTTGACTAAATAAAATGTGCCGACGATTTGTTTCGCGGCTAATACGGAAGCTAGCATATTTCACCATGGTAAATTTGTTTAAAATGTTGCGTCCTTCAATTCTACCGCATTATTATGCTTATTTATGACGATAAATACAAAATATGAAGGTTTTTATCCTCGAAATTTGTATTTTTGGTTTTATTGGAATGCACCTTTCGAACCGGCTGGACACAGGGATCTAAACTTTATGGCATAACTTTTTAATAAGTTGATCAATTTCGAAGGAATTTTGCATGCAAGTAGTTTTAACAATGTTGCGTAAGAATATAATTAGTTATTGAATGTATCGAAAGCTAATTTTTGTTTTTTGATACTTTGAAAATCTGTGTTTTTAGGGCAAATATACCTTGTATATAATACCTAAATTTCGAGAAAATTTTTTTTTTTCAATTTGTTTTTTTTTCAATTTCTTTTTCGACGATACTGTTACCTGTGAATGTACCCACAGCATTTCTTTTTTTTAATCTTCATGATCTCGGTTGATGTCTAAATTTGGAGTTTTAAGTCCAGTGCAATAATTAGATTGTTTCTGCTCTGTAGACATTAAAAAAAGCTGATTTTGAAAATAGGCATGCATTGATGTATCAATGGAGTAAATGTTTAACAATCAAGTTAAGTAGCTAAGCAATCTTAATTGTAGGGATGCTTGATACATTTTATACCATTCTAGGTGTTTTGCCTACCAACCAAGAGTCACATGATTTTGTGATGAAGAATAGAACAGAACAGTATGATAATCTACGCCATGCACTAGAAATAATGAGAAAGATTGACAACACTACTCCAGATAGTATCATATTCTTGAAGATGTTTCTTATTGAAGAAGGACGTTTTCCATTCAAGGATGATAACTTAGTGAGTATCAAGATACTGCTGTAAATTCATTAATTTTTGTGGGGATTAAATTTCCTGGATTTCTTGGTAGACCTTCAACCACGAAATCAAATCCCATTGAACAATAAATTCAACCCTTTATTACCTGAAATGCTAAATTCACAAATTAAGGTCTCATCGAAATTGGTTTTTTTATGAAAACCATGAAATTTTGTCCCATCGAAATTAAATGATTTTACATTATCATAAACTCTACTTACAGATGTTGTTGAGTTAGATGTTTATTCCAGTTTAACACCTTCTATCACCAATTGTTCTGTTATACACAGCAGCTGATACACCTTACCAGATTTCCTAGATTGTAATGCTACAGTTTCTTACCAGTGCTAAGTTACCATATCACCAAGAGCCAGCAACTTGTCTTGTGGAGGAAAATCAACAAGTTGTCACAAATTTGCATGGGATGGAATTGAACCCATGGTTGCCAGGTTACAAATCCATTACACACACTACTGGACTGTGGTCAAGGATATCAAAGACTGTGGTCTTCAGACTTTAATAGGTCTTTCAGCCTTTGAACTGCTGAAACTTGTTGTTTCAATGGTTAAGTTAACTTTCTTGTTTCGTGAAGTGTTGGTCATTGTGTTGTGTAATCGTGGTATATGATGTTTTTGTGCTCAGCTGTTTAAAGTTGTGTGCTCTCTTCCCTATTTGATGTCTATTATATTTTTTATTAAATAAATTTTAGAAGTTTGTTGCCATGACAACACTCCTTATATTATTAAATATTTTATTCACTATTTTATTGTCAGATTTCCAAAGTACCTCACAGAAAGTTTGCCTCGTTCGCTGAAGCTTTACTTGGTATGGTGGAGAGTCATGTAGATGCTTATTGGATTGCTAAAACTTTCCATAAAATGACCACAAGTAATTCACACCTGTTTGTCCCAGATGTTAGTATAGTATGGTCATTTCATATTACCTGGTAACTGATTTGCTTGATTGACATTTATTTGTACAAAGGACAGTATAGATTGAATCTGATCGCTGAGCCTTAATCCTTGGATATACACTAAATAATGTCTATGGCTAAAAACGCAGTCACAGCTCAAAACTAGTTTTCAATCCATAGAATTGTAAATGTATTGCTATTAAACAATATGGATATTAAATTGGTTATATATATGTTTAACCAATTTAATATCCATCTTATTTAATAGCAATATATATGTATATATTGATTACATTACTGGACAACAACTTTAGATAATGTATGTGTATTATAAACAAAATGAGATTGGTTATTGCTTGCTATGATAAAAGGGAAAATTGACTTTGATTCTCTCATTTCCTTGTTGCAGTGGATGCCTTTAGAAATAAGGTACCAAGAGTTGTTAACTTATTTCACTCGACACAATTGACCTTTAAATGAGTATAAATCTACAGTGTATTTGGTAAGGATAAGAATGAGAGTTTATTGAAACAATTATAGATCATGTATACACTCAACCGCTTTAAAAACGCACCACTATTGAAAATAATCAAATTTTGTCAAAATATATTTTTTGCTAAAATTAATAGTTTACAGGGTTTGTTCAGTTCATAAGTTTGACCGAATTAAAGAAAAGGATTTATTTTTCATTCGGAATACCCCGCCCAGAGAACCTTTTTGATTTTGCATGTTTTGTGCGTGCAGCTTGATCGCGTCGACCTGTGTGATAAATATTAACTTTAAAATGTACGCTGTTGATTTACACATTGAAATAACAACATAAGCAATATTGGCTAATTGTATTTTTATGCGGCGAATATCTCGAATATTTGTTCTCGATGATTGTGCCTTCGCTTCCAACTGAAAAGAGCCTCGGTGCCTAAGCATGGCGGTTCAGCTGTCACCATAAAATGATTGTGGGTATAGAACATCGATTCCTGGCGAATGGCACTGCCAAAGACCGACCTGAATGAAACCAGCTAAAGGTATTGAGCCCGAGCAAGGAGGAAACAGGACACAGGTTGTGAAACTGTAATTTGTTTCGCATGGCTGCACACAGTGTCAAAATAATGCCGGGTGTCAATCAACAAGCCAAAAGTACATTATTTCATTTTCATAAGTATTTCTTTCATAATTGTCAATAAAAAGGAAAATTATTTTAGCACATTAATTTTTTTAATGAGTTTTCTCCCGTTTAGAGCCTAAATTCCCAACTTTTTGTCATCAAGCTCCTTCATATTGTTGATTCGGGGTGCCATAGAAGCACTATTGAATATGTCCTGACAGTGTGATGCTCATGACCAAGACTTCTAGTTCAAATAAGGCTTGAATCCATCTTAAGTTCACATAATGCCCATATCTGAACCGCACTCGGTCAGATGGTATTAGCCAGACAGCCATAGTCACATACCATTTATAATTCAAGTTAAGCTTTGCTTGAATGGTGGGAAACATCACGTCGAACATAATTCTATCATATTATGTAATTAATGTTATGCTTTAGGAGGATATACCACGTGCATGCATCAATGTAGCGGGCTCTTATACTTGCTTTTGAAATTGTGACTTTCACTTTCATGGGTCTCAGTGCTATCTATATTATAATTCATTTCAAACTCATAATAATGGCTTGGAAATCACACACATCGTTGAATATAGACTGAAGATTATTAGTCCGAAAAAAAATAACCATAAATTGACGTATTCATCACTTAAACCGATATTTCGTATGTGGTGCGTTTTTAAAGCGGTTGAGTGTATAATGACATGTGAATCATAATACTAAAACAAAATGTGTTACGTAATTTCAGGTTGATAAGTTGAAGCAGTTGTTAAGCAAGGAAGACGTAGATCAAAAGTTGATGAAACATCTAGATAAAGTTCAAGTCTGGAATCATCTACCATTGAATGAATGGTATGGTTGTTGCTTCTCATCTATACTACCTGAATCTTCATTTGAAAGGTAAATAAAGTTTACTATCACTTAGCAACACATTTGTATACTTCCGTAGGACTGTAGCTCAGTGGTTAGCATGCTTGCTATCTAATTTGCTAAGCTTGACATTAATTGTTACTTTGATACAGATTTGTTGGGCGCTGTGAGGGATTTTAATTTTATGTTTGTTCACTTGTACATCGACATGGTCTCATGTATTACTTTCTTTGCCCAAAATTTAAATATTGTTTGTTTTCCCATTCGGAAGGTTGTAATATAGTTTACCGGTTAGCAATTAAATTGACTGAATAGTTACATCCTTACACACTGTCCTAGTCTGGGGAGCTGACTTCCCTCCTCCTAACAATGTTTGTGGCAATCTGGACAAAAGTAGACTAGTTTGAGGCATCAAAGTTTTAATACAGTAAATATTTTTGCAAACTTTATATTTATGATTCAATTAGAAATTATATAGTAGATTAAACATTGTATGGATTTATTCCCCTCAGGGTTGGAGACAAGGTTCTGGGTGGATCCACTGTGATATTGATGTATTTTGCTGTAGCTTTATTTATGACCTTGAAGCGACCTCTACTCAGCATGTCAACAGCTAAAGAAATGTGTGATTATCTTGCGCAGGTAAGTTGTAGATATGAAAATCACATTCATTTCTATTAAATGTTATAAAAGTCTAAACATGTTTAACTCCTTTTTCAATAAGTTGCTCTGATGGGGGATTCAAACCCTTACTGTACATTGCATTCACCTAGCAATTTGAAGCACTTCCTTTCACAACATTCCCATAAAAGATTGTACTTATAACCATTATTATATCCTGTAGTACCAAAGTTATAAAACCCTTGCACATGTACTTGTTATGAACACATACTATGATTTATATCTCATATTCTAGGTGCCTGAGGATAGTGGTGATATACTAGTGAGTAAAGCTATAGACATGTGGGAGAAGCACGGACATCCACTCACCAAATCTGAATCACCCGGACCACTCAGCAAATCTCCTGTCCTCACGTCAAGTTCAACAAAATTAGTTGTTTCATCACATACAAATGTCGTGTGAATGACAACTTGGAAGTCTAGTTGCCATGACAGCTGTTAACTGTTGAAATTGTCACTCAAGGCATGATTTAGATTGTATGGTATGGATAGGGTGGTCTGCAGGGTGTTTATTTGCAATATTACGAGCTTGTGATAAAAAAATAAAAAATGATACTTACTGTATAGCGGGTATATTTCACGGTGTCCAATTTTCGCGTTAATAGGGTCCTTTTGAATTCGCGGGGTTTTGATTTCGCGCAAACGGCCTCGACCGCGAAAATAAAACCTTGTTGGTAAACATGGAAGGGGAGGTTAGCGTTGCGCAAAGGTAGGTACAATAAATATACGACTAAATTCATCGTTGTCGTCTGTGTTCAATTATATTTTGATTTACGATAAATGAATAATACAATAAACATGCGCATAAATTCATGGTAATTTTATGTATACAATTTACGAATTTATTGTAAACAATTAATCAAATATTCTTTCCATAACTATCAATGATAGATTAATGTACAATTATCTACTTACGACCTACTGTATATATATATAACACATTGTGTGATTGTAGGAGTGAGTAATAATCAGTTTGTAGATGACAGGAAATATCTCATCATTACTGTTGATGGATTTTCATATGATAAGAAGTATTAATAACAAAATGTCCGTGTTTTGAGTGAATACTTGAATGAGTGATAATAAGACCGAGTATATAACAAATGTCCGTGTTTTGAGTGAATACTAGTATGAGTGATTATATTAAGACCGAGCATATAATTCAGATACCCTAATCAGAATTCGCCAGATACATTTTTGAATCCAATTGCTTTACTAGTAGTCTACATAATATTGTGAATATGTCGGATTTTATGGACAAGTGGTTGTGTAGAGGAAGGTCGGGAATTAAGAAACCGCCTATGATTATTTTACCTGATCCAACGTCATGTTCTGATGTGGAAACTGCCAGTGCTATTTCAGCAGCAAATGATGTTGTTTGTGCCGTTGATGTTTCAACTAGCGTGACTCCGTCTTCGAACAGAAAACATAACAGGTTTGTTAAAAATAAGTTATCTTGTTAGCTTTGTTCCTGTTCGTTTAATTTTATACCTCCTGCACAACGTATTCTAGTATCAGCTTTTCTACCCGTCTGTCCGTAGACATAATCTACATAATGATACAGGGTATGTAATAGAGTATATACATTACATCAAAAAGGTATTGTTATTATGATTCCTGTTATATACTAGTACCTGTAAAACAAGAGATGCTGCTATAAAATGAAGTGCATGCACTAGTTCATGAAGTAAGCATGAACGAAAACTGTTGAACACTATTTAAATACGTTTTTGTTATTTGCAGGTCGGGTAATTATATCAATTACTCACCTTCGGTCCGGCTGGAAATGGCGAAGTACTGTCTAGATAATGGACCGGCCAAGACAGCAAGGCATTTTACTACCAAACTAGGAACAGTCGTAAACGAGAGCACCGTCAGAAGTATTAAGAAGACCTATCTCACCAGTTCCAAGAAGGAGCTATTCACTGAGTTTCCAAGATCTCCGCGTGGCAGGCACACGATACTGCCAACTGACATCGACTCACTTGTGCAGGAGTATATAAGGAGCCTCAGGCTTAGTGGTGGTGTGGTGAACACAAATATCGTCATTGCAGGGGCCACTGGAATCGTCAACCACAGACAGAATTCTTTATTGAAATCGAACGGAGGCAATATTGATTTAACCAAGGTAAATTAATCAGATTTAAATGTACGCTAATTGCCTACATGTTTATACGTTTTTTGCAGGTGGTCGTTATGACAGGTTTTATCGAATCACTGAAGTTGAAGTGCTAATTTATACATCTTTTAACAATAATTTATGTATCAATTAAGTTCATCAAGCATTCGTCATCATTTGAAATTGCATGTATTCATATCCGTATGCTCCACAATCTGTCTGTTTGGGATACAAAACGTTTTACAATTGTAGTACCAGCTTAAATCTTATTGAAGTGGATAAGATACTATTTATTTTTCATTTTATTTTCAGGATTGGGCTAAGTCTTTGATGGCACGAATGGGGCTTTCCAAGAGAAAAGGTACCAAGGGAGTTAAAACGTTGCCAGAGGATTTTGGAGAAATTAAAAGTGCATTCACGTCTCGGGTACGAAACATTGTGGAAACACACGACATACCTGATTCGTTAGTAGTGAACTGGGACCAGACTGGTGTTAATCTTGTACCATGTGGTAACTGGACAATGGAGGAGAAAGGTGAGATAAAGATTTAAATAAGTCTTTATTGTTGTTTAATTTGGTGTGAAAAACAAATAGCACCAAACTGCTCTATTACGGATACAATGTACTAGTATACAATTCAATTGCTTTACACTCAAGTGTCATTAATGGTACAACAAACTATTGTTGTTAAACACGTTCTGTGTGAACGATATGTACGGCTTTAAAATTAATTAATAAATTACAAGCGCATTAACAAGTTTGTGATGATACATATATTGATTGTACTTATAGTTTTTAACAATGATAAAACCTTTTTCCACCTAAATGTCATGTAGGACAAAATTACGTAGTACATGTACATATGCTATTAAAGTCCATAATTTCATTCAGATGTACATTGAACTTTATATACTTACAGGAGCCAAGCAAGTTCCCATTAAGGGCATTGATGACAAGAGGCAAGTAACGTTGTTACTAGCAATTTCTAAATCTGGAGCCGTTCTGCCGCCCCAAGTCATATACCCGGGTCTTACCAACAACTGCCATCCCAAGTTTACATTCCCGGAATCTTGGGATATTTATCATACACCATCCCACTGGAGTACGGAGGACTCCATGTTACGGTATGTCGACAAGGTTATAATACCCTACATGGACCACGTGCGAGAGGAAGAAGATTTGCCGATCCGTCAAAAGGCACTATGCATATTTGACGTTTTCAATGCCCATAGAGGGAAACAACTACTAAACTTGTTGGACAGGAATGCGATCAAGGTCGCATATGTGCCTGGTGCTTGCACCGATAGGTTGCAGCCATTGGACTTGATACCTAACAACATATTTAAACAATATTTGAAGACCGAGTTCCATACCTATTATTCTGGCGTGATTCAAGAAGAGCTTTCAGCAGGTGTTGAACTTAGTGAAATTCGTGTTGAATTAAGGTCCTCAATCATCAAGCCACTTCATGCGCAGTGGCTAGTGAATGCCGTAGACAAACTTTCAAAAAAGCCTGACATTCTGATAGAATCGTTTAGTAAAGCTGGACTTTAGTATGGAAGTCATTATAACATGTAATTAGTATTATTATAATACTAGTAATACTATTTCATTTGCTAGTTTTTTTCATTACCATGAAAAACATGATGAATAAATGAAATGTCATCGTTATGATTTGTTTGTTACTGTGTAATAAATTGATTAATTGCTATAGTATTTATAGCGATCGGTTTCACTTAGATGCATTATAAGATATATTATTAGATATAACAACACAGCATGAGTACAATATATTTATTATTAATATATATATTTACAATAAAAACGAGAATTCTTCACGAAACACACCGCTGATGTCAATACTGAAATACTAAGCAAATATCATACATGTCGTCAATTGCAAAGGGACGTAACTACAAGATACTACAAGATTATGACTTTTAGTTTATCATGAATTACCTCCCTTTGTAAATTGCAAGATCATTAATTCGCGGGGTTTAGATTTCGCGCAATCGACCCAAACCGCGAATATAGCGAAAATTAAACCCCCGCGAAATATACCCGCTATACAGTATTTCATTTCTGCTCAAGTGGAATTTTCAGTATCTGGCAGTCAAACTAGATGTATGTCGTCTTGGGGAAGTGCCATTTAAACTGTGATGCAAGTGACAGGTAACATGTTATTCCAAACCTCAATGGCTTGTCACTGATGGATGGAGTTTGTAGCACATTTGTGTTACTGTTTGAACAAGTATGACGAGATTGTGCAAGATTTGAAATGGATTGACTGAACTAGTCAGAATGCCAATATTGGCAGTGATGGGGCAGCTATCGTTGATGTTTAGGCTAGAGTTCTGAGTAGAGTTCTGATCCACAATGGACGTGTCAGACATTGATACCTTGGGCCGAGGTAGTACTGATCTACTAGGAAGTCAGTGGTTGGATTACAAAGGTTCAAACGACTCAAGTTGGCCTGGGATAGTTCTTTTTCAGAATGTGCATTATCGCACCAGCAGTGAGGACTTACGAGTAAAGTGCATGGCTTGCAATTGTCGGTGTGATCTTTATTACTCGGCATATTCAGTAAAATGTTGGTACTCAACGCTCGTGAGCTGGATATATATATGAGCCGTTCTCCAGGAAAACCGGGCTTAGTGAACATTGGAACAAATTATTACAAATATTTGCAAAGTTATAGACTTTAATCCAACCACTATCACCTACTATTTAAGTGATGTCGCAAACGTCATTCAAACGTTTTTTACGTAACATTAAAAAACATTCACAAATTTAGTATCTGATAATGTATTCATGTAAACTTTCAATAAGTGTGTCACATTATAGAATCAATGACTTATTATTATAAAACCTGTCAAAAGTGTGAGTGTTGCTTACATAGTTATTGTTTTGAACCACCAACCCCTTGTTTTTCTGGATACGGGTGCTTTTTAGAAACTGATCACCATAGCAACGACAGAAGTTATTTTAACATAATCTATGAGAAAAATTAAACCTAAGAGACTGTTCTATACTATCCAATTACTTAAACATTAAATCAAAGGACATTATTTTTTTCTCATTTTAGACCATTTCTTAAATCTGATTTCGTAATTACTATGCAATGTCATTAAGCCCGGTTTTCCTGGAGAACTGCTCATATGTGCCAAGCATTACATGTGTATATTGTTGTTGGTAGTGTTGTTATTCATTGAATAATACCTAATTCTGTTATACTTATTGTTGAGTCTAAATAAATTATTGTTGAAATTTTACCATTGTTTTGTCAACTGTTTAGAAGATTTATCAGTTTAATTTACAAATATCTTGTTGTCTCATATTTTCAAAACTGGAGGACATGTGTTTTTAGTTTTTAGCTCGCCTTTCACTGTGCACCCGTCCATCAACATACATCTGTAATCACTTTATTTATGATTATTTTGAAACTTTTCAGCTATGATCCTTAATTAACTCCCTACCCCAAAGTTTTTCAAATAACTTGATGATGGACGTGCTATGCAGCTACAACATTTATTTAATACATTCTATTAATATCATACAAGGGAAACAACTCAAACACAACACCAATATTAACTTCAGCATGGTTGTCTTCTTAGACAATATATATATACAGAGATTTAGCTATTACGGATTACCCCTTTAGTATGTTATTGCGTCAGGCAAAGCTGAGATGCTTCCAGGGTATATTCAAAGGTAATGATTAAATAAAATATTTAATTCAAAGATAATTGATCATTAGATTCATTACATATATACTGTGACCATCATCAAGTAGTGAGGGCATACACCTCGCAAGTGGGAGATTGAGAGCTCACTAATCCTTTCAGAAGCTGTGTTAGTATTGTTGCGCTACTGCTAGGGTGGTGTGCTGCTAGCTTGTGAAAGAATGGTTACTATAGGTACATCTCTGCCAGGTGCCCAGCAATATGACAAATAGATTCAGTAAGTACTGTGCGCACAAATGATAGGTGTCTTATAGGTCAATTTGACCAATAGAAAGCTCACAAATAGCTCACAAAAAGCTTCAAATCTGACCATTGGTTAAATTACAGCAAAAAGGTCCAAATAATTCAAAGAGCCATAGTTACAGACAAATAGTATGAATAAAAAATTATTATCAAATCTATTCTTAAGGTAAGTAACAATTAATATATACTCAATTCAATGGAGAATAATTAACCAGAAATTTACAATGGAATAAACATAGATAGTCTGAAACATATGCTAAACAAATTGAAAATTTATTTTCATTGATAGAGTTATTGCACAATTTTGAAATTAGTAGTGAGTGGCAAAGACGTTCATACACGTCTTTGTGAGTGGAAAAAAATATCTACAGTACAGGATCAGTTCTGTAAAATTATTTAATTTAAATGGGAAGAAATGTTGTGGTTTTAGTCAAAAAGACTTGATGGGACGTTATTTCGTGGGTTTTGAATTTCAGTTAATAAATGCAAGGTAAAATTATTGTTTGATGGATTTGATTTTGTGATTGAAGGTGAACCATGAAATCCACAAAATTTAATCACCATGAAAATGAATGATTTTACAGTATGCTAACAACATTATATTTAGTCTGGATGTCTTTGGTTTTAAGGAGACTAGATAAAACTGCACATGCTTTTAAAATCAGTAATATAGTTGGGCTTATTTGTTCTTATTTGTAAGGTATGTTGGAAAACTGTTAACAGATAATCTGAAAATCTTTTACCTTATAAATAATAATTCAATAGTTCTACTATATTTGGTATATGGTCAAAGGGAGACAACCGCTAAATAACTGTGTCAAATTTAAATACCAATAGATAAGCGCACGCGCGCTAAAGCTAAACAGGAAAAAGACAGGTGCGACACGGACAATAACAAGTGACGAATTAACGATCTCTACTGTGTCATTTCATTCTTTACACTTGAAGTTGTGGTACGCTAGTTTAATATTATATATTTTAATGTTTATATAAATTTAATTGTCGATGTCTCAAATACTCGAGGACATAATTCGTTTGTAACATGTTTTCGCGACACACCTAATTAGTAGAATTCTAAACTGCTTAAATGAAATAAACAGTGTCTTATGTTGCAGATTGGATTTGTCCGGAACTATTGAAGTGAATATTGAAAACTTTTAAACTGAAAACAGTGATAAAGATAGGTGCATTCATTGAAAAATTGATAATTTAATTAAAGGTCATTCAAATGTAAATTGTAATTGCCAATTGGCTGATTGAATGTTGACATGACCAAAATTAATTATAATTTATTTGCTACGGTGTGATTGCTCATGGATTGCACAGCAAAGTATTATTTAGCCCTAATGCACAAGTCATTATATAGCGGGGGCGGCAGGGATACAGGGGAAATTAGACTAATCAACCTGACCGGCAGGTCCTAGTCCCAGGAAATAGACTTTGGTCTAGGCTGGGTAATTACTGCATGATTATGTGTCGCAATCCTGGGGATTTAGACGTTAAAAACAGGCGTACAGTAGGATAGTGCTCAATATAGTTTGCAGTTAGAATAGATTAATTAGCCAACAAACTTCTTACCATTTAGTGTTAGAAAAACAAAACTCATGAACACAGCAACCATATGATCATGTTGTGGTGAGCACTGTGTGTCTTCGAACTGTAACAGCAAAATTAAAATTTAGCCTAATAAAGAATTGGGCCGTGGCCATTGTTTGGTTCCTTATTAATTATTTTAATGTTAATCTATTTTGTAAGGTGCTGCAAATAGATTTATGACATTATGTTATAAATTAAAGTTATATTTAACAATCTTGTTGAAAAATGCCAAGTTGATATAATGTTTAAAGTATTTTATTATTGTTAATGATTTTATTAGGACATTTTGATCAGAGGTTGTTGGATATTGTAGGTATTTATAGGCCACAGGTGAGCGTCATTATATTACATGTTTATTTTAAGAGATAAATTATTAACAGACTCAATTATCCACGAGTGATTGATGCCCTGTTGAATGCCAGTAGATAAACATATAGAAAGATAATTAGCCTTACTAATGTATCCTGCTATCTCTCCATGCAGGCAGTTATCTACTCATTCAGATTATATTCAGCAACTATCCAAGAATATACTTACTCTCTCTCCAGACTCCAATTTGAGAAGTGGTTTGATTCATGAGTGCTGTTGTATACTCAATAAGAGGTCTGTTTTGTCTAATAAGACTTTTTTCATTAGGGTCTCATAAACTGCTAATATTGTCAATAGTGAATACTATTATGTCACATCGCATGAACTTGTGTGTGTTTATCAGAGACTGATAACATTTAATAATAACATTTTTTTTCATAAGGATATAAAACTCCTTGCATTCTAGTGATTCTACGTAGCTCTTATAGGAAGAATTCGCGACAGAATGATAATTTGGCATGCACAGGCCAAGGGACTCGTGGCCCTCTTGTTGAAATCTTCTATCAAGTTTCTCTGACAGGTCTTTCGGCAGTTTCCACATTATATCCTTCAATGTTGATTGACAGACAGGAATATGTGTGTATCATGATTTTGTAATTTAATATATTCCTTTTATGAGCTGTCCCATATAATGCTTGAAGAGTTATTGAATCTTGTGAATTATATGATTTGTATTTAATTGGATTAAGCGTACTGAAAGTAGTCGTATTCAGGAAATATGCATGTTACTCAACTTCAATCTATACAATTAAGCACAATAATGAATATGGACTGCATGCTGTCTGTAGTTTTATAGTCAGTCACGGTTATGCTCCTGTTGAAAGATGAGTGTGTACAGTTTATCAGTATGAATACACTCAGTGAATTTTATTGGGGAAGGAAATTAAGTACAGATAGCAATCTGATAATAATTTTAGAATTTACCAGGCTTGCAACAGTCTGTGTCAAATTTCAGTATAATTAAAAATATCTGAGTAATTTACAGTGCATTTGTACAGTAGCATATTTCTGCTGGTGTTTTTGTACCTGATATATGAATAATGGTTCCAAGTTTTGCTGTTGGTGGTCAGTCATTCAGATTCCTTTATATTTTACTTCTAGCTACTAGCTTGAATCAGAGAATGAGATAACAAAAAGATAATAGAAACACAGCCAGAAAAGCAGCACTTAACGGTCCAACATATAACAAACGACAAAGAGCTGCACAAGTCCCTGCTTTCAAAATGCTGAATACCCTAGCTAAATGACTCTGTTTCTAACTATAACAAGACTGAACATACCTAAAGCATGTGACTTCCAAGAATATTGCAAAGAGATACTGCTGACAGAAATATCAACACTATCTGTGAGGCCTTTCACTTTGTAGTGCTGTAAATCCTACATCTGTCAGTCAGATAGATACATACTTTATCGTTTGTTGATGAGGCATCATCCATCGGTTAACACTCAATCTTTCAAACATTTTATTTATGATGTAGTTTGATTATGCAGACATCTGGAACGTATAACATTTAAAAATCTGTCAGTTACCTTATGAAGTTTAATTGAAAAAAGCTGTGAACCTGTTAGAACAAAAGTTAAAAATTGGCCTGACCAAAGCAGGTAACAAATCTAATAAATTTATGCAAAACTGTGCCACTCATTCAAACAGATGCTTCAATTTGTAAATCATTTCACAGTCCAAGTCATATTTTGCTGAATCAAATCAAGTGATTTGTCACGATGGTCATTCTCAGCAAAATATGAGTTGGTTTGGAGAAGTTTTTCTGTACTTTTTGTTTTGTTTCTATACAGTAGAATAATAAGAGTTAAACATTATGTAAATTACCTGTTACCATTTCAGTACTAAAGTTAAATGCATTACTTAGAGAATATTTTAGAGAAAGTAATAGATAATCCTTCATGTAAAAAAGCCTGGTATTAAACCAGACTGGTTAGTGGTACCCAGTTCAGCTTCAGTATTTCAGTGGTGAACTGTTCTATATGGAGGTACTTATCATACAATCTAGAGGCTTTAGTTTCATTACAAAAATTTAAAATATGTGTAAAACCCTGAGAAACAGAACTCAATGAATGAAACTAGTATTTTATGACTCTGTGATTATAGATATACTAGAACTTTCTTCGGTCTTTGAATATAGGCTACATATTGTATTTATGAGCATCGTATTGTATTTATGAACTTTGGTCTATATTTTGACAGTTAAATTAATACTTGAACAATCTAACTCTAGCAGAAACACATCATTATAACCTCATCATGAAAACCCACTTCCAGTCTTGATGTTTCATATCAACGTTTTTGTTTAACACTTCAAACATTCAAAAATCTTCCTGTATTTTGAAGATAAGTGTGTACAGCCATCATCACAGTCAGTGATATCACATTAACTGTTGTTTCCTTCTTGTTGTGTTACATCACTACATCAAGGATGTAACTGACAGTCCATACATTGCCTTGATATCTATACTCAGCTCCAAATGCTTCTCACCTTTCAAAAAAAATAGAAATTTTATAAAAATAGATTTTTTTTTCTTTATAGAATTTCACACTAGAAACTGGTATGTACTAAATAAGATCAACAATTATGGGAAGAATGTGTTGGAAGATCTTTTTAACTTTCTTCAAAAATTTAAATAAATATTTTTCCTTTCATGTTGGTGTAGATCTTTTGTGGCTTAGTATAGAACAGGAGGAAAGAAAATGTAGAATTGAGAGGAGACTTCCTTTTTATATACAAATGTATCAAGTATAGTAAGTGATCCAGGATTCCAGAGAGCTTCCTGGTTATAGTATGTGAGAGCGCCTCCTAGGTTTGAGTTTTACCATAAAGCACCTGTCAGGACTGATTGATAAACTGGTGGTAAAATTAGATAAAGTCATGATAATGTTGGCTTGCTCTATCTTCTTTGTTCATTCACAGATTGTAAAATCAGGATGATTCATTCGGTAGTTTTTATAACTTTTTACTGCTTTGTTTATATCTGGTCTGAATATAATCATTGTATCATAGATAAATGTCAAGTAGTTATTGAACAGTTACTTGAGACTTTAGTTACCTTATAGTTGATAGTAGATGGTAGAGAGAATTTAACCACATGCCTGGTGGCCAAAGGGGTTTGTCACTGTACTTGCATCCGATAAAATCAGTCTGATGTAAAAGATATAATCAGTTAGATGGACAAACCATGCTTTGATCACAAAGCTCTCCTTGCTTTACCAGGTGGTCCTGGCATGTATACGGGTAGTGGTGGCCTAGAGGTAGAAACAACCGCAGGATGCATGCTTTGGGATGAAGGTCCTGGGCTGGATTCCCATCTACATCCCTGTGAGCAAAAATAACCCACTATGCTCCAGCCCCCCCCCCCCAAGTCTGTACATGCTTAATATTCCTGGACCTGCACACCAACCAGGAGAAATGGTGAGACTCCAACACTTGCTTCCTTATTTCATAATATGTCCGAGGGTTAAATGTCCGAGGGTCAAATGTCAAAGGTTAAATGTCAAAAGATGGCTGAACTGGTGAAATGATGGTCTTATTCCATGTACTGTAAAATCATTAATTTTCGTGGGGGATCAAATTTCGTGGATTTCGTGGTTCACCTCAACCACGAAATTTAATCCCCCACAAACATTAATTTTGACCCTTGTTTATTACCTGAAATGCAAAATCCACGAATTCAAGTCCCAACGAAATTGTCGTTTTTACCAAAACCACGAAATTTCGTCCCAACGAAATTAAATGATTTTACAGTATTAGGTGTAGCTAGTGCAATACATTATGCGTACAATTGCACTGTGTTTGGGTTCTCACTGTACAAGGCTTTAGAAACTGTCTCTGGTCAATTATTAACATAAAGCCTGGTTCTGCTGAAGTCAGAATCAAACCTGTATGAAAACAACCACAAGGTCCTGTTAGACAAAGTGAACATAGTATTGCAAATTCATGTTAAATTTCAATGTCAGTTTAATGGAAGTTTCCAATGATTTCTATATAATGATGTCACAGGTTAGTCATAAACAGACTAGGATGCGACAATTAATGAAATAAAAAATAAAGTACTGTTAAAAATAAGATGATTTACAGTATTAAACTAATTTAACCATAATTGATAGAACATGTTAAGTTTCTCAGGAAAGAATTTTGGAGTTTGATACTCAAATATTTAAGGTTAATGAATAAAATGAATTGACCGGAAAGAATTCTAATAAATACACACCTTGTTAAAGATCTTAATTAAGATAATTCATTGAAGTCTATATTATTATAGCTCTGTATGAGATAGTAGAGTTATTTCATTGAGTTCCTGAATCCTCCAGTGTGAGTCAGATGCTGAATGAATGGAACCATTCACTGTGGAACTATAGGGAGAAATCTATGTGATATTATCTATGTTGCTAAAATTCTTGGAAATTAAATTTTTTGTTGGGATATCTGGCGAGACTGCACTGTGCAAAATTTAATACTGTTTTTTGCTGGAATTTGTTGACCTCTTTTGTTCGGATATTTTTATACCAGAAAATAAAAAATGTAAGTATTTGATACATACAACTTAATTTCTTGCAGATTTTGGTTTTCTGGTTTATATCAAGCTTGGCTAATTGGTGGGTTCTGGTTGATAAATTGATTCTTGGAATTCTTTGTGGTGTTATTTTACCTTGGCAAATTGCACATATAAATATTGAAAACAAAACTTATTTATTGTGGTTCAGTAAAATATTTGCATCTTGTGAGGCAAATGATTATAATGCGGTGTCATTTATTATTATATAGTTACGTTTTACTGTAACATTGAATTGCATTTATATCTGCATGTGTTCTATCATATAATATGTTGAATTATAAAATGTATTTATGTATAGTTCTATGCATTAAATAAGAAACTCCATTGATTTTGATTCAGCAAGAATGGAATAAGTGTCAACATTATAAAAAGTTTAAAGACAATGTCATTCATACTATTTGACAGGTTTAAAGAGCCTACATCATGCTATGGTCACCTGTGGATAATAATACAACTATGAAAGTATATTACCATCATATGATGTAACTATAATCCTTATCCCCCCCTTTCATCAGGTCACGCTTCTGCTTGTTTGATCTTCAATGTCATTTAAATACCTTGACATAGTATTGTCATCTATTAATGCCTATTATATTATAGAGTATATATAGAGTATAATACAAACAATATAAACATTTCATATCTGACATTCTTGTTTGATACTTATATAGGCCGTACAATAAAATATATTCGTTGCTTGGGACATAATGAGTTAGTTTTTGGGTTGATAAGTGGGGGAACCAGTAAGTATCTGGTGGCCGTTGCCTAAGCAAAGCACTGCGTAGTGCTTCAAGGGAGGCAATCCATGCCTTCTATGTTTAATTGAAGAGGAGGTAACTGAAAGAAGGTGCTCGGTAGTGCTTTGCTTCGTCAACAAACATCGGATGTGTTGTTGGTCCCTTTTGAACTTCAAAGGTCACTCCTGTTGTCATAATCTGGAGTTCCCAACTTCTGTAGTGGTGGTTGCCCTTTTGTGTGACGGGGGGGGGGTAATCTGATGGAGTTATATCAGGTTTTAAGCATTTAGGTATATAGACAAGCTCTGAGATCGGAACTGAACAAAATACCCATATAAGGATATTTTAATGGACATTTATAAATACTGGTACATTTGCCAAATAAATCACAGTTCACATGGATGTGTCTTAACTCCAGCTACCCAAAGTTTGTAGTGGATGTAATACATGTATACTACTTAATCACACCTTAATGTTGGGTGTTTGATATAAAACCACTGTTTAATGGTGGTAACTTGATAGTTGGTGTTTTTGTTTTACATGTCTTCACCATTAATTTAACTTACAATGGTCATACACAATTTTGCTTTTGCCTGAACCAAGTTTGAGCACAGATCACGAGATGAGTTATGCACCTTGTTGTCATTGTAACATTTGTATAAGATTCATGATGATCAGAAATAAACAAACATTCAGTAGACTGTGGTGAACGGTAAAATTCAACCACTTGGTTTGATCAAGTTACTATAATTAATTTACACATGACTTTTATATTTTGAGTGTTTCAGCATCAGTCTTAAAACTAGTTTGCAGATTTCGAATTTCCAGTCGAAGGTTACAGGGTAGTTCACCATATTTTGAACATATAACCACTCTGATTTATGAATTGTGAGGAACTAAAAGCACACAAAATAGATAAAAGATTGATATAAACCTGACACATAGTACCCAAGTGCTGGAAATTATTTTGACTAGCCTTATAGTAATAGTCTTATATATTTTATATAAAATCACCGGAGCGTAACCATAATGATATGTCTTGTATGAAATACATACTCCGGGATATATGTTCATATACAGCATTTAATGTATTAACATGAATAGCATACAATTTTGAAATTAATTGGACGTACAAAATTAATTGGACATATATATTATGAAGAAACTTCATATTTGTATTGCCTTGAAGTGAAAGACTGTGTCACTAAAGTGTTTTATAGCTGGAATATTAAATTATTCGTACATTTTGAGAAGTAAGTCAGATTTTAATATCGCTGATCTCAAGCTATCCTCATAGTGCTTAACTAGTCAGCCTACCCACACTAGAATAATATATTTAGCAATTATATAATAAATTATGTATATAATGAGTGTATATACATGTATGTTTACAGCTCTGATTATGCAGGGTTTATAGAATGCAAAGGGTGATAATTTCATGAAAGATTTAGTTCAGAAGTTGTCTCCCATAAAAAATAAACATTGGAGTACTGATCACAGCAGTAATGGAAAACTTAAACTTGAACGTAAAATTTAAGTTCGTTATTATTCCCTAAAACCTGAACATCGTGGACATGTAGACAGGTTTGGATGTGGCAATTGTACGCATAATGTATTGCACTAGCTACACCTAATACATAGAATAAGACCATCATTTCACCCGTAGAGCCATCCTTTGACATTTAACCTTCGACATTTAACCCTCGGACATATTATGAAATAAGGAAGCCAGTGTAGGAGTTTGTTGTTAGAACTTGATCTCAATTTCAGTGTGTAGAATCATGTGAACAAATCAATTGAAATTAATGCTCGACCAAATGCAGTTTCCAACCGAGTGTAACAATTTGGTCGAGCATCAATTGAAAACAGCTCATGATAGAGCGAACTCGGTACTTATCGCGTATTTTTACATATATGGAATGTACTTAAGGCTATATAATATAACCATATTAAATGCACGATCGTTATAATCAAGAAAAAACTCACCGCTAGCTGACGAAATCGCAATAGTTTTGAGCGTAAAACCGCATTCATTTGATCACATGATTCTACACACTGAATTTGTAGCTATCAAAAGAGTTATGTTATAAAAAATTGAACTTGGAGCATAAATTAGGATTTCCTTAAGCTTTAAGAGCTTTGATAAAACAGTACCCAGGGATCTGTATACGGTCAGTGACTTCTATACATAATCTTCTCCAGCTTCCTGTTTATGTTGTTAAAAACCTCAGGTAAAACTGTTTCTCTTTGGTGAAAGCTTAGAGTGAAGTCAGTTTAAATATATGACATCATTAATTCTCTAATGTTGGCATTTATTATCATTTAATGAGGTTTTACACTTTTATACCAGATAGTTAGAACAGTATATATATAAGATTTAGAGTTCATGTTACTGTATAGCTTGGCTATTTTGACCTGAGCCTGACCTTTATGCAAGCATATATTACAAGGTTCTTGCTTTGAATATATCAATTTTCGCAAGCAAATCGTGCAATGACGGTATTTCAGATATTTGTTTGTATTATATCTCGAGCGTCTTCGTGATACTCCCCGATTACAAAAATGCACTCGGTGTTGTAAACGTAGAAAATATATCAACTGTTAAATTATGCTAATCAATAGGTCAGGCTCATGTCAAAATGGTCAAGCTATACATTCAGCCAGACTGCCAACTGTAACATCAGTATATTACCAGACCATACATATGGATCACACTAGGTATCAGGGCACTCATTTGACGTTTTTTGGGGCCATTCCCCTCCTGAAATATTATACTTTTTCCCCCTATTTTTTATAAAAATTCCCCTAAAAAAAAACATTTTTTTTTTTGCCAAACTCTGAACTATTTCGTTGAACCTTTTATTAATCGTGTGTGCATTGATGTACATAATATTGAAATATAGCTATTTTAAGCTTTAAAGTTAAGTGCATGGTTATAAGGCAGTTTTTAAAAAATTCCCCTTTTTCTTCAAAATGACGCGAAATTCCCCTACCTGAGGGCCCCAGGGCCCTTCCCCTATTGTGCAGTTAGGGCCCTGGGTATAGTCTTAAAACATTTACTTGGTCCTCAACTTTTTGTGCGTAATATGACTATTATCAATTGCTTTGATAATTACTGGTCAAGTTAGATGTATATTTATAGTAAATTAAGTATTTATAGAAAAGTTAGTATACCTCTGTAAACATTCCTAATGCTGTCTGCTTTTGATGACAGAGATCAAAATTAAATTACAAATGTATGTATATCGGTAAATAATAAATCAACTGTTAGATTATGGTAATAGGAAGATAACCTAGGATCAGGTTAAGTTGTTCATACTGGTACTATACATCTGCATCTGTCTGTGATTGTTAATACTGGTACTATACATCTGCATCTGTCTGTGATTGTTCATACTGGTACTATACATCTGCATCTGTCTGTGATTGTTAATACTGGTACTATACATCTGCATCTGTCTGTGATTGTTCATACTGGTACTATACATCTGCATCTGTCTGTGATTGTTCATACTGGTACTATACATCTGCATCTGTCTGTGATTGTTCATACTGGTACTATACATCTGCATCTGTCTGTGATTGTTCATACTGGTACTATACATCTGCATCTGTCTGTGATTGTTCATACTGGTACTATACATCTGCATCAGTCTGTGATCCCTGAAACACTGGCAACATGTTCATATCTATCAGACTAAACAAACACTTGCTCCAGAAAGTAGCCTATGTTTTATTCCCACTAAAAAAATCTAATATTGGCCCTGATGGCTATAATTTCTTGACAATGACTTTATAATGTCTAGTGATCTCTTTTGTTCTTCATTGTCTCCAAATCCAGGAATAAAGGTTGTTTACAATCCTCATCTAGGTTTTGATTTGTTGTCCAAATAATTAGAGCAAGTCTTAGGACTCCGCCATTCAATAACAAATGTACACTGGTATGCCTAAAAACTTAATATTATAATATTCATGATTGTCTAAAATGGTAATGAGAGAAAGTTGGTGAATTAAGTAATTGACATAATTATGCATTTCAGTGTCGCTGGGATAAACAAGCCTTGCAGGTCAACTATGGCTAGATGTAGCTGATAATTAACTTACCGTTGACATGTTTATACCCTAAAGTCAAGTATTTATATATACATTTACATACATTAATATCCCACATTTAGTGAACACTTAAAACATTGAAACCACTGAATTTAACATCCTTAATTGGTTTCTTTTGTTTAAATTCAAGTATAAACCGAGTATAAACCGAGTATAAATCGAGTTATTACATTGTTATTACACAGTGTTATTAAACAAAGGATTACAACAAGACTAACTGTGTGTTACAGCTGCTGTTTGCTGAGGTATCTCGTATAATAAATATTAAAATATTGTTTAAATTTAATGATTGAAATAAATATGTTAATGTATGGGCGTAAATTATAAATGTAGGCGTAATTGTTGTCCTTGTGTGATGAATCCTCTTTCATTAGCATAAAAAATTATTTCAAATGGATGCAATGTGCCTTGACAGATATGATACATTTTCATCTGAAAAAATGCTAGGGTCTTCTACCTTATGCCAGGGGTGGCAGAAAATAGGAGTCATGAAATTCCCTGAGTTTAATCATTTGATTAGTAAAAGGTGTCTGTGGTGATACCATGGTAACTATGGAAATTTAGATTGTTATTAATGAGTACTGTAAAATCATTTAATTTCGTTGGGACGAAATTTCGTGGTTTTGGTAAAAAAGACTATTTCGTTGGCACTTGAATTCGTGGATTTTGCATTTCAGGTAACAAAACAAGGGTCAAAATCAATGTTCGTGGGGATTAAAGTTTGTGGTTTAAGTGAACCACGAAATCCACGAAATTTAATCCCCCACGAAAATTAATGATTTTACAGTATTTTATTTTTGTTAAAAAATAGAACATGTATTGAACTTCATGTTAAACATGGTTAGTGTCAGAATTAACATAGCAACTGTTACTGGTTGAACATCAAATATTCACAGATCATGTTACCAAAACTTTGTTGAGCATTTGTGTTTAAACAGTGTTATTTAACTATTACATCACAATTTTTGATTTACAACAGTTATACTACAATAAAACATAATGTTGCTTAATTGTTAACATAAAACGACAGGTGGTTTAACTACAACAATCAACATATACTTAGAGAAAGATCTGTATATAAAATAGAAGCAGGTGGACTGATGAAATGGTGTTGTATAAAGTATTAAATACAATGAAACAGCTACTGCCAGTTGAGAGATACATTAAATGAGGGTGTTTAAACAGGTGGGTGGTTTATACAGGTTTAAATTACCGGGATGTCTCTAACATATAGTGGTGAAGACATATTATTTTGTACTGGATGTCTACTTGGAGGCTTTGATGGATACTTTTGTCACAAATCTTGTCCATGCTGGTTCTCCTTAGCCATTAGTTGAAGTTCAAAAAGTCAAGTTAAGTTACCAATTTTCTAGGGCTCTTTTCAGCTGTTAGGCCGCTCAAGCACCCTATGACATTTTAACTCCCCTGGTCATTGGGCTACGTATCGAAACCTACACTCGTGTCTCTCTGGAGAGACTATTTTTCTCCTGTGGGTGTGGCAGCCAACATCGATCTACAGCGCCCAGGATTAGACACTGCCCTCACAGGTACCATTTTACACCATTGCGGAGTGGAGCATGTGTGTCTTGCTCAGAGAAATTAACCAGTAGCTCTACCTCTAGGCCAACACTCCCAAAGGAAACTCCATACAAATTCTTAAAAGTGTAGTAAATGCACATTGTCAGGAAGGATATGGTTAATTAGAATATAATTATTGCCAGAGTTATGGTCATTTTCAAGCCAGAAATCCTTCAAGTTTTCTAAATTTTTGCAAATTTTGTGTTCATTAAATAAATCATAATATTATAAGTGATTTAAGGCCAGTTTTGTCCTCTTGTTGCAGAATGCACAGATATTAAAACTTTGATATTTATGATAATATTACCAATATGATATTTAAACTATCACAGCTTAAAATACGGTATTGATCAGCAATACATTCCTTGAATACCTTGGGGATGTATTTTGTCTATCTGGTGACACAGTCTATAGTATGTTGCTGATCAGGTGACATTGTTGATCACTGGTTTGGTTTTTGATCATCTCTCGGTGGTGCTTGAATATTGGAATTTAACTACAGTGGTCACACACATACTGTACAGAGAAAGGTTAATATTCATTCATTATTATGTTATTATTGATATTTATAATATTCTTAAATACTTTACTATGTATATTATAAAATTTTAATTTTCAAATGTCAATTATCTATATGTGTTTAATTTGATTTTAATTGACAAATAGTTGATGTTACGTTACTATGACTTATTGATTTCTATCTAGTAGTAATAATGATCACCTAGATTCTTTTAGGTGCAAAATTTATCCCCTAATAGTTTTTGTTTTGTAATCTGTAAAAATGAAACATTTTGTATGCTATTGCTTTCTACATACTTGATCTCTGAGATGCTGAAATAAAGAAAAAAATTCAGTTAAAAAAATGCATGTGTGTTCTGGTTTAGGGTGTGGTCTGATTATTGATTGAAAGTTTGTAATAAAACAGTGAAGTAATCAGATATGAGATTGTTACACTGTGGTATTGTAATCGTATCCGTTACGTTGAATGCTACCTTCCCTGTCTGATTTCCTCGTACATTCCTTTCATGGGGATAATCAGTTTCTAACTGTAATAAATTGTGCAGTGTCAGATAATCAATGTCAGATATATAGTGTCAGATACTGTGCTTAGAATCAGTATCAGGAATCACACACAGGGTGCCACGCCCATCCATCATGTCAGCTAGCTGTGTCTATATGTCTATAATATTCCAGGAAGCATCCAATAGTTTTTCAGATTACTAATGCATGAATGGGTAAAATTGGAACTAAATTGTCTAGTTAAGTTTTTCCTCCAAATGCATGTATATAGGGAAAACTATTCAAGGTCATTTGTATGTTAATCAAGTTTTTGAGGTACAACCTCTCTACAGTGATCCTCTGTATGTTGAAATTCTCCAACAACCTCTTCAAAATTTCCCCAAGCTACTAATGCCTTTTAAATATATTAACCTCTGTAGAGCAACAACCTCTAAACAACAACAATAATTGATATTTGCAGCTCACAAATTAAAGGGTGTTGCTATATACAATGGTTGAACAGTTTACCTCAAATTAAGTTATTGAATTTGTAGCATTGATGTCTGTAGTTTGCTTTTAAACTTGGAAAGTGATCAGTCAAATTAAGTGTAATAACAGGGCTGTACCTGAAGAGACGAAAAAGCACCAAGGCAAATATTGTCTAGGGTCTATTTGAGGTATTTGTTCGTCTGAAAACATGCTTATTTTTGGTGATTTCTCAAATTTTCACAGTGGCAAGTGCGCGTTGCTACATGCCTGATTAATCTTGTCTGTGAACATAGTGGATAGGATGCTTGATGTATGTAAGCTATGATTGGATTAATTGATACACTGGTTTAGCATTGACCTCCCTGTTATTCACACTGACTGACTCGCTTGCAGCATGCATGCATGCAGCATACATGTTACATTGAAAGGTTTCTAAATTTAAGCAGATTTATTTATTAATAATAAAATGAATGTAAAACTGAACTTGCAATTGATGTTCACTTAAGAAATATTTGATAGCTTACATTTTACCCAGTCAGTTCAAATCAGACAAGCAATATACAATCATGTTTTTTAATAAATCCCACTCTGATAGTGGAGAATTTTGAGTTATCATGTAGAGTCAAGCCTGTGATAACGACCATCTGCAAACAAAGACCACCTGTCTGGGAAGACCACTATTTTCTTTGTTTAGAGAAATTAACCAGTGGCGCAGACATGGATCAAACTCTGGACCTCTCGATCCCAAGCTGTGTGCCCTACTTCTAAGCCACTGCTGACTAAATTATGTCAAACTTAAATAAAAGTCATAAAATGCATAAAAATGCAATTTGAATCTTATATTATGTTATTTAGTACTTAAATTGTCCGAGTATTGTATCAATGTTTATAGCTTACATGCAGAAAAACAGCAGAAGCCTGTTATCAATGGACACTGTTGATATTTATTAAAAAAAATGATAGCCATACAGGCAGGCATACTTTCATAATTGACGCCAATTTTTACACTAATATTCATATTGTTTTCTTTGACATTTAAAGCACCTGTGGACATTGCTTTCTTTGTCTCGTTACAATGTGTAGTATGTATGTCATAGTGATGTCACTAATGTATCAATTACCGATACATGGGGCTGGAGGTTTTTATTAATAACGTAATTCTCTGCATAATGGGAAATTGAATATTATCAATCTACAAATCGATAAAGATACTGTGAAACCATTGAGGGTAATCTAGATATATACTTGATTCTATTAAAACACCTGCTGTTTAATTGGGCTATAATGTAATATGTGTTTTAAGTATTTCAAGTGTTTTGCTATTATATTGTCTCGGAGCAAATTGCTTTGTTTAGAAAGTGTAATTAAACTGTATTGCATCCAACATGGCTTCTGATATTGTTTCTTGATTACTGTTAAGGTTTTAACCAAATTTTGCCGCACTTTAAATGGCCCTAGCCCTGATCTCCCGAAGCATCTCAATCTGAGCAAGGTCACATCTCAATCTGACCAAGGTCACATCTCAAACATTGGCACGTGTCCTAAGGTTAATTTCCAGACCCGACTGGACCCAAAATTAGCATCAGTGAACAGAAATGGTATTCTTAGTTGATCAAAGTAAAATTTCAAGAGCTTGAACTTCAGAATTATCTCTAATTGCGACTCTGATTTGAGATTTCTACTTGAGATGCTTCTGGAGAATGCCATGGGGCCTGAATGTACTACCCTGGTAGTATTTCGAACTGAAAGTCTTCCTTGTTACACTGATTCAGGTCCTCAATCTCAATCTGAACAAAATCTCATCTCAAGTATTTTCATGTCATATTTGTTTCCTTGGATCCTGAGATCGTGTTTACAGTAAACGTACAAGAGGTTTCACTTCAGATGTATCTCTTAAATTCTGAGTCCGATTTGAGCAAATCTCAATTTGTGCTGAGATTTCTACTTTTAATTAGATGCTTTAGGACATATATATATATTAAGGCCGACCACAATGTTAATCCAAAGTGGAAAAAAGTAGACAAAGCAAAGTGTGACTCCAATAAAACAGAATTCTCGAATGTTTGAATGTGAAGGTGTTACAAGTGGTGTTTTAAGTATTTCAAACCAGCCAGCTTGTTATAAAATAATGTAACTTTATGTTGTTTATCATATATATATCCTTATTTTCTGGTTGTAGTGAAAGCTAGAACAGGCCTCAGCTATGTGTATCAGACCTGGTTCTGTTATCTTACAATGTTTGTTTTTACTGGCACTTGCCTTCTTCACTGAAATTTTCAATTTCTAGCACTGAACATGATAAGCCGTAGATAGAGGGCAATCAGGTGTTCTCATGCTTAATCTTCTGGTAAATGGAATTCCGACACATAGTTCTAGTATATCCACCCTAGTTATGCTCGATGACAGCTCTGTAGAATGTTACAATAAAAGTTTTGTCTGGATGGCTGCACTGAGGCCATTGTTGATACACAACTCATATTATCAGTATCATGTTGAGCATGCAGTGTTGTGATGTTGTTATGCTGATTGGAATGGTGATCTAGATCTTTTGTCAAAGTCAGAGATCCATTTCATTAGGCTTTATATTCTGAAACTTTCATAATTATGCCCCCAATCTTAGACAAAGGGGTTATAATATTGCTTTAAAAAGTTTGCACTTCTTTTACAAACATGTATTGTTCATTACGTGACTGTCTGTCACACATCCAATTTCAATGAAACTTCACATGAATGATTGGTACCAAGGATATTTTTTGCAAATTTAGATTAGAAGCTTTTTCTGAAGTCATGGCCCCTTGTGGTAGACATAATGTGTAACTGTTTTGTGTCAAAAACTTGCACAGTTGAGCTATTTAATGCCTTTATAAATGAACTAACATCAGTATATATTGTATATTTGTAGGTATTACTGTGTACAACACGTTGAGATTAGAACCATGTCGGACCATTGTCCAAGATGTACAAAACCAGTGTACTTTGCTGAGCAGATGTTAGCTCTCGGCAAGAAGTATCATAAACTGTGCCTTAAATGTGGTTAGTATATTATTATAACAGTTGAACTTGACTTCTGTTATTTCACTGACAATTTAATTCAATTTATTTACTGACACTGGTATTAAGTTTGAATATTTGAAGAATACATGTATGTTGAGTTAGTTTACTTGCACCAGCGCCAGTGTTGGTTACAGTATTTTGTAATCACCTTATTTGCTTAGTGTGTTCTTGGTCATCCCTTTGTCACTCATTTGACTTCTAAAAGTAATCCTATGAGGTCACTGTTTTCACTAAATCTTCATGAAACCATGTATATCTTTTGTAAAAAATAAAAAAATCTTACAAATTCTGCCAAAATCTGAGCAATTTAGAGCCAATGTCTTTCTTGTTTAAAATACATCTAAAAAGGTTGTCAAAATGCTTAAGATTAATTTGTGTATGTAGACAATATTTTGTCTAATGTATTACTTCACATAGCTAGGTGATGGCACTCTACCATAAAGGTATGCTATTCCACTATAATAAGTGCTAAATATTTCCATGTATTTACAGCTGAATGCAATAAGTTACTGGACAGTTACTTGTGTACAAACCATGAAGATGAGATATTTTGTATATATTACAGCTGAATGCAATAAGTTACTGGACAGTTATTCGTGTACAAACCATGAAGATGAGATATTTTGTATATATTACAGCTGAATGCAATAAGTTACTGGACAGTTACTCGTGTACAAACCACGAAGATGAGATATTTTGTAAAGCATGTTATGGTAAGAAGTTTGGACCAAAAGGATACGGGTTTGCTGGTGGAGCGTCGGGCCTGTCTATGGATACTGGGAAAGCTTATGAAGTAACTAGAGGGTAAGAACAATGTCATATACAGTGATCTCCCTTTGTATGGCCCACCACATAGGGGCATATATTAATTTGCCCTTGTTATATGGTCATGTATGAGTAATTTAGGTATAATTTAATTGGTCTCTGTCGGTCACAAAACTCACCTTGCGGGAACTTGCATATGAAATGAAAACACTACCTTAGTATCAAGCTTCATTTGCGATTAATCCTAGGACAGGCTCTGTAAGACATAGATCCATTTTGAGTTCAGGTCAAAGTGATTCTGTTGCCAAACTTTACCCTGGTTTATAAAAGAAAATGCTTTCAGATAGAAGCATAATATCATACATGGCTTAGCCATCAGAAGTTCTAAAAGACCTACTCATTTTGAGGTCAGGAGGTCAGACTACAAGGACACCACCACACCACACTTGTTGCAAGGTTTACTGTCTACAAAACAAATACACCAAGGAAAAATATGTTTCAAACATAATGATGCAATTTCAGATTTGTCACATTCATGCATTGTGTTTTAACCAATTGCACTTTGTATGCACAACACTTTACTAAAACGTCTCCTTAAGTTTCTTGTATCTTCTTTGTAAATTCCTTCAACCTTTACAGTTTTGTCACTTTTGTAGTTCTCTAACAGATTCCTTGACAAAATTCAATCTATCAAATTTGTGGCCACTGTAAGCGCTGACCCTGACAATGGCAACTTTAAGTACTTATTTTCAATATGCAACATGAAAATGCTTATCATAGTGTTATTTCTAAAATCTTTTTTCCTGAAACCGCTATTAAATTGTATGGATTGTAATTTTGCATGAATGTTTCCTAGGTGGTTGGAGAGACCAGGTTGAGAACAGATAAAGTTATATGGGTCGTCTAGAGATTGAGTAGAGATGTTAAAGATGGAAAGTGATCGGATATAGTGATGTGAAAGGTAGAGACAAGGTTATATATATGTACATGGTCAACTCGGGTCAGCTTGTGACCATGAGCCGGTCTGGAAAGATCTAGGTTATATCATGTTTTATTGTCTGATTTAGTAGTGGTCGGAACTACTTTGTTTAGAACCCCTAACCAGTATGTTAAGGATATTGGCTGGTCAAGACACAGGTAATTGTATCATTGATAACGAAAAAAGAAAAAAAAATGTAAAAGACAAATTTAAACTTTACAAAAAAAGAAATATTTTTTTCGTTATTTGTATCATTGATAGTTAAAAAAAAGAAAAAAAAATGTAAAAGAAAAATATGAATTTTACAAAAAAAAATTTTTTTTTCGTTATCAATGATACAGTTACCTGTGGGTGAAGATGGTTGGATCGTCAGATCAGCAATAGGGAACATACTGGACATCTGTTTGTCTGTATGGGTTCATTGGGTCACTTTATGTCAATAACTCATTCATGTCATATTAACATACATGTCCTGGCAACCTTGACTTCCTTGGAAAAATGGTTGTTTTTGTTCATTTTCATCTCATTGTTTATTTATAGCAAGATATCAAGCGACCTTGTATTGTTTATTTACAGTAATGTTTCAAGCTATCAACAAGCACAGGCTGCCCCAACATTGGAGAGAAATGGGGGTGGAGGAAAGTGGGGAGGTGGTGATGCTTGTCCACGATGTAATAAATCTGTCTACTTTGCTGAGGAAGCCCGAGCTGTTGGTAGGAAATGGCATAAAATGTGTTTATCTTGTGGTAAGTAGTATGCATAGTGTAGCGATCAGCTACTGTAGTCTTGTTCAAAGTTAAAAAAATAACTCCAATTACTTTTGGACATTTTGGATAACCTTCATGGAAATTATGCCCTTGGTCTTAAAAAATTTGGTTTATGTTTTACTGGCAAGGTACTATCAAACCTATGGCTCTAAAATTCCCATAATTATGCCTCCTTCCATCTTTGATCATGAGTACATTGCTTTGCTTATGTGGGTTGACCTGTTAGTCAACCAAATGGTTTCAGTTCAATAACTCAAGAACGTTTGATCCCAGGATCTTCAAAGTTTACATGGACGATGGTCATCAACAGAAATGGGGGCATACATGTTTTATAATGCTGCCATACTCACACCAATTTAAAGACAGGTCATTTACAACATCAAATTTGATTTGATGAATGTTACGTATATATATTGTGTGTTTGTAGCTAAATGTAACAAGATGTTAGACAGTACATCATGTACGGATCACGAGGGTGAAGTATACTGTAAGGCGTGTCATAGTAAGATGTTTGGACCTAAAGGTTACGGGTTTGCCGGTGGAGCATCTGGTCTCTCCATGGATACGGGGAAATATGGAGAGGTTACCAGAGAGTGAGTATTATAACATTTCCTTCCTTTGGTGTAACAAGGTTGTATCTTACTCTATACTGTATACCGCCAAAAGGGATGATTTATCTTTGTAACTTTCTTAGCATTTACTGAACTATCACAGTGCAGAGACAGCATTAAGTCATCAACCATGATTAAACATACTGAACTAAGACATGTTAGGTTTTCAGAAGCTTAGATACTGTCATTATCAACTTTCGATATTTGAAATGGCTTTCTGTTTGAAGGATTTAGCTCCACACACTTTGTAAACTATTGAAGAGTCAATGTTATTGGTGTCCATTCAAAAGATAATCATGGGCGTCATCTTGATGTTGCAATGTTTTGGTCTATCATGGTGATAGTCCATTGTTTTGTGACATCAACTATTTCTACATCGTTCAAAACGATGTTAACCAAACTTCATACTCATGATTGAACTAAAGACTTTAAGTTGTATATCTCTCTATTGACATATTAGCCTACTATGCAAAATCTAATGCACACATAGAGCATCAATAGGTTCAAACATGACAGAGTAATTTCCCTTGGACTACAAAATAATCTTATTGAGACATTAGACATTAGAATTGCCTCTAGTAGATTCTGTTTATTTTGTACCTAATGAACACCACGCCAGTTGTCTTATCAATACCCTTTAAATCAATTTTAATAGTAAATTATAATCACCAATGAACTTAAATACCTTCGCCAAGCAGTCTTTGACAAACAATCAGATGGAGCATTCTCTGCTCTGGCATAATGTCAATTATATGTATATTGTAATGTGTTGTAGGAATGTGTCATCATTCAGTCAGGCACAAGCTGCACCACTACTGGAGAATGGGAACAATAGATTTGGTGGGGGAGAATTATGTGGTGCTTGTGGCAAGACAGTCTACTTTGCCGAGAAAGTCATGGGAGCAAATATGGTAAGTTGACATGCTTTACTGTAAGTATTTGCAGGTTTATTTTCCTTACTGTAATGTTTCTGCTGTTTTCATTATACAGATCAACTTAATGTAAGGTTTAAACCTGCTTTATTGTAATGCTTGTTGAATCCAGATTCCAAGCGATGATCTTATAGAGCATATTTGACAAGGTCACTGAAACGTACGGTTGAATTTTCTAAGTCCATTGATACGTTCCCCACTCCCACATACGGTATACAGTGCTGTTGACATCTGAATCATATGAAGGATTGATGACATGTCACAAAATTTGTCTGCGCTTGTTTTCCAGAACCATTAGTTGGATTTCAATGAAATTTCACACAAGTACTTTGTACCAAGCCTAGGTGTGCATATTGTCCGGAATTTAAAGTTCAGAAGATTTTTGCTGGAGTTACAGCCCTTTGCAGAAGTCATACATTTTAAAGTTTGTGTAAAAATCCTTCTAGTTGCATGCACAGGTGGCAGTATCAGTGTTTGGAAAATAAAATAATAAAATATAATTTAAAAAAAATCTGTCACTGAGCTAAGTATACTATCAAGGTATAAAGCCTACTGGATGTCTATGTCCAAAGATTGTGGGACATTGCATCTCGTTGTTTCAGCATAAAATACAGACGCTGAAGGAAAATCGCAACACTATTCATTCAAATAAACTATAAGATACTATACTATAAGTATTCATTCCCACCGAAAATCTCATTCAATTATATTTTAAAACTGCGAAACGGCAAAACAGTGTTCCCTTCATTATTTAACTACTCTCGAGGCCAGTTTATTTACCCGCTGGATACCCGCTCCACTCACAGTATCGTAATTATTTTTGGAACCAAGTCTATTTTTAGATGCAATGTTCCACAATCTTTGGACGTAGACATATAGTAGGCTCTATACCTTGATAGTATACTTAGCTCAGTGACGGATTTAAAAAAAAAAAAATTTTGAAAATATATTTCCAAACACTGATACCGCCACCTGTGGTTGCATGCTGTGTACTTACAAATTGTATATTTTGCACTTGCAGACGTACCACAAACAATGTTTCAAGTGTGCAGCATGTAAGAAAGCCTTGGATTCACACAATATGACCCAACGAGAGAATGATGTCTTCTGTAAAAGTAAGATCATTTCTTTATTATAAATGTCCAGCCTTTATGTTGTATTACATGGTTTATTTGTCTGAAATTGGTCTGGAAAGGTTATGTTCTACCATGACAGTTTCGTAAAATCATGTCCTTTACAAGTAGAAATGTTCTCATAGGATCGATACTTGAAAACAAAATCACAAAATGAAGAAAATCTGAGGTTTCTCAAATTGATGAAAAATATGTTAAGGAAATTATCTCTACATGGAAAGTTGTAGTATAACACTAACATATGGAATATCTCAAATTTTTAAGTTGAGTGAAAATTAAATTATTCCTTGGTGTTATTGTGTGGGGATTATTCGTCACTTTGTGACAGTTCTGTTATGTCATGCAATGGATTATACATTGGTAGGGGATTACTTGTGATATATATCAGAGATTGTTCAATTATGTGGTCAGAAATTTTCTCCTACAACAAATATAACTTATTTATGTCATTTTACTCTAGTCATTTATTGAATATTTTATATGTTTACAGGTTGTTACGGCAAACATTTTGGACCAAAGGGATTCGGGTTTGGCTCGACCTTACAGCATACGTAGATGCCTCTATGTTAGTCTACAACTGATTCTGATGTGATGATATTGTGATGTTTATAGCACACCGTTTTCGAATATGGGCAATTCTTCAATCCAAGAATAAAATTCAACTAAAAAGACCATTACCAAGATTTACATGAATGTTTAGGTTTAATTTGTATATTCAATCAACTTCGAAGAAAAAGCGCATCCTGGCAATTTTGCTGAGGCAGGATAAAGTATTAAGTTGATTTATGAACTATTTAATTTACTGATAGATTTATTAACTATTTTATTGGGCACTTGAACTGAAAGGATTTGGCGACAGTGTACAAATACACTTAATGGTTTTTCAATTTGAGAAAAAGTCAACTTAGTTCGGGATCACTTCTCGTACGTGAAACTGTATAGTACTCTTGTTATTTACTACACCAACAATGTTGTATTTTGTTTTAACTTACAGAGATATTAGTCATACATTCCATGTTGGAATATTACTGTAGAATGTTGTACTAGCATTGTAATTAGTCTGCTACATAGTTGATCTTGTTTGGCTTCTACACATCACAATAAGTAGGAAATCTGGATTTGAACAATAGAAATCATATTTTTTTTTGTAAAAATTATAAATTATTTGATGATAGTATTGACCAAGTAATGGTCATTGAAATTTGCTGGCTGAATTCTAGTGGTTTGAAACAGAGTTTTGATGAAGGGATTTGTTCTCATAGCGCATCTTATTAACATTGAGTTTCTTGTCTAGTTTTGAGAAATTGGATAATGGGACTCATTCAAACTTAATCTTAACTCTCCATGTGCCTTTAATGTTGAATATTTTATCTTTTTACTGTCATTGACTAAGATGATATTTTTTTTTATCAATAAATGGCATTTCTTTTATTTTATTCCCCTTTTGGGTATTTTATTTTACCCACATCATTGTATCTGTAAAGACTGCCATTTTCCACATGATAATGATCATTATTGTCTCTTATTAGACCTCTATGGTTTTATCTTGTTTGACCTTAGAGACCAGGGGTCAAAGATTAAGACCAAAATTAATAGACTTTCAGATGAAAATCTCAGTATTTCTGATAATGTGTGATTTTCCTTCCACATGTGGAGATGTTGCTGGTTCCTTGTTGAAGGGCTAGTACTGGTTAGAAATTAGAATACAGGAATACTGGTTTGATGAATCGGACGGTGTGTATAACTGAACAATTGTTGAAAAACGACTTTAAATCTAAACGCACATACCTAATACCATTTCAACACCAGTCCATTCTTTCCAAGGAGGACCATGTTTTTCTAGGATGCTTGATTTACATGTATAATGTAGTAACAAAATCATTTAGATCTTGTTTTTATGCCCCCGTATCGATAGATCGGGAGGCATATAGTAATTCACCTGTCCGTTCATTCGTTCGTTCGTTCGTCCGTCCGTCCGGCCTGGTTAACCAAAATTGACCGTTTCTTCTAGCATCAATATGGCTTGCTACAAAGTTTTCAAACTTGCATGGATGTTGTTTATGACCACTCTCCACGCGCCTGTATTACCTGCCTCCATTTCCGCCTGTATCACCTGCCTCCATTTTGGCCTTCACCTTGACCTAATTTTGGACTTAGACTTATTGAAAGGCCAAATTCTTGGTTAACCCAAATTGACCGTTTCTTCTAGCATTAATATGGCTTGCTACTTGCATGGATATTGTATATGACCACTCTCCACCTGCCTGTATCACCTGGTTCCATTTTGACCTTCACCTTGACCTAATTTTGGACTTAGACTTATCTCCCCTTTAGTATTTTTACAATAAAATTTTGTCTGGATCATATCTTCAAAACTATTTAACATATTGACTTGAAGCTTGAAATATAAATAGATGGCAACTTGGAGAAGTGCATTGACAAAGAACAATAACTTTGTCTGTCTTAAATTTGAATTATCTCCCTTTAGTTGTTTTTTATAGTCAAATTTTGCTCTGAGTATATCTTCAAAATTATTTAACATATTGACTTGAAACTTGGAATATAAATAGATGGCAACTAGGAGAAGTGCAATTACTAAGAACCATAACTCTGTCTGTCTTAAATTTTGAATTACCTCCCCTTTAGTATTTTCAGAATCAAATTTTGACCACAGTTTATCTTCAAAAGTGTTTAAGTTATTGCCTTAAAACTTGATATATAAAGAGATGGTAGCTTGTAGAAGTGCAGGGATCAAGAACCATCACTCTGTCTGTCTTACATTTTGAATTATCTCCCCTTTAGTATTTTCATGATAATTTCATGAGCCCCTTATAGTTCAAAGCCATGTTACACTATCAAACATTTTAACTGAATAATGGCCCCTGATTGACTTAGCTTTTTATGGACATGGCTTCCACGGGGGCATAAGCGTTTATTGAACGCAGTCTTGTGTATTGTTTATTTTTGATTGTCATGCAGATAACATATTTGGTTTACTAGTATCGTATAAAGAGGTATCATGGGCAATGGTCATCCATTTTGTTGTAAATATCAGTACCAAATTCAACTGGGTAAATTGAAGGCAATGTTTAACTACTCACCATTTATAAATATAGTTTCAGGTGTTTAAAACATAGTGCCATAATGTAGTAATGGCTTGTATAGTTTTGGCAGACACGAGAATATATTTTGTAGACATTTATACTTATATAACATTGATACATGTAGTACATTGATTGAAATTCACTTTTTTGAAAGTCATTCAACAATTTCTCAATCTGTCCAACTGAACTGCTTATCAGAATTCCTAGTTAGAAAATAATCGCATAGATAAGATGATATCAATGTTATTCTACGTCCATGTTGAAGAATAAGGAAAACTGGTTAGTTGGATTTCCTGCAGAAATATTAATGAATGGCTGATAAAAAACTGTGTTTAACCCAAATAAAAAAATCTCAATTTTTTTTGCGAACTTGAAAAACGACTTGCATATACATGTGTAGCTGTAATGCTTCTTGTTACTCACCTGTGCATTATTTCTGTTTATTTTTAGCAAATATTTTAATAGTTTTACTGCCTAGTTATTATTTCAACTGTAAAGGGCATATAGATACTTGTATTTACTATCTCTGTGAGGTGTTGTGCTATATCACCAGATATATATTATTGCCGTCGTGTTCAATAGCATTTAATGGCGTAGCTTTTCATGTTTTAAGTTTTGTTTTTGAATGACACTGTGCTGTTTGTCAGATATATGATAGATGTATTCTGTTACTCTGTAGATTCTTGCCGTATGTAGCTAGAGCTATAATTAAATGATCCATTCATGCATTGAAGTAAGATATGAAATTTGAGTTACTTTCCTTTGGAATGTGATTATTTCAATTTGGAGTTATTTCCCTTTACACAAAATTTCCAAATTACTTTACTTTGAATATGTTTTGTGAATATCAGAGAAAAATCATTGGGACAAAATGACTGGTGGGAAATAGATAAAATAATCCTTGTGATTAGGTGTAAATAAATCCTTTCAAGTATATATTTCACAAAATAAACAAGATCTGAATGTAATATTTTTTTATCAAAAATCTCTAGTTTTTATCGGATTGCCATACAGCTTAAGAATAAAAGATCTGATCTGGTCTTGTATGGAATATTTGTTCTATATGTGTATACACTGGTTGTGATAGTTTGTATATATGTATGCTTACACATGATCTTGTCAGTATTTTGTTAATTTATCTGGTGTAACTACTTGTAACTGTATCATTGATAAAGGGTATAAAGGAAAAAGATTTTTCTATGAAAGAAAAATATAAAGTTTACTCTTTTTTCCGAGAATACAGTTACCTGTTGGTTTAACACTGTCATTATTCTATAAAGTTTACAGTGCCTTACTAATAAAAAATGTAACAATTGAAATATACAAAAATATAAATTCTAAATTTTATTTACAGTTGATGTTTTTTACCTTTTTATGGACATTTTTTATTGTTCAGCTATAAACTAGCATATTTTTGTTGTTGTATTTTTACTTGAATTTTTTTTTTTTTGAATAATGACAGACATGTTATTTTTTCTTTTTTGAGAACTTGGAAATTAACTACTCAAAGTATACCAGTGTTTTAATATTATTGTTTTACTGTACATTCAGTGTTACTGCACTAGAGGTGAATACAAAGTTAATGAACATCAATTGTGATTCACAAGACGAATTACTGATAGTATGTTTTTCAAAGGATTTCAAATTAATAACATTTCACATAAATCTGTTTTGGTATATCTTTATACAGTCATGATGAGAATATATGAAATTTGATGACTTTGATATTTCAATTAATAGTGTACAATAATATTATTTGTTGAATTGAGTCCAGTATGATTGTTTATTATTAGGGGTGTAATGGTACGCTCACTTCATGATATGATACGTACCGTCAATTTTTCTAACGGTTCGGTATCTTTCGGTATGATACAATATTCTCTGACAGCTGCTTAAATACTTCAATTTTTAAGTAATAATGAATTTGTTGCTTCTATAAAAGCAATTATTATGTGCCTATCAACTATTTTAAGTGAATTTAGACAATATGCAGCATATCTCAATACGATTAAAACGAGTGATACATGGTAATTATACATAATCAGAAGGCTGTCAGGTGTTTTTGTTGTCTGAATATTATTTTGCTCATAAAAAAACTTATACCGAACCGTACCGAAGTTTAGAAGTCTTGTATCGTGAACCGTGTGTGACTGAAGTCCGCGGTATTTCGTATGCCGCGGTATACCGTTACAGCCCTAACTTTGACATTTCAATTAATAGTGTACAATAATATTATTTGTAGTTTTGAGTCCAGTATGATTGTTTATTATTGTGTTGTACATTATGTTTAGCCTTATTGTGATGTACATTATATTTAGCAATGTTTAGGCTTAGAAATTGCTTACTGTGAAGATAATAAAGTAAAAAATCTGCATTTATCTGTTAGTTCTTCATTCTTCAAATTTCTAAGTTTAGTTTATTAACCAATCACACTGCACTTCATCTCATTTCTAAGTAAGGTATGAATTTTGTCAGGAGTTGTTGCCCTTGAATAATCATGTTGAGGATGTTGGCCTAGTAATGTTATTGGTGTGTTTGTAATAGTTGGCACTCGTGTTCGCAGTATATTTCTCCCAAATAAAGAGTGGGATGGACGTCATAAGGCTTGTTCACACATGTTCTGCACAAACACTGGTACCATTTAAATAACACCTCTCACTTAAACCTGGTACCATGCCTAGTTGTGCATCTTATTTAAAACTTTAGATGCCAGAGTTATGGTCCTTTGTTGGAGACTTGTACTATGTATTAGTGACAAAAACCCAGCTATTTACAATATAAAACAATGTTATTGACTTGTATATAAATTTATCTGATTAACAGGTATGAAAACAAGATTTCAACAATATGATACAAAATCATAAAATAATTAAAGATACTTACCTACTATTCATACTATACAGTCAATGTTATGTTCAATTTGTTGAAAACATATATTGCATATGAAGAAAAGCTCAACAGTGTTCAATGGTAATATTATCAAAATGTGGTTTATTAAAACATGATAAATGTGGTATGATTGCATATCTTTCCAGCTTCATTTGGTCTCCAGCACCTTGCAACAATTCAAATGTAATTTACAGACAAAAAATATAAACATGTACTTTTGAATTATTAAGAAGTCCATGTAATAGAATGCACGCACAACAGGTGATTAAACATTAGGAAAATACACAAAATTCTCTGAACTGTTTATTACCTGGCAAAAACTTGGTCGGATAATACCGGTAGACAGTGCATTATAAAACCTTAAACTCATTTGATCTAAGCAAGCAGTTTGAAAAGTTTAACATATTGAACCATAATGTAACAATGGCTACACAGACACAATGTCTTCATAACACCATTTAGTCGGCTTTGCTTGGGCCCATATTCTCTAGGCTGACTAGGCAGTCCATATAACGAGGGCTCAGTGCAAAACTGGTATATGTAATAGATACAGTACTAGTTTTTGATCAAAAGTGTCCTTTTACAAGGGTTATAGGATAGTTTTGTAAGGACAACAAGAAATTGTCTGAGGCGAAGCCGAGGATAATTTTTGATTGTCCTTACAAAACTATCCTGTAACCATTGTAAGAGGACACTTTTGATGAAAAACTCGCAATGTATCTGTCTTATACTCCGACAAGAAGTAAAATGATCTCCGGAGAGACAATGATTATTACAATCTTCTCCGGCACAATTCATGAGCATAACATATTTTAAATTTTAGAAAATATGACTCTAAGAAACATAATAACCTTGGCCTAACACACCCAACAGATTAACTGTCATATAGATTGAGTAAAAATCATGAAACTGTTAATACATCACATTAAAGCTAAGATTACAAAAGCAATCATTTTCCACATTCATGGATTAAAGCTTGATGCACAAAGATATGTATATGTATATCATTTTTATCCATTTTGTTATTAAACACAATAGACGATTTCATTTATATCATGAAGAAGGGTATATTCCCAAAAAGACTGAGGATCATACTATATTAAAGTATGCCATTGCCCATTCATATATTTCAAGCAATGCATGGTTCTGTGGATGTGTATGTTGACTCTCACTCAGGCGGTCTAAGTTCAAAGCTTATGACAGTCATAAACTATATCACTTTTTTATATACGAGAAATGTAGGCCTATGACCTTGATGATTTGATAAGATATTTATTTTAAAAATAAAAGCTTTGCCATATTAATATTAATTTTAACCCGAGGAATTCTTGCAATTGAAGCACGTTTAGGATAGCTGTAGGTTTCTCTTAATTCTTCAAAGACTCTCTATCGAAATTTTCTTAAGCTGTTCTTTGCTATTAAATTAAGCCATTTGAATGTGAGTGAAACGACATAGGTGTTTTTGCTCAAGCAGCATTCTGTACACATACTTTGAATGCGATTGCAATACATAAAATAAACGCTGCTGACGGGGTTCGAACTCGGGATAATTACTAATACCGCACCGTTATCCCCTCAGCCACGATGTACTGTAATGTACTGATAATCCACATTTCTGCAGATGATATATACAGTAAACATTTGATTGTAAACACAACGTGACGTCACTGTCAGGTACAGGCCGACCAGGGATACCTGACAGTGACGTCATGTTGTGTTTACAATCAAATGTTTACTTTATATACCGTCTGCAAAATTTAAATTATCAGTTTATTTCTTTACCTATTGTATGTATGAAATCGTGACCCAGAGGATAGCGGTGCAGTATTAGTAATAAAGACATGTCGAGTTCGAACCACGTCAGAAGAGCTTTTTTACGCTTATTTATTTTATTTTTGTAATCGCATACGAAAAATGTGAACAAAATGCTGCTTGAGTAAAAACAGCTTTGTCATTTCACTCACCTTCAAATGGCTTTTACATGTAATAGCATATAACAAGTTTTTAAATAACAGTAGGGAGTATTTGAAGAATTAAGAGAAACCAACAGCTATCCTAAACGTGTTTTCAATAACACGAATTCCACGGGTTTAAATTTAATAATTATAAGGCAAAAAAGGCAATAAAAATTTCGTAAAATCATCGAAGCTAGGGTTTACGTTTCTCGTATGTGATACAAGAAAAAAAATGTTATAATATTATGGCTATCACAAGCTTTGAACCTGGATCGCTTGAGTGAGGGTCAACAAACACATCCATAGAACCATGTGTTGCTTGAAATATATCCAATGGATAAGGACATACTTCTATATTGTATGACCCTCAATCTGTTTGGGGATATACCCTGCTTATTTATAGTTTGTTTACAAAATGACGTCACTGTCAAAAATCGTTGGTCGGATAGTATCCCTGGTCGGACTTGTATGTTACAAACTGTTTATACTTTTTTTATAGTATTGCTGTTTTCCTGCTGATAACCAATGATGTAAAATCATTCAATTTTGATGGACTTTGCTCCCAACTTTGTGGACTGCAATGATGATTAGCATTTGTTCTGTAATATTCATTATTGTTAGGGTGTAGATGAATTGTGATTATTTGGTTTTATCATTAAATTCAACCAGAGACAAATTAAAATTTAATGCTGCATATCTTTGGTTTTATTAATAAGTTTAACCAAGAACCTAATTAAAATTTTAAAAATACTGCAAATTTGATCAGTTTACTGTAGCACGGTCATATTAATCCGTCTTCAGGCAATCAGTTAGGACGTTTATTTAACTGCTCATGAATGTAATCATGCTAATCTGAAATAGTTCGAAGCTTAAATTGACCAATCGTTGTCTGAGTAAATGTCTCACAAAACTGTACATTTACAGAAATAATGTACACTTTTTGAAAGGAGTCAGTGAGCGAGTCAGTGAGCGTGTCGGAGTATAAACCTATATAATTTGATGTAGTTACCATAGTTTTCCAATGAGCCCTCGATATGGTCATAGAGACCTCTGTGATATGAACTATTTCTCAAAAGTAACATCTACATAATATGATAGTTTACTTGTTAACTCAACTAGTTTATACATTTCCTGTTGTTTTAGCTTGACTCGCCATCTCTTGCATCGTCTACAGAATCTTGCCGGGAGAGAAGAGGTTTCATGTCTTTATCTTTCGGAGGTTCGAAAGTCACACTTTTAATGGTTGCTTTAGATTCACTTTTAGGCAACCTTCCTACGTCACCATTGTCAATATGAAGATGTACGTCATTATTTTCACGACATGACGTCACATCGTCGCCATCATCATCACTGCCCTCGCTCTCTGAGATCACGTCAAGGTACATGTGATCCTTACTGGTCTGTGAGAGAGACTTGTCAAACAATTCTTTATCTGACGGACTCAACACCATACCTTGTAAGAAACCATTCAATGCTAGTGATGCCATCGATGTGATAGTAGACTGTTTCCTTCCCATAGCTGTACATGATATAGATATAGTAGTAAATCAACATTTTGCACACACCAGTGCACTTTTATACAGTGCCATACATCTCGAAATGCAATATTGATTAAATATGCAAATAGCATCTCTTGCACGCTTTGTATATCCGTTAAGTTTTTTTTTCTTATTAAAAAATAACCAGCAAAATACTTAAATATTTAATTATTCTAGTCATATAGAATCTAGCTTTGATCTATGAACAACACAACGCTATTTAATTTCTATAAAATTGATTAAAGAATATGCTTCCCTTTTGCCTGTTGTATGTTAAGAACAATAACAATGAACAATGAAATGACAGTGGTAATAAATGAAATTATTATCGTACCAGTATGTTGACGAATCTTCCATTTAGGTATACCTTCACTCTCACAGAATTTCTCTATCCTATGTAGGTGAAACTGAAACGTACAATAATGTCGTTACCTACATGTTTGTTCCATTCTTGTTCATTTATATTTATTCCACAGATACTAGACAAGTTTGTTGGTACTAAACTAAGCAATTACAGTTAACATACCGTATATCTGCAGCCATAAGTCGACCATAGCCATAAGTCGACCATCATTTTTAAGGTCATAAAACCAGTATTTTGCATTGACCCTTTCATAAGTCGAGTTTACAAAGTTGGTCTACCACTAGAATGCAAATAGATCATTTGCCACAAGATCTGTTGTTTTGCATTGCATGTTATGGCTTTATGTAAAACCTACAACGGCCATAAGCCGTCTGACTACAGTGGTTAAGGTCCCAATGTTATCTGAAATATGGTACCGTACTTCGTCATTTACTCTTTCCAAAACAGTGCTGGTTGGTCCCCCGTTTGTGGATGTTGACCCACTATTGCAAGAGGACTGCTCTTAGTTGGAAAAGAGAACACTAGTCGGTTTGCCAATGATCAAATCAATGTCGAGTATTGGTCAGGAGTGGACTTGCATACGGACAACCTTTTTAATTCAGTACATGCGGTACTATAAAATTATAACCATTTTATAAACCAATGATCGACTTACGTCCCATTTCTTTTCTTTTTCTTTCAATATTTTGAGTTCAGCAGTAACCACTTTTTTCTCTTGGTATAACATCTTCAGTCTGAAATGTTCTTGGTCTAAAACCGCCACAATCAAACCTGAAATAGTACACATAGTTTCAGTACGACTCGTACACGCCAGTCCCGTACGTAGTTCTAACTCTAACTGTGATACATGTACTAAGGAACTGTCTATCAAGTTGGCATGCATACCAATCGCCCTCTACATTCTCCTAAATGGCTCAGCTGTTATGAGTAAACACCACTGAAGAGGAAGATGACCGGTTCGATGCAAAACAGTGACATGCCAAAGTTGTTAAAAATGGTATTTTGCGCTTAGCAAATGAGGATAGCTCCAGGAAAATAGGAAGTTGCTTATGGTCCGTCGTCAGGATACAATGGGCGGTTAGTCTATAAATGAATGGGACTGAAATGCCGGTGGTTAGACTTAGCACCAATCAAGAAGTAAAATATACAAGCTGTTTAAACTTGTATATATTATCAAACTGTTCCTGTCAAAGGGCGTTCATGCATTGTGCTTTACCAACAGCATTGCCATTATCACGGCAATTAAGCATACGAACCATCGGAATTGTGCAAGACCTCGAAAATAAATTCATGATAGCAAAAAAGCTGAATTACATTCACACAAGTAAGAGGTTTTAATGCTTATTTTTGAGATAGTCAATGTGCACATTTCCATAGTAACATAATTGTTCAACCAAGTTACTAACAACAACAACTACAACCACAGCAACCTTTTATTCGCTCAATTCATGTACAACATGAAAATAAGAGGATTAAATGGTCAAAAGTTATTAGAACAAAGAACGAAGCTATAGCTACAAAAAGAAAAGAAATAGAACATTTATACAATTTATATGATGGTGAGCCACTGGAATCATCTACTTACTGTTGACAACTCTTATAACTCTCCACGGTAACAGGAATGTGAGTACAAATACAGCATCTTGTACATTAAACTCGTTAAGTCCTTTCAGCAGCACAAGGTCCACAACAAACGATGTTATCACAACAAATGCATCAAATACCTGCAATAGTCCGATTCAGCGTTATTATAAACCTTTTGCTTGATGAAACATATCTGCAACTACATGTATATACATCATTGGGGACAATTTAAGCGCCATACCAAGGAGCGCAAAGGAGGATTTCTTCATGAGCAAGGTTATGCTGCTGGCAGTCCTAGAGTTACATCTTTCAAAGACCGTATGTTTGTGATTGGCCTGATAGCAGAAACCGTCTATGGTCAGCCCATGTTGGACATACTAACTTATGTACGTCACCGTCGATATAAGATACTGGGTAATTTGATAACATTTACTTACATGCTTAAATCGTCAATAAAATAACCACATAGTAATGCTGGAATTAAAATTAATGAAGAGTAATGATTTAATCCAGTATTAAATAACAGATGATTCAAACATTTATACGGTATATACATTTTTTCTTGTATATGTTTTTAGTCAGCATGGGGTTGCGATAAAACACTCGTTATCAAATATATCTAAACATATACCGTACTTACTTCTAACTTCTTTGTAAAGAATGCTCTCCCCATACATATCAGCTTGACAATATTCTGAAACATAGAGTGATAATGATTTACCATGGTATAATACATTGCTCAATATTGCTTACTTGCTGACGTGCCGTAGTGTATGTATGTCAATGTTTATTAGTTTCTTCTCTGACCAAGATGAACTCATGTTATAAGCTACGTATATATTGATCGTGAATGGGTCGCTTCATGTCAACTGTCTATGATGATTGCGTAATGTGACCAAATGTCAGTCTGCATACCAATGATAGCAGATCTATATGCATATAGTATATGACCACGTAAATTAATTGACACTTCGACATCAATCTGAAACTAGTAGTTTTACGGATTAGCATGGACATTATACACGGTGTGAAAATTCATTTATCACTGTCAATAGTCCATCGACGTAATTGACCACAAGTGTTGCACTCATGTTGGTAAATTTCATTAACGTTGGAGGCTGAATATAACACTACCGGAGACTCAGTGAAATATGTCGGGTCTTAGCTGCATTTAATTCGGTTACTTGGAGATCATCGTATTTTTATATTCTTTGTGAAACTAGGCTATCCTGCTCGTTTGTAATATGGGAAATTGGGGTTTTATTTTTGTTAGGGTTATGTGTGGAAATTTCTTCGTGTAATTGTGTTATGTTGTGTTGTTACAGTTTTCGGCACTCGGCTGGTTAAGTTATATCCCATAATATAATAATGTCGCATTTCAATGATACATCGAAGACGCCAGCTGGTAACACAACGTCTATATAATGCTTCAATGACACCACATATTTAAATCTATTTTATAATTATTTCCAATGATAAACCAAATCACAAATAGGTTGCACTTTCACCAGTTCCAAAACTTAGTTACGACTCTCCACGTGCTTGTAAAAATGAAACATAGGTGTATATGAAGTGATTCCCTTACCTCTATGAACAATATTCCAAGTATTGTGATGCTAGCTTTATGCATTCCATGAGCTACGTGTTCCCATACACTATGTTCATGATGGTGGTGATGGTTGAGGTCCACTCCCGTTCCATGGTCGGTATTGTTATGTTCCGGGACTGTTATTGCATACTCTGGACTGCGTTTTAGTCCAATCCCCTGTTTGGAACGTCTTGGACGTAGCGGCGGTATACCATCACCATGTGAGTAGTGAGTTTGTATAATGGCGTCAACTTGTGTACGATTCTCGCCATTCCATGTGCATTGTGCTTCGTACAGTTTCTCATACATCAGATTTAAGTTTTCGATATCATATCCATACAAATGGTTGGGGTATTTCCCTTGTAAAGTGTCAATAAATCGTTGTGACGTCATATCCGCTTCCGTTCGTAATTCTGTAAAATTCGAAATTATAGATAGTTTTTAGACAACACTTTTATGATATTTGCCTCAACTTGATTTAGGTACTATATACTAAAAGTTGTATGTAATTCATTATTTTTTTATGTAAAACATACTGGTTTCAACGGTTGTCCGCCTTGCATACACACAGCAGATTGTGAATTAGGCATATCAAATAATTATGATGGTCATGGTGCAACTCCTCCCATGCCTCCACTTGTCGGTATAGCAAGTAGGGAGCGGACTGTTCTGGGATTTGTTGTTATGCGGGCAGGATTATTTGACTTGATAAATACAAACAAATGAATGATGTTGGTGGACAAAGACCTAAATTACATTTATGTCTTTGTGGTGGACAAGTTACTGGCAACTGAATGAACAACCTCATGATTACATTTAACCCTGTGGGACATTCCACATACAGTGTGGTGACATATAATACATACTGCTAAAGTGTTCAAATTAATTTACTTCTCATTACATACGTACGGTCCAAATAACCAAATAACAATTACCTGATTATTTTTGTTTATGGAGTACGTCACAACAATAGTACAGTCATTTGTCATGTTCAAAGTGCCCATGACCACATCGTCCCAACATATGTATGTGTGAATGCCAAAAATAATATTTTAAACACTATTTATGAGACACATCCTAACCGACAAGCACCATTATTTATATCATAACTAGCATAACAACCAAAAGAGATCTGTTCACGTCAGTATGTTTTATTATACTGTTGATTAATGCTGCATGAAGCAACATCATGCTTAAAGTACATCTTGTTGATTTCAATATTGCATTCAAAAAAGGTATGAGAAAATCCGACAGGGAAGGTAGCACTCAACCCAACCAGCCGAGCACAGAAATCAGAACGACACAAACACCCTGAGCAGTGCCCACAGAAACCCATGCCAAAACGGCGACCAAATGAGGCACAACAACCCCGGGGCGTGACCCAGGCCAAAACACCAAGGATAGTGACCTAACGCTATGCAACCTAAAGCGGCACAACTACGACTTGACCTAGTTAAAATATGGGCAAGGTAGGACTTGACAAACCTGTAGGAATGTTTGTTGATTCGTTTGAGCGTCTTCTATAGTTTATATTTTATATGTACAATTAGTGTATGGATGAAGCCCAAGTCTGACTTACCGCGTATATAATGTATATCCAGTATAAGTTCCCCCAAGTCTGACTTACCACGTATATAATGTATATCCAGTGTAAGTTCCCCCAAGTCTGACTTACCACGTATATAATGTATATCCAGTATAAGTTCCCCCAAGTCTGACTTACCACGTATATAGTGTATATCCAGTATAAGTTCACCCAAGTCTGACTTACCACGTATATAATGTATATCCAGTATAAGTTCCCCCAGGACGAGAGCACAATCAATCAGGTTCAGTATTACCACGGCCAATAGAACATGTTTACTGTGTAGTAAATGTTCGCCCTTTAAACGAATTCTGAAAAAAAAAACCGACACATTCAAAAAATGTACATGCAATATACATTTTATTTAGACAAAATTGCACCAAGAGTTTGCTGATAACTATTTGTCTAAAACCAATAAGTCATGTGGTTAGGGTTAACTCTTAACTATAATGGTATGTGATAGGCATATACCATTTACCGGTCCCTTTGCCAAGAGATGTCAAAACCTATCGTACTTGTGTATGACTGGTGTATGACTTGTGTATGACTGATGATGACTGGTGTATGACTGGTGTATGACTTGTGTATGACTGGTGTATGACTGGTGTATGACTGGTGTATGACTGGTGTATGACTGGTGTATGACTGGTGTATGACTGGTGTATGACTGGTGTATGACTGGTGTATGACTTGTGTATGACTGGTGTATGACTGGTGTATGACTGGTGTATGACTGGTGTATGACTGGTGTATGACTGGTGTATGACTGGTGTATGACTGGTGTATGACTGGTGTATGACTGGTGTATGACTGGTGTATGACTGGTGTATGACTGGTGTATGACTGGTGTATGACTGGTGTATGACAAGTGTATGACAAGTGTATGACTAGTGTATGACTGGTGTATGACTGGTGTATGACTGGTGTATGACTTGTGTATGACTGGTGTATGACTGGTGTATGACTTGTGTATGACTGGTGTATGACTTGTATATGACTTGTATATGACTTGTATATGACTAGTGTATGACTGGTGTATGACTTGTGTATGACTGGTGTATGACTTGTATATGACTTGTATATGACTTGTATATGACTAGTGTATGACTGGTGTATGACTTGTGTATGACTGGTGTATGACTTGTATATGACTTGTATATGACTGGTGTATGACTGGTGTATGACTGGTGTATGACTTGTATATGACTTGTGTATGACTGGTGTATGACTGGTGTATGACTGGTGTATGACTTGTATATGACTGGTGTATGACTAGTGTATAAGCTATCTTTATTGAGATGAAACAATACTCAATATCCAGACCAGATAGGTCATATCTAGCAACTCAAGACACGAAACAAATCTACTCTTCAAATATGCTAAAATGTGTCAGAAATGATATTTCTTTGGCTGCGGTATCTCGCCATATAACAATATGCACTACATTTTCGAAAACCTGTACACACCAGAAGCATCATGACGGACTAAATATGAGACAAGTAAACATGCAGTTATTGATGCAAAGACAGACGGACACAAGGACACATTTGATATAACGCTCATTTATCAACTATATTCCATGCATTATGTACACACTCGTGCTTCAGGTACTGTCAACATTCACTTCACTGATTTGACAGAAACACTAGATTATGCATAACATGACAATGTTCGTGTCCTGTGAAAAGGCAGAAACTAAGATATATTTATAAAACCACGGAGCCTTCCGATCTTTTGATGGACGGGACATTTAAATTTTGTTAATTGAATAACCTTGCGAAGTTTTTATACATGCATTACTGTACCTGGCAACTTTTTTATCCGGTGCAGGATAGCAACTTTCCCGCCTTAGTTCTCGTTCTAATACTTCTTCCGTCTCGTGCAATTGTACATCAGAGTAGACCCGGGCAAACCCTAGAGCATTGCTTACCAGACCCTGTAGACAGAATAGAGATACAAAATTAAAACATACAATGAGGATTTTACAAAAAGATGGACAAAAATCAATATTAACTCAAAACTCTTTTTCACCGAATATACGTATCTCACAAAATTATCATGGTAAAACATGCGAGTGCGAGTACATATAACAATCTATGGCCCTAGAAGGTAACTATATCAGCTTCTATGTCCCTAAAGGATACTGCAGTTGCTTATGTGCTCTTATCAGAATGCTACAGAAATCTCTGTACTTCTCCATAGAACGGAGCAATATATATAAATCAACTTCAACTTCAACATTGGTACTTGTCAAAATCCTCTCGGACATTTATTAACGAGGGGAATGCTCATGCGTGAAACACGAACAATGTTCTTGTTAAAAAATAAAATTTATATAAATGAATGAAGATGTAATGGGTAATGAGGCTGGAAAGAGTGAAAGTTGTAATAGTTGCATTATTGGGTGAAGTGAGTAACGAATGAATCGCATATAAAAGGAACATAAGCGCATATTCTTGACAGAACCAAGTCTTCAGACATGATACAACTTATCGAAGACGACATTTTCTATATAAACGTACAGACTGGTAAAATACGAGAGTGTTTGATAAATGTTTGATGAACACGTTGACTCATATATACATGTATGTTCATTCAGCACATTTTATATACCGAACAACCTCGCACATTCAACAAACGTAACCCAATATGAAATTTTCTAGACGACACGATATAAAGCAGTCACCTGAGGTGAGCGATCGCCATGTGACATGAAACAAACACAGACTTCTATATTGGCTTGTCTTTTATGCAATAATTATTGTCAGACTGTGACACAGAATACTGTCGGAATTCTCCAATAGATTCAATATAATATAGATATTGTCAATGTCCAACTATGATCTCCTTCATTTTAAATACATTACGTGCATAACATGCCGTAGTTTGCATTGTTTTGTTAGCGGATGCCAAATTATTGGTGAAATCAATAGTTCTAAATCAATATTGGTGCATGTTTTGAATCAGGGAAGTTGTGCATGTCGGATTATATGACACTGTGTGTATAACGTAAACACTTTCAGCAGAACTGTCCAATAATAAATATAAACAGCAAACACTGGCTAGTCAGTCATAAGTCGGTCATGTCACAGGCAAATGTAACTTAACATAAAAGTGATCATTTAAGGATTTGTACATGCGCTAGTCGTTTTAATAAACGCCTGCAACTTTACTCTATAATACAACGTATATTTTGTATTATCTGAAGCTAAACAACGAGACGTTCTTTAATACACCAGATAGAACAATAAGCAATTTCCAGTAAACAATACCCACCTCAGATTTTGTTCTTCTCGGAAACCTAAGATCCATTTAGATAATAGTTAACTACAACTTTTTAATTCTACTAAACACTTTCCAGGGAATGTTTATGTTATAATCAGCTCTAAGATCGAATAACGCACCGTGTTTGTTTGATTTCCTAGACACAACAACCAGACAACATAAATAATAGACTGTCCGAAACTGGTAAACATTTAATTAATTTTCAGAATACATATTGCGTCAAAATATACGTGTTTTAAAATATGTGTTTGTAAACATTGGCTCAGTACTTGTACATTATGTTTTGAAGTACGTAGATGTTTGATCTTAATCAGACAAACAACATAACCTGTACTCATAACCGGTACTCATAACCGGTACTCATAACCGGTACTCATAAGTTAAAAAAAAAGTTAAGTTACCAATTTTCTAGGGCTCTTTTCAGCTGTTAGGCCGCTCAAGCACCCTTTGACATTTCAACTTCCCCTGGTCATTGGGCTACATATGGAAACCTACACTCGTGTCTCCCTGGGGAGACTATTTCTCTCCTGTGTTGTGGCAGCTGACATCGATCTGCGGCGCCTAGGAATAGACACTGCCCTCACAGGTACCATGTTACACCATGGTGGAGTGGAACTGTGGGTCTTGCTCAGAGAAATTAACCAGTGGTCCAGAGGAGGATCGAATCTCTCGATCCCGAGGCGCGCGCCCTACCCCTAGGCCACCGCTCCCTCATAACCTTTGTAGTTGTCTTAACAACACGTCAATTGTATTTGAATGTTCCCGTCCGCCTGATACAACTGTTGGACCCACTGGCATACTACCAACCATCCATCTGGGGTCGATCTCCCAAAACATCTCAATTTTGAGATTAATCTCAAATCAAATATTGCCATGTGTCATTTTGATAAGTTCAAGGGAGGGTGGACTCAAAATTGGCATCAACAACAGCAAATGCTATTCTTTGTATACTCCAGTAATTTTGAATGAGTTCTAACTTCATATTTATTATAAATTCAGACTCTGATTTGAGCAAAATCTCAATTTGAGATGAGATCTGTGCTTGAGATGTTTCGGGAGATCGGGGCCGGGTCGTTTGGATTGTAAGTTAGGTTTATACAGATACCATTGTCGTATTTTTCGTTATGTTCACTACAGTCTTAAAAGGAACGCTTTCAGTGTTTTCCGGAAGAGCAAATACGTTATAGTTTTGTAATTGATTGCATGGCATCTGGTTAGGTCAACTGTCCTAGCAAAGCATGAATCCACTTCGTCTGTTGTTTATGGGAGTATATTTACTCAAATTGATAACCTCTTCGAGTGAAAACTGATGGTATTATATGTTTGCTGAGTATGAAAACAAGAATCAGTTGAAAAAACGGCTTGAAACCCAAAGAATCAACGTCCCACAGAATAACAAGACTACAGCAGAACACATTGGCACGAATGGGTTGCTGCAATTTCTTTTCATATCTGACTTATATCGATATAAATTATGTATTGCAGATCTAAGGAATTTCTTGGGTACTTAGTAATAATGTGATATGTTCGTCACACATAATGTCTTATAATTATGTTTGTTCATTGTAAGCAAAACTTTGAATGATGATTTGTTTTTTTATTTACGGCGGTCATTTATATGATAATTAATTAAGAAACTCGTCGGAAGTTAATTAATATTATTATGTTTTGACCCGTAATATAATTAATATTATTATGTAATGTTATAAAATAAACGATAAAGGTAGGAAATAACTTACTGAAAAGGTTCAGTAAGGGGTAGTGAAGGATCATCGGGGCTTTCTTGAAAAAGTATGTTTGGACACAGGAACCAAACATTGTAAATCTAGAAACAATCTCACAAACAAGGAAGTGGCATGAACAAACGTCATATTTGGGGGTGATAAATAACATCATTGTTTGACACTAGTAACAAATATCAACAAATAGAAGTCGTAGCTTATATTACTAAATAGTCATGTCAGGATGTGTTAACATCTGCGTGTAAAATGATAACTTATATGCTTTGACTTCGGATGCTTTTTCACCATATTCTTGTTCGAGTACAAACATGGTAGATGTTGTACGTAATACAAGTTCGCTGACCGTTAACGTCCTGAATACTAAATTCGTACGTTGTAATTTGTTGACCATGTGTTTATCTCCTTGCGATACACAGCAAGTCGTTTATTATCATTTGAGGTTATGTCATTTTAGATTTTACAAATATGACCCGTCATTTTACGTCATTTTACATAACTTATATATGACCCGCTACTTTCCATTATTTTAAATGCAATTTACGGCATTTTACATAGATGATCAACTATTTTACGTCACTTTACATATATAACCCCATATTTTACGTCATTTTACAAATATGACCGCTAGTTTACGTCATTTTACATGCATGATCGCATATTTCACGTCATTTTACACATATGACCCGCTATCATACGTCATTTTATAAGTATGACCCGATATGGTACGTCATTTTACATGAACGACCCGCTATGTCACGTCCTTTTATTCGAATGAACCGATATTTTATGATATTAAGAAGTATGACCCGTCATGTTACGCCATTGACTTGAACGACCCGCTATTTTATTTCATTTAAATGTGATGTGCATTTGTCCGTGCTATTCGTCATTTGTTTGGACTAACAAAAGAACTCTTTTGGAGTCTAGTCATGCTTAATGACAGTGTTCCTTTGCGCCTAATTGTGCATTTTTTTTATATTTCTAAAGTTGTGTTCTATTGCTTTCACTGAAAGTGCTGCTTTTGTTTTAAAATATATCCACCATTATATAGAAAATGGCTAAGTTAACAATTGTCTTATATTATAAGGCGACAATCGTAGTAATGGTAAAATCAACATTCTTTGAAACAAACATACACCGCATTCACTGAAGTCATTAAAATGGTACATGTGCCTCGTCTTAAAATCATGAAATTACGGATAGTTCCATAAGTGAAAGGTGTAGTATTTCCATACTGTAATTGGATAATAATCAATTGACCGAGATATTGCCAATAAATGCACGAACCACCCTTACAAAAACAACAACGGGAATCACCAATAAATATACCACTATGGCATAATTCTGTTGACGCACTGTACTTGGAGATATAGCTGACAGAAGACGTCTAGATCGATGCCGTATATAAATAATTCACCTAACGTAGTGTGAATATCTTTCAATACGTGTACAATGCCTCCCATGCTGATGTGACATGTTGACATGACAGACCATTAGTACCGACAGTAATTTGTAAAATATTCCTCACCTAGTACCAAAATTTGTATAACGTTAATGCCATCGGTACTTCAGAAAACTCGCACACCCATAGAAAACGAATTCAACATTATTGAAATGGAACTTATCATTCTTGGCGTGATTTCGTTACTTGTAATAATGTTTTGAATTCTTAGAATAACAAGCACGACACAAAAATCGGAAAAAACACGACCATGAGTTTCAGTCTAAGGGTGCCACCCTATATCGGCAATTGTTTCATTTTATTCTTTAAAGCTAACGAAATGTATTAGCCCGTCAATAATGTCTCCAAAAATCAAATACTCATTAATTTTTGGAAAAAGTTACCAATCTCGGTATATACATTGGGGAAACATGTTCAAACTATACACAAACTTTCATCACAATATCCAATTTTAAACTGAAGTTATTGAGCGAAAACCGCCATTTGATCATTTGGATGTCATTTTAAAACCCGTTTCAATGGCAACCAACGAAAATATTTTAAGTGGGTCTCAAAATGTTTCAAATGCGCGAAGAACAGTTTACCTAGTTTGGTAACTTTCTCCAAAAACATATTGTTTTTTTTGGACATTATTGCTGGACTATATTATACCCCACCAATAACAAAGGCGCGTTGATGTGGGAGCAATCGAAGCAGCAAGGGGATGGCACCCATAATAGATAAACGTGTTTGTATTGTAATCGTGCTTTATCTCACATGTATATTCTATACTAGAGGACCAAAATGACCCTAGGTCGATCATATGCCGCAGTATATGGCAAGCCAAATGTCCAATAATTACGTAAACCCATGTTCACGGTCGTAAAACTAGGTTTTACGGTCAACTAGGTTTTACGGTCGATAAACTAGGTTTTACGAACGTAAAACCAGGTTTTACGAATGTTAACCTGTATTTTCGAGCGAAAACATAGGATAACAGTCGTAAACCATAGTTCACGCTCGTAAACATAGGTTCACGTTCGTAAACATAGGTTTCTCGATTGAACTATGAATTTCGACCGTTATCCTATGTTTACGGCCGTTATCCTATGTTTACGCTCGTGAACCCCGGTTCACGAGCGTTAACCATAGTTCACGAACATTAACCTGTGTTTTCGGCCGTAAACATAGGTTTACGCCCGTGAACATGGGTTTACGAACGTGAACATGGGTTTACGAGCGTAAACATGGGTTCTCACTCGTGAACATAGGATAACGACTGAAATTGATAGTTATGTCCGAGAAACTTAGTTTATCGAACGTAAACATAGGTTCACGTTCGTGAACTATGGTTTACGCTCGTAAACCCAAGTTCACGCCCGAAAACAGCTAAATTTGCATTTACGTTCGAAAAACCTAGTTTATCGATCGTTAATCCTAGTTTTTCGACCGTAAACCATTACATGGTTCACGTAATAACTGGACACAAGAAATACATGCCAAGCCTGTGAACTATAGTTCACGCTCGAAAACATGGGTTAGCGTTCGTAAACATAGGTTCACGTTCGTAAACATAGGTTCACGCTCGTAAACATAGGTTCACGTCCGTAAACCCATGTTTACGCCCGAAATTCATAGTTTATTTGAAAATCTTAGTTTTACGTTTAATAAACTAGGTTTCTCGATTTAACTACTGATTTCGGTCGTTATCCTATGTTTACGATCATTAACGTATGTTTACGCTGGTAAACCCTGGTTCACGCTCGTAAACCATAGTTTACGAAATACAACCCATTTTTTCGACCGTAAACATAGGTTTACGAACGTGAACCTATGTTTACGAACGTGAACCTATGTTTACGAGCGTGAACTATGGTTTACGACGTTATCGTATGTTTTCGCTCGAAAATATGGGTTAACATTCGTAAAACCTAGTTTATCGACCGTAAAACCTAGTTTTACGCCCGTGAACATGGGTTTACGAAATTATTGGACATTTGGCTTGCCATAACAGTATGCCTATATTGGTGACCTTAGAAATAATTTACAAGAATTAAGAAATGCTATTGCATGTACAAGGTATTTATTTTAGCTTAACCGTACTGCGATCGTTTATGAATACTATGTGGACTAATGGGTCAGGAAGTAAATAGGGGAACTACTATTTTAGTTTAACCCCTGTATACAGTCCTGGACAGCCGCTTGGTCTGTGTATTAAGAGGAGGCATGTCATTAAGTACAAATGGGGGATAGGGCGCTAGGGTGGCAGTACTGGGCTAGCGTAGGGAGCGGTGGCCTAGAGGTAGCAGATCGATGTTGGCTGCAAAACCACAGGAAAGAAATAGTCTCCCCAGGGAGAAACGAATGAAGGTTTCCATAGGTAGCCCAATGACCAGGGGAAGTGGAAATGTCAAAGGGTGCTTGTGCGGCCTAACAGCTGAAAAGAGCCCTAGAAAATTGGTAACTTAACTTTTTAACTTAACTTCCGATTTCTCAAAACAAAGGTGCATCACTAACCAAAATCATCACAACACAATGTATTCTGATATATTAAATTATTGTATTATACTTCGTATAACTTTGAAATATTTCCTGATTATAAGTGTCATAAATTTATCAACAATAAACATCATGATACAAAATAGCAACACAATTAATTTACATGTCATAATAATAGGTATTATTTTGCCAAGAAAATGCAAGGTAATTATTTTAGAACTATTTAATGACATTTTACAGCGACGAACAGCTGACAAAGAAGAAACTGCCATAAGTATACTACACTTCCATCTTATTCGTCTACCTACCATTTAATATCCAGCTTTCATTGTTTTTTCTCACACAAAATTGATGAGTTTGTGTAGCAACTCCACGCCTTTGATATATTTATACGTTTTGGCGTATACAAAATTCCATTATTTCTCCACATAAACTTCACACAAAACACTCATCTTTGTCTGTTGCATCTGGTATTGTAGTGTTTGAGGAAATAATCGCTAGCAGAATTTCAATGTTCCAAATTGCACATTTATTTGAAATAATACAAACGTTATGTACCAAGAATGTTATATGTTACGTTTATAGGTAGCTGCTACATGAACTTAGAGCTCGAAACAGCGCAGACACTTGTTAAATGAGTGTTGCTCCGAAAATATACGTCCATTCTTTCATACTGGTATAGATCTGTATAATTCCATTTGAACAATTCTCGATCACTAGTTTATTCTCCACCCAGTTCCAAAACTCAGAACTTGGCTGACTATTGACGTATGGGGATGATTTTAACATGCACAGAACAAAAATAGAAATCCATATTGGTTTGACCAATGTATCACTAGTATATGTGTATATAGTGATATGATTACCCTGTCCTAGATTCATTCTTTCAGAAACACATGCATACTAAATAGAGTCACGTGTCTTTGCTTAACAATGTCCCAGGTCACATCTTGCACGGCTATTATCATGGTTTGTTTTTATTCAATTATTCCGGTGATTAGGCAGACAAATATGCGGAAATCTGGTGGGAATAGTTTACCATATAAATGTCAAGTCCCATTATTGCCTAGAATGCGTATTCTATTGAGTTATGCAAGTTACCAAGAGGCGGCTACCGTTGTAACATTTTACGTGTCTGTGACACGGAAGGCATATTGCTCGAATTGTCTGTGGTGCCAATAATGTTGTGTGACGGTGATATATAATGTGCTTGCTGTAGTTAGCTATCGACATTCTGTTGTTTATTTTACCAATGTAGTTACAAATCAAAGCTGACAAGGTGTATATTGATTACTGAGAATAAACATGGAATTATGAAACTTTTGTGTTGTTTTTAATATTACCAACGTATACTTTCCTCTTTAAAGAGGCGTTCCCTATATAACTTTGATCGTTTAAATCGATTTAGGAATAGTATACATTAAATGGGAATCATTATCGCTTAAACTCCTCAAATGTTCAACAAAAAGCTCCCATTTATTACCAGAACAGAACAGACTGTTCTGTTCTATTACCGAGAAAAGAACGGAAACACATTTTCGTAACGAGCCAAAATAGTCATGAGTTATTTTCCTTTGACCACAATATTAAATCGCTGGAAGCGATAAATTATTATTGGTGATTTAAATATATTTTTGACATTATAGAGGCATATTTGCGCACACTTTCTTCTGACAAATTATGATAATTGATAGTGCTTTGTACATTTAGCTCATTTAATGTGATAGTAGAGAAAATATGCTAGTTATAGGGAATGCCTCTTTAACGGAGAGCACTGGATCTCTAAAAGTGAGATTTAAAGCTCTTCAGATCAATATGAACTATTGAACTCTTCTTTTTTGTGGCTTGCTACGGATCAACTTTATTATATACAAGATTGGTTCCGAGAAATTCACGCACCATACAGTGCATATTGGTATCGACTTATGTAATACGGAGATGACATTGTTTGCAATAAAACAATGTGCTTATTTTGTGTTCCGCAGTAAATACAGAAATGGGATGAAACGATTTCGCATGAGGGTTGTCATCGATTCGACTTTAAGTTTTGAAATAGGAGTACAAGCAATTTCATTTTATTATTATTTCGAGTTTATTACTTTTAAACAGTCTAATTTTATGAGCGCCACTACGTAACCTTGAGGTAGATTGCAAGCTTTCGGTGTGGGAGGCACTTTCTAATCACGGCATTCCAAACATGAAACAACAAAGGAATGGGCTGGCTTCTTGCATATGCCCTCGTCGTACTGATTGGCATCATAAATGAGGTGTCGGGAATGATTTATGCACTTTGCACATTTGTCTAATTGAATTCTATCATCTATAAAATATAACTGTACGTGTAATAAACGAAAGGCATCCGTAGATTGTATACAGTTATGTATATATAATGTCATATTCTTTATATATGATTCTATTAGCAGCATTATATGAAAAAAAAAAAATATTCATTGTCACACGTTACCCTCAGACTTGTCTGTCCCTGCATTGTCTGTCGATTTCCAAGAACACTCGTCAGTTATTCACAAACTATCACTGTATTCCATACACGACGAACACCATCCTACAACCGCCGTAACCACCATGCACTGTATGTACTGAGAGAAAGTGTCATATTCACTTGTTTAGTGTCATTAATTCACTTATGTAATAATTTAATAAGATAAATGTTCGACTCCGACACCGTGCAAAATATACGGGATCTATACTGAGACCTCTGTCAGTATATATCATGGGGGGGGGGGGGGAGATGTTCACGTCACTTTTGACATCACTATTTTCTCGACCGAATCTCCGATTGTGTGCTTAAATCATACTGTCAATCTGGAACGTACTAAATTATGTATTAAGAAGGGTTAGTTCACGGGCCATAAAATCATGATTTATCTATACTGTTCAAACTTCCATAAGGGTCATCATCATTATGTTCCTTGAAGATTATATTTTGCATTTTGATCAGATCAACTGAAGATGGATTGATAATGAATTTTCATAAATTATAATGATACATGTGTACTTTTGAAAACGAAAGAATGTTAAGTGCTCGTAAGCCTAGCTGCATTAAGTTAATATTACTATTAACGTGTAACAAAATGTGTTCCGCATTTTAGCAAAGACGTAACGTCAAAAGGTGAGTCACACGCGAAAACGCCACCAACAGCGAACAATTTCCAACGATTATTATTGCTTTACTCGGTCTAGCAAACTGTAAATTATATCATTAAACGCTGAAATAAAATGTGCATTTAATAATGTATACAGATAAATGGAAATAATAACTACTGAACGGATTCACAGAGAAATACCGTCACCGGTTAAAGCATGCTTGAAACATGCTGCCATGTTAGTTTCGTATGATTCCGTCAAAATATTTAAAAATTAAGTGGAAAAAGGGCAACGGCAAAAAAGCGAGACTTTCGTATTTTCGTGACGTAATTTTAAAATGTCTATCTTTTAAGGTAAATAACTTAAATATGTGTGTGTGCACGTGAGTAATTTTATACTAAAAAAAATACTTTTTTTCCGTAGATGTGTTGGTTAAAAAAATGTTTTGATACCATAAAAAACGAAAGCTTCCTTGAAGATGAGGTTGCGTCTACAAAATGTCCAAAATAGGTTAAAAAGTGAATTTTTAAAAAAGTTTAATTTTTAAACGTTTGCAAATTTGGTCGATCCAAAGTTATTCCAATGACAAATAAACAAAAAATTACTTTTTTTCCGTAGAACAAGCATAGCGATTTTCAAGTGGATTGAATTATAAATAAAAAAGATATATTTTTTTCCTTGCGTCTACAAAATGTCCAACGACGTCAAATTAGTTCGAATTATGACGTCGACGGGAATTTCGACAAAAGATGCCTTTTACACTACTCGTAGTATGAATAGAGATTCCGTTGAAAAGCCCATACGACCTTTTGTGTATGTAGCATCTAGATATTTGCAACTTAAAATTAAATAATTTAATTTTGTGCGGATTCTTAACCGTCGTACTTATTACTGACACAGACGTTTTTAACAAAAGGCTGTTCGACGTCAAAAACGTTACACTTGCGTGCCTCACCTTTTGACGTTACGTCAAAACGAACCATATATAATTTGACAATGAAACGATACTAAATAGTCATGCTATGTTTGCCACTTAAGCCTCGGCTACCTGGAAAGTCATGTCCATATGACAGTATGCATCGAATAAATTTACGTAATTAATTTCGCTGCGAGATGGCATGTTAATATTTGCTCAACGCTGTTTCTATTGGATATGTTTTGCTTACGGAAGACGGTAGGGAATCTTCCAAGTGTGAGAAGGTTAATTATTTCATACTTGTATGTAATGTTGTGCATGGAAAGCAAGTATATAAAAAACGAGAGCATTCAGGATCAGTTTGCATGTCAACTTTCATATGTTCAGTCCGCCTGAGTTTACGTTGTAATATCTCACAATTAAGGCGGCTCATCACCTTAGACCACGAAATGACGCCATCGTCGGATTTTATTGAAATTTGGTACATATGTTAAATGAAACCTTGGCTTTCATTTGCCGACGTTACAACGTGATGACGTTCCAAACAATGACGTCATCAACGTCACAATTTGTCCCGCCAATTTTGTCAGATTGAACATAAATTCGACGATAACTATTTTGTTTTTAAAGATATTCCAGTCATTTTTTCAGTTAATAAACGTTAAGATATAGCACTCGTGTTTGTTTGATCGTTAGCCTTTTACGAACCATAATTGCATTGAAAAATATGCTATTCGCTGTATAATTGGTAAAACGCGGACGCATTTTTTCTCTCAGCGTGCTTTGAATTTTGTAATAAATCACCACTTTCCTTACTTAATCTTAATAATCTGTTGAAATTTCCGTATTCTACGGAAAATTCCCTTTCATCTGGATCAATAAAAAAAGAACAAAAACAGTTTAGTTTTTTTTCTACAGCGCGATGAAATCGAACTATCGCTCTAAAAATCTACGTAAATTACAACGTCAAAATGTAGATTTCGACGTCATCCGTTGTTAGTTTACGAGTTTATGTGTGTTCAGAAATTATACCCTGGTCACATTTGCCCTACAAGCTTTGCAACTCGTAGAGGACTCGGTGACTTGGTGAAAATGTTAACTTTATGGTTTGTTGAAATTTCGACAAATGTATCCACATTGTATTTTTTATATAATGTTTATGACTGCTGCCTAGCTATATCAAAGATCCTTTAAAAAATTAAAAGAAAATTAGTTACTGAAAAACAAGCTTTGAATAATTATAATGATGACAATCAATTATAAAATATGCTTATGTGACTTTCTATTTTTCGCTCAAAAGCGTTTTCATTTTATGAGCAAGGTTAAAGTTTACAGACAGACGGACGGACGGACGGACTTTAAATTCTAATTTCGTTTTCACTATTTTCGTCTTTGGTTTTCCGTATAAAATAGACACCTAAATATCTTTTCGTTAGCACGGACAGACGGACGGATGGTGTTGGATGAATAACACGAAACAGTTTATGTAAATGCATTCTCGGAAAGACCACAGCAGTGTGGAATAGCGCGCCCACAGTCCGGATCTTAATACATATGGCTTCTTTCTATTGGACTATCCACTAATCCCTAATTTACAATCCAAATTAAAAAAACAACAACATTTTTTTGTCGAGTTACATCGAAGGGCAATTTAAGAAATAGAATTCGTAGAAATCTGAATTTGAATCAACAGTCTTAAAGAATGAGTGTAAGACGGGATACACCAGACAGATTGAAATTGTGAAAACGTCGAAAAGCACGTCATAATGAAGTCGCAGACAAAATAAGGTATTTTTTGGAAAATTGACGGGTTTTTTAAAAAATCATTCGAGTAACAATTTTCAAACTGTTACCATAATTACTTACATCTTTTGTCTAAGAATGTAAAAGATTTTACTCCGATAGCAGAACGTAGAGATTTGATAAAAATACCCCGAAACTGTATGCTTTCTTTTTGGACACCCCGTATTGAAAAAGAAACAGGTACGAATTCCATTCACCAGACCATTTTTAAAGTGTTATAAAGCCTGACAGGACAATACAGGGTGTCCAAAAAGAAAGTATACAGTTTCAGTGCATTTTAATACAAACTTAACGTTTTGATATCGCAAAGAAATTTAGTGCATGGTTAGTCAAAAGATCAAATTTTTATTTGGTACCAGTTTAAAACTTGTAAATTGGATATTATGTTTAAAAATGTAAATAAGACTGTATCCTCAATGGACCCCACGTTACAGCGATTATCGTAAAAATGAAATCCAGACTGCGACAGCTGCCCGATGAACTTCATGTGATGTACGTTAAATTGATATTTGCTATGTTAAATTTACGCTGTGTACATTTGTGCCGTGTATGTAATGCACATAACAAATAGATATAGCAAAATTATATTAATTTATTTTTAGATCAATCAGTAATGATGTCAACGGTCTTTTAACGTGTCCTTTCATCAACCATTCGGGTGACTGTTACGTTCATCCATGTTTTTTTTTACAAAATCTCGACCGGGATACGTTGTCATTCCAGCTAACTAGAGTTGAACTGGTTGGTAACTCAGAGGTGATATTAACATGTAACGTAGTCTAGTCGTAAAGAGCTAGGTGAGCACATCCGGTTGACCAACGGATTACTTTGCGTAGGGACGTCTAACCTGCCATGTTCTCCTAGTGGGCGCCTATCAAACTTTTATGCACAGTTGCATACATGGCCCCAGCCCCCGGGATGGACCGGGGTATTTTACTGCTGGGTTGTCAATCCCTCGCCCTTATTGTATTGTTTATGACAACATTAACCCTCATATTAATAAAATGACGAATATATAAGATAAAACCTTTAAATGCTATCAAAATATTGGAATTACCTTAAAGAAAACGAGGAAGCATTTTTGTGTTTTTAAATGACGAAACACTGTAACAATCGACGATAACGTAACGCATTTTACAGGAAAAAATCTGCACTGCGCCGCTTACGCATTATTGTGTTGCTAAGGTAACATGTTACTCTTAATACAAAGGGTACTTTAAAAAAATATTTTGAGATTATTGTTTGTAATAGATTAATGTCACTATATGGTAATTTTCATACTGATCTGACTTAAAACAAACTTAAAACAAACTTTTTAGAGCAAAAGTCCACGAACTTTTGGATAACCCCACGTATGTACATTGGTGAACTTCGTTGATTCCATTTGGGTAGTGATAATGCACTAGTATATGTTTTATACGTGTACGCACAGTACACACTGTCCTAGTATAAACGAGCCGATTTCCGGCAATTGCAATAATGAGTTCACGTTGAATTATAGAGTACGGCAATAATGAGTACAGTGATCAGATTTCACATGTGCTTTATGTTGGTTGTAAGAAAGTCAGGAACAGAACAACGTTCCGAGCTCACACTGTCAAGTTTCTGTTAAAGGTAAAGAGTCTTAAACAGCATCTCCAACACAAAGTATGTTTTCAAACATTAAAATACGACATTATTGTGACTATCGCATCTAAAACACCGGATGAATTATAAAATTTAATAATAAAATAATTAGTGTAATAAAAAATTGTAACTCTTTCAATTACGCGAATTCACAAACTCTAAAAAAAGTTTTGGTATTCGAACCAACGACATTCGGAGCGAAATTCCTGAACGTTACTTACTGCGCTAATCTGTCTATCGAAAAGTTACACACATTAGCAAGTATCATAGCTTTAAATAATGATTATTAAAACCAATAAATTACGGGTTACCCGTCCAAATAGACTCGTCTGAAAGGTCATGGTTCAGGGTTCAAAATTGAACTATACTATACACATGTACTACTGAACTGTGCTCGCAGAGGGTTCTACGAGTTACAAACATCCGTGCGATACTCGTACGAGTTTACGATGTCTATACAGACTTTATATGAGCTTGCTAAAACTCGACTCGCACAGATCAAAGAAAATTGAAATGTGATGAAATGTGACTTTGCGATTTGACCTACGAGTAACGTGCGATGAACGTCCGGGCTCCGTGCTAGCTCCGTACGATGTCGTATTGATACGATACGCTTCGCCGTATATACAAATTATTTACGACAGGGTTGTCTTATAGGAATAATAACAGATTTATACAATTTTATGTATCATGAATGCAGTTATCATTAGTGTTTTATTTATCTGGCCTACAATTTTATGTCAGTTCGAATAAAAATGCTATAGGTTTTATATTTTGAGCTGTTATAAAGTTGTTTATTCAATCGGATTTTATAAGGTATATTTTTACTAATTCAGATTAATTAAACTTGTAAAATGTACTAGCTCAACTGACGTTACTCATAAACTACGTTAACGTCAAAATATATATTTTGACGTTGTAATTTACGTCGATTTTTAGAGCGATATTTTGATTTCATCGCGCTGTAGAAAAAAAACTAAACTGTTTTTGTTCTTTTTTTATTGACCCAGATGAAAGGGAATTTTCCGTAGAATACGGAAATTTTAACAGATTATTAAGATTAAGTAAGGAAAGTGGTGATTTATTACAAAATTCAAAGCACGCTGAGAGAAAAAATGCGTCCGCGTTTTACCAATTATACAGCGAATAGCATATTTTTCAATGCAATTATGGTTCGTAAAAGGCTAACGATCAAACAAACACGAGTGCTATATCTTAACGTTTATTAACTGAAAAAAAATGACTGGAATATCTTTAAAAACAAAATAGTTATCGTCGTATTTATGTTCAATCTGACAAAATTGGCGGGACAAATTGTGACGTTGATGACGTCATTGTTTGGAACGTCATCACGTTGTAACGTCGGCAAATGAAAGCCAAGGTTTCATTTAACATATGTACCAAATTTCAATAAAACCCGACAATGGCGTCATTTCGTGGTCTAAGGTGATGAGCCGCCTTAAGTGCCCCCGTAGCTCAATGGTTGGTGCGCTTACCGTCTAATCTGGCGACCCGGGTTCAAATCCGGGTTGAGGTACATATAATTGCCTGCCATATTTCAGTAGAAATAAAACAAATAAAGGCTATGTTCGGGATCTGACAATTATGCCAGTGTACAACATTGTATATCTCAGTTTATAATCTGTGCATTTTCTATTCCATGTGTTTTCTTTAGCCTTCGTACTCTGTCGTTTCTGATGAATGATACCGCTAGTTTTATCACATACATGTACATATTGCTATAGCATGACAATGTCATCTTGTATCTTGATAAAGGTGTGTGCTTAATTTGGTACTCAGTTTATTAACACATCCGCGACCAAGTATTATATCATCTATAACACTTTTATAACTATATTCTACCATCAAAAGGCGAACTTAAGTCTTGTGTCAGCAACTGCAATTTTAAAGTGTTAATAAAAGTATACAGTAAATAAACACACAGACACTAGATCCTGGTTTAGCTATCAGATATGTGTACTCTTGTAAACTAAAATAAGTAGTTTAGGGGAATACCATTAATACATTTTTACAATAAATGAATGTATATATATAGTTGATTCAAAGATCTCTGTCACAACCGCGTAAACAAACATTCACACCGGTCGATTATTAAAGGTATGTCAGGATTAAATTTTACCATCAATAATACACTTAAATGATTAAAAAGCTAATGGTCCTGTAGCGTAGATTTTATACTTGGTGCAATTAGCTATTCAGAGATGGAACATTATGGCGGTTTTGACAGACATCTTTGAATCGACAATAGTTCAATTTTGAACCCTGAGCCATGAACTTTCAGGCGAGTCTATTTTGGCGGGTAACCAGTGATTTATTCAATAGTCGTTATTTAAAGATATGCTACTTACTACTGTGTGTATTTTATAGATTTACAGTTTACTTAAACTTTAAAAGTGCAGTCACGGCTCAATGCTCGAAATCGAACTATATCCAACTATATCATATCACACTGCGTCATTATTTCTCGTAACATGACATAAACAACATGATTACTACATATAATGTCTGATATGCTTCCCCTTGTTACCCCGGGAGCGTATTGTACTCCGATATTCTGATTATAAGAATCGTTGGTTATGTGTGCACAGTACTCTGCATGTGCTTAGGAGCATGGGGGTAGGGGGCAGGGGGGCAGCCCCCAATGTCTGGACAGAGCGGGGGCAGCATATCTTTTGCCCCCAATAATTCAGACGAAAAGTATAAATTTAGACCTAATATATATCGTTATATGCAATTTGTCTAAAAACGTATAAAAAAAGTTTTTTGCTCGCTTCGCTCGAAAAATATCTTCTTTAGACAAAATATGTCAGCACCCATTGTTTGCAAAAAATACAATTGTGACATACATTGTACTCTAAACATCCCAAAACCTTCTCTGTGACTCTCAGATGTTGTCAATTATATATAAAGCCTTTGAAATAAACGTTTTCACATTAAGCTACAATCTCCAAATTGAGCAATTTACATTTCGTGCAAGTACTTAATTGGGTAAATGTAAGAACTTAAATTCTCTGTACTTCGGTGCTTTTTTATTACCAAATAAGGTATCTCAGAAAGTCTAGAATGCACCAGATCGATCCATTGTGTAGGAAATTTTCCAGGGGGAATACCCCCGGACCCCCTTATACGTGAACTGATTAACTTCCTGTAACAATGAAATTATTATTTAAACCAAATTACCGCAGAACAATAAACTGAAAGTTATTATATAGATACGGGAGGATTGTGAACGTTTAACAGTACAATTTATGTACGAGAGTGTTGACATATGTTGACATAATGAAGTTACTTTGCGATCGAAGCGAGCAAAAAAATTTTTACCCCGTTGCCAAATAGCCTCCTCCCCAAATTTTGAAAACGCTCCTACACCCATGCTCTGTACTTTCGTCCGGAGACCGCCACAGACAATACATACTTTAACCAATAATAATTAAAATATAATACCTCATTACACACAATTTAGGCATAAATTAAAATCTGGAATGTTTGTAATTGCAGTATATGGTAGTATATTGTAAATAAATGTATTGTTACACAATATTGGTTCTTGCTTTCGAAGAGGTGAAATTGGAGTGACCGCACATTGCCTCGCACAAACGATTGGATTAATAATTTTATACGTCTGTCGCGCATTAGAGCATATTGACACTTTAACTTTGTGCGATTGTTAGTAAAAGAAATTAAAAGGTTGTATTGACTTATATGATACGGATTACTAACATTGACACACTGGTATTGTATATCAAAGCAAATACACATTCTATTGTCCGTTTAAGTTTACTTTATATTTAGATTTATACCATAGAACGGTTGTAAACGAAATTTCATGTACATATGTATAGTAAACTGGTACGGTATTGTCAACTAACTTCCAGAAATATTATAAGGTGTGCCAATGATGTTCTCCTTAAAGACATACAAACTTATGTTATACGGATTAGTTATTTGTGTTTTCCTGATATTTTCTATTTTGGGGGGATATTTTTCATTGTATTCAGTTCCGGACAATAGTGGAGTAGTAAACACGTCTGGAGAATTCTCGTGTGATTCGGACGTGAAATATTCAAACAAAAGGAACAAAACTTTAAGATTTCCACATCACATCCATCAGATATTTTTCTACGAGACTGACCTAGTTATACCGGAAAGATTGGAATCCGCACGGGAGACTTGGATTCAACGTCAGCGTCGTTTCCGGTACACTCTGTGGAACACTACCATGATAGAAGACTTAATAACAACAAAATATCCTGCATTATTGAAACTGTATCACAGTTACACACACTGGGTCCGGCGTGCTGACATGGCACGATATGTTGTCTTGTATGAACATGGCGGCGTCTATGTTGACATTGATATCAAATCCAAGCGGAAGTCACTCCATGGTTTACTCTCCAGTTTGAAGAACACTTCCGGTATCGCCTTGTACGCATCCAGTCTATCGGTTGTTTCTAACGATTTTATGATTTCAAAACCAAAACATCCATTTATGAAGTCAGTGCTGTGTGGCTTAGAGGCGGCGAATAAGTGGTACGTACTTCCATTTTTAACAACTATGATGTCAACAGGACCAATGTATTTACATCATCAATTCAAGGAACACGAACCTCAAAGTGATATAGAGGTACTTCCGGTGAGAGAGCTGTTAAAGTACATCACTCATATAACCGGTTCGGCCTGGCACCAGTGGGATAGTCAGATAATATGGTGGATATTTGTACACAGAAAGAAGTTCATCATACGTCTCACCATGGCAATAATATACCTTAGCGTGTGTGTTTTGTTAGTAAAGAAATATAGAACTAAGATTCATTGATAACTGTTGGTTCTCTCGAAGTCGGATTAATTAGGTCAATTAGGCAATGATAGAATCGAATTGCATGGCCACGTAATACGACTGGCTTAGCCGAACGCAAAACATATTGGTGCTTCCATTGGACGTGAACTTGAACCTAGTTTGCTCAAAACTATAATAAATATGGTGCTATAACCTCTCTAGTATGTAGAGGCGTAAAACATGTTTATGCGTTTAACACTAAAACTGTTTAAAAAAAACTTTAATTAGAATCCTTATAATTTACACATTGGTGTCATTTATGTAAAGAACGTTACTAAAAGTTATATTTTGTTAAAACTAACTTAGTTTTTTATGTTCAAATGTTTCAAAGCCTAAAATGCATGTTTCAAAATGGCCGTCATTGACTTTGAATACGTTTCTCCTCAGTATTATAATTATCAGTTCAGTTCACAGTTATCTCGCTTGCAGGTATAAACGAGTCAAGTCTTAAAATATGATAAATCTCTTCTATTGAAATTATGCTTAATTTATTTAAAACCCTATTATGTTTGAAATACACCACTTTACGACTTCTTCTTCTTCTTCTTCTTCTTCTTCTTCTTCTTCTTCTTCTTCTTCTTCTTCTTCTTCTTCTTCTTCTTCTTCTTCTCATTAAATGTATATTAATATAATTTCATGTCTTAATTTTTCATGGTTAAAAGTCATACGGACAATTCATTCCAAAAGCTTTTATCAAAACAAAAAAAAACTCGCGAATACTGTTTAAAACGTTGCTTAGTTTAATGTTAAGCGCCCAACCAAAATATTGATGTCTTTTCTAAAGCACTTGAAATCAATGCCCAATAATAATAATATTTACTATAAGATAAAATCGCAATACACGAACATTTCGACATATTATCAGATATTCCTTATGACAGTATTTGGCTTTTAACAATTTATTTCTTCTATATTTTTTTTATATGTGTTCATTGGTTGATAAAGGCCTATCAATGATATAGTTGAAAGTTTCGAAGTAAAAGAATGATCTATAAGCTAGCATATCTGGATATATGCTATCCACATTTAAATCAAAGCCCTGCAAGTACCTTCAGGAAATATTGATGCATGTTTAGTTTACATGACAACTCACTTACGGAAGAAGTAAACTTGCGTCTAAATATAAATTCTTAATATATCATTAATAACTGTCACACTTCAAAAAAAAAAAAAAAATGACGAATATTTTCAAATAATAATAACGACACATCATGGGGGCCAAAATATCATTCTTTACTTTGTATACTCAATTTTTTGTTCACTGTTCATTGTTGAGGATGTGATGGAAGATTGATTTAGTATATTGTCAGATAAGTTTCCTCGTTAAATAAATTCTTTATTATTATTATTACAACAACAAATTTTGGTCAAGAGATCTACATTATAACAGTAATATAAAGATATAAATCAAGTTTAAGATTTCCGTAAGTGCTTTGATAAACAAATCCCCGGTACCACTTTGGTACTTAGTGGCATAATAAAAAGTCCCCAGTGTTTGGTACTTAGTGGCATGATAAACTAGTCCCCGGTGTTTGGTACTTAGTGGCATGATTAACTAGTTCCCGGTGTTTGGTACTTAGTGGCATGAAAAACAAGTCCCCGGTGTTTGGTACTTAGTGGCATGAAAAACAAGTCCCTGGTGTTTGGTACTTAGTGGCATGATATACAAGTTCCCGGTGTTTGGTACTTAGTGGCAAGATAAAAAGTCCCCGGTGTTTGGTACTTAGTGGCATAATAAAAAGTCCCCAGTGTTTGGTACTTAGTGGCATGATTAACTAGTTCCCGGTGTTTGGTACTTAGTGGCATGATAAACAAGTCCCCGGTGTTTGGTACTTAGTGGCATGAAAAACAAGTCCCCGATGTTTGGTACTTAGTGGCATGAAAAACAAGTCCCCGGTGTTTGGTACTTAGTGGCATGATATACAAGTTCCCGGTGTTTGGTACTTAGTGGCATGATATACAAGTTCCCGGTGTTTGGTACTTAGTGGCAAGATAAAAAGTCCCCGGTGTTTGGTACTTAGTGGCATAATAAAAAGTCCCCAGTGTTTGGTACTTAGTGGCAGGATAAACAAGTACCCGGTGTTTGGTACTTAGTGGCATGATAAACAAGGTCCCGGTGTTTGGTACTTAGTGACATGATAAACAAGTACCCGGTGTTTGGTACTTAGTGGCATGATAAACAAGTTCCCGGTGTTTGGTACTTAGTGGCATGATAAAAAGTCCCCGGTGTTTGGTACTTAGTGGCATGATAAACTAGTCCCCGGTGTTTGGTTCTTAGTGACATGATAAACAAGGCCCCGGTGTTTGGTACTTAGTGGCATGAAAAACAAGTCCCTGGTGTTTGGTACTTAGTGGCATGATATACAGGTTCCCGGTGTTTGGTATTTAGTGGCAAGATAAAAAGTCCCCGGTGTTTGGTACTTAGTGGCATAATAAAAAGTCCCCAGTGTTTGGTACTTAGTGGCATGATTAACTAGTTCCCGGTGTTTGGTACTTAGTGGCATGATAAACAAGTCCCCGGTGTTTGGTACTTAGTGGCATGAAAAACAAGTCCCCGATGTTTGGTACTTAGTGGCATGAAAAACAAGTCCCCGGTGTTTGGTACTTAGTGGCATGATATACAAGTTCACGGTGTTTGGTACTTAGTGACATGATAAACTAGTACCTGGTGTTTGGTACTTAATGGCATGATATACAAGTACCCGGTGTTTGGTACTTAGTGGCATGATAAACAAGTACCTGATGTTTGGTACTTAGTGGCATGATAAAAAGTCCCCGGTGTTTGGTACTAAGTGGCATGATAAACAAGTCCCCGGTGTTTGGTACTTAGTGGCATGAAAAACAAGTACCCGGTGTTTGGTACTTAGTGGCAGGATATACAAGTTCCCGGTGTTTGGTACTTAGTGGCTGGATAAACAAGTTCCCGGTGTTTGGTACTTAGTGGCAGGATAAACAAGTTCCCGGTGTTTGGTACTTAGTGGCAGGATAAACAAGTACCCAGTGCTTGGTACTTAGTGGCATGATTAACTAGTTCCCGGTGTTTGGCACTTAGTGACATGATAAACAAGTACCCGGTGTTTGGTACTTAGTGGCAGGATAAACAAGTTCCCGGTGTTTGGTACTTAGTGGCATGATAAACAAGGTCCCGGTGTTTGGTACTTAGTGGCATGATAAACAAGGTCCCGGTGTTTGGTACTTAGTGGCTGGATAAACAAGTACCCGGTGTTTGGTACTTAGTGGCTGGATAAACAAGTTCCCGGTGTTTGGTACTTAGTGGCAGGATATACAAGTTCCCGGTGTTTGGTACTTAGTGGCTGGATAAACAAGTTCCCGGTGTTTGGTACTTAGTGGCATGATAAAAAGTCCCCGGTGTTTGGTACTTAGTGGCATGATAAACAAGGTCCCGGTGTTTGGTACTTAGTGGCTGGATAAACAAGTACTCGGTGTTTGGTACTTAGTGGCATGAAAAACAAGTACCCGGTGTTTGGTACTTAGTGGCAGGATATACAAGTTCCCGGTGTTTGGTACTTAGTGGCTGGATAAACAAGTTCCCGGTGTTTGGTACTTAGTGGCATGATAAAAAGTCCCCGGTGTTTGGTACTTAGTGGCATGATATACAAGTTCCCGGTGTTTGGTACTTAGTGGCAAGATAAAAAGTCCCCGGTGTTTGGTACTTAGTGGCATAATAAAAAGTCCCCAGTGTTTGGTACTTAGTGGCAGGATAAACAAGTACCCGGTGTTTGGTACTTATTGGCAGGATAAACAAGTTCCCGGTGTTTGGTACTTAGTGGCATGATAAACAAGGTCCCGGTGTTTGGTACTTAGTGGCTGGATAAACAAGTACCCGGTGTTTGGTACTTAGTGGCATGATAAACAAGTACCCGGTGTTTGGTACTTAGTGGCATGATTAACTAGTTCCCGGTGTTTGGTACTTAGTGACATGATAAACAAGTACCCGGTGTTTGGTACTTAGTGGCAGGATAAACAAGTTCCCGGTGTTTGGTACTTAGTGGCATGATAAACAAGGTCCCGGTGTTTGGTACTTAGTGGCAGGATAAACAAGTACCCGGTGTTTGGTTCTTAGTGACATGATAAACAAGGTCCCGGTGTTTGGTACTTAGTGACATGATAAACAAGTACCCGGTGTTTGGTACTTAGTGGCATGATAAAAAGTCCCCGGTGTTTGGTACTTAGTGGCATGATAAAAAGTCCCCGGTGTTTGGTACTTAGTGGCATGATATACAAGTCCCCGGTGTTTGGTACTTAGTGACATCATAAACAAGTTCCCGGTGTTTGGTACTTTGTGGCATTATAAACAAGTACCCGGTGTTTGGTACTTAGTGGCATGATAAACAAGTTCCCGGTGTTTGGTACTTAGTGGCATGATATACAAGTACCCGGTGTTTGGTACTTAGTGACATGGTAAACAACATTTTGATACACGTATGGGACTTCTACTGACATGTGGAAGAAATGAGGATTGAAAGAAACACAAGAAGAACATGTAACAGTGTATATTTAACATCTAGATAAAATATCACAATAGTATCAACACACAAATATGTTATAACAGAATAACTATATCACATGATTGACATCCCCTGTGGATGTAATAGAACCCAACCCTGGGAGTATGATACACCCCAACTCGGGAGTGTAATAAAACCCAACCCCTGGGAGTATGATAAACCGCACATCGGGAGTGTAATAAAACCCAAACCCTGGGAGTATGATAAACCCCACCCCTGGGAGTGTAATAAAACCCAAACCCTGGGAGTATGATAAACCCCACCCCTGGGGTGTAATAAAACCCAATCCCCGGGAGTATGATAAACCGCACATCGGGAGTGTAATAAAACCCAACCCCTGGGAGTATGATAAACCCCACCCCTGGGAGTGTAATAAAACCCAAACCCTGGGAGTATGATAAACCGCACATCGGGAGTGTAATAAAACCCAACCCCTGGGAGTATGATAAACCGCACATCGGGAGTGTAATAAAACCCAAACCCTGGGAGTATGATAAACCCCACCCCTGGGAGTGTAATAAAACCCAAACCCTGGGAGTATGATAAACCCCACCCCTGGGGTGTAATAAAACCCAATCCCCGGGAGTATGATAAACCGCACATCGGGAGTGTAATAAAACCCAACCCCTGGGAGTATGATAAACCCCACCCCTGGGAGTGTAATAAAACCCAAACCCTGGGAGTATGATAAACCGCACATCGGGAGTGTAATAAAACCCAACCCCTGGGAGTATGATAAACCGCACATCGGGAGTGTAATAAAACCCAAACCCTGGGAGTATGATAAACCCCACCCCTGGGAGTGTAATAAAACCCAAACCCTGGGAGTATGATAAACCCCACCCCTGGGGGTGTAATAAAACCCAATCCCCGGGAGTATGATAAACCCCATCTTTGTGGGTGTTATAAAACCCAACCCCTGGGAGTATGATAAACCCCACCCCTGGGAGTGAAATAAAAACCAAACCCCGGGAATATGATAAACCCCACCCCTGGGAGTGTAATAAAACCCAACCCTCGGGAGTATGACAAACCGCACACCGGGAGTGTAATTAAACCCAAACCCCGGGAGTATGATAAACCCCACCCCTGGGAGAGTAATAAAACCCACCCCGGGAATATGATAAACCGCACATCGGGAGTGTAATAAAATCCAACCCCCGGGAGTATGATAAACCGCACCTCGGGAGTGTAATAAAGCACAATTCCTAAAACTGATTATGTACACTATTATAATGCTGCATTATTTCTAGTGCAGCTTATCATGCGTCCAAAAGCAAAACATGAACAACATTGTGCATAATTAACATCTAGGTAATATTATAAAATACCACAATCATACAAATATGCTATAAAGGGGGGGGGGGTTAGTGTCCGGGACAATATAATATAAAACAATATATGGGTGATGACAAAACAACAGTTGCATTGATAGGCACATCATAAAAATTGAATTTACAAAGGTTAATCAATTGAATAAATACTATGAATTATGATTTCAAACCTTCCGTAACATCTAAATGCAATTTATTCTCATCTTCTTATATTCAAATTGCCTTTGGTTACAATAACACTGCACTTTGTGGTGTGTTTGCGTTTACTCGACAATAACAGAACATGTGGAATCGTCACTTACGGAGGTATACTAGCGAACAGTCACTACATCTAGAGCTATAACCGGGAGCATTTACTGTGACTTGCGAAATGATAAGCGACACATTGCCAATTTCATCACCAACAGGACACAAAAAAAGATAATGGACATCGGATATGGAAGGTGGCACTCAATTCAAAGCAGAAAAGCCGAGCATAGTAACATCAGCATAAACTAATAGTATACATGTATACACCCATAACAAACCCTGAAGATGGTCACAATTGTTATCAGAATACATGTCCTATAAGAACATATATACACAATGCGGATATAACGAAACACACTTCTATGCCAGTGCAAGACAAAAGGAAAACGGTTTCATCATCCAAACTATCACAAAGAACAACACAAACATCACTTGAGTATATCTGGTATAGGAATATCGTCTGGGTCTTTGCTGATATCCGGGTCATTTTTGACATCCGGGTAGATAGTACCTGTTCCGTTAGTTATATGGATTGACTGTACCCTTGTCTTTGTCTCACAATTCCTTCTCAATATTTGTATATTCTTTTTGAGCCGTTTGGCGTGTGCAACTAATGTTTGACTATCCAAATACACGATAAACGATACAGTACTCACAATCACCAATATACCAAAGGTACCCATTGTTGCTGATGACGGTCTGTCGTCTTTAGCACTCTCATATCTTCGTGTATTAGATGACAGTGCATCGGCATCTACAGTCATATCATCGAGACGTTCTTCAAACGTAAGGTTTGTATTGTCGTAGATTGAATCTAGAGGTGGATAAAATGTTCCATTTGTTTCATTGCAAGGACAGTATAAGGTCCCATTGATGAGGATTGACATATTAGGAAACACATTGTAAAGTTCAGACACCGCTGATGTGGAGGGCGGGGCTGAACTTGAAGGTGCAGGTGTAGAACTTGCCATTTCAACTAAAAAAAAAAAGACAATATTATAACTAGTTATATAAACATATTATACTATGGTCCACTGTATGTGAGCGCCGCTGGGTTATCATATCCATAGCTCAATATAACAAACAATAGATTGCAACTATTGTAATCGAATTTGATTTTACAAATATTAATCACTTGTAATGACGCACAGCTATTATTCAAAGTAGATGATTATTTTTCACTCATAGCAATGTGATACGTTTGGTTTTCAGTCGCAAAACAATTGATCGTTGATACTAAAATATAAACCACGAATAAAACATTTGGTTTTCAGTGGCAAAACAATTGAACCAATGTTACAAAACGTCATTACGTTTGAATGGTTTAACGAGTAGCTCTCCGAGACATTTTTATAGAACAAACACTTTAACAATGTAATACTTGAATGCATTCACCCAATCTGTTCTAAGTCATATTTGATTTTAAAAACAGATTCAGTAGCAACCATATTATACTGTATAATATCATGCAGTACGTTTTCAAAAGGATCAATAACATTAACAAATATTTGTTATACAAGTGCATTTGTTCCAACTAGACCGTTCGTTTTTATCATTATATTTCCTATTAAAATAACCAAGCACAATTTATGAGAAACGTTTGATGCACTCGACAGGCAAAGTGTGTTCGATCTAAATCGCAATTCCTATTTCAAAACAAAACTAAGAAAGTAAACTTGTATAGATTTAGGAGTATACATGTATTCTAAAAACGAATATATTCACATAGTTTAAGAATATTGTAATAATACTTACAATGTACACTAATTGCCAAGTACTGTACATCTACAAATGAACTAGCTGAAAAAACAAGAGGTTGCAAATTAAATATAGTTTTACACAATGTTCTAAACAAGAAATTAGGAAATCGTACAAGGAAGGTCGCACTCAACTTAACCAGCCGAGCACAGAAAACAGTAACACCACAAAACAACTACACGGAGCAATGTCCACACACAATCCAAAGAAATGATTAAAAGCCGAAGTTCCCGCCGCCAAAAAAATGCAGGATGACCCAATGTCAAAGATAAATAACAAGTGACAAGATCCCAAGTGACCGAATGCAAGACAGCTAAGATCCGACCTAGTTCCCCAACTCCCCGTTCCATGGCGAACTAGTTTCACAAATACTGTATACACAATGCCAAAACATTGACCCAAGCGTCCAAGTAAATAATGCTCTCTTATTATCTATGTAAATTTAAAAAATCCGCATTATCTTGGAAAATTGAGTATTTGGGTAAGTGGACTATCTGGACGGAGCGGTTCATCAATGGTGAGCACATGCCTATCCTTCTACTCTTGTCTAAAGGAGTCCTCGTGCAAATAGTGGTTGCAGTTTGTGAATGTGCTCCTCATTGCGTCTTTCGTGCTATGCTGTTTACGGCGGAGAACAGTCTTGTCTGTGCGATTCGATATTATCTTTATTCTTCATGGCTTAACGTATAATATTACAAACTATAAACCATTAACGCGGCATTTGATCAAACAACATTTTCAAATCGTGATGCAAAATATACCAGAAAATAGATCACGATAAATAACAAGTTTTACATTCATTACATGAATATGCCTACTACAAAGTCATGTGACAAGGTGATTTGTATCTTTTGAATAGACCTTGGTCAAAATATTGATCAATATAGTGAAATATCAACAAAATTAACGTCAAAGTTTAAAATGTGTTTCTATTGTAGTTAAGTGTACCCTGTGTAGTATTTCTATCCATTAATTCAATATTCTGACAATCGTATCATACTTAATATTTCGATAGCAATATTTAAACAATAATTTAATATCCTGTAACAATAGTTGTATGACAAAACAGCCAATGATGCATTAAATCAGAAACAAACTTAATACTTGAATCAGCATTACTAGAACCAACAAACAGCAACCGATCATAACTATCATGTTGTCTAACTGTGCTATTAATGTTACAGTTATATCAAAACTTGCTTCAATTTTATAGGGTTTCTGACGTTTGAGTATCTCTTTTATTTGAGTACTGTGTAGGCAAAAATACTTAAAGTCCATAACAATATATTAATCGACTGGGTGGAGTTAATGTCATTACAAAATAACTGCTGGGGCCTTATTCACCAACGTTGTAAGTCTAAAACTCAGACTTAGACTTAAAGTTGTCATTATTCATAATCAGTGCCACTTCTTTGAAATTCGATTTAACCATGTAAAATATTATCAGTCTATTGGTTGTAACCCACTTAACATGTATACCAATTTATATCAAAATCGGTACGTTTATAACAATATAAAGGCGAATAGAACATTTGACGATGTTTAGTCTAACTCTATGTTTTAGACTTACAACGTTGGTGAATAAGGCCCCAGGTATATTTCCATGAGTTTTATATACGCTATAAGATAATGACAAAGCTGCCAAGGAAGGCATCAATGGAAACAACATATACAATAATACATTGACATGATAAACCACATGCGACAAGGACATACAACACACATAAATGTGCAAGGAAAAATGAAAACTGAACAACCAAAAATACACGACCACCGACTACCTACTACGACAGTGCCGTACAAGTCAGCCAAACATAACTGGAACAACAGACCGCAGACAAGGTCGATCATCACAAGAACTAGCAACAAAGCAAGACCTAACTGATTCAGTAGTATTTTGAAATAAAATAAAGCAGCCTTATAGTGGACTTCAAAGTTGCAAACACAAACGCTTTAGTATTCTGGTCAATATCTGACAAATTCAAACATATTAAAAAAACAAAACAAAATGCAGTATGGAGATCCTACCAAAGATATCAACAGTTTTTGAAATAACTAGGTTCTAACTAACACAACTTACGTCGAATTAAAATATCCTATTTGGTGTGTAACAAAACCTGACGAACAACACGTTCCAAAAAGCCAGACTAAGTTCACCAGTTGTTTTAGAGCAGTTTCATTATTTAAAGCCGATCAAATCAATAAACGTGATAATGATAACAATGGGACTGATATCCTTTTGTATCCTGTAATATTATCCCTTATCCATTATAAAATATAGTTGAAATGTTGGTAATTCTAGGCTTTCAAACTATTCAGCTGCAGTCACATTTTATGTATTTCCGGTTTCATTATGAAACTATACCATGTGAAGTAGGCCGTATATCAATATTTAAACGACTATGTGCTGTTTTAAAATTGTGATTGATTAGATTCTGGTATTCACAATTTAACATTCATGTTTCATTGTACCTGGTATCTTTTGCCAGTTTATTCCGATATACAACTCGTGCAAGTATTGACAAGTATTGGCAAGTATTGGTATTACAAAGTAAGTTTTTTTTCACAAAATTTAAAGTCAGGATTTTTGTTTGCTTTTTAAAAGTACAATAAATTATCTAAACCTGCTTATTATTGTGTATTAGACACTAATAATTGTGGAGCCAAGCGAAATTATCCATATGATATTGAATTACGTCCATTAAACTAATTACACTGAGACGGCATTGGATATGGACACGTAGCACAATGCATGCCAAGTAGAAATCATTTAGGGTAACCGCTCTACACTAATCTACCCTCTTGTTACCAATTATTCGGTTACCTGTGATTATTACAATACAGATCTTAGTAAAGTCGTTAAGGACAGACAACTGTGGAGATAGAGGTAACAGGTCATACATTCTGATCGCCCATTTCTTCATGGTACCATATAGTAAATCAAAATAATATATATACTTGTAACATGTTTGTAATTATTGTTTGTCGACTATATATTATCGTATAACAATTGCCAAAACAGAGTCAAATTCACATGAACCATGCTCCAAAGAGGAGCAAAAGAATCGTGCAATTTTGAAGTTTGTCTTTAAGTGTCAAGGGGGACTTCACAAATCAGCTTTGTAGAAACCTTAGAATATATTAGAAACATAGAAGATCCTTATATACACTAAGTACACTATTTAGCCTTTAGGTTTCCACACAATGAGTTCTGTGTGTTTTGATTGTTAATACATAGCAGTTGTTTTGGTAACCTATTGCCAAACTTCACATTATAACCAATAATTCTAGGAAATGCTCAATGCGATATAATCTTTTAACGACCTACAATAAAACCATTCAGATGAGAGTAATATGTGAATGCGTGTTAAGAATACCAACAGAGATCCATTGGAACAGGAAGACACAAAAAGTATTTACTAGCACAGGAAACCAATGGCAGCTTGACGAATACGATTCAACATATATTGTTATGGAGAAAATGTAACATATGCCTTTCTTTGCATACTCCGTATATATCAGCTGAAACACCCACGAACAATCATAATTACTCGTAAGTTTGCCTGTTCTTTTTGTTCATTTCGTTTGCGCTGTTTAGTTGAATGAATGCTGCATTCCCAGTCCAATTTGTTAAATTTAATTTTGAAAACCCACCAACATGAACATATGTATATTATACATTACCTGGAGGACCATATAACATGATAGATGCTATATCTACAGGTTGATCATACACTATCATAACCGCACCTTCTAGTCTCATGTCTGTATCTATAACTGTACCATCACTAACAAACTGAAATAAAAAATGCTGATTTTTTTTTTTTTTAAATGGTAAACCATCCAGAACAGGTCACGTGCCACTACATGAATATTTTTCTTGCTCAAGGCCGCAGGTTAATCATATCCATACTTCATATACGTATAGGATAGAACACGAGTAAGTGTTGGGTATGAAAACTAAATCGAGTTTGCGAGATTTTATGTTTTCATACCCAACACTTACGAGAGATCTATCTGTCTTAGACCACAGCTAAAAATGTTAGTTTCTCAGATACAATTTGCACAACAATCAACTACTTAATACTATGATTAATGCTTAGTAAACACAATATCCCCAAATCGTTTACATTAGCCATTCATAAAATAAAATCAAGGAATGTTTGGTGCACGGGTATTTTGTATTTTCGTTGGTAACATTCCATTGGTCAACTTGCTTTCTGTATCGTATTTTACATATCTTTTTTAAGTGTACATGCATGTGCTTTAAAAACAAGTAGTGGAATTTGATTTAATTGATGAAACTACTACATCGATGGCTTAGAATAAGAAGGTCGTAACTACTACTTACGACCTTATAAGACTCATGTATTTTTGGAATCGGCTTCACAAGGCGCTTCTTATGAGCCTATTTTCATGAAAATCTAAAATTGTTATGTTGACCAAAATGAAGTTTTAAAAACTTGTTTTCCTATAGTTTAAAAATAAATTACAAACAGTTTTCTCTTGCATGCATGATGTTTTCTCAATATATCGATTTTGTAGTTACGACATTCTCATTCTAAGCCATCGACATGTAGTATGTTTTTGGAGTTTGAGGACGTAACCGCGGTTACGCAGATCAAGCATCTTCCATGCTGAGAACTTTAAGTCAAAGCTCTGAATGAAAATAAAAGGTTTAAGGACGTGCAACCGCATTCAGAACAGCGTCTGCCGAAAGATACCAGAAAGCAACATTCTTGGACATGTTCAGCATACGAGCAATATGCACAATGACGCAATTCTAAGATATTACCAGGACTACTTTTTCATCATTTAAATATACAGGGTATCCGTCTATATGAAAACAATTTTGACGAACAAGCAATAATGTCACGCAGTGGGCATAGAAGCACTGCTGCGTATTATTATAAACAACCGTTAGAGGCACTGGAGTGTAACTTATCATCCAAACTACAAACGCCATCGAAGACGCCTCCATCGCCCCAGTCTACAGCTGGACTAGTCGTCTCGGCAACGGTTATGAAGGCCGAGTCTGCTGGCAAGTTTATTTTTCATTTTTGGCATACCGATTTTGTAAAAGAGCAGAAAACTCTTATATTGTAACTGAGTAGTTCATTAATTAACAATGATTTAATATGTTTTAGATATACTTAACTGCTTAAATAGTATTTAAGTGCATGTATATGTTTTATAATCGATACTATTGTAATTCTTACTGCTTCAGCAATAAATTATTCTGTATTTTAATAATACTTTACTCTAGTTACACAAAATATAGATATAAAGTAACATAACAATTTTAAGTCATTGAAAACGCCGCTTCATCCTCTTTAAACTCTATGTTTGGTGCTTGTATTGGATATATGCATGTGTAGTGATTGTTAATGCTTAACTTCACTGTTACAATCACACTTGTCGATGGATTGTGTTTACACTAAAGCTATAAATTCCTGACTTGATGGATTATTTTGCTTGGCCTAAATAGTATTGGATAAATCAATGTAAGTTTATATACAACACTTTTTCTATATTCCACAGAAAAGTGTTGTATAAAAAAAATTATGGGATTTATTCAACACTTTTTCTGCTCGTTGATTGGTCAGTTACAGTAAGCTGTGGTCTAATAGTAAGCTAAACAAATTATTGCTATGATAAATATGTTTTGAAGTTGTGAGGGATAAACTGGGCGGGGGATAAAACTGTCCGTTACACCGGCCCTAATAAAAAGTGGTTGACCAAATTGCTAGCCATACATGTAATAACAATAGTCAGTGGAAGAATATGACTTAAAATGCAAGACAAAAACTGTTTCAGGGGAATTGTTCATAAGACTACGGGTATTTCTTGGATATTTTATATTGGCATATTGTAATTATGTAATATAGTAATAATGTTCAAACTTACAAAATGGAGTTCAAACACGCGTGGTATACAAAATATTAGTATTAGTTTAAACAATATTTGTTCTATCCGTACGGAATAAGAATGAATGCCACTTTCTTCCGTATGATTATAATGTTTGTCGATTTCAGCAATCAATTCCTCCATGAAACCTTTTAAAATAACATGGATACTGGGCGTAACAAAAATTGTAGAAGGCCGGGTCAGAAGTTAAAACCACCAGTCGGGTGTACCGACACTCGAAACAGACCTGCTCAGTATGTGTTTAGAGCAACGTATCAACAAAGGTATCTTACATTAGAAATACTTAGAAGTATTAGAAACACAATCCTTATAAACAAAGAACGTGTTACCTACCTGGTTACCAGATTGGAAACTTGTAAAGTTGACTAAATCCTGGCTGAATTCTATGCTGTACGAAACTCTATGTCCTGAAGTATTCGTGGCATCAACAGCAACACCATTAAAATACAATGTTTTATCTACCCATCCTTGTGTAGTGAGCTCGTCTGTTATTGGTATCTGGAAAAAATCAAATTGTTTGGTGAATACTAAATTAACAGTTTGTGAGAATATCTGTCGGTGAATATTATATACCAGCTGGTTTAATTATTTTTTAAATAAATGTCCGCTTGTGGGCTGTCACACGCGTGGTCAGCTTCATTGTCCTTATCAACTATGTTACCTTCGATACAATCTGCATTTCCAAGCGAATCTAAAACGACTTCATAAAAATATACGAGAATATACGTCCCTAGTAATCACAATGTCTTCATTGTCACCATTTTAAGCATCGTCACTTCCATCTGTATGGCCAGACAAGCCGAATGGTACAAAGTTATCTTAATTATCGACGTCAATGATGCTAAAGCACATCTTAACGGTAATAAAATCATCATAGTATATATTGGAACTCCCTGTGTCGTTTTCAGTATCAAGCTCATTGTCAATGTCAGTGTCATACGTTACTGTATCAATATCGTCATCAACTATGTCAACGTCTTCCTCAAAACCATAAGCTGATTTTTCGCCACAAATAAGATCCAGAACGTAGTGAAATAAAACATTTGCTTTATAGGAATAATTTGTTTCGCACATGTAAACAACATTAAGTCTGTTAGAGACAACCACAGGGATAGGAACTCTCCAGTATGATAGTACACAGTAGTCACAAATAGTTGTTTCCCTTTAATTAACAAACACGGACAATCAAGCTCGTGAGGTATGGAGGTATTGATCGGAAACAGTTTCGACAAGGCCCGTATGATTTATTGATATTGATCTCTATCCTACTGACTTTGAAACACAGAACCAAGAAGGGTCACATACTTATGCTAACAAACATCAGTACAAGCATTGTGTATATGAAATCGTTTGACCTACTGACTGACCGATACACACCCACCGACATGTATATCTAACAATTTTAACCCCTCAAAACATTTGGGAGAGGGTATAACAACTGTATATCAGAAGAAAACAATACACCCCTTACCACATGTTGGCTGCCTCCTGTATGAGTGACCGTCAGCAATGCTTCTTGTGATACTGTTAACGTGTTCAAGTTATCTGTAAGAAAACATATACACTATGTTTTAATTGCAAACATTTATCGGTAAGTATACCACCGTACTACTGTACTCATCCGTGCTGTCGCCATTTGAACATGTCTGAACAAACGGTAAGAGGAAATCGGATAGGGAATGCAGCACTCAGCATAAACAACCGGGTACAGAAAACGTAAAACACAAAATGGTATGAGACAATCCGACAGGAAGGTAGCACTCAACCCAACCAGCCGAGCACAGAAATCAGACCACGACACAACTACTCTGAGCAATGCCCACAGAAACCCATGCCAAAACGGCAACCAAATTAGGCACAACAACCCCGGGGCGTGACCTAGTTAAAAACACGAAGGACAGTGACCTTACGTTATGCGACTTAAAGAGGCACAACTACGACTTGACCTAGTTAAAATAATGGACATGGTAGGAATGGGGTAGGCAATATTACATATTCCTAGCAACTACATTGAGCAATGCCCACACATAAGCCGAAAAAACAATCAAAGACCCAAGTCCCCGCCGACAAAACGCAGGATGAACCACATTCACAAAGAAATCATACAACAGCGGTTTGTGCCGAATGAAACGCAGCCAATACTCGACCAAGCTCCCCAAGTCCCAACTGCAAGGCGAACAAAAATGGCGACTAAATGAGGCACAACCACCCCTTGACCTAATTTAAAACACCAAGGAGAGTGACATAACGTTAATACGTCTTAAAGGGGCATTTTGGGACTTGACCTGGTTTACAATAATGGGCAAAAAGAGGGCGAAAATATATATGCTAAAAACGTTAATCATATCGATCATATTGACCAAACAGCACAGTGACCTTATTAAAAAGTATCTCATCCAGCATCTCTGCAAGATACAAATGATGAAAATGAGGGGGTTGGCGGTGGACTTTAAAAGGAGGGCAGAGTAAATTAACTCACAAGGACAAGTTGAAACAACATATACCACAATAACATGACACAATGCCTAGCTTGCAGTTGATCTGTGTTGTATGAGAGTTTACTCGTATTTATTGTTTGTAAAACTAAACTAAAACTTAAATTTATGACATACCAACGAGCTAACTTATGTTCAGTTGATTTTTTGTACAAAATTAAACCAAATATACGTATGGTAAGTGATATAAAATGTGCCTGCAGACATCGTTTTGGTATATGGTGTTGTCTCTCTTAATTTAATATTCCTGTTAAAAGCTATTGAATTGTTTTTTTTCAAAAGTGCACTCCGACACCCCAGACACATCGTTCATTATTTATACGTAGATAGCAATTGGTGAGGTGCAATGTCATCGCCGTTGGCATGTTTTGAAATAATGCAATAAGCCTCAGTACATGCGGCCAATAAGTATGACATAGTATTATAAAGTTCAGGTAAACAAGATATAGAAGTAAATCACAATGATGCTAATGGCAATATAACTGTGCTATTGTCCTATAAATCTGTCATTTATAGATCGAAAAAAATATGAACAGAACATTAAAAGAATAGTCAATATAATTGGCGGTAGGCGGTGCATTTGATGGAAGTGCATATAAATAGCACATTTGTTTGAAATGGGAATCATACGCACAGCTAAGCTTATCAAATCGATTCAAAATGCCTTTGATAATAAAGCTTTCATTTCTAATAACGCTGCACTTGGAGAGTAGCATGACAGTAGCTCTTAGATTCCAACCAAGGATGACACGACTTGTTGTCATAAGATACACGCCACTTGTCAACACTTATATACTATAGTCCTGTACCCATCGCTCATGAAATAGCTTAGCTCAGTATTATAGTTTCAAATATCCAGAACAACATGCAATACTGTTGTCATCTGGTATTGAATTATTGACCACATTTTCAGATTTTAACAAATAAACGCATTTCATTGGGCACTTTGGTGCAGTATACGCTTATGTACTATTGACAATTGCCATGGGACACTTAAAATGTTACACGCACGAATAGAGACAAAAAAACAATGTAAGGCAGATAAAAATGGATTGATTTTCTGTGATTTCAAGTACAATATTCCAAAAATAGTAAGCCATTAGATATACTCAAAATATTGACATTGATTCAAAGACCCAAAGTGGTTTGTTTACCTCTCATATAACAACTCGACCTTAACTTTAGGTTCATGTGGCGGGATGTCTGTTGTAATGTCTGTTGTATGCGCACGCGATATCACCAACGGGAAATATCGTTCACAAACAAAAGTAAACACACTCGAGGAACGAAGTCAAAATACATGCGTGCAATCAATTGACACCAGATAACATTAGTGCATTAAAGTATCGATATAGAAAGAACGAAGTCAAAATACATGAAGTCAATTAAATGTCCAGCTAACATTGCTGCTTTAAAGAATCAATTTGGACGGAAGGAAGTCAAAATACATGCATGAAATCATGTTTCTGTTTCTGTTTGGTTTGATCGGCTTTTATTCCCACAACCCTCAAGTATTCCTCGAAAGGGTACTGGACATTTATTCTGGAACACTTCGAATTTGTATCAAGTGGCAAAACAGTCTTGCAGCAGAATGAACCACATATGAGGGCAATGGGTATGTTGATGTTGAAGATCTTTATCACAAGTTTACCTATCTCGCAGTAAGCTATTGCATATGGTGACAGTGCCAAAATGTCAACAACAAATCAGACTAAACATATGAAAAGCTATAAATAGTGTAAAATGTTTACAAAATGTATTTGTATTAAAATCAAGGATCTTCAACATCAATGTACCCATTGCCTTCCTATTAGGCTAGTGACCGAGGGGTGCTTTTTGGTCGGATACCCCTCCCCATGGTAGAACACTTCACAGTCTGTCTTTGATTGAAGAGGGAGGTTTTGGGAGTTGGAAAACGTCCATTTACTTAACAAGACAGACATCATTCAACTCAGGATAAACAATTTGCAGTCATTATTATTGTTGAATCATATCACATAATGGGTGTCTTATAACAAAATCTAGCTCCATACCAGCTTGTTGAAATCCTATTTTTGGGGTTAAAACATATAAACGAAAAGTGCGAATTTTAGGAATCGGTTCATCAAAATTTCATATATTCATCTATTCGAAATAAGTAGGTAGGGAAGGTAGTAATCTGTAGTTTAATATATCAAGACTTTATTGACCAACTATTACTCAAATTGCGATATGTTTAGGGTAAAAGTGTTAAAAAGCATAAACGAAAAGTGCGAATTTTAGGAATCGGTGCAGCACAATTTTATATATCGATCTAGTCGACTGGGAGGGGAGGTACTAACCTGTACATTAAAAATCTTTTGACCAACTATTACTCATAATGCGATAATTTTGGGGTTAAGTTGTTAAAAAGTATAAACGAAAAGTGCAAATTTAGGAATCAGTGCAGCACAATTTCATAAATACATCGATCTATTCGAAATACAATAACTTTACATTGTGAGAGATGGTTTTAACTTTAAACATAGAGTTCATACTAGACTGACTTTAGTGTACACAAACAGATACCACTCATGCACTAGCGATGTCATTAGAACGTGACTTCTTATGTAGTTTTGTCAGATCTAAATAACAGCGTAAGGAAATGGAGCAAATGTTAGGATCGGATTTTAATGAGATTGTACATACTTTGTACAGTTCCTGAGTAAACAGAGAAGTATCCATCAGCCACTCCACCACAGGATTCCCCGTCTCCTGGACAGGTTAGAGTACAGTAAACATTGGGGTCCATGTTGTGTACTTGCGACTTAAACTCAACGCAATAACACTTATCCGCACTCTGAAATATAAAACATGAGATAATTAAAACATCTGACAGGAAAGGCAGAACTTAGATGAAACAGCTGTGCTCAGAAATCATATAAAAATGTACAAATCACAAATACACGACACAATGCCCAACCCACAACTGAAAGAAAACAATTATAATGGAACTTAAAGCTTTACTGTAAAAACACTCGCAGTCTATATTGTTAAGGGCGTTTATAGTTATATTACTCGCATTATTAGTCTTAACGTCTGAAGGGAATCAGTGCGTGTGTATAACAGTAACCAAGCTGCTGTACCAACTTCAAGACGACTATTAGACCCCGATTGGCAACAGAATGTAACACTTTTAATTACGATATGTGATTTTATACCAGATCAATATGCACGTTTCGGACCATTTGTTTTCTATAAAACGTGCTCTTTGAAATTGCAAATATCTGCCTGATTCCAAAATAATTAAAGTGGTCTTATCAAGCTGAACGTCTGTATACTTTAGTGAACAATATCACAATGTGAATGATATAAAGTTACAATTAAGACATCATTACCCGAAGTGCTGCATAGTTAGTAGTACATGAGGAAAGACATGCAGCCACGGTGATGCTAACTGCATCGGTAAAACTTAAGGTGAAGTCCAATTCCCAGTCCGCATAGCAACCCGTCAAAGACGATGTAGCTGGAAGAAAAGTGAACGTTTTATTAGTTTTAAAACGTTTATACTCAACCATTTAGCAAAAATGCCGAGCATAGCATTTATTTGACTGTCAGCTTTCTGCTGATTGTGGCTGGTATATGTGTGCCTCCAATCGGATTCTAACCCGGGTCGCCGGATTAGGCGGCAAGCGCGCTAATCACTGAGCTACGGGGGCCGACCATACAATATGAAAGGGTTTGCACTACATCAATGTAACGTTCAAGACTAGTTTTAGTTCGTCTTTTACCACATGATGTGTATGTAATACTAAGAACATGTATACTAAATGATAACTATATCGATGACATGTTTGCTGTTGGTCTTTCTGTAGAAATATAACACAGCGAAACTTCGGTTTAACACCGAATATTTGAAACCAAACTACACCGAACGTTTTAAGCCAAATTGATGTAGTTTTATGTCAATGTTGACATTTAAAAATACCTTTTCAATTATATCATTCATGGTAAACATAACAAATAGAACAAAACACAAACAAAATGTTGGAATCATCGCACTTACAAAACATCCATTGGGAATATCGAGTCGATGACTGCCCATTGTCTGTTACGCTATTCACATTTGTATGCATTGACTATGAACCTCGACTTAGGTATCAATGCTAATATTAGTTCTAGAAAAAAGACTATTATATGTATACGTGGTCCTCTCTCAAGTAAGCGTCGATGACAATGTAATGGTGAAAGCGATTTAAAATGTATTATTTTTTTTTTGGTTCAGTTCGATTGTCACCAACATCATTCAGGTTACATGGTGCCTTAAAGAAAAACTGATTGCGGCGTGTAAGTTCAGGGGCCTTATTCACCAACGTTGTAAGTCTAAAATTTAGAGTTGGACTTAAAATTGTCATCATTCAGAATCACTGTCATTTCTTTGAAATTACATTTAACCATGTGAAATTTTGTCTGACTATTTGTCATGAACATGTATACCAATTTATATCAAAATTGGTATAACAACATGGAATATTTGACTATGTAAGTTCTAAGTATGTGTTTTAGAATTAGAATGTTGGTTAAATAAGGCCCCATTATCATCTGTGTTGTGTTGCGGTCGTAAAACTTCTCCCCGTGTAGACAACCTCTCGGACGATCGATGCTTTGATTGTATATTGTTTGAGAAGTAACCTGTACTTCAGGTAATTGCTCCAGTAAAACTATTTAGGTCAAAAGAAGACTATAATTCGAGTCATCACAACATGTGTTTGAAATGTCTAACATGAAACAGAAGTAGAATGTTGACTTACTTGATGACTGCATTGATGATGAAGAGTTTACTGCTAACATGATACGTGGGTTTACAGTATTATCTTCATGGTATACTATAGCTCCCATCTCGCCATTCGTTGACGAGCCGACAATGAATTCATTATTTCCACTTCTGAAATATCACAATTAGAACATTGTACCTAGTTAAACTGACCATGATTACGTAGATTTCCCTCGTAACATTTTTTTCATTAGTGTTGTTCATGTGCGTGTGTTTATCATAATGGTTTGTGTTCAGTGAGTTTGATTCAAACATAGTTTTTTCTTTCATAAAAATATATACAAAACTTGTATGATATACATGGGAAATAGTCGAGTCACGAGTTACATAACTTAGTAACGGCTCCTCGGTCATGGACAATGTGCATTTGTTGTTGTTTATTTTTCGAGCTGTGATCATCACCGCCCCCTTTCACCACTTGTTTTTTAATTCTGACTTTACTTTGTGATATGACTAAAGGTCATTTTCAAGCGGAAACCTCACAATTTGTATGGGGTTTACTTATTGATGATACTGGGTGTTCTGTACATTTTATTTGACCTTTTTATACCATATGTATTTATATTAGTCTGTCAAGTTGCATCTATGCTCCATTCGGTCAGTTGTGGTCACCGTTTTTTTTGGCAAGCTTTTGTGAAACTAAAACATCCAGCTGTTTTACAGTGCGGACTTTGGCTTGCCATTTTTTGTTAGGTTGTGTATGGGCATGGTTCCATGTAGTTATGTCCTGCTGCTTTTAATGTTTTCTGTGCTAAGCTAGTTAAGTTGAGTGCTGCCTCAATGTCCGATTTGCTCATATCTTTAAGCTTATGCTCTACTATTCAAATATGGCATTCGAGTTGGTCACTCGACAAAAATGAAGACGTTACACCCAGTAAGTGCACTTGTACTTGAGAAATAATCAATTGTTGATATTGAAACAATAAATATTTAATCCTGTGTCCAGGCATTGTCTTCACCAGACCAGCTGACATTTACATTTACATAATACAAATAAATAAAACAAAATTAACATTAGGATAATTGTCCGGTTGATATATTTATACACCATATTTCAATATACTTAAGAGTGGTTATAAACAAATATCGAATAAGTCAGACAATGAAAATATGTTTACAAACGACTGGTCAATATACACTGTGTCCATACTTAAGTGGACAATATTGAAATTGATATTTACTGTGAAGTATGTAGTCCACTACAAGATAAAAAGTGATCGTTATTCTTGATATTGTTATAATACTTCACAGTATCTCAACTAATTTGGAATTGTTACCAAATATATATGAGCCATTCTCCAGGAAAACCGGGCTTATTGACAAAACTGTGAAAATGGTAACAAATTATTCCATACACTTATAAAGTTAAAGTCTTTATAAAACAACCACTACCGCCTACTTTATGAGTGACGTCGCGAACGTCATTCTTTACGTTTTTGACGTAACGTAAACTGGCACTTCAAAGATCTAGTATCTGATAATTTTTTGACGTAAACTTTTAAAAGTGTGAAATAGCAAATGTATTTAGCCACTTAACTTTTTTTTCTTGATATGAGTACTTTTTAGAAACCGATCACCATAGCAACGACAGAAGTTATTTTAACGCAAATTTCAAGAAAAGGTGAAGCTAATGTTTAGTACTATACTATCCAATTACTTAAATATGAAATCAAAGAACACGATATTTTTCTCATTGTAGACATTTGTCTAAATCTTATTGCATATTTACAATACGATGTTTCCGGTTTTCCTGGAGAACGGCTCATATATATGTGATCGTTGGTCATAACTTCATACCTGTCTTGCAGCTGAACGTCCGCATCTAAAGGTTCTCCGGATAAAAGAAATGATGAGGTTGTAAACCACTCTGATAGTACGTTGATATCCAATCCATCCACGTCCAGAGCAATTAGTTGTAAGGGATTCCCATCCGCACTCAAATATACAACTTCAGCCTGGATTTAAGTCAAGCAAATAAAAGTATTGATCCAGCAAGACTTAGTACATCTTCTGGTAAAAAATTAATGAGTAACTATAACACCGTTGATAGTTATTATTTATTCATACATCTGGGAAAGTTTTTGAAATTTCAACTGATTTTGATTCTTTTATTATATTTAATGTATTCATATAATGAGCAACCTGGTGGTCATACTGACAAAACAAGTCTTTCCCATATGTATCGAGACAAATGCATTAAGCAAAACACAGTGACAAAGACCCGAAATGAAATAAGAGACATGTGAATATATATAAAGTATAGAAAATAGCAACGATTTATAATGTACAAGATGCGAAGAAGTTAATGTAAATGTTAATGTTATGTGAATCTCTTGTGCATAGAATAATAAATAAAATGTAAAAAAACCTGCTCCAAACAAGTTTAAATATCATTCAAATAGTGTCGTTTCAATTTTATTTTCAATCTGGATAGTGACCCGGAGTTCCTGATATAATATAGCAAATTATTCCACATAGAACATCCATTAAAGGCAAAATATTTGAGTCAAAAACCCTATACCTTTGGAACTGCTCGACTTGCCTTTACCCCGTATTTTGCGTGGTAATTACGAACCGTGCAAACATGGGTAAAATGCTTAATCGTATGAGAAGGTGCAAGCTCCTTAATTTAATTTTAAATACAAAGAGTTATTTGGTTAACACTACTCACAACTTGCAGCCAATTGACTATTTTTGTATCATTTCTTATGTGTAAGTAGGGATGACATAGTTACTGTAGTTCTTTACATTACGCTTGAAAACCCTGGCCATGTGAAGATTTTGCATGAATACTAACAATGATGTCCAACCCGATGGATTCAGTCATATTGTTCTGCCAATATTTTATATAATTTCCAAGTTATTTTAGAATTGCTCTAGTAAGTTTTGATTGATTCTAATTATAAATAACAAAGTTAAGTTATTTCAATTGGTTTGTAAATCATATTAACTCCATGATAAAGATTTTATGAGATATCTAAGACCTGCCGTCCACTAGGACCCCGAAGGGTTCCCGGAGCTGACATTGACCTCATCTGGAAGGATCGGGATGGTTCGGCATGTCTTCGGGTTGTTCTGGAACCCTTCCCCCATCATTCCGCAACGCTTCGGGAAGCCTTCGGGACAAAAAATCTTCGGCATCGAAATTTTAAAGGTTTAAATATGGACGCCGAAGGTCTTGTTCGGCAAGAGATGGAGCAAAACTCCTAACAATTCTTCGATCAATTTTGTAAAAAAAACACAGTACTCTATAAAAAACAGGAAAACCTACCCAAGAATAGGACCCGATCCAAAGTTTGTATTTTAAGAGTGTATGATATATATCTTATCTTGTCTTATATAAGAACATATAATATTGAAACAGAAAAATGCAAACATCAATCATACTAATCATCGAACTTATACGTTACCTGTCATTGAAACCAGTATTTTCTCGAGATGTTGCGTAGTTAAAGTGTAAAAAGGAGAAAATCAGACAGGGAAGGTAGCACTCAACCTAACCAGTCGAGCACAGAAATCAGAAACACAACAACACAACTACACTGAGCGATGACCACACATAAGCCAACGAAACAATCGAAAATCCAAGGCCCGCCGAAAACAAATGCAGGATGGCCCAATTTCACAAAGAAAATTAGAGAATAGCGTGTGAGCTTCAATAAGTTTAAGTAATAAGATACAAAAAGTAAAGAATACAATTACCTGCGTTGCAATTCGTTGCCAAAGAAATCACACCACATGTAATCAAAAGTATTTGTTTAGCCATTTCTAAATTGAACTTCAAATACAACGTGGTTACTCGTTAAAATCCACTTCGTTGACATTTACTAATGAAGGAAATAGGCGTATTTTCAAGCAGGTTTTGCATAGTCCAGTTTCAAAAAACAGAGAACACAGACATATTATCATACTTATAGACTGGTATTGCCACTGCGCATAGAGCGAACGTTTCAACATTTAAATTTCCAATGCGGCCAAACAATGAACGCGTTGGCGACTCGCGATATATTCAATTTCCAGTCAGCAATGTATCACCCGCGAGCATGTCAAGAATAATTTGGACGGAATGAGGGAGTCGGTACAAACCATACGTTGTCGTGAAAGATTAAACACTATTTAAAGGAAACATGTTTATTTTTTAAAATCACACCTATAGTAATCAGCAACTGGGAGCACCGACTATGATTTTCTTTTGCCAACAATATTAAACGGAGAAAATGCCAGTTAAAATAACAAAGTGGATAACAACATTACACGGCTCGTATTCTAGAATTTGTCAATCGATCTAAGTCATATCACGCTAACCCTTTTTAAACAATGTTTCTTTTGAACCAATAGTTGCGTATATAGTGAACTTACACCCACCTATCACTGTCTGTAGATATCAACTGTATCTTATATACACCCGAGTCCAATGGTGTATGTAGTAGTTTTTTAGGGTCAAATGCATTTCACATGCCGAGTATACCAATAAAACTTTCAAGTATTTCCACAGGCGGAATACAAATCAAACATCTATTATTTCCTTTCTATTTTTCTTTCCCAATGTATGAAGAATAGTGTTTCCACACAAAAATAAAGTGAATAAATTTGTATTAAAATCACATGATTATAAAGATCTTCCATCAAATAAAAATATTAATATAAATGCATAATAAAAAAGGTAGTACGTTAAGGATAGGCCTTCATAATGAGTGCTGCTTTGTGTGTTGTGTTTGTGATATGTGCTCGTCCTTGTCACTCGTTGTAGCGGATTCTTACTGCGGTTATGTTTGACTAGAAATAGACTGGTGACTAGACTCGTTCTTCATCCCTGTTGGTCCAGTGGATTTGCATAGATTGTAGTTAGATAATGAACGGTCCGACAGAGAAGACAGCACACAACCGAGAAAAACAGCTGAGCACGAAAGGCGAAATAGAAACGAACAATAGAAAAAATATTTAAAAATATGAAAAGCATACGTCACAAAGCACAACACAAAACCAAGAGACGTTTATTTTGACTAGGTTTTATAATATATAGTTCAATATTAAAATGCTTATACTTTATGGAGAATGTAAAACTCTATTTCCATTTAGCTAATTTTTCACTCTATCATATATTTTGTCTAGATTTTATTGGAACAAACACCCTGTGTGTGTTTCATAAATATTATTTGTAAACTTAAAGTGATCAGACGGCAGATTTACGGAAGATCCGTACAGCTCACCTTTAGCACCTTCTTGTTATAATGATCTTCCTGACAATGTTTTGATACTTTCTCTCTCCTTCTATCATCATTTTCCTTGTGTATATGTTCAACATCTTCTTCAGATATTCGAACGTGACCTATATACCGAAAACTAACCACTGTATAACACTTTAAGCCTTACAATTTAAACGGTGATGAAGATTTCCGATTGCATTTTCCGCTACAACTTATATGGGTAATTACAATGCACCTGATTGATAATGTTTGTATTTATATTAACGTCAGATACGGCTGTTGTAGGAAACCACAATACAGACAGTTTTCTTTCAGATATAAGAGTTTTTAGGCTGGCGATTTCGCGCCAGACTATTACAATCCTAAAAAATGAAATCCACTAAGATGAATTTACTCCCGAAACTGACAACACAGAATCTATACACTCAATGCAAATAGTCCCTCCTCATTAATCAGTTGTGCAAGATAAGAACATTCAACTTTCCTTGTTTCATTTATTCTGTTCGATTGTAATATATTAGTTTCTTCTTGAAATGGAAGGAAATTGTATGAAATTAAAAGAAAAGGTGTTTAAAGGCGTTGATAATTATTACTACGCCTTACGAACGCGATATAAATCAAAGTACTGAAAGTACTGACAGGCTGGCGAACTGCTAAGGAACAATAGCTTTTCAAGTAATATAACATCAAGTGGTTTTCTAAGTCGAAAGAGAGGTAAGTGCTGAACTTAACAAAAAATAAAAAATAAAAAATATAATAAATTTGGAGCCGCCGTGATTCGATCGCTGGACCTTAGCATCAGAAAATTACTAAGCGAGTTGCTCGATCTCGTTGTTGAATGTTGACCTAAATAATTTAACATAATAAAATCATTGATGCGCCGCGCTATATATCGCGTTCGTAACGCGTAGTATTAATTATCAACGCCTTTAAACACCTTTTCTTTTAATTTCATACAATTTCCTTCAACTAGTAAATTACAATCGAACAGAATAAATGAAACAAGGAAAGTTGAATGTTCTTATCTTGCAAAACTGATTAATGAGGAGGAACTATTTGCATTAAGTGTATAGATTCTGTGTTGTCAGTTTTGGGAGTAAATTCATCTTAGTGGATTTCATTTTTTAGGATTGTAATAGTCTGGCGCGAAATCGCCAGCCTAAAAAGCGCGCGCATCAATGATTTTATTATGTTAAATTATTTAGGTCAACATTCTCCAACGAGATCGTGGTCGAGTGGTTAAGCAACTAAGGTCCAGCGATCGAATCACGGCGGCTCCAATTTTTTTTTTTTTTTTTGTTAAGTCCAGCACTAACCTCTCTTTCGACTTAGAAAACCACTTGATGTTATATCACTTGAAAAGCTATTGTTCCTTAGAAGTTCGCCAGCCTGTCAGTACTTTCAGTACTTTGATTCTAATGGCGTTCATGCTTTACGTATCATAAATAAAATTCATTGTAAACTAGCCCAAATCATATATAAACACTGTCTAAGTGTGTCAAATCGAAATGACAACATTTAGCCCATGCATTTTTGGGACAGGATTTCCCAATAGGACCATTCGCCTCACTGTATAACACGAGTCGCAGCTATTGTTTGAAGTGTTAGAAACGACGTCAAGTCTGACAACTTAACTTAATGGTTGCAAGAAGAACAACACAAAACGTCCTGGTGATCCCATGTCTAATAAAAGCACCGACAGCGCTGACAGAACAGGGTTTGATATTGCAGCCATATAATTATCTTACCAGTTACAAGGTGAATGGCGGAGTAGCACCTAGGTCTGAAAAGGCATTATTTAGAAACATAATTTACCCCTTCATGTATGCGGTATTCTAATTAATCGAACGAACGAACGAACGAACGAACGAACGAACGAACGAACGAACGAACGAACGAACGAACGAACGAACGAACGAACGAACGAACGAACGAACGAACGAACGAACGAACGAACGAACGAACGAACGAACGAACGAACGAACACATAGCCTGTATTTAGTTGGTGTGCTAATGAAAATTAGCAAGCGAAGTCCAAACAGTTAATTTTAAAACAGTATTTCTCCCTGGCAGTCGGTTAATTTAGCAAAGCGCGCTTTTCGGGTGAAACAAGTAGTGTCCATTACACTGGTATAAGTTGATCGCCCGGAAGCGCTTCTCCACTGATTGTCATATATATCATTGACCCATTGTCTGGTAGTTAACCTTGCTTACGCAACATTATACAATCACTGTCTCGAAATATTAATCAAAACAGTGTTGCGTTCGTCGGATACTTCTGTTTTCCTCGGTAAATGCATTACTTGTACTGCAAGTCGATAAAGCCCGAGGTCATCCCCGTGAATGACCACTTCTATCTATTTATAGCATCAAGATTCTACGCACCCTGTTCAAAAAGTACCACGGGGACGATAATCTTAACAATATTTTGTCGGCTTATGATATATTTTGTACAAACCATGATTACATTTTCGCAGAATTGTTGCTCTAACTTCGTGACTTATGTGACCATTACCAACGTTCTATTATTAGTTTCACATTTCGCAGAAGCCTAAACATGTAGGCCTATTTAAAACACAATGCTTAATTTAACATAACACGTGTTGATGTCCTGTGTGTCTCTTATTACACCACGGTCCCATCCTTCATGTAGAGAGTTCAATAGAAATCAATTAGTGTGGTAATTCTGTTCCATATTTTACTCGATATTTTAACAGAAACAAATAAATAAATTGCTACATTTTAATAAATTCCATTATTTAAACATAAAAAATAGTATTGATAAGTGCTAGTATTGTTGTAAGCCAATTAACGATATGTTCCTATTATATAAAATGTCATTGTTAATTGTTATGTTAGATCACGCAATGTCAGACGGATGCCATATTGAATGGGCATTGATCGATCTAATATTGGAGAACAGGTTTACATTCCCGTTTAGATCATTTTAAATATGAAGGTGTTGAATGGTTTGGTGTTTGTATTATATTTAATAGATCCTGTTATTTTCCTTGCTCTCTGTAACCAGTATCGGTGCCAGGACACCAAGCTATGTAACATTCAATTCTATTAGGCAGCCTACACTGCAACGTATTTCAAATTGACCATCCTATAAATATGGCATATTATGCATTTATGTTAAATCAATATGAATGAAAGTTAAACTATTTTGCATTGTGCATATTAATATATTGATTGATTAGGAGAAAGAAAAAGATGCAATAAAGTGACAAGTCCATCATGCGTGCCGAAAAGCCTATGCGCACGTTGTTAATGGTTTTGCTAGGAATGTATTCTATATCATTGAAAACATGTACGAGCAATGTAGCAAGAGCTTAGGCCTCCGGAATTATTGGTACCGTAACTACGTCAGAAAAGCATAAAAGACGTCATTATTTAAAGTAACGTTAGCAATGTATATATTTGTTAGCTTTTTTGTCTTAAACACAATAAAAATGGGTGATCAATAGCAAGTTGTCATTATGCATAACTTATACTCTTACGAGTAGTTTGTAGAATGACCTACATAAAGAAAACACTTTTATAGATAAATTCTAGTCTTGCTGACTGCCTTGTGGTACCACGCTTGCGTCATTGACAGAGCAATATATTGACGTCATTATGGTCGTGCAATGCAAACTCCTTACAATAGCTACTCGTCTAAAAGGTACACAAGCCACTGCTATCACGTCATACCATGTGATGATAAATATGGCGACATACCATGTGATGATAAATATGGCGACATACCATGTGATGATTAATATGGTACACAAGCCACTGCCATCACGACATACCGTGTGATGATAAATATGGTACACAAGCCACTGCCATCACGACATACCGTGTGATGATAAATATGGCGACATACCATGTGATGATAAATATGGCGACATACCATGTGATGATTAATATGGTACACAAGCCACTGCCATCACGACATACCGTGTGATGATAAATATGGTACACGAGCCACTGTCATCACCTCATACCATGTGATGGTAAATATGGTACACAAGCCACTGCCATCACGTCATACCATGTGATGATAAATATGGTACACGAGCCACTGTCATCACCTCATACCGTGTGATGATAAATATGGTACACGAGCCACTGCCATCACGACATACTGTGTGATGATAAATATGGTACACAAGCCACTGTCATCACGTCATACCGTGTGATGGTAAATATGGTACACGAGTCACTGTCATCACGACATACCATGTGATGGTAAATATGGTACACAAGCCACTGCCATCACCTCATACCATGTGATGATAAATATGGTAACAAGCCACTGCCATCACGACATACCATGTGATGATAAATATGGTACACGAGTCACTGTCATCACGACATACCATGTGATGATAAATATGGTACACAAGCCACTGCCATCACGTCATACCATGTGATGATAAATATGGTACACAAGCCACTGCCATCACGTCATACCATGTGATGATAAATATGGTACACAAGCCACTGTCATCACCTCATACCGTGTGATGATAAATATGGTACACAAGCCACTGTCATCACGACATACTGTGTGATGGTAAATATGGTACACAAGCCACTGTCACAACGACATACCATGTGATGATAAATATGGTACACAAGCCACTGCCATCACGTCATACTATGTGATGATAAATATGGTACACAAGCCACTGTCATCACCTCATACCGTGTGATGATAAATATGGTACACAAGCCACTGCCATCACGACATACTGTGTGATGGTAAATATGGTATACAAGCCACTGCCATCACGACATACCGTGTGATGATCAATATGGTATACAAGCCAATGCCATCACGACATACTGTGTGATGGTAAATATGGTACACAAGCCACTGCCATCACGACATACCGTGTGATGATAAATATGGTACACAAGCCACTGCCATCACCTCATACCATGTGATGGTAAATATGGTACACAAGCCACTGCCATCACGACATACCGTGTGATGATAAATATGGTACACGAGCCACTGCCATCACGACATACTGTGTGATGATAAATATGGTACACAAGCCACTGTCATCACGACATACTGTGTGATGATAAATATGGTACACAAGCCACTGCCATCACGACATACCGTGTGATGATAAATATGGTACACAAGCCAATGCCATCACGACATACCGTGTGATGATAAATATGGTACACATACCACTGTCATCACCTCATACCATGTGATGATAAATATACAAGCCACTGCCACCACGACATACCATGTGGTGATAAATATGGTATACAAACCACTGTCATCACGACATACCATGTGATGATAAATATGGTACACAAGTCACTGTCATCAAGACATACCACGTGATGATAAATATGGTACACAAGTCACTGTCATCAAGACATACCACGTGATGATAAATATGGTACACATACCACTGCCATCACGACATACCACGTGATGATAAATATGGTACACAAGTCACTGCCATCACGACATACCATGTGATGATAAATATGGTACACATACCACTGTCATCACGACATACCACGTGATGATAAATATGGTACACATACCACTGCCATCACGACATACCATGTGATGATAAATATGGTACACATACAACTGCCATCACGACATACCACGTGATGATAAATATGGTACACATACCACTGTCATCACGACATACCATGTGATGATAAATATGGTATACAAACCACTGTCATCACTGTCATCACCTCATACCGTGTGATGATAAATATGGTACATGAGCCACTGTCATCACCTCATACCGTGTGATGATAAATATGGTACACGAGCCACTGTCATCACCTCATACCGTGTGATGATAAATATGGTATACAAACCACTGCCATCACGACATACTGTGTGATGGTAAATATGGTATACAAACCACTGCCATCACGACATACTGTGTGATGGTAAATATGGTACACGAGTCACTGTCATCACCTCATACCGTGTGATGATAAATATGGTATACAAACCACTGTCATCACCTCATACCATGTGATGGTAAATATGGTACACGAGCCACTGCCATCACGACATACTGTGTGATGGTAAATATGGTACACGAGCCACTGTCATCACGACATACTGTGTGAAGGTAAATATGGTACACAAGCCACTGTCATCACGACATACTGTGTGATGATAAATATGGTACACATACCACTGTCATCACGACATACTGTGTGATGATAAATATGGTACACAAGCCACTGTCATCACGACAAACTGTGTGATGGTAAATATGGTACACATACCACTGTCATCACGACATACTGTGTGATGATAAATATGGTACACAAGCCACTGCCATCACGTCATACCATGTGATGGTAAATATGGTACACAAGCCACTGTCACCACGACATACCATGTGATGATCAATATGGTACACGAGCCACTGTCATCACCTCATACCATGTGATGATAAATATGGTACACAAGTCACTGCCATCACGTCATACCATGTGATGATAAATATGGTACACGAGCCACTGTCATCACGACATACTGTGTGATGGTAAATATGGTACATGAGCCACTGCCATCACGACATACTGTGTGATGATCAATATGGTATACATACCACTGCCATCACGACATACCGTGTGATGATCAATATGGTACACGAGCCACTGTCATCACGACATACTGTGTGATGGTAAATATGGTACATGAGCCACTGTCATCACGACATACCGTGTGATGATCAATATGGTATACATACCACTGCCATCACGACATACCGTGTGATGATCAATATGGTACACAAGGCACTGCTATCACGACATACTGTGTGATGGTAAATATGGTACACAAGCCACTGCCATCACGTCATACCGTGTGATGATAAATATGGCGACATACCATGTGATGATCAATATGGTACACAAGCCACTGTCATCACGACATACTGTGTGATGGTAAATATGGTACACAAGCCACTGCCATCACGACATACTGTGTGATGGTAAATATGGTACACAAGCCAATGCCATCACGACATACCGTGTGATGATAAATATGGTACACAAGCCACTGCCATCACGTCATACCATGTGATGGTAAATATGGTAAACAAGCCACTGCCATCACGTCATACCATATGATGATAAATATGGTAAACAAGCCACTGTCATCACGTCATACCATGTGATGATAAATATGGTAAACAAGCCACTGTCATCACGTCATACCATGTGATGATAAATATGGTACACAAGCCACTGTCATCACGTCATACCATATGATGATAAATATGGTAAACAAGCCACTGTCATCACGTCATACCATGTGATGATAAATATGGTAAACAAGCCACTGCCATCACGTCATACCATGTGATGATAAATATGGTATACAAACCACTGTCATCACGACATACCTTGTGATGATAAATATTGTACACAAACCACTGCCATCACGACATAACATGTGATGATAAATATGTCTCAAGACATCATAGACTAAATATTAAAAAGAACACCCCGACGTATTACTAGTATATTGCTTTATAGATAAAATAGACGTAATAGAAACTCAAATATAGCAAATAAATATTGTGATCGAAGTCTATTCCATTGAACTGATTAGCAATTAACGATAATTCGTAGCATAAAACTCTTGGAAGAGTCTACAGTGAACTATTCTGTGTAGCAAGGGGAGATAAACGTGTAGGAGTTTTGGTGTGATGGTGCAATGATGTATTAACGACGAAGGCGCTATGTTACAGTGACGTCACGCATATGGTACGATTATAGTTATGGACGTCACGTTGATGAATATAGTAAACAAACACATACTGATTGACATAATTTTAATAATTAAAGAAATTATTCATAAAATTGAGACATGTTCCATTGATGACCTAATTTAAACAATAGGAACGCTCCCAAACTCACCCCCTCTCTCAAAGTACAAAAAAGTAACAGACAATATGCAGAAGTACATATAAAATAAAACATATAAGGACGGTGATATGGCCAGATAATCTGATAGTAGAGTATAATATTTACAAACATCAATATAAAACATGGACGAATATTGGACAAAAGAAACAATCAACATAAATGAGCAAAAACATGAAATTTGTGTGCGCGTATACTTGTGCCATAGTCGTCATTTCGACAAAATACAGAATGTGTCGCTTGATGAATAGTGATGATCAAAGTTACATGTCATCGTTTGGCAATACATTTATACAGACAGACAACCCCTTCTCTAATGTACTGGATGAATAACATGCAACTAAAACAATGCAAATTAACAAATGTTAGATTTGTTAGCAAGTGGCATGGATTCATGCCATCGAGAACGCGCTCTGATAAGAGCTGCTAAACTGTGTTGATGAACACACGGTAGCGACAATCCGCTAGTTTTATGCGTCTCGTTCTTCATAACATTCATTGTATAAATAATGAACTGGTATGTTTATTTAAAAACGTTTTTTGTGCCATTTTAGATATGATATAATCGTCTTCAGTAACTAGTGAAGCACGTTCCACAACAAACAAACCATGGCAACCAAACCACCACACATATTCCAATGTTGACTGTTGGCACTATTTGTTGGTTCATACACTTCGAGTAATATTACTTCTCTTCCAGAATCAACAACACTACGTGATGTGGTGACCGTCGGCTGTTCTGTAATGGACAATACTAAAATATATAACCTCACTCCTGTAATGAAAACCAAATCATCTGTTGGTGGCTAGATGAGGAAAATTATAAAATACAATCGGCTAATGTTAGAGTGTAGCGAAAGTCGGCTCATACAAAATGTATATAACAAGAGCTGTTGCGACAGACTGCTACTAATGTTAGATATGTCAATAAAATAGTGACAGTCGGCTTATGTTAGAACTGCAGGCACCTCTGATAAAAAGCATGTAACTATGAAAATTAAAATTAAACTCGATTACGGAATGTCTGTTTTTGCTTCGGTACTTGGCAGACCAAAGGCCAAAGACAAATGTAAAAAGTTGTATTTTAAAACGCTTATCGCTAAATTTGACCACATACATCGTAAGTTGTCGGTATACGCAAGCATTAATTCCCTAAGCCCAGGCAGTTGTTTGTGCATGCTACTCCATACGTCATTCTGATCACCTCGGTTTTTATCCAATGGAAAATATATTTACCGGAGACAAACGGAAATGGCCGAGCTTTTACGATTGCTCCATACGTGTGTACTTGTGTTTTCAGATAACAACGTTTATATCCATAAATGCATATATTTGTGGGTAACAACTATGTGTAGGTTCGGAGTTTATTAAGTTACTAAGTAACAATCGTGAGGTTTTCAAGTACACTTATTTATAAATACAAGTGTGTGGTAAAGAAGACTATAACACTCAAAAAGTAACTTTCGTTGAAATACCTCAAGTATGTTGCATGTAAGTACATCAAATGTTTTTGAATACTCAAGTATGTATCGCAATAAACATTGGCTATAATGGCTATTGATAAATGAATATAAACTAAACTGGTTGAATTATAGTGAATATTGTGCTTTGCGTACGCTGTTAATAATGAAATGTTACGACTCGTCGCTTTGACATCGCCAAACTGAAGACTCCCGAAGACAAGCAAGAGTTCTCCATCAGCTTAAGAAACAAATTCGAAGCCCTGACGGATGCAGATGATGACTCCCTGGAGAAGAAATGGGACCAAGTAAAAAACACCTTCTCATCTGTCTGTGAAGAAAGACTTGGCTTCCGGGCTCAAACCTACAAGACCTGGATCTCTGATAGTACCATCAATAAGATTGAGACCAAATGAGCAATTCGGCAAAAGTTTCTTCAAGTAAAAACCAGAGAACAGACACAGAGAGTCTAGAGGGAGTACAGAACACTACAAAAGGAGGTTAAGAAGAGCTTTAGACGAGACAAATGGAACATGATTGACCACCAGGCAGCGAAAGCAGAAATAAATAAACAACGGAATGACATGGCTACCCTATACCAGATAACTTGTCAACTAGCAGGACGACAAAACAACTCAAACATACCAGCGAAAGGCCGAAATGGATCTATCCTATCCAAGCCAGAAGACCAGCTGAAAAGGTGAAAAGAGCACTTCGATGAACTCCTGAATGGGGCACCAGTCACGCACCTCCTACCATAGAAGAGGGTTTTTATCTGGCAATCAACACAGGACCAATTACCAAACAGGATCAACAAGATAAAGAACAGGAAAGCTCCAGGGCCTGACAAGATCCCACCAGAAGCGATACAGACTTCAACAGACGTCACTGCCGACATCATGTTTGACCTCATCCAACAGATCTGGGACATAGAACAAGTCCCAGTGGAGTGGCAGACAGGGTATCTTGTGAAGCTTCCAAAGAAAGGCGAAATGAGGGACTGCTTCAATTGGCGAGGTATACAGCTGCTTCCCATGCCCAGCAAAGTACTAGCAAGAATCATTCAACAAACTCCTTCGAGAAGAACAAGCAGGCTTCAGAGCAGGAAGATCATGCACAGACCAGATTGCAACGCTCCGCATCATCATCGAGCAATCCATTGAACTGTCCGCTGTATGTCAACTTCATTGACTTCAAGAAGGCGTTCGACACAGTGGACAGAGACACGATCTGGAAAATACTGATGCACTACGGCATCCCAAGCAAGATGATCAACATCATTCGGAGCCTGTATGACAACAACCTCTGCCAAGTCATCCACGACATTAACCTCTCTGAACCTTTCAGAGTACGCACCGGGGTCAGACAATGTTGCCTGTTCTCTCCTATATTTTTCTCGCTAGTTATCGACTGTGTGATGAAAACAACACTGGATACACCAATGGATACAATAGACCCTTCAGATCAAGCTGGATGACCTTAATTACGCCGATGACATTGGTCTCCTATCCCATACTTGCGCCCACATGCAACAGAAAACAGAGAAACTGGAGGAAGTAGCCAGAACAACAGGGCTGGATGTCAACATCAACAAAACAAAATGTCTCAGGATCAATCCAGGCAGCACACAAGGCATCAACATTGAAGGCGCCATTGAAGATGTTGACCAATTAACATACCTGGGCAGTATTGTCAGTAAGACAGAAGGTACAGAAGAGGTCAACAAGGCCAGGATAGGGAAAGCCCGCCACGCATTCGCTACAATGCGACGAGTGTGGAACAATCGCAACATCTACTGGAAAACGAAGACCAGGCTCTTCAACTCCAACGTCAAAACAGTCCTCCTTTATGGTGTTGAAGCCTGGAGAAGAACTAAACGTATGGACCAAAGTCTGCAAGTGTTTATCAACAATTGCCTCAGACAGATTTTAAAGATAAGGTGACCAGAGAAGATTTCAGACCAGGCAAGAGCAGGGCAGCAACCGGTTACAGACTACATACTACAGAAGAAGCGGAGATGGATCGGACACACACTGCGAAGAGCCCTGGATTGGAATCCTCAAGGACAAAGAAGAAGAGGGAGGCCTACAAAATACTTGTACACAAGGTAATGCCTATCCGAATATTAAACAGATGGGTCGTGAGTTTCCAGATATTAAATGTAATTAGTCAAAAACTGATTAATGCTAATTTTGATAATAGTTATAATTATTTTTTCAGATGTTAAATGCAAATAAAGAAACAAAAGGTAATTAATTAAATATAATTACCCATTTTGCAAGCATATAATTCATTTGGTAAGTCTCTATTGTTGAAAGCCACTTGGAAAAACTTGCGATCAGTTTTTGAACAATGTTTCCGGAGAGCACGATCCAGGCATAGCCTCGTATTCACCTTCTTTCTGAAATGAATAGAATAGGTTGTTTAAACAAAGCATGTGCCACAAATTCAATATACTAGTATTACGTATATACTTTTATCACATGACTTTCTTCGTATCCAGGTTAGTATAGCCAGTACGTTATACGTACCACGTGTAGTATAAGGTATTGAGTTTTTCCAATAAATCAATGCGTATTTAGCGTTTTTAGTGTCATATGATAAAAAGAATCTATCACTCGTTGTCAATTGGTATATTTATATTAAACTCGTTCAGAAAAAATATTATTATGCTCGCCAAAGGCTCGCTTAATAAAATTTCCAAAACTCGTTTAAATACGTGATAGATCCTCTATATATAAATCGCTGGCTAAGAATAAGTAAGGTCGAAAGTACACAATCGATATTTTTAGAAAACTGCGAAAATTACTCTTTACTTATGATGAAACAAGCTGTTCCAACTTCAGTTTGGTCAACATGACAATTTCCGATTTTCATAAAAATTGGCTCATAGGCTGAATTTAAATATGTGTTAGTATTATAAGGTCGTAAGTAGTAGTTATGACTTTCTCATTCTATGCCAGCAATATATACATCAATATCATTAATTTAGAAAAAAACATGAACATATTAAATGTGCAAAATCGTATGTAATATAACATGTACAGACAATTCGAATCCATACGGAAACGTAGTCAATCGTCTGGGTAGTTTCGTGGACCAAGCTATAGACTGGGTGGTATTCAATATGGATTTTACTTGACTTAAAGTGTATAGAGCTATATTCTAACAGTCATTCAATGTCAAAATAATTACTAGCATCGTTTTTAGTACGATACTAGACTACCTTAATTGCAAATTAAAACTTTGGATGGGTTCCGTGTACTTTGATTCAATCGTCGAAAAATAGACGATTCTTATAGTTCCATAGGGTGTTCTAGAACACTTTCGTATGAAAACGGACAGTTTGCATGTCCAATTAATCACAGAGTTTCTGTTAAAACTGAAGTGAAAAATGATCTAATGGATATGAAAGCATAACTGTTTTTCAGTTTTTGAAACTTTAAAAAAAATATCTTCCGATATAGCTCTATACACTTTAAGGATGAGGACAACCAATCAGACCACGCCATAGTAAACTATACACAAACGAAATAAAAATAGTACCAGTAATTCCCTTGCTTGACGCTCAGTATTAAATTGAATCTGACAACTCTTCTATCTTATCCTCGTAGTGATGGATGCAATCAGGATGGATGTGTGAAGAGTAATTATGATAAGCGATATTATTTGATATCCTTGTGCTCCAATTATATAAGATAAATATTGAATACCACCACTGGTCCCCGTCGCCAATACAACGGTAGTTGGCTGTAGTAGTACTGTAAGTTTGGAGACGGGAACCATACTATAACTCGCTTCACGAAACAGCCCAGAGGAAAAGGCTAAATGTCACGAAGACATAATGATAAGCATTAAAATTTTACAACTTACAACTTCGTCTGTTATAATCTAGACATACTCTCGGTATTTGCAAACGGAGTAAGGGGTGTACATGAAAGCTAAGTATAGTGATGGGTCGTATCATTGCTCAATTTTCACATTCTGGTTCAACCAGTGTATTTTTTTCAATTACATTTCAATTAAATACTGTGTCTAGGTACTTGAATAACATATTTATGAGGATGAATTTTCATAATGATAGAGTAACATATTGGAACATACCTACACTCACTGACGTGATTTGTGCTGGTTTGTGCATCTTCTGACATACATATTAGGTAGTTATCCTGAAATCCGGCTTTCCTCCGACATTCATTCGCATAAAATGCTGAAACAAATAGACTTAATATGTATATAGACAATATAAAATGACATTCATAACGCAGCCATGAGTTCGATACTGCAACCGCATGAACCTCACAATTTCAACTTCACAAGTTGCTATGAATACCTGCCTTGGAATCGTGTTTGATATTCGTGAAGTTGAAGTTAAGACTTGTGAAATTATGAATTCATGATGATGAAATCGTTTAGATGAAAAGTTAAAAGCGGTCTTTTGTAGGCAGTTGAAGTCGGTCGTGAATTGATAAAATTTAGTTCATACTAACGTTAAAATGGAAAATAAATGTATCTATAGATATTTTGACATAGGGAATATCTGAAGTAGAACCATCAATAATTCGATAAGCTAAAATCGCCAAATTTGTTTCAAACTTCACACAAATGCAACCCTATTAAATACCTAAATACTTATACCGCTTAACCATGCAGGACTTTGATTGCCATTGCAACAAAAGTTGAAAAATAAGCTCACAAAAATGATGCCCATTGATTGTGTGCAAGCTGACATAGTAACATGATCTTGGTCTAACTACTGACATACTTACTTTCTCTGTGCTTGCACAAAAATTTGACGAATTCCTTTAATCCACTCCAGTTTGTTATGATACTGTCGCATAATGGGGATACATTTTGTTTGACACATGTATCCATTTCTTCAACATTTACTCCATTCTGTCGTCTGTTGAATAAAGGCATAATAAAGATTTAGACAAGCTATATATGTAAGTATCTTGATTTAGTTTGGAATGCACGGAATATGTTGAATAAAATTATATATAAAGTGAGCCTAATCGTGATACGACATTGTCATTGTTCGACAAAGCAAAATAACAAAATAACTTGACACAATCACGACATCACGCCGTGGTTTTGGACACCGTAACATGATAAAGCGTCACTGCGACATGCCATTTCGTCACTGCGACATGGTATCGCGACATGACATTACGGTACTGTGACATGGCATCGCGACATGACATCATGACATAACATCACGCCGCTGCGGCATGACATCGCGACATGGTATCGCCAAATGATACCACGACACTGCGACACTGCGACATGGTATCGCGACATGACAGTACTATAACGCAGCATTACACTACAATGCGAAAGTTAACATCATAACAACGTTCTACAACATATCTACTTTAATAATCATCAAATATCAACTGATACATACATGCATATATCGTCCATCAGTGACGGATCTTTCAGGAATCCTGTATGTCCATATTGACTGAATCTGTTTATCAGCGTCCACTGTCCCAAACATGTATGATAGTGCGTAGTTTCTGTCTCTATTTCACAGGTTAATACACACCTGCACATCCAGATGTGAAATACTAAAATTAAAACAATGGTTTATATATATAGTTTACTGTCATGAAGATTGGTCAAGTTATAAAATTTTGAATTAAATTAACGAAAGAATGAAAGAAAAACACTAGACTAAAATATACGAGGGTTATTTATTAATCCCGTACACTTTACACAGACCAGGAATCCTCATATACATTGTATATGGTCAATGTATTCCTATCCAGACCTAGTAAATAAGTAAGTAAATTGTTTATTTACGTGAGAATATATATTTACAGACACACATAATTACAATACATAAATAAAGAGGCACTCGGTCCAATGGGCCTATAAGTAATTTTAAGTTCCGAATAAGAACATAAATTATATCAAACAATAATGATGTAAATATGATGCATTTTGATTGTCTCACCTAATGATTGCCTTAAATTCGGATAAGTTCTTGTGAAGTAAAAAATGCAATGAATGGTGGTTTGTTTGGATCCCTTTCAAAATACATGTACTATTAATATTACGGTGTCTTGTTATGCGTCAAACAAATGGATTTCTGACAATAAATTCATCATCCAAAACAACTGAACAAAATCTACATTTCTACCTTAAAAGTCATTACATAAGTTCGTATATATAATCGGCATTCATATTTCTATTATTTTTTTGCGTTTGGTACCTCGTCACCAAAATAGTTTTACCAAAATTAATTATCATGTATTCATTCTACCTTCTAGTCTTACATGCTTCATTTAAAACCCCAAATTTCTTAACCGTTATACCTATAAGAATAGGTACAAAAACTCTAAATTACTTTGAAGTTTGCTTTTAATTTTTGAATATGCACCATATCTTTCAAGCGACAATGAACTCTTGGTTAAGCTAATAATCTGATTTAAAAAGCGTTGAAAAAATATTGTCAGCAAATAAAGACACAGTAAAATAATACCTCTCTTTACAAGTGAGTACCAACAACGACATGGCATACTAATAGCAAACAATAATGTTAAAAATAAAAACAAACTTACGTATGACAAAAATAAACATGATGAAACGTTTCTTTTTTTAATCAGTCACTTATCATAACTCGCGCGTAAAATGGGGACTCCCGTATTATCAAAGGGATATTTAAATAACACTATGTACTTAAAACAGGATATAAGGGCAATCGGGAATCTTCGGGTATTTCCGTCCGAGTCGATCAGAATTAATATAAAGAGTGTCATACAAACATAAACAATGCGATCAGTCAAAAGTAATAGGGGCTCTGCACTAACTATACAGTAACTCAAGGTTGACTCTCAAGTCCTCGATGTTTAAATACATGAGTAAATATTGCACCGTCGCGTGTCGCCATACGGTGTGTATATTACAAATAGACAAAGGGTCTATATTTTGTGACATACGGATCTTGTCGAGTTTTTATGGCCAGCATTTAAAGTACAACATGTACTATGTACATACTAACAAACTCAAAAGAAGCACACCAACCTGTTCCTTTGTCGATCAGCATGTACAATATCGGTTGCAGTTCAAAACCATTTCAGATAGTTGAAGGATAAAAGTTCTGCCAACTATCCTATGAAAAATACTCCGTACTAGTACATGCACCAGAGTGGTCAAAGCGTTTGCTTATTGATGGGTAAGCCAATTGGTCGAATATTAGCGGGGTCCATTTTAATAGGGTTGGTCAGTGATCAACTAGCTAAGCTGTGTGATAACTAGTTCTTGGAAAACCCTTTCACGACGAGCACCAGCGAGACCGTTACATCAGTACAAGACTGTCCGACAAGAGTATACTGTCCGACGGAATGTTAAAGCCGCAAGATGTAAACAAACGTCGCAATCCATATTGGCTTTTAAAACGCTTGCGATTTGCAACTTTGTCCAAGAAATTCAAGAAATACCCGTTTTAACTAGTGCCTGCTCAACATTCAGCAGCCTTGTACGACGTCTACGTCTTATGAGTAGCTTTGTTTTTGTCTTTGACATGCTGATTCTATTCTGAATGCTGCCTTCAATGTACGATATTTTATCACCTTTCTTACCATTTACAATTTTCTAGGTTACATAAATTAGCGGAATGCGGTTACTACGACGCTACTTAAACTAGAGTAAAACACCACCCATGTCAACAATTGACTCACTTCCGTTTGTAGTTTGGATTAAGCGGTAAATAGAAGATTTCTTGATGGGATTTCTTATCTATCGCACACCACTATACGGATTATGTTCACATGAAATTTAAAAATTGGTTAGAAAAGGTCACTTCCGATATTTTGAAGTACATTAGTAGTAAAACGCGGGAATATAAGTGTCAAAACTGTTAGTCCGTTAGTTTGGCTTTTCATACATCGTTTCTATGAAGTTGGTTTCATTTTGCAGATTATATCAGTTTATCTGTTAATCAGTGAATATGAGATGACACCAACGATCACATTATGATACTCTGCAGTAACTGTGTCAGAAGTGCCATTTCATTTTTATTTAGTTACCCACTTTTAAAAATCTGTCGCTAAATAACATCGGTAAAACTTTGTCAACATATACTCGAGAGTGACCATTCAGACTGAAGTGGCTGTTGAAAGCTATAGCCATATCATATATAGCATTAATACTACAAACAATTGACATAGTAATTTCATAATCAAACTATTATTATGACACTCAGGCAAGTTGATTGTTCAGTATGCCCAATGTACCATACTGGTCTATTTACCAATACTCGGTACGCATGATGTGTACACAGTATCATAAACAGAGCAACAACCCCTGTGATGGTGTGTTTTTCCTGCAGAGGTGGTCTAGAGTTTGGACGCGTACTTTGGGATCGAGAGGTCCTGGGTTCGATCCCCATCTACACCACTGATATTTTTTCTGAGCAAGAATAAGATGTTCCACTCGACCAATATGTGAATTGATCCCTGTGAGGCCGGTGTCTGAACATGTTGATCCCTGTGAGGCCGGTGTCTGAACATGTTTGATATCCCCGGGTGCTGTATTTCCGTGTTGACCGCACACCAACCAGGAGAGAGAAAGCTAGAAGGCAGGTTTTCATAGGTAGCCCAATTTTCAGGGACATGTCAGCGAACTGTGTGCCTCCGTAGTTAAGTGGTTAGTAGGCGTGATTTTGCCAATGAATGAAACTGTGCGTTTGTTGACTTTGCGAGCAGGTATAATTATGCTACTTAAACAAATCTAACGTGGTTTTAAATGAATTGATTTTATCTTGGTTTGTGTGCATTAGAACGTTTCAGTAATATTGGCTAGAGATGTTAACTGTTAGATCTTTACGATGAGTTGCCTCTTACTTTGATGGTTAATGGAATAAATGTGCTTCGTTTGTAACAAACATATGCGCGTCTCTTTGACATTGATCTTATTATTTAAGCCCTAATTTTGTACTTAAAAGAGTAAATAAACTGAGGGTTTAGCTTTAAATGTGACACTCTAATATAATTAAGATTATTATCATGACAACACGGAAGTTATCGGACAGAGGACAGTGACACTTCACAAGTTCATCTTCACATCCGGGTACGCCAGTTCTTATATTTAAAAGTAAACATAAATTTAATTTTGAGTATTTGACGAATTAGATCGCGCTAGCATAATAATTATGTATCGCTCATCTGGGTCATCATTCAATAAACTTAGACATTCAAATACGCGAAAAAACGGTGATTGAGTCAATACCAAGGCATCGAGGGGTGAGGAAGCTATGCCGATGATACCATCTTCTTCATGTACATGGAGTCCCGCATACTTTCTAACCAAGTGTTTTCGTGGCACTGTTTGCGCTAAAATGTTAAAAAATTGGATAAACTAATGTAAAACACATTTTAAAGGGACTCAGTCTCAACTCCAGTTGGTACGACCTAATACATTTACTGTATATACGAATCTGGACTTATTCGTCTAGAAGAAAAATAATTGCATAACATCGATGTATTGAATTTAAAAACCAAATAATCTATTGCGTGACTAACGCATTAAAATATATTAATCAACGTTGTGTAGCGTATTGTGGTGTTTAAAGGACGGGATAAGCCATTACCTAATTAACAGACGGTAAAACATGTTTGGTAGTATTCATCAATAGCGATTTTGCTCATAATGTAAACTGTAAATATATTTTGTGTATTCGTAAAACATAGTTTCTACAAAAACGTGTTTTATCATCGATCTGGAGTTTATATAGTTCCTTTAAGAACTATTAGTACTGACCACAACATGATTTTATACGACGCCCTGCTTCCCGAGTACGGTCTATATTGCCCATTCATGAACCTTGTGTGCGAATAAGTGGGATGTCGCCCTTATACTTATTTTTTATTCAATTAATAATGTGTGCCACTCTCAAAGCCTAAAGGTTCAGTAGCGGCTCCATGATCCTCATTACACAGAACGGAAATCACGTATTGACATTTTTTCGTATGATCAAAACTTAAGTACCTTCAGTGCCCAAGATATTGAGAAAGGCGGGCACTTTTGGTTTACTCAGCAGACAAGTGGGACATAAAAGCTGTCCGAAATTCGACAAGATGTATATATACTTATCCAATATTAAGCAACGTTTTTATAACTAGACATCAACCAGCAGTCATTCCGTGTTATCAACCAGTAGCTGTGTTATCAACCAGCAGTCATTCTGTGTTATCAACCAGCAGTCATCCTGGGTCATCAACCAGTAGTTATCCTGTGTTATCAACTAGTAGTTATCCTTGGTTATCAACTAGTAGTTATCCTAGGTTATCAACCAGTAGTCATTCTGTGTTATCAACCAGTAGCAGTGTTATAAACTAGTAGTTATCCTTGGTTATCAACTAGTAGTTATCCTAGGTTATCAACCAGTAGTCATTCTGTGTTATCAACCAGTAGCAGTGTTATAAACTAGTAGTTATCCTTGGTTATCAACTAGTAGTTATCCTGGGTTATCAACCAGTAGTCATTCTGTGTTATCAACCAGTAGCAGTGTTATAAACTAGTAGTTATCCTAAATTATCAACCAGTAGTTATCCTGGGTTACCAACCAGTAGTTATCCTGGGTTATCAACCAGTAGTTATCCTGTGTTATCAACAAGCAGCTGTGTTAGCAACCAGTAGCAGTGTTATAAACTAGTAGTTATCCTGGTTTACCAACCAGTAGTTATCCTGGGTTATAAACCAGTAGTTATCCTGGGTTATCAACCAGTAGTTATCCTGGGTTACCAACCAGTAGTTATCCAGGGTTATCAACCAGTAGCTATACCAATTTATCAACCATTACATAACCTGGGTTATCAACCAGTAGTCATTCTGTGTTATCAACCAGTAGCAGTGTTATAAACTAGTAGTTATCCTTGGTTATCAACTAGTAGTTATCCTGGGTTATCAACCAGTAGTCATTCTGTGTTATCAACCAGTAGCAGTGTTATAAACTAGTAGTTATCCTTGGTTATCAACTAGTAGTTATCCTAGGTTATCAACCAGTAGTCATTCTGTGTTATCAACCAGTAGCAGTGTTATAAACTAGTAGTTATCCTTGGTTATCAACTAGTAGTTATCCTGGGTTATCAACCAGTAGTCATTCTGTGTTATCAACCAGTAGCAGTGTTATAAACTAGTAGTTATCCTAGGTTATCAACCAGTAGTTATCCTGGGTTACCAACCAGTAGTTATTCTGGGTTATCAACCAGTAGTTATCCTGTGTTATCAACAAGCAGCTGTGTTATCAACCAGTAGCAGTGTTATAAACTAGTAGTTATCCTGGTTTACCAACCAGTAGTTATCCTGGGTTATAAACCAGTAGTTATCCTGGGTTATCAACCAGTAGTTATCCTGGGTTACCAACCAGTAGTTATCCAGGGTTATCAACCAGTAGCTATACCAATTTATCAACCATTACATAACCTGGGTTATCAACCAGTAGTCATTCTGTGTTATCAACCAGTAGCAGTGTTATAAACTAGTAGTTATCCTTGGTTATCAACTAGTAGTTATCCTGGGTTATCAACCAGTAGTCATTCTGTGTTATCAACCAGTAGCAGTGTTATAAACTAGTAGTTATCCTAGGTTATCAACCAGTAGTTATCCTGGGTTACCAACCAGTAGTTATCCTGGGTTATCAACCAGTAATTATCCTGTGTTATCAACAAGCAGCTGTGTTATCAACCAGTAGCAGTGTTATAAACTAGTAGTTATCCTGGGTTACCAACCAGTAGTTATCCTGGGTTATAAACCAGTAGTTATCCTGGGTTATCAACCAGTAGTTATCCTGGGTTACCAACCAGTAGTTATCCTGAGTTATCAACCAGTAGTTATCCTGGGTTATCAACCAGTAGTTATCCTGGGTTACCTACCAGTTATTATCCTGAGTTATCAACCAGTAGTTAGCCTGAGTTACCAACTAGTAGTTACCCTGGGTTATCAACCAATAGCTGTGTTATTAACAAATAGTTATCCTGGGTTATCATCCAGTAGTTATCCTGGGTTATTAACCAGTAGTTATCCTGGGTTATCAACCAGTAGTTATCCAGGGTTATCAACCAGTAGCTATACCGATTTATCAACCATTACATAACCTGGGTTATCAACCAGTAGTTATCCTGGGTTATCAACCAGTAGTTATCCTGTGTTATCAGCCAGTAGTTATCCTGGGTTATCAACCAGTAGCTGTGTTATTAACAAATAGTTATCCTGGGTTATCATCCAGTAGTTATCCTGGGTTATTAACCAGTAGTTATCAACCAGTAGTTATCCAGGGTTATCAACCAGTAGCTATACCGATTTATCAACCATTACATAACCTGGGTTATCAACCAGTAGTTATCCTGGGTTATCAACCAGTAGTTATTCTGGGTTATCAATCAGTAGTTATCCTGGGTTATCAACCAGTAGTTATCCTGAGTTATCAACCAGTAGTTATCCTGGGTTATCAACCAGTAGTTATCCTGGTTTACCAACCAGTAGTTATCCTGGGTTATCAACCAGTAGCTATACCGCTTTATCAAGTAATAACTATCCTGGGTTATCAACCAATAACTTACTGGGTAATCAACCAGTAGTTATCCTTGGTTATCAACCAGTAGTTATCCTGGTTTACCAACCAGTAGTTATCCTGGTTTACCAACCAGTAGTTATCCTGGGTTATCAACCAGTAGCTATACCGATTTATCAACCAATAACTATCCTGGGTTATCAACCAATAGCTTACTGGGAAATCAACCAGTAGTTGTCCTGGGTTATCAACCAAAAGTTATCGTGGGCTATCAACCAATAGCTATCCTGTGTTATCAACCAATAGTTATACTGGGTATCAACCAGAAGTTATCAAGGGTTATCACCCAATAGTTATTGTGGGCTATCATCCAAAAGTTATCCTGAGTTATCAACCAATAGTTATTGTGGGCTATCAACCAATAGCAATCCTGGGTTATCAACCAATAGTTATACTGGGTTATCAACTGTTAATTTATGTGAGGTATCAACCAGTAGTTATCAACCAATAGTTATCGTGGGTTATCAACCAATAGTTATTGTGGGTTATAAACCAATAGTTATCATGAGTTATCAACCAATAGTTATTGTGGGTTATTAACCCATAGTTATCATGGGTAATCAACCAATAGTTATCCTGGGTTATCAACCAATAGTTATTGTGGGCCATCAACCAATAACTATCCTGGGTTATCTAACAATAGTTATACTGGGTTATCAACCAATAGTTTTTGTGGGCTATCAACCAGTAGTTGTCATGGGCTATCAAGCATTTGTTATCAACCAATAGTTATCTTGGGTTATCAACCAGTAGTTATCCTGAACTGTCAACCATTTGTTATCCTGGGTTATCAACCAGTAGTTATCACCCAGTAGTTATCCTTGGTTATCAACCACTAGTTATCCTGTGTTATCAACCAGTAGTTATCCTGAGTTATCAACCAGTAGTAATCCTGGGTATCAACCAATAGATATCCTGGGTTATCAACCAGTAGTTATCCTGGGTTATCAACCAATAGTTATTAACAAGTAGTAATCATGAGTTATCAACTATTAGTTATCCTTGGTTATCAACAAGTAGTTATCCTGAGTTATCAACCAGTAGTTATCCTGGGTTATCAACCAGTTGTTATCCTGGGTTATCAACCAGTAGTAATCATTGGTTATCAACCAGTGTTATCCTGAGTTATCAACCAGTAGTTATCCTGGGTTATCAGCCAGTAGTTATCCTGGGTTACCAACCAGTTGATATTCCGGGTTTATCAACCAATAGTAATTAACCAGTAATAATCATGAGTTATCAACCATAAGTTATCCTGGGTTATCAACCAGTAGTTATCCTGGACTATCAACCATTTGTTTTCCTGGGTTATCAACCAGTAGTTATCCTTGGTTATCAACCACTAGTTATCCTGTGTTATCAACCAGTAGTTATCCTGAGTTATCAACCAGTAGTTATCCTGGGTATCAACCAATAGATATCCTGGGTTATCAACCAGTTGATATCCCGGGTTATCAATCAGTAGTTATCCTGGGTTATCAACCAATAGTTATCCTCGGTTACCAACCAGTAGTTATCCTGGGTTATCAACCAGTAGTAATCATTGGTTATCAACCAGTGTTATCCTGAGTTATCAACCAGTAGTTATCCTGGGTTATCAGCCAGTAGTTATCCTGGGTTACCAACCAGTTGATATCCCGGGTTATCAACCAATAGTTTTTAACCAGTAATAATCATGAGTTATCAACCAGTAGTTATCCTGAGTTATCAACCAGTAGTTATCCTGTGTTATCAACCAGTAGTTATCCTGGGTTATCAACCAGTAGTTATCCTGGGTTATTAACCAGTTGTTATCCTGGGTTATCAACCAGTTGTTATCCCGGATATCAACCAGTAGTTTTTCTGGGTTATCAACCAGTAGTTATCCTTGGTTATCAGCCAGTTGTTATCCTAGCTTATTAATCAGTAAAAATATACCTCTAAGCAGGCACTGATCTCCGGAAGCATCTTAAAGGAGAACTCTCAACTCCAATTGAGATTTTGTTCCAAACTGGTCCTCCATAACTGAGACAAATCTTAAGTTTCTTAAAGGTTTATCGTTTAAACTCATAACAATGTGTCTGTTTTATTATTATATACATTTTTTTGTATTACAATGTTTGAGTCCAGTATTGCTTGGAAAATAAATCTTACTATAATTTATATGACAATATTTGAGTTGAGAGATTTAGGCTCAGATTGAGATGCCTCGAGAGATTAGAACCAGATCAGACAAACAGACAACCAGGAACTATCTAAATCCGGGACATGAAACTCCACTACTTCATAGAGCGATATCAATATCTATCCTGTCGGTGAATATAAGCTGATAAGCGGGGTGTATAACGGCCGCTTATACGGTCCGGTATAATTTTTATTTCTGTACGGTCCGAAATTAATCCGGAATCGACGATTTCAGCAGTTACAACGGTCAATTATACGGTAACAAATTAGTTTATTTCTTCCGTGATTTATATCTTATGATGTTTATGATTATGTATAATTGCAACTGCCTCAAAGGAATCTCAAGTTATCAACAAACGGGTGTCAAATTGACAACGATCTTTATGACTCTAGTCTGTATATACATGCACAACCTGTCTGTCACCATGGTTATCTAATATCTTGTATTAATTAAATTCCTGTAATCTAAGTGTAACAACTGCAATGATTTTATTATATAACTATCACAAAACACATGTAGATTACACGACGGGAGGGCTGTATATTTATATTGAACTTCTGATCGGTACATTATCTGGATAGAAATCTCATATTGTCTTCTCAGCGGGGAGTTTCCTGTTAATTATGTAAAAATAGACAGTCACCGTGGATGAATTAATCCGAATGTATAGTTTCATCAATGTGTAAATTATATCCCCATTTTAATTGTTTATAGTGGACAAACATAACCGAAATTGCTAAAAAAATAAGATAAAAAAGCACATACGAAAAATGGAAAATGTCAGTTTTTTTACTTATCAAAATAATTTTAAAAAATATGAATAAAAGTGTGCGTTTCATGCGCATGCTTTAGTTTTATGTAACGGTACAAATTAGTATTCGACAATTTTCTATCGTTCATTTTGAAATCATGAAGCTGGAAACTTACTATAATTTTAACTAATGCGATGGAATAAGAAAGTGAACAGAAAACACGAAAAATGGACGTGTTTTAAAATGATATACTTACAAATTTAAAAAATAATCGTGCCTTAAATTATGCCTATTCCTCGCAGGTGTGTATTGCCGTATGGAAAACGTTCTGTTTGGATCATTTCCTATTGTAAATTTTGATATCCTTAAGATGTAATATTACTATAGTTATAGAGAAGTCGTCTAGAATTTTTTGAAAACATGGTATTATAAGGCGTATTTTGAAATCAAATAATTAAGAAACGAATTAATAAATATGCATAAAACCAAGCCTATTCCTAGCAGGGATGTACTATTGTTTAGTAAACATAAGTTTTATATCATTTGCTTTTAAAAATTTCGAGATCCTAAAGCAACAACATAACTATATTTATAGAGAAGTAATAAATTTGTTTTTGAAAATATGGCAAATTGGCATATTTTGAAATCAAATAGTTTTTAAATGAATTGATATCTAGGCATAAAATCATGCCTATTCTTAGCAGGGATGTGTTGTTGTATGGTAAATGTACGTTTTAAATCATTTGCTTTTACTCATTTCGAGATCCTTAAGTCGCAATAAGGTCAGTATCGTGGGCCGCGAGACAAAGACAGCGATTACCGTGTTTATCACACCTCTTTCAACTTAAGATAATTAGTTTTAAAATGTTAATTCCGACTTTCTATTAAACAAAAAAGAAAAACGTAATATTAAACTTTCATTTGAGCTAAAAAAAACCTTGATACTGTTATTTAAACTAATTATATAATCATTTTTATGATAACGATTTCACGGAATTTTTGAAGAGATCTACCGATTTAATCAGGCAGCTGTGATTGGCCGACAGGATAGTTACAGATAAAGATCCACATTCCAGTCCCGATTATAATGACATTGTTCCTGAGACAACGTAACACTGAAACTAGGAAATTTCAATTTTATTCATCATACACTGCATATATAACAGTTTAATTTTATCATGATTTTCATATTGTTGAATCACCAAACAAATCAAAAATGCTTGAAGCAACTTTGAGAAAAACTCAACAATAAACAAGGAAACTCACATTCATTAAACTATATATGCAATAAAACAAGATTACATGAATGAAAAAAACATGTATTTCAATAAAATAAACAGAAAATTATATAAAATGAGAAATCAAATATCAATAAAAACGTGCAATTAACCAACATTTACCAATATGTTCATGACCTCATTGATCGATGTCACCAATAACTACAGTAAACTTTACTTCAAACCAAAAACAAATAGAATAAATATATATACAAATAATACAACAAGTCATAACATATAATCATACAAAAGCATCTTCACAATATATAAACATGTTGTTATCTGAATAAATCTGCACCTTTTACATTATTCATGCATTTAATTGATTAGACATATAGCTGGATTCCTGAGCCTGACCTTTATGCAAGATTATATTACAAGCTTCTTGCGTAGAATACATCAATTTCCGCAATCAAATCGTGCAATATCGGTATTTCCAATTTGTGCTTGTATTACAAGTCGAGCGTCTTCGAGACACTCCCCGACTATGAAAACATACAATCGATGTTATAAACGTAGATAATATATTGACTGTTAAATTATGCTAATCAATAGGTCAGGCTAATGTCAATGTGGGCAAGCTATACCAAATTGTGCAGAGAATGTGACCTGATCCCCGGCCTTCTTGTAGCATAGTTTAACAGCTCATATAGTGTCTATCCTGATAACCCTGGTATTGTTTTCATAAGCTGGGAGAATCACAAAGACACTCAATCAATATGTAATATAAACACGTATCTAAAGGGACCCATATTGAACAATTTGCTGGCGGAAATTATTAAAGTCCTAGTAATAAAATAAAGCATAAAGTTCAGGATCATGCCATAATCTCTGACTATACCAACAAGACAATACATGCACCATCAACTCCTACCGATCGGTGGTTACAATACGGACATTGTTGGCCTACAAACAAACCCAATCACTTCACCCATGCAAAGCAATGAACCTCTTGTTCCTCACAGGGAAGGTACATCAATACAATGTAAACAAAGTACTTAACAAAACAAAGTTGTGGTATTATCAAATCCCTAGTTAATGTATATATTTACATTGTCATACCTATGACATTAAATATCACCACAGCTCAAAAATAATATGTAAAATATAAATTGAGGACTCAGTGCAAAACTATAATATGTGTAAGCCTCTATAAATTGATGTAGTTACCCTAGTTTTGCAACAAGCCCTCATAATACAGAAGCAGTCTCAGATCAAGAGTCATTGTATAATAATGATATCCAACAGGGACAATATCGCCCTACTGCACTCATCTAATAAGTACATAGGAACATTGCATTTTTAGCACAACTGAATTAAAGCAATGTTATAGTATTTGACTCAAAGAAACCCTCTATAAAACAAGGCACAGATAGTGGCATGGTTTTATAAACATCGGGCAAAAACAGACCAAGGGTTTTCTTTGATTTGACCAAAGCTATTTATAGACAATTTGACCAAATAAGATGAAAGTTGACGATGGATATTGGGGGGGGGGGGGGGGGGGGGGGTGAAAATAGCTCAACTTTAACAAAGTACTCACTACTCAGGGTGACCTCAAACAGACCAAGTGTTTATTTACAATCTTGCCACAAAGATCACTTGTTCACAGTGAGATCCGGATATATACCATTATAGTATATATAACTTACTGTACAGTATGAAGCAGTACAACATACAGTATTTCTGTCCACTTTTACAATTATACAAACATGCTAGTTCAAGGATTTATAAATATAATGTGATACCTGACACTCACCAAAGTTTGTTAAAAAGAGACACCCTATGGTCTGAAATTGCTTACTTAAGTACATTAGTCTTATATTAATACACTTAAAACCTTAAACAGATGTACTTTGAAAACTTATGCAGATTAGAGAACACACAAATCATGTAATACATGGAAGATGTAGACATCATAATTTTGGACAGACATATTTCACTAAACAAAGTACATTTCTAGCTCTTGCTCTAGTTATGCAACTGACCGGAACTATTTGACCAGTATTGAAAGATGAACACTTAAAGATTATGACAAGATTAGTCAAATTCGATCAAGTGGTTCATATAAGAGGAATAATGAACTGAAGTGTGGATTGACTATGGACAATTGACCAATGGTGAGTGATCATACAGTACTATGGTCAACAAACATCCTGAACAGCTTCAGTTACAGATGTTTTCAAGCAAATATACAATGGTTAGGCTTGTGCTGGTGGTCACAAATGCAGTGGCAATAGATGACAATAATAAATACTCGGTCAACAAAAGTCTAACAATTCCCTTCAAACGATGCATTCTGTGAATAGATCTTAGTGAAAAATTACATTGACAGAATCATGGCTTAATTCTGTTATATACAATATACTTTACTTTGAAAAAGAAATTTTAGGAAATAGTCTTGAAAGCAATAAAGTAGAACATATAAAATATGGCATAGATAAACTGCTTGGTGTTAAATCAAAGAAGTTGCATAATTTATTCTAACATGTAGCTCATGGTCAATGCAATCACATAACAACAGATGACAAACTGCAAACAAGTATCTATAGCAACAAACTAAAAAAGTTTTTGACACAAAAACGTATGTCTCCCAAAAAGAGCCATAAATTCTGACAAAATCATCGGACCTTAATGCCCTTATTATAAGCACAACTAGGCTTGATACCAAGCATTCATGCAAAGTTTCATTGATAATTGACCAACCATTTAGAATCGGTGACGAACTTTGTGACATCCAGGCAGAAGTCAAGCACAAAAGAAATTCATGTCTCAACTACTACTGTAAAATCATTAATTTCGTGGGGGATTCAATTTTGTGGATTTCGTGGTTCACCCTCTACCACGAAATTTAATCCCATCGAACAATGATTTTGACCCTTGTGTTTATTACCTGAAATGCAAAATTCACGATCTAACACCCCAATTGAAATTGGTTGTTTTTTTTATTAAAACCACGACATTTCATCCCATCGAAATTAAATGATTTTACATGGGAGACGTAATATGTTTGACATACAACACCAATTAAAGTTAACCCTCAATACAGCAAACACCCACTTTATTTGATATCAGAGGTTGTGGTTTATCGGTTGTATAGCTTGCCCACATTGACATGAGCTTGACCTACTGATTAGCATAATTTAACAGTCGATATATTGTCTACGTTTACAACACCGAGTGTAGGTTTTCATAATCGGTGAGTATCACAAAGACGCTCGAGATGTAATACAAACACAAATTTGAAATACCGATATTGCACGATTTGCTTGCGGAAATTGATATATGCAAAGCAAGAACCTTGTAATATATTCTTGCATAAAGGTCAGGCTCAAGTCAAAATAGCCAAGCTATAACAATGCAGATCTATCATTTATTACTCCCTGAATAATTCCATGTGTTTTACTCAGCATGTTAGCAGGTTGGATATTATGTTACAAGTTATAACATCACTTGTAATAGAGATAATATAAAATATCACCCTTGGGACATTTTGAAAACTAGTCTTATTTTTTAGTAGGTCATAAACTCATAATATATCGAGAAATAATTAATTAACGAGGAACTAAAAATTGAATTCTTAATTTGTAAACTCGTAAAACTGAGTGCAAAAAGCAAGAACAAAACCATTTACAAAAGTTTACAAAATATTATACAAACAATACAAATGATACAAATAACATTTCCTGTGCAGTAGCATACAAACATGGTTATAGACTTGGTGAAAGTTCTTTGGTAAAATCCTCCTCTACTACCCTTACTTCAAACAGAAAATAAATGACAATTACGATACATAATGAAAACACCCAGAACATTTACAAAAAAATAGAATGCAATCAAATTTCATCATGATTGTTCAACTGGTTTCCCAATAGTAATAGTAAAGATTAAATGGACTTATATAAAAATGAGAGCTGTGATTTTTTCAGACACACAAAACTGATGCATATAAAACCTATTATAATTAACCTGATTATATTTTCATGATTGATTTTAATTGATGTTTCATTAATTTGCACCTGCAAGATCATTTAATTTTTGTCCCTGTTACAGACAAAACTAACATGTTTCTTCAAAGTCCTCAGTCATCATTTATAAAATTAGATATACATAATTTTATCACATGAACACAATTGAGTGGAATCTTTAAAGCAAGGAAAGAAAGAAGATCATCAAGAGGACATATAATCACATATATCTATAGTTCCTGATACACTAGCCATTGTTACATCAACAGCATCTGTAAACATATTGTCAGAATGAACTGGGATATTTGATGAGGTTTGCGTATCACATGTTGCAGCCAGTACTCCAGACGTATCAAAGCCACAATTGTCCATAGGTCCTGATAGATCCATTGGTTCCTCTATATGGTTCTCAGCCACAGATTTATCAAATTCCTTTTCTATCACAGGTTCGTGTACAACTGTATCAGTATCAGTAACTATACTATCCATTACAAGTTCCTCTAAAATTTCATTAGAGCTCTGGGAATCTTCATTAATACCATATAAATATTTACTTTTTATTTCATTCACGGTTGGGTAAAAGATTGGTGTATGTTTGTCAGGTTCTATTGAATGAGTGTTTGCTTCTAACAGATCAATAGCCTTCTCTTCAGGGAAATCCTCAACCACTTCTTCACTAAAGGCCTCCTCAGTAATGGCATCATTTATCTCACTATGTAGCACCCGGGTTTCAACAGCATTTACAATATTTAAATCAGATTGGGAATCTTCTATAACTACTTCACCTTGTTCAAGTTCAACAGATTCTAAGTTCACAACAGCTTCGTTGGTTTCAAACTCATCAGATACTTCTACAGCGTAATATATCAACTCATCTTCATTGCCATCTATATCATCTTTAATTCCCTTAAATGTTTCACTTTCCAAACCTTTTACTGCATCATCACTAGCACTTGTTCGCCTGTTATTTCCATATTCATTATCTACAATCTCATTCGCAGTAGCATCTTGTTTTATCACTTGAGAATTTTCACTTCCAAAATCATTTGATGGCAAAACAATTTCATTCCAATCATTATTCTTTGCATTTGGTCCACTTGTACCAGAACTAGAAGAATCCTGAATTTGATGGCAATTATCTGTTTCAGTTAACAAAATATCACAGTTTGGCGCAGTTTCATCTTCGTCACAATGACCTACAGGATCAGAGTCAACAACCTCTTTATCAACACTTTCTTGATGAATTTCAGAAATCGTTTCAAGAGAATCTTCAGTATTTTTAACTACTTCAAAAGAATCGTTATGTTTGGCAGCCATTATTATATCAGAAACAGGATATGGTTCATTGTTTCCTGATGTAGTTGTCTTGTTTATGTTATTACCAGTTTCAGTAATCTCTGTTTCAGAATCAGATTCACTATCACTTAGTCTTAAGTCACTAACAATCATTTTCATTGCACCTTTTTTGCTCACTACTTCTTCCCAAGGTGGGTGAAATGATTCGGTTGTAGATCTATTACCTGCAAGTTTTAAATCAGCTTTGCTGTTAGCATTCAATATTTCATCAATTTCATCCTGGACATCTGTATCAGAATCTGAAGCACTGAGATCAACATCAGATTCACCGCAGTCACCATGAATAAAATCATCCACTGAGTCTTTGACTTTTACACTTGGATTGATCACATTTTGTTGTTCAACTATTTTAGATACTGTTTCTTTCAGAGAGTTTATCTCTTCATTAGAGTCCGAATCTTCACTGAGATAAAACAGAACACTGTCATGTTTCTCTGCTGTCTGTTCTAAATCATCTTTGTTTGGAGTGTGGCACTTTGGAGATGAATTCATCACAACAATATTTTCAGACTTCGTACTATTTTCACTTAGGTAATTTGCTTTATTTTCTATCTCTTTGCTGTTTGTATCTTTATCATGACTGATTTTTGTAAGAAGTGTGCTCATTTTGATTTTTAAAGGTTCTCTTTCCACAGTTGCAAGTTCTGAAGTTCCTTCAGCTGTTGGTAACACATCTGCATCAGTATTTGAAGTCATTAGTTGAGACTCAGATGTATCTAATTCATTGTCTTTCTCCGCAGACTCATCATCCACATCGCTACATTCACTATAACTTTCATATCCTGACCTACATGCATCTGAGGAAACAGACGTTGAACCATACGGTGAGTTTGGTGGATATACAATTTGACTCAGTTTGATAGTTACTTTAATAGGAGGTCTGTTTTCAGGTTCACTATCTTCTATGTATTTCCTTTTTCTATTGGTATGTTCATGAATCACTTCCTCAGATAATCTATGTAATGCCACGTAACACGGTTTTAGATCTACAGGTGGATAAACACTTGTGTTTGATATTTCTGACCATTTGAAATCATAAGTTTCATCTTTATTGTTCTTTTTAAACTCACTGTGCTTGCTTGAGCTCATGTCTTTAGGCACTGAACTGTATCGTTTCTTCCTTGCAGAACATTCATAATCATCAATACTAGCATCGGCAAGACTCTTCTCTCTAGCTCGTTTTTCCAAAATTGAACTTCTAAACACACTGAATTCCTTCTTGGCTGTCCGTGGAGCTTCTTTAGCATATGCAGAACTGTAATACAACAGTGGATTGAAATTGTAACACACAGACTTACACCTGTTTCTTTGCTTTCTCTTCACTTTTTCAGCAATAGTTTCACAAAACATTCCAGAGTTTTCGTCATTTTCAAAAGGAATATAGTCTGTAGGTTCTTTAAGTTCTTGGGCATACACTTTGGATAATTCATTAGAATGATCTTCTGTATCAATTGATTTCATTTTAGGTTGTTTTGTCTGTGATGCTGGTGTATTAATTTTCTCCTCCTCAGCAGTATATTTGATCGGTTTTACAACTGTTTCAATTTCAGGACTAGTAAACATACTGTTTTTGCCAAAACTTTCAAAAATATTGTCGACATTTTTAATTGGTTCCACTTTTTTAAACACAGATTCATGATCATTGGGTTCAAGTCGACTTGAAATGACAAGGTCATCATCTTCAGAATCTTCGTATGTCATAGTTATATTGGAGTCCTCATTTTGATCAATAGAAAGAATATTTGCACGAATTTCATCAGTAGAAATTTCAAGAGTAGAAACAATATTTTCACAAGTTTCATCATTAGAAACGATAGTGTCGCAAACTTCATCCGCAGTAACAATACTGTCATTAGTAGAAGGGATATTTTCACAAACTTCCTCAGTAGAAACAACAGCTTCAGAAGCTTCAACAGAAGAAATTATATTTTTGCAAATTTCATCGGTAGACACAATATCTTCAGAAGTTTTAACAGTAGATACAATAATTTCGCTAACTTCCTCAATTTCAATAGCAGATACTGTATTTTCAATAGATGCAGTTTCTTCGAAAGTTTCATCTGTAGAAAGAATATGTTCACTTACATTATTTTCAGTATCTGCATCACAATGCCCAAATGCGCTAGTATCAGAATTTTCAGATGTGTTTTCATTGTCCAGGATTAACCCACTTCTTTCTTCATGTTCATCGGGGACGGAATCAATATTTGCTCCTTGTTTATCCAGTATACCGTTGGCTTCTACATGTTGATCAGGAATAATCTCACCTTCGTCAATAAGTTTATCGGTTGTTGATTCACTTTCTGCAACAAGTTCATTGATGATTGACTCACTTTCTTCCACTAGTTCATCGGTGGTTGATTCACTTTCTCCCCCAAGTTCATCCGCCAGTGACTGACTTTCTTTCACAAGCTCATCAATGATTGATTCATTTTCTTCCACAAGCTCATCTACAATTGACTCACTGTCTGTCTCAAGTTCATCAGTGATTAAATCACTATTTTCAAAATGATCATCAAGGATTAACTCTACATGTTCATGGGGGACTGAATCACTGTTTTCTATTTGTTTGTTCAGTATAGCGTTGCCTTCTACATGTTTGTAAGGAATTACCTCGCTTTCTTTTGCAAGTTCATTGGCGATTACCTCACTTTCTTTTGCAAGTTCCGCGCTGATTGAGTCACTTTCTTTCACATGTTCATCAGTGATTAAATCATTATTCACAACATGATCAAGGGTTAGCTCAGGTTTTTCTACATGTTCTTCAGGAATTATCTTGCTGTCAACGATACTTTCATTTGGAATTAACTCACATTCATCTACATTTTCATCAGGAATCATCTTACTTTCTACAACTTTTTCATAGGGAATTCTCTCATTTTCTTCGACATAATCATCAGGGATTAACTTGCGCATTTCTACATGTTCATGAATTGATTCATGATTTTCTACATTTTTATTGAGGATTAAATCATGTTTGTCAACATTTTTATCACAGGTTGACTCTCTTTCTTCAACATACTCGTTACTTTCAGTTGTGCTAGGTGTATCATCATTTCCATAAGTACAAATATTTTCTGATGCAGTTTCTTCATAAGGGCTGCCATCTTCAATAACCTCATTGCCTGGAGAGCATTCTTTATCATAAATGGTCTCGACAATATAACTATCATTTTCAATGTTTGCAGTGGACACATTCACAATCCCTGTAGGTTTATGATCTGTTTCTTTGACACTACTTTCCTGATTTAAGTTAGGAAACAGTGGCAGCTCAAGTTGTTGATCACTCATGCTACTGTAATGGACATTGTAGGTATTTTCCAATAAAATGGCCTGATTACTAGTCTTTTCATCAGCTCCCTGTTGATCTATTGCTGGGATTTTAATGTTATTAACTCTAGACTGTTCATCTGCAAAACATTCTTTAACTGAATCAATTTCCACATCTTTGGTAGAGGCACTGTTGTTATCCATACGAGTATGATCAATTGTGATCTCACCCTCCTTTACCTTTAGATCGCATGCTTTTCCAACAGTATTTTCAACGATTTCAATTTCATCAGCAACTTTATTTAACACAGCTTCAGTGGACTCCTGACTTATCTTATTTTCTGTTTCTGTATCAGAATCCTCTATTTCCCTATCTGAGCTATAATTAGAATTAAATTCCCAAGCAGAATTTTCTTTTAATTTTGGAATTGGATCAAAATGTTCATCACAGCTAGAATCCTCATCAGTCTCAATAGAATTAAGTTCAGTAATACTTTTGAAAAGAGTACTAGCTTTCTTTTTTGGTTCTATTGGTTTGGCAATTTCATAGCTTTTCTCTTTTGGTTTATCACAATTCAAACAAGTAGTTCTACTACCCATGGTTTCGTTTTCAGCTTCTAAGTCCATCAGTATGTTCTTCTTACTGTTTATAGTGTTCGATTCCATGTTAGAAGATTCAGAAGTATACTCATTAATCATGTCACTGGAAAAGATTTCCATATCAGAAGTTTGGTTGTTTAAATCAGGTTCAGCATCAGTTGAATCAAAACTATCTTGTTGATTCCCTGTTGAGTCAAAACTGTCATGCTGATTCGCAGACATTTTGACAGAATCATTTTCCAAACTTTCATTCAACTGTTCCGAGACTATACTATCATCAGCTGTTGGAATGTCATCTAAACATGGTGGTTGCTCCCCTTCATCTAAATAATCTGCAATAAGCTCTTTTTGTGTATTTTCTGTGGAAGTGCTAGGTGGAATATGCACAATATCATTGCTGTAACTATGGTCCGAGTCAGAATCCGACGAATCATTATCAATTAGTCTATTCTTACCCTTATTACCCAGAAATACCAGGTTTTCTGCTAGAATGTCTAACAAATTGGTCATATTATCAGCTAAGCTTCCCTTGTCTTCTAATGAGGTTAGCATCTGCAATATGTTGTCAGTAACTGATCCTTTGGAATTATTCTGATCATATTTACATGTTTCATCAATTACAGCATTAACAATAGTACTATCATTTTCAATAGACATGAATTCCCCTTCATCATCTGTATCCTCGTCATCAGTGAATGTGTATCCGTCATCATCACCATCATTAAAGTGTTGTTGTTGTAAAGCAGCCCTTTTCTTTGTGTACTTCAACAGTGAATCTCTTTTTAACCAAGCAGGATCTTTCTTAGTTGGTGTCTTCACTTTAGCCAGGAGATTGGCAATGCTTGATTTGATTTTCAGTAGTGAGGCCTTTTGTATGTGGGTATCATTTTCTTTATTTCGGACAGGAGATAATACTTGTTTGATTTGTGCCAGTGTAACTTCTCCTTTTTCACTAATGTCCAATAATGACTGCAACGACAATGGTTGGGTTTCTTCGATCGCATCAGAAAAATGACGCCCAATAGAATCATCGATGTTTGTGTCATTTGGAATTTCAGAATCTAACATATTTCGGGTACATTCAGATTCATTATTTTCAACATGGGACGCTTCACCAACTAATTTCTTAGGCACAGGTAATGATTCATCATTTTTTTCAAAAACATTTTCAAGGACATCAAGAAAATGTCTTTCTGAGGTATTTTTCTTGTTTGCTTCTTCTTCTTGAGCCAATTCATCATGATCATCTTTTGGTTCCAGGCATACTTCAGGTAGCTCATCAACTTCTTCTGGTTCTAGCACAGGAGGACTTCCCTCAACACAAACAGTTTCATCTATCACTGGTAACTCAAAACTTATATCAGTTGATGTATCACAATCATCGACTTTCTCTAGTGTAGGTGGTGAGATTACAACACATTCATCCAGTGTCTTGTCACTAGCCATTGGTGTTTCAGCAAAATTTAAGTCCTCATTAATTTCATCATCATTGATACTATCACAGGTTATTGACTTTGCATCATCGGACTTTAACTTTGCATCATCTATCATGGCAATATAATCATTGGTGACTTTAGTTGAACTTGATTCATGGTCCATTTCAAGTGCTTCTTCTTCATGCATATCACTCACTGCAAACTCTGTATCTTTGTCAATGTTTTGTACATCCTGGGAATCGTTCAAGGTACTCTCCACTGAAGATATGGAACTTTCATCCCCAGCAACCTCTGATATATCTGCAAGTTCAACAGTCATCTCGGCATCGGCATTTTCAGAATCAGAATTGGAACCTGAATCATCCAGGTCAGCATCGTGCTTTGTGACATCATTTTCCAGTTTTTCGTATGTGTCAACTCCAGCAGTATAGTGTTTTCTAGGTTCAGTATTTGTATTGATATTAACAAATGAGCAGTCTCTGTCACTAATGGGTGTTGACATGTGGCTAACATCACTTTCTAATTGAGATGAATGGTCAGCTGTGGATTGCGATTCACTTGTGCTTCTAAACGGGGAGCTATTTTCCACTACATTTTTATCCCCTGTTAGAAGGTCTTCTTTTATGACCAATCCATTCATCTCATACCTGATGGTAAATTCACGTTTACTTTCCTTAATTGACAACTTCAGTGGATCCGTATGGTCAGATGCAGTATCTCTATGGCCAGAAGAAGAAGAACAATTTGAGTCAACTAAAGCAACATTATCTTTATTGGGTTCACTTAAGGGAGTGTTTACTTCATCTGTTACCATAGTATTATCAGGATTCTGTGCTTCATCATCACTGCTTTCTTCTTCTGATGTGTCCTCTATATGAGAATCGTCTGTAGCTTCAGAATATAACTCAACAGTTCCATGTGTTATCATTTTTTCATTTGTTGCAGTGCCTTCTGGAGTTATAACTGCTACATCAACCATAGAACCACATGGTATATCATCACTGGCATCATTTGGTACTATTACAGCTTCCTCCTTACTACTCACTAGATCACTGTCAGTAAAAACAGTTTCAATCATACTATGGTTCTCATCAGATGGTTTCTCAACTGACTCTGAATCCGTCTTCATACACTCTTCTTTTGAGATGGGGTGATCAAACGTTTCCACCGCATCATCAGCAGTATTTTCATTTGAGATGGGGTGATCGAATGTTTCAACATTAGGATCAGTTGTATTTTCATTTGAGACTGTGTTACAATCTGCTTGTTCAGAATCTTCTGAAATACAGCATTCATCTCCCTGTAAATCATCCTTACTTTGATTTTCATCTTCAACACAAACATCAAGTTTTTCCACAGAGTCATCATCTTCAGTGTTAATTTCTACTTCAGTAGTCATCATTTCGCCATCAACATTTTCTGGATCTCCACCCACATCTGTTTCATTATTTGTTTCGGTAGTATCACCATGCTTTTCCATACTAGAACATAATTCGATTTCAGTTGCTGTTTCAAGCATATTAACTTTTTCATCAGAACACTTGACATTTTCTTCACTAGTCCCAGGCTTTTCGCTAGAAACAATGTAGCTATTCTCATTGATAGAGTTATTGAAGTCATTAGTCTGGACGTTTTTATTTTCTAACACATCTTGATGCTCATATGTGTCACTTAGGCATATATCATTTTCATCAGAACATTTATCATCATCCATTTTACTAGCATATTTTGACATGTCTCTATCTTCCAAATGGTCATCAACTTCACTACAAGGGGTTCCAACTGCTTCTTCAAAGTTTGTATCAAGAACAGTTTCCTCATGCTCAGCTATGCCGGAGACTGTGCTACATTCTGCAACTTCAACCATTTCAATATTTTTCGAAGGTATCTCATAACTACAGCTTTGAGTTTCTACTGCTTCATCAAAGTTTTGTAAATCATCTTCAACAAGTGGAAAACTCTCAATATCATAAGGCATACTGTCCTGCTCAATCAATTCAGTGTCATGTTTAATTTTTGAGGTAGAAAGTTCACAAGCCATTTCTGGCGTAATTGCACTGAAACCAGTATTGACATCGTCCATTGAGCATTCTTTTTGGTCTTCAATTATACTATCAATAACATTCACAGCATTTATCAGACGACCAAGGAAATCATCATCCAATTCATGACTTTCAGAGTTACGTCTATGCAATTCTTTCTCATTTTCTTCAGCTTCCTTCATCATATTTCTCCTTGATGCATAGGTTTTGAAATCAATTTTCTTCTTTTCTGAAGATGGTCTGTGTACTTCCTTGTCATTTCGTGCTTCAGCTTTATTTTCATTGACTTTAACAGGGGATAACATATCAATCTCCCTCAATGCTTGAATACCAGTGTTCTTCAATGCTCCTTTGAGAGACCTTTTCACAGGTGTGCTGGTGTTGTGGACATAACCATTATTACAAGCAGTTTGTGTGGTGAGAACAGGTTTTTGAAGTGGGTTCAAAGATTTAACTGGTGAAGCTGGAACAGCTTTGTTTTCATGTTGTAGGGGTACACTTTTAGTGTTATCAGGAGGAATTCCAGTACTTCCATCATAAACAGAATGTTCCACATCTCCCAATATATCTTGCAATAATTCACTAGCATGCTGAATGAGATTGGTATCAATATCAGGTTCCTTTTCTTCATGTTTGTCTTCTAAAATGTCTTTGTCAATTTGAGCAGTTTGATGGAAAAATTCAATATCTGTAGCAACTGACACCGCATATTTAGACTTATGTTTGTTGATAGATATTAACATTTCTGCATTCTTAGTCGGCGATTCTTTAACACTGGACTGCAATGTATCAGGTCTTGTAGTCGGTTGGACAACTGGACGATGTTCCATGTGTTTCGCATCATTATCATCAATTTGAATGCTATTACCTGAATGATTATCAATGCTCTGCGTACTGTCTTTCTTGTTGTTGTCATTGCTATCTATTTCCATTTGTTCACTATCAGTGATTTGGCAAGCCACCTCCTCCAATACTTCCTTAACTTGATGATCGTCATCTTCAATACTTTCCTGTACATTGTGAGCAGAACTTTGGATTATCTCTGTATCAGGATTTTCTACAATGTTGGCTTCATCCTGACCCACTTTCAAAGGTGTATCATCAACTTCTAGTGACTCCTGGTAAATGGGTACTTCATTGTTTTGATCTAGAGTATTGTTATCATTGTCCAACTTAACAGCCTCAGATACTTCATCACAGGGGTCCATACTTGTAACTTGCACACATTTGTCCTCTTTAACATGGGGTTCTTGGCAAATTTGTACTTCATTCGATAGATCTTGAGCACTGTTAACAGAGTTGGGCTTAGAAGTATTTGACACCTCTTCATGCACATCTGTTTTTGTTTCAGAAGATGCACTAACAACTTCTGGTATATTAACATCATCTACTTCTGGCGTTACTGTTTCTGACATGTCCAAAGCAGTACATTTATTTCCAGAGTCATTCAATGAGGTCACAGCTTCAATGCTGACTAACGGCTCATTGACGTCAGAGTTTACGTCAGCATCCTTCACTGGAGCATTGCTTTCGTGAGACGTTTCCGTCTCTGCAACATGCGTAGGCACAACAAAGTCATCGTCCATTTCAGAATATTTATCTGCCTTTATTTCCAAACTTTCAGGAATCTCAGCACTATCTTCAGACTTTGCAAGATTTTCTTCATTTTCAATACTTCTCTTTGTCTCTTGCACAGAGACATTTCCTACACTATAAAGGCCACTAGTAGCTAACTCATGCATTTCTTTGTGTTCTAGTTTATCAGCATCTATACTTATATCACCAACATTCTCGTCAAGTTTTTCAGAAACATCTTTACTATCTTCCAGTGCTGTCTCTGTTAATAAAGGTTTTGAAGGGCTTGCATCATTTCCTGAACATGAATCAACATTTGTGGTTACACTTTCCTGAGATGTATTCATGACACTATCAGTTGAGGCATTTTCAGATTCGGTAGTATCATTAGTTACACTATCATTAATAGAATCCCCAGCAGAATCTGCTAACAAGGAATGTTGGAAATTTAAGGTAGATTCAGCGATCATTTTTTGTTTTGCTCTGTGCTGTTCAAACAATGTGATGTCCTCAGCAGTGTAATGATCTAATCCTTCTGAAGCTTTACCTATACACCTTAATCCAAGTTTGTACAAACACTGCTCTTTAAATGAAAGATCATCATATATAACACAAAGATGTGGCCATTTCACTGGTTTTCTCTTTTGTTTCAATTCTTGAATTAGAAGGTAAAGTCTACGCCTTCTTTTTCCTTTCACTCTTCTAAATTTCGTTTTCCTGTAAGTTAGAAGTTGAGGTCTGTGTTTGTTTGCATCTGCCTTGCCTGACTTTGGTAAGTGACAGACAAACTTTTTAGGTGGGTCACATCTCTTAACTGCTCTGTTTGGTCGTAATTTATTCTGAGACCATGTTCTAGTCTGCCTAACTCTGCATGGGAAATGTTTTCTCATAAGTTCCCTAGTCTTAAAAGAGTGCCCACAAGCGGAACATTTCACTGATTTTGGTTTAGCTGCAGATTTCTTCGCAGTTTCACTTGCCTGAGAGTTTTCTTGTTTATCATTCACTGAATTTATCACAGAATTATCACCTGATGAAACCGAGGATACACTTTCTACGCTACTTCTTGTGGAACGTGACTTTGAACTGACCTTGGCTGGTTTCTTTTCTACAGATTTATTACAATCATTATCACTAGAGACTTTATTCTTGACCACATCCTCTTTGGTTTTCTTAACCATTGATCTTAGCATAAATTGTTTGTCTTCAAATTTCTGCCGTTTTGAAGGTTCGGTTTTTCTTTTAACCTTTTGTAATATATCTAATGATTGAGCAACTTCTTCAAGTATTTGTTGATTACTTTCCAAGCGAGGGGTGGTACAGCGTGGTGATGACTTGCCAGATCTTGTAGATAGCTGATCACTATCATTTGACGGACTATGTTCACGATTTATAAGCACAGTTGTCTGATCTCTAGTGACAGGTTTCTTACGGACTCTTCTCTTAGATGATATTAATGCACTTTCAAACTGCTTTGGAGACTTATCTGCTTTTAGCACATCTGCACCAGCGTTCTCAAAAAGTTTCAACCTAAGATTTTCAAGTCCAGCAACTGGATCCTTAACTGGAGATGCTTCTGCCGGAGAAGAACTATCAGAATGAAGTACAGACATGGGCATTTTCTTGATTTCAACACGTTTCCGCTTCACTGATTTACCAACTGAATGTACATACCCGAATGTTTTGTTATCAAAGTCTGTTTCAGTATCACGAAGAGATAACACTTTTCCAGCAATGAATTCCTTTGCAATGAATTCTCCTGGTAAATAATCTGGACCGCAGGATACCTCCTTATGACTAGAAATGTCTGCTTTGTCAGTTGCCGACAATTTATTCACAGTATCTGAACTAGTTCTGCAGCATTTATTGCACGATACAGGGTGCTTATCACATTTGCATGGATTTTCATCCTTCCCAGCCATGGATGAAGTACAAGGCACAGTTTTGGTTTGTATTTCAGAGGTATTGGTCACACAACTACGTTTGTTATCAGATTTAACATTGATGCTTGCACCTGCTTCAATGCTTTCACTTTCACCTATACAACATCTGTCACTACAACCACTCTTTTCTTTCTGATTACAAATGTTTCTTTCTAATTCACCCTCTTTTTGTAAGCCTTTATCTATAACTCTTTCTAAAGTTTTTCGAGCACTACAAGTGCATACATTGATGTTTGAGTTCATAGAACATGACTCAGTGTCACCTGTTTCAATCATGTCAACAGCTTGACTAGCAGTTCTAACACATTCTCGAACAACATTAGCGACAGCTTGTTCATCAGTTTCATTAACTCTTTCATTTGCACATCTACATTCGGCATTCATTTCTTCCGAACTTTCAAATGAATTACAGCTTCCATCTGTATCACCACAGCATTCATTTACAGTATCTTGTCTACTGATTAATTGTTTGTAAGTATCAACTCTAATGCCATAGTCACCGCGATAACGAGAGGCACATTTTGCCGACTGAAGTCTGCCACTTTTCCTCACTTGAATATTAGCATTAAACACCATATCTGCAGCTGCTTTTTGTCTGCTCTCTTCTGTACTTAATTGTCTGACAACATCCAAGTTTTCTTTGGAGTTTGTACATTCTGGTGTCTTTTTCACCACTTGTGAAGAATCACTAAGGACAGATATTTCACCTTCATTTGCAACAATTTCATTTTTCATAGCCGCATAACTTTCATCAGATAGTTTGTCTTTATACAAGTTTTCAATGGAGGGATCTCTTTTTAACTTAACACTGCATGCTACATTTACTGATGGTAACATAGAAGAATTGCTTGCGATTGCAACTGTTTCATCTTTACCATCTTTATCACATTCAACAATAACTTCCTCACTTTTTGTGGTCTTACATTCAACATTCTCAGGAGAAATCTTAGGAACAGTATCACAAGCACTACCTAGTGGTTTTTGAGCCTCGCTACTTATCAAGTTAGTGTTTACTTTTTCAGATTCATCACAAACATGAGCATCAGTAACCTTCAAAGCATGATCAAGTTTCAACTTTAATTTGACCTTTTTCTTTATTTCTTTAACGTCATTTGTTTTCTTTGCTTCAGATTTTTCGTTCTGTGCTTGATAAACATGTTCTTGTTTTGTTTTGGTCTGTTTTGCTACTTTCAACTTTTTCAAAGACTTCAAATTATTTCCTTTATTCTCAGTATGCACATTTACTTTAGATTTTTTCACAGATTTGTCTTCAACTGATTTTTGTTTTACTTTTTTCTCCTTCTTCACATCAATATTGATATTCTCCTTCCTCTGTTCAGTGCTGTTTGGAGACTCCCTGTCCGAGCTATCTGGTCGTCTAATGTCCTCGTCATCCTCAACCATCTGTCTCGCCAAAACCTTAAACTTTTTAACACCGGCCTTCTCAAACAAAATTGGCACAATAACTTCATTTTCATCTACTTTAACCAAATCAGATTTAGCTTCTGTTTTTGAGATTCCCAAATCAGTTATAACATCTTTAGTTGAAGTGGAATCCTTGGTGTTAGTGACAGTTTCCTTGGATGAATCAACTCCAACAGCAGATGGTTCAACAACCTCGCCAGTCAGCTCACCAAACCCGAATAGATTATCAGCTAATTGTTTTCCACAGGCCATTGTGTCTGAAAACGAAGAACAGCAAAATTATAAATTTGTACATACAGAACTACATGTAAGTTGTCTGAAAGTGGTGAACAACTGAGCCAGGTGATTTTAATAAAATCAATGACTTTTCTATTCATTACCATCTGGACAAGCTAAATTATGGCCATTTTTGACATTTGAACTCCAAAACATGTGTGCCCTTGACATTTCAGATATTGACATACAGTCAGTTAGTTTATACTAATTCATTTAAGGTAGAGTGTAAAACAACTTTTTCCAACTTATATATATTAATAGCTGTCGACACCTCATTCCTGATGTATCCATCACCAGGAGGGTATGAGAGAAGAATAGTCCAATTCCGTTTTATGCTGAGCGTCAAGCCAGGGAATTACTGGTACCATTTTTATTTCATCTTCGATATGAAACGGCCAGGTGTCGAACCCGAGATATCCCGCACTCAAAGCAAACGCTCTACCATTAGGCTATCGAGTCAGTTCTCGTTTCAAGAACAATGGACACTCACTGATTGGTAACATTGATTGGTTTAGAAATATGCAGAGATACATTCACATGAGAGGGTAAATAGTGAATACTGTAAAATCATTTAATTTCGTTGGGATGAAATTTCATGGTTTGGGTAAAAAACAGATAACACAATAAAAACAAAAGTGTATTTAAATCTAATGATAATGATTATTTCTTCAATCAAAAGTGTAAAAATGATGTTTGGTCTAATAATGAAGTAGATAGAAATAAAAATGTAACCCCACCCTCCTCGAAATTAAGGCATTTTTTGCATATTGCCAATAAGTACCCTATAGATAAATGGAAATAAAATATGATCTAAACAATTGGCACCATTGAATTTTTTTCAAAAATAACTTCAATGTGTGTGTAATGTTTTAACACAATTTTAAAAGGTTTAACCGAGCGGTTTTGAAAATATACATTTCAGAAATCCTTAGTAACCCGATTTTCATCTGTTTACCACATATTAATTCCTAAAAATTAAAGAAAAAAAATAGAAAAAAACTGTTTGACAAATTGAAGATTCGGCTTTTTGTGTCAAGTCAGAACATGCATTTCAATGAGTTGTGCAAAATGTCAAAGACTTGTTGCTTACAGTACAAACTGAGAAATTTTCATTTTACATGTATTGTTTTATTATGTACAAAATAGATATTCTAAAACTGACCTTCCCTTTCCCTTGTTTACAAATAAGGAGTGTATTTCACTCTCAAAGAAATCTACATGAAAAGTCAAACCATATAAACACTTTGCACCGAAAATATACACCCACTTTAACCTTGTAGAGTTCAAATGCTTACTTTGCATTTAAATATTTAAACCAGTACACAGAAAATTCCCATTTGACCATTCTATCGACCAGTATTTCCCACATTGAAAATGAATCGACCAGTCCAATAGACCATATTGAAAATGAATTGACCAGTTCATTTGACCACTTGTAGATCATACTCTCAAATAATTTGAGGATCTATTGAATGTAATAGAACTGAATGAAGAACAACATATGAAAACATGAGAATTCAAATGCTCAATAGGCATTTAAATAAAGCAGTCCACAAAAATTTCCCAATTAACCATTCAATTGACCAGTATTTCCTGGTATTGGACAGGACGGTATTTCCCGGTACTGCCCAAGGCAACATTGGTGTTGAAACATAATGTTACTGGGGACAGATATTATGAAACACCCTGTATATGTTCATAAGTTTGTTTCTCAGATTAATATAACTAAAGTTCTGACAAAAGTCTAAATAATTCTGGGACAACCCTTGCATGTATGTAAACTTTCAAATTAGTATGAGTTTTTCCTCTTACCCTCATATATGTATATTGAAGTATAAGCAGACTTACTTCTTGTAAGCTAGACTGTAATATTTGTTCTGATTTGGCAGGTAACGTATACGTATCCTGGCTGCTGATATGAACAGGGAGTGTGCTGTTAACTTGTGTTTGTGGTACAACAGCTCCTGATCGCAACAATGCCTCAACTAAAGACTGAAATATATACAAGATAAAATATAAATAAGGGAGACAACTCAATGTCAATAAAATTATATTATTGTTACCAGCAGTAACCTCCCTTGACATAAATTTCACAATACATAAAAAATCTGTCCTGTCAGCCGATAGTGTTTGCTAAACTGATTGAATCCTTGCTGTTTAATACTCTACTGTGTAGACTTTCAAGCGTTCTGGTTGCTATGAAAATCATTTCTCAAAGCTTATTGAAACATGCATTAATATGAAATATAGATTTAGTGCTGTTCAGTATGAACACACTAATATAAATCTTTGAATCAACTACATATTAACCTCACTTAAATTTCATATAAATACAGATGTCATGAGCTATAACATGTTATAAACTGTATAAATTAAATGAACATTTCCTCAGGTCCAATAGTTAGTGATGACAACAAGTGTTTCCGTTCTTTGTAGGCCAAAACACAAAACATTTCACAAGGAAACAGTGTAAATTCTTGAAATTTGTCAATAACCCAACTTTGCTTAATTAACCTGTACTTGTTCAATATAAAATTATTATAGCTTGACGATTTTGACCTGACAGACCCTGACCTTTATGCATGAATATATAACAAGGTTCTTGCTTTAGACATATATATATTTCCGCAAGTAAATCATGCTCATGCATTATCGATATTTGGAATTTGTGTTATGTATTACATCTTGAACGTCTTCATGATACTCCCTGTCAATAAAAACATACAACCTAGGTTATAAATACAGACAATCTATCGACTGTTATATTATGCTAATCATAAGGTCAGGTTTGTGTCAAATTCGTCCAAGCTATACAGTACATTGAATAGGTATGTATGAGCTAAACAATCAAGATATAAATGCCTTACCACACTACTTGAATCCAGGCTATGTATCGTAGATTTCTGACCAGTGATTTCACTAGAAGTGGATTGTTGACTAGCCAGCAAGTTCTGTATAAATTCCACGTCAAGAACTGTCCCTGTCGTTACTGCGTTTGTTTCTGGCGACAAATTCTCACTTTTAATATTAGTGATCAAACTATGATTAGGTGACTGGACCTGTTGAGAACTGTTGTGTACTCTCGGAGATGTGGCAACTTCTTGAGAACTGACAATATTACCTCCCAATGAACGAGCCAAGATTTCAGCTTGTATATTGTTTGTGATATGAATATCAACACTGTTGGTGAAGATTTGGGTAATATTTGGTGCTTCTCTAGTGGTCGGCTCTTGATTGGTTGTATAATGTGACGTAGATGGTTGTGGTGGGAATAGAGCGGCGTTCTCTGTACGCTCCTTCAGTGTCAGGTGTGGTACCGGGTTATCTTCTAGTGGCCAAATCACACCTTGGAAACCAATGACAAACTGTAGAAGTTTATCGCTGCTACAACTACCAGTTATTTGAATCACTTGACCTAAAATGGAAAACAAACTTTTATGACTGTGATTACACAGGAATTAGGTGTCAAAAGTGAATCAGTGATCATTTAAGCTGAAGAACTCATTTTACCCGAAAATAAAAATTGTACATTTTTAAAACTTTCCCATTTTAGAAGTACAAACAGACAAAGGTTTAATTCTTCTTTTCATATTTAGAAAATTTTCATTAGTTTCTTGACTAATGTATTATGTAAGTTGTCTTAACTACTAAGATGAATCCAAACGCTTGGATAAAAGGAAACATCAAACAAAATATGTGAAAGTTTTATCATGTGCTCAGTGTAACATTTACATCCAGGCAGGCAAAAAATCTGCAGTATTATAGAAATATATCATAATTAATATGTACAGTAAATAGCCACTTCCAAGACAAAGACAGACAAGACTGCGTTCAATAAACGCTTATGCCCCTGTGGAAGCCATTTCAATAAGTCAAAGTCCAAAATTAGGTCAAGGTGAAGGTCAAAATGGAGTCAGGTGATACAGGCGTGAGGGGAGTGGTCATATACAACATCCATGCAAGATTGAAAGCTTTGTAGCAAGCCATATTAATGCTAGAAGAAACAGTCAATTTGGGTTAACCAGGCTGCATGGACGAACGGACAGGTGAATCACTATATTATATAATATATGCCTCTCAATCTATTGATACGGGGGCATAAAAATTCAGAATCAAATCAAGAAAAGTGAAAATTGAACACAGGCTAAAACATAAGTCTTGAATCAACTACCGGTATATATACAACAAATTGAATTATTCACTAACCAACAGGGAGTGTTAAAGCTGTCTCTTTCAATGATTCCTGTATAATATCAAGGTCCAGACAATCCTGTGCTATCTGGTGCCCTTCCTCGTTCTGTAACGTAAATATCACAGTTCCAAGTTCCGGATTCGCTGTCGGTCTACAATGACAATAAGACAATATTAAAATTAATTAACCACTAATTATTAGTCTTGTACATTAACATCAACCTGGGACCTCTCAATCCTAACTCTTGTTCCCTAGCCCTAGGTCACTGCTCCAACAAATAATATTGAATAAACCCAGCACACTTCAAAATTTTTGAAATAAATACAGATCTATTCCAATTATGGAAATTGTAGTCCTGTGTAATCAGCTATATAAGTATATTTCTATTTAAATTGGTCAACACTCGAGTAGAGTGTAGTATTTATATAAATTTGTGGAATCTATCAGACTGATAGGAGGTAAATGGTTCTACTTGCAGACAACATCGGTCACAAACCACTAAATAAATTTGTTCTTTAACTCAATGTAAAGTTACAATAGTCAGTACAGGTTGAAACATGTTAAAGTCTATGGCCAGATGGCAGACATATATCAATGAAAAGAAGGGGCTCCCAGCTTTAAGAAAATACAAACAAGAGGGTCATGATGGCCCTATATCGCTCACCTGATTATAAATATGCACAGTTTTCACCAAAAGGAATAATTTTAACAATCTTGATAGAAAAGGTATGTAAAACTGGTGACTCCCCGGGCAGGGCCAATTTTGACCGCAGGGGGCATAATTTGATCAATCTGGTAGGGGACCACTATATGATGCTACATACCAAATATCAAAGCTCTAGGCACTGTAGTTTTAGATAAGAAGTTTTTTATATGTTTTCCCTATATAAGTCTATGTAAAATGGTGTCCTCAAAGGGAATAATTTGAACGATCTTGGTAGAAAAGGTAAGTCAAACTGGTGACTCCCCGGGGCAGGGCAAATTTTGACCCCAGGGGCATAATTTGAGCAATCTTGGTAGGGGACCACTAGATGATGCTACATTATACCAAATATCAAAGCTCTAGGCATTGTAGTTTTAGACAAGAAGATTTTTATATGTTTTTCTATATATAAGTCTATGTAAAATGGTGACACTTGGGCGGGCCAATTTTCACCCCAGGGCCATAATTTGAGCGATTACTAAATCCCCCAATGCCACGTACAATCTGGTAAAATTTCATCAAAATTGGGTTTGAGGGATGTCGTTCGAAGGTGTGGACGGACCGTCAGACACGGACGGGCGGTGATTGATCACAATAACTCACCTTGAGCACTTTGTGCTCAGGTGAGCTAAAAAACAAATAGTCACATATCATATAAGAGATATTTTGTCAGTCAAACGAGGTGACAATATGTTCAGTCGCGCGGACCAACCAAATCCGGGTTTACCCTACCCTACTTTCGCTTTGGTATTTTGGTCAAAATTTTACAATATGTAAGATAAAACAGTTTCAATACATCACATACATGTATACAAAGCCTGTTAACCCAATTAGATGATTCCAGTTCCATCTTGTCATAGCATAATACCATTTAAACACAATCACAAGTTTATATCTATAGGGACTATTTGTGTGTAACAGAGTTTGGTCTGCAGAGGCATTTAGTGGTTTGTAACCTATAAGAAGAACCAAGTACCCTCATTCACTACATATACGAGGGTATATCCAAAAGTAATGTCACTCCTCCCGTGGTTTAATTGTTTATAGGCCGATAAGCATAAATATGATATCAAAATGTTCAGCAATTCAATTCTGATTAATATAAAACGTGCTGCATTATTCGATTTTCATAACTGGATTATTAAATCATTTAAAATATACCTATGACGACATATCGCCGCACACGAAAATTACGATTGTTTTTCATTATCATAACAATTTTCTTTTATGCGTTTTTATAAAAAATAATTCTAGAAAGCAGACAATATTTTCGTGACGTGATGAAACAAATGTTTTGTGTCTGTTGCTAAAATATTCAATAACGTCACTCAACTGTGAAACTCGTAATATATCTTCAACGCATTGATTACTTAGCGAAAACATGGCAGATTTGTGACAAAAAGACGCTGTGCGTAGTAATGCACTTTTCCCAAAAGTTTTGAAAGTCACCTACTTAAACTTTAGTTACACAAGGCGGCAACATAGGCTCATGTGTATGTGGCATAATGTTTTAAGGGGGCATATATCACCAAATCATTATCGATAGAGAGTCATATGAACGGGTTTTAGTAGATCCGAAAAGAACACCAAGAGTATTTTTAACGCCGTCAATTCAATTCTACGTTCAAACCAGCAATCATTATGTGGTGAGTTAAATATTTTGCTGTGGGACTATCTAGAGGACACTTTAACACAATTTGATTTCGCAGAGAGTAAGTGTCCGGTGGGTAAAAACATTTTTAAAGGTCTTGGAAATGACTGCATGTGTTATGAGTCGTAAGACTCACCAGGGATGAATTTCTGCTGGATGAGTAGGTGTCAGCAAGTAACGTCATTGTGACGTCGTTGACGTCGAACTTGCGGTGATGTTCGTAAGTATGTCTCATGAAAATGTTCATATCTCCAGAACTATTATGTGCATTGTTGTGAAATTTTGTCATCATATTCAAATTAGACTGAAGTTACAGTGTGAAAAATTTCGTGGTTTTACTGACATGATATACGATTTTATAGCATCAGTGACATTACTTTTGGATAATAACATATACCGACGTATATGTCCATTCAACTAAATGCCTCTATTATACATTACAACCACATAACAAATTATAAACATATAAACAGTCAAAATTTGACAGTGATCTCCTAAGCTGAACATATAAGATTTAGTTATAATTCATCCCTTTGGCACAACCATGTTGTATCTTATTTTATCACAATCATAACCTGCGGTCAGTGAGTGCATTAAAGCTGTGCCGGAAATATCGTAATGCACTCCCAGCCCATTCATTAAACATTTAAATTAGCTTGACGTTGATTGGTTGGTTGGTTCCGGTTGACGCAACGTTAGCCAATCTGTGCCTTGAATCGACCAGTGATGTCAGTATAATACAAACGTCGGCATGAAATTTTGAATGAAGCCTATGTAGTGTACATCAGCGTTTTGAACATTAACGAGCGTTCTCTAGGGTTATGTGATAAATACAATCTTACTTTCGTGCTAATGACATACAAGTTTTATTTAACTCGTCGACAAAAACAATATGACACTTGGCAAAGCCTCATGTCATATAGTTTTGTCCACTCGTTTAATTTAACTTGTATGTAATGAGCACTGATGAATGCAAGATCCTCAATATAAAGAATAAAATATACAGTGGGATACAACAAAATGGACACATTCATATATATAGACAACTGATTGAATAGTTTACCGGAAAAATACACAAGTGACACAAGGAATTTTCATAGGAGGGTCCCAGGACCCTTAAGGTTTATATTTAGGGAGTCCCTGAGAGATTTTGGGGGTCCCTTCATACATGGTAATGCATTTCAAGTTCATTATTACAGTGAGTATCAAATTTATAAATAAATAAAACAGCATGAGTTTAATTCAGATTGCTCAATGCACCACAAGACTTAGTGCAATAAATAGCAGAAAGAGAAATGTTCTAGCAGAAAAGAAAATGTCTGTTGGAGTGTTCCTATTGGGGGTCCCGATGATGAACAATAATGCAGGAATGAGGGTCCCAACCCACAAAGTTGCATCAGGGACGCAGGAAACCTGCATCAGGGAAATCCCTGGTGACTTAAGAGATAGATGGGAACGATAAATAGATCTGTATATACCTAGGATAAGCAACCACAACTTCTGGCTCTGGTTTTGTATCAAATGTTAAGCTATCTTGAAACACAGATACAGATGATGTCTCCTGTACACCAGATGAGTCTCTGGTTGTGTGGGATATATGTGGATAACTATCAACAGCTTGTGGTACTTCCTCCTCGATTACTTCTTCTATAATAATATCACTGTGTGAGAGAGATTCCACGTGTTTCGAGGCTTCAGCTAACACTGATAGCGCCGTATTTGGACTGATCTTCTCCTCGTCCTCTGACTCTACTCGACGAATCTTCAAACTTGAGAAACTTTCTGTATCGTCTTCGTTATCGCTGAATTCAATCTGAGTCGATGCTACACTTTGCTTGATCTCTGAACGCTGACAAGGTTCTTTAACATGATTTCGCATATCATATAAGGAGAAAAATTTGGCACCACATATAACACATTTTAAGTCAGTAGATGTCTTCTTAACGAGTGGTTTATGATAAACAGTTTGTCCAGGTTCAATATTAGATGTATATGAGACGGTATCTGGCTTTACATATAACTGAATAACCTGAAATGTTAAATACAATCAATTATAAATTAATTACTTAGAATTGCAAGATTGTATAAAAAATAAAAAGTTTTTTGCTCAAATTTTCGAGCTAATGCTCTTCTACATGAATTTAATTTGGTCTATCCCCTACACAACATGCAGTTAAATAATTTATACCAACATGGGGGAGCGATGGCCTAGAGGTAGGGCGGGCGCTTCGGGATCGAGAGGTCCTCGAGAGGTCCCGGGTTTGATCCCCCCTCTCAGTCTGGACCACTAGTTAATTTCTCTGAGCAAGACCCACAGCTCCATTCCATCATGGTGTAAAATGGTACCTGCGAGGGCAGTGTCTATTCCTGGGCGCCGCAGATCGATGTTGCCTGCCACACCACAGGAGAGAAATAGTCTACTCAGGGAGACACAAGTGCAGGTTTCCATATGTAGCCCAATGACCAGGGAAGTTGAAATGTCAAAGGGTGCTTGAGCGGACTAACAACTGAAAAGAGCTCTAGAAAATTGGTAATTTAACTTTTTTAACTTAACATTATTAATATTATTAACACATATATTTAGGCAAGATTATTTTTAGATAGATATTTGACCCAATTAAGCGACAACTCAGCTTTTTATGATATATGGCAAAACTTTTATTGTTACCTTGAGCATACATACAGCCATCCGGAAATTAACCTTTAACAATTGATCATTTTTCAGTAATGACAAATATGTATAATATGGAGGGGAAACAATCAAATTACAGAAATAGAGCATACACCGCATGGTGGATCATGTGACTGACTTCTTGGTAATAGCCCTCAAAGCTGCACATCAGATAAGTACACAGGGTTTTCACAAGGATTTTAAATAGAAGGCTTTTGGTACATTTGAGGAGTCCAAGATGCCTGAGCACTGAAGGTGGAAGGCAGCTGGGTATAAATTTGAGGCGACCCAATATCATTTGAGGCAGTCAAATTGACCTCCTGTTGCCTCCTTATGACAACCCTGAGTACATATTGCTTAAATTAATATATAGTACCTTATTACAATAGTGTAGGTGGCATAGAGTGATGGGTCAGAGAAATCAAAGCAATGATTATACTTACCCTAGCATCGTTGTCTTTATGTTTAAATCCTGGACTTGCATGACATCTTTTACTATGTTTCCATCTAGCAATAGCATCTTCAAACATCTGCATACAATGACGACACCAGAATAGTTTAGCGGTTGGTACACTTAGTTTATGACATGGGTGGTACATCCGCTTGGACATGGTGCTGTTGTGTATTCATACCTGATCATAGAAAATGTATATGCAATCTGTTATTCAGGGCTTTTTCTGTTCCTTTTGGGATGGTGCTTTATCCTCTAAATTTTGGGGAAAATATCGGTGTATTTCCTGATTTGGGAACCAAAAAAGTATGTATAAACTTAGGAGTTTTGGGAAAACTGCATGGTTTTAAAGAAATTTTCGATTGGGAACCTTGGAGCCTTTTACAAGCCTCTGTTATAATAGGAGAAAAACCCTGCAATTCTATACTGATTATTTATAAAATTATTATTTATAAAATTATAATTTTATCAACATTTATATAATGTTGTCAAGCCTACAAAGTAGTCTAGATCTATCTAACAACTTAACTATGTATTTATATAATCAAATATGGCATGACAGCGTTCAGTAAGCGCTTATGCCATGGCCGTAGCCTTGTCCACAATAATATGATAAGTCAATAAACTTGTATTGTCGATTCAAAGATGTCTGTCAAAACCGCCAGAATGTTCTATTTCTGAATAGCTATATACAGTAGGTGTAACTACAAGGCCAAAGGACCATTAGAGTTGTAATCATATAAATGTTTTTATGATGGTAAAATTTAATCCTGAGAAACCTGTAATAATCGACATGGTTGAATGTTTGTTTACGCGGTTGTGACAGAGATCTTTGAATCAACTATAAGTGTTGTTATGAACAGGTAAACAAACAAACAAACAAACAAACAAACAGACAGGTAAATCACCATAATTTATACCTCGATACCAGTAGATGCCAGGGAATAAAAAGTCAAACTTCTCAACATTAATTACTTTACACTGCCAACTGGACATGTACAATATTTATTACCGTCACAATCTTTGGTAGACGACTTACTGGCTGTGATGTAAAGAAAGAGGAAAAATGCAAACCCATTTTATTGTAAGTGGTAAATACTAGTAATTTGAAAGCACTCTACCAACAGTTAATCGAACTTGATTAAAGGGCTTTTTGGCAGTTGAGAGTCGGGTGTGCATCAAAATTATTTATTTCAAAACAAGCAGACATGATACTTTTAAAAGATCATTCACACAACTTGAATTTAAGTAACAACAATATTGCACACAGAGTGTTAAATTAAATGCACCATTGTACCATTTGTAGGACATAAAACTGACACTTTTCAATCATAAATCAAACGCTACAGTATCGCAAAAGTGTTTGATTTTGTGCAACTTATAAATGCTTTTTGGTGCTTATAAATATTCATTACAACATTTTACGCTTAACAGGCATAATATTAAATAATAATGATAAAGTCTTCCAATTTCTGTGGATAACTTAATTGACAAACAAATTTTCATTATGGTTCGCATTCTTGGAATTTAGTATTTCATCTGTTAGCGAGAAGCTAATCAAGCTATTATAAGGCATTAATTTATTTTGTTCGTTTGACAGAGTCATTTGACTGAGACAGTCGTATTGCATGGTCATTCGGTACTAGCCCAACCTTAGTTAGTTAGTACCTAATTGGCTTATGTGGATAGAGACAGAAAGTTTGAATGAAATAATGCACCACAATGATGGAGGGCTTTTACCCAGCATTTGAAAATTCCAACCACTTCCCTGAGTTGGGGGCCGGGGTTTCAGTTGGCAGGTGCATGATGAATATTTACATAAGCAAGCTGCCAAAGCTCTTTCCGAAAAGATTACTAGTTTCTTAAACATGCAAAGAGGTTACAGCTGCTATGGCAATGAAATACGAAGGATGTACATTGACTCACTCACACCACATGCATGGTTTCCCCTAGCTGTGAGTTATGGTGTATCAATTAGTATGCTGCACACTTGACAAATAAGTTAAGTGCCTCTAATGCACGTACTGACACCATACTTGCACATACAGACCAGGCGGGTTATCCTTTCATTGTTAGTTCAATAGTTGGCAGTGTAAGGTATGTGTACCGCACATTTATAAGGGATTAACATGTAGCCCAAATGCAGCGAAAGTCCTTGTACACAAAAAGTGCTATGCTGTGTCTGCGTGCTCCCAAAAATGTATGGATGCAGTACTAAACACATACGGATTCCTCGAGCTACCTACAGTTTCAGACACATACATGACCTACTTGCAGATACGTCTAAATTGCCCCCAATTGTGACCGCGGCTTCAGCTAACCTGACATCAATATTTTTATGAAACTGAAAGTTTGCATGCCATCTTAACCCTCATGTGATTAATAAGACTTTTTAAAATCTGTCATGAGGTTTGTTAGTCAATGTAACACAGAAGTGCAGAATAATTGAACATGTTGTTATTGAGGAGATTGTGAGGACTGGACCTAGGCTAGAACTCGAGACGATGTTGGAAAAAACACACACTAAACAGACAGAAATAAACAAAATATATCGCTTAGAATATTCTTCATAAGCATTGAACAATTCTTACATTGTCTGCCAACCGATTAGCTGCGTAGTATGAACAAATAAGACGTTATTTTCTGAAATATTTACTTCCCAGCAATCTGAGGTTTTGAGAGTAGTCGCCCTTTGCTAACTAGGGCAGTTCACTCTTGACAACTAATGTATGGGCGCTTTTACCGTGCATTTCTTGTCAATATTTACCTATCTTAAACACTGTTGCAGTCACATATAGAAGAACTTCTCGATCTCGATCATATTTGGAAGCATTGACCATTGATATTCTTCAAAACGACAAACGTTTACCGAAAATCGCGTAAACGGAAGAATTTTAGAGGGCGCTGTTGTTGATCTAATTAAAATATCTATTTATAGCTGAGGCTCGCCACGGGATTTATGTAAACGAGGCTCACTATGGGAAACGCTCGCCACACCAAATCGCGTTTATATTATAAATTAAAATATGCTTCAATTTTTTTATGTAACCACTGACATATAAATATAATTTGTTATGTAATATTCTTCTTCCTTCTGCAGGACAGGAATCCATCAACTGGATTGTATTAAGTCCCAGGTGGGGTATCGAGCAAGACAGCCACCGCTTGAAAGCTATGTACATCTAAAAAAATGTTCCGGTATTTACAGATAAAACTATGTACACCCTATGTGCTGTCTACTCTTGGGACCGAGGCTGGACTGCTATGTTCTGTTCTGTTCTGTTCTGTTCTGTTGAATCTTCACCGCCTATATAGGCGAACCTCTGCGGTATGGTGCAGTGGATTGCAGTCTTGAAAGCCTCTAGGTTTGAAATGTCTGTGATGGTCGTTGGCAGTTTATTCCAGTCCTGTATGGTTCTCGGGAAGAAGGTGTGCTTGTATATATGGAAGAATTGGCTGTTGGAACATATAGCCTATGGATCCCTAGCTCTGGTCCTGCTGTCGCTAGGTCTGATGATAAGATAAGATATTGTTTATTTTCCAATTTTGGGCCCACATATGGGCATACAATTTTGTAATATACATGGCCTAAAGTTTGAAATATACATTAACAAATAACAAATAACGATTCTTACGCTACTAAACAACACTAATAACTACTAGTCTATACAACTAAGAACATATAGAACAGTTAACAAATAAATGTTAAAATTCAAAGCAACAGGAGGTATATCAATATCATTCTAATTTAAATTCAATTTTACAATCTATCGTGTGTGTGTAATACTATTTCTTTTCTGAAAGCAATCAGATATATATTTTGATAGATATATTATAACGTCTTTATTTTCATTAGACATAAGCAAAATAAATTTATTTTTATTACTATTATAAGGGCGACAAAATTGATCATTTTTGTATCAATACGTTTATACGATGACTGTCTCTCTGTTTTATAAAATTCACAGGATGTAATAAAATGGATCTCATCCTCAACTTCATTTAAGCTACAAAATTCGCATATTCTTTCATTTGCCTCTAATTTCTTTTTGTCATGTTTAAGATATCTCCCAGTTTCAATTCTGAGTTTGTGTGTACTGATTCTAAGCTTTGTATAACATTTTCTGATATCTCTATTTTGGATAACATCTAGATAAGTTGATGATGTCGGACGCCGCTGGGATTTCCACCAGGGAGTGCTTGCTCTTAAACAGCATGGTCAGTCGTATGGCACGTCGACGGTCGACAAGAGCCTCCCAGCCAAGTGAACTTACCATGCCTGTGACACACCCTGGTGTTCTGTCTGTAGGGCCTATAGTTGTTGCACACGTAACGGGCTGCCCGGCGCTGTACTTTATCAAGGCCATTGGTATCATCCGCTCTATGGGATCCCAAGATGTTGAGGCATACTCCATAGTAGGACGAACCAGTGTCTTGTAGGTAGTGTCCCTCACTGCCCTGCTGCAGTCCCTTAGGTTTCGTCTGAGGAAGCCTATAGTTGCTTGGAGGCCTTAGCAGCTGTTGCCTTTGTGTGCTTCTCCCAATGCAGATCGTCGCTGAGTGTCACACCAAGGTACTTGGCACTGTCCACTACTTGGAGTTGTTGACCATGAAGGTAGTAGTTGGTCTCGTAGACTGGAATCTTGTTAGTTGTGATTCTCAGCACCGTACGTACACTTGTCCGGGTGAAAGCTCATCTGCCATCTCGATTCCCATTCTTCGAGGGCTGAGAGATCTTCCTGGAGTCTAGCAGAGTCTTGGTCACTCTTGATGGGTTTGTCCAGCATAGTATCATCAGCGAAGAGGTTTGCAGTGGAAGATTTGCAGACTTAGGGCAGGTCGTTTATGTCAACGAGGAAGAGAAGCGGGCCTAGTACAGTACCCTGGGATATGCCTGAGAGAACCTCCAGTTTCTCTGATGTACTCCCCTCTACAAGGACCTGTTGACTTCTATTGTGAAGGAATGATCTTATCCATTGTAATGTGTTACCTCGGATACCATAGTAGTCGAGTTTGATAAGCAGGCGTTCAAAGGTACCTTATCAAATGCTTTAGCAAAGTCTAGTAGGATGATGTCCACTTGGTCTTTTTTGGTTTTGACATTTTTTGCAATGGTCTGGATTGTTGAAATGAGCTGGGTTTCACAGGAGCGTTTAGATCGAAAGCCATGTTGATTAGGAGTACGACGGATGTTAAAGAGACCGGTCTGTAGTTAGATGCTAGGTTGCGTGCTCCTTTCTTGTAGATTGGAGTAATCAGAGCTTCTCTCCAGTCCATGGGTACGAATCCAGTGTTCAGTGATGTTTGGAAGATGCGTGTTAGGTTACGTTAAGTTACCTCTGTGGTGTAATAATGATATTGAGTACAAATGTTTGGATTAATGAAGTTTTTTTCTTCAAAATTATTTATAAATTTACAATGAGGATATGGAAAACTTGATAGAGGTCTACTGGATGATGCTACACACCAAATGTCTTTGCTCTAGACAAGATTTTAAAAAATCCTATATATAAGCCTATTTTAAAATCAAGTTAGTCCCGGCGCACAGTCAATTTAGACCCCAGATTCATGATTTGAACAAAAGACATTCTTTCATCTAACACCCATCAACACTAGGAGCCCCATTGTACCCGGTATTTGTTGTCCGTGTACCTCACAGATCTATGTGGTACATCTTCTTCATCACCGCCGTCCTATTCTGAAACCATCACCTTGGGTAAATCAAACGGTTAAAATTGAACGGTCAAATAGCTGATCGATAACCTTTTGAGGCATGTAATGTCTATCCATATACATGTACTTTTTGTAATTATTATCATGTTCCAAATTATATAACCACTTATTACTCTGTTACTTTGTACATATTGTGTTCGATAACTTCTTCACAGAGGGAAATAAAGAATGGAATTGAATTGAACCTAAAATACATGTATTTAGATCTTTGGATAAACCACCATAGTCGAAAGCGTTGAGACCTTTTAGGCTATTCATGTTATTCATCACTTGGCGATGTGCACCTTGCACGGTGATACATTGTGTATTTTACCGTTGGTGATGCACATTTCACATTATGTTCAGCAGATAAGTCATTTGGTGATATACATATACAGCCAGTTGGTGCATGTGCCATTTCGAACAGTAGAAAAGCCATTACGTGATATGTATTTTGTAACAAGTGATGTAATTTGGTGGGAGAACTGTGATCAATATTGACAGCGCCAACATGGACGCCGTACGTACATGCTGTTATTGGATCAGACAATAAACTATAATAAACTACTAGTAGTGCTTCCGTAGATCAGTGATTAGTTCGTTTGCCATACCACCATACCGCGTTTTTAAAATTGGGTTTATTCTTAGAACTTAAATTTCCTGCATTATGTAATAAAACAGGTCCTTTATTAATACCAAATAACGTATAACAAAACTCCCAGAATACACCAGTTTGATCCATGTTTTAGAAAAATTTCCGGGGCATAATGTCCCAAGCCCCCATACTTGAACTGATTAACTTCCAGTTACCACGTTATTACTCAACCAAATTGCCATAGAACAATAGACATCTATTATATAGATAAATGCCAAAATTTAAATTGCCCGATTTTGAGATTGAAGCTTAATGTGAAAACGGGTGTTTCAAAGGCTTTATATAATTGACAATCTCTTTAAGTCATATATGGGGGCTGGGGGACGTTCGAGTACAATATGTGTCACGATTGTATGTTTTTGCAAACAATGAGTGTTGACATATTTTTATATATGAAATTTATTTTGCGAGCGCAGCGAGCAAAAAAACGTATTCACCAAAAACTAGGCCGGTAAATTATACTTTTCGTCTGAATTATTGGGGAGGGGGCGAGGGCAAAAGATATGTTGCCCCCCCCCTGTCCAGACATTGGGTGGCCTGGCCCCCTGTCCCTCCTGCTCCTATGCCCATGGTTATGGAACATTGATCAGTAGAAATCAGATGGGTTCAACTGTGTTTGAGAATATTTCTGATTAAGCAAATCCTAAAATTGGCCCTTAATGTTCTTTTTGTGAATGCCGATTCACTACTGACAAAGCTAGATTACTGAATTATTGATATTTTCTTCGATATTGATAATGTTTTGTAAGTTCATTCGATAACTTTCAGATGTAAAAAGTAACGAAACATTTTTATAAATAACTAACGTTAATTTAGCTGATAGTCAGCTAAGATATTGCGGTTGCAGTAATATTGTCTGCGTAGCAAAGGGTGATACCTAAATAGGGGTTTGGGTATACATTGTCAAAACCAAGCATTGGCATAGAAGAATCCTAAAATTGTCCGCCAGGAAAAAAATACTTATATACTGCTTGTTAAATGTGCACCTCTAGTTGTTTATCTACTGCACGAAATATAAAATGTACGTCACCAATTGACTTATCTACTGCACGAAATATAAAATGTACGTCACCAATTGACTCATCTACTGCACGAAATATGAAATGTACGTCACGAATTGACTCATCTACTGCACGAAATATGAAATGTACTTGACTTATCTACTGCACGAAATATAAAATGTACGTCACCAATTGACTCATCTACTACACGAAATATGAAATGTACGTCACCAATTGACTTATCTACTGCACGAAATATAAAATGTACGTCACCAATTGACTCATCTACTGCACGAAATATGAAATGTGCGTCACCAATTGACTCATCTACTGCACGAAATATGAAATGTACGTCACCAATTGACCCATCTACTGCAGAAAATATAAAATGTACATCACCAATTGACGTATCTACTGCAGAAAATATAAAATGTACGTCACAAATTGACTTACTAGTATCTACTGCAGGAAATATAAAATGTACAGCACCAATTGACGTTTCTACTGCAGGAAATATAAAATGTACGTAACAAATTGACTTACTAGTACCTACTGCAGGAAATATAAAATGTACATCACCAATTGACGTATCTACTGCAGGAAATATAAAATATACGTCACCAATTGACGTATCTACTGCACGAAATATAAAATATACGTCATTAATTGACTTATTTACTGCAGGAAATATAAAATGTACGTCACCAATTGACTTATCTACTGCAGGAAATATAAAATGTACGTCACCAATTGACGTATATACTGCAGGAAATATAAAATGTACGTCACCAACTGACGTATCTACTACACGAAATATAAAATGTACGTCACCAATTGACTTATCTACTGCACGAAATATTAAATGTACGTCACCAATTGACTTATCTACTGCAGGAAATATAAAATGTACGTCACCAATTGGCTTATCTACTGCAGGAAATATAAAATGTACGTCACCAATTTACGTATCTACTGCAGGAAATATAAAATGTTCGTCACCAATTGGCGTATCTACTGCAGGAAATATAAAATGTTCGTCACCAATTGACTTATCTACTGCAGGAAATATAAAATGTTCGTCACCAATTGGCGTATCTACTGCAGGAAATATAAAATGTACGTCACAAATTGACTTACTAGTATCTACTGCACGAAATTTAAAATGTACAGCTCCAACAACTTACAATTTAAAACTTTTATCTCGATGTAAAGAAGTTTTTTTTATAAGGAACATACCATTTAGCCTACTCTTTCATATTGTCGCTGTTTGTGCCATACGGTTAGAAAACCAATTGAATGCATCCTGGAACCTCTCCTTCTCATAAATCAGTGATTAGTCACGTCTCCAGAATATATTTCAGATAAAAATACGCTGGTTCAACGATAATAGGAACCATACAGATTCGATACCAAATATCTGACCCGAACTATAACCCCTACCGCATGAAAATTCGCACATAAGCTATTGTATATAATGTTTGTTGGTCTGATTGGTTTAAAGTGAATATTAACTAAACAATAGGCATTGTATAAGGCTTTATTATGCACTAATATAACGAATACAAACAATATATAACAACAATGCAATATAATTAACAAATAATATACGTATAGCAAAATATAAACGCCTTATGTATATTGGCCCCAGATAAAGCTTGTATTTCTTCCAACTACACAGTTTCTGTGACCTAAAGCATTATTAATGTGTATACGTATAGCAAAATAAACGCTGAATGTATATTGGCCCCAGATAAAAGTTGTATTTCTACCAAAATCACTTTTTCTGTGACCTAAAGCATTATTAAAGCGTATACTATGTATATATCACCGGCTTAGAATGAGAAGGTCGTAACGGCCTTATTAGACTAACGCATATTTGAAATATACATCATATTTAACTTTAGGCCATGTATATTTCAAAATTGTATGCCCATATTGGAAAATAAACAATATCTTATCTTATCTAAGGCGCTTCTTATGAGCCTATTTCCATGAAAATTGGAACGTGTCATGTTGACCAAACTGAAGTTTAAACAGATTGTTTTACTATAAGTAAAGAGCGACTGCCAGACAGTAACGGTTGTTCTTGTTTTCTCAAAATATTGATTTCGTAGTTACGACCTTCTCATTCTAAGCCAGCGATATAGCAAACTATAAACGAGGAATGTGTATCGGTCCCAGATTAAGCTTGTATTTCTATGAGCAACACTATTCCTTTGACCTATTACATTAGTGGTGGCAGCCATGTAATATTATCAACCATGACGTTTTATCAAATTACGGGATACTATTCAGTATTTCAGTTGACCATTTGTATAACTGAAAACCTGTCAGTCTAACATTCTTTCAACCATGTTTCACAACAACCATTATATCACGTGTTTGTGAACCTCGTACATTGGCCGAATATACCCGGATGTGGGGTCATTTAATGTACCACACGATTACCGGTATGACGTCATTAAACATAAAACCAACTTGACGTCACATAACCCAGTGATATGACGTCATTAGAGCGTAACATGTGTTTGGGTAGTAGACTAACGCTAACATAATCATTATTATATGATAAGGGGACACAACCACACTCCTGCTGTTCGTCAATTTACTCCATACTTTTACTTTGAGGTATTCGGTTCATTTAAACATTTTAGATCATATTATATTTCCTATATTTATTTACCCATTGAGCTAAGTGAGTTGGACGTTCTCTTACTATCTAGGACGTCACCAACAAGTCCACTATCACGTTTGTCGTATCGCCCAGCAGTAGCAATGTAAACAAATAATCCATTGGCTGTGTAAATAAGTGACGAAACAAGTCTGACTTAAATTTACCACCGACAAAACATCATGAACACACCATAAGCCATTATATTGCGATATAGAGACAATGTACCCACTATAAAGCACTCACATATTTGAACGCCTACAACATTACCATTTCAAATAAGACCAATAACTTATTCAAGGATACATATCATCATAACAAGGGTGTCAATTTTTCTGATTACTTCATTACTGAAAAAGCAATAACTCCAGATCACAATAAAAGTTATTTGATGATAATATCTCCCGAAATGACAAAGTTATGGCAAATTTAATCTGTTCTGAAGGATTTCCTTCATACAAATTGAGCTAAAATGGAAATAATGTCATCAGTGGCCTATTGTTTGGCAAAAAGTTTGGCCTATTCCGATTTTCCTGATTTTCAATTTGACCCTGTTGACACCCTGTCATAACTTAATTGTTATTTACCACAGTAACATGGTCTGAGGGTACCTTACATAATGATTTAGTGTTTCAAACCCAAGGTTTGAAGCAAGGAATTTGGCTAACACTGAAACCATCTGCCTTTGTTACCTTGTTTACTTTTAGACATCGAGAACTAATAATTTTTTAGACAATATAATAATCACTAATGATCAAGTTTCGGACTGTCAGGTGAAGCGCGCATTTCTTGCTTCACATGTGTTGTGATTGGAGGAGAAGGTACCGTATCCATGGCGGATGGCGGACGTTCTTTCGTTGATAGATCCTCGGGTTCAGTTTGTGTGACTGACAGAGGAGATTGAGCCGTTGATGGACGGAAAGACAACTGCTGAGCTTGGAAAGATTGAGCAAAATCATATGAGCGAGATCGTAACAAACTCTTCTCTGGTGTCACATTGCGCCGCAAGTATTGTTCAGCTGATTCCTCCTTATCTTCAAAGTCTGTTGTTTTACTGCCAAGGTCTGTATTGCTAGAGAATGTGGACCGTGTGTCACTTTGATGTTTATTAAATGAATGAGTCTGTCTTATTTGTGATGTGGATGCAGTAAGAAAGAATGGATCGCGTGGATTATGCACTTGTCTGTTACTATGAAACTCTGGTCCTAGACCAACATGTAAGTGATTAAAGTCCGTGTTGTTCATGGTGTCCAAACCATACAATGAACGTGGGTATGAAAATATACTAGACGGATGAAACTGTGTATTCAGCATTTTTTTCTCCAAGTCTGTCGACGAGGTCGATAATTGGTTAGAAACAGTAACATTTAGTTGTTCATTAGACTGTTCTACCCATGCCTCTATCTCAGGATTATTAGAGGTAAGGACACGTTCATCTTCACCCTCGACTTCTACATCTTCAAGATTAACTTCACATACACTAGTATTACTAGAATCGTCCTTTGAGCTTGCCTTATTTGATGAACACGAATACGAAGCCATTGGAGAGTCCCGATCTGCTCTAGGAGCATTCACTGACTCGAAATTAAGTTTATAATGAGGCTTCGCTCCTCGCTGTCCTTTCTGAATGGTCATAGGTGGTTGAAGAAAACTGCAAAGGACAAGAAAACAGTTACAGTTACAGTGGTAGGTAGATGGTGATAGATGCATTGTGCAAATGTTTCTAAATAAATTAAAAGTTTGGTAGAATAGTCTAGTTGGAATATTTGCTCAGTACATGTATATAAAACATGTTACTTGACTACACAGTTCACGATTCCAAAGTAAGTACAACATGCAACGTGCTCCAGCCAGAAACCATCCTTTGGGTCGTCTAATCGGATTTCAGAGAACTATATGAAGCCATGCACATAAACATTATGATAGAGTTTGTCTGACTTAATGCCATACATCAAAGTACCACACAACGCATATTTATCGTACGAATCTTTAAGGTGCATGGTTACCACAATATGGAAATCCTAGAGAGTAGTTTATATTAGAAACCATATATCGCTGGCTTAGAATGAGAAGGGCTTATAAGACTCATGCATACTTGACAGGTTCATTAAAATGCGCTTCTTATGAGCATATTTTCATAAAAATCTGAACTTGTCGTCGTGAACTTGAAAAAAAGCTTGTTTTACCATTAGTAAAGAGTGATTATCAGACAGTTTTTCTTGTATTCTCAAAATATTGATTTTGTAGATACGACCTTCTCATTTTAAGCCAGATATATAAAGGAATAATGACACTATATTATTTCACGGATCTTCACACGATGTCCATGTACATACGTATATGTGCAAGTAAATTGTCTATTTGTTATATTGTAAATGTTATTTTAATATTTAACGGACAAGCCCATTTGGCTGATGAGACGCCTCTTTCCTGATAGATAACCATAGGTAACCATTTAATTAATTGGCGTCTTTCAACCTTGACATTTCAGAACGGACCACCAGCAGGATTCGGGGCCCTTGTAGTCGGGGAACTATAAATGGTAAATAGCATACTGCATACTAGTACAGACTGTACTTCAAGATATGCCAATAAAGAAGAGAATATTAGCGAAGTTGATCTATTATTATCATTACCGATAGGTTAGTCTTTTCCCAGGAACCTTTTTAATGATGTTCATTCTATAATAATATCTTAGCGCTCTCGATAACTTCTCATACGTCATATTTGTTCTGTTCTTCTGTTGGCCCCATAACTCAGCTAAACCTGGAAATCAAGATATAATCAGAAAAGATATAAAATAAATTACTGTTTTATATGGGCATACAATCTTGACACAACGTTTCGAAAATGTATTAACTAGTACTGCTAAAGGAAGAAACCGTTAAAGTTTTATTTGTTACAAAATGGTAAATTTGGGGAATATAAGTCAGACGTGTGATATTTGGTGTGTTAGAGGAGTAGTTGCTATTTCTCTTTCTATAGTCTCTGGTATATCTAATTAGTAAGTATGAAATATAAAACCCTTACCTGTTGGATTGATAATTCTGAACACATATTCTTCTTTGTCTTCCCAACATACAAGAGTACTGTATTTGATATTACATAACAATTGGTATATAAACTCCCAGAGAAGACGACACTCTGAAACACAAGATGTTAGGTTCTGTTACTATAACTAGTGTGTTATCTCAGGGTTTGGTTTGTTTTAAACATTTTTCATCTACCAGTGTAAACGAGATATACCAAACAGCTGACACGAATCAATCGAAATGCCCCTATTAAATCGTATTAAGTAAGATGTTTCATTTATACTTCCATTTTTGCAAGAACCAAAATTAACAAGTTTCATATTCACTGCGGTATAACGTACACCGGATATTGCTCGTAAAGTGAGTAATATTATCAATTTTAAGGACATGAAATGGAGACCAGGGTAAGTTTAGAGACGAAATTTTCCAAATTACTGACTTCTTATCCATATCCCAATTGAGTTTTAACTTCTTCGGGCATTTTGGTAACTTTATAGCACACTATCGTATATCAGATATTCACAGACAGGTTAAAATGAACCAGCATTATGCCGTTACTCACTCGCAAATATTGACAGTAGGACTTTACAAGCTTCTGGAACAGTTGTAATACCAAATTGTAGATTTTTTGAACTGGCCATTTTGTTTATATTGAACTCCAAAATGTTGTGACCAAATTTCATAAATATTGTTCGAAAAACAACTAAGATACACCCCAAAACAGATACGCGTGCGTGTACGGAGTATTGCTGTTAAGTGTACGGAGTATTTCACATAAGCTCAACGTTAGTATACGGGGAGTATGGCATAATAAAATGAGTAAATAAAGTATGTAAATGGACGTCTGCTCACAAATATGGTAATGTTCTATGAGTTATACAATACAATAAGAATATTCTTAAATGATTATGTTAAAATATTTCAACCGTCAGGCAGATGAATGTGATTAACAATATAGAATGCTGAATTTTATGCATAAAGTGTTCTTGTGAGTAGTACAAAGGTGATATTTAGCTTGGATATATGCAATTCTTTGAGAGTCATACTAATAGTCAAATGGCAAATGAGGACATTCACATCCATATATACAAAATGTATAATAATAAATAAATTATAAACCAAGGTTTATTTTATAATCTCTCAACTATTTCAGATACTGTAATGAGGTTCCTTTGCTATGATTTACGTTCAACGTTGCTAATTCAAAGTATTGGACATTGTAGTAGTTTTGTGTTTGTCAAATCCAATTGCTCAGCTATTTCTCTTTACTGTATGTGAAATACACGGTTACTAATTATAGTAATAGAAGTTTCCCATAAAATTCAGGGAGGACTTGGAGCTAGGATTAGCTTGTTACATTAATTTGCTTCATGCAGTCCATACAATCCAAACTAATAGGTACATATCTATATAATATAAGTTATTTTTTTTATAAAATAGCGCTGCTTATACCTTGTATTTATTCGATTGTAGTGACAAATAGTCACTGTAAGTAAAAGCAATACTCTGTACACCAAACAGCAATACTCCGTACACCAGAGAGCAACTATATAGCAATACTCCGTACACTAACACCTGCATTTATTCTCGCAATGCACCGTCATTTTCGATTAGTTTCGGATACTACATTTGCAATATAATCTTTGTAACAAAAAATGACAATTCGCTCGATTCAAGTTGAGTATTTTAACGAAAAATATAGACAAAAACATCTTATTTCGACAGATCGAGCTTACTTTCTGCGTGAGTAACGATACGAGTTTGGTCTTTTAATCACCCTTTTAAGAAATTCCTGGCAATTTACCGGTTGCACAGGCTAGGAAAATTTATGGAGAAGATAGCTTTGTATAAAATGTACATTAAAACACTCAGAAAAACTAACAATCATCTCTGAACTTACCCTTGTCAACACTAGAATGTCGCGAAAATTGATAATATTACTCATCTTGCTAGCAATATCCGGTGTACGTTATACCGCAGTGATATTTTTACTACTATTTTATAAGACGCTTCACATTTGTGCACAATGTGGTATTTTTGCTATGGACTCTGAAAGCGGATCTTGTTCTTGGGATTATCGCCAGAACAGACATTAGACATTTTTGTCCAAAAACGTTTCGGCATCATGAGAGCAATATAACGTAAATGCCCTTCCTCGTGCTCGTGTAAATAACTGTTTGTTTCGACAGAAATGGATCAACACTCTATCAGCACGTTTTGGGTGCTTCTATGAGAGTGCGTGTTACTCCAAACAAAACCTTCCACAAATTAGACTATAAAGGATGTCTTTGGTTTTAGAACCATATTGCAACCACACTAAACAGTAAGAATGTGTGTTACATTACTATACATATTCGCACAGGTAACTGCACCATTGATGGAGTCAAACGTATACCATTTCTTTTATAAACTTTAATGTTTAAAAATTATGCTTTTGTTTTTCTCAACTAATGAAACACTGTGCACATGTGCATGTATGCGGTTGAAAGAATTATTTTAGCCTGAAACTATCGGATGTTCAACACTGTTCAAATTAAGTTGGGCCGACTCTCGCATATTTTGTGTATGCCAGGTTGCGCACCTTCGAAAAATTGCAATTTCCAATTATGAATAATATAAACATTCAGATTCATTGACATCATACTATACTGTACAATGATGTCCACAGTGTAGCACAATGTCCTTTGTGTAACGAGATGTTCATACTTGAACATAAGTTCCTTCGTGTAACGAGATGTTCATTCTTGAACATAATGTCCTTTGTGTAACATGGTGTTCATTTTTCAACATAATGTAAATTCTGTAACGAGATGTTCAAATTTGAGCATAATGTCCTTTATGTAACGAGATGTTCTTATTTCAACATAATGTCCTTTGTGTAACGAGATGTTCATATTTGAGCATAATGTCCATTGTGTAACATGATGTTCTTATTTCAGCATAATGACCTTTGTACAACATAATGTTCTTATTTCAACATAATGTCCTTTGTACAACATGATGTCCTTATTTCAACATAATGTCCTTTGTGTAACATGATGTTCTTATTTGAACATAATGTCCATTGTGTAACATGATGTTCTTATGTCAACATATGTTAATTGTGTAACATGATGTCCTTATTTCAATATAATGTCCTCTGTATAACATGATGTTCATATTTCAGCATAATGTCCTTTGTGTAACATGATGTTCTTATTTCAAAGTAATGTCCTTTGTGTAACATGACGTTCTTATTTCAACATACGGTCCTTTGTATAACATGATGTCCTTATTTCAACATAATGTCCATTGTGCAACATGATGTTCTTATTTGAACATAATGTCCTTTGTGTAACATGGTGTTCATATTTCAACATGATGTAAATTCTGTAACGAGATGTTCAAATTTGAGCATAATGTCCTTTGTGTGTAACATAATGTTTTTATTTCAGCATAATGTCCTTCCTGTAACATGATGTTCATATTTCAACATAATGTCCTTTGTGTAACGAGATGTTCATATTTGAGCATAATGTCCTTTGTGTAACGAGATATTTCAGCATAATGTCCTTTGTGTAACATGATGTTGATATTTCAACATGATGTCCTTTGTGTAACGAGATGTTCATATTTCAACATAATGTCCTTTGTGTAACATGATGTTCTTATTTTAAAGTAATGTCCATTGTGTAACACGATGTTCTTATTTCAACATAATGTCCTTTGTGTAACAGGATGTTCTTATTTCAACATAATGTCCTTTGTGTAACAGGATGTTCTTATTTCAACATAATATCCTTTGTGTAACAGGATGTTCTTATTTCAACATAATGTCCTTTGTGTCACATGATGTTCTTATTTCAACATAATGTCCTTTGTGTAACACGATGTTCTTATTTCAACATAATGTCCTTTGTGTAACACAATGTTCTTATTTCAACATAATGTCCTTTGTGTAACACGTTGTTCTTATTTCAACATGATGTCTTTTGTGTAACATGATGTTCTTATTTCAACACAATGTCCTTTGTGTAACATGAAGTTCTTATTTCAACATAATGTCCTTTGTGTTACATGAATTTATTATTTCAACATACTGTCCTTTGTATAACATGGTGTTCTTATTTCAACGTGATGTCAATTCGGTAACAATTTGTTCATATTGTAACATGATGACAATACTGCGACTGTGCAACATGATGTTCATGTGCATAATATTACACATCTCCATTGTGTAACATGGCCATACTGCAAATGTAATATGTTGTCCATACTGAAACACGATGCTCATACTTTATTAAATTAACATGATTTCGATAAGGCAACACGACTTCCGTAACACGGCCCTCATATTTTAATATGACATGCATGTCCATATTCTAACAGGATGTCCATAGTGTAACATGAACATTAACTTCCGTAGTGTAGCGCGACGCCAGTAATTATCGATACGATGTCCGTAAACATTGTTTCAACGCCCTTTTCGTATTATTCACTACATCATGTTTTACTAGTCGGTCCTTGCTATACTACTTTGAAAAATGATTATATATATTATAGAACTTTTATACTAGAATATAGAATTTGGTCATACCTGACCGGTCTGGTCGTAATACATCTAAATTCATATGTTCTAGTCGCATATCTTCAGGTGCTGACGAAGGTCTTGAGAAAGCAGAACTACCTGAATAGAGTATACCATTTAACTATTTGTAAACATACATAAACGATGCTTGTTGATTTTAGTGCAAGATCGAATTTTATTTCACCGAGTGATCACAGAAATCAACATTTTCAAGACTGGCGATGTTAAAGGTCAGAATTAAATGCTTCTATACTATACGAGTATATCTAATTGTCAACCTGAAATTGGCCATTATGCCAGACTCCAAGTCATACCAAGATATAAGTAGCTCGTCCATGACCACCCGGTAGTTCATTGTCAACCAACCTACATTCAAAACTTAAATTAGTCTTCTACGAATTTAGGAAACTCTCACAAAAGCCTTTTTCACAGAACTAATATTATTGATAACGTTAATCGAATTACTGTTGTCAACAAAGTCAGACTCGATGTCATATGGAACATTTACAGTAGATTTACTGCCCTGAATCCCCTCAGCGATCGTTTGAGCAGTCGTAGTCATAATTAAACATTGCTATAATTATAGTTTTGTTCATAAACAACTTCATATACAATACGAGAGGTGTTCAACTTATTTATGAACAAAACATGAACACCGATTGTGCAATATTGAATGAAAATAATTGAAATATCTTTTTTAGACCATGCGAGAAAATGTTTTAAGTTGAACATATGATCATCATACATTGTATATTTCATTTGGTTAAAGCTAAAAACAACAATTTAGTAGATGATGTTGTTTTTCCTGTTTTAAGGCAAAATGGCCCTTTTATAAGCATCAAGAAAGTGTTGGTAATTTTTTATTTTGCATTTTTAATGAGAACATCAGTAATATTTGTGGCAAGATGCGTTATTAAAGTTCTGTTTCCAGAAATTGTGAAATGGCACCAAAAATTGAAAATTGCCCAACATTGCCAAAACCTACACTATAAAGTTAACTTGATTTTATGATATCTATGATGAATCCATTAGCAAAACGTGGAATAGTACCACAGATGGGAGTGTCCATAGAAACTATCAGTGACATTATTTCGAAACAGTTTAATGCATAGTTCTGGGAAAATGCGAAGTTCCTACGCTGAAAATCAAGAAAAACATGTCACGCAGCCAAAAGTCTTGGAATCTAGAAATGAGAAATAAACAACAATATGTGGAAAAATTGTTTCATTATAGGGAAGCAATGCTAAATCTTAAATAATGTTATGATAGATTATGGTATGCTATTTTAGAAAAGGTCACAGGGATAGGGAGAAGTTCATGTTTGTCCAGCATTGTGTGTTCGCGGCCATTTTCGTGGAAAGGCATTGGGTTTGTTGTTATGGAAATACGCACACCAAAATCAATATCAAATTGACGAAATTGAAAGCTGTGGTCTATGTACGAACCGTTTCAAATCAGGTTTTCAACAAAAAAGTGTTACGTATCGTTCCTAGTGACTGTTCCAAGAACATAGTGTTTCGTCCGGATTCAGCTTCAAATCACCATAAACAACACCAAATAATTTTTTTTAAGAATATAACTTTGATATATATTATAACCAAATAGTGGATGTCGAAGTCTTTTCATGCTTTAACAATATAATTTTCCATCAGGTTGATACGAAAACAACGATTAAAGAAGGAAAATGTAAACGTAATTATTACGTGTTTTGGACCTTCAAAACGCAAATAACAACACCCTCTACTCTAATGTCTATTATGATTTAACCGTAACGTATTGTCAATTTACAATTGTTATATATACTTCTTGATACACTACTTTACACAATGTAAAAGTTTTTATTCAATTTCATTGTTAGAGTAACAAAATATCGATGTTCATTTTCTGTTCATAAATAAGTTGAACACCTCTCGTATTAAAATCTACAATGTGAGTTTTCAGAGATTTTTTAAAACAAACAAGAGCATCGCCTACGAGAACTGAACGCTGGACTTTCTCGTTTTTGATAATAACAAGGGCAGATAACGAAATAAATATATCACATGCTAATCAGCGTTGTCAGTATGGACTTCTCTTGTGATGGTAAATAACTATGCCAAGTTTCAAGTGGATACCATTGGTAGTCTTTGAGAAAATGACTATGACAAAAAAACCTAACCAACGAACACGCAGACGCAGAAGCTTATGATTCCAACACGACAATGGATCAACTTTTTCTCATCGAAAAAATCGAACTTAAAAGCAGATCTTATCTAAAATACATTATTCTTTTTATGCGAGACGGACAATCACTAATTGAATTTGTATAACAAGTAATCTCTATTTTTCTTCCCTCGACAGATCAGTTGTCAGACTGACCTAGACATATTTAGACAGTATTTACTAACCAATATGAGAGGAGGAAGGCCTTGACATTGAAGATAACTCGTGATCTTCTTCATGTTTAGTGAACACTGAGATGTATGGATGAGGCTGAATTGGCACATGTGAGGAGTATCGTGGTAAACAAGGCACATTTGATGGTGGCTTGGCAACAGTAGATGACAACGATGAACTCGGTGGAACGAGAAGATACCTAGCTGAGGATTGATCTGAAATAGAACATGGGGGGTAGGTAACAGAACAGAGGACACAAAGGTCCCTAGGTCGCCCACCTGTCGAACAATACACATATGGTGACATAAGAATTTACATCTTCTAAGACATATACTTAGCAACTTTTCTAAGTCCACACTTATATTGTTGAAGATAATTTTGTCAAACTCGCTGGTAATAAAATGAAATTTGGCGATAACTTGCGTGTGTTATAGGTTTGTAGAATTGAACCACAAAAAGTCGAGTTTGATTTAAATGTATGGCATGAACACGCATATAACATAAGAACAAAAGAAAGTAAAATTCGCAAATAGAGATTTTGATATGTTGGATGACCACCATGTAGTCGGACGTTTCTATAGATAGTCAAGGACGCGAGTTGGAAGCATTGCTGAACAAAGAGACTCATTGAACTTTACCGTCTGAACTCAAAGTTGGCGTTCGTATTCGGCGTAGAGCGTTTTTACGTCATAACGTAACAATAACGTAACAGTTAATACTAAACGCTCTCGCAATCAGCATAATACGACAAGCAAACTATACGTTTACCTTGAATTAAACACCCTTAGACATTTACACGTTGAAAAGCAATCAGGTGTGGAATCTAAGATTATTATTCTTGATTTTCGACAAAAAATGTTACGTACTGACGACACTTAATATTTTCTGACACCATTTGACGCATAACTGTGAAAAGTAAATCATTTTAAAACTGTTTTTCATACACGATGAGTCATTGGACATAAAGTGATGGTATTTGAAACACACTCCATGAATATATAAACGCGTGACGTCAAAAAAGCATGAACTGCACGTCAATCTCGTGACGAACAAACCACGTGACTTACGACCAATTAGTTACCTGGATTATTATAAATTCGATGTACCAACTTCACATAAGAAATTTTGTCACTACGCTGTATATAACAAAAAAATTATGGATAAATGAAAATGAGGACTTAGAAAAGTTGTTAAGTATATAAGACTAGATGAATGGCTTCTTAACAAATAACAAAGCTCTAGGCAGTGTAGTAATAGACAATAATATTTTATGTATTTCCGTATATAAGTCTTTGTGACCATAAGGGCGTGGTCAATTTCGACCACATGGGCATAATCTGAACAAACTTGGTAGAGGAACACTAGATGATGAACCTTACCGACGGAAGTCAAAGCCTCAGCTGCCAAAAATTCAAAAATGCAAGTTTCAGCTGAAAGAAAACTGGAATAAACTTTTTTCAGAAAATTAAAAAAAAACCTGATTGATATTGTTACAGCTGTAAAATGTTAGTTATAAACAGTTTAAGATAACAACAAATAAATAGTTCGAACATAGATCCGCACAAATAAAGTTTGATGGTAGTTACAAAAATGGTCATAGGCCATTGAATAGGACATGAAGTGGTACAAGAAAACTAGCAACTTAAACCTACACAAAATGTTTATTATATCACCATACAACTGCCTATATGCATTATACAGTTTCTTACCTGAAATCACTCCAGATGACAATGCTGACCAGTCTGTAGCAGTTCCTATTCCGGTTTGGTTCCTGCCTGAAATGAGAATGGAAACAAGGAGCAGTGAACATGTAGTAACGCTCCACAAAGTCAAATTCCACTTTGTGATATTTGCGCGAGCAGTCATCAACTTGAAAAAATTTGCAAAGGCGGTTTAAGTTACGTAGATCTTGCAAATATAATTTTATGACACTGGTAGAATACTTGAATCCAAAATCCAAAACCGTTGAATTGACAACCACACAAATCACATACATTTTGACACAATTAGATGTTAGAAAAATGGTCAAATTAACCAAAACGACTTAAGAAAATGACATTTTTACTCCACTTTATGAACACGTAGGACAATTTTACACATTTCGCTGCAAGAACCTTTCCAGTTTTTGCCAAATTCCTTTGTCAGACAATGCCATTCCTTCCAAAAGCCTATAAAAGAAAATGTCAATTGTACTTATATCCACTGAAGGAAAGGATATTTTAAAGGAAAAGAACAATGGACCAAAATTGAACTGTATAATATGATATTTATTGAAAATTTACTGTTCGCCCACGGATATAAATGAGTGTACACATTGTATGCCCCCTACCTTGTTTGGAAAGGAGTGAATTCAGACTGTTATATAAAACGTCACCATTCTTCGGAACTCTTTCTATGAAATCCTTTCTAGATAACAAACAGAGTGCTTTTCCTGGAAAATCAACATAATCATGATACATTACAAGGGTCGTTTCACTTTTGTGGCATTCTTGTAAACGTATTCATTAACTTGAGAAAGTTGGACAAAGACGGGTGCCAAATACAAATACAAAATTATGCATTCACATGGTATTACAAATGATTGTTCCCTTATAAAATCATGTACAGTTAAAGTATGAACAATGAGTGCAATTACTTAGTGCAGGATATGATTACTCTTCACTGTAGTTATTGCACACCTTCCTTTGAAAATTAAGACACACCCCTCAAATTTACATCATATAGCCATGATTTAATGTACCTTATTCTAGAGATATCTGTTAATTGTTTGTTTCGTGTTTGATACTTTTTGCAAAAATATATTTATTTATTTACAACATGATCGTGATTGATAAAATATAAAATTCAACTGCTTAGCTGATGCATAAACATGACCTGATAAAGGTAATCAAAATAATTTGTTTGTTACAAAAATACAATTGGGTATGTACTTTGTAAAAGCAATTAAAACTGTATACAGTAACAAAGTTCGCCTGTTTATCAAATGCATAAAACACGACTTGGTGAAGGCAATCATCACTAATATGATAGTAATATCGTTGTATTTAAATCGTAAAAAAATATTCGTGTTTTTTAATGAAATTCAGACTATATAGAGGAATAGTATTTATACCATTTAAGTCAAATTTCTCAATAGGAATAGGATCTATAGAGTATTCCTCCGTACACCATCGCAACCATATACCCACTTCATCCTTAGTCCAACTATCAGGCATCTTCGCTGAAATAAAATCTGCTTATATACCAACACATGTCGATATTTGTACTATACTAGAATATTTTCGGAGTCACAACCAGTACTTTACCCGTAAACTCTTTTGTAAAAACATTTTCCAATTATATTGATCTATAAATACATCGCTGACTTAGAATGAGAAGGTCGTAACTACAAAATCAATATTTTGACAAACCACGAAAAACTGCCTGACGATCATTCTTTATTAATGGTAACACAAGATTTCTGTTGTAGATTTCAAATATGTATTGTTCTTATAAGGTCGTATGTGGCACTTACGACATTTTCATTCTAAGCCAGCGACACGTATAATAAGCGTTATAAGATAAAACTCAAATAGTCTGCCAAGAGATTGCATGTGGATAATTGGCATTTCCTTTCGGATTACGTTATAGCATTAGCTATGTTCTATCTCCTGTTTATGCCATATCTCTAGTGTATGACTTCATACTTAAATTAAACTTTTATTTTATAATATGTTTTGATAGAAATACTGTTTAAAATCGAAATGCAGTTATACGACATATGTAGATGCTCTCGAATAGTTTAACTTTTCATTCCGTGTTTTCTAAAAATCATAACCTTGGTCTTTTTGACATTTAACAACGAACTACCACTTAGAACACTGAGTTATAAAATTTCTAAACCATTCGGTAACACTTTTAGTACGGTTTTAGAAAATATCACAATGTCGTCTGCATACGGTAGTAATTAAAACATTGCAATATCAAACCAGGCGTATTCATGTAAGATCATATACTCTTCATGGCTATTTACATTCAATAATATAATATCGGAACTAACAAGCAAACACAAAGCACATTCAAAACTTGTGCTTACCATGTTAATTTTAGTAAAGATTTAATCGTCTATTTTCGTTCAAAAATTATTAATCAACATATGTATAACAAACAAAGTTATCCGTTCCCATATTTTGACGGACAACATAAAAAGTTTCAAATACCTTGTAAATATAATTCGAAGAATATCGAAAATCCCATTTGATTAAATAAACAGTCTGTAGCACGCACCACCAAACTAGCAGGTGAGCAACTGCGTCGATTCTAAATATCCTATGCAATATACTAGTACTATATCTAATACAATTAACACCACGCATCATCGATGCTGGTAGGTGAAAAACTATGACAACTAATATAATTCCAATACTAATTTGGAGACAGTCGTAGTGCTTGACCATGGATTTGATGACTGGCTAAATGGCCAATGACTTCAGACTTCAAGGAAAGATATATAGATATTGTATGATTCAAGGAATCCGGGCGCGCGGCCGTAGATCTTGTCGATTAATATGAACTAAGGCACCGCCTAAATGAGGGATTAAATACACATTGGATATCTGCTAAGCTATGTTTCAGATAGAAACTGACTAAATATGAGTTGAATTTAGATGTTATACAATAGGCCTATACAAAGATAATTATTGATCAGCAACTGATCACTTTTCCTCTTTAAATTTAAGACCAGAAATAATAATTATTCAGAATTTTAGATTGGCTATGTATCTGTGGTTTATGTTTGGAATAAGTGTAGGCATCCCTAACCTGGAGTTTTACCTATATTATACTGATTTGTTATACATTGCAACGTAACGTCATGAGTCTATTTGGCGTACTTTTGGTATGACGTCATTTCCTGTTATTTGTGACGTCATGACATCACGTCGTATCCAGTATAGTAGCGTATTTCTTACTTCCCTATGCTATTTAAATAGTTTGTTTTATTTCTTGAATATTTTTAAAGATGGTTATAATTCGAAAGAAAATGATAGGGGGCAACCGTTTACAGATTACTTTTTTTTTTCAAAGGACCATTCAACTTGGAAAACTGCCTGAAATTTTTGACCGGAAATAACTTTTTCTGAAAGCATTAGTACCTGCAGAGACTCGACGAAGATACGCACGTGGGCATTATTGGTATGGGTATTTACAATAGCCAGCTTCGCTGGCTATTTAATCCCCTATAATGATTGGTTCACAGACATGCTCGGTGTATAATAGCCGTATACTAGATACTACTTCCGGGTATCCAACCAGTTCATCTCTAGTTGGGTTTGAAAGGGGAAAACTTCATATACATTCACTTTTGTGTCATTATTTAAACCTTTCGGTCAAGGATAACCCAAAATATATGCAAACAGTTATTTTGAATGGGGTTTTGTGCTTGCTGAAAGGGCTGCAAGTAGATTGAAATACAATCGTGCGATACAATGTGTCCAGGAGAAGAGACACATTGTTTTTTTAACGTGCTCGCTGTATTGCACCGATATACGCGAAAATACTCTAATTTCATCTCTAATTGGGTGAGAAACACTGAAAAGCGTTTCAAAAATGACCAAGTGTCCCGGTCAAGCATTGAACCCGGGACCTCTCGATCATGTGTCAAGCAGACTACCTGCTCTACCACCGTGTCAACTATTAAATACGCTTCTCCCATACTACGGTAATGAAAATTAGGTGAAAAACTGAGTCTCTTTTGAACATTTCGATATCATTAATTAGACAATCAATAACACGCGTCATCGATGCTAGAAGGTGAAAAACTGTGGCTCTTCTGTGAATGCATATGCCATCTGACAAAACCTTACCAAACTGACTTGTTTCTGTCTTATATTAACGACACGCCCACTAAATATATAGATTGAACAACGACTGATCCTTGAATGTACGTCAACAATGAAATATTGATACTCCATGTATGTGATATTGTAACCGATTAATGTGATCTTTAAATGGAGCTAACACTGTAACGGTGACAACACATGGCTCAGCTAATATATGATATAGGCAACACATGGCTCAGTGAATATATGGTATAGGCAACACATGGCTCAGCTAATATATGATATAGGCAACACATGGCTCAGTGAATATATGGTATAGACAACACATGGCTCAGCTAATATATGATATAGGCAACACATGGCTCAGCGAATATATGGTATAGGCAACACATGGCTCAGTGAATATATGGTATAGGCAACACATGGCTCAGTGAATATATGGTATAGGCAACACATGGCTCAGCGAATATATGGTATAGGCAACACATGGCTCAGTGAATATATGGTATAGGCAACACATGGCTCAGAGAATATATGGTATAGGCAACACATGGCTCAGAGAATATATGATATAGGCAACACATGGCTCAGTGAATATATGGTATAGGCAACACATGGCTCAGCTAATATATGATATAGGCAACACATGGCTCAGTGAATATATGGTATAGACAACACATGGCTCAGCTAATATATGATATAGGCAACACATGGCTCAGCGAATATATGGTATAGGCAACACATGGCTCAGTGAATATATGGTATAGGCAACACATGGCTCAGTGAATATATGGTATAGGCAACACATGGCTCAGCGAATATATGGTATAGGCAACACATGGCTCAGTGAATATATGGTATAGGCAACACATGGCTCAGAGAATATATGGTACAGGCAACACATGGCTCAGAGAATATATGATATAGGCAACACATGGCTCAGCGAATATAAGGTATAAGCAACACATGGCTAAGCGAATATATGATATAGGCAACACATGGCTCAGTGAATATATGGTATAGGCAACACATGGCTCAGAGAATATATGATATAGGCAACACATGGCTCAGTGAATATATGATATAGGCAACACATGGCTCAGAGAATATATGGTATAGGCAACACATGGCTCAGCGAATATATGGTATAGGCAACACATGGCTCAGTGAATATATGATATAGGCAACACATGGCTCAGTGAATATATGGTATAGGCAACACATGGCTCAGTGAATATATGGTATAGGCAACACATGGCTCAGCGAATATATGGTACAGGCAACACATGGCTCAGTGAATATATGGTATAGGCAACACATGGCTCAGTGAATATATGGTACAGGCAACACATGGCTCAGTGAATATATGGTATAGGCAACACATGGCTCAGTGAATATATGGTATAGGCAACACATGGCTCAGCGAATATATGGTACAGGCAACACATGGCTCATCGACAAAAACGCCATTGTTATGACTGAAAACGTTATTAATTTGATCACGTTTTTCTCAAAACTGAAACTACATGTACTATTATAACCAAAATTTGACATTACGAGGTATAAGCACAAGGATCAGTCTTACAAATCACAAAATAAGGACTCTCACGCTGCAATAATTGCTTCAGGCAATTGCCTTCTTACCGTAATTAGAAAAAGATATCAAAATTGGTATTTACCTAAACTTGCAGGCTGGACTGTAGTACAGCGTTGCCATGGAAAAGAAACAGCCATCTGAAATATTGAAACCTATGTTTATATTTCATCTGATATGAGTTCTAAAATTTCCAGCGCATGTCAAATAGCTGCAACATGTCTTCTGATATTACCTTTTATGGTCCTAATAAATAATCAACATAAGTATATTTTTTGAACTTGCACTTTTGTATTTCAACGACAATCCCAACAACAAAGTAAAATGCTAATAGTGTTTATAGGATTGTTTCGTTGATTGTCCTTGATATATGTGGTCGTCCTTGGTACATGTATATGCGGTTGCCCTTGATATATGTGGTCGTCCTTCATATATGTGGTCGTCCTTGATATATGTGGTCGTCCTTGATATATGTGGTCGTCCTTCATATATATGGTCGTCCTTGTTATATGTGGTCGTCCTTGATATATGTGGTCGTCCTTGATATATGTGGTCGTCCTTGATATATATGGTCGTCCTTCATATATGTGGTCGTCCTTGATATATGTGGTCGTCCTTCATATATGTGGTCGTCCTTTATATATGTGGTCGTCCTAAATATATGTGGTCGTCCTTCATATATGTGGTTGTCCTTGATATATGTGGTCGTCCTTGATATATGTGGTCGTCCTTGATATATGCGGTCGTCCTTCATATATGTGGTTGTCCTTGATATATGTGGTCGTCCTTGATATATGTGGTCGTCCTTGATATATGTGGTCGTCCTTGATATATGTGGTCGTCCTTGATATATGTGGTCGTCCTTGATATACGTGGTCGTTCTCGTGATATGTGGTCGCACTTGTAAAGTGTGGTAGTTTTTTTACATGTGGTCGCATTTGTAAAGTGTGGTAGTTCTTGTGATGTGTAGTCGCACTTGTAAAGTGCGGTCGTTCTCGTGATATGTGGTCACACTTGAAAAGTGTGGTCGTTCTTTTGACGTGTAGTCGCACTCGTAATGTGTGGTCGTTCTCGTGATATGTGGCCGCACTTGTAAAGTGTGGTAGTTCCTGTGATGTGTAGTCGCACTTGTAAAGTGTGGTCGTTCTTGCGATGTGTGGTCGTTCTTGTGATATGTGGTCGTTCTTGTGATGTGTAGTCACACTTGTAAAGTGTGGTCGTTCTTGCGATGTGTGGTCGCACTTGTAAAGTGTGGTCGTTCTTGTGATGTGTGTGGTCGCTCTTGTAATATGTGGTCGCACTTGTAAAGTGTGGTCGTTCTTGCGATGTGTAGTCGCACTTGTAAAGTGTGGTCGATCTTGCGATGTGTGGTCGCACTTGTAAAGTGTGGTCGTTCTTGTGATATGTGGTCGGATTTGTAAAGTGTGGTCGTTCTTGTGATGTGTGTGGTCGCTCTTGTGATATGTGGTCGCAGTTGTAAAGTGTGGTCGTTCTTGCGATGTGTAGTCGCACTTGTAAAGTGTGGTCGTTCTTGCGATGTGTGGTCGCACTTGTAAAGTGTGGTCGTTCTTGCGATGTGTAGTCGCACTTGTAAAGTGTGGTCGTTCTTGCGATGTGCGGTCGCACTTGTAAAGTGTGATCGTTCTCGTGATATGTGGTCGTTCTTGTGATGTGTCGTCATTGTATTGCTGTCTGATCTAATATTATACAACGCAACAATACCACACTGTGTGTGTCTTGTATCACAAACCCATCAAAGCCTGTGCTAAAATCGCAATTCTTTCTACATTAGACAACCTTGAATTCGAGATTTATTTATAGAAACATTTCCTATCTTACTTCCTACTTCCGGCTTTCTTTTTTATCTTCTAGGAATTATTACATTGACATTTTCACACACAGCAAAGATGTGACATTATTGGATATTAGATTAAAATAATGCTGTATAAACATTACATGAAGTTATCGAGAGATGGTATTTATTTATTTCCGTTGTACGGTCTTAATGTTCTTGGAAAATGTCAACGTGACAATGACTATCAAAGCAGAAGTGACATCTAAAATAGTCAAGGGTACATGGCAGAAATAAACTATATCCACATACTATAACAATTGACGCGTAGCCTTTCATATACATGAAGCACGAATCGTTCAACAATATTTGAAATATTTCGACTTAACTACACTAGTTGATAACGAGGTGTACCTTCAGTATTACAAAAAAACTTTACTAAAATGTTATGTATAAAGAAAGAGTTTCAATCTCTTGAAAATGGTAAAGAGTGCAATATAGAGCAATAAATTGAAATGTTAAAAAAAATTATTGCCACACCCTATCTGATAGATAGATATATTATATTGCAAAAAGAAAAGATACACATGTCTAATATTCATAGAAGATGGCGCCTGCTAATAAACTGGTGCGATCATTATAAAAGTTTATAATTTACTGGAACTTTTACATTACATGTCTTCCGATTGCCTAAAGAATAAAGAGTAACATTTTCGAGTATGGTAAAGGTTAAATAATTGTTGGACTTTTAAGGATTTGATCAAGTTCCATTCTCAATTTGATTTAAACGTGAAATAAGCTTCATAAACATTGCCCCTGAGCTAATCCAATACTTACACTCAATAGTCAGCACTCAAATGTTCAATGTTATGGCATTATTTCCAGTTGTTTGTCCTGGATGATGAAAATGTGTATGATTGTTTAAACGAATGTTGAAAATAACAGTTGGTAACGTGTTACACGTTATATGCATTTGAGGAAATACTGTTACGAGGTATACATGCAATTATTGAATCTGATTGCCACACTCAGCACTGGGACTGATAATTTACATTTATACTCTTACAAATATGCTAAATTACAATATGAATTAAGCAAAAACAATATATATTAAAATCTAGCACGTATTTTACATTGTTACAACGTATTGTTCTTTGGTTTTAATTTTTTGAGTGTTGAGTATTGGGTTACTACATTGGTTGTAGTTCCAGGCCAAGGTCTTAACATTGAGGTAGTAAACAGCAAATATGGACATAAAAAGTGTTCTTAAATTGGATGTGGCATAATTTTTAAACATTTGTGGGTTGGTCGTCAAATAAGATTTAACTGCACAAGAATGGTGTATGTAAAGACACACTTACACAAATTCAAATTTATAACATTTGTATTACTTTATATGTTGTTAATTGGTAAAAATAAGAAAATATAAATCAATTTAATACATCAATGCATTTTTCATAACTATTGGCAAAATGTGAAGAATAATAGGGAGTTTTAATAAATAGAATATTTGATTTTTTGAAAAAAATAAAATAAATATTATTAAGATTAAATCATAATAATTATAGTAGGATAAGATGCACATTTTCTTACCGGTATTTTCATTATGAAATTTTATGTAGATGTCCAATTACCCACTGCAACTCGTTCACCATATCTGTAAAATATTCCAAAAGTATAATGGAATAAAATATATTTATTACCATTCAAATAACATCACACATCCAGTTATCTTTGATATTCAAGACGAATTGCCAAATTGTTGAAATGTTTCCCTTCTTATAAATACATACATGTATATATATTTGAAAATATTTTCTTTCTTAAGAAAGATCTGTTACCTGGGCGCTGGCTATGGTTATTGTTAACTAATTTTCAACGTTTACCTGATGTCGAAGTCTCGTGTTATTTGTTATGTGAAACAAGTATGTTCTCTCAAACATTGTGTAACACACTCACGCTGCCTTCATTGACTCACGTGTACCGTGTCCAAACTGTCTAATTGTACTGGCTATATAGTCACCCAATATACACATACATGTATATTCGGCGCTAATAATTATGTATATACATTTATATAAAATAAATATAACAAAACTATTTCATAATTGTTTGTTATTACGCGCTGCTTAAAGCGTTTTGTAGAATAAATATATTCACGCGGCTTTAACTCACGTTGCACGTTTGTATAAGTTCACGTTTACTCAAGGCGGAAGCCGTATCACGTGCCTATTGGAACTTGATAATGAGCATGACGGTCGACAAAAATAGCTGCAGTAAGCTATCGTTTATTGGAAATGAACGTGGACTTGAATCTCTGTTACTCTGGTAGTAGATATTATTGAATGTACATACAGACGTGGCTGCTAAAACGTGATGCAATCATAACTGGTGGTGCGTCGGTCTCATGTATGACGCTATTATAAAACTCAGGGCTGACACACATGGAATAATGCGGTACGTACAGGAGGTGGGGGGCACGTGGCCCTGAAATATATAGTCACATGTCATTGGTTGTATGTCTGTGATTGTGTGGGTATATAATATTATAGTATAGTTATCACATACAGCACTATGTTTGGATACATGGAAGAAGGTCAATGCACAGGATGTATGGATGATGAAGCTAGCTGGTGGTGGTGATATAACTTTGTTTAAGGAGTACTTCCGTGGTTGCCACGTGAACGTGTTGTCTTGTGTGTGATGCCTTCCACATGGTAACTGTTCACATTTATCAGTTCAGACAAGGAATGGAGTGTGATCAGTGGATACATTTATATAATACTGATTGTATAAGTTAGTGCAATAGATACACGATTTAATATTGTTTAATAATACAAGGAGCCTCATAAAGTACTAGGAGGGTTATTACGAAGGCACCAAATGATTTTTGAGGGTCGTCCAAACTGTTTCGATATTTTTTCCAATAATCGTTTAAAACATATTTGATACTTTTCACAGCCATCCTTGCTAATAAGTTCGGATATTTTTTAATAACTAGAAGTCTCTATTAGTGCTCAAGTTTGCATTGCCTTGGCGATGTAACCTCGATTAGTATAAACGAGCTTCGTCAAGTTCGTGGTGCATCTGGAACATGAATTTCTATAACCCCCCCCCCCTAAGCTTCCTTTAGACCAAAGGTACATGTACTCTTCTCCCGATGTCTTTCGATGCACATTAATTAAATCGAGTGTATATAGCCGAGGCAAAAATGCTCAGTGGGACCTAGGCTTTGCAGTTCTCAACACGTGCACAACTATAGTAGTTTCTCGTATATGTTTACGTACACGTTTTCCTGATATACGTATAGACATAATGGGTACCAAGTTAGATTTCCATAGACATCGTTGGGTTTGGCTACAAGTATCCAAATGTTACAATGACAAACTCGTGGTATGTTTGGTGTACTAGTATTTCTAGGACTAACGCACGCGTTGCAATTTAATTTGCTGTCGAAGTCCAGCATGTGTGTGAAAAAAAACACGTGACATTTGATTTTTTTACATGTTTATATAAACTCAACTAGATCCCCGTGCATACTTTTAGGCACGTGTTACACAATGCACAACACAATGCGGGTGGCGAAATGCTCTAAATTTGCTACATCTCAGTACATGTTGAGTTTCGAATCTCTCTATTTTGAGACGTTCCTATGTGTTATGATATTTGATATTTGCTGTCACATGTTAAGGAATATATGACAATATGACTAGTCATACTCTTGTAACAGTATAAACTATATCATCTATAGGTAAAGCTATGAAATTGATGAGAATCAAAGTACTGAAAGTACTGAAAGTACTGACAGGCTGGCGAACTGCTAAGGAACAAAAGCTTTTCAAGTGATTTAACATCAAGTGGTTTTCTAAGTCGAAAGAGAGGTAAGTGCTGGACTTAACAAAAAAAAATATATATATATATATATAAAATTTTGGAGCCGCCGTGATTCGATCGCTGGACCTTAGCATCAGAAAATTACTAAGCGAGTTGACCACGATCTCGTTGGAGAATGTTGACCTAAATAATTTAACATAATAAAATCATTGATGCGCAGCGCGCTATATCGCGTTCGTAACGCGTAGTAATAATTATCAACGCCTTTAAACACCTTTTCTTTTAATTTCATACAATTTTCTTCCATTTCAAGAAGAAACTAATATACTAGTATTACAATCGAACAGAATAAATGAATCAAGGACAGTTGAATGTTCTTATTTTGCAAAACTGATTAACGAGGAGGAACTATTTGCATTGAGTGTATAGATTCTGTGTTGTCAGTTTCGGGAGTAAATTCATCTTAGTGGAATTCATTTTTTAGGATTGTAATAGTCTGGCGACATCGCCAGCCTAAAAACAATACAATACACCAACATCACACTCGCACAGACTGGATATATTTGTGTTTCAGAGCACTCGCTGTCGAACAAGTCACCTCATGCCGTTTATGAACTTTCTACTCGTGTATGAGGAGCACATGTTGTTTAACTAATATTTTATATATAACTGTAGGTGTTTATACAATGTATTTTATATCGGCCAGTAATATAATATAGCTCAAACTTACGTTAGCGAATAGTTAACACGGTCAGGAATGATTAGCTAATAGTTATTCTGATGGTATATCGATATTTTCATACGGAATGAATCTGGAACTTTCACACTGGCGTTTTCACCAGCCTTTAAGGTGATTCACCTGTGTTTGATTTTTCTGTACCAGCTATATAAAACATGATATATTTATGTTTGAAGAACACATTTACGACAATCATTCTGGAAAATCCCAACAGTTTTGCTCGTCTAGTTTTTAAGATATTCGTATATTATGGGGACAATCCCTAAAGACTGAAAATTGTAATTTACCGAAAAAGTTTTGCTATAATCCTCATAAAATTTTGCATACATAAAATTTCGAATATAAGGAACCAAACAGTACATTTTATGTTATATACTGTGCAAGTTATTTGATTTTTTAAATAAAATTTTAAAATATGTACGTTCATTAAGGTGAAAAAATCGTTGAACAACATACTGTTTTCATGCAGGCAAATATTGAAGTTTCATGCAAAATTTCATAACAATTGGTCGGCTATTTTATTTTAATTGCACTTTTAGAGATTTTAGAAACGCTGAAAACAGGGGAGGTATTCCGATTTCGCGATTATTCTATTTTTAAAAAATAGTACATAATTCTAGATGCTTACAGTTTTAATTCGGGTGCTTCTACGTTTATATTTTTCAGAAATTAATGCAAAAGAACCGTCCTCTAAAATGATCGGGATACTGTTTAAAACTATTGAATAAGTTTGATATAGGCGCACAGAACTACATTTTACCTACATTATAACCAATTCGTTAGATTTAAGGTGCTTAATGATTCAGAATAAATAATCCGTTGTGATTGGGCTAATTGTGATTCTGTATTTTCATTAAAAGTATATAATCGTAATTCAGTACAATCGCGATTTTAATACACGGGGAGATGCTGAAAAATCATTTTTAAGCATTTTGTAGTATTTGATCTCGGTTGTCACCGAAGTGACTGTGATTTTTAAACTTCCGTCCAACTCAACAGCGGAGAGACACCTTAACTGCGATCAAATACAGCAACAGTAATTTAAATTAGGAAGAATATCGATAGCTTATATTATTAAGACCCGCAAGTGCTACTTACGACTTCATTAGACCAATACATATAACATTGGTCATCACAAGGCGCTTCTCATGAGCCTTTTGTCAATAAAATCGGTATGGAAATGTTTCGTATGTACTTATATTGTCCTGAAAGTTGCTTTTAACTTCTTAATTTTTAACCAATAAGACAAGTGTACATGCATTTTCTTAATGTATCTATTTCTGCTTTCTTTCTAAGGAGTTGAAACATTATCGTCACAACAACATTGCCGCCATAGCTGTTTTGGAACTTTCCTCACGACACAACAAAGAGCAGCTCGTTCATTTGTTAGCAACTCACTATAAAGTATACAGTAAGATAAACTGCTATAACCTTAGCCTGCCGAAGGGAAGAGCTGTTAATATTGATAACAATGTGCGTCACCTTAAGATAACTACCTGTGGAACACGAGCCATCCTTGCAAGATCATCGTTATCGAGTTTGGCGTGAGCAGAAGTACGCATGAATTTACATGTATATATATAGCTATTGTTATTGTACTATTGAATGCTATTGGCAAGCGACTTTGTTGTCATTGTTCATTTCCCTCCATTAGATTTGGTGGAAAGACATAATATTAAACATTTTCATGTATTTTGTGCTTTGTCATTTCTGTCGAGTGTTGTATTCCCTGTCGATTTCGTGTAATGATCGTTATATTTGCCACCAACACTATTATCATTTACGTCAAACTCTTCCAAACGTAGTCAGTATTTGTTTTGTTGTCACTGACGCAATAGGACCGATATCCGTGTCAGGTTGTAACTTCATGGACACAACCCGGTATATAATATATAAAAAATAACCATAGGTCAACGAACTGGTATATAAGCTCTCTGTCCTTGAAAGAATTGGTTTTCTCTAAATGAACGAATAAACAACTGGGTACTGGAAAATGGCAGCTAATTTCATAATCTGCAATTAAGAATTGATTTGTCCACTCCATCAAGTAAACCATCAACTGACGATGACATTCAAAGATAAAACCAGCCGATGTATAAGAACATATCCAATTTCCAAACTGTTCAAATTTCAACCGATTTGTTGTCTTAATTTAGCAAATTTCCGCATATGAGACCATTCAAACTATTCAGAACCCCATTATGGTATTTAAGAACACAAGTATTATTTCAAAAGACAGCTAGTCACTATTTTCATTCCATTGCTGTTAGAGATGTGTCAACCATTAATACACATGATTAAATTCGTCTGCTTTATATTATATCCAAATTCATTTGAGACAATCCCTCGGAGTTAAAAGCTTAAAATTTACAGATATTCATATAGGTGTAGTTGTGCAAATCTCTGTTAAGAGTCTGATCTTTTTGCATAATTGTATCTAAATATTAAAATACTTCTGTTCATTTGCACTTGCCGATGTCGATTTATTGCGTAATTACAATGGCGGATATACGAGTACCACGGTATACATGTATTAGGTTGCTTGGGCTTGTAAAGTTTCTATTGTCTAAGAATGCACGTGTATATGCCGTGTCTCATTACCAAGATTACGCGTTTGTGATAAATCGATCAATATGAAAACGTCACAAAAATCCCCGACACTAATCGAGAGGCTAAGTATCAATAGATTACAGTGTTGTGGCTGCTCTACTAAGTACGACACCCCAACACCAGGTATAAACCACACACTAGATACTTCTGTACCGGATGTTGTATGCCAGAAAATCAACACTGTTACCTGGTCCAGTCAGTGAACCTTGCATATAAGCACCAAAGGTTCACCTCTATCGACGACTGGGTCACTAAGAAGCACACACGACAGAAAGAAACAGCATGACAACGTTGACACCTTGTTCTACACCAACACCAGTATCGCGTATACAAATGTAATGAGGCCAACTTCAGTACACTTAAAAAGTTCTAATAGACAGGCCCCAGATTCTACTTGTACATGTACCAAGTTCTGGCACCAAGGTAGTGCTTACGGGAATATTAGACTTTACATTCAAATTTAAATTCCAACAAACTCTTCTGCAACTACCAAGTATGGTAATATATATGCAATGACAATGATGGTACAGTTAATGACCTCCTACAATTCGCACCATCTATCCGCAATCATCAGTTGTTAGCATCGCGTGGTACAAATCAATATTGGATATTTATTCGCAAATGTGATACTTCTGCTGTGAGATTTTGTTGACATATCACAATGATGTTGAATTACCGTTACAAATCCTACCATTTAATGAATTACGTCCCTTTATTGCTGAAGAAAAGTACATCGTATCCAAATATGTGAATATCTCGATGACTTATCAATGCATTATTGTCGAGCATTTTTGTGACGAGCGAGATTTGATTTGGTCTAGGCCAAACTTTCACATGTGTTGACGAATTTTATTTATTTTTAGCATATACGTTGTATTCAACCTTAACCTTAACGGAACTAAACTCCATTTCGATGATTAAAACACGTTTTAATCACAAAACAATGTCTTAAAAATACATAAACTATTCTCATCACTTACATTACGATCAAAGTTGTTATTGATGAAAACTCACGAAATGTTTTACCGTTAATTAGGTGACGGCTTTTCTAGGCATTTATACACTCCTACACTATAGAACAAAGTTGAATATATTTTAACTGCGTTAGTCACGCAATCGATTTTAAGGGTTTTAAATATAACAAGTCGATATTATGCGACTATTTTCTTCTAGATGAATAAGTCCAGATTCTTACATAAATGTATTAGGCCGGTCAAGCCAAAAAATGCGATTTTAAGAGAACTTTTTGATACATTTGGCAATTTACCAACTTGAGTTGGGTCCCTTTAATGTGGAAGCTAGTGTGACGTGTGAAACCACATTGTCCGATCTCAAATGTCGATGTCATAGTTGAATGTCAAAGGTCGAATTGAAGCCTTTCCAAAGCATTTCTCATTTATCCATGGTAAGATTTAGATGTGACTTGTCATGGATCTTAACCCTTATGAGACGATGTACCATGTTCAAACATCAGGTCAACATCGCAAGGTTCTAGGTCATACTTCCAGTACATGTGCAGCTTGTCTGTGCCGTGTATTTGTTGTCTATTCTGGAATTTTGAAATAAATGGACGAATGACCCATAAAGCTCGCCTTGTCGTTTTTCTAATTTATCAAACCAGTGCACTTACCACTGCACCACAGTCGCCACTAAGCCTTTCACTCTGAGACCGATGACCGATAATATACACTCACTTGCATTTCATTAGTAACCAACCATGTTTTTCTAGCGCTATCAGCGCTTTGATTTTACGATTGTATTCAGTCATAACATTCAACAAAGATCCGTGAAGTTGGCAGCGGGTTACAAGTTCGTAGTTCGATATTCAATTTCTAACTGATAGCCAATACCGAACTAGCACAAAGTTCGTTATTCGACACCCTTTGGCCAATACCGAACTGGTGTCCAATCTGCTGCCAGCACCAAGTTCGATATACAACCCCCAAAAAAAGGCGAATACCGAACTGGGGTCGAATCTGCTGCCAGAACCAAGTTCGATATTCAACCCAAAAAAGCAAAATACCGAACTGGGGTCGAATCTGCTGCCAGCACCAAGTTCGATATTCAACCCGAAAAAAGGGCGATTACCGAACTGGGGTCGAATCTGCTGCCAGCAACAAGTTCGATATTCAACCCAAAAAAAGGCGAATACCGAACTGGGGTCGAATCTGCTGCCAGCACCAAGTTCGATATTCAACCCCCAAAAAGGCGAATACCGAACTGGGGTCGAATCTGCTGCCAGCACCAAGTTCGTTATTCAACCCCCAAAAAAGCGAATACCGAACTGGGGTCGAATCTTCTGCCAGCAGCGGGTTCGATATTCAACCCAAGAAGAAGGCGAATACCGAACTGGGGTCGAATCTGCTGCCAGCACCAAGTTCGATATTCAACCAAAAAAAGGCGAGAACCGAACTGGGGTCGAATCTACTGCCAGCAACAAGTTCGATATTCAACCCTAAAAAAACGAATACCGAACTGCGGTCGAATCTGCTACCAGCACCAAGTTCGTTATTCAACCCGAAAAGAAGGCGAATATCGAACTGGGGTCGAATCTGCTGCCAGCACCAAGTTCGATATTCAACCCCAAAAATAGCGAATACCGAACTGGGGTCGAATCTACTGCCAGCACCAAGTTCGATATTCAACCCAGAAAAGAAGGCGAATACCGAACTGGGTTCGAATCTGCTGCCAGCAGCGGGTTCCATATTCAACCCAAATAGAAGGCGAATACCGAACTAGTGTCCAATCTGCTGCTAGCACCAAGTTCGTTATTCAACCCGAAAAGAAGGCGAATACCGAACTGGGGTCGAATCTGCTGCCAGCACCAAGTTCGTTATTCAACCCGAAAAGAAGGCGAATACCGAACTGGGGTCGAATCTGCTGCCAGCACCAAGTTCGATATTCAACCCAAAAAAAGCCGACTACCGAACTGGGGTCGAATCTGCTGCCAGCACCAAGTTCGATATTCAACCCGAAAAAAGGGCGAATACCGAACTGGGGTCGAATCTGCTGCCAGCACCAAGTTCGATATTCAACCCAAAAAAAGGCGAATACCGAACTGGGGTCGAATCTTCTGCCAGCAGCGGGTTCGATATTCAACCCAAAGAGAAGGCGAATACCGAACTGGGGTCGAATCTGCTGCCAGCACCAAGTTCGATATTCAACCAAAAAAAAAGCCGAATACCGAACTGGGGTCGAATCTGCTGCCAGCACCAAGTTCGATATTCAACCAAAAAAAAAGGCGAATACCGAACTGGGGTCCAATCTGCTGCCAGCACCAAGTTCGATATTCAACCCCCAAAAAAGGCGAATACCGAACTGGGGTCGAATCTGCTGCCAGCACCAAGTTCGATATTCAACCCCCAAAAAAGGCGAATACCGAACTGGGGTCGAATCTGCTGCCAGCACAAAGTTCGATATTCAACCCGAAAAAAGGGCGAATACCGAACTGGGGTCGAATCTGCTGCCAGCACCAAGTTCGATATTCAACCCAAAAAAAGGCGAATACCGAACTGGGGTCGAATCTTCTGCCAGCAGCGGGTTCGATATTCAACCCAAAAAGAAGGCGAATACCGAACTGGGGTCGAATCTGCTGCCAGCACCAAGTTCGATATTCAACCCAAAAAAAGCCGAATACCGAACTGGGGTCGAATCTGCTGCCAGCACCAAGTTTAATATTCAACCAAAAAAAAGGCGAATACCGAACTGGGGCCCAATCTGCTGCGAGCACCAAGTTCGATATTCAACCCCCTAAAAAGACGAATACCGAACTGGGGTCGAATCTGCTTCCAGCTCCAAGTTCGATATTCAACCCCCAAAAAAGGCGAATACCGAACTGGGGTCGAATCTGCTGCCAGCACCAAGTTCGATATTCAACCCCCAAAAAGGCGAATACCGAACTGGGGTCGAATCTGCTGTCAGCACCAAGTTCGATATTCAACCCCAAATAAAGGCGACTACCGAACTGGGGTCGAATCTGCTGCCAGCACCAAGTTCGATATTCAACCCCCAAAAAGGCGAATTCCGAACTGGGGTGAATCTGCTGCCAGCACCAAGTTCGATATTCAACCCAAAAAAAGGCGAATACCGTACTGAGGTCAATCTCCTGCCAGCAGCGGGTTTGGTATTCAACTTGATAATATTGCGAATACCGACCTTGGTTCGAATCTGCTGCCAGCTGTGGGTTCGATATTCAACTAAAAAAATGCGAATATCGAACTGGGTTGGATTCGTCTGCCAGTAGCGGGATCGATATTCAACTTGAAAAGATGACGAATACCGAATAAGGGCCGAATCTCTTCTGCCAGTGCAATTTGATGTTTCAGTCGTACTGGTTATGTGTAATTGATATACTTCTTTAGTTATGTTACTGATCTGATCTACGAGTCGAACTGGTCAAGGACTAACTGTTTGATTCACCAATCGTACAGTTTACTGGGTAGATAATAGTCCAGGTTCAACTGAATTTACTGACCCAACGGATATAACAAGTAAATGAAAAAAATATGGATAACAGTAAATTGGTTTATTACTTGAGAATCTTACAATAAGTGATTGAAAGCAATACATGAAATATAAGTCAAGAATGGAATATAAAGACGAAAGCATTCTTAAGTCATGCTTTATACAAATGAGAATACATTGCTTTATCCAATACTGGAACTCCGACATACAGTGCCCCAGACGTTTTCGAGAATAAACTTTGCAATCTTGTATAAATCTGACTGCGGGAAATATGGTTTTTTTGCACATTATTTAAAACCTTAGCCTACACGTAAAACATACAATTCGTGCGACAAAGTTTAAATAGTCTTGTTTTATTGAATGTCCCCGATGCGTATCAATACTGAAAGGGGATATGGTTGGAAAATATGTTATAGCTAGTTTGCGATACAAAAAAATCGTTTTTTTTTAAAAAAAAAATATTTCTCTGTAATTATTACACTCACAAGTATGAAATTTTGCACGAATAAATGAAATATTTCTACCTAATATACACTGAAATTTCAGCAACATCAGAAATGAGTTAAAAAAGTTTTGTTCGTAAGTTCTATGTAACATATTTGTAGTTTTGTATGAAAAATCAAGTTAGAAGACTTGATACTTGCAACAGCCAATTTTACGGTCACGTGATACGCATACTGGTATATTTACGTATTTGCAACCTACTTAATTTAACACATGCGAGGCCCGTCTGTGAATTTGACAAAGTACATGTTATTGCTGTACATTGTTTACAGGCGATATACCTAAATAAACTGAATCACAAGGGCCTCCTTAGTATTGTCTTTATAACAGCAATCACAATCCCGCCGATCACGGGTTGTAACGGTTAAATAATTGATAGTAAATCATCAATGGAATACCAGATTACCTCCCTGCGTTAAACAATAAATAGGCATGTTATTTCAATATGTAATAAAGAATAAATGTCTTTTAATTGATGAATAAAAATTATGAAATTCAGAATGGGAGTAGGTAGGAAGTTATTGTAGTTCCGTGTAATTTTTTACCAAAATCTGTTGAATAGATTTTCAGAAATCGCAATAGCTATACTATTTGCGCAAATTTAAGGGTTGTTTAATACGAATTACTTCTATACATATCTTGACATGTACTTTATAATGTTTTGGCAGTTCGGTATTCGCCTTTTTTTTGGGTTGAATATCGAACTTGGTGCTGGCAGCAGATTCGACCCCAGTTTGGTATTCGCCTTTTTTTGGGTTGAATATCGAACTTGGTGCTGGCAGCAGATTGGACCCCAGTACAGTATTCGCCTTCTTTTTGAGTTGAATATCGAACTTGGTGCTGGCAGCAGATTCGACCCCAGTACAGTATTCGCCTTCTTTTTGGGTTGAATAACGAACTTGGTGCTGGCAGCAGATTCGACCCCAGTTCGGTATTCGCCTTTTTTTTGGGTTGAATATCGAACTTGGTGCTGGCAGCAGATTCGACCCCAGTTTGGTATTTGCCTTTTTTTGGGTTGAATATCGAACTTGGTGCTGGCAGGAGATTCGACCCCAGTTCGGTATTCGCCTTTTTTGGGGGTTGAATATCGAACTTGGTGCTGGCAGCAGATACGACCCCAGTTCGGTATTCGCCTTTTTTTGGTTGAATATCGAACTTGGTGCTGGCAACAGATTCGACCCCAGTTCGGTATTCGCCTTTTTTTGGTTGAATATCGAACTTGGTGCGGGCAGCAGATTCGACCCCAGTTCGGTATTCGCCTTCTTTTCGGGTTGAATAACGAACTTGGTGCTGGCAGCAGATTCGACCCCAGTTCGATATTCGCCTTCTTTTTGAGTTGAATATCGAACCCGCTGCTGGCAGCAGATTCGACCCCAGTTCGGTATTCGCCTTCTTTTCGGGTTGAATAACGAACTTGGTGCTAGCAGCAGATTGGACACCAGTTCGGTATTCGCCTTCTATTTGGGTTGAATATCGAACCCGCTGCTGGCAGCAGATTCGAACCCAGTTGGTATTCGCCTTCTTTTCGGGGTTGAATATCGAACTTGGTGCTGGCAGCAGATTCGACCCCAGTTCGGTATTTGCTTTTTTTGGGGTTGAATATCGAACTTGGTGCTGGCAGCAGATTCGACCCCAGTTCGATATTCGCCTTCTTTTCGGGTTGAATAACGAACTTGGTGCTGGCAGTAGATTCGACCGCAGTTCGGTATTCGCCTTTTTTTGGGGTTGAATATCGAACTTGTTGCTGGCAGCAGATTCGACCCCAGTTTGGTATTCGGCTTTTTTTTGGGTTGAATATCGAACTTGGTGCTGGCAGCAGATTCGACCCCAGTTCGGTATTCGGCTTTTTTTGGGTTGAATATCGAACTTGGTGCTTGCAGCAGATTCGACCCCAGTTCGGTATTCGGCTTTTTTTTGGGTTGAATATCGAACTTGGTGCTGGCAGCAGATTCGACCCCAGTTCGGTATTCGCCTTTTTTTGGGTTGAATATCGAACTTGGTGCTGGCAGCAGACTCGACCCAAGTTCGGTATTCGCTTTTTTTTGGTTGAATATCGAACTTGGTGCTGGCAGCAGATTCGACCCCAGTTCGGTATTCGCCTTTTTTGGGGGTTGAATATCGAACTTGGTGCTTGCAGCAGATTCGACCCCAGTTCGGTATTCGCCTTTTTTTGGGTTGAATATCGAACTTGGTGCTGGCAGCAGATTCGACCCCAGTTCGGTATTCGCCTTTTTTTTTGGTTGAATATCGAACTTGGTGCTGGCAGCAGATTCGACCCCAGTTCGGTATTCGGCTTTTTTTTGGGTTGAATATCGAACTTGGTGCTGGCAGCAGATTCGACCCCAGTTCGGTATTCGGCTTTTTTTGGGGTTGAATATCGAACTTGGTGCTGGCAGCAGATTCGACCCCAGTTCGGTATTCGGCTTTTTTTGGGTTGAATATCGAACTTGGTGCTGGCAGCAGATTCGACCCCAGTTCGGTATTCGCCTTTTGTTTGGGTTGAATATCGAACTTGGTGCTGGCAGCAGATTGGACACCAGTTCGGTATTGGCCAAAGGGTGTCGAATAACGAACTTTGTGCTAGTTCGGTATTGGCTATCATTTAGAAATTGAATATCGAACTACGAACTTGTAACCCGCTGCCAACTTCACGGAGCTACAAAATTATCTATTTCTATATTCCAACAGAAGCCATGTTTTACTCAAACACGTGTATTTTCCCGATATCTATGATAGCTGATTGCATTGTCTCCACGTCATTGTATAGTACGATTCCCGGTCATGTTGCACTTTTCTTTTTTTTCTAAGACTTGTATATTGTATCCGCAATAAATCTATTAAAATGACGTCTAAGACTATGTCTTGTAACCACCTGCGTATTTTCAATTTTTCACCGATATCTGGTTTAGTTTTTGGACTCCTCGCTCGAATAAACTCGTAAACCCAGTTAAGCTGCCTATTTTATTTCTTTATTGGCATCAGATTCATGTTCTATGTATTCATTCATATCGCAAGTACTCATGTTCTGAGTGTTTTGTCTTAGATTTAGTTGAACTATGCTAATGAGACAGTGTAACATTGCCAACCAATGTAATTTAACGCCCCAGAAAACAAAAAGGTTAATTTTACTCTAATAGTAAAACTGGTTTAATGAAGGCGATGTAGGTTAAATATGTCACATTTTGTACAATGCGGTAGTGATTAACGTATTATAACCAAGACATAGTTGTAGACTGTCATATTTTATGTCATGATAATATACATAACTTCACAAACTACCGATACTTCCGCTTTGTACAGGTGCGTATTTGGACGGGCTTGATAGAGGATTTAATATTTTGGTATATCGCGTTCCATATTGTTGCCTTTCTTGACGATTTTCTCAAATCTTTTGTTTTACCCTGCGCCCAATCTAATCGGCACAATCAACACGTATCAACATTAACCACCAAAAGTAACGGAACAATTTATGCAATACGACCGATCAACCGATCAAATGTTTTTCTTAAGATATTTATCACCAGTTTCATTCTTAGTCGATTTCATCGAAACCGAAGGTCGTCACTCATCAGCCAATTAAGCAGGAACACATCGAATGCCCATACAACAAGAAAATACCAATAGGACGACCATACACCGCAAAGACAACCGACAAACAACACTTAGCAGATGAAGAAGAAGAAGAAGAAGCGGTGTGTATGCACCCGTTAAAGAAAATTAATGAATCAACCTTATGCATGGCAACGAAACAAAAGAAGGAAACATAAGATAAACACAGTTCCAAAGAAGGAACAGCTGTCATTTTTGTATTTATTTTCATCTATGAAGTGGACAATACATACATAAAAGGAACTTAAGTTTCTAATCGTTTGGATGACTATATCAGTGATGTTCTACCGATCTACAGCGCTAACCGGAAGCTAACATTCGATCCACAGCGCTAACCGGGAGCTAACATTCGATCCACAGCGCTTACCGGAAGCTAACATTCGATCCACAGCGCTAACCGGGAGCTAACATTCGATTCACAGCGCTAACCGGGAGCTAACATTCGATCCACAGCGCTAACCGGGAGCTAACATTCGATTCACAGCGCTAACCGGGAGCTAACATTCGATCCACAGCGCTAACCGGGAGCTAACATTCGACAGAATGACCAAATGACCACGTTTAGCTACGCATGTTCCAAAATATATTATTTATTATAAACGTGACAACCCACACATGTTCTCTAATTAACAGTTTTTTATATAAAAAGAATGTACAAAGACTCATCCGCTTGTAAAAGTGTCCAATCGAAATAAGGTATTACTTGATGAATCAGGTATTTACATCCGGAATGACAGTTTTGATTTCATTAGATAAACACACAACCACAAATCACGTTGTGTACATTAATACATTAACACATATCCGCCCGTATATGCGTATTACACCTTGCTTAAAGGTAGAGTGCATGTGCGTGCTTGTCGTGCATTGTTTCTGTTCCAGGACCCGACTATCTTACTCATTCAACTGCAATTCTTGCAAACTTCCGTCTAACACACACTACATCACCATTGACTGACATCAATATATGGCCAAATCCACAGGGTATAATAGTTAACAGATTTCCAAATCGATAAATTCAATAGTAGTGCATTAACAGCTTGCATGTTATAGTATTGTACAAATAAAACTGCATTTGCAAACAAATTAAAATAACCAACTTCTTGCTTAACTACCACCAACGAGATTTTGAAAAGGTCTATAAAAGACATGTAACATTTTATATATGTTCGTCAATAAAAAACTGAATTAATTCTAGATAAAATTCAAAGAAATATTACTGGTGTTCCTATTGGATCAAATTGTGTACTACTTGTCGCAGATCTGTTTGTACTTTTAGTTAAAAACACGATTTCGCGCAGAAAATGTCTCCCAAACACCAATCGGCTTTAATTGTACATAGCGCTCAAGATAATACTTCCAAATACCTTAATGGCATTTTAATTATTACCTTCCCTGACCGATTTAAAACAAATTATCGTGTGTATACTATGTGTATAAATCGTTGCTAACATTCTCACTGTCCAGAATGCATGTCTTGACGTAATTCCGTTTGACAATGCAATATATTTAGAAAGCGGAAGTATAGTATGTAAGTTGACATGAATTAATAGATAGTTTTAACATGTTCTTATCAATATATTAATGCGCTTACGTATAAACAGTTCACCTGAAGTAAAACAATGAGTAAACTTAATATTGGGACATGTTTTAATTGTTGCCGCACAGAATAAATACATGGTTTCTATGTTTCTGAAAAAGCCCGGAACTTTACATTCCTTAAATGAGTATCACAGAAAGCAGTGTCCTCTAAATCGATTTGGGTGTGTCACAATAATTGTAAACCAGCCAAGTTAATCGACTTTAATTTAATCTTATTGGTGCGTTATATATCCGGGGTATAGCTTGGCCACATTCACATGAGCCTGACCTATTGATTAGCATAATTTAACAGTCGATATATTGTTTACGTTTACAACACCGATTGTATGTTTTCATAATCGGGGAGTATCACGAAGACGCTCGAGATGTTACCCAAACACAAATCTGAAATACCGATATTGCACGCTTTGCTTGCGGAAATTGATATATTCAAAGCAAGAATCTTGTAATATATTCTTAAATAAAGGTCAGACTCACGTAAAAATAGCCAAGCTATACCAGGTAAAACAACGGGCATGATGACAAGCGTTATCTAACCAAATAAGAAAAGAAATGAGGAAATCGGATATGGAAGGCAAGGAAGGTAGCACTCAACTTAACCAGCCGGGGTCAGAAAACGGTAATATCACAACACAACTACACGCAGCAATGCCCATGCACAAGCCTTAGAATTGATGAAAAGTCTAATTCCTGTCGCAACAACACAACTACACGCAGCAATGCCCATGCACAAGCCTTAGAATTGATGAAAAGTCTAATTCCTGTCGCAATAATACAGGATGACCCAATTTCCCAAAGAAATAACAAAATAACAATAATTTTAAATAATTCTCTAGCATTTTAAATGGCGTTAGTACAAAAAAGTATTTTGGATAACAAGAAGAAAACTGTCTGAAAACTGCACTGTACTATTAATGGACAAAACAAGCTTCAACATTCAGCTTCAATTTGGACAATTTTTTTCAAAAGGCTCATAAGATAGGGCGGATTTCAAATATGTATTCATGTAGCGCTTACGTCCTTCTCTCTCCATTGAATTAATTTTTCTATCTAAATTTCTTAGGATGGTTATCACCATCATTGGCATCAAAGTTATTAAACAAATTTTTTAAGTGATTCCATTTAAATTTCATAACGAATAAATCAAAAGACTCCTGCGTACTTTCAACAAATATTTGATTTACAAAAAATATAGTATCACATCTGCTCGACCGATTTGCAATCCACAAATTGATATGTTCATGAAGTTCACCTAATTAATTTAATTCAATGTGAATTATGTAAAACTACATAGTTGTTTTAAACATTGAAAATAAACGATTGTCTTTTTTTATTTTTTTTATGTATTTTATTTTTTTATACAGTCAGAATTTTATCTTTCACTATACCGTTTGACTTTTTGAATTTCACTGAGCAAAAAAGAGGGATAATATTTTCTTATGAAATTTTGCACATGTGCATATAATCAGGGCTCGACAAATCCACTCGTCCGCTCGTAATTACGAGTAGAAAGTCAACATCCAGCAACGCTCGTCCTGCAGGACGAGTGCAATTTCTAGCAGAAAACAGTCAAGTTTCAATAATTAATCGCACATTAAACAACATATTTCTATAAAAAAAACATCTCGTATTCGATACAAACGCCAGACCATCTGTCAGTCAAAAACGAAAGTTGGAAGAATCAAAATAGGAGTGCGCTGTGACATCACGGGAATTCCCCGGTTATGCTCGATTAATGAATGACACTGTTCTTAGTTTAATCGATCGAAACATAATTTTTAGCGTTAAGGCAACGTTTTTAGTTCGTCACAGTGCGCAAAATGAATAGTATGTATGAATGTATGGACTAACAAACAAACTCCTTCCATCGGTTTGCATAATTAAGGACAAAATTTGATGCCAACATAGTGGTCATAACATGAAGAATAAAGTTCGTATAGACACAGTGTATTTACCAATCAAGCTGATCAAAAGTTGTCTGCTTCAGAATGGAGAAAGGAGCGGAAATGCGAAACACATTTATATTTTCACAATTTTATTGACAGTTTGAGACGAGAATCACATCGTTCAAAAACAGATTTCCAGATTTTTCTTTGACTAAAAAATACGGGCGAGTTGATTTTGCTGCTGGACGAGTGTTTTTTGAAAAATTTGTCGAGGCCTGTAATGCTTATTACTTACCAACCAAATCATCAAAAAAATGAAGTACCGAAGTATCCATGGTCAGTCATGCAATCAATTTTGCATTTGCATAACTGACCATCCATATTTTTTACGTAATTTGGATTTTTGATGATCTAACTCGAAAGCCATATACATAATCAAAGTACTGAAAGTACTGACAGGCTGGCGAACTGCTAAGGAACAATAGCTTTTCAAGTAATATAACATCAAGTGGTTTTCTAAGTCGAAAGAGAGGTAAGTGCTGGACTTAACAAAAAAAAAAAAAAAAAATTGGAGCCGCCGTGATTTGATCGCTGGACGTTAGCATCAGAAAATTACTAAGCGAGTTGCTCAACCACCCGACCACGATCTCGTTGGAGAATGTTGACCTAAATAATTTAACATAATAAAATCATTGATGCGCGCGCAATATCGTGTTCGTAACGCGTAGTACGCGTAGTAATAATTATCAACGCCTTTAAACACCTTTTCTTTTAATTTCATACAATTTCCTTCCATTTCAAGAAGAAACTAATATATTACAATCGAACAGAATAAATGAAACGAGGAAACTTGAATGTTCTTATCTTGCAAAAATGATTAACGAGGAGGAACTGTTTGCATTGAGTGTATAGATTCTGTGTTGTCAGTTTCTGGAGTAAATTCATCTTAGTGGATTTCATTTTTTAGGATTGTAATAGTCTGGCGCGAAATCGTCAGCCTAAAAACTGTACATAAAACGCCCATGTGCAATATTTCATCAAAATCATGTTGTCCAGTTAAAAGTATTTTGGGTTTGAAAAGTGACACAATTAGAAAGTAGGTTCAGTTTATTCAATAATATGTTCTTCGCTTGCACCTCTCAAAGCATAATGTTTCAAACATCTCGTTAAGATTAATGGTTTTTTCGTGCGGTAAATTTTATGGTATATTTTAGTAACGCATTTTAAAATCGATGTCTCAAACTATTTTTCTATCTAGGGGCTATTGGACTGTTTGAAAATTCACGCATAATCGTAAACTTGTCTTTAATATGCCGAGATTGCACCATAATTGATTTTATCTACATTACAGTGATCCTTAGGGCATTGTCAAGAAATATACCTTTGTTTTGTAATTATTGAAAGGAAATTATGTAATAATTTTACAGCCGCGTGTTGATTGGCTAAGAACGCATTAAGAATTTTTGTAACATGCAATTTGATTGGTTTTAATATATTATATACTTTTTCTGCTGGTTTTTAAAAAAATATATAACAGGGAGAAATGAATTAGGGTTTGAAGGGAACGGTTAGGTTTTTGGAAGTTAACTTAGGAAAAGTGGAGTTCCACTAGAACTATAATCTTTGTTAAATTAAACTTTGTGTGTTAAAATATATCTGTTATTTGTTGATTACTGGATAAAACGAAGAAAAATAAAAATAGTAAAACAGAAGTTGGATTTGTCAACTCATTTAACATTGACTTTCTAATTTTAACTTATTCTGGAAACAACACACTTGGACTTGTAACATTATTAAAGCTACACGGTATAGCTTACAAACACGGAAGCACGAAGGGAGATATTTACATTAAAGCTTATACATAAGCGCACGGATGAACGGATCTGCACATAAAAGCAGAACCCCATCAACAAACACATAATTTTATAGAACACTTGGTACTTCAAAGCAAAGATCCCCAAATGTAAAAGCGAACGCCGATTTTCTACGGCATTACAGTTTCATGAAATTGTATATAACATCGAAACCCTACTCGTGGTTAATAGTGTAAGTATCAGTGACACTGCCGTCATTTCTATAAATACAACAAAAAAAATATTTTTAATATACTAATCGTGAAAAATTCAATTGAATTTCGATGTCAGGGGACGTTGTATCATGCCTATCTCAATGTATCAGAATAGTTGCTTTAATTAATTATTATTTTTTTAAGATCACATTGGGTAAAACAGTCGAATTTAGAAACGATCAAATATAAAACGAAACTAAAATACCTATAATATATTATGTACATAATATTATCAGTGTTGCATGACCGAAAGTTAATAAAAGACAATAGTATAATGAGTACGCGGCAAAACTAGCACAATACTTTATGAAGTATATTTATTAGTTTTATCTAATTTAATAATGGTTTTACACATATCATGTTGACGTACATGCTTGTGCTTGTTCAAATTGTTTTATCCGTGTAAATACATGAAAAAAGTGTCATAAGAATGTGGTAATAATAATAAATTAATGGCGTCATAAAAACCGTCACCAGACCGCACGTATCAAACGTCAAAAACAATCAACGTCTATGTTTATATTTTGCGGGTTTTTTTTCTCAATAATTTATTGTTTCGCTAAAAAGACGAAACTTAGCACGATGGATGATTCATTACGATAACTTATTAAAATATATCAGATTAGAATCATGTTTCTAGATGTAGATCTAAACACATATTCTATTTACTAGTAATGGAACAATCGTCTTCAGGCAAATTATATTTTTTTGCAATCCATTTTGCATACGTGTATTTACATTGAACAAAATTTCTAATTTATGGCGTGTCAGACGTTGCAAAATTCAATAACTGTCTATGTTTGTGGTATATTCGTATATATATGTTATATAAACTCATATATACATTGTAAAATGTTATATATATATGGTATTTTATCATATATATGTTCCATAAAGTTATATATATTTGGCAAAAACCATATGTATGTGGTATATTTCTATATATATGTTGTATAAAGTTATTTATATTGTAAATTAGCGTATGTATATTCTATAAAGGCGTATTTATTGTAAAAGTTTTCATATATATATTTTTATTCATATATATATATAAAAATTGTTCATATATAATTTTTTTGGTCGTATATATATGTTCTATAATTGCATATATAATTTTTTTTGATCGTATTCAGAGGGTATTACACTAGAGAGGTTGTACTGTAATCTCACAGAGGGTGTTACACTAGAGAGGTTGTACTGTAATCTCACAGAGGGTGTTACACTAGACAGGTTGTACTGTAGTCACCTAGAGGGTGTTACACTAGAGAGGTTGTACTGTAATCACCTGGAGGGTGTTACACTAAAGAGGTTGTACTGTAATATCATAGAGGGTGTTACACTAGAGAGGTTGTACTGTAATCTCACAGAGGATGTTACACTAAAGAGGTTGTACTGTAATCTCACAGAGGATGTTGCACTAGAGAGGTTGTACTGTAATCTCACAGAGAATGTTACACTAGAGAGGTTGTACTGTAATCTCACAGAGAATGTTACACTAGAGAGGTTGTACTGTAATCTCACAGAGGATGTTGCACTAGAGAGGTTGTACTGTAATCTCACAGAGGATGTTACACTAGAGATCTTGTACTGTAATCTCACAGAGGATGTTACACTAGAGAGGTTGTACTGTAATCTCATAGAGGGTATTACACTAGAGATCTTGTACTGTAATCTCATAGAGGGCATTACACCAGAGAGGTTGTACTGTAATCTCACAGAGGATGTTACACTAGAGTGGTTGTACTGTAATCTCACAGAGGATGTTACACTAGAGAGGTTGTACTGTAATCTCACAGAGAATGTTACACTAGAGAGGTTGTACTGTAATCTCACAGAGGATGTTACACTAGAGAGGTTGTACTGTAATCTCACAGAGAGTGTTACACTAGATAGGTTGTACTGTAATCTCACAGAGAGTGTTACACTAGAAAGGTTGTACTGGTATCACTTCCCAAGATGCAATTATAGAACATATATATACGATCAAAAAAAATTATATATGCAATTATAGAACATATATATACGACCAAAAAAATTATATATGAACAATTTTTATATATATATATGAATAAAAATATATATATGAAAACTTTTACAATAAATACGCCTTTATAGAATATACATACGCTAATTTACAATATAAATAACTTTATACAACATATACGTGGGGTTATCCAAAAGTTCGTGGACTTTTGCTCTTATTCAAAACCCGTTTAACTTAAAGCAACGAATCTACGATACCTGTCAAATTGATTTATATTGTATAAGTATACCAAATATTATACGGATATGATTAGAAATAACATAATTATAGCATTTGTAAGCATGCGTGGTAGGCATACCCGGCGCACGCTCAGAAATTACGTACGACGTCTCCCTCTCGACTTAACAATTTCATGAAGGCTTAAACACTGTAATTCGGTTGTTCTTCGTTTCCCGTAATCAACTGTATACTTATAATATGCAAACACACTCGTTCTGTCGATGTGGACTGAATTGTGTCGTTTTTATCTCTAAAAGTGGATTTTATTTCTCTAATACCTAGACTAGTCGATTCTGACCAACTTAACGCTCATTCGTTGAACGTCGGTTTTGTGCCTATTAACATGCATCGTCTGTCACGTCACCCTGACTTTCTGTTAAATATTTATGCCATTAAAAACAATTGAATACACTACAGAAGGCTTCAGACTTAATTTGCCAAACAATTCTTGTCTTCCTTGTGTGTTCCCCTAGCTGTATATATAATTGAATTATTTTGCGACTGCAAAATGGTATCTTGTGACGTCATATTTTACGTTGAATTTTATATGACAATATTAACCCTCATATTTATAAAATGGCGAATATATAAGATATAGCCTTTAAATTATACCAAAATATCGGTATGACTTTACTCAACATGAGGACGCATTTTTGTATTTTTAAATGAAGAAACACTGTAACAATCGGCAATAATGTAAAGCATTTTACTGGAAAAAACCTGCAGTGCGCCGCTATCGCGTTTTTGCGTTACTATGACAACGTGATACTCTTGATACAAAGGGTACTTTATAAACTAATTTTATGTTATTGTTGGTAATAGATTAATGTCACTTTATGGTAATTTTTATACTGATCTGACTTAAAATAAAAAATTTAGAGCAAAAGTCCACGAACTTGTGGATAACCCCACGTATATAGAAATATACCACATACATATGGTTTTTGCCAAATATATATAACTTTATGGAACATATATATGATAAAATACCATATATATATAACATTTTACAATGTATATATGAGTTTATATAACATATATATACGAATATACCACAAACATAGACAGTTATTGAATTTTGCAACGTCTGACACGCCATACTAATTGGTCACCTAACATATTGACAAAATTTCAGTCAATGATTATTCAAAATATAGTCGGTCAATAGTAAAAGTGTAAAAGAAATGTGTAAACAACACAAACGTGAAAATTTGACGCAGAATCTGCTATCCTCACGCTAAATTATTGGAGATACTAAACATCAACCCTCCGAACCAGAAATCACATAAAATATGAATAAATCCATTTATAAAGAACCATATTTTTAAATACAAAACATAATTAACCATCGTCTCATATGGACAAATAGGCAGTAATTAATTCATATGGCAAAGTTATACTCCAATAGGTTGTATGGTTGAGGCGGTGGAATGAAATGAAAAACATCGACTTTTAAGATTTATCTGGATTTCTGACAGTAACAACGTAATTCGCCATAGGAAATCAATGTCGCATTAAAAGTTGAAACGCACTGATAACTTGCCATAATTGAAGCGAAATGAAGATAACTAAGGAAAGAAAGACTGTACAAAATTTGACGTTTTATCACCCGTGGGTATCGTTATTTTGAAGATTTAATGTTGTTCTATTTTCAATTAAAAGGGAGGTAATTTCAGAATTTTCAACTAAAGCTTTATATCTTTTTAACGTCCAATCATTTTAGCAATATTATTTGTTTTTCTGTTTGGATGGGCACAAATTGGTTTGCATTTTTACAGTTTATTACATTTCCACTGACAGGTCTTGCATTAAACATAAAAAAACTGTTTTGTAAACAATGGGCCATAACTCAGAATATGTTACGAGGCTATGTAAAACACGAACTGAATTTGATTAAGTACACAAAGCCAAATGAGTTGAGTACATTAAATATATTTCTTAATTGTTATGTACAAAAATATTTGAGTTTAAAAAGTGACCAATTAGAAATTTTGCTGAGTGTATTCCTTTATTGCTAGGCAACGGAACTACGTGCACGTGTCGAAAAATGAAGTGCTATGACGAAGCCTTAACAATAATTTTCAATCATAATAATATTTTCGTATTTATTTACAAAAGTAAACGTTTTGCAAAAAAGGACGCACTGTGCATCATACATAAATGGTCATAACTAGAGAAATAGGCAACATATAACAAAAGGCTGTGCAGATATTGTACAAGGTTTTTTAGTCGAAAACGAAATACACTTTTTAATTGTCTGTCCGTTTTACAATCAATTACGAAACAGTACATTTTCAGATATTCTCAATGAAATTTATCACAGTATGACCGATGCAAACAAATTAAGACACTTGCTTAATCAATATCCTAGAAAGGTTGCCAAATATTTAGTTAGTGCCTTTGTACAGAGAAGAAATTCTACCTATATATAATTATTTGTTTTCTTTATGTATTATAATGTATTTCTATTTTGCCAGTCATTTCATTAATACTTGAAAGACATGTAAGCAAGTGTTTGAAGTCTTATCTTTCTGAAAATAAACTTCTTTACGACAGACAATCAGGATTCCGTAAAGACCACTCGTGTCAAACTGCTTTAATAAGAATTATTGATGACTGGATTTCAGCTGTAGACAATAATGAAATAGTTGGCACACTGCTCATTGATTTAAGCAAAGCGTTTGACTTAGTAAACCATGATATTTTACTACAAAAGCTTTCATTATATGGTATTCAGTTTTCAACATTAGATTGGTTTAAATCCTACCTCAATTTTAGAACTCAAAAAACATTTATATCTGGCAAATATTCTGGCCCTGGTAATGTTTTAGCAGGTGTTCCACAGGGCTCAGTTCTTGGCCCGCTATTGTTTTTGATATATATCAATGACTTGCCTCTGTCTCTTTCACATTCTATTGCCGACATATTTGCTGATGATACCACCTTATCAACTCACAGCAAGTCTTTAGATCATGTAATATTTTCACTTACCAGAGATTTATTGCATGCTGATCAGTGGTGTAAACTTAATCAAATGTCTATTAATTCTAAAAAATCCAAGGTTTTATTTATAACAAGTAAACGAAATAAAAAACAAATTGTTGAATCCAATATCAACATTCCTTTTCAAGGGAATTCAATTGAAGCTACTTCCTCAGCAAAGCTATTAGGTTTCACAATTAACGATAGCCTATCATGGGCAGACCATATCAATAATGTGATAAAGAAATGTAATTCCTATTTGTACCTCTTATCTAGAATTAAAAACTTTCTTTCGATTGAAACTAGAAAACGTTTTTATAATGCATACATTCTTCCCCATTTTGACTTTTGCTGTATTATATGGGGAAATTGTACTAGCAGTCTTGAAGATAAACTTATAAAATTCCAGAAAAGAGCGGCTAGAGTAATTCTTGATAGCGATTATTCTACTCCTTCACCTGCTCTATTTTCAAAACTTAAATGGATGACATTTCATGAGCGTGTTATTTATCAGAAAGCTATCCAAATGTACAAGACTCTCAGAGGAGATGCACCAGATTATCTTCAGAATGCATTTACATTTACTACAGATATTCATTCACGACTGTTACGTTCTTCTTCTACATACCAATTGTACAGTCCAAAACCCAACACCGAGTTATTTCGCCATACTTTTGTTTTCTCTGGCACCTCAATATGGAATTCTATCCCTCTTTACATCAAAAACTCTACTTCTATTCAACATTTTAAAACTTTATATCTACGCTGGGTGAAGCCATCATACTTTGAAACATCCCATGCTATTGCTACAACCTTATGACTGGCTAGCAAACTTCATGCAAACATTACTATTGCAGGTATAATAATCTATATATCCGTCTGCATAATTATTCCTTTGTGTATTATGTTTTTAAAATGCCATGGCTTTAAGTATATTGATTATGTCGTTCACATGTAAAATGATACGCTGGCTCCTATGGTGTGTCTATATCGGATTAAGCGTTTTTGTTTAATTACAGCTGTAGATATTGTCTTGATAAAGTTTCTATAATTATGCATAGGTATACCTTCTTTTTTTCAAATCCTTTCACTGACACTCTTTTATGAATTTTTCAACTTATATTGTGAGACATCATAGGGGCCAAAATATCAAAATATCTAATATCATTGTTTTCTTGGCATAGTTATTTTTCTAGTTCATTGTTCATTGTTCATTGTTCATTGTTCATTGTTGAGGATCTTATGGAAGATTGATTGTTTCGTATATATATTGTCAAATAAGTTTCCTCGTAAAATAAAGTCTTTATTATTATTATTATTATTATTATTATTATTATTTATATTTATTTGCCATGATGTTTTGACCATGCGATAGCATGTTAAAATTTTAGTTTGATAGTGACTTATAGGTCCATTGGGCCGGGTGTATCCATTATATGTTTTATACTTTTGTTGTTCATATTTACACATGTCACTTTAATAAACAATATACTTACTTACTTACTTACTTATAACCACCAAATCATGTTTCTAACAAAGTAGCATGTAATGGGCGTTAGATTATGTAAAAAAATATTGTTTGTATTTTTTTGTCGTTAGGGACGTTTTCCTGCGCTCGACGCCATATAAAGATGGTATAATATCAATATGATACCAATATGAATTATAATTAATTATCACAAACTATTATGTTTAGCCCAGATATAAAGCTTTACATAATGGTTTTATTCTTTGAAATTGCATATTAATCATTGCTATATCTATATTCTGGACATTTTTATTTTTTGTCGTACAAGTTCAGTCGTTTGTTTTCAGCTGTTCCAACTCGCTGTCTACTGCAGATGCAGCGTAACTTACTAATGTATGTTATAAAACCGGCTGTTGGAGTAATACGTGCTTTGAATGGCTAGGCAGCTTAAAAAAGCCTAACCTAAATTGAAACATTCTGCATTATGTTAGTTTAACAGTTGTTGTTGTTGTTGTTTTTCCAAATGAATAAGAAGAGAATGTGGATGGGTAGACTGAATCATTTGCACACAGTTGTATAATATTTTACCTTTAACATTTTTACTTGAATGATTTTATTGGTAACCATATTATCCTTTTCAAAACGATTTAACCAAGTCTTAATCGTGATTGTACAGTACTTACGAATGAGTAACAACACAGTGTACATGATAAAATCTCATACAAATATGGACTTTTAATAAATTTAATTTAATTTATTAATTCATCGAAATTTCTATCACCTACTCGTACATTGAGGCTCCAGTTATTAGTAATACGCACATCCAAACATATACAGGTTAATGAACAATTATAGCATAAAAACGGTGATTTTGCTCATACTTTAAAAACGGGAAAAAAAGGTACGTTATTGTAAAGATTCTCGCGCGCACACGCTGTTGGTGTTCAGTTTTAAGTATGCTCATTTCGGGACCCGGCCGATGCAAATAAATGAGCGTTATATAAACTGAAATTCACATTCTAATTGTAACTGCTAATCAATTTTCTACAATAATAAAATAATAAACGTAAACAAACCCCCAATGACACTGTTTTCTTGGTATTTGCCGATACCGGAAGTCGACGCTCATAACAAAAACATGTATGTGACGTAAAGTTTGCTAAGCGACGTCGCGTTTGTTTTCCCGACGTCGTTCAAGATGTCCCGCCAAAATGTCATAATTTTGAAAAACATACTAATAAAGTGTTGTTTTGTGCTATAATAGCGTTTAAGCATGCTTTTTCGTGCTATAAAATCTGCAGAGTCCCTCGGGAGTGTTGGTGCCCTCGCCCTGACGGGCTTGGGCACCAACCGTCCCTCGGGACTCTGCAGATGTAATAGCAAGAAAAAGCATGCGTTAACCCTACATTGATGGGACAATTCTTTTTACTAAAATTGATATCTAATTAATACTAAACATATCGATATATTAATTTGACATTTCCTCATGTTTTTTTTACAACAAAAGCTTAAAACTAAGCGGTTTTCGGTATCAATGTGTTACCTCTGGGCTCCCAATAAAAGCACTTAACGTGTTTACAGTACATATATATAAATATATAAAATATCTAGACATATGTACCAAAATGCATTATTTCAAAATCCGTCATCAAATAAATGTATCATGACCAGTTTTCATAAGGACACTTTTTGGCGCCAAGTATATTTCTAACGCATAGTCAACCAACACTCCCTCTGCACATAACTAGAGATCGTGAGGCGACACGAACCCAAACTAAATGAAACTGCAAATAAATTTCCTTACCTATCGATGCCTTGATCTCATTTTTATTCCACATTTGTCAGTATCGTGTTATCTGAAGTCCAGTTTGTTAAAGTTAGGTGTTTATGACTTATCCAGCTTTGATATACTAAAACTCACTAATTCTTAAATAACGTTAATCAACACAGTGCGCGCGACATACGTCTCAATGCATTTTGATTGTGTGCGTTAAATTCGAAGTGTTTATTTTCAAAAGTAATATGACCCACAATAAAGTAAATACAGATTATATCCATAAAAACACTAAACACTATGTTCATATTTTCTTCAATTCTTACAAAACTACTTCCTTTTCAATTACATACATGTTTCGGTTGATTATCCAGAACAAATTCACAAATTTCCTGGAAAAAAACAACATGCAAGTAGAGTAGAATTTCCCCGTATCACGGATTATAGTATTCCTAGTAACTTCCGCTTAAACATTGCATACTCTGTATATTGCTCATTGTCTTAATTACAGGTACCACAAAAAGGGCGGTAGTAGGACTCGACTTTATTACAAAACTGACAGTGCTAGGTCTAGAGAACAAACAATACAATGTTTATGTTTTTTGAGGATCACACGGGGTTTTAATTTTGTAACACGATATAGGATTAATAATTGTAATAAGGTGTATTAACTAGATGTAGATTACAATTATATTAACGACCTAATGAGATACACGAGTGAGTATAACATAATCTCATTTAAACGTTTATTTATTTAGATATTTGTTGTATATTAGATCGTATATCATGTTACAAATGCGCATTTTTTTTATCAAACGACGTTCTATCTTAATAGTTCCTCTTAGCTGATAGCTCGATAGTAAATGTACTGAACCCGGAAAGAGGTCATATTGTATCAGCCAATCAGAGGGCAGTATTCCAACACTTCCTCGTCTTCGTATCACGTAAATTGTCCTGTCATTTGAAGTTTGCTGTTACAATACAGACGACGGTAGCTTAACTTGATTGTGACAAGTTTATGTCGCACCATTTACCTTGCGTGTAGAAATGTAGACGTACTTTTATGTTAGGCAAACCTTATAACTATTGTTAGTTTATCAACCAGTAAACTATTACGTATATTATACAGTGTATTACATTTGAACTGTTTTGGGCGTAATCCAAATAAAACAAAATATAAAAAAGTGAAGTATATTTAGTAGGATTTACGAAATATCGTTTATGAATACGGTAGTATACAATGACTCAGGAAGTATATATATGCGTACTCATATGTGGGATTGTGCTGAGTACAAGAGGCCTTGTCGGTCGTCCCAAACCCTGCAAACGTTAAAAGCACAAACCGACCCATCCGGGTGCTTTTCAGACTGGGCAACCACACTGGTACGTAGTTGGGCGTGTCCGTGTTTGTACAATTTGAGAATGAAATAAAGTAGGCAAAAAGGATATGTAAAGGTAAATAGACGATGTTTCTGGATTGCTGCATGGTATCAACAAGGCAGTGGGGCAATTGGCTTCTGAAGCAAAATGGGTAAGGTATGTGAAGTCACCCTTGCCGATGCGAACCCGTTACAAAGCCGTTATGCCAAGACTTCTTCAGTCCTCTTCACTCTCTTCAGTGTATAAGACTTCCACAGCTGCTCTCCATCTACATATGTTTTGGGCCTTCCTCTTTGCTGTCATACAGGTAGTACCCATCATCTTCATCTCTGTCTCAACGGCTCTTCTCCATGTTGCTTTTGGTCTCCCTCTTTTTCTCTGCCCTTGTGGGGTCCATCTTATAGCTGTTTACTATGATAGATGTTGATAAATATGACTTTATCTATGGGGTTGTATTCAATCGGGATCTTACTTGACTTTAGAATAAGGACAACCAATCGAATCACACCATAGTCAACTCTTGATCAGTTCCAGGCGATATGATTGGCTCCAATTAAGTAAGATCAATATTGAATACAAGCACTGGTTGTAATAGTATTGACCTGCCTGTTGTATTCACGCTCATATAGCATATTGTGGTTGTCCGTTCACCTATCTGTTCGGTATTTTTTTAGATTTGCCGAATGTAAACCCACAGATAACTGTATCATTGATGAAGACTAAAAAAAGAAGTAAAATTCATATTTTTCTGATATAAATTTGAACAAAAATAAGGTTTCGTTTTTATCGGTTTTTTGTTGTTGTTGTTGTCAATGATACAGTTACCCGTGTGTTATCGTGTGTAATAATAAAATAACCGTGGCTTTGGCACACATGTGACTGTCTTAATGTCAGACATATCTTATGTTTTAATTAATGATGTCTCGACTTTATCATGAACGTCTCGTAAACGAATGAAACGACCCAGTGAAACAGCATGAAGTATAGTAATCCATATAACTAACTGATTTTTACTAAACCCTTACCTTTCTAAAATATTACAAGGTACAGTCAAAATGTGGCATTCAATATTTATCTTACTCGACTTAAGGATACTGACCCTTAATCAGATCCCTATCTCGGCCAATAACAGTTGATATGATTGGCTATCCTTATACTCACATTGTGATCACTCTGACAATCGGATTAATACCATTGTGTGGTATTCTATCATTTTCATACAGTGAGCGTTAGCGAGTCGTTCAGTGCAGGCGATAAAAATTCACGTTTAAGACTGCGAGCTAAAAATAGATGAATTTGCGTTTTCCGCGGGATGACTTCGGACTTTATCGCCTAATCTTTAGCCGAGACAGTGTTTATAATGTTGCGTGATGACTTAGCACTTTATCGCCGGAAGCTTGATAAATATATCGAGACAGCGATTGTATTATGTTATGTAAGCTAGGTTACCATCCGGTCAGTGATAAACGCTCAACGCTTAAATACTGCGAGTATGCGTTGTGACTAGAAAAATATTTTTCTGACGAGAGGAACCATCCCTGTTCTTCCAGTGCCATCGGCGCTTTGATATGTATGATTCATCACATCGGTAAATGCTCTAGATAGATCCAAGATCACAGTTCCAACAAGTTTATTATGATTTATGGCATTTATCCATTTGTCAACAAAAGAAGTTAAAGCAGTTTCACAGGAGTGGTTAGAGCGGACATGATTGGGACATGTGAATCAGAGGATTGTGTTCAGCGGATATTTTCAAATTAGCACGTACGTGTGTTTCAACGATTTCTGATAGTATAGGAACCAGATCACAGTTTTCAAGCCTCATATGCGAATAGGCCATGTAGAAAGCGTCGGTTCTTTTATGCTCTCATAAACATTGAATTTGTGTCGTGCAAGGGAGAATACTCCGAAAGGAAGTTTGTTTGACGCTTTGCTTTGATTATTGTTTTATGCATAGTTCCACTGCAAACAAGTGAAAAGTTCTCCATATGTAGATGACCTGATGTACTGTAGACAACACCATGGGGTAACTTAATCTGATCGACCTATGTTCAAAAACCAAATTATCCGTCTCGATAGCCAAATAGTACAACGTCCAGTAACTGATCCAAGCAGTTGAGTCGGTTTCGGACACAATCGGTGACCTGTTTCCGCGGGTGTTGCTCATTCACTGCTTGAGCGTCGAACCATATCTCGTGAACAATCGGTCAAAGAAGTTACTTACGGTTGTTTTAAACGTTTTGTCGACATATGTTTACTTTCAGACTTAGCCAAAAAGCCACGTGGTACGTCTACCCTGAATAGACTAGATTGCAAGAAGTTCGGTATAGATCCCAGAACACAACATACCAATGTCGTGAAAATGGTACTGATATAGCTCCCTTGTTAGACTCTCAGCAAAGTTAGTTCAATGTCGTGAAACATGGTACTTGCATAGCTCCCTTACTCGACTCTCAGCAAAGTTAGTTCAACGTCGTGAAACATGGTACTTGCATAGCTCCCTTACTCGACTCTCAGCAAAGTTAGTTCAACGTCGTGAAACATGGTACTTGCATAGCTCCCTTACTCGACTCTCAGCAAAGTTAGTTCAACGTCGTGAAACATGGTACTTGCATAGCTCCCTCGCTGGACTCTCAGCAAAGTTAGTTCAATGTCGTGAAACACGGTACTTGCATATCTCCCTCGCTGGACTCTCAGCAAAGTTAGTTCAACGTCGTGAAACATGGTACTTGCATAGCTCCCTTACTCGACTCTCAGCAAAGTTAGTTCAACGTCGTGAAACATGGTACTTGCATATCTCCCTTACTCGACTCTCAGCAAAGTTAGTTCAACGTCGTGATAATGGAACTTGCATAGCTCCCTTACTCGACTCTCAGCAAAGTTAGTTCAACGTCGTGAAACATGGTACTTGCATAGCTCCCTCGCTGGACTCTCAGCAAAGTTAGTTCAACGTCGTGAAACATGGTACTTGCATAGCTCCCTTACTCGACTCTCAGCAAAGTTAGTTCAACGTCGTGAAACATGGTACTTGCATAGCTCCCTTACTCGACTCTCAGCAAAGTTAGTTCAACGTCGTGAAACATGGTACTTGCATAGCTCCCTTGCTCGACTCTCAGCAAAGTTAGTTCAATGTCGTGAAACACGGTACTTGCAAATCTCCCTCGCTGGACTCTCAGCAAAGTTAGTTCAGTGTAGCTGTTGCCAAGTTTGCCTAGTGTTGCATAGTCCCATATGGATCAGGGAGATTTAAAACACGGGTTTTAATACAGAACCAAATTCAGTAGGAACCTAACGCATAACTTTGCTAGTAGGTGGGTTCCGAACGTGTTTTAATTGCAATAACACCATAATACATGTACTCGTATGTTAAAAAATATTTATCTAAGGATTGTTTATTTTTCCTGTGTTTTTATTGTTTTGAACATTTTAAACTCATAAAAAGGCAGTGCAAACAAATAGTTTTGAATTCGGAAATTGATCAGATAAATTGCAATGGTTATGTTCACAACCAATGTTTTGACATTTTGACATCGCTTAATTACACTCATTTTATATTATACCTTTTCCTCTTGATCGCGTACGATAGGTTTTGACGTGATATGATTTAGCATAACTTCCTAGTCACCGTTTATAAAATTTCGACCTCCCCTGTAATTTTACGTCACAGTGATTTAAAACACAGTGATCATACAGTCACTTCAATTTGAATACCTACACTGGAATGTAAATAAACATTTAAAATTTGTCAAAGTTCAGATCAAACATCTAGGAAAACTAATGCTGTCGTTGATATAATATATATGACATTTGAGTCGTTTATCAACAAAACATCTACAATTAATTACGGTTCTTTCTAGTTTTGTCGGATAATTTTTAGTGTTCCTTTCACTGAGATCTTTCTTCCATTAGCAACGCGCCTATCTTCCATTAGCAACGCGCCTATCTTCCATTAGCAACGCGCCTATCTTCCATTAGCAACGCGCCTATCTACTATTAGCAACGCGCCTACATTGTATCTTCCATTAGCAACGCGCCTATCTGCAATTAGCAACGCACCTATCTTCCATTAACAACGCGCCTATCTTCCATTAGCAACGCGCCTATCTTACATTAGCAGCGCGCCTATCTTCCATTAGCATCGCGCCTACATTGTATCTTACATCAGCAACGTCGAAGAAATATTGGATCTGCGCACTATGAAGCATTGCACATCTTTCAACTATTGAGTGATCTTCGTTCAGAACACGACTACTTTGAGACATTTCTGATTTTAGGTAAAAAATGGTGCTTCATAAGAATTGTGTTTAGCTGTATATGTTGTGTCTTGCTGGTTGTTTACAGGCGAATGGCGACTAAAACAATCCTAGGTTGGTACAAGGTTGTGTATATACAAAAGGAGAAATCAACGTAAAAGTCTGAAACTATAAGAATCGTCAGACCGTTGATTTTATTGAAATGATTTGGAAAGATTTTCATCGAGTGAATGAATTTTACATCGGTAGTGGGTCAACATTGAGTAACACGAGCAACAATGTCGCAAATCTTAATTTACAGAATGTATACAATGAAAACTGGCATTAAATTACTTAGAGGTTTATACACGACATAGCCGGATCGGAAGGCGATGATCGGTCCGGAAAATTAATAATCACCGCGAGGGCTTTAGCCCGAGGGTGATTATTCATGCCGGGCCGATTATCAACTTCCGGCCAGGCTATGAAGTGTATTAATAAGAGGTTAATACACGACATAGCCGGGCCGGAAGGCGATAATCGGCCCGGAAAATTAATAATCACCGCGAGGGCTTTAGCCCGAGGGTGATTATTCATGCCGGGCCGATTATCAACTTCCGGCCAGGCTCTGAAGTGTATTAAAGTCTTTAATACAATTGTTCAATTCAAAAACTCAATGGGAGTAACAACAACTCACGTTTGGTAAAGTTCATGGAAATCTACAGTCATTTATGATGAAAATCTTGTACATTCATAAAATTGTCAGAGCAATTTTAACGTAACGGCATTTTAGCTCCAACGTGACGTCATTATGACTCCGACGTGACGTCATGTTAACCTGGATAACGTAACGTGCGTCCGTTCAACGGGCCGATTACGATTATGAGATTGCGGACCGGGCCGATAGGCAATAATCAGTCACGTGATGGTCATAATCAGCCTGAAATTGGCTCATTTTTGTTACTATATTTAGTAACAAGTGTATTAAAGTCTTTAATACAATGGTTCGATTTCAAAACTCATCATAGCATAAAAACGGTGATTTTGCTCATACTTAAACGGGGAAAAAAGGTACGTTATTGTAAAGATTCTCGCGAGCACGCGCTGTTGGTGTTCAGTTCTAAAGTGTATACAGTTCTAACAGTCATTTAATGTCAAGATAATTACTTGCATCGTTTTTAGTATGATACTAGACTACCTTAATTGCAAATTTAAACTTCAGATGGGTTCAGTGTACTTTGATTCAATCGTCGAAAAATAGACAATTCTTATAATTACATATGGTGTTCTAGAACACTTACGTATGAAAATGGACAGTTCGCATGTCGAATAAATCACAGAGAGAGTTTCTGTTAAAACTGAAGCGAAAGATGATCTAATGGTATGAAAGCATAATTGTTTTCAGTTTTTATTTCTTTTTTAAAAATATCGTCCGATATAGCTCTATACACTTTTAGTATACTCATTTCAGGACCCAGCCGACGAAAATAAATGATTTACAGCGTTATATGAACTGTAATTCACATTCTTATTGTAACTAACTTACTAATCAATTTGCTAAAATAGAAAAATAATAAATGTAAACAAACCCCCAATGTCATTGTTTTCTTGGTATTTTCCGATACCGGAAGTGGACGCTCATAACAAAAACTTGTATGTGACGTAACGTTTGCTAAGTGACGTCGCGTTTGTTTTCCCGACGTCGCACAAAATGTCCCGCCAAAATGTCATACTTTTGAAAAACATACTAGATCTAATAAAGTGTTGGTTTTTTTGCTATAATAGCGTTTACGCATGCTTTTTCGTGCTTTTCCATCTGCAGAGTCCCTCGAGTGTTGGTGCCCTCGCCCGTTAACTCTACAATGGAAGTAAAAATTACTTACGCTTAGTACAGTTCATAGAGATCTAAAGAACATTTAATCTCATACATCCTCACAATTGGTAAATACTTTGTACCTCAGTTTAACATTACGTCATTTTACCTCCAACGTGACGTCATTTTGGATCCAGTGTGACATCATGTTAACATGAATAACGTAACGTGCACCCGTTCAGCGGGCCGTTTATGATTATTAGATTGCGGACCGGGCCGATAGGCGATAATCGAACACGTGATGGTCATAATCAGCCTGAAATTGGCTCATTTTTGTTACTATATTTAGTAACAAGTGTATTAATGGAAAGCCCCAAAGCCCTAGCATTGATTATTAATTTTCCGGGCCGATTATCGCCTTCCGGCCAGGCTATGTCGTGTATTAAGAGGTTAATACACGACAGAGCCGGGCCGGAAGGCGATAATCGGCCCGGTAAATTAATAATCACCGCGAGGGCTTTAGCCCGAGGGTGATTATTCATGCCGGGCCGATTATCAACTTCCGGCCACGCTTTGAAGTGTATTAAAGTCTTTAATACAATTGTTCGATTCCAAAACTCAATGAAAGTAACAGTCACTCACGCTTGGTTCAGTTCGTAGATATCTAAAGTACATTTATGCTGAAAATCTTATAATTCTCACAATTGTCAAAGGAATTGTACCTCTGTGTAACGTAACGTCATATTTTAGCTCTAACGTGACGTCATTTTAGATCCAACGTGACGTCATAATATTAACTTGGATAACGTAACGTGCGCCCGTTCAGCGGGCCGATTACGATTATGAGATTGCGGACCGGGCGGATAGGCGATAATCAATCACGTGATGGTCATAATCAGTCTGAAGTAGGCTCATTTTTGTTACTATATATAGTAACAAGTGTATTAATAACCTCTAAGTTACCAACGTTTGACATTCGATACATAAAAGCCCCTACGTTAATTTTTTTGCACTGTTATTACGAAACATGCATGATTGTATTGGGATGGGGTTCACGTTTATTTACTGTGTAACGTATGTATAAGAAACATACTTCACATTAATCGACAACTGGAAATGTTTTCTGCATTAACACGTGATTGCACACTATGATGTAAGTCCTGATGTTTGCGTAAGTTGAACATTGCGGATCTTTGCGTAACCGTTTGACAGTCACGTTATTAGTGTATAATATATAATCAATGTTACAATGGTCAAAACACTGACACTGACTAGCAATCAAACACCTCTACAGTCCTTTCAAAGTCAAATAAGAACGGTTGTAAATGTACTATCGTCCGGTAGGTAAACTATGTTTATCTAGTTTTAACTCGGTATACCTGAGTTAGCAGTATTCACCGCTATTCTTTCGATTGGGATAGTTCCCTCATTAATATTACTTATTGAATCGACTATGTCGTGCACCTATGCGATGTTTATACACATGGACCGGTTTAGCCTGCTGTCGTAAAATTGGTTGCTCAGATGAACGCATACGGTCAATTTCGTACTAATATAGCACTGATAAATCGTGCTCACTCGAGTAATCCACCTTTATGGCTCATTCCAATTTTTACCGCCTTTCACATTATACTGGGCGCACTACAACACCGACGTTCCATCATATTGACATGGTTGTTTATCATATGCCCCTGTCACACTACACCGTTCAGTAACAACGAAAATGGTATCTTTAAAATAATAATTAAACTTTCTGTGGTCCTATACACGGCAAATAGATAACATATGTACAAAGCACGTGCACCTTTTTTCTAACGTGTCCCTATTGCAAACATTTTAAGCTTATGCAACTAACACCATCACGTGAACACGTGTCTCCAGCATGTCTCTAGCTAACAATGCTCAACTTATTAGCAATACATCGACGCATTCTCTTAACCTTTAGCATGCTGCCGTCGCATTCATGCACCAAGACGACGTTACGTCCAACCGCTGCCGTCGCTTTGAAGCGACACGATAATTCTATTCCGTGCCGCTCGGGTCGCATTTATGCGACAAGCCGACCTACTCTCCGTTCTCGCGTGTAATCGTCAATATTTTTACCTAACCCAATATTTTTTAAGGTCAAGTACGAAAGAGGATTGTAAACTATGATTGTGACATAAAATCTACATGTTTAGCTGTGTTTACAGTTAAATTAACGGCGATGTAAAGTGGGTGAATGCCTGCGATGCACAATTGTTAATATTTGCTAATGACGGCTGCGATCATGCATTTTCTGGCCCAGGTAAATGATTTGTTATGAGTTTTCGCGAGGAATGTGTAAACTTACGATATTAAAACATTATCGGTCTTGTTCCGAATTTAACTTATTTAGAAACAAAACTGATATTGAAACTTGATGTAACTAATAAGTACAACACTTTTTCTTGATTCAAGATTTGAAATTGTTCGCAATTTTCTCTTTGACTACAATTTATTAGTGTTTATAATCAACGGTAGGTCTAGGCTTTCATGTTTAGGCTCATGTATCTACTGCTTATACTCACTATTTTCCCTTGTGTTAAATTTTAACAAGATCTACAAAATAACTAACAATTTTATAGGTTATGGCAAATTATTGAATATTCTCAGAAAGTTTTGTTTGTATTTTCAGAACTGGCAGTCGACTGATCAGTTGATGATACCAATGTTATTGCTGCTTACTGGATGAGGCTATACCATTAAACTTTGGATGGTTAGGCTAATGAGCACACAAGTTGATATACAGGGACATTAGTGTGTTAGACATAGCCCTTCCATATTCAACGCAGCCCCAATGTATTTGGCCAAAGTTAAAGGGACTCAACTCAAGTTAGTAAATTCAAAGACCTAAATTACAGCAATTGTAATTTAGGTCTTTGGTAAATTGCAAACTTTATCAAAAAGCTCTCCTAAACTCTCATTAATAAACTCTACCTAATACATTTATATACGAATCTGGACTTATTCATCTACGAGAAAATCGCATAACGGATAGTTTTGTGATTAAAACGTCTACAAAAACGTTTTTTTATCATCAAATGGAGTTTAGTCCCTTTAAGTCAACCGTTGACGTAAAATACTATGTAGTTAATCGAGGACATAATGAAAAATACAAAAACTGGTGTGTTTCAACTTCATACATTTTTATTTATGTTAACAAAATGGTACAAATTAGAAAATCATGCAAAACAAAATTTTAATAATTTTATGAGCTTTTTTATGAACATTTTATACAAAATACTTGCGCTAGTGCAAGTGCAACATATGTCCATGTTACAAGCTGACCAGCAGCCGTGTATGAAAGAATAACAAACAGTGTGGGGAATCACGTGACTAAAATGGTACGCAGCACTATGAAATAGATCGCGAAAATCTGGATATTTGGATAGTTTTTCGATTCTTGGTAAGTACTCCTTGATTATGTTTACTAGTTATATAGTGCAGGCTATGCGAAATTTAACGCGCTTTCTAATGGTACACGTGTCATTCCTGTACTCTCTCTGGTTTCTGAGATACCTTCGAGGTTTTAATGCGAACCAGTGGAATATTTTGTCAACAAGTCTAAATTACTGTGTATAAACTACACAAAAAACTGTATTTAAAGGCAATTTATTATGCCACGGTCAGGTGCATGTGCTTTATTATATTCGGAAAAGGCTTCTCGTTGAAATACAGTGCCTGATAACATCCTTTATTGGTGATTTTAAGGGATTTTTTGTAAAAATGTCAAATTATTGAAACGATACTCTCCACGGAATAACATATTTGTGATACTAACCACGGATCAGTTTTAAACCAGTCCTGTACATTTTAGAACAAAATTTGGTCCGCATTTTGGAACCTTGGTTCAGAATACTGATTGATTACAATTGTTTTCAGTTGTTTAATTAGGTTTCCTTTATTCTTATACAGAAGTTACAGCAAGACGTTGTCGAGAAGCTAGGCTCAGACGAATGAAGGGAACACGTCACGGGCCAACTAAAATAAAAGAAAATTTAGACACACTATCACCAGAACGAATGTGGAATGAATCTTAAAACAGTGCAATGTACTATCTAATCAAGCAGAGACATAGCTTTTATTCGTGTAGTTTGAAGATTGTATAGTTGGACGGGAATGGAATCCAATATAATTTTACATTAATCCATGCAGGACGGTATTTTACATGTGATTTTAGTGTTATTTCATTGCAATTGTGTATTTTAAATTTTTTTCCACAATCACTGTGCTGTTTTGATTTTTATTATTAAATGCAACACCCATCTATAATAGTTTGTTGTCCATTTACTTCATTGACATGTTGTACTTATATAATCGACCATCGCTCTTCCTTATTAGATAGTTGATTTGATGCACATCTAATTTCGATAAGAAAAAAGAAAAAATGGCGATGTAATGTTTTTTTTTTCTCTTCATTTGTGATTATGAGCGTACATAAATGCCCATCTGAACAAGTATCAACGAACTAATAGTTAATGTATCTGCTGTGTAATAGCATTAAAATGGCAGCCGAAAATATAGTTCAATGTCGAAATACTCACAAAGATATTAACCAGAAAACAAACATTTATATTGACAAAATCAAAATGATTCTTCGATAGCATTTATTATATTAGTATACATGTAAAACAGTTGATAATGTAACATCACAAATAAATCTAGTCGAAGACAAATTTAATACTGAAGTAGAACATTATGAACAACTCTTCAATGTATGACAGAGCAAATGGTGTCAGAAACAATGTACAACTCACGGGTCTCTGGCCTAACGATTTAAAAACTCGATAGTGGGAGTGGAGTTTATTTTTTAAAAGGAAGCCAAAATTAGTTTTTAAATTCATATGACACAGATAAAAATGAATTAATTGTTTTGGTAGCAAAAATGTCGAGCATTTGTCCGTTACCTTTCTGCTAAAATATGACATGCATGCGATTGCCTCCACTCGGATTTGAGCCAGTGTCACCGGACAACGCATCCACTAAGCTACTGGAGAGGGTAAGAAATAAAAGTCGACAAATACGTGTTAAAAAAAATACTGCGCAACAAAGACATAACTCCAGAAAATGAAAGTCACACATTAATTAGCATGAAACAGCATTATGCGAAATTCGAAGAAGTCGCATCGCCTTGTTTTGTTGCAGTGGTGTTGCAGACCCTTGATATGCAACCTATTTTACATAATTTAGAATTGAAAGTCCATTATATGTTTTAATTAACCGATACACCCTGTGGCATTCATTTAAAGAATTAATGACTTGGTATCGATATAAGTTCATTAATACTTGCCCGATCTTAGACATTTTTACCCAAAATGTCGACATTATGTTGATATTCAAGACCATATACATTGTATACAAATGAAATATTATCCTGGTAAAGGACGACTTATATCAGTGTCGCATTTAAAAAAAGATTAAAAAGCTCAAATTAGGTTTATCTGTTCTGATCGAAATGACAACGTTTACATTTTTGGAAAAATCCTTTAATTTGATGTAATGGTCAATACAGAATACAAAATCGTAACATTTTTTATATTTTGTACTATAACACGACTCATTCTAGTTCCTTCAATTGATTCAGATCAGTTTCGATTCCAATTCTCTCTGCGCCATGTTTCTTTGATCCTGTTATTTCTGTCAAAGAATAGATGAAAACTATTTTTAGGCAACTAAAAATAAGCATAATAAAATATACTAAACAAAAAACGATGATGAAGAAAAAAAGTTACTTGCTCTAAAATACAAGTTTAAAATGATCCGTGGTTTGTATCACAACATTGTTGTTCCGTGGAGTGTACCATTTCAATAAATTGTCATTTTTAGCAAAATAACGCATTTAAATACCAATAAAGTATGAAAGAGTAACTGGTTTTCAACAAAAACTCTTTTCCGAATACAATAAAGTACTGACACCTGAACATGGTCTAATATATTCCCATTAAACACGGTTTTTGTGTAATTTATCTAAAAATATTGGCAAAATATGTCCCTGGTTCGCCTTAAAACCTCGAAGGTATCTCAGAAACCAGAGAGAGTACAGGAATGACACGTGTACCATTAGAAAGCGCGTTAAATTTCGCATAGCCTGCACTATATAACTAGTAAACATAATCAAGGAGTACTTACCAAGAATCGAAAAACTATCCAAATATCCAGATTTTCGCGATCTATTTCATAGTGCTGCGTACCATTTTAGTCACGTGATTCCCCACACTGACAAATAAAAGTAGTAATACTTCTCAACACATAATCAAAATATTTGTGATTTAAACAGAAACAGAGAGCATACACTCGCTAAAGTAAAACATTCAAACAGTGTTATCAATTCTCGTACACTGGTAGCGTAAAACATGTGCACTATAGGTTGTCCACTATCTGAAACAACGTGATGCCTCTACCATACGTATTTCAAAGCTGTATTTCCAATAAGTCTATTGAATTAGCTAGGATGTTAGCTAGAAATCATTGACTTCCATGTGCCGTATATACCTTACAATACTGACCTCACCAAGTCTCCAAGTTGCTCTTGTTGATTCCAACATTGTCAATACATGTAATTATGAAAAAAGCCCCCACACTCCTTAATGTTCAACGACAGATGCAGTTATAAATATTATTATAATACATTATCGCGGCACATCATGCTATTTATAGCATGTCCTCATAGCACGCCGTTGCTATTGATAGTCTATAGCGTGGTACACTGTATTCTCGTGGTACACAGCGCTATTTATAGCATATTCTCGTAGTACACAGCGCTATTTATAGCATATTCTCGTAGAGTACATAGCGCTATTTATAGCATATTCTCGTAGCGTATACAGCGCTATTTATAGCATATTCTCGTAGAGTACACAGCGCTATTTATAGCATATTCTCGTAGTAAACAGCGCTATTTATAGCATATTCGCGTGCTACACAGCGCTATTCATAGCATATTCTCGTAGAGTACACAGCGCCATTTAAAGCATATTCTCGTAGAGTACACATCGCTATTTATAGCATATTCTCGTAGAGTACACAACGCTATTTATAGCATATTCTCGTAGAGTACACAGCACTATTAATAGCATATTCTCGTAGAGTACGCAGCGCTATTTATAGCATATTATCGTAGTACACAGCGCTATTTATAGCATATTCTCGTGCTACACAGCACTATTTATGACATATTTTCGTGGTACACAGCGCTATTTATAGCATGCTCTCGTAGAGTACACAGCGCTATTTAAAGCATATTCTCGTAGAGTACACAGCGCTATTTATAGCATATTCTCGTGCTACACAGCGCTATTTATAGCATATTTTCGTGGTACACAGTGCTATTTATAGCATGCTCTCCTGGAACAAGGTGTTATTTATAGCAAGTATTCTCATGCGCTAGTTAATGTAGTTATACCTTTTGCATATGTTGTGTCATTCGCACCATGATGGCATCTATGAGGTCTTACCGTACATGTTCGGGTTTATCAAAACAAGCATTTGTTTAACTCTGTGTCCACTGTTCAAACACAACGTATTCAGACAGTTTGAACCATATTTATAAACCACTTCTCCCTATATGACTTCCAGTGTCGATCCGTTTCTTTCCAATCTCTGCGGGGACTGGGTCCATTATGTTATACAGAACGTTTGAACGTCGGCTACATAGATTGGTAGTCTGGTTCCCTGTCGTACTATAGTATTACGTAGTGATCTAGGGGAGGTAATCCAGACTACATAGATGGAGTGATTACAAACAGTACGAGGAGGGATACCATCAGCACTAATATACTATATCGTTTGTTTGAACTCTTGGAGACCTTTACTGGTGATACACAACTATCACAACAATGCTCACCATGCTCCTCACAACTTAACACGGTCATGTTGCTGATTTGCAGACAAAGGGAAGGAACTCTGTCACCATACTCGCATCCTGAAATTTGATCGAAATGTCAAGAAAGTTTAAATTTGATCGTTTATGATACATTGAATATGGATTGCCACGGGTAGATTAATTACACAATCCTCACTTTATGCTTTGTCCGAATCTAAAAATCACAAACACAAAAATAAAATATTGAATCGATCTCTGAGATATCAAATAAGTGATCGTAACTCTGAGATTGAAAATAATTTTACGAGTTTCTGTTAAACAGTGTTACAGACTCAAATGTTACCTTCTCGACTTTCTGAATGCCATTACGTATGCAGAAATAAAACATGTTCACACATTGTTCCTTACTTACCGGGCACGTGCTTCTTAACCATACTACAACTTCTGCAACACGTTCGTGCCGTTATATAACCATAACAGACGTATGTACCACGTGACTTTATATACTGGCTGCAAGTTGTGCCATCCTGCATTACCGAATCAACGCACGTGTTCTCTTTCCAACTGGTTGTTGACCACGTGGTCGCAGATTGCATGACGTGTGATATATGGCTTTCTGTAGGTAATACATCATCTAGATATATAAATCGGAAAATTGTCGTTAATTATAGATAAATACCAATATTATATTCCCATGTTCTCATTTGCTCTGTTGTCTCAGATTACGTTGTTAGTATCTTTCATCCTCATGAATGATTGTATAGTCAAGTCGCCAGTTTAAACACGCTGGTTGGACGAGAATAGTATCCTCAACTAGATCGAACATCGTACTCTAGTTGGATTGATAGTTTAATATTTTTGAATGCTGCAGTTATACACTCATTAAGTACACCAACACAGTACATAGCGTTACGTACAAATAGTCGGTCGGTCGACATGCCGAATGGTTTTCCAACAATAACTCCAAAACCGGTGGACCTAGGATTCTAAAAATTTATATGGAGATTATTCATCATCTTCCACAGACGGTCTGACTCAAGTTCAAGGTTATTTGGATCAAAGGTCAAACCCACCATGACCTTTGAACACACAACAATCACTGGTTCACAACATAAGAAATATAGGATTTTAGATCGTAAAACTTTACAGAAAGGTTGCTAATCATCAGATGTAGGCTCCTACTAATTTTGAGGTCGATAGGTCAAAGGTCAAGGTCGTTGTGACCTTAGCTACACTAGGCTATTTATTATCATGAGACGTGAATGTTTCACAAACCGATCTTGTACGGATTGTTATCGTAATTCTTCCGGTTTTGTGTTTTCCTGGTGTGGTTATTGATGGACAATGTGTATGCAACATTTTGAGACTTTGTGCGAAAATCATTTGTTTTGCACGTGCATTTTGCATAATTTGAAATTTCACGGATCACTGCTCGCAGCGGACAAATTACAATCATCGAATTATCGGATGTTGCTGCTATACTACTCGCATGAAAACATGCAAAAATGAACATGATATTAAGTATAATAAAAAAGATATATGCATTACATGTTGGTGTACTTATAACATTTAACAAGTGTATGTAATTGATTTCTAGAAGAAAATCCTGGAGATATTGCACTGAACTGAAGTTATTGAACTCGTTTCTTTGAAAATAGTTATTAAGACACACCCATTCAATTACCATGGCATTTCGCTGCACCCATTTCGGTAAACAGCAATATAAGGTATACAATAAAATGTATTATGCAATTATTTTAACTACAATGCTCAACATTTGCTGACGGCCTCAAATATTCATACTTAAACTTTAATACAGCAGATCTAGCATTGAACTGATTTATCAATGTTTAAACTTCTTGTATTTCTTTTATTCAACATGGCTGCCTATAAATCCTGTTCATAGACTAGTGACAGATACCAGGTTTGGAAGTTTGTTGATTCCTAGTAAATAAAATTATGAAATAGATATTTTCTTAGAAAAAGTGTATTCTCATGAGGATCATCTCGATCGGTCTTAACGTAACAAAGCATGTACGGAAGCGCAACAATGTCAATATGTACATTATGACCCTCCTATTGCATCAGGCTACAGATACTATCACATTTATGCTCTTCAAAATTGGAGGAATAAAAGTAATATATATACCATTTCAAACTAAACAAAATGTTTAACTGTGCGACAAGTACCGCAGCATTCCGACTGTATATCACGTGATTCAAACACGTGGGTACAATGCCACGGTTGACAACCTTGTATTCTATCCCCGTACTCACAACCTGTGGTCAAACAGTACATTTAGGATATGAACAACACGATGCAAACTTTAAGATTTATTAAAAAACATTTCCAGCAGAGGTGATCGACTATATATGGGAGATACAGTTCTTGGTTTTCAAATAAAAAGTTACCACTTTTCAAGGGCTCTTTTCAGCTGTTAAGCCGCTCAAGCACCAACAATTTAAACTTCTCCTATATAAATTATACTAGTCATTGGGCTATCATTGGAAACGTTTGTGTCTCGCTGGGGAGACTATAACTCTCCTATGGGTGTGGCAGCCAACATCGATATGCGGCGCCCAGGAATAAACACTACCATCACTGGTACCAATTTTCGCCTTTGTGGAGGATCATATGGGTTATTCTTGGTCAGAGAAATTAATCAGTGGTCCAGACGGAGGTTGAACCAGTGACCTCTCAATTCCAAAGCGCGCGCCATACCTCTAGGCCACCGCTCCCAACAATAAAAAATTTGAGTGTCGACACCTTTTGATAGGTTGCATTGCAGTCTTTGTGCAGCACGAACATTCAACATTGTTTTATGGCTGGCAATGCCTACTTTGGAAGTGTTTTGCTTTTATTTTCATGAACCGTTTGTTAAATAAATTACTGAAAACATACTTGTGCAAAATATCATAAAACATACGGTGGCAGTTATCAAGTGACCAAGTTTATTTCACCAGTAGATCCTGGAAATGAACATGTTCGCTAGTGATGTACAAGTGTCTGTGATCACGAGTGATATTAGAATATCTGCGTGTTGAGGACATTTACGTCAGTGGTGGAAGGGAAAGAGGAAATAACCTACATCAGAAATATCGAGATAAATGGTTGGGTTTGTAATAAACGTGTGCTAAACATTGCAGCTCACTACCGGTATTTGGACTAGTTTAGGAAGTCATCTTTTCACAGATTGGCTGATATGCTGCCGACGTCGTATAGACCCACATTGTCCTAGTACAGTTATATTGTATAACATGGACAAATTATACGAGTAACTGGTGCAACTGACCAATGCGACGCAGAATTAAACACAGGAGAATGTATTGTGGTATATTGAACTATATCAAGTAAAGGAGTCAGACACTAATTATAGACGTCGCGTCACAAGTTGAAGCTATTTTGCGTATTGTCAAAAACGCCAATTACCAAATAATTATTAGTATTACCTTTTCTGTGGGCAGCAACCATACCACAAGAATAGCAACATCTAGCTTTCACTTTATCCTGGTAACAATATGAAGCTGATTTGTTGATGAGCTGGTCACATGTCATGTCGTTAAACGCTGGTCCCGGCTGATCCCCTAATATACATGATTCTGTAAGGTAACAGGGTGAAGAACATAAAAACAGACCGGACATGATATTTTAGACTTATTTATTTTAGCTCGATTGTGAAACAAGTTTTTCGAACTCACTCTCCTTATCACTCTCGACACCTCTCTCACGATGTTATCCATCGAAACGCAAGTATGAGAGAAGAGAAGCCAGTTTCCCTTATAAATATGTTGAACGTCAAGCATCGGAACTTCTGGTACCATTTTTATTTCATCTTTGGTATGACGCGGTCTGGGATCGAACCCAGGACCTCCCACATTCGAAGCGAACGCTCAACCACTAGGGTATCGAGGAGGCGGGCATGGTATAAAGCAACCAGGGGACCAGAAAAGTACTAAACAATCTAAGGCTGAACAAGCACGAAAACAAGACATCTAAATCCGACCAAAATACCTGTAATTTAGCTCTTTGATCTGAACGTGTTCGGCCTCTGTCAATCAAATAAACCCAGTAAGATACGACATGCGTGCACGTATGCATTGGACGAATACATAATACAATAATTAAAGAACAGTCATGTGCTGACACGTTATCAAGGTTTTTCGTTTGCTTGTATGTTTGTTATTGTATGCTTTATCGACATATTCGAGAAATGAGCCGTCAATCTACATCTTACTGTTTCCACGAATGACAATTCCGCTTTCAGTTGTTGGAATTCCGATACGCAAGACCGTATATCTCTGTCTTAGAGTCTTAGAGTGAGAAGGTCGGAAGAACTTTTATAAGACTGATACATACTAATTAAAAATCTACATCACAAGGCGCTTGTTGTAAGCTTATTTTCATGAAAATAGGAACTTGTCATATTGACCATAGTGAAGTTGAAACGGCTGGTTTTATCATAAGTAAAGAGCCACTAATTTCTTGTTTTCTTAAATATTGATTTTGTACGAACGACCTTCTCATTCTAAGCAAGCGACATGGCTAAACCAATTGACATGTAAGTATTGTAAGCTTGATAGCCTTAACGTCTTCCCTAAAATTGGTATAACGCTTAAATGGGACGTGTCATACTAGTATGTGAGAATACAATAAGGTTACTATACCTTGTTTGACCGGAGCACTGCTAGAATACACACACTGCCCTTGAATACACCACTGAAACATAACGTGATGATTGAAAATATTTCATTGTTTAATTGTTTTATTAAAACAACAAAGAAACGTTGTAAAAAGGAATTAGATGTATATAAAGGAAGAAAAAGGGTTTCTGCAAAGAAAAACATCTTGCTGAACTGGAACTACGGACCAACATGACCCACGTGACAAATATAATGAAATTCAAAATACACGAGTCTGCGATTTGTGATACTACTATTCAATTGTTCATAAGAACAACATAATTATACAAAATTAGAATATAAGCAGAAAGGTGGTTATTGGCTTACTATCTCGTAATCAATTCAAGAAATACATCTCAGAATTGCCGATTTGGAACAGGAAGCAATTTAGACTCATTGCCCATATCTTGTACACATACTCTTACAAATACTCAAATAATGCTACTATTATGATTCTCACAAACCGGAGACCCCCATAAATGTATCACATAGAATGGAAATACCGTTAAAATAATACGCGAGTTTATTTGGTTGACAGCTGAACATCTCTCTGTTATATATCAGTTTCATTATTGAAGCACCTATGTATATCAACGTGATTACAACTAGTAGTCTATTGAAGTCTAGATTGTTACATACTGCTATCACTTGCGTGTGCCTCTATCACGTGTTATTGGTTCTAGTTCGCCATAACTAGTGAGATGCTTATGTTCACAAATATCAGTCTATATAAAATCACTTTCATAGTATCGTACTTTATGGAGGACGCGATCTATCGTCGTTACGTACGCACTCTATGGAGGGCCGCGATCTATCGCCGTTACGTACGTACTCAATGGAGGACCGCGATTTCGTCGTTACGTGAGTGTATCGTACTCTATGGTGGGCCACGATCTATCGCCGTAACGTACGTACTCAAGGGCCGCGATCTATCGCCGTTACGTACGTACTCTAGGGCCGCGATCTATCGCCGTTACGTACGTACTCAATGGAGGACCGCGATCAATCGCCGTTACGTACGTACTCTATGGAGGACCGCGATCTATCGCCGTTACGTACGTACTCTATGGAGGACTGCGATCAATCGCCGTTACGTACATACTCTATGGAGGACCGCGATCTATCGCCGTTACGTACGTACTCTATGGAGGACTGCGATCAATCGCCGTTACGTACGTACTCTATGGAGGACCGCGATCTATCGCCGTTACGTACATACTCTATGGAGGACCGCGATCTATCGCCGTTAAGTGGGTGTATCGTACTCTATGGAGGGCCTCAATCGATCGCCGGTAAGTGGGTGTATCGTACTCTATGGAGGGCCACGATCTATCGCCGTTAAGTGGGTGTATTGTACTCTATGGAGGACCGCGAACTATCGCCGTTACGTACGTACTGTATGGAGGGCTGCGATCTACCGCCGTTACGTGGGTGTATCGTACTCTATGGAGGAACGCGATCTACCGCCGTTACGTCAGTGTATCGTACACGATGGAGGAACGCAATCTACAGCCGTTACGTCAGTGTATCGTACTCTATGGAGGAACGCGATCTACCGCCCTTATGTCAGTGTATCGTACTCTATGGAGGATCGCCGTTACGTGGGTGTATCGTACTCTATGGACGAACGCGATCTATCGCCGTTACGTCAGTGTATCGTACTCTATGGAAGAACGCGATCTATCGCCGTTACGTGGGTGTATCGTACTCTATGGAAGAACGCGATCTATCGCCGTTACGTCAGTGTATCGTACTCTATGGAGGAACGCAATCTACAGCCGTTACGTCAGTGTATCGTACTCTATGGAGGAACGCGATCTACCGCCGTTACGTCAGTGTATCGTACTCTATGGAGGATCGCCGTTACGTGGGTGTATCGTACTCTATGGACGAACGCGATCTATCGCCGTTACGTGGGTGTATCGTGCTCTATGGAAGAACGCGTTCTACCGCCGTTACTTGGGTGTATCGTACTCTGTAAAGGACCACGATCTACCGCCCTTATGTCAGGGTATCGTACTCTATGGAGGACCGCAATCTACCGCCGTTACTTGGGTGTATCGTACTCTGTGAAGGACCACGATCTACCGCCGTTACGTCAGTGTATCGTACACGATGGAGGAACGCAATCTACAGCCGTAACGTCAGTGTATCGTACTCTATGGAGGAACGCGATCTACCGCCCTTATGTCAGTGTATCGTACTCTATGGAGGATCGCCGTTACGTGGGTGTTTCGTACTCTATGGAGGACCGCGATCTATCGCCGTTACGTGGGTGTATCATACTCTATGGAGGAACGTGATCTACCGCCCTTATGTCAGTGTATCGTACTCTATGGAGGAACGCGATCTATCGCCGTTACGTCAGTGTATCGTACTCTATGAAGGACGCGATCTATTGCCGTTACGTACGCACGCTATGGAGAACCGCGATCCATCGCCGTTATGTACGCACGCTATAGAGGGCCGCGATCTATCGCCGTTACGTCTGCACTCTATGGAGGACCGAGATCTATCGCCGTTACGGACGCACTCTATCGAGGGCCGCAATCTTCCGCCGTTACGTTCGCACTCTATGTAAGAATGTTATAAACTTCTTTTATACGCCGAACGCAACGTCATGTATACACGTACTTGATTATGTTTAACCATGAATACCTTTTTACTTCCACATGAAGTCCCTCTGGCGGCCGTATGGAGAACACAATCATTCTGGGTGGACGGGTCACGACAATACATCGCTGTACACAACGTTGATGCGTTACCAAATTCTGCTCCCTGTGGAATATATATAGAACATGACGTCATCATATACTGTACAAGCACCCCTGAGCAACACCCATTTGGAAACGTTTGGTCGTTGTTCAGAGGTTGTTTCTTTAAAGAGGGTACAGCGTAAAAAAGGTAAATTGTAACTGATGGGGAAAATGATCGCATTGCTTTTAAAAGAGAGGTTGTTACCCTATTGAGCAGCGCTGTACAGATTGTTGTTGTTTTATGAAGGGCGGCGTGTATAACAAACGTAGTTCTAATCACATTATATATCTGCACTATACCTACGCTGTGACAAGTGCAATAAACGTTCCATCTTACTCACGTTATCTATATACAACATACACATGTAGTACATTTATTGTACTATATATTGAACATGTTCACCATTCATCACATTCCCTGTATCTTTACGCAAGTCCATCAGAGAGAACACCACCACGTGATAAATGTATCGTCTGCTTCTAGAATAGTTTCATTCATAAGTAAGCCATCAGAAAGGCCGTCTGTTATTCTGCTACAAATTACTGGAGAGTTCACAAGTCTATATATACTCTGCAGTTATCGTCGACCTAACAAGTTTCACGGAAGGAACTATCTATAATGATCCTGACTGTCTTACATTGTACAACTGACTGACAAACTTTACCTTGAACATCGACAGGAGCTGCACGTGACATTGTGTCTCCGGTAGGAGCATTGTACTGTGTATCGTATACTACTCAACATTTGATAAGGGTCAATAAATTTTCCTTGTGAATATCTTGCAAAATTTAACACGAAGGACGGATGAGATTTTCAGAGTATAATATATCGTTTGCAACATTGTATTTAGAAGTAAAAATAGAAATTGCTTCAAAACATGACGCCTGAATGCTTATAACCACAGCACTCCTAAACTGTATGTGATGTTTTTACGCCTCTGTGATGATAGAATGCGATATGATTTTGGTCTTATATGTAATATAAGAATTGAAAAAAGAAAACTTCTGATTTCTGCAAATAGGGCTTATCCGCTACCTTGAAAAAATGGTATTATGTCAATGCGTCTCAAATATATCACACACTGTTTTCGACATTCAGTAGCTTTAAGTTTGAGAAATGTACATGTATATAGCACACTAACAGAAATATAACAAAATAATGATAAAAAATTGAGAAATTAATTCCTTGCTCAAGTGGTTGCATCCTTCTAGGTAAATGCTCCTCAAGCACTGGTCAAAGTTTCTATATAAATGGGTATTCAGGAGAATTCGATAATTAAACTTAACGACAACCATAAAGGAACGCTTAATAAAACAATTGCATTTACCCGACAAAGATACGACTTTGGTCCCCAAATTAATCGACATTGGTGATCCGGTGAGTAATGCTGCCCCGGTAGGTCGGTTTTAGGGTCATGTTCATACACTGGTTCCTTTGTCCTTTCTTTACTTCCTAGCTCGGGCGCTGTGGAATCCAGTAAGCACGAGTAACCGTCACTGAAACCGGAAGTAGAATTTTTCAAATAAAAAATAAACCAATGAACTGTGGCAGACAGTATGCACGACTTTGACAACAACAACAACAGCAACAACAACAACAACAACATCAACAACAACAACAGCAGCAGCAACAACAGCAGCAACAGTAAATAAAAGGCAAGGAAGGTCGACAACCTTATGGAACCAACACAAGAGAAGTATACATACAAATATCCGATATTGTACTCGGTAAAACTTAAGGGACACTGTGAAAACATCATTACAAGAGAGACAAAGAGAGTAGTGCACACAGGAAAACTTCTGTTCAATACATGATGTCTCTATAATGATAAATCAAGAGACATTGTTGCAGCACCGCCGCTAAAGATGAAATATCGATACAATGCACACAACGCTGGTAAGGGAGACAATACAAACGTGTACAAACATCGGTGGTAATATTGAAGGGAGAAAAACGCGATTGTCGAGTAGTATACGAACTTACACGAGGTTACTGTTCTTAGTATTAAGAATTTGTTCTAAGCAATATTGTCTACAGACGCCCAACGAAAGCGATGCCCCAGAGGTTAGCTAGCCCGCCTCGATGATCTATGTTGTGTGTCCTACATGATGAGTATTACCTAGGGCAAAGCAATGTTATGTCCTACTAGATACTTGAAGCGTGTATTGGTATAGCTCCACCATTTTTAAATTGTAATATTGTAACGCGATAGTCCATCGTGAAGAGACTGACTCGTTTCGGTAAATGCTTTAGTAAGTTATATTATTACATAAACCGTCTATGGAACTTGATCACCAATTATAATCAGCAGAAACTTACATTAATATAGAAGCTATATATCGTCTGATATATTCCACAGAGCAGGTGGAGAAGAACCAGGGATTGTATTGTTTATCCTCCGGTACGGCACCGAATCCTGAGGCTGCCATAATATACCGGTCCTCCGATATACACGTATTGTTCTCACCGTCATGAAGAGATCCAAGGCTAAAATAATACAAGGGAAACTATAGAAACATTGATGAATATGTTCATAAAATTCAGTTTAAATAGTTAAAACACTACGCAGGTATTTATACTCCGACATGTCCACCGACTCCTTTCAAAAAGTGTTCATTATTTCTGTTTATTTCTTTTGTGAGATATTTACTCAGAAAATGATTGGTCAATTTAAGCTTCAAACTATTTCAGATTTTCATAACTGCATACACAGCTAAATAAATGTCACAGCTGATTGCCTGAAGACTAGAAATTGTAAAAATACGCAACACGAATTAATATGACTGTGCTACTGTATACTGATCAAATTTGCAGCATTGAATTTTAATTAGTATATTGGTAAAACTTAATAATAAAACAAAGAATTGCGGTTTTAACTTTAATAAGTGTCTTGATTGAACTAAATACTAAATCAAATAATCACAATTTATCTAAACCCAATCAATTATAGAGCAATGACTATATACTCTTTATTTCCACTAAAAATCACGTAAATACAACATTATATTGTAGTTAATATATCATTAAATATAGCCCTATGAAAATGAATGTTAATACTAGAACATGTGTCAATTAATTACGTTGCTATTATAATATAAACATTTTTTAAATATCTATTAAACACACTGTCTTAACACTAACAGATCAGTTTTAGAAATATATAACAATCGACTAACACGATCCTGTTTGAAAATAAACTTAATTTTATAAACGTTTTCATGACTTCAATGACAATCGGTGGCAATCTTCTATTGTTTTTCAAAACCAAATAATATACACATGTATGCCTTTGTGCATCAAGCCTTAATACATGAATGTGGAAAATGATTGCTTGTGTAATCTAAGCTTTCATATGTTGTACAATAGTTTCTTGATTTTTACTCAATCTTAATGACAGTTAATCCCTTATGATTTGTTAGGCCAAGGTTATTATATTACATAGAGTCATATTTTCTAAAATTCAAAACATGTTCTGCTCATAAATTGTGCCATAATAGATTGTGATAATCATTGTCTCTCTGTAAATGATTTTACTTTTTGTCGAAGTATAGGTAAGATAAAGAACAAGTTTTTGATCAAAATTGTCCTCTAACAAGCGTTATAGGATACGCTTGTATAGGACACTTTTGATCAAAAACTAGTACTGTATCTATTACGTATGTATACTCTACTGTAACTTTATTATTTAGTTTTGGCATTAAATCAGGACATTAGTAGCATTTTTAGTTTTAGTTTTCGGGCTCTTAGGGGTGACTCAATTTATTCTCTTTGTCTGTTTGTTTGATATGGGTTTGGAGGACCACCCCTACCCATCATCCTTAAAATATTGCATCTGTAGTGATTGCTTTACACGTGTCGCAATACTAGACTCTCGTATATATACTGTTTGATTGGATAACGAACCAAATCTTTAACACGACACTCATGATATATCATACCTGTGACCTATTTCATGTGCTGCTGTACCCACACTCTGAAACCCTCCATGTTCTTCTACTATACTCACACTGTCCCCCGGCTCACATAATGTACCAATAAACGCTAAACCTGAAAACATCAGTAACAAAAACACATTACAATATTCCGTTTAAGCGCACTAAGCGATTAAACTTTTTACCCATCAATAATGACGCTAGCTCCGCCCATTTCCACTTGAACACGTGACTAGCACCTATATAAGCATTTAATTCCCTGAATATAAATTCTCTCATAGCCAGCCCGCTTAGCTCAGTCGGTAGAGCGCGAGACTAGTAGTCACTACTGATCTCGGGGTTGTGGGTTCGAATCCCGGGCTGGCCAACTAAAATTACTAATAGTCTTTCGGAAGAGACTTAAAACCGAACTTAAAACCGAGGTCCCATGTATGGTGCTATACACTGGCATGTAAAAGAACCATGGATGCTTCTGGAATTGGGGCATCTTCTGTGTCATGCGCTATCCCCCAAAAACTAAAAAAATAAAACTCTTCTGGGGGCCTCGCCCATATGGATTATCCGGTGGCGAGGATAAATAAGACCATTATAAGTATAAATTCTTTTCGAATCGGATACCTCCAGCGGAGAGGTACATGGTGTACTCTTCTTCAAATCTAAGCTTTAAACTATTTCATAGAAACACCCACCCACCCTATACCCTTTTCTGGTGTTTTGTTTTATATTTTCAGGATGTTTAACAATCGTCATGGATGGACAATATCTGAACAAGACGTGGTTTCATCTATTGATGACGACTTCCGCTCAAAGTTTGATCAAATATACCATGAACTTTACCTGCTACTGTTGACAGGACAGGATCGGACAATTTTTGGTGACATAGGTATCATTCAAACTTGCAACCGTTTAAAACACTGATATAAAATGATACCTTGTGTAAATATGTTCTAAGTAAAATTATAGATCCAGCCATGACAAATTTCATGCCAAATATATATAAATAAATAAATGTTAGTAAACCAACTTGTATTTAGTCATTATACTCCGATACGCCCTGTGACTCCATTGATAAAGTGTACATTATTTTCGTAAGTGTACACTTTTTGAGTTGTAAGAAAGTTGTTTGTACAAAACATTTACTCAGAAAATAATTGGTCAATCATGACAAATCCGATTTTAACAGTTAAATAAATGACATACTGTAAAATCAATAATATTCGAGGGGGATTTAATTTCGTGAATTTTGTGGATGATTTCAACCACGAAAATCCTTTAAATTACGTTGAACTTTCCACGAAAAGGTCTTTTTCACCATATCCACAAATTTTGTCACATTGAAATTAAATTATTTTTACTCGTCAAAAACATGTAGCTAGAAAATTGTAAATCCACCCAATGATAGTGCAATATTAGCCTGTACTACTGTAAAACCATCTAATTTGTGGCGTTTTACTCGAATCAATAGTGTAGATAACTAAACCACGAATTCCAATATTCTTGATTTATTTAGGCCAGAACAAATTTTAGAGAAATTGCTTATTGTTTTGTAAAACGCAAAATGGGGAGCAAAATTTATATTCTTGTAATGACCAAGAAAAGTAGAAATTAATTATAGCAATTGAAGCAAAGTTACAGAATATTCATACCAAGCAAAATTTATTTTCCTATTATTCCCAAGAAAAGCAGTGCTTTTACAGTATTTTTAAAGTATTTGTAACAATTTTAGCGAATTTAAGATTTAGCTGTAAAAATTCATTGTGCAATTAATTACATGTACAAGAAACCTGAATATATACAGAATACAAAAAGTTACTATAATTGTCTATCAGGTGAACTTTATTCTATATATTAATACGACTGTGAGCTTCAACATTGGTAGTATGAATATAACCTTGTTATGTGTATCAGAAATAAAACAATACACATATTTTCATAGAAATATGACAATTGTGAAAATAAGATGCATAAATTTCTACCTTTGTGCACTAAGTCCTTTATCAATGAATGAAGAAAACTAGATGCAAGTGTATTATAAGCACTTATAAGGTGTATAAACACATTGACACTTGTGAATTTTAATCACAAGCTAATTAAACCTATGAATGGACATTATTGGACAGTTAACTTAATCCCTTTGGTACATTATAGGCCAAGCATATTTTTACATTAGAAATGTATTTTCTATGCTGCGAACGATGCACTGTTAATGGATTTTGCAAGGACCTTTTGGATAACCATCGTCTCTCTGGAGATCATTTTGCTTTTTGTCGGAGTATAAGTCAGATACAGAACTTGTTATCGCTCAAAAGTGTCTTCTTACAAGTGTTATTGTACAGTTTCGGAAGGACGAACAACAAATTATCCTCGGCTTCGCCTCGTACAATTATGTTGTTTGTCCTTCCGAAACTGTACAATAACGCTTGTAAGAAGACACTTTTGAACGAAAACTAGTACTGTATCTAATACTTATTTGCTGGGTAATAACAAATGGCAATAACTTGAACACTTTACAAGACTTGAACTTTGAAAAATCAAAAGTCAGTTGAAAATGATAAAGTGTATTACATGTATATCTGTTTAAAAGGGATTTCTTAAGAAACCAGCAGTTTAATAACGGGGTACAAGTTTTTGTACAAAACGCATCAGATATTCGTACGAGGGGTGTTCCAAAAGATCATTGACATTCCTTAAATATCATACAATTTTGGTTGGAAACCCTCCATGATTTCCATATATATTTAATAACGACTATGCCCAGTGTGTATCATAAATAATTGACATTTCTTATATAATTTGATTCATACACGTTTCCATAGATATGACATCGCTGTTCGAAGATGTGTTTTATATCTGTATAAAACTTACCCGAAGTGTGAGTGACTCGATCTTTATTCTCGTTGACAGTATACAAGTCGTGTCTGAAATGATTGGTGTATACATTGAAACATTCTTTACCATCATTAACAAAAAGGTATGATGCCATATTCAATTCGTCTGTGAATTCGTACGTTGCCTTTTTGGTGAAAGTGTTTTATAAAAAATATGTATTATATATTCCGTATTCTACGGCGGCAATTTGGTCTACCAGGCTTTCCAGAAATTCACCGTCAACAACTAACTTTAAAATGACATTTAACGCACGTGCATTCGTAAATACATTTCCGCGCTGAAAAAAGCGTCAAGGGAAACGGTAAGGTAATCAAAGATTGAAGCGAATAGCATTTATTCGGCGTAACAGACAAGTATATTACCCAGTAAAGAGAATAGCATGATCATGTTTAGGTAGATCGTCTGTGTTGTTCATCCACATTCGGAATATCTTTAATACACTATCAGCGTTCATCGTATTGTTGTCGTCTGTACCATTGGCAAGACCACGTGTCCCTGTGTTATCGGTGACATTATCCTGGCCACGTGCTCCAGTGGTATCAGTCCTATTATTGAGACTACGTGTCTCTGTGATATCGGTCATGTTACCTTGATCACGAGCTCCTGACATATCCATGATTGTTTCGTTCTTAAATAGAAATGATACATGCCTTGTAAGTGAAAACAATATGCCAACTTATTAACGATGGATACATAAAAGGAGCGTTTGTATTGACAAATTATCAAATACTCAAAGGTCTAAACAATGAGTAATAGTTTCTCTGCGGAAAGTTCATATACGTGTTATTTGCGTAATATCACCATTGAGATGCGCTGTTGACTGTTCTGTTAGGTTAGCACCTTTTATTGCGTTCATTGTGATTGGGTACAAGCTAGTCTCTGTCGGACAAACACTAATGTCAACACCACCCTGCACTAGCATAATTATGAGCATGCCATTTCCAACTTGATTCGGTTTGCCTACAACTGCTAACAGTATTGCAAGTTCTGATATTATAATTTGACGGTTATATTTAATATATTTTACGGTTTCATTTATCATGTGTGTTTGTACTTTGTTAAGTGTATTGTAAATAATAACTAATAAAACTACTTATAAACTAGACAAAATACATGCAATACTTAGTACTCCGGTTTCAGAATATTAAGATAACATGTCAGACTTACAGTTATTATAATTATCCCTGCGAGGCGAACCCTGATCTGGAAGTCCTTGAATTTAATACTACGATAACGGAGATCCACCTGGAAAATGAACAATATAATTAAACTTATTTATTAGAACTTTAATATTATAATCATTTTAAAATAATAATCGTAGCTAATGATGCTCTTGACTTATTAACAACATTCAGATGTTCTGTCTTTTAAGCATTAAGCGTTACATTGTATTTATATTGTCCAGTATGACGCCAAACTTTTGCAACAAAATGAGAGTAGAACATATAAAATATCTTATCACTTGGTTATAGATTAAATTGTTACGAATAATCTACATCGACGGCGATCTCCTTCGTTGTCTTTATCAAGAATTATAAGAAATCAGTTTCGATCAGGACATTTAAGAAATCAAACTGCATTGTTATGAAATGCTATAGTTGTACTGTTGTTAAATATATACTCATATATCTTTATAATTATCATAATACTGCTGTTGTTTCGGGTTTCATGTCCGGCATACAATTGGTGTATAAATAATAAATAAATGCCCTGAAATTTAAATTGCTGATGTGGGTAATGAGATCTCGACACAATGTAGATAGTTTGTAAGATACATCCTGATTTCTGATTCCTGATATGTGAGTGTGCTATTAACCTGCCCAGAGTCGGGTGTGAAGATTCGTACATGGCAACCCAACCGACATATTTATATTGTTGTAAAATAGTCATTCTTATTAGATTAATATGTTGCCGGTCTCTTATAATTCTTGTCTGAATGACCACATATTTTACTTGTTTTATATGATGATGTTTTCACTATAATTGTAAATATGGATGAGACAGAAATAAACAATAAATATAATAGAAATCTAATATGAAATTATCTAAAGGGGCGTTTCTACTTACTCCATTAATCACATGATTATAATATCTATGGATTTCTCGTTTGCTGTAGATACTTTTAATATCATCGTATATACTAGGAGTATCTGCTAACCACCTACAAGGTAAAACATAAAAAAACAATGTAAAAAACATCGGCTATGTCCGCTTAAACATCGGATAGTTCCGTTGTAACATCGGATGTTTCCGTTTTAACATCGGCTATTTTCGGCACGCATGTATACATGTTTTCGGTTAATATATTTTCGCAATATTACTTTTATTGGATTCATCAATATCACTAGTATGATTGACTATCGTGTTGATAAGTTATTGCAAACAGCAAGCTATGGTCTATCATCAAGTGCTGACTAATTATTGACTAAAATGTTATATTTCATCTTATATCGTCAGAACATTCAATATTTTGTATATTCAACCAAAACGAACTAGCGTATACAACAATAAGCAGTTTTAAACTTACTTTGAATAAACGCTAAAGTCAACGACGACTAAAACGTCAATGGTGAAAGTAAATATGTCACCGGGATGTCCCAAATCTCGTCTCAATCTCGGAGTTGACGTCAACGTCTTGTTTATATGGTGGATTCTGGATTTCTCTGGAAGAATAGAACAAAATTTGTCGAATTCAGCATTTATTAACACAAACAAAGAACTATTACATATTATAAGTATGACACAATGACAACTAAAAACGAACAAGAAAAAACTGAAACTGAAATGCCACGAAAACACGACAACCTTCTGTGACAGCCTGTAGTCAACAATAACAGGAGTACGAGCCCAGAAAGAACGATTTATGTGGCAAACCAATACAGAAGACTTTCGTAAGAAACCAAGTATTTTTATACTGGACTTCAAATTTTCACAAGAGCGAAATGATGAACCTCAACTACATTGTGATTCTTCATTTTCCCAACATTGTGTATTACACACACAGTGATATTATCTGACTACATGGCCATATAGTCCATGTCCCAGGTCTCGAAAATTGACGATCCATTTCCTCATAATTTCATTACAAAATCAATAATTATGAACTATTAACCTTATTATAATATTTCAATGTATATATGACCATATGTGCGGTGCAATTTCAAACATTTTAAGACATATTACAAGCCGATAGCCCTGGTGAGTGAGAAATAACCGTATGACTGCTCAAAATAATGGCGACCATCTTTAAAGATGGTCGCTAAAAGGTCATTTGGCAAAATGAACCACAAGTCCATCAACTGATTTCGGACGTCTTAGATATCAATCTAACCGAACATTATTGTTGGATCTGTTCACCAATTTGGTAATGTATTTCGGTATGTCACATGGACTAATAATGGATAACTTTCATTTGAATAAACTTAATTTAAATCTAAATACATGATTGCTAAATATAATTGCTGTCTGACTCACAAATGCTTGTTCTTAATTTCTTAATTTACAAGTGTTGTATCAGACGTGCAATTTTAGACAATGAAATGTGTATTCTCCATATGACGCGTCAAGAATGTGTGTCACGCAAAGTGACGTTAACAGTTGAACCTCATGCAGGTTTTTGTTAGCAAAAACACACGATGTATTCACATTTAACTACCAATATGGTCGCGTACGTGACCTACAAGGTTAACGTACATCCGCCATGTATACACTCGGAAACAAAAAAAAGCAATTTTCGTTTTTTTTATAAAATGTTTTTATTAAATGTAGCAGTATTGCTTGTTTCAAGAACTATCACTACAAATACATGTAATTGTTCGTTTTACTTTTAATGAGATAACATCAAGTTGCGATGTCGTTAAAAAATTACTTAGCCATTACAAAGGGTCATTCAAAAATACGATTTGACGGACTTACACAATTACAGGAAATATTATTCACAAATAACGGCAGCAAATAATGATGAAATGCATGAATAAGACATGTAGTAATGCAATTCTAGTTTAAAGTTAAACATATTCTACGCCAGTATGCATATAATTATACACAATGGTATGATTATAGTTATATAGAAATGGATCAGAAACAATGTTGTATCTAGAAAACAGCATATATTGAAGCTTAAACAGTCATTATTATAATCCTTTCTTTGTCTGATTCCAAGAAAAGTGTCTGTATTTCTACGTCATGTCAGTTACAATTTATACTGTATGATTATATATGAACATGTCTTGAAGCCGATTAAGATATACGATATTAAACAGTACTTAAGTAGATAAAACGTGTGAGCATGCTTTTATTTATTCTCCACATGGAGAGGCCCCAATAAGAGTTTAGCCATTGTAGGTTTCGGGTGATAGTGTAGATACAGGAGGTGTATTCGTTCCAGGGATAAAACGGGATCGTTAACATGCCAGGTGTATAGCACCGATAAATGGGACATAATTATATTTTAAGGCTCATGCGGAAGACTATTTGTAAATTTATTTGGTCAGCCCTTGGACTCGAACCCTCAACCCCGAGATCGGAAGTCTCGCACTCTGCGGGCTGACTCCATGTGATGAAACGTGTTCCTAGAGAAAGTGTCTACAGTATGTTGTAAATTGACCAAAAGCATACAATTTGACGACATTGCTTATAAGACTTGAAACTTGTTTTTGTTGATAGATAATAAATTTGAATTAATTCTATAAATATGTAAACTATACTGTTTGTGTTTTGGGGCGTGAGTTTAGACATGTTTCGACATGGCTAATCAATTATAAATCAATTATAACAACTGTACATGTACTGATATACGTACATAATGTACATGTAATGTCATGTATTATACTTTTAATGGTCTTATTCTGTTAGTGATGGTATGTTGTCCCCTTATACATAATGGTTGTTCAATTAGTTATACATGTATATATTGTTTCTAGTCAATAGAATCATCATATCGACATACTGTGACCTTATGTTACAACATGTATCTGTGGATAACATACATACTTGTTATATCTACATGTCGACGGCTTAGAATTAGAAGGTCGTAAGTGCCACTTACGACCTTTTATGATTCATACATATTTAGAATTAGCATCACAAGGCGCTTCTTATGAGCCCATTTTCATAAAAATCTGAACTTGTCATGTTGACCAAAATGAAGTTGTAAACGTTTGTTTTACCAACAGTAAAGAGTAAATGTCCGACAGTTTTTCCGTGTTTTCTCAAAATATCGATTTGGTAGTTACGACCTTCTTGTTCTAAGCCATCGGTGTGTACACATTCCGTCTTTTTATTGGGTCGCATGTGGCATGTAAGCAACAGCAATGGCCAAGTTATTAACACCGACCATTTGACCTAACATATTTCTCACGTACTTCGACCAGTTGACCAGTTGACCACATAGTTGTACCAGACTTATTTATGAACAGAAAATGAACATCGATATTTTGTTACTCAATGAAATTGAATAAAAACTTTTATATCGTGTAAAGTAGTGTATTAAGAAGTAACGTTATTATATAATAATTGTAAATTGCCAATTACGTTACGGTTAAATCATAATCAGCATTTGAGTTATATAGAAGGTGTGGTTATTTGCGTTTTGAAGTTTCATGACTCGAAATAAGTATGTTAAAGTCCTCGTTTAATCAATGTTCTATATCAACCAGATAATACATTTTATTTTTAAAGCATGAGTATACGTCGACATCCACTGTTTGGTTATAATATATATCAACGTTTTATTCATCAGCTTTTTATTCTTCAATCATAGCATTCGTAACTAAGACCTGAGGCCTTATTCGCCACCGCGTTTTAAATCTAAAACTCAGACTTAGAGACTTTATTTGCAACATGTTCTATTCGCTCTCATGTTGTAATACCAGCACTGATTTTCATATAAACGAGTATACATGTTCAGTGGGTAACAACAAATAAACAGATAAAATTCCACATTGATAAATCGAATTGCAAAACAATGGCAGTGATCATAAGTAGTGTCAATTTAAAGTCTATGTCTGAGTTTCAGTCTTACAATGTCGGTGAATAAAGGGACCCAGTAGATTTAAAAAGCCGAAACTGATAAACAGACCCGTTACAGCAAGACAAACATTAACACTATTGGTAGAAAAACAAGATACAAATGTGCATGTTTCATGGTCACTCATCTAAAGCATAGGTGGCAGTATCAGTGTGGAAAAGAAAAAGAAACAAGACTGCGTTCAATAAACGCTTATGCCCCCGTGGTAGCCATGTCCATAAAAAGCTAAGTCAATCAGGGGCCATTATTCAGTTAAAATGTTTGATAGTGTTACATGACTTTGAACTATAAGGGGCTTATGATGGTAAACGAATAATGCCACATTTGAAAGCAGTGCCTTGATCGACTTTATGTGTGATCTGGTGATACAGATGTTATGGTTCTTTGTCACTGCACTTCTCCAAGTTGCCATCTATTCATATACCAAGTTTCAAGTCAATATCTTAAACACTTTTGAAGATACACTCCTGTCAAAATTTGATTCTGAAAATACTAAAGGGGAGATATTTCAAAATTTAAGACAGACAGAGTTATGGTTCTTGGTCATTGCACTTCTCCAAGTTGCCATCTATTTATATTCCAAGTTTCAAGTCAATATGTTTAATAGTTTTGAAGATATACTCAGAGCAAAATTTGACTATAAAAAAACACTAAATGGGAGATAATTCAAAATTTAAGACAGACAGAGTTATGGTTCTTTGTCAATGCACTTCTCCAAGTTGCCATCTATTTATATTTCAAGTTTCAAGTCAATACGTTAAATAGTTTTGAAGATACGCTCCTGTCAAAATTTGATTCTGAAAATACTTAAGGGGAGATAATTCAAAATTTAAGACAGACAGAGTTATGGTTCTTGGTCATTGCACTTCTCCAAGTTGCCATCTATTTATATTCCAAGTTTCAAGTCAATATGTTTAATAGTTTTGAAGATATACTCAGAGCAAAATTTGACTATAAAAAAACACAAAAGGGGAGATAATTCAAAATTTAAGACAGACAGAGTTATGGTTCTTTGTCAATGCACTTCTCCAAGTTGCCATCTATTTATATTTCAAGTTTGAAGTCAATACGTTAAATAGTTTTGAAGATACGCTCCTGTCAAAATTTGATTCTGAAAATACTTAAGGGGAGATAATTCAAAATTTAAGACAGACAGAGTTATGGTTCTTGGTCATTGCACTTCTCCAAGTTGCCATCTATTTATATTCCAAGTTTCAAGTCAATATGTTAAATAGTTTTGAAGATATACTCAGAGCAAAATTTGACTATAAAAAAACACTAAAGGGGAGATAATTCAAAATTTAAGACAGACAGAGTTATGGTTCTTTGTCAATGCACTTCTCCAAGTTGCCATCTATTTATATTTCAAGTTTCAAGTCAATACGTTAAATAGTTTTGAAGATACGCTCCAGACAAAATTTTATTGTAAAAATACTAAAGGGGAGATAAGTCTTTTAAAGTCCAAAATTAGGTCAAGGTGAAGGTCAAAATGGAGTCGGGTGATACAGGCGTGTGGAGAGTGGTCATATACAACATCCATGCAAGTATGAAAGCTTTGTAACAAGCCATTTTAATGCTAGAAGAAACGGTCAATTTGGGTTAACCAAGAATTTTACCTTTCAATAAGTCTAAGTCCAAAATTAGGTCAAGGTGAAGGTCAAAATGGAGTCAGGTGATACAGGCGCGTGGAGAGTGGTCATATACAACATCCATGCAAGTTTGAAAACTTTGTAGCAAGCCATTTTAATGCTAGACGAAACGGTCAATTTGGGTTAACCTGGCCGGACGGACGAACGGACGGAAGGACGGACAGACGGACGGACGGACGGACAGACGGACGGACAGACGGACGGACGGACGGACGGACGGACAGGTGAATTACTATATGCCTCCCGATCTATCGATACGGGGGCATAAAAATCCGTCAATGAGCTAATACACTACATGGACCGTATATATATATATCGATTGCCTATCTAACTAGTATATTAGGCTGGTAAAGGAAAATTTTCACTCGGACTAATTGCAACAAAAACTAAACTTATACTGGGCGAAAGTACATCATATTAGTATATTCAAGAAAAAAGTTGCAACCTGTAGACCCTGGCAAAACAAAACTATAGACCGTCAAAGATATAAAAATTTCCAAATGAAGTTACGGCCCGTATAGCACACCGTAGTGAGTACTCTTCAGCGGGAGGTACGATTTACGTATGAAGTTTAATGGCGGCGCCCAGTAAAAAAACAATAACAAACGTCATGAAGTGTTATTATCGATGGAATATGCAAGGTAAGTAACGATTATGTTAATTTTTAATGATTACCAAGTGGTTTGTCTATGTTTACGCGTTGTACGTTTTCACAGATGTTCATGTGTGTCGTTTTACGGCGAAGTCGGGGCCAAGGTCAAATATCGTTTAAACTACCAAACATTGAGATATTAAAGTGAATGGGATATTGTAATAATTATATAAATACATATCAATGTTAAAAATAAATAAAAAAGCACTTGTTTGATAATAGAAACGTGTTTTATGGGTTATCAAATATTTTCATTTTTCCAAGTATGGAACGCCGTTATTGCCATCATTTTGACGAAACTTGATAAATTATCAAATTTACGAATTTGACGACGAATAGTGCATTGTTTGTAATATCCTTTCGATTTTAAATATGAAAAACCATTAAAAGCATATTTTACTGCACAATTCTCAAGGTTAAAAAGATCGATCTACTATAGATAGTCAATTAAATACATCCTTTAATTGATAGTTGTTACTGAATATAGCGTATATAACGGTACTAGAACACGTCAAAACGTATATTCTATGGTCACAAACTGCATTGCTTGATTGGCATACTGCATGTTTCATGATGTTCATGATTTTGATATACATGTATTTTGAAAATACACGCTTGCTGATAGTAGCAATTAGAATAAAAACAACCATTGTCAAGTCATATTGATGTTGTTATGGTAGCGATCCCCCCCATTGTTTTGTACCCGTAAAAGATACGTTTCTAACTTTCTAATCAGAATAAACAATCAGCTACACAATTTAAAGAAAGAAACTCTTTATCTGAAGCTGTTTTGCGTCTAGCCCATATGAGCATGCTCCTAAACGGTTTTAAAGATTTTTTTATTTAAGTAAATCAGGGTTTCCCTAGAAATTTTCATACAAGGGTCCCTTAAGGTTTATATTTAGTGAGTCCCTGAGACATTTTGGGGATCAAATCATATACGGGTATGCATTTCAAGTTCACTGTTACAGTATCCAATTTGTAAATAAAATAGCACATGCACATGAGTTAATCATTTACATGACTATTTCAATTGGACAGCAGTATGGAATGGAACGTTCTGCCATGATTGCAATAAGACGCCTCTAACTTATTATAGCGTGTAGAGTAGACAATACAGATTGCTCAATAAACCGCAAGTGTAATAAATAAAGTAGCAGAAAAAATGTTCTAGCGGAAACAAAAATGTGCTCGAAGGATCCGATTGGGGGTCCAAGGATGCACAGTAATGCAGAAATAAGGGTCCTAAGTCACAAAGTTGCGTCAGGAACGCAGAAAACCTGCATCAGGGTAATCCCTGCTGTCAGTAAAATCCCAATCGAAAGCCTGCACTTGTTTCCAATTAATTTTGTACATGACCTGTGCCTATCTCAATCAAGCCAACCAAATGCTACATGAATATATCACAGTCTTATCAAATATTACCCAGATAAGCTGTTTGTTTGATATTATTCTGCACGTAAAAGTAATCCTATTAATTTATCTACACTCTTTACATCTCTAGTGTGTTACAGCCTAAACAATGATAACATACATGTTCATTATACATGGATCATCCAGAGTACCTGGTTCATATTTATTTTCTATTTCAGTTGCTGAATAGATACTAACAACGAAGTTCAAGTAAATGGACATGAGAAATTTGAACATTGTATCTATAACCTTCCTAACTTGCAGTTTAAATAACATTTTTGTAAACAGTGTGTTAACAATAGTGGTATTAAATGCTAAACATAATGATGTACATTATAATATATTGATATGTAACTTTAAATTGATCTTTTGGGCCTCAGTAGTTGAATATAATCATTCAGTTATTTCACAATACATATCCTGCGATATTCAACTATGCAGACTATCGTATCTACAGATATACCGATCAGTATTAGTAGTATCTATCATAGAGTTAAAAGAGTTTTACATTACATAACTATGGTGTGTATATGTTCATGTACATGTAATACATATAAAATATTACTTGACAAATGATCTCACTATATAAGACTTTTTAGTCTAATATGTTATAGACAAACAATACCAGTAAGTAATTCTAGGATGGAAAACTTGAGAAAATTACCGGTAAGAACAAGTCTGGTTGAAATTCCAAAAGAAGTCTTGATCAATTTGCCTAAGTGTTTATTTTCGCTAAAATGAATAAGTTATATTGATTATATTGTAGAAATATCTTAAACTGGACATACTTATTCATTTCAGATAGATAGCTGTTTGTTCTACACTGCCAAATCTACAAGACAAAGGCAACAAGCCTTACTGACAGTCAATCAAATATACATGTTGTTTCTGGACAGGAAATTCATTCACATTAACTGCAGAACAGACCATATCTGTAATCGAAACATTTCTTGTAATTCTAATGCTAGTAAACAAGAATTGTGATACATAATTGCATACGTTCCACAATTCCATCGAGCGTATTTGGCATACCAGTAGTTTATGTACAAGATGCAACTCTGGAAGAATCACTAGCATAACTGATCTTCAAGCTGCTGGTTCCATAAAATGCCAAACATGTCAAAACTTTAAATGGCCAGATTCTTAAGGAGTTTGAACAGATACCAGGCCTCATATTTAATATACAAAGTCAAGCTATCAGATTCCATCTAAAGACAGTGATTTGTGGACACTGTTTACAAGACAGAATCACATGGAGTCATCTTTAGACACTATTCAATAAATTGTTCATCTGGAGGAAGCACCACAGGAGGTTCTACCAACATACACGTCTTTTGAGACCATGCTTCTGGGAGATGCAAGCAACCTGCAGAAGACAGTTCAGTTACCCCACTACAACATCCAAATTTTAGCTATTTTATATTACATGTAATAACCACATAGATCATCCAGAATTATGTTCATTGTGTTCATCATTTTCTACTGATTCGTCTACAAAGGAATATACGCATACATTGCTGACTAATCATTTAGGTGGGGATAATACTGATGTTAAATCAGCAAAACATACACTTAGCGGCACTTCTAACGCTGCCACTTGAATTTTCTTAATATCTCGAGAACTGTTCAAGATAACTTTATCAAATTTTCACCAGTTTTAGTTTATAGCATGTGCCTCTTACTGCTTTTGAAATTTTGGAAATTGATGGGTATGAAAATTCGCGGTAAATAAGTAATTTACGTCACCCGATATGATAAAATCACAAAATTAAATAGCGTATCAATTAAGGGTAAGTCGAGTATTTTCAAGATTTTATTTCATTAATACTTCAAATGATATATCATAAGTGTTTAAATTCAGTTTAATGCAATTTTGGTCACCCTAGATTTAAATTTTAAGTTGAGTCTAACCCCCGTTATTCTTAGGAATCGTGTTTTTCAACCGACACGCTATGGTTACGGTAAACACTCTTTTTGAAGCAAAACCAAACTTTTTCCTTTCCTAGATAGTTGATAATTATCGTTAATGATTATTAAAAGACATGAGCAAATAAAATGTCAACACGCACTATTATTATAGGAAGAAAGGACATCTAGACGCACACATAACGACCAGGTGACCGGTATTGCGCGATAAAAATGCGACTTTCATTTTTAGTATTCAGTCTGTTGAAGACATATCATGCAATAGTCTATTGTCGGATCGAGCGGAAAATTCGTCAGAACTTGTGTCAAATATTGATATACACATGTGCCAAATTTCATAAAAAATCATCGAGGAGTTTCCAGGGAAACTAAAATATATAAATGGCAGCGTTAGAAGTGCCGCTAAGTGTATAAGTTATATTGTAAATATACACGTATATAAATGATATAGTGCACGAACGACCCAAATTGGTACCATTAAAATAGGCACAGGTGTGCAGTTACACTAACACTTTGGACACGTGTACACTGGGTATTGCGAGTAAATGAGTTATGTAGACATAATGTAGTGCTATACTCCGTACACAAACTTGGCAGTTGTCAGTACAGTAAAATCAATAATCTACACTTTTACCTGTTTTAGTTAGGATCTGTTTGTACTTCCGTCATTCTTATGATTTTTGGAGCAAGTTTGTTTTGGATCATCATTAACAGAATGTTCAATTCAAAATCAATGATACTTTAGTAATGCAATAATTCCAGACACATTATGACATATGCAGCATCATGACCATTACTTGATAGTGAGCAGTCGCTCTTTACAAGGGATTTAAAACACTTAAATAATACCTGTTATAGTTTGATGTATTTTATGACCATGATAAAATCTGAAGATGCATAAACCATTTAACATGCGTAAAGGAATCAGTCTTGTGGATCTCGTGACTGAACTTACACTCTTTTCCAGTCCAATGTCGCGAAAAAGTAATGCTATTTGTTAAATTGACTTGCAAGATCCGATGTATACCGCAGTTGGTAGATTTGCTTAACAGTTTGGTGCTTCAGTAATTTTTAGGTTAATCATTTTGTGACTTATCCGCGATCAATTTTGGCTATTATCCATTTTCACACATGGGTCACTACAAATAGCATGTATCATATTCACAAAACTGCTGTAAAATAGTTTCAGTTTCATGAAAACTACTAACAATTCTATCTTCGTACGTTAACAAATTACTACAAATTAGTGAAATTGGCCAAAGATAGGTTGTTTTCGAAAACATACATCCATCATTTTGGATTATCCAATCATTTAGGATTATCTGGATAACAAGGGTGCTATCTGATATGTCATAAATAAGGCAAATAAAAGACATTGTCAAATAAATAATAACTAACAAACATAATGGTGTATCTTTGTTATTTTTATGAAATTTAAGTATTGACCTAAAAGTGGGTGGGGTAATTTCACCCCCCCCCCCCCCAAGAAGAATAATTAATGCGTTGTTTATAGCATCGTATGTAGAAAATGGCCAAAAATGCGTTAAAAGATATCTTAAGTTCATGGTGTATACAGTACAGCTTAAAAATAACCCATAGTATCAAAGGTAAGTACTAAACGACCAAAACATGTAACGATCAGAGCTTTTTAAAATGATTTCATATGACCTTAAAGAAAGGTCATTTTCTCAGTAATGCCAGGTCTATGTGAATGCAACTTTTTTCCTGTGTTACTACACATATTGTAGTTTACGAAAACAATGGAGAAGTTTTTGTTGCAATTAGTCCGAGACATGATGCTACTCAAGATTTCGTTTACCAGCCTATATTAGCTCAGTACGGAAATTTGTTTATATATTTTTTTTTAATCGTTTGCGGACAAAACACTGATACTGCCACCTGTGATCTAAAGTACAGAAGTACACGAGAACCGTCACGTAAAGTTATACAACAAAAAACACGTTATAGTACAACCTGGAAGTGACTAAACGTTACATGGAATAACACTACGTGTTATTAATGTTATCTTGACATACACAGATTAGTTAAAACGTCATACTGTGGTGAATACTCGTGATTATGTCAGTTAACAATTCGGTTAATGTGCAGAAAAAGAATAGTATGTAAATTAAATAGGAAATACGAGAAAATGATGTTTAACCTGTATGTACGAGGGGTGTTCGAAAATAAATTAAATTGTCTCTCTAACTTTCTATTGACAGGACAGATGTCAACAGAAACTCACAGAAAATCTTCTCGGTCCAGTAAATAAAAAGCTAGAGAGACAATTTCAGTTCTTTTCGAACACCCCTTGTATGAGTATGTGTGAGAAAAAAGGTTTGTGTTTTCGTGTCGTGATAATATTGTATGACCATGACCATAATGTATATAATGGTGGCCCGATTTCTGTCAAGTAAATGTTGTCCTTGTGACTTTGGCAAATAACGATTGAATGTCAGTCTGGTACAAATGAAATAACGACAGACAGTTAATTATATGTTGTCGTCATTTGGTTATTGTGTCGCTAAGCAACGCCAATATGGCATAAATAAGACGAAATTGGCCGAACTCTTCATTACACCATTATTTATTGTGTCTTATATGGTCTATTATTGTTACACCATCATTGAGGGTGTCTTAAATGCATAACTTTTGTAGCAGTATTCCCTATGATGTTTTAAATGCACACATTTTGTTACAACATCCTTTTGAGTGTCTTAAATGTACAATTATGGTAGCAAGATTACATAGGGTGTCTTAAATGTACATTTTATGTACCAACAATCCGTAGGATGTAGTTTATGCACATCGTTAAATATACGAAACTAGATATAGTGATATTTACCTGATACTAGATAATCATGAGATGAGGGTACATCTATAAGTTGATGAACATTGACAGGTATAACATGTGATGCTATATCTGGATGGTCTATAGCTGGATGGTCTATATCTGGATGGTCTATATCTGGATGGTCTATAGCTGGATGGTCTTCTGTTGTTATCACATACTGCAATCCCTCGTGTACAAACAATCCAGACTGAAATTGTAAAAATAATACTAAATAAGTGTACATCGAGTCAGACTTTGACTGAAGCCATTCAGCCAAATCTGGCTACCACAAATAAAAGTAAAAAAGCAAATATGCATTTTATAATCTTACCATCTACACATTGAGCACATATTTGATGTGCAAGACCCCTTTGTCGTATTTACTACGTCAAAGGGGTCTTACAAAATATAAACCACATATGTGTCTAATATGAATATGTTATGAATAACCCAACATGAAAACGAATTTAGGTTTGTATAATACAACTTAGATTTCCGTTCACTTAGAAGTTAGAAGTGCTCCGCGTCGTCAGCATCAAGTTATGTGATCGAGAAACGAACTTTTCTCGATAGAAAATTACTTGTACGAGTATATAAGTATCTTTAAATAGTTAGATATCGAAGTTGTATCACTTGTTTTCAATAATCATCATAATATTACAAACAAGGAGACAATCCGTATAGAGATAACGAAGGGAGACAACTTTTCAATAATTTTACCACTGATAATGTTGTGCTGGATTTCTGTGAATGGTGACATTCTATCAGGATATGGCTGTCAGGATGTGTACTGTAATACATCATGGAAACCTGCAATACAACAAACACTATGTTGTCAAAAATAATTAAAATCCCGAATGGTTCAGCAATAGTAATCAAAATATATACCTCATCAGAAATACGCAAGCAAATTATGGAAGGGATAATTGACCAACATTTACACACCTTCAAGAACAGTGAGCTCTCAACCTCTAATTGGTCAATAACGACACACCTTCAAGCACAGTGAGCTCTCAACCTCTAATTGGTCAATAACGACACACCTACAATAACAGTGAGCTCTCAACCTCTAACTGGTCAATAACGACACACCTTCAAGAAGCAATAGTGACACGTAAAAGAACCAGCGGTGTCTCTGGAACTAGTACACCTCCTGGATCTGCATGTACTATCCCCCGAAATCTAAAATGATCAAACTCGTTTGGGATCTCGCCCATGTGGAATATCAGGTGTCGAGGGTAATTAAAAGCAACAAACCATTAGTGGATGGACGCAAACATTTCGATGGCTTAGAACAGGAAGGTCGTAACTACAAAATCGATATATTGAGAAGACAAGAGAAACTGTTTGTAATTTACTCTTTACCTATGATAAAACACGTTTTCAAAACTTCTTTTTGGTCAATATGACAATTTCTGATTTTTATGAAAATGGGCTCATAAGAAGCGCCTTGTGAATTGAATTGAATTGAATTGAATGAATTGAATTGAATTGTTAGTGGAACTTAAGACCTTCTCATTCTAAGCCATCGATTTGTACAGCTATCGATGACATCAGAATACCAGTCCAAGTTGTTACATTCATCGTGTGTTCGATTGACGTATATATAATATTTACATATTGGGTATCCCTGCCATGTGCACCAAACTACTCATCAAGTATTATCTGTTTATTAGTGTTCGACTTGTCACCAAACGTGCTTTATGAACTACTTGCTGATTCATATTCGCGTGCGGTCACTTACGACGTTTTTAACCAGTAAACAAAGGTCGTAGAATATAAGGACTGGTGTTATTCAGTAAAGTTCAGTTATTGCTAATCACTAGGTAGGAGGTCTAGTACAGCCATGCATAATTAGCAACACGTGACCATCAAATGTCATTTAGCAATCGTATAGACGTAACTAACGATGACATATGATCGAATAACACGGGGTTTGATAATAATATGGTGTGCATGGCACACATGCTTCTTTTACGGCCATGTGATTTTGTAATGAAAATAATTATATACAAATGGTTGTACGTCAGGGTTTTCGTTCGATATAAATGATATCAAATTATACTTCAGAATCTATGCCAATTGGTTGTCTATGAGTACGCGGATCAAAATACCGGTATATAGGTTATACATGTATACCTGTAGTGTGTGTTGGCTTGGATGCCATGGCGCGTGCTTGGGGATCCAGATACCATTGGTTCAAACTGCGTCTAAACAACTTTTAATTTTCTCTGAGTATGAATTACTTTACCAAGGTAAATGAATGAGTATTTGGGAGATTAATATAAGAGGACCAAACGTCAATGTACCGTGATACCAGTGGCACCGAGTGTTATAGCCGGAACGAACGCATGTCTGAGTAGTGAGTACTGTTTCATAAAGTTTGCTGAGAAACGTATTTTTTTATTTAAAACAAAAAAAAACTTTGATAGCTAGATTGTGACACATGTTTGAGTATGTATCATGTACCATTTATATGAATATGATAATGCATATGAACTTATGTTAGATGACGTACCTGTTTTCTGTGATTACGTAATTTTCTGAGACCACGTGCCAATATGTTGGTAAGGTAAGGGAAGGAATCACGTGATTCTGAGTTCTGTCTTAAATCAAACACAATCACATCTCTGCCCGTCACGTTTAGACGTATTTGTAGAAACAAAGGCAATTTACACCGTGTCGAAATGCCATGTGAGTCTAATGTTACTGTGCCCGTTACATCTGAAATAAAAAGTGTTGGAAGTGAATATTATAACCACGGGTAACTGTATCAATGATAACTAAAACAAAACGAAAAAAAATGTAAAATTTTATATTTTTCTTTAAAGATCCATTTGTACAAAAAAAGGTATGAGAAAATCCAACAGGGAAGGTAGCACTCAACCCAACAAACATTGATGAGCCGATCACTGTGGTGCAATTTGTTTATAAATTTTACCAAATTTTAAAGTTGATTCAAAGATCTCTGTCACAACCACGTAAACAAACATTCACCCCGGTCGATTATTTAAGGTGTGTTAGGATTAAATTCTGCCGTCAATAATACTTTTAAATGATTAAAAAGCTAATAGTCCTATAGCAGTGGTTTTACTTGCTGCAATTAGCTATTCAGAAATGGAACATTCTGGCGGTTTTGACAGACAATAGTCTTTTTCAATGATACTGCTACCTGTGAGTATACTAGTAGTAACCACAGTATTTACCTAAAATTCTACCTGTATATCTCTCTTTTCTATTGGTTAAAACCCTTCTATATAAGGATTGAATAATCCCCGAAACAACATAGAAAATCTAGTATCGAAGATAGAATTTCTATAATTACGTAAACAAATGTAACCAAACACGTTTCAAGATACACGGTTTTTATGGCCTACTATAGTTTCTCTTTGTCTCTTGTTCGTTTTCATCATTTGTTCGCACCAGAAAACCTATATTTAGAGGATAACCAAAGGTTCTTCGTTGACATACATGTATAAAACACCAACATGTTAATTTTAAGAGTGTTTTTATATTACATACTTTTGTATAAAAAATTATGGTATGAATGACATACTTTTGTATATGGTATGAATGACTTACTTTTGTATATGGTATGAATGACTTACTTTTGTATATGGTATGAATGACTTACTTTTGTATATGGTATGAATGACTTACTTTTGTATATGGTATGAATGACATCCTTTTGTATATAGTATGAATGACATACTTTTGTATATGGTATGAATGACTTACTTTTGTATATGGTATGAATGTAGAATGTAGCTATAGTGCGCTCAAAATAACCAGAAAGGTGGGAAAAGTGGAATCAGCTACATAGGTGGAAAAACCATGCACGTACAATTTATCACCGTTATTTAAGTATACAATCAATCATACATGTTTATTTAAGCAACCAATTTTGCAATGTTAGTAGACCAATCCGGTGAATGTTTATAAACATTAAATTATCCTGGGCGCACTATACGACCTAATGCTAAATACGAGTGAAGCCTTTTCTCACAACATTTAACGTTTAAACTATTCTACATTGTGGGGGAGCGATGGTCTATAGGTAAGACGCGTGCTTTGCGGTCGAAAGGTCCTTGGTTTTAAGCCAGAGTAACTGAGCCCCACCCTCGACCGAGGTGTAAATAAGTACCAGTCCTGTGATGGCGGTGTCTGTAATTATGCAAAACCAACCTGGAGCAAGGGATATTTAAACGCAGGTTTCCTTAGGTAGTCAAATGAATAGGGTTACGTGGTTCTTAATGACTAAACTGCTGAAAGCCCCCCCCCCCCCTCCCCAGAACAGGTAACCTTACCTTGTTCAACAGCATTATCGTGTCTATTTAAACTTACTATTTCTGAGTATTTCAAAATGACTTCACATGGTGAACCAAACATAACCTTTCGGTCATGTGAACGCCAAGGGAACTTCGGAAAACGGTTTGTATGGTTAATACTTAACGTTAGTGTCTCAACATGTTGGTATTTTGATTTATTACCCCTCACTTTTGTCGTAATGTTAATTTCCCATAGACAAACAGGTAGAATGTCTAGCGAATCAATACACCACGTGATTGAACATTGAGCCTCAAAGCTATGTGTTATTTATATAATGACTAATGATACTATGTTACTCACTAAACAACATAAATATAACAACTTGCTGTTACATTGTTTATCGGATGCTGAGCGATACTATAATATTAAATTATCTTTAACGTCAAGTCTGCATAATATATTAGTATGTCCATACTAGACTAAACATTACACAAAGACCTTAATTTAGGTCTTTTCATTACACAACAAACGTCTGATTCCATACAACAATTTATTTAAACTAGTGGTGAAATCAGACGTGAGATTTGTGAGTTAAAGGTTGATCATTTACTCCACCGTGAAAAAATTGAGACAGACGGACTACGTCTAAGATGTTTTTTCTCTCAATATTTAAAAGTCTCATCAATCAAAGAAATGTTTTAAAAAGAAAAAACATTGTCATCAGCAGACGCTTTGTACATGCCCATGGTACATTGTACAAGAGACGTGCTTTGGGCAGATACTATTTTATATGCTGATTGCCAATTAAAGTTGGAATTTGGCTTGAATGGCATATTCATGATATTAGGGACATTTTCATCTTTTTTAAAGCACAATACATAAACGTGTTTGTATATTTTAAAGACGAATCAACAATATGTTGTTATGGTGATGACACACGTATGTAGACTCCTTACTGTGCCATTATGCACGGTATGAATCGTGTTACACTACTTCTCAGTTCCGTCAGAGAATTGTTCTGTTGTCATATGGCTCTGACGGAACTCAAAACTGATGTAACGCACAGACGGAACTCTAATTTCATGTATCCTGAGTTCCGTCAGAGCGTTATGTCAATAGAGCAATTCTCTGACGGAACTGAGAAGTAGTGTAACACGATTCATACCGTGTTATGGCATTACTGCAGTTATTATGTTCTATCCAGTGATATTATCCTGACCCACTAGACCGCCGTATTATGGTCTACCTTTGCAAGCTGATGTTTAACCAATGTCTACTGCAGCAATGAGTATGCGTTCTAGGCGATGATCACACCTAGGTACAATAGAATGAGCGTTACGTTGGTTAAAATCGACCATGTCCAAGGTATTAGAGAAAAAATCCGCTTGTAGAAATAGAAACGACACAATTCAGTACACATCGACAGAACGAGTGTGTTTCCATATTATAAGTATGCAGCTGATTACGGGAAACAAAGAACAACCTATTTACAGCGTTAAGGAGCTTCATGACATGATTAAGTCGAAAGGGCGACGTCGTACGTCATTTCTGAGCGTGCGCCGGGTATGCCTACTACGCATGCTTACAAATGCTATATTTATGTTAGTTTTAATTATATCCGTATAATATTTAGTATACGTGTTCAATACAATTCAATTTTACAGGGACGAGAGATTCGTAGCTTTAAGTTAAATGGTTTTTGAAAAAGAGCAAAAGTCCACGAACTTTTGGATAACCCCACGTACAGACTGATTCTACATTAGAACGAAATGCTGTCGTAGTTGCAATGTGGTTTGAAAATCGTGTAGAAATATAATTATGACGTATTGTCTTTGTGGTTTTAGTTAGGACCTTTTTTGTATAGTTTTATTGATCAATTTAACGACACCATGGGGGAATAAGGTCGTAATGCAACGTTATAAGACCTCATATTTGAATCCAGCATCACAAGGCGGATCTTACGAACCTATTTTCATGTAAATTGGATCAGGTTATGTTGGCCGACCTGAAGTAGAATAAGCTTTTTCAAAATAACGAGTACTTTTCATACAGTTGATTTCATTATTCTTGTCAAACATTATTTCTGCACACACATTGTGCACAGCATTATTCTTGTGCGTCGACGACAAATTGGACTAGGTTCTAATTAATTGTTTTGTTTTCCAATTGCTATTTATGTTCTTTAATAGTTTTAATAATGGAGACCATTTGAAGATGATTTGCTTACGGGAATAATTAATTGTTTATATTGCATGTATCAATACTAATCTGAATGACAGGAAAGCAACATAACTTCTAATGAAATACTTAGAAAACATAATATTATGCATACTTGCCAAAATATGTTGTCCATCAAAATGTTTAATTTTTGGTCGAGTTGCTTGAACGCATTAATGTACACACGAACAAAGATCCTGCTTGGTAATGTAAAGAAAGGAACAAACCATTATTTCCATTCAGTTGTCTAGAAGTTCCACATGTTGCTATAGCAATCAATATGACGAGAGTAGAGACACGTTCCATTGCGAACATTCGTCGTGTAATAATGCCGGAAATTCCGGAATTGATCGTTGATTGGTTTTATCCGTATATCCGTAAATCCAACTTCATTTTTAAAACAGAATCATAATTTGTACACTTCCAGACACTTTGCTATCACTGAGGTACCAATTACCGATGGGGAATTATAAATTAAGTATACACAATATATTTTTTTAAATCATACTTGACGTCTAAAACAAAATTTATTGTTTTACTTAAGGTAAGTCAACTTGTTAATTATGAGTAACGTTAACTAGTTATTGTAATTAATTCATTGATAGGTGCACGTTCTTTTAATCAGTACATGTTGGTACAAAATTAGCAAACCTGATTGAATTGAGAGTTTCAAGTAAAGTTGTAATTTAAAAGTATGATTATTAGTTGACGGTTTTGTTCCAAAAGCCAATCCTAAAGTCACACAAAACTATACACACGTGCATGCTAACAATGGTTGGTGTATAATAGCTGTTTTATTACATATTTATTACATTTCAGTATGACCACACATCCGTGCAATATAAGCAAACGTGTGTCATTAACTTAAGTTATATTAAGCCTATTGTCATGACTTCGCTAATTGACTGCATCTATATTTACCATTGTCACGTGGTATTTAATTGCAAGACTGTAGTAACTGCAAATGATTAAAGAAGGACTTGCTACAGTCTTGCTGACAACCCTCGATTTTCCCCTTTTGTTTTACTCTAATATTATTATATATCTGTCACATAAAGTCGTATCTTACGCTCGGCTCCGTGGTGAACCTGTCCAGTGTTGTCATGGGTCGCCTAGTTAATTAGGGTAATTAGCAAACCTGTCAATTAGATGTAGAAATTACAAGTTTTAGCTTTTTGCAATATGACAGGTGTACATTCAAACGTATGCCGCGGGATATGACACAAGAACTTGCTGTGCAGTGTTAAAGAGTTTATTCATCAAAATTATCATACGTCAGGAATATCCACGCCAAGATTATTAAAAACACAGAATAAATTCAGCACATGCGTAAGCAAGCAAACATTATAGTTTACACGCATTAAAACCATTTTCAAACCAATAATACAATATACTTATGTCCATGTATGTTCAACATCTTCAGTTCAATGACAGCAAAGACCAACACAATAACATCTCAATTGTTGATTTAATCAATTAATGTAATGGAATAATACCATAATACCATTTTGAACACAAGGTAAAACAATATGTGTAGAATGGAACGTATAGTTTGCCTTATCAGCTACTTAACATGCAGTTGAGTCAGTTTCAGACATAAACTGTGATCTGTTTCACAAAACTACTAAGTTGCATGTGTAGTGTACATTCTTGGCTTGAGCGTCGAACATATCTCGTGAAAATCGGTCAAAGAATAAGATACTTATGGTTGTTTTTAACTTTTTGTTTACATATTTTTACTTGTAGACTTAGCCAGAAACTCACGTGGTATGTCCACCCTGTATATCGACTGACGATTTCTACGTGGTCCACCGATCACCTTCTTAAAACCTTTCGAAGTGAAAGGACAGTTTGGCACCGTTCTGTAATGTTTCAGTTCATTTTGATGAAGGCATTGCTTCATTATCAGTCGTCTAAATATGGAGCTCATTAAAGCCGCACTGGGACATGGCCATTTTTGACATCCAAGGAGTTTAAGTTCAAGTTTTACTGACCCCATACTCCATTTACACATACTTTAAATACTGTTATATCATGGCTACGTGATGTTAACTGAAGGGGTGGCGCTAAATCCAATGATAATCGAGGGGGTGGGACTTAAATTTCAAAGGAATGAGTGCAATAACTGCAGTGCATGATAATATTATCCTGCACTGAAAGTTGTCGTACGCATACTGTAAATCATTAATTTTCGTGGGCGATTAAATTTCTCGGACTTTATGGTTCACCTTCAACCTCGAAATCAAATCCATTCGAACAATAAACTTTACCCTTGTATTTATTACCTGAAATGCAAAATCCACGAATTAAAGTCCCATCGAAATGGTCATATTTACCAAAACCACGAAATTTCATCCCAACGAAATTCAATGGTTTTGCAGTGTACCACTGTTTATACGTTAACTGTAAAATAATCCGTGATGTCCGTGCTTGAAAAGTACGTACTGGGGTCTACAACTTTCAGGAATAGAGAGTTATCTATAGTGAAGTAAAGTTTCAAAAATGTTTATTTTCTTTCAAATTTATTTTGTCGGATAAAATAGGCATTGTATTATGATCATATTACATTTGCACTTGAGGTTAGACACAAATAAATTTCAAATTTGTTGACGCATATGACAGCAATTGGATTGCAAATCTTGCCCGTTCACAATCAAAGTAAACATGACATTAAAAGTCCAAGTTTGTTGTTGGGGACTTAGTCAGTAGTATAAGGACCGAAATCTTACAAAGAAATGATTATAAAATACATTCATGAGTTTGTATCATGCAAAACTGCAATGACCTTGCAAACCGAAAGAAGAAAATGTGTATTTTTCTTGAAAAACATGCACAATCTCCAAGTTATACTCCGTGCCCTTAATATCACAACGTGGTATTGGAAATTTTAATCGGTCAGCGAGGACAATGTACCGTTATGTGATATTTAGCCACACCCAATACAATTTGACAGCCAATGATATAAGCCAGAAAGAGAAACTTAACACTCGGTTTCCTTATTTAGTCTCGGGCTCCGCCCTCGACGAAATAAGGCAACCTCGCGTTTGCGTTCTCTTTCTATTACTTAATATGTTTTGATCACAAAGAGGATTATGTTGGTTTTAACTGTTGGCCGCTTTATACAATGTATGTACAATACAACCCATGTAGAATAGTACCCTGTTGGAACTGCAGATATCGGCCGTTGTTTATGGGCTGTTTCTCTACTGGCGGAGGTGCAATGTATAGTAAATATGAGGTCAGGGAAGTTTAAGGTGTTGTTAAAGAGAGGTTGTTGCTATACAGACAGGGTCACTATGGAGAGGTTGTACTGTACATGTATAATTCCAAAAGAAGACATTACAATATTTTACTTAGTCACCTTATGGGCACTTACGTCCTGTAATTGGTAACTTAAGATAAAATAGATCACATGTTTTTGATAAGACAAACACTGTGTGTGTCAAACCTACTCCACTTCCAACGTGATGGGTGCTATAATGTTGACTATTATTGTCTCCGCAGTACTTGCATGTGTCTGCTGTGGAAGTTCGGATTATGTGTCTGAAGAACTTTTAGAACGAATCAAAGCTCTTGAAGCAAAAGGTAAGCATTGTCAAATAGTTTCCACTGTTAGTACTAGTTAATTGAAAGCCGACCAGGCATATGTAAATAGCTTTCCATAAAAGTCTTTTTTATTCTTGACTTCGTGTGTGTTACTAGTATTTAAAGAAAGCGAACATCTCGCATGAGCATTGGCTTCATTGATCCCTTTGAACGAAGTTTTGCAAAATGAGTACTCGTAATTTACCTATACAGTGCCAGTCACTATAGAACTGCCTTTAAAATTGGCACCGAAGATGGGTTGGGTCAAATGCCCTAAAGCGTCCGAAAGTCCAAAATTAGACCGACTTCGACAAAAGAGGTTATTCACTCGTTACTTAAGTTCTAGTCTCCTGTCATATCATCATCAACTTAAGTAAACCTTCAAGAACATGTCCAACTACTTTCTCGTTTGCATGGTGTGTACTTAGCAGTGTCCGTATTCGGGTTTAGACCAGGGGCTGCAAGTATATTATGTCTAGGACAAAGAAAAGCCGTTATAGGCGGTTGCATGTGTGATCAAGATACATTTGTAATTGTGTAGTTAATGGTTTGGCGCTACTTGTCTCTTGAGATATATAGATCACAAAAACTTGTGTCGTGATATTTAATACTTTGCACCAAGAACGGTCTTTGATTACTTCAGATGCTGCGCGGGCCTCTAAAATAGAACAACTTGAGCACCACTCTGTAACTACCCATGGTGAGATATTGAGACTCCGTGAAACAAACACAGTTCTGCAGCGTGATAATGCCATGACGATAGCTGAACGCAATAACCAAGACGACAGAATAGAAAAACTGGTGACGAGACTTGAAGATTTGATGGTTGTCAGAAAAAAAGATCAAAACATTATTAGAAAGCTTCAAAATAAAGTTACCGTCTTAAAGCAGAGGGAAAACAATTTGGAAAGGAAGATTTATAAAATGGACAAAATCTTTGTCAAATATCAAAAGGATATAAATGAAATTTCAAATCTTATAAATAAGAGCGAAGAAGAAAAGAGCGAGAAAGATAAACAATTTAAATCTACGAGAACAGATAGAAACGATAAGAATGAATTCTTGAATAAAACTGGGAATGTACCGAAAAGCGATTCATCAAATTGGTCTGAGCAAACAGACAAGTTTACACATGTTACAGAAATAATGAAAACCAAACGCCAGCAAAACATTGACAAAAGACAGACACCAAGTGATATAGCATTTCATGCTGTCCTCAGTCCAAACTTAGTGCAACATCTTGGCATTAATCAATATATTAAATTTGACCAGGTGCTTCTAAATCTCGGTAGAGGATACCATAACCAACTTGGAGTTTTTATTGCTCCAAAAACTGGAGTATACTTAATCTCAGTGTCGGTGGCAACACCAAGGAATACGGAATTTAGTGCAGATATAATGAAGGATGGATCACGACTTGCTGGTGTGTTAGGTAGATCGGAAGAATATCATTACCAGAGTGCCGTAACTGTGGTTACACACATGGATGTTGGAAATGAATTATGGGTTGAACATACTCATCCAGCTGATGGTTCAATATGGGGGAACTCGTATACTAGTTTTTCAGGAGTTCTTATGTTCTGACGTTTTAATTTGAAGATCAGTGTTTCTTATTGATTGGTTAATAAATTAAAGGGCAGGATGATATATTTAGAGTGCTGGTGATGGATAGTTGAGTGTCTACATGTTTTATGCCGTTTTTTAACAGTCGTTCAGAGAAAGGGTTGCTCGCGTGTTCGTTTGTTTAACGCTCTCGAATTCCAACCTGGAGATCCATAGTGCTAATCTCAGTCGTGGCACTGGAAATTACAGATACGTTTTTCATTGTTTCCAAACCGAACTAGAGATGAGCTGGTTAGCAACACAGAGGTTGACTCTCGTGTATCGATGCAAGATCTATAAAACGGGGAGTATGTCCGGAAACAAAAAAGTCAAGTTAGCAATTTTCTAGGGCTCTTTTCAGCTGTTAAACCGCCCTAGCACCCTTTGACATTTTAACAGCCACTGGTCATTGGGCTACCTATAGAAACCTTCGTTCTAGTCACCCTGGGGAGACTATTTCTCTCCAGCTGGTGTGGCAGCCAACATCGATCTGCGGCGCCCAGGAATAGACACTTCCCTCATAGTTACCAATTTACATCTTGGTGGAGTGGATCATGTGGGTTATTCTTGATCAGAGAAATAGTGGTCCAGACGGGGTTCAACCCCGGACCGCTAAACCCGAAGCGCGCGCCCTTTCTCTGGGACACCGCTCCCCACAAAGGTAAGAGGAAATTTGACAGGGTAGACAACACTTAACTTAACCAGCCGAGTACAGACAGTAGAAACACCAAAACACTTTTACAAGGTGCCAAAGAAAAGATTAAAAATTCCCCGCCGCAAAAATGCAGGATGGCCCAATTTTACAACGATATTACAGAATATCGGTGATCAACACGACCGCATTGGAAACAACAAATAAACTTCACCGAAATGCCTAAATAATCATACAAATTGTAATACAATGTACTAGTATTATACATGTATTTAAGTGGTCTGCATCTTTACAAGAACTAACTTTAATACCATTCCACAAGTAACCAGCAGTAACCAGTTCACATGTGGAGGAAAATCGTCACTGTTGTCACTTTTTACAAAAGGATATGGCCTACCGAAATAAGAAGTGGAACCCAGTTCATCGGGTTACAAATCACCACTGATTGCTGATGGTGTATGCACATATCAAATCACAAAAACAGGGATTGTAATCACTAGTTGTGAAAGTAAAAGTGCTTTTCAAATGACTAATCTTAGTAGGTCAACGTGTTGTTTTGTTTCAAAACATTCACCATGTGAACATTATTTGTCGTAATACGGTCAAACAAAGTGAACATGTCCAAAACCTTGACATTTTGTGTCACGATCAATGATATTGCAATGGAAATGGCAACACTTACTTACCGACATAAGACAAAGGTACTGGAAAAGTCCAATACTAGTATACGAGGGTCATTCAATAAATTCCTGGACTGGACGCAACATTTTAATACACCTTACCGTAACCACCACACAGCGCAATTACAGTCTGACGTCAGCGACGTTAAAATATTGCCGTTTTTATTTTTTGTATGCTGATATTTTATTTTGTCACTTAAACACAGGGACATCAAATACTACATGTTCTCCGTTTGCTCTCATTAGCAGCTTATGAGTGTTTGTTGTCTATGTCCAAGACAAATGCACAATGTAATAGTTGCATGAATTTCCTGGCGTAAATTCATCGACATTTTGACGTAAATGAAAACGTGACGTATGTCAAATACTTCTCAATTCAAACTCAAACGTCTAAATATTGTAGTATCTGGCAAACGTATGGGAATGTAAATTAATTAGCTCGGATTTTATAACTAGTTGAACTAGTAAAAAAGGTACGTTACGTCGGTCGGGTGGTAACGCGTTACTATGGCAATACAACGACTGATGACATGCTACTGTTTTGCATAATCAAATATAAATTTGTATCTACGGTAGGTAGCAGATAAATGTTTATAATGGTACAACTCGTATTGTATAACATCGTCGGAGGATACCAACGGTCGATGCCACCGCTCCACTACGTACATCTCATGAGCGGAGGCACCGACCGTGGGTATCCGACGAGGATTGTCTAACGGATAACAATTTAAATATATATTAAAGAGTTGGTTGGGTACCGCCAAAGCAACCCCGTGCAATACGATACTGTTTGTACTATGTACATAACATTATATTCTGACATACTATGTTACTAGTAACATGTTTGTAATTGTTTGTAATTATTACTTGTAATTATATTATATGCAATTCATGGGCCAATGGCCTAAAATCTTGAAATAAACTACCAATATATAAAAAACTACCAATATAATTATTATATATGAGCGATTCTCCAGGAAAACCTGGCTTAATGACATTGCATTGTAATTATGCAATAAGACTTAGAAAAATGTCTAAAATGAGAAAAAAATCGTGTATTTTGTTTTCATATTTAAGTTATTGAATAGAATAGTACTATTCAGTAGCTTTAAGTTTTCTTTAAAATTGTGTTAAAATAAAGTCTGTTGTTGCTATGGTGATCTATTTATAAAAATAACTCATATCAAGGAAAACAAGGGTTAAGTGGCTAAAAACATTTGCTATTTTTCTCAGTGATGTATTAAAACAGGTACTTGTCTACTACACGGCGAAGCTGAACATTCACCATTCTTAATTAATACTTTGACATTTTACAAACTTACATCTTAAGAACAAAAGAAGTCGAGTTTTAAGAATGTCAATTACTCCTTTATATTTCTGTATGGTTGAATAACAAAATACTAAAAGTTAGTAACCATAGCAACCAAATAGATCTATTAAAATAAAAACAACAAAAAATGTAAAACAAAGTTGAGACAGGCCTTGTTGAGCGAAATGACGGTATTGACGAATATTGGCAAAAATGAACATCACATGTCAGTGCCAGTGTGGTAAGTGCTTGGGTGAACCTCATTTGGTCCGAAGCATTATTCCAGTAGTCTCCCTTGGTGTTCTTTCGCGCCATTTCAACTTCATCTGATCGGTCAAGGTCGTGAAGAGTGTGAGTAAATTTTCATTTTATCTTCTAGAAGAACGACTGCTTACACACGGTTATAATTCGAATCTATTATAGTCAGTAGCGTAGCTGCCGCTAGGCCATTAGGCCTGGGCCTACACATCATTTCGAGAAAAAAATTTTTTTTAAGTCTAACTTGAAATTTGATCTACTAAATATACGTCAAAACGCACCAGTACCTTTCAAGGAATAAAGAAAATCTGGGGGAGCATGCCCCCGACCCCCAACTTCTTTCATCTTTATTACGGGCCTACACATTGCTAAGGTCCTAGCTACGCCCCTGATAGTGAGAACAAATAAAGATTTTATATAAAGTATGCATTATGTTCTAGCAATAGATAATCTAATGTTGTCTGTTGCATCACAGATAATAGGTATTCTAATACATATCTGTGGTTGCATCCACAGGTAACTGTATCGTTGAAAACGAAAAAAAAAACGAAAAAAAATATTGTTTTTGAAAATTTATATTTTTCTATAAAGGTTTATTTGTTCTAGATGAACCAGAATTTCAATCAATCAAAAACAAAATTTGACTATCAATATCTCCATAAACTAATTATATTCATATACAGCAATGCTTAAAGTGCTTATATGCCAGATCTTATCAGAATTGATCAAATAGTTAAAAAGTTATACTATAAAATGTAGATACTGTTTCCCAGCCGATTCATATGGTGCAATCAACACAAATCCATATGGCCGTCCCTCACAATGTGTTACACCAGCGACAGTTAAAGTATACCTTTAAGCAGTGGATTTTATGATATGAAGTTAATTTTTGGCTTACATTCATCCCTTAACATTGTTTGTGTAAACACACATCCTTTTATAGATAATTGGTATGCATAAATTAGTTTTTTTATTAAAAATAAACTGCACCTCTCGAACCGGCTCGTGGATTTCTGTACAAATTGACCTTGATAGAAAAATATAAATTTTCAAAAAAAAATTTTTGTTTTGTTTTTGTTTTCTTTTTCAACGATACAGTTACCTGTGGTTGCATCCACAAACTTTGACGTCCAATCAAAGCACTGAAAGTGGTGAAACAAACAAGGGGGCATGGGGACATGGGGATTCAAGTACTGCACTCACCTCCCCACATCTTTGATGAGGGGGTTTAAAAGAAGGGGGTATATTTTGCTTTGCTCATGTCTATCTGGCAGTTGGTTGACCAAATTGTTGCCGTCCAATAGCCCAAGAACGCTTTGCCCTGTCGATAATTGGTTCCGTGAGGTTAGTAGATCTATCTTCAAACTTTACATGGAGGTTGGTCAGTAAAGTAGATGACCCCTATTGATTTTGAGGTGAGAAGGTCAAAGGTTAATGTCACTGTGACCTTTACCATGTTCCACTATTTGACCCCCATTCAGTATTAATTTGGAGGTCAGAAGGTCAATGAAGGTCGTTGTGACCTTTGCTGCAATTTTTTGAACGAAATGGTTTTTGTTCAATAACTCGAGAACGCTTTGTCCTAGGATCTTCACATTTTACATGGAGGTTGGTCAGGTCATCAAGAGTAGATGACCTCTACTGGCAAAGGAGATGATTCCGGACAGAAATCGTATAAAAAGCTTTCCCTGGAGTTAAAAATATATTTTTTCTCAGATTTTTTTGTGTTTACAAATACCTTGGTTCAGGGTCTTTGTTAAAAATAGGTTTCCCGAAAAATGACGTCTTGTGAACAGCAAAATATTGGGGCCTGAAAAGGGGCACTTTTGTGTAGATATACCGGAGAGTCTGCTTCGAATATTTCAAGACGAATATTTAGAATCATATTACCAGGAAATATTTAGAACAGGGTTCCTTCTTCACAATCAAGCACAAATATGTCAATATTTACGACATGACAACACGTGGCGCACATGTTTTCAACCCAGGGGGCGCTCGTGACAGGCTAAATTCCAATCCATACCGTACAGTGTTTTTCAGATTTATGGACAAGATATCAAAAAAAAACTCTCAACAGATAATGAGGACAAGTTTCGTCTATAACGTTAAACTAAGTGCTGGACGAAAAATAAAAAATAAAAATTTTGGTGCCGCCGTGATTCGATTGCTGGACATTAGCACCAGAAAACTACAAAGCGAGCTGCTTAACCACTCGGCCACGATCTCATTAGAGATTATTAAACTAAATAATTTAACATAATAAAATCATTGGTGCACGCGCTATATCGCCCATGCACACTAAATTTGTTTATCCCCCGGCGGTGCTGATGTCAAAATCACAACAGCAGACGATATTTTCGGTATATGAGAAATTATTAGTTGATTTTGAATTTTTTTGTCTTCCAGATTTCCTTTAAATACGCCGCTGAGTAGTGATGGGCCGATGATCGACTATTGTCGAAAGTTGATCGGAAAAGCCCCAGATCGGCGACAATCGATTACGGTGCTCCATAATCGACGATCGGAATGGTTATTTTCGTGTTTTTTCGTGTCTCTTTCCGTTTCTTTCCATTCCTTTTCGTCCATTTTGCTACAAATTTACAAGGGACGCTACTCTGTTTAACTAAATTACAAATGGCTGACAAATCAATATACGACTATCCTGGTGGCAAAGTGAAGTCCAGGGTTTGGAAGGTTTTCGGGTTTTTAAAACCCACGAGGACCGTCCTCCAACTAGGGAAAACCTCGACATGACCAGGGCAGTTTGCTGGTTGTGTAAAAAATTATACGTAAATAAAGGCACTGATTGATTAGTTACGTCGTTTTACGAGATAAGTTACGAACAAAAAGTTCATGCAATCTAATAATTTATATTTTCCATATCGCTATGCAATTCATATTAGATCGCTATTTTAAATAAATACGTAGAAGTGTCTAAATAATTATTCAAACAACGAAATTGTATCAAATATCAAATTTATGCCGTTTATACCCCACCCACTTTTAAATAATTGTGTTACTCGTCTCTCTTGTATGTATACACTTTCTTTCTGATCTTTTAATGTGCAAGGCATATAACAAATTTGCTGGACATTTGCAGACAATGTGAAGATTTTTTTTCTGAAATTTCTAGTTCCTCAGTCTGGATTAGAACTGGCGACCTATGGATTGGTATTGGTATGGATTAGATATTGCAAGTAGCAGCTGGTGTTGTTGTGTTTTATTTTCTCCTGTAGATCACTAATGGAATTCTGATTTGTGACTAATACTGACAGAAAACAAAACAAATTGTTTACTGTTGTTTCTATGAGTTTATTTCAAAATTTGAGTGATACATAAACATGTTAAAAAACCTGTTGCAAAGTGGCAAATCAGAATTATATTGTGATGAGTCTGATGACACTTCATATTTGGTCATTATTCTCAAAAAATCTAAACATGATTAGCAATCAACACATTTCTGTGACACACTCACTAGTTCACACTGAATCATTAAATAGGACATGGTGAACACCTAAAACATAGTGACATACAGTGATACACACATGCTGCATTCGACCAGACCAGGCTTATTACCAGCAGAGGTGTTCAACCGATTATGCAACCGATGTCTAATCGATTAGGGCTTTCCGATTGTAACCGATAATCAATTGTAAAAATGGAACCAATTGCCATCACTACCGCTGAGTGATTTGATACCAATATCAATGACTATAATATAATGTACTATCAATAAACCGTCTAGACCGTTTGTCCGGAAACTTCTACTGTCCGGAATTATCTCGCTTGGCAGAATTGATTTTGAGGTCAGTAGGTCAAAAGTCACAGTGACTGCCACTCAGAGCTACAGGTAAGCAGTGTATTTGGGTAAATAGCAATTAATGTTCTTAAAAGAACCCATAAGTTTTGAGAGGAGGAAGTAAGTAAAAGCAATGACAATCTGAAATATTATATCCAGAAAGAAAAGGATGATATAATGAAAAACTGTACATAAAGATCATTATCACTATAAGTTTGATTAAATTCAACACCCAAATAAAATTTATCAAACCCCAATCAAAATGAAAAGGGGGGGGGATAGACCAAAGCTTATCTGAAGCTGTGGGTCACCATTGGGGTCTGTATGCACTTGTACTATGAAAGTGTGAGACACCTAGGGCCCTCAGGGGCATGTTGTTTTAAGTCAAAATTTTTCTCTTTTTAAACTAAATTTCTCAGTATTTATCAGAAATCTTTAATTCCAACTGTTTATCTAATCTAAATTAGTCGACACAAGATTATAGTTTTGTCTTCAACTGTCAGATTAAATATAGCCCTACCCGATTAAAGTGAGACTCCTTGCATAACTTGTAAAAGTCCGGAGATAACGGTATATAGTAAATTAACATACAAAACGAATACAACCAAGCATGATCGGGCGAGCTTTACAGACTTTGATGAGTGTCAGATAAATCTGGTCAAGCTATACCTATGTAACAGTACTTAAGTTGTATTGATGATATAAAATGTCAAGTGTGGTAATTCACACGACAGTGGCTAATATTTGCAAAGGATAACTTTTGCTTTATCTGTTTAGAAATGTTGTTGGAGTTTTCTCCCTTTGATCTCAAATAGAATCTGAATTGTTTTGGAATATTCTTTCCAATGTTTTAAACAAAAGAGTATTTGAGGTCTTGCCTTCGTTTCCTACCTTGTACTCAGTCTTCATTACACCTTTGGTCACATTGACCACATACTAGTCTCTGTTTCTCAGTTTTGTGCTATTCCCTTCAACTCTCCCCATGTCATACACATTGCCTTCATTTCTATCTCACGTGTCACTTGTTTGTCTGAATCTTCAAGTTGTTTTAGGGCACCTCACTTTCTTCTTTATATTTTCGGAGTCCATCAGATAGAAAGCTTTTAGAGTTGGATTGTTTTGGAATTTTTCATTTTTGTGTGAGACACGGCAATCTAATTTTTGTTAAATGCCGAGCATGCTCCTTTATTTACCAGTCAGCTTTCTGCTGAAATATGGTGAGGATTTGAACCCGGTTGCCAGATTAGATGGTAGGCACATTCACGACTGAGGTATGGAGACACATGTGGGTTAAAGATATGCACAATAGATATGAAGTCAGGACTGAGGGCAAAACATACAATGAAAATTGAAGATATTTATACCCAGAGAGTGTTACCTAGGATCATAAAAATTATCGACATTTCAGTCATCTCAGTTCAGATAAATGATGAAAAATTATGTAAAATCAAAGTTTTTTTCTACAATTAATTATCAAGAGGTAACATATTGGAGATTTCATACATGAGGAAGTATTCCCTCTGAGCAATCTGTTTAAATATTTCTCTCTCCACTCAGACAGAAGTTATTGTACCCTGTTGGATATTTATTTTGCTGCCTTTAGTCCTGTTTTCATGACAGTCATTGCACTAAAATTACATTTCACTATATAGTCAATTCAATAAGTAATACTAACGAGGGAACTATCCAATTTGAAAGAATAGTGGGGATTACTGTTAACTCAGTTTACTTTTTTTTAACTGTTCTCATTTGACTTTGAAAGGACTGTTTGTCATATTTTAACCTTCCTAATAAATTCTACATACTTTATAGAATATGATATCAGATGAGGGTGTATTATTAAACTGTAAATTGTTTATTTTTGCGGGTGTCAAATCTTCATTTGTCTAAAATACTGTTTACCATTTTGTGGAATAATAACAATATTTAAAAACAACAATACTTAATTGAATAATCTTTTCATTATTACAGATCCTGTGTTTTTACTTCACGTCCACACAAAGATCAAAACAAGCTCCACCAGGGTCCATGCAGAGAGCAAAGCTAACCTCACCGTGACTGAGGTACCATGTTTTAGTTCATTTTGTGGAGGAATGGTCCAATGGATGTCACAAAGTTTGACCATGCTTGGTATCCTATCCGTGGGATTTTAATCAAAATGAAACATCACATGAATACATGTATACTCAGTACCAAGCCTAGTTGTGCATTATCAGGAATTTTAGTTCAGAATAATTTTTACAAGAAGTATCACTTGAATTTAAAGAAAACATGTTTTTGTGTCACTTATACATATCTAATGCCTTCAATGACCATCCTAATGCAGTCTGCAAATTAAGGATTCGTAACTTCTTCAGGATCAGCAAGTGGATCAGCAAGTGAAGTATAGTTTTCCTTTATAATAATGGATACAAATTTCCAGCAATTGGTAGTAATTAGCTACTAATTATTTGTCCAGACAAGTGCTACTTTCCCTGACTGGCCTAATGGCTTATAAGCTGAATTCACAGGTGTTGTGGTCATTAACTTGATCTCATGATTTTATTTCTACCTGTAAACTCAAGCCTGATGGCTTATAAGCATGCCTAGAGAGGTTGTACTCACTTTTATGATCAAAGGGCGAGAGAGATCACTTTAGAGATCAAAGCACTGTAGGTAATATAAAGAATAGATACAATGAACTTGTGTAAGTGTGTAATATGCTAGAATATATCGCTGGCTTAGAATGAGAAGGTCGTAAGTACAAAATCAATGTTTTGAGAAAACAAGAAAAACTCTCCGAAAATAACTCTTTTAGTTATGATAAAACAAGCTGTTTCAACTTCAGTTTGGTCAACATGACAATTTCCGATTTTCATGAAGATAGGCTCATAAGAAACGCCCTATGACGTAGATTTAAAATAAACATTAGTCATATAAGATTGTAAGTGGCACTTACAACCTTCTCATTCTAAGCCAGCGATATACTGGTCATGTACATATATAAATGCCATTTATTAACAGGGTGTGTGCTGACAGGGCTTTTTTTGCCAAAGTTGTGAAGACACGTACCCTAGCCTGTAAGATTTGTGAAATGTAAAGCGCGATTTTTCTTAAAATTGTAAAATTCAAGCATTGTTTTGTTTTTAATTGTGGAAGCGCGATATTGACTTAAATTAACTTTGAGAAACTAATATTTCCCTTTATTTCTAAAAAAATCAATAAAGTCTAGTAATATTTCATCTTTGAATGCTTAAGCTACTCTGGGTTTATCAATTTCAAAATTTGGAGCCTGGGCAAGCAGTTTCAATTGTGAAAGTGGCATTTCTTAGGTTTGTGAAGCTGATATTTTGGAATTGTGAAGTGGCCTCTTTCAAATTGTGAAGTAGCCTTATTTCGGCCTCTGTTTTATAGTGAATAAAAGCCCTGGCTGCTGAAGGATTGAAAACGAAGGGACAGCAAGAGAATTAACATGTACAACTGTGTACAATCACCTGTGTGACCCTTGACTAAGAAACAACCTTTCCTCACAATCATCAGGTACGTCCATTATATACACATGAAATGATAATAGATATAAGTCTAATCTTCCTTAAACAGCCAATCATGGAATGTATCATTAGGTATTGTTAATTAAGCTGGTACCTGTTAGAAGTGTAGATAACATGATACCAGTTGTCAACTAGTTACCTACTAATCTTTCATCTTTTGTATATTGGAAGTGGTGGCCTTGAGGTAGGGCGCGTGCTTCGGGATCGAGATGTCCGGGATTCAACCCTGTCCAGACCACTGGTTAATTTTCTGAGCAAGAATAACCCACATGCTCCACTCCAACAAGGTGTAAATTTGTACCTGTGAGGAGTGTCTATTCCTGGGCGCTGCAGATCGATGTTGGCTGCCATACATACAGGAGAGAATTGGTCGCCCCAAGTAGACACGAGCGTAGGTTTATAGCCCAGGCGAAATGCGACCATGGTTGAACCATGGTCAACATGGTATTTAATGGTTGACCATGTTAAAAACATGGTCAACCATCAAATACCATGTTGAAGAGATAGTCAGGAGCATGGTCAACCATGGTCACCGTTGTTGACTATGGTCGACCATGGATGACTGTGATCGACCATGGTAAGAGAAGACTGACCATGGTTGACCATGGTGAGAAAAAAGAGATAAACCGTTTGACCATGGTCAACCATGGTGAGAAAAGACAAACTGAAGCTTGACCATGGTCTAACATGGTCAGTGTTTTCAACCGTGGTTGACCATTTGACCATGGTCGACTATGGTCAACCATGTTATTGTCTCAAACTTTTATATTATCTCCCTTTAACAAAAATTATATATATTTTTTTAAAGTCCCAAAATACACTTTTAAATGAAATGTTAGCAAAGTAATATATCATTCTTATTATAAAAATAGAAAGATTTATGAATTAGTTTATAAAATATTTATTAAGCTTTCCTTTAAGAAATCAAATATTACCTGACATTATTTGCAACAAGCTGATTCATCTGTTGCTTGAACCCATGGTCATTGACCATGGTCCAAGACCATGGTTGACCATGTTACAAAACCATGGTCATTGACCATCAAGTGCCAATTACCAAATAACCATGGGTCCCCTGACCATGAACTACCCTGGTCGACCATGAACTATCATGGTAGTTCATGGTTATAAACCGTTCATTTTACCATGAACTACCATGGTTGACCACGTTTGGTTAAAAGATACCATGGCTTTTCATGTGCTACCAACCATGGTAGACCATGGTCTTTGGGTGACCATGGTCTCAGGGAGACCATGGTGTTTATCGACCATGGTTAGAAGAACATGAAAAGCCATGGTGCCATTTAACAAAACATGGTCAACCATGGTAGTTCATGGTTATATGACCATGAAGTACCATGGTAGTTCATGGTAGTTCATAGTCAAATGACCATCATTTTCGCCTGGGATAGGTATCCCAATGACCAGGGGAAGATAAATTGTCAAAGGGTGCTTGAGCGACCTAACAGCTGAAAAGAGCCCTAGAAAATTGGTAACTTAACTTTTGTTGTATTAACATTAACCATTCATATAATAACTTTTTGACCTGATTATAATTAAAAACAAAATATTAGTACAGTCTGTTCAAAGTCAAATGATAACGGTTGTAAACATCAATATAAGGTATAACTATATTAGTTAAATCCATCAGATGTTCCATGATGTTTGCATTACCAAGTGCCACATTGAATGTGTTAGAATGATTAATGATTATACCATATTGTGATATATGAGCCGGGATATATGAGCTGGAGTATTTCTGGTTACTATGATACTAATGGACAGTTAATGAAATGGAGCATTATATGCTGTGATGATTAGAACAGATAGGATGTTAGTTACTGGTCCATGAAGGTTAGTAGTTAGGATAGATATGTCCTTCTCTAGATATCCCAGCATATTGACCAAACATACTGTAAGTTGGAAATGTTTTGTGTGAGTAAAATTTCATAACCTCACACCCATCATTTACATAAGTTTTTAAACTATGCACCAGTCAAGTGAAACATCAGCACACATCCTGCCCGGCCCCAACCCCCGGGGAAAGGTGGGTATAGCATGGGAAGAATCCCCGATTTTTTTAGGGTTTTTCCTTTCCAATATCCCCGCACTTTCGGGTGAGTGTTAATTGTTGCTATTATTATCAATAGATGATAATACTTCCTGATAATATTATATTTTGTGTCTTTTTCTTTGGAGATAACATAATTTGAATGATGGTAAGTAATATGATATTCACAATTTTATTGAACCCCATTGAATTGACTAATATTTGCCAAAATTATTGCAAAAGGAAACTTTCCTTGTTGACCACCCATTAGTATAGTTGGTAGTTTGGTCAAACCCATGCTGGTGGAAATATCACATTTCTATCAATATGTCAGCGCCTTCATATGCATTAGGTGTCAGAAAGCAATATTGTTAATTTGTTTCTCATAAATGACCATGACAATCATTGTTGATTGTTTTATCTTTGGGTGTGAAGCATTTTATGGCATTGACAATACACTGTGAGAGCAGGGTCGTTAGATGTTGGATGTTGCTTTCTGTTGGCTGACATGTCAGATATCTAGGCATTCAACACACTTCACAGCTTGTTTATTTGTAGGATATTATGTTTCTTGTGACATTTGTTTTAATGTATATTACCTTTAATTAAAGCTGTTTCTCAACTTTGTTTCTGTTGTTCACAGTGCATTGGCTGATTCATATAAAACGTTTTCCGGGACTGTATCAATACTAACTTCCACTTCCACAAGGAACTCATACTATCTCCACATGTGGAGGAACATCAACATTGTTGTCAAGTTTTCATGGATGCATGGGTATGACAGGAAATTAAACCCAGATTGCTGTGTTACTGGGACCACTTTCATGCTGAGCTTGCAAGATATTAATTTATAATCTGTTCTTATTTGTTCCATTAATTGTTTCTGTTATTTGCTGCCTTCCCTGTCTGATTACTTAAAACTTTTTTTGCACCAAGTTCTATGTACTATGTTTGCTGCCTTCCCTGTCTGATTAGTTAAAACTTTTTTTATGCCCCCGTATCGATAGATCGAGAGGCACATAATGATTCACCTTTCTGTCCGGCCTGGTTAACCCAAATACACTGTTTCTTCTGCCATAAATATGGCTTGCTACAAAGCTTTCAAACTTGCATGGATGTTGTATATGACCACTCTCCACATGCCTGTATCACCTGACTCCATTTTGACCTTCACCTTGACCTAGTTTTGGACTTAGAATTAGTTAAATGGCTTCCACGGGGGCATAAGCGTTTATTGAGCGCAATCTTGTTTGTACCAAGTTCTATGTTACAGGGTTTTCTCTAGGAATTTTTCATATGAGGGTCCCAGGACCCTTAAGGTTTATATTTAGGGAGTCCCTGAGAAGTTTTGGGGGTCTCTTCAAATACAGTCATGCATTTCAATTTCATTATTACAGTGAGTATCAAATTTATAAATAAATAAAACAGCAAAGTTTGATTGCTTAATGCACCACAAGACTTAGTGCAATAAATAGCAGAAAGAAAAATATTCTAGCTGAAACGAAAATGTCTTTTCGAAGAATCTTATTGGGGGTTTCCAAGGATGCATAGTAATGCACAAATGAGGGTCCCAAGCAACAAAGTTGCGTCAGAGATGCAGAAAACCTGCATCAGGGAAATCCCTGCTGTACTATGTATGATATAGAGGATCCTGCATGAGTGCTCATTACATAAAAGTTTTATTAAACAAGTGGACAAAACAAAATGACATGAGGCACCTCTCGTGTCATGTTGTTTTTGTCAATGAGTAAAATAAAACTTGCATATTACAATAAGCACGAATGAAAATTCTAATGATCACATAACCTGAGACAACGCTCATTCACGTATAAAAGGCTGATGTATGCTACATAGGTTTCATTCAAAATTTAGCGTTACAATTTACGCGACATCATGGTGACATTTGTATTATACTAATGTCACAGATCGATTCAAGGCACGGATTGGCTTATGTATGGTACATCACCTTGAACCACCCTAACCAACCAAGGCACCTACCCGTCTAGCTAATTTATATATTTATGTACTTTCTGGTACGGCTTTCCAGCACTGCCACACCGCAGGTTATGTGATAAATAATGTTTAAAGTGCTCCCTGAATGTCACACATCACTGATACCTACATGGTGCTGGCTTAGAATGAGAAGGTCGTAAGTGGCACTTTATAAGACTAATGCATATTTAAATCTACTTTATAAGGTGCCTCTTATGAGCTTATTTTTAGAAAATTGGAACTTGTCATGTTGACCAAACTGAAGTTGAAATAGACCTACTCCGGATGTCCACTAATCTGTAGGTACAAATAAAGTTTTACCGTTATAACACTTTTGAAGCATAAATATTCATATCTGGACAATAGAGTTGGTGTCAGTTGTTTTTGCATATGAATACAAAACCCGTCTAACTAGGCCAGATTTGTTTGTACCTACATGTAAATTAAGGGGAAAACCACATTGCACAGAGTTCCGGATATCAACTATTGCTCGTTTTACGATAAGTAAAGAGTTATTGTCAGACAGTTTTTCTAGTTTTCTCAAACTATTGATTTGGTAGTTACAACCTTCTCATTCAAAGCCAGCAATGTATATAACTTAATCATATTGATTATATTTATGTTTTAAGATGAGCTGATGCCCTGTGGATGTCTTACTTCAAGGTATGTTTAACATTTCAAACTTTCTTAATGGCAAGGTAAGTGTGACTATTCATTGCGCTTTCTTGGAATTCGCTCTTTTATTCTTGTCTGAGAGTGGGTTGGACTGGGTTTTGCGCTAATAATATAATCATGGTCATTATCTAATAGTTCAATTAGAGACGCAAAATCCTTCAATGGTTGGAGCTGTGGTCAACCATCGCTAGCTTGCTTTAATTCTTGTTTTAAAATATGCCATCTTGAAACTACACAAATATGGCTTTTGTTTGGTACCTTGAGATTAAACAAGACATGCATAGATGATTGAACCAGGCTAGACTATATAGTTAATTATCAGCAAAACCCAGACTTCATGACTGAATGGGGTGGCTGGATAAAGCCACATAACTAAATGCAAAGTCACTTCAAAAGGGCCACTGTTATTCATCTTAAAGTGAAAAACCAACACTGAAAAAATATATTTGAAACACCAGGGGCTGTTTTCCTAAGCAAAGTGCTTCTGAGCCCCTTTATTCAGTTACCTCCTTTTTTATCAAATATAGTCGGCTTGGATTATCTCCCATGATTTGATTAAAAGTACTATGAAGCATTTTGCTCTAGGTCAACAGACTACAGTTAATAGATGATATTAAGTTATTTGTTTTGTACCAGTGATGCGAGATTTTTCTATCCCCAGACAGGACTTATAATGCTTGTGTGTTTTAAGATGATTAAAGTCATTTAGCAAATCCGTTTCACCATACAGTTTATGACAGATTAAAGTCATTAAGCAAATCCGTTTCACCATACAGTTTATGACAGATATGAAACATATCACTTGACAAAGCAATACCTACAAGATATAACGGGAGTAAATAGAGCCTAGATGAAGTATAATATTACTACACGAAATAGAATCGTGTGTCTCAGACTATATATATACTGAGTTTAATGTGTATAGTGCTATATCAGAAGATATTTTTAAAACAAGTTTCAAAAACTAAAAAGCAATTATGCTTACATACCCATTAGATCATTTTTCGCTTCAGCTTTAACAGAAACTCTGTCTGTGTGATTTATTGGACATGCAAACTGTCCATTTTCATACGAAAGTGTTCTAGAACACCCTTTGATTAACTATAAGAATCGTCAATTTTTCGGAGATTGAAACAAAGTACATGGAACCAATCCAAAGTTTTAATTTACAATTAGGGTAGTCTAGTATCATATTAAAAACGATGCAAGTAATTATTTTGACATTGAATGACTGTTAGAATATAGCTCTATACACTTTAATGCAATTGTATCTTGGCTATAATGGCGCATTGGAATTATCTCTTCTCCTAACAAGAGATTTAAGAAGTGTTCATCCTGGTCAACAAAAATACGTATTTCCGAATATTGTATGAACACGATTTCTATTTGTTACCCTGAAGAAGAATGATATACACAGACAAAACTCTGGAAAAAATTAATGGAGTTTTTTGTTTTTCAAAATGCTAGAATTTTGTACACTGAAACTTATCGCCACATTCTCGTAACTGATACGATATCGTCTTCAGTCCTTAAACAAATTGGTTGCTAAGCAAATGTCTTAAAGAGATTTTGAGATTGAATTTTCTTGATGCTTATAGCTGAAACACATTTGTCAGTGATAAAATCTTCCTGAGATCTTCCAGCTAGTTTTGAATGATTTGAGTGAAAGTCTATGTAAGAAAATTTATTTGAATCAATATGTCTGAACAGGAAAGAAAATTATATGGAAGTAAAGGTTGTTTTTGAAATACCATAAAATCATCATTTTTTGCTTGGGATGCATTTTTCATGGAATATCTAAACCACCTTTAATAATAATAGAATGTTATTGTATGAAATTATTTAAATCTTTCACTAAAGGATAACCTATAAAAATACAAGCACTTATTTCCAATGGGCTCCTGACAGACGGGTGATAAAAGGTATCCGGGCACGTTGCCCTAGCTCATTCTGAAGAGACACATTTGTTCTTTAATGTGCCCGGTGTACAGCACCAATACATACAAATATACCTCTGGGTTGCCAACCAGTTCATTTCTAGTTGGACGGGAAACACTGAAAACATTACTGAAATGACCAAAAGTTGTCCTGGTCGAGGATCGAACCAGGGACCTCTTGATCAGTAGTCAAGCGGGCTATCCACTCGACCACCAGGTATTCCTGAAGTAGACTTAATGAAGTCTAGACGTCGAACAGATTCTGGGACGCTGTTAAGTATCAACCTATTTATTAACTTCCTGCCTATGTCAGGAAATTGAACACTGAAATTATGTACGATTCTTTTCCCTTTTTAGGCCTAATTGGAGGATAATTTAACAATATATTGATAATGGTTTAATGTCTGTTATATGGTATCCAGCTGATAAGGAGATTTTAATACAAAGTAATTACCAAACACTCGATTGGAATCGATAAAAGACCAAGAACAAATTATAAGAAAATTGCTATCAGATGTTTTTCCAGTCCATTTTTTTCCCAGAATTAATCATTCATTTGTAAGCAGTTCTTAGATGGTATTTATATCATGTTTTATGTATGTTATCATAAAATAATTAAATATTGTGGTCATTAAATTTTGTGGATCAATGAATTTTCCATATTGAAGCTCACCGAATAATTAACTAAATTTTTGTAATTTCGTTGTCAAGAAACTACGAGAATTGATTAATATGGGGTAAGTTTGTTAACAATCAAACATAAAAATTTATTGCTGTCCATGATGATGATAATTTTATTATACAGTTTTTATTCAGAATGTGTGTGTGTTGTATGTCGATATATTCTGTTGAATGTCGATATATTCTGTTGAATGTCGATATATTCTGTTGAATGTCGATATATTCTGTTGAATGTCGATTTATTCTGTTGAATGTCGATATATTCTGTTGAATGTCGATATATTCTGTTGAATGTCAGTATATTCTGTTGTATGTCGGTATATTCCTTTGAATGTCAGTACATTTAGTGGAATGTCAGTATATTCCGTTGAATGTCGGTATATTCCTTTGAATGTCAGTACATTTAGTTGAATGTCGGTATATTCCTTCTTGCTCAAACTATATCAGATTATATTCGATTTTCATCGGAAATGAGCCAGACTTGCTTTTAAGTTTTGTTGCAGTGGTATTGATTAAAAGTTTTCAGACGTATTGGAAATAATGAGACTTTTGTCTTAACGTTGATTTGTCTATATACAATGATTTATGTCTCCATGTGATTCCTTGTCTGTCTTATAATCAAAAGAAAGCTTAAACCAGAACTGGTATCAATCTAAGGGGTTTGAAAGATCTAAGTAAAATCATTAATGTTCATGTGCAATGTGTTCATTTTAACTTTCATGAAATTCCTGCCAAAATGACTTTTTGTGGAAAATTGTAAATTTACTGTTGATCATGTGGTAACGTCCTATAGATGTCATTACAGAAGTTCTGACGAAAATGAATCCTCCACAAATATTAATGTTTTTGCAGCATCTTTCGTCCTTACTAGTACCATTACTGGTAATGAAATGTCTGTATTGTTGTTGTTAGGTATAATTGTATGAAGGTTTAATACTTGATAACAACAATATATTTTCCCTATTCATCTGGACTAAATTATTCATTAACAAGATGAGAAGAAAATAGTTTTATTATTGTGTTGAATAACACAGGAATCCCTGACTGAGAGATCAAATTTACTTTTTTACTTTTCTTATAATCTTTTTATGGATACATGCATACTATATCACATTACAGGACCTACAATTGTTACATGAAATATACTGATAACATTAAAAAACATAGAATGCATAACAGGCAGTAAGTAAAGTAAAAATACATAACTGCAGTTGACAACTGATACACAATAAAACTAGTGATACACTATACTATGTTGACAAGTGATGCACTAAAGATGCTGTTGACAAGGGATACACTTTAATATGTTGACAACTGATACACTTAATTTGTTGTTGACAACTGATACACTAAATATGATGACGACAACTGATACGCTAAAGATGATGTTGACAACTGGTACACTAAAGATGCAGTTGACAACTGATACACTAAAAATGCTGTTGACAACTGATACACTAAAGATGCTGTTGACAACTGATACACTAAAGATGATGTTGACAACTGATACACTAAAGATGCTGTTGACAACTGATACACTAAATATGATGACGACAACTGATATGCTAAATATGATGTTGACAACTGGTACACTAAATATGCTGTTGACAACTGATACACTAAATATGCTGTTGACAACTGATACACTAAATATGATGACGACAACTGATATGCTAAAGATGATGTTGACAACTGATACACTTATATGTTGACAATTGATACACTAAATTTGTTGTTGACAACTGATACACTAAATATGATGACGACAACTGATACGCTAAAGATGCTGTTGACAACTGATACACTAAAGATGATGTTGACAACTGATACACTAAATATGCTGTTGACAGCTGATACACTAAATATGATGACGACAACTGATATGCTAAAGATGATGTTGACAACTGATACACTGAATTTGTTGTTGACAACTGATACACTAAATATGCTGTTGACAGCTGAAACACTAAATATGATGAGGACAACTGAATGCTAAAGATGATGTTGACAACTGATACACTAAAGATGCTGTTGACAACTGATACACTAAAGATGCTGTTGACAACTGATACACTAAAGATAATGTTGACAATTGATACACTAAAGATGCTGTTGACAACTGATACACTAGATGTGATGTTGACAACTGATACACTAAAGATGATGTTGACAAGTGATACACTTTAATATGGTGACAATTGATACATGAAAGATGCTGTTGACACAGGATACACTTTGATAAATTATGTTGACAACTGATACACTATAATAATATTGACAGTTGTTGATACAATCACATGGTGTTGACAAGTGAAGGATGAAGACTGATTGATTTGGTAAACTAAGCTTGCATCTTGCTGATACTGACAAGATAATCAACATTAATTATTCTGTCTTAAAGTCTTAAAAAATCTTTTGATACTAAAAGTAATTGTTTATGATCCTTTATAGTACTGATAATTCTGTTGTTTATAATCATTGCACTCCTGTCGACAGGAAGATTTGCATGTTTTAATCCCTTCAGGTGCCAACAAGATTTGGTATAATAATAATTATGCTCATCAATGTTAATAAATTCCTGTCGACAGGGAGTTGTTGTTTTTCTGACTAACACTGTCGACAGAATGTTCAGAAGGATTCTGTAGAGTTTTTCACTGTTATGTAAACTTTATATTAGCATTCCAATCGTCATTTGATTCATCAGTCAGTAATCGTTGAATGCGGGGGGGGGGGGGGGGGGGGGGGGTAATCTGAGGTGAGGTTTAGAATGGATGCTCTATGAGTGGGTTCTATCTTACTGCTTACTGCCTGGTAATTAGTCTGGCCACCCGACTAGATAATATATTTTATCAATCAAACAGCATAACTTTTTTAAAATTTTGCTAGATTTTATTAGCTAGATTTTATTCTGGCTTGATTATCTCCTATGTTTGAGGGTGCAAAGGGAAATAATTTCATGAAAAAAGAGTAGATTGAGGAGTTGTCTTTCTAAACATAGGGTATGTTAGACAGACTACCTGGTGATATGTATGATACAGTCAGTATGTGATGTATGTTAACAGCAACAGTGTAACATTTACTGGTATTCTAGCTGTTGTCTAGCCAGGCATCATGACAGACATTATGCCAAGTTATTTATTGATGGAAATATAAATGTGGATTTTATTTGTTGTGGTTATGTGAGGAACTTCTATGTGGATTTTATTGAAATGGTTTCATAGTTTCATAGTTTTATAGGCATAGATTGAAAGTGTTTGGATTGAATAATTTTAATTTAATATTTATTTTATTTCCAAAGAAATAGGAATGGGCAACAGGCATAGCCTATTATAAGTAGCCTATATTAGCCGTCTCCTTTGGATTGAATAATGTTTTATTTACTGACTTGTGAAGTGTTGTGACTATGAAATCTTGCTCTGAAAATATGTATGTTCAGAGTTAATTATAAATTTATCCCATCAGATACAATTAATGAATTAAATATCATAACCAATGAAATAAAGTATTATCTCAGGCTCATTCAATAGAATTTAATTAAAAATCAAATGACTATAAATCTTATCACTTAATAAATAAAAAGGTTATAATTTTTCTGAGGAATTATTAATTATTGCAAAATGGCAAATAAATAATTGATGTAATATTTATTGATTACAATAAGAATTGTAATCCCCCTTTAGTTCGGATAAATATTCCGGGAGTTATTACCCTTTGTTTTGTGTGGGATTTCACCCAAGTATAGTCGATTCAATAAGTAATACTAATGAGGTAACTATCCCATTCGAGTGAATAGAGGGGCTTACGTTTAACTCAGGTATACACAGTTACACCTAGATAAACACCCATTACCTGTTGGACAACCTTACATTTATAAATTGTTCTTGATTGACTTTGAATGATTTGTAACTACTTCAGGCAATGTATCTGTACAGTTGTTTTGTTCATGTTATGTGACATCTTTTTTGTATAATGTGTTTGTAAACTTTTCATACTATAAATAACAGTAATAAAATCTATGTACTTTCAAGTATTTTGTTATGACATTGATATGCTATCAATATGATATCAATAGGAGAAATGTTTACATAATTTTGTCAAAATTTAATGTCGGTCATAATTTATTTCTTAAAGGGAATACAAATTATTTTTGTGAATGTTTTTAGGCTGGCGATTTCGCGCCAGACTATTACAATCCTAAAAAATGAAATCCACTAAGATGAATTTACTCCCAAAACTGACAACACAGAATCTATACACTGGATGCAAATAGTTCCTCCTCGTTAGTCAGTTTTGCAAGATAAGAACATTCAACTTTCCTTGTTTCATTTATTCTGTTCGATTGTAATATATTAGTTTCTTCTTGTAATGGAAGGAAATTGTATGAAATGAAAAGAATAGGTGTTTAAATGCGTTGATAATGATTACTACGCGTTATATACTAACGCGATATAGCGCGCGCAACAATGATTTTATTATGGTAAATTATTTAGGTCAATATTCTTCAACGAGATCGTGGTCGAGTGGTTGAGCAACTAGCTTAGTAATTTTCTGATGCTAAGGTCCAGCGATCGAATCACGGCCGCTCCAAATTTTTTATAGTTTTAATTTTTTTTATTTTTTGTTTAGTCCAGCACTTACCTCTCTTTCGACTTAGAAAAACCACTTGATGTTATATTACTTGAAAAGCTATTGTTCCTTAGCAGTTCGCCAGCCTGTCAGTACTTTCAGTACTTTGATTTTGTTTTCTTTCTGAGACAGTCATTGTGCGACTGGCCATACCGTTTTATCTCTGCCTAATTGGCCAATAGTAGAAGAGACAGAAAGTTTGTGTTATACAAGGCATCTGGGTGAGCGACTGCCCTAGCTTTTTTTCGTAAAAGACCTCTTGGTTCTATCACTAGACTGGTGCGTAACCATCATTCGTAATATTTTTATGTGTGATAAAAACAATTACTTTCGGACACTTAAGAAAGATGGGAAAAAACTAAGAGTCAACTGGAATTATAGCAAAAATTAAACCTACATAATTATATGACCTGCTATACAGTATCTTTTAAGTATCTCCTGAACAAAATGGATGACTAGTTTAAGCAATTATTTTATGTAGCCTTATCAATATTTACTTTATTCTGAAGGTATTTTATCAGACACTTAAGTACGAAAATTTACTGTATTGTTTTATCTTAAAATAATGTAAATAATCTTTAAAACTTCCTGCAATAAGAGTATATAAATTGGTTTACCCCTGAGATGATTCACAGATGTTTGTTATTGGACTTAGACAGAAAATGCAACTGTGAGTGCAAGCATTTGATTGGTTGAGTCCTGTTTTTAGTTCAACAGACCGTTAAGCATTCTGACACTCGGGCGTCCAAACAGTTAATTTGGATGTTAATCGGTGGAAAACATTCTTTGCAGTCAAAAGAAGTGGAGGATCATGTCCTAACCCGAAGTTATTTGCAGCCAATATTATTTAATCCATGGATGGACTTTGGTCATATTAAATACTGTACACTTGTTTAAAACAGTGAGCCATTAGCAGCAATATTTCATGAATCATTTTGCTGATTGTTTAAGATAGGCGAGACTATATAATGTATGTATGCATCCCAGCAAAAATAGGAGTTATAAAGTAAAACGTGTCCCAAGATGCATTTAAAAGGGTCCTCTAGATGCCTAAACACATAAGGTATTAATATTAAATGTACCTTTGTTTAAAAGTCGGTGAACTTTGAAAATCAGAAATTAACAACGAAAACAGGAGTAACTCCACTTTAATAGGAATATTTGGCAGGTAATATATTCATGTATCAGACAGGTGGTTCAAGTTTGCGTTGTGGGTGTAGGTTTGTTGCAGTCTTGGTGTTTGACCTACTCACAAGTATACCTGTGTAATCAGTCGGTGACACTTGATGTCTTTTAGTTGTAGTATTTTGTATGTTGCATCTTGTCAGTCACTTTAAAGTTATCAACACATACATGCCATATATTCCTATAGCTTATGCAGGAGATTGGTGATGAAAATTTTCATCATGCTAATATTCCAAGAAATGCTTGAGATTTGATCAATTTGCCTAAAATCGTACAGGAGTAGAGTCTAAAATGCAGGAGACTCCTGCATGATGCAGCAAATCTGGCACGTATGTCAACCGATATGGTGTCCTTGTTGTAAATAAAGTGTCCAGTACCCTGGAAAATATGTGAGATAAAGTTGTTGCTGTAAAATCAAAGACTTTTTAAATGTAACTTTAAATTGTTCTATTTTTATTACTTTAGTAGCTCATGGTTACAAATTTCAGAGCTCTCTGCAATAGATATTGATTTGTGACAAAAGGCTAAGTGTTGCATGATGCATTGCAAACTTTCAAATTAAAGCTAGTTTATTTTCAGTTTGAGGTTTGTAACATATAATTTTCGTACAAGTTCTGAGAATTTCATCTGTAAATTACAGGCTTGAACATGGCATTCTGCTGGATTACAACATATAATGTGTGAAAATGAAGATACATTTAGTTGTAGTTTTGTGCATTAATCAGTTAAACAGTGCTCTTGTACTCTGGTGGTTCTCAGAATTGTTCAAGTAGCTTGATATCAAGTTAGAGAGCAGCTTTTAATACACATTTGGAAAACTTTATTTCCAGGGCTTTGTCATCTCTTGCAGGTATTTAAATTATGTCCTCTTCCATACATATGCCCCGGGGCCCCAATTTTAATCCCCTAGCCGTGTTACATGCACAGAGAGTCCCCCTCCTCCTTCAAAGGGTCCTTTTTTTAATGGCAAAAATGTTCATTGCCTTCACATATTACTATGAAAACTGGTTTGGGTAATAGGCCATCATAATTATATTACAGTCTGATCGCGATTATTCGTAGTTGATTCGAGACATAAAAAACTATGGCAAATAGGGAATTTAGGGAAATCACGAGTTGAAAAATCCTGTCTTTTCAAATGGAATAAAGCAGGAATTGTGGCAGGCCGAGAAAAAGCTTCGAAAATTCGAACTGTAACTGAATAATTGTTAAGAATCAAAGTTTAAAACCTCAATTAAAATATTCAAATTAAATTCTCTTGATTTTTGTATAAAAATTCTGAAAATTCATTCTCATACAAGAAATTGAAATGTACCAGAACTGTACACAAGTCATGTTTTTGTCTTTGAAAAGGAAACATCAGTCTAACCATTCTGGGAAAACATTTGGTGTGCTTGATTTTCTCAAAATTTAATTTTACCAAACTGCTGAATTTCATAATCTTGAGAAAACATATCATTGCTTCAGACGGGGTAATCACCCAGCTGGGAAATAGGACTTCACAGTTTATAGTAAACTTCGGTGACAGAGCAGTGATAGATGATATGTGTACAGGAAGTCAGCGGAAGGGGGGGGGGGGCTGTCTGGTACCGATACAAATACTGTAAACTTGTCTGGTAATGATCCAGTTGCTGCAGTTTTCCTCCAAACTTCTAAAATTGTCTGTATCTCTTGAAGAAAATCCTGATTGAATCATATATAATATAATGCTCAAAGTATGTACCTTGAATAAAATGTCAGGATATCAAATTTGGATTGACTTTAAAATTCTTAAAATTCAGCAAATCTGTAACATCAGGATTATAATGCATTATCTTTGCTATGCCATTCAGATAATTCTAAAATGAATCATTGATATAATACAGTAAAACCTCAATGATAAGGCTTTCCTTAGTACCTGTTTTAACTTCTTTTACGAAGATTATCTTGATATTCATAGGTTGAATATGTTGTGTTATAGAGAGGTTGTTGCTGTACTGAGGGCTGCGCTAGAGAGGTTGCTGTAAAATCATTAATTTTTGTGGGGGATTAAATTTCGTGGATTTCGTGGTTCATCTTTAACCACGAAATAAATTCCCGTGATGGGCCATCAAACAATAATTTTGACCCTTTTATTAATTACCTTAAATGCAAAATCCACGAATAAAGGTACCATCAAAATCTTCTTTTTTGCCAAAACCACGAAATTTCGTCCCATCAAAATTAAATGATTTTACAGTATACTGTATATTAACAGTCACCTCTTGTATACAGCCAGTATTTGAAATATCCGTTGATTGATACATGTTTGACTGTATATATTTATAACAAATTAACAACAATATATGAGTACATGTTGTTGTTGATGGTTGAGACAGCTGTTATGACAGACAATAAATACATTGTATGGAAGATTCTGTCTTGAGGGAAATATCTGCAATAATACATTTAACTCCCCCTCTCTCTTGGCACTGTATCTCAGTACTTCCAGTACTATATCTGCTCTGTGTGTCTACCGATGCTGCTACAATTACTGCAATTGTTTATACTTCCAAGTAATTTCATATAGTGGTGTTGAAATACTTTGTACCTCATGTGGGCACTGTGAATCCAATCAGCTGATCATCTACAGTAAAACCTCTCTCTCCCATAGTAACATTACAAACGTACAATAACACCTCACTTAAAAGTTATGCCTGGTAATAATTAACACATCTTACATTGAATAAACAAATCATTATTATTTTACAGTCATGGAAAAAGTCTTTGAATACAAATATTTTATTGGTATATATAGGTAATAAATAGTATTACCTAGAGCTTGATAAAACTGGATATCCCTCTGTGGGATATCCACACTGAGCAGGTCATTTTATTCCATGACAATGGGTACAGTCATGATCTCCACATGTAAAGGTTACCAGTTGTTAGCCGGAAGAATGACTTCTAATTACCGGTGGGTAATCAATTCCAGGCAAAGTTAGTCATAGTTCTGGTCAACTGTACTGGATGATAATAGCTTGTTACCTCACCAGGTCATGGTGATATATGCATGTCTCTGTACATACAACACAGCTTAAATTGTGTATGAGAGACCTGCTTGATTCAGTACTGGCCCATAACCATGTTGAGGTACATTTGTCTTGGTGAAAATTTGCGAAAATACCAAAAAAAGCATTGCTTTTCATTGCATGATTCAAATGCAGATACAGTATTTGGGGGGAGGTTAAATGAGAACGGTTTGTAAACAAGTAAGGCAAACAATGTTTTATAAATCTAGGTTTGACTGGGTAAACCTGAGTTACAGTAATACCCCGCTATTCTTTCAAATGGGATAGTTCCCTCATTTGAGTATTACTAATTGAATCAACTATACACTCATGATTTTCATTAAGTTACTATAATAATAATAATAATAATAATAATAATAATAATAATAATAATAATAATAATAATAATAATAATAATAATAATAATAATAATAATAATAATTTATTGTGGATTACATATTTGACAGTTACTGTGATTTAAACAATGTCAATACATTATTATGTACCGAAACATAACTGTTACACGTAGGTAATTGAATTAGTTATCTAAATAACTCAAGGAGGGTAATGTGATAAATAACCATATAAATCTATTGTTATCTTCATATATTGTACAGTATAGGGGATGCAACAACCATATTTGTACCTCAGGGCAAAGATTCAAATTAAATAAATAAATTAGGAGAGTGGTTTGTAAAGTACCATATTCATTGTCCAATACAGGTTTTATTAATGTACAAAATGTACATAAAGCATGATGAAATATATTTAATTATATAATTTTTTTATACACCGTCACTTGGTGCTCAGCATAAAGATGAAAAATTGCTGGTTGCATTTCATGACAGGAAAATATGTCCCATACGATTGTTATTCTATAGGAACTTTAAATTTTAATTCCTGTCAATTTGTAATGATTTCCAAATTGTTACAAATTCCACATCTCATGATCTTATGATATTTCAGCAGTTTTTCAGTGTGCATGTAATTGGGGTTATACGGTACCGGTTATATTTTTTTCAGTGAGTAACATGAGTAATATTTTTCCCATAAACATGTTAGCGAGCAGGTAATAATGGTACTTTGTTAACTGTATATACCTGGTTTTATAAGATTCTTCAACTTTAATAATCTACAATCTAATAATGTAAAATGTTTTTTTTTCTAGGAACAATTTTCGTGAATTTCTACTCTGAAGCTGAAAAGAAATTGAATCCCCTTGAGGTTAAGTGCAGTTGTCAATCTATTGTATGATTTTTATCATGTGAAAACGGAAATCAGTATATATTGACGACCCCTAAAAATCCCCCTTTACGAAAATTTAGTGATTTTTATTGTAACAAATATTTATGATTTACGGTACTATATTGTATTTTCTGGAATATTTTGTCATTTATTGTGTTTTTGTAGTAAGATTTGGTAATACCAGGGTAAGTCTTGTATGTAACTTGTATTATGCACTCTTCACGTCTGCTAAACAAGTTGTCTGCAGATGGTGAAATTCTTCTTGGCTGCTGTAGTATGCCTTAGTAATATGTCACCGGCGGCTGGGCAGGGGCATTGACTGTGGCGCTTTGTGTGAGGGGGGAATGCTCGCTTAGCAGTGTTGTGATGTTGTACGCCGATTGCCGCTACCGCGTAACCTCGCGGTAATGTCATTTATCCCAAACCTCCAGTAGACAGTGCTCTCCGCAATGTTACATTGATGTGCATAACATTGAATTGTTATAATTGTCCGAAGTGTACATCAGTGATGGTTGATGTACATAGTTGTATAATCTCCAATGTATCATACAGTTCTCCAATGTATATGCTTTGATTGTAGCATCTCCAGTATGTGCAGCTATGTGCAGAGTGTCCAATGTATAGCAATGTAAATGTATATTGCATTTGATACAAATAACTCCAACGATATCCTAAACTACCATTCAACGACAAGTCTCATTTCACGTTTCCATTATTTATTTCTTTGTATGTATAAACAGTTCCAATGATATTCAATATAATTATAACTTGTAACTTTTAGCTTGAAACTTTTAACTTGAAGCTTTTTAACTTGAAACCATGTAGCATTTAACTTGAAACCAGATGACTTAAGCTTACACCAGTTTATTAGAATTAAGGTGTTTACAGTTTCATTCCTAAATTAAGACTGTCTTTTCATATGACTAAAAATCTAAGTAAAATGATTCTAACAAAATGATTGGTTATTAATTTTAACCAATGAAATTCCAGTAACATAAGTAATGCATTTATCACACATCAGATAGTCAAATTGTCAAAATGTCATTGGGATAATATTTTATTACCATGTTTACCAATTATCTATAAATTTGTCCAGTGTCAATTTTATGGCTTCAATATGTAAGATTAACCTGATTAACTGTCTGATATTAATTGCAACTATACAACTAGAGAATTTTTATGGCTTTCCTTTAAATGGACAAAGATATTTATTTTAGAAAATTAACAAGAATGAAATATTAACTGAATATTGAATAAAAATCAACAATACATATTTAGAAATATAACATTCATAATCCTTATAACATAACATTTACTTTGATACTAAATTTGTATATAAAATCTTGAAAATGATTAAACTATGAAAACTACCAATATTAAGATTTTAACAGAAAGATGTCCTTCATAAAATTATTATAAAATTCTTTGACTGAAACCTATAAGCTAAATCTTGATTCCTATACTCTGTTACAAATATATCACAATGTTGTGGAAAAAACTGTCGTCATTTTTTTAATGGTTTTTGTAGTGTAGCCGTGAAAATACTCGTCATTTTTTTAAGCCAAACTTGTTGATCACATAGTTTCCACTTTCGCTCGCTGACTGGGACCCAGGCATTTTGACAAGATTTTGTTAGTAGGTTAGTCGAAACGCAGAATAGTATGGTATAATTTATAATCTTACCTATCTTAAGCAACTAATTGAAAGATACATGAAAAAATGTGATGTTTCATACACTCAAGTACATTGACCTCAATTCAATAATATATAAAATAACATAGAAATTCAATAACATAGAAATTCAATAATATAGAAATTCAATAATATAGAAAAACAATAATGTAAAAATTCAATAATATAGAAATTCAAGTAATATAGAAATTCAATAATATATGAATTCAATAATATATGAATTCAATAATATAGATATTCAATAATATAGATATTCAATAATATAGAAATTCAATAATATAGAAATTCAATAATATAGAAATTCAATCATATAGAAAAACAATAATGTAAAAATTCAATAATATAGAAATTCAAATAATATAGAAATTCAATAATATAGACAATCAATTATATAGAAATTCAATAATATAGAAGTTCAAAAATATAGAAAATCAATTATAGAGAAATTTAATAATATAGAAATTCAATAATATAGAAAATCAATTATATAGAAATTCAATAATATAGAAAATCAATAATATAGAAAATGGATTATATAGAAATTCAGTAATATAGAAATTTAATAATATAGAAAATCAATAATATAGAAAATGGATTATATAGAAATTCAATTATATAGAAATTCAATAATATAGAAAATCAATAATATAGAAATTCAATATTAGAGAAATTCAATAATATAGAAATTCAATATAAGAGAAATTCAATAATATAGAAATTCAATAATATAGACTGCTTAAGACAGGTGACTGAATAATATATATTTGTAGAAACAATACTTGAGATTACAAAATAAATGTGTTGTTTCTAATGGTAATGTTATATGTAAATAAGTAGATTTTATCTTTTTTACTTTGAACTGTAAAAAATAAATGATTTATTATTTAAAGATATATGAAATATTAGTGTGTTAAAAGCACAACAGATAGGAAGACCTTAGGGAGATTTTAATTAAGTTTGATCAGCATTGTGTGAAATTCTTACTGAGGAATATGGGAAATATATCTATACTTTGGTGATAAACTTGTCTAGCTTTATAAATACTAGGTTAGAGATAATAATTTATTTACCTTGTCAAGTGGGAGGGTATGCCCCCTGATAGTGTTGGTGAGCACTTCCTCGATATTGTTACATTTACGTAATGTATTAGCTCACATATACATGTAACATTGTTTGAAAATAACACAGCAGAAAAAATGGAATTCGGCATTCAGGAAAAAAAGTTATACTGTGTATCGTGAAACATCTAGCAATAAGGAAATAATGAGTATTTCAGTACTGTATTCTCATTGTGAAATCTTGGTTAGTGCTATGTGAGGTTGCCTGGTGTTAATCTTAAAGAGGAATATAATCATCAGTGTGCCAAATTTGGAAATGTTTAATAATTTGTGAAAAATCTCTGGTGAATAATTATTCAGAAATAACAGTTCACTGTTGGTTTTATTTTTTAAATGAGAAAAAAATAATTAAAAAAAAAACGTTGTGTGATTTATTGAAGGACGATGAAGAAAAAATCTGTGATATTTCTCTAGAATTATTAGTTAGAAATTGGATATACTTGTGGTGAGCGTGGAGTTAATGTAAGAAATTGGATACACTTGGAGTAATTGTATACTGTGAGTCATTCAAGGTGGATATAAGGAAAATGTCTTGGAGTTTTAATTGGGATGTTTGCGAGGCAAATGAATATCAATTGGAAAGTCTACCAAGAGGTATGTGTACTTATTTCCATGATTATTATCATTACTCTTCTATAATTACTGTAAAATCATTAATTTTCATGGGGGATTAAATTTCGTGGATTTCGTGGTTCACTTCAACCACGAACTTTAATCCCAACGAACATAGATTTTGACCCTTGTTTTGTTACCTGAAATTCACAATCCACAAATTCTTTTTTACCAAAACCACGAAATTTCGTCCCAACAAAATTAAATGATTTTACAGTACTTTGCAAACTATTAAGTCTTTATCAGCTTCCCCATGTACTGTTATCATTTACATTTTCAGGAAATTTGTATTTATTTAGTTCAATTCTTTCCTGCCCCAAATTTAGCTTGCTACTTATTTGGTTCCATCGCCAGATCCCCATGTTTGGAAAAAGCTCTGGTTTGTGAAACATAACCAAAGTTGTGCAGTTGGTTTCCATTGGTGGGAAAGTGCTGTTAGCTTCCAGAGGATTGAGTCTTCCCTCAATAATTGCTGATAAGGGGCTCAAACTGTAATCGTGTATATAATGGTGGTATCCACCCCTACTGATGGTCAATGATCTGATGAGAGGCATGACTTTGAATTTGTCTTGAATTTAATTTAAATAGGCAAATATAAACTATAGTGCGTGCAGGATGTTTACAAACTTGGACCGGATTGGTCTACTGTTGTAAAATTGGTTACTTAAATAAACACATACGATCAATTATAACCTGAATAGTACGGTCAATTATAACCTGAAGTAACACTGATAAAACATTCACACGTTATTTTTCCACCTATATGGCTTATTCCAAATTTTCCCACTTCTTGTCATTCTGGGCGCACTATAAATGGATTGTAAGAAAGTTGAATCATTACAATATTTTTGCCAATATTGAGAGTTTCACGGTGAAGGTGAGTTCAGGAATGAGTCACATCGTGATTATAGATAAATTAGCCTCATTTATGAGGACATTGTATAGGCACTTAAACTGTCCAATTATGGTAATTAAGATTTCGAATGGCAACATTGATTTGAATTAAGGGCTGTATGTATGTAATAGGGTCGATGCAACTACAATGATTAGTACTTATAGATAATAGTATCATTTTATTGGTCAGGATAGATATCGGCTTGTCTGCTTTGAATATATATACAGTATATACCTCCAGAGGTTCTATTTTAACACAGGATTTAAACTTCAAATTAAACAAGACATTTATATATGCAAAAAGCCCAAAACTGCTTGACCCAATCAATTCTTGATTAATTTCCTTATTAGTTAGTTGCATTTCTGACCTGGAAAGACAACAATCTGTTTTAAAAAGTCATATTTGATACACCCTACATTGGCATTTAACACAGGTTCTACCGTTACAGTCTGTGTCCTACATCCTCCATTGGCTTTTTAACACAGGTTCTACCGTTACAGTCTGTGTCCTACACCCTCCATTGGCTTTTTAACACAGGTTCTACCGTTACAGTCTGTGTCCTACATCCTCCATTGGCTTTTTAACACAGGTTCTACCGTTACAGTCTGTGTCCTACACCCTCCATTGGCATTTAACACAGGTTCTACCGTTACAGTCTGTGTCCTACACCCTCCATTGGCATTTAACACAGGTTCTACCGTTACAGTCTGTGTCCTACATCCTCCATTGGCTTTTTAACACAGGTTCTACCGTTACAGTCTGTGTCCTACATCCTACATTGGCATTTAACACAGGTTCTACCGTTACAGTCTGTGTCCTACACCCTCCATTGGCTTCTTAACACAGGTTCTACTGTTACAGTCTGTGTCCTACACCCTCCATTGGCTTCTTAATACAGGTTCTACTGTTACAGTCTGTGTCCTACATCCTCCATTGGCTATTTAACACAGGTTCTACCATTACAGTCTGTGTCCTACATCCTACATTGGCTTCTTAACACAGGTTCTACCGTTACAGTCTGTGTCCTACACCCTACATTGGCTTTTTAACACAGGTTCTACTGTTACAGTCTGTGTCCTACATCCTACATTGGCTTTTTAACACAGGTTCTACCGTTACAGTCTGTGTCCTACATCCTCCATTGGCTTCTTAACACAGGTTCTACCGTTACAGTCTGTGTCCTACATCCTACATTGGCATTTAACACAGGTTCTACCGTTACAGTCTGTGTCCTACATCCTCCATTGGCTTTTTAACACAGGTTCTACCGTTACAGTCTGTGTCCTACATCCTCCATTGGCTTCTTAACACAGGTTCTACCGTTACAGTCTGTGTCCTACATCCTCCATTGGCATTTAATACAGGTTCTACCGTTACAGTCTGTGTCCTACACCCTCTATTGGCTTTTTAACACAGGTTCTACCGTTACAGTCTGTGTCCTACATCCTCCATTGGCTTCTTAACACAGGTTCTACCGTTACAGTCTGTGTCCTACACCCTCTATTGGCTTTTTAACACAGGTTCTACCGTCACAGTCTGTGTCCTACACCCTCTATTGGCTTTTTAACACAGGTTCTACCGTTACAGTCTGTGTCCTACATCCTCCATTGGCTTCTTAACGCAGGTTCTACTGTTACAGTCTGTGTCCTACACCCTCCATTGGCTTTTTAACACAGGTTCTACCGTTGCAGTCTGTGTCCTACACCCTACATTGGCTTCTTAACACAGGTTCTACCGTTACAGTCTGGGTCCTACATCCTCCATTGGCTTTTTAATACAGGTTCTACCATCACAGTCTGTGTCCTACATCCTCCATTGGCTTTTTAATACAGGTTCTACCATCACAGTCTGTGTCCTACATCCTCCATTGGCTTTTTAATACAGGTTCTACCGTTACAGTCTGTGTCCTACACACTCCATTGGCTTTTTAATACAGGGGTCTACCATTACAGTCTATGTCCTACATCCTCCATTGGCTTCTTAACACAGGTTCTACTGTTACAGTCTGTGTCCTACACCCTCCATTGGCTTCTAAACACAGGTTCTACCGTTACAGTCTGTGTCCTACACCCTCCATTGGCTTTTTAACACAGGTTCTACTGTTACAGTTTGTGTCCTACATTCTCCATTGGCTTCTAAACACAGGTTCTACCGTTACAGTCTGTGTCCTACATCCTCCATTGGCTTTTTAACACAGGTTCTACTGTTACAGTCTGTGTCCTACACCCTCCATTGGCTTTTTAACACAGGTTCTACTGTTACAGTTTGTGTCCTACATTCTCCATTGGCTTCTAAACACAGGTTCTACTGTTACAGTCTGTGTCCTACATCCTCCATTGGCTTCTAAACACAGGTTCTACCGTTACAGTCTGTGTCCTACACCCTCCATTGGCTTCTAAACACAGGTTCTACTGTTACAGTCTGTGTCCTACACCCTACATTGGCTTTTTAATACAGGTTACTGTTACAGTCTGTGTCCTACACCCTCCATTGGCTTTTTAATACAGGTTCTACCGTTACAGTCTGTGTCCTACATCCTCCATTGGCTTCTTAACACAGGTTCTACTGTTACAGTCTGTGTCCTACACCCTCCATTGGTTTCTTAACACAGGTTCTACCGTTACAGTCTGTGTCCTACACCCTCCATTGGTTTCTTAACACAGGTTCTACCGTTACAGTCTGTGTCCTTCATCCTCCATTGGCTTCTTAACACAGGTTCTACCGTTACAGTCTGTGTCCTACATCCTCCATTGGCTTTTTAATACAGGTTCTACCATTACAGTCTGTGTCCTACATCCTCCATTGGCTTTTTAACACAGGTTCAACCATTACAGTCTGTGTCCTACACCCTCCATTGACTTTACAACCTTCATTGGCTTCTTAACAAAGGTTCGCCCGTCACAGTCTGTGTCCTATCAGGTTTATCAGCATTTTCATCTTCTGGAATCACATTTAGAAGTCGGTAATGATACTGCAGTCTGCAGGAGCTTATTTATTGTCGACATCTTTTAATTTCCTCACTTAAGTGGCTTCTTTATCTTCTTCTAGAAGACTACCCACTTATGATTTGTACTGATATTGTTGTAGTATTGGATATGCTGGGTTCCTAATTATAACATGTAGTTTGTGATACTCAATCATCGGATTCATCTCCGGGTTTAATTCCCTGAAAGTCTCAAGGCCATTGTCTCCTCTGACAGGAGAAAAAACTGAATATTGAATGACCGCATACTTACTCATACTTAGGACTGTCTCTGTTGAATATTCAATCAACAAACTAACATCCCAATAGTCAAATTTCAACATTTCTCCCAGAATAAAATAAGGGTCCGCCCTCAGGCATATTGTGCTCCCATCCCTCTCTTAATCTGCCCATTATATATGGTATCTCATATTTACAATCTAGGGTTTGGTTGTCATTTTTCTGATAATTTGTTGATTTGGGTACCAAAGAGTATCAACTTTAAATTGTTGTGATACTGAATTTAATATTTTCATTGGTGTAAAGTTAAAATGTGGTAACTACAGTTACAAAGAGGGGTAGATAGAACACTCGTGCTCTGGTATTAGATTTGAGAATTTTGAGAATTTACAGATAATGATAACAAGGGATCAAAGTACTGAAAGGATTGTTCAGTATTATTTGATTATCCTCAGTAAATATTGAAATAGAAACATCTATGTTTGATAATTGGGTCATTTGAATAGTTTGTTGATAATATTGTATCCGATACTTTGAAATGTTGACATTTAGTTAGGGTTAGGGTGTGAATGAAATACTGATGACTATAATAAGTCAGTTATTTATATAGAGGCTCGAGGTTGTGAACAGAATAGAAACTACAGGTTTTTGGTGCTGACTGTATGAGTAAATATTGAGAAAAAATCAAGAAAATTAACTGAAACGAAAGTCAAACATGTACTGGAGACTATGATGTATAATTCAGTTTGGCAATTAACTCACTATGAACTGTTTATAGATGAACACAAATCAGCCTATTATCAATATAAAAGCCAGTTAACAGACAACTCTTAGATCATACCGGTACTATCATTGGTTTGTGGACATTTTTATACGTAGTTCTGTGTGTGGAATATTTCTCAGTAAATGTGTGATTTGATTCTCTCATACTAATCACATCAGGTGGTTATGTAATTACTCATGTTATCATAATGATAGAACAACCTGTTAGATGTCTTACACACATGTGATATACTATATATTACTAATATAATGGATAGGCCAGGCCTTTAAATATTGTGGGTTTTACTGATTTCCATTGGCACAAAGAAAATTGGCTTGATAGTTTCATCAAGCCCCTAGAAAACACAATATCACCAGCCTTTCCACAATGAACAACTTCATGTTCATCTCTGTCTTAAAACCTGTGTACAGGCTACCATTGCAAGCACTGCATCCCTTTTACTTGGCTTTGAACCTGAATAAGAGATAAAAGGTCTCTTAGATCCAACATGTGTCGAAATAAGTATAATTTACCTAAAACTTCATTAACATTTTAGCATTCTGTTCAAAACTTTTCTTCATGGATATGTATATAGTCAGGGTATCAGTTTTACATGAATGTTCATATTACTCAACATGTACACTGGGTTCTGTATTACTCAACATGTACACTGGGTTCTGTATTACTCAACATGTACACTGGGAAAACTTGTGTGATGTCTTTGTTGATGCTCACAATGTCATGTCAGTATAGACTCAATCTGTATGTTATATTACATGAAGAATTTTATCCCCGAATCAGCACATTTTCTTCTGTAACTCTCCTCAGATCTTTGTGATAAAATGTTTGCTCTGTAGTGATGATGAGGTATTGAATACTTCACTTAGAAACAGTCTGTCTGATACTTCAAACAAGGTTGTGGTAATATTCCCCTTATTGTTATGCCTTACAAAGGAAATAGTTATTACAAGAATCAACTATTATTATGCTTGTTGCAGAACATTAATTTTATTGGGCAATTTGACTTCTTCCTCAGTTTCAAAGGATTTTAATGTAATTTCAAATTTGCTCAGGGGGAGGGGGCATACACAGGACTAGAAAAAAAGACCATTTGACAATTTTGTTGACCCTTTTCCTAAATAAAGACTACAGCCTGTTTTCAGTTCTGGGTCAGGGATATGCTTACTTCTGGGGCACCAGGCCCCTCCCCTTAAGATGCGCAAAATGTTGGTAGGTGCCTTAAGTACAGGTATGCTCGATAATCTGAGAAAAAGTTAAATTTAAATTGAATGTATGTTTGTTATATGTCTTTTAAAAGATCTTAAAACCTACTTGATGAATTGAACTCTTCTGTGATTTGTCTGTTTTCATGTACTGTAAGATCCGGATATTAAACCCCATGTATCGAAAATAAATGAAAAGATTGCAGTTACGATACAAAGATGAAAAAAACGAATGCATTTTTTTTACATTTTTTCGTATTTTAGATATAAATCTGAGCATGTTTATAGTATATCTTCTAAATCTCTGCAGTTATTTTCAATCAAAGTTTATTTTTGCAGTTATTTTATCAAGCAAAGTTTAAGAAGCTGTTTTTTTGTGAAAGCAGGTGTAGTTGCCTCAAGGTCGGTACATGAAAGGTTGCTGGTACTGTTAATCAATAAAGTATTGAGTTTAACCTTCAAAGGTTTTCCATGGACTCGAACCTAGTGCATAAGATTTGAACCCACTACCTGAGCAAAGATAGCGCATAGTGTTGAAGTAGCTGCAACCATGCCGCCTGAGCAACCCAGTAGTAAAATAAGTTTCAGGTTTGAAACTTCTGTCTACAATCTGTTGACTATACCTGTTTATTATTGTCTGAGGTTATGTCTGGATGTTGTAGAGCCATCTGTCAGTGTATCATCAGTTTGTTTGTTTTTTGTTTGTTTTTTTTCGGGCCCACAAGGGTAACCCCTTTTATTGTCCCCGTCTGTTGGTTTTGTGGGGGTCGGAGAATCATCCCCCACAAACCTTACAATATTCAACAACATAATTAAACAATAAATACAATAATAATAATAATAATAATAATAACGACTTTATTTAAAGAGGCAACACAGTTGGGCAAGCCCAGTCTTCCCTGTGAGCCTCTATGACAAATGATTTGTACATGTTTTCAGTAGTATAATAAAGCATTAATTCAAACAATGGCAATAATACTCCTGAAATGAAAATAAACATTTGTATGTAACAAATATGAAACATTATTTACAAAACAACAGAATAACAAATTATGTGACAATATTCACAGGCAAAAATAATAATAATTGTGACAATATTCACAAAGAAACATCAGTACATCCACCAGAGTAAAACCATGTGAGATATGTGGTTTTGAAGGCATTTAGTGAACTTGACTGACGTATGTTTAGGGGTATTTTGTTCCAGATTTTTGGACCAGAATATGCAAGAGATTTTCTGCAGAACTCTAGTCTAGGTTGAGGAATGTACAGAGTATTGTTTGAATGAGATCTTAATGATGCATTAGTAGTCTCAATAAATAGGTTTGACTTGTACTCGGGAAATAAATTATTCAAGGATTTATAGACAAAGATAGCCTTTTTGTAAGATATGCGGTCTTGCATTTTCATCCATTTTAGATCAGTGAATAAGGCTTGAGACAATGATACAATGAAGAAAGTCAATAATAACAATGCAATATAGGGGACAATAGAAGGGGCTTTGGACCTTTTTCCGTCAAACAGTGACAAAAATAATAACATGTTTCACCACCTTTATGTAATCTAGAGTATGACAATATTTCTTTTTTCTGTACCTATGTTTAGAGACAAATTTTTTTAACAATTTCCCAGCTTTTGTTTTCTATTTCTGTATTTCTGTATCATCAGTGTTTGCCAGTCTGCTCATCATATAACTATATAATATAACAAATATCGGGAAAACAAGTTGATATCTGATATTGTAAATGTATATATATATTTTAAGGTGACATTACTGTTTTTATATTGCACTGTGTTTATTCTTATCATGATTGAATTGCTTTTATTTCTCATTTTTGCCAATTGATGTAACTATTGTTGTTGTATATATTATGTAAATGTGTTTTATTTCAGAGGCTCGTAGGGAAGATTGGGCAAAAGCCTAACTATGTTGCCTCTATAAATAAAGTCTTTATTATTATTATTATTATTATTATTATAACTATGCTCTGAGTAATCTTTTGGAATGACTGAACAATTGTGATTTTTTTACTCTTATAATATAGATGTGCGGCTTGCCATTGAATATTATCAAACAAAAATAATGTAAAATACATACTATTATGATGTATTTACTTCAATACCATTCCTTATACTGTTGATTCAATAAGTAATACTAATGAGGGAACTTACTATCCCATTCAGAAGAATAGCAGGGACTACTGTTACTCAGGTATACCCGATTAAACCTAGATAAACTTTACCAAATAGACGTTTTCATTTAACTTTGAACAGACTGTTACAGTTATCCCATTTTTGTTTGTGAATCATTTAATTTGCACTGAATTACATGAAATGAAAGACAGGTCTCTATATATATAATCTTCATCTGTACAGGGAGATAGATGAGTCTAGCCAATTTGCTAAAAATATTACCCGGCTATTTAGATCTCTTCTCAGATCCATATTGATAGTATGAAGGAAATGTTTTTGAAATAGATCTGTAAACTTGAAAAGCGATCAATAAACACTTATAATTGATAGGTTCTACACCCTCCATCAACACTTAATTGGTTCTACATCCTCGATAAACACTTAAATGGCCGTACACCCTCAAGAAACACTTAATTGGTTCTACACCCTCGATAAACACTTAATTGGTTCTACACCCTAAATAAACACTTAATTGGTTCTACACCCTCGATAAACACTGAATTGGTTCTACATCCTCGATAAACACTTAATTGGTTGTACACACCCAATAAACACTTAATTGGTTCTGCACCCTCGATAAACACTTCATTGGTTCTACACCCTGGATAAACACTTAATTGGTTCTACACCCTGGATACACACTTAATTGGTTCTGCACCCTGGATAAACACTTAATTGGTTGTACACCCTGGATAAACACTTAATTGGTTATACATCCCCGATAAACACTTAATTGGTTCTACACACTCAATAAACACTTAATTGGTTCTACACCCTGGATAAACACTTCATTGGTTCTACACCCTGGATAAACACTTAATTGGTCGTACACCCTCAATGAACAATTAAATGGTCGTACACCCTGGACAAACACTTAATTGGTTCTACACCCTCGATAAACAATTAATTGGTTCTACACCCTGGATAAACACTTATTTGGTTACACATCCTTGATAAACACTTCATTGGTTCTACACCCTGGATAAACACTTCATTGGTTCTACACCCTGGATAAACACTTATTTGGTTACACATCCTTGATAAACACTTCATTGGTTCTACACCCTGGATAAACACTTCATTGGTTCTACATCCTGGATAAACACTTAATTGGTTCTACATCCTTGATAAACACTTCATTGGTTCTATACCCTGGATAAACACTAAATTGGTTCTACACCCTGGATAAACACTTAATTGGTCGTACACCCTCGATGAACAATTAAATGGTCGTACACCCTCGATAAACACTTAATTGGTCGTACACCCTCGATAAACAATTAATTGGTTCTACACCCTCGTACTGTCATCAATTCCATACAAAACTTGGCACAACATGCAATGTTCTGTTTTCTGTGTAAACTGTGACTTGTATGTTTAATCCATTACTCCATAGATGTCTCATAACCTATTTACTTTACACTTACTTACAAGTACTAACTGCTCAGTTACTTACTTACCATACACCTATCCATAGGGCAGTATAAATCTGCTCGGACGTTTAAGTTCTCCATACATCTTGTTCCTGGTAGGATCAGGATTTTTATCGCTCCCTTATTTACTTTACAACTATATGTTGGAGACATAATTATGTATAATTCAGTTTCACTCCCAATTTTTCAAGGATGGCCTTAAAAACTGAATAGCATTGATGATTGCAGATATTTGATAAAATCATGGAATCTGTGTGTTTGTGTATGATAGTTTTATTTCTTAGCTAGGGCAGACTCTGACAGCCAAAAATAATATTTATTCAGGTTTCTGCTTTATGAAAACAATATTCTATGTTACTCTGAGGTGCTTGTTTTCTCTCTTTAGCTAAATGTGTAAATGAGATGCCCTGATTGTATCTTTCCAAATGAATGCCAAAAATTGCAAGTTGATGGAGCAACCATACTTTAAAATTGTTTCTTAGGTCTTGTATGTGGATGTTAGGGGCTGATCAATACCTATTTGTATAAACCCTGATGAAGGCTTAAATGTTAAGCTAAAACGTAGGTAATAATAAAATGATAAACTCCTCCATTGTTAAGTCGTGTGGTTCCACTTACTCCTTTATTTATTGTTCTCAATTCCTAATTCAGTTTGAATGATGATTAATAATGTTACTAAAAATTCAACTGACTAGTTGCAATGATTCGTATATACAGTACATACAACCTCTGTAGAGCAACTACCTATGGGAGTGGAACATTTTGGTCATTGTACAAAGGTTGAGGCACTGCAGTGGTTAAATTTGTAGTAAATGTCAGTTAAGGGACATTTTGAAGGTGTTGTAACGGAGGTTGTTGCTGTACAGAGGGTGCTCTGGAAAGGTTGTGTTGTACTACACAGTCCAATCTGTCAACAAAGGCCACCAATGAAAGCTGCAAAATGTGGTCTAAAAGTTTTAAAATCATTTTAGACTGTATATAATGTGGTCTTTGAAAACAGGTCCAGACGTATTGAGTTGGTCTTTATATTGAGGTTGGGATTAGTATTATCTGCATAAAAACCTGTAAATCATGTATGAATGCATACATGTCAGTGTGCCCTGGAATAGGTTAATATCTCCAGAAGATCGCACCCTTCATACCAGGCATACAGTATTTGCAAGCATACAGTGCCCACCAAAAATATGGATACACTTTTTGACAGATGCAGAATTATAATTGGTTTAATTATTCCATATCTTTTGGTCAGACGGTAACAATGTTTGTAATTTCTGAAAAAAACAGTTAATGAAGGAGTAAAATATGTGACAGATAGAAAGATGAACATTTTCTGATTTAAAAATAAACTATGGGGTTCAAGGGGCTGAATTTGCCATATTATAAGATCATGTTGTCGTTCAAAGCTGGCAAAGAAACTTAATATTTTCCATCTAGGGTACCAATCAATGTATTGTCTTTACACTAAAGACAAAAAAAATATTCCTGGTCTTCAAAAGCATTGTTGCTTCTCTGTTCTGCAAGTAGTGTTATACAGGCAAGTAAATGGGGGAAAACTCTCTGTATCCATACTTTTGGTGGGCACTGTACAGTGCTTACTTGTAGTGTTTCTGGTGGCTTACAATATGTACTGTGACATACTGACTAATTACAGCAGGTTGTTGTTGTATATAAATGTTTCTACCAATTTGTCTACCTACAGTCCCATACATAACTTGTTGAGGCTGATGACTCTGTGACATTATTGGGAACAATTGTCTTATTTACATACAAATAACATGCCAACCAGTTGTCTGTGTGCCTATATTTCCTGACGTCAATGAAGCACACTTTTTTGTGAATAAATTGATCTAGACAGATTATAGTACCCCAAAAGCACAGTATATGAACCTAATCACTGTAGGACTTATTGGGATATTATAAAATGCAATTTGTATGGCTAAGTGCAATTAAAAACGCATGTAATATCTGATCACCTTATGAGTTATCATATTACATAACTCAATATGTATGCCTTATTGCAATTGCCAGAAATCGACTTGTTTATACACTGTGAAAAGGGTGCCCTATTGTCCCATAGTTGTATAGTCATGTGAATGCAATTTGTGGATTTTTGTAACAGAAATTTTGTTGGTGGTCAACCATTTATCTTGTAGATAGCCTTTCACTCAAATTGAATCAGACAAAATGCATTTTTGATACTTTTCAGTTGTCTGTTAGGCTAATTCAGTTTCAAGGGAAGTAACTTTAAATGAATTATTCATTAATTTTGTTAGATTTGTCTCCCTTGGCTTTGAAAATTTTGAGTATTTGGTATAATTTGCCTCCCTTGAATATCAGTATGTGAAATATGTGAAGCTATTTCATAGCAACAGTTAAATATCTGAGTTGTCTTGTTGGCTGATAAAAATTTGATAAAATGTCAAATATTCTACAATTTTTCTAAAAATGTTGAAATAAAATGGTTGTAATATTAATCATGTTATCAGTACATTTTGTTTACAAATCTCTCATTATACCATAAATAAATCCTATAGTCGTTAATATTTATGGACTTGTCCGGGCTTTGTGTATTTTAGGTCACTTAGCTGAAGGAACTTTGATAATGAGGAGAACCATCCCCAGCAACTGTTCAACTATATCATATCAGACTAAATTAAAATGAATTATTCGTTCAGTGGTCAAACTGTATCATTCTGTGTGTCCAATCTTATGGATGAAATTTAGATTGAAGCCCCAAACGTTTTGACCACAATACTCCATATCAAAGGATCCGACCAGTTGCTGCCACAAATTATTTCCTAATTCTTTCATAATATATCCCTATAAACTATGTAACTTGTGGTCCTTACATTATACCATCTTGTAATCTTGTAATTTGTTGTCAGTTGGTTGGTGGGCAGATCAGAACTTGGAGCAAACTTCAACCCTGATTTTGAAGGGATTTCAATAAAACGTCATGCACAAAAAAGTAAGGCATGACTTCCTGATAAAGTGTAGACATGCAGATCTATGTGAATGATAAAATGGAGATACATGTCATTGAAGGCATCACAGAGTTATTGCCCTTAGTCCTTGGTATTGTGGGGTACTTGATCACATTCAGTCACTTTACCATTCTAAGTCTAGTCTAATAAATGATGATGTTGTGGGGTTGAATCTCTACGAATCTGGAATTATCACAGAATCAGAAAGAAGCACTTTCTGCAGAAAATTAAAGTTATTTAGCAAAGTTAGGACAAAGTTATGGTCATTTAAAATTTCATATGGTGAATTTTAACAAAAGAACAATAATTAATGATACTGTTTGAAGCAGATTTTCGTGTAGATGGGATGTGTGCTATAGGCCTGGGTCTTGTTTTCATGATAAGGCATTAAATGCTTTAGTAGGTTCCCTGGTTGCTATACTATGTTGTTTTCATGTGATGTGGTAGTGTTATACAATGTTGTTACTGATGCTGTTGTTACTGATGTTGTTGTTACTGATGCTGTTGTTACTGATGTTGTTGTTACTGTTGTTGTTGTTACTGATGCTGTTGTTACTGATGTTGTTGTTACTGATGCTGTTGTTACTGATGTTGTTGTTACTGTTGTTGTTGTTACTGATGCTGTTGTTACTGATGCTGTTGTTACTGATGTTGTTGTTACTGATGCTGTTGTTACTGATGCTGTTGTTACTGATGCTGTTGTTACTGATGTTGTTGTTACTGATGCTGTTGTTACTGATGTTGTTGTTACTGATGCTGTTGTTACTGATGCTGTTGTTACTGATGCTGTTGTTACTGATGCTGTTGTTACTGATGTTGTTGTTACTGATGCTGTTGTTACTGATGCTGTTGTTACTGATGTTGTTGTTACTGATGCTGTTGTTACTGATGTTGTTGTTACTGATGCTGTTGTTACTGATGTTGTTGTTACTGATGCTGTTGTTACTGATGCTGTTGTTACTGATGCTGTTGTTACTGATGCTGCTGTTACTGATGCTGTTGTCACTGATGCTGCTGTCTCTAAATGTATGATTTATTATTATTGTTGTAAGTTGACAACATTCTACTATCTACACACACCCATTGTGATAATATAAACTGCATCATTGAATGTTTTCCACATTGTTACAGCATTCCCTGTGTTACCCCCCCCCCTTGCGCCCGCTTCAAACAATACTTTATCAGTATTCAGCAGATTAGAAAATGCAAAAAAATCAAACTTTGCCGTTTAATGAGATTTTAAGAGCACTTAATGATGATAGCATGAAATTATTAGTGTGCTAATGGCTTTTCAATTTGAGGAGGTAAGAAAATGGTATCTATTTTGAATGCGTTAAATAAATGCATTAAACGCTTATACATTGTTTTGTCGACAGTTATGAACTTGTTACAACCTTTTGTGGTGTAAACACTTTCAAATTGGATTTAATGACTTAGAGTGAACTATTTACTACAACTGTCAGACAAGTGGATATACATCAATATCAATGATCATGTATGGCTGCTTTTAACAGGTGACTGAAAACAGGTTGTTGCATAATTAATGTACCTTTTAACACAGGTTGGACTATATACGACTGACAGTGGTCACTTACACAGGTTTGTCTGTAATAGAAGTGTTCAATGGTTTATTGTAAAATTCCAGTGCTTATACAAATTCTATATATAATTATATAAAGAGTGGCAAAATTAATTTTAGTAAAGTGATTTTGAATCGCTTATTTTTAAGAAAAGAAAAGTATTGGCAAAAGTTAGGAAATATATATGCATGCATGAACCTCTGGTAGTAAAGTGTTGGTCTTGAGTGTGGGAAGTTATGCGTTTAATCCCAGGCAGTTTCTTGCCGAAATTATACCAGTAAATCCCATGCTAGACGTTCAGTATAAAAGGGAAAGCTGGCTATTATTTAAATGGGTTATCCCGGGGGTGAGGTTGGCCCAAATGTGTTATCCCAGGGGTGAGGGTAAATAAACCCAACCTCGCCTATCTCTCATATCCTCGTGGTGATTGATATAGTACACCCAGGATAACAAGAAAGGCAGGAAAATTTGGAATAGGCCAAAAAGGTAGAAAAGCGTGCACAATTTATCTTATTGTTATTTTAGTATAATCGACGGTATCATTGTTATTTTAGTATAATCGACAGTATCATTTAACTAACCAGTTTTGTAACATTAGACCAATCCGGTCAATGTTTGTAAACATCACATTATTCTGGAGGTACTATACCCGTCAAGAATGAGGTGTGGAGAGTTGTTACTTATTAATTGTTAGACCTTGTTCCACATTCTTCCTAAGATAAATAAGTTAACCTAGGCATTTAATAGTATTCTTCGATGGCTTAGAATTAGAAGGTCGTAACTACCTCTTACGACCTGATAAGACTGATACATATTTGAAATCTGCTTCACAAGGCGCTTCTTATGAGCATATTTTCATGAAAATCTGAAATTGTCATGTTGACAAAAATGAAGTATTAAAAACGTGTTTTCCCGTAGGTAAAGAGTATATTACAGACAGTTTTCTCTTGTTTTCTCAATATATCGATTTGGTTGTTACAACCTTCTTGTTCTAAGCCAGCATCTTGTCTTTAATAATGCAAACTTGTAAAAACTGTGTGTTGTACAGGGTATACTTTAATAGTTCCTGATTTAATAATACCGATTGTGTTAATTATAAGGAATAGGATATTTACTTTAATAATTTAGTGTCACATTTAAGTCATATAGCCCATTAGACGTCATAATGTGACTTGAGTACATAACATTTTAGCAAATGACCTTGTCAATTTATACAATGCCCGATGACTGTCTGTCAATAATAGTGTAAAAATATTTATTTAATTAATTTGTAGTTAGACTTGCAAATACATAAAATAATAATCATATTTCTTGTATTACGATTTATTTTTCTACTATTGAAAATATTGAAAGTATATTAAGATCTTCAAAAAAGAGTTAAAATCTGATACAATTTTCATATTAAAAATTTAAAAAACTGTTGAGGTTGTATGTTTCATTGTTATTTAAAATGTATATAGATAAATCATATATAGACTATAGAATCCTATACTGTTGTACAAAGATAAATATTATATTTAGTTAATTGTGGCTTAAAATTTAAATATGCTTAAACATATATTATGCTTTTGGTTTTGAGCATAACACTAGCATATCTTTGTATGAAATTTAAACTGAGTAATCCCTGTTACCGACGGAGCCATCTGAGTTATCTAGGCAGCAGTCTAACTTGTTTAGAAAGCAGTATAGTCACGCTATCCAGAAATCATTTTAACTTATCCAGGAAGCAGTGTAATATATCCCTGAAGCAGTGTAACTTACCCAGGAACCAATCTAACTTATACTGAAAGCAGTCTTAACTTATCCCTGAAGCAGTCTAACTTATCAAGGAAAACAGTCTTAACTTACCCCGGGAACCAGTCTTAACTTATCCAGGAAGCAGTCTAACTTATCCAAGAAGCAGTTTAACTTATCTAGGAAGTAGTCTTAACTTATCCTGAAAGCAGTCTTAACATACCCCCGGTAACCAGTCTTAACTTATCCAGGAACGAGTGTAACTTATCTAGGAACCAGTCAAACTTATCCAGGAACCAGTCAAACATATCCAGGAACCAGTCTAACTTATCCAGGAACCAGTCAAACTTATCTAGGAACCAGTCTAACTTATCTAGGAAGCAGTCAAACTTATCTAGGAACCAGTCTAACTTACCTAGGAACCAGTCTAACTAATCTAGGAAGCAGTAACTTATCCAGGAACCAGTCAAACTTATCTAGGAAGCAGTCAAACTTATCCAGGAACCAGTCTAACTTATCCATGAAGCAGTCTAACTTATCTAGGAACACCTTTAACTTATCCAGGAAGCAGTCTAACTTATCTAGGAACTTTTTTAACTTATCCAGGAAGCAGTCTAACTTATCCAGGAACCAGTTTAACTTATCTAGGAACCAGTCTATCTTATCTAGGAAACAGTCTAACTTATCTAGGAACCATTGTAACTTATCTAGGAAGCAGTTTAACTTATATAGGAACCAGTCTAATTTGTCCAGGAAGCAGTCTTATTTGTCCAGGAAGCAGTTTATGGTTCAAAGTTGTATCATCATTCATCAGGATTGGTTTCACAACCATTGTAAAAACGTTTCCGAAATATGTCCATTTGATTTTACAAACTTTTAGCTATACACTTAATACATACAATGTTAAGATTTAGTTGTAGGATTGTTTTAAGAAAAATACAATTTTTGTTAAAAAAGTGGGATAATAAAAATAAATTTAAATCATTTTGGAAGTAAAGAGCGAGTTTCATGTTATGAAATATAAGTGCCATTTGCTTTACGGTTATTTATCAACAAATTAATCTGTAGAAAGGAAATCTGCAATGTTTAAAAGTCCTTGCCCTGTCGTTAGGTGCAGAATTCGACCAAAATCACCAATCAGATGCAACAGTAATTTTTCAATTTGTTCAGTTACATAAAATATTTAATATACATTTTAATGTATGTTTCCTCAATTTTACTGTATGTCATAAAGCTTATCAGTAGATCTGTTGTTCTGCTGATTTAGGTTTATGACATAATTCAGTCTCACATGGTTGTGCATCGTTATTGCAAACAGAATATGATGCGACTTGAGGCCGATTTACATTCTTTTCACGCTATGTATGTTAGTCATTCTCGTAAATTATCAAAAACATCTCAATGTAATATCATAATGACAAGATACTTATGGCCTCAAAAAAACATTAACTTGTGAATATTTCACGCTATATAAAACGTAAAAATTGGCGTCATGAAAGTAAGACATCAAGTGACAAATCAGCATTTTCCAATTCATTGAGTCTGATATATAGTATAAAGTTAGTATAAAGTTAGTTTGTGTTGATTAGTTTTCAATCATTATCTGGCTGTAAATTACCTTAAAAGTAATGCCTGGATCCACCCTGTACCAACAATAATTTGTGTACAGAAATTTTTTTTTTACAGTTTGGATGAAAATGGGGTCTGTTTTGTGATTGAAAGGTGTTGAACTTTTTATCCTTTAGTTGATCTGTGTAAAGGTGACCCTAATGGGGATGGAGAATGTACTGTAGAATCATTAAATTTCATGGATTTTGTGGTTCACCTTCAACCATGAAATCAAATCTGATCGAACACTGATTTTAACTCTTGTATTTATTACCTCAAATGCAAAATCCACAAATTAAGTTCCCAACAAAATTTTCTTTTTTACCAAAACCAAAAAACTTTGTCCCATCGAAATTAAACGATTTTAATTAATATCTGGAGGTATCGACAGGTGCCCCTTAATTGACATCAACATTATATTGCCATAAACTCTGTTGTTGTATCTTTGCGGTTGTTGACAAATTTGAACTTGATATAATTTTCGTAATTTCGTAACTTTCGGTCAATATTTGGTTTGTTGAAATTAAAATTGACCACTATTATAACTACCTAAAAATGTGGGTGATGCTGTGACTGTGAGGTACAAATTGTGACTCCTAAAATACCTAAATGTTATAGTCTAATTTTGTTAAGAGACCAGTAATTGATTGTATACCTCTGTCTCACAATTCCGTGCCTTCTCATGAAAACCGTGCTTAGTTGAATTCAACTCTTTTATATGTTCTACATAGTCATTTTGGTAAATTTATCCAAATAAATTATCCAACAAATATCCTTCATCAATTGAGGTCATTATTTTGGACGACACGCCATAGCTGTCTCCTTGACGACCAGGTACGATACACCTAGTAATTATTCCAACTGATATTTTTCAACTGGTGTTAATTTATTTTGCATCCAGTTTTCATTACGCATTATTTTTATCACCTAAGACTTTAATATTCAAACTGAATACGCATTTGGATAAGCACTACTCCAAATTTATTTAATCTAACTGCAAATTTGAAATTCAATCACTTTGAGCCCCAATACAGACCCATTTTTACGGAGGCACGGATTTCATGGGAAACAGTCACCAGGATTCAGAGCATCGACCTAGACATAAAAAAGTTTTAATTTTACGAGTTTTCGTGATCATTTTTAAATTTTCTTTATCTTATAAGTTAAGTTAACATTTTTTCTTCCGAAAATGGTGCAGACAATTTTAAAACTTGTACGGGCTAGTGCGCATGCGCTGCTAAAACTGTTAAGGAGCACGGAGATACGAGACAACAGCATACACATCTTCGTATCAGTAATTTGAAATTAACTGATGATTGACTGGTATTTCATTTCTGCCTTGAAATTTGGTAATCATGTAGAGGAATGCATTTCAATGGACAGTACAGATTTGTTTAAATGTGTTTCTATGGAGTAAAGAGTGAATAAAAAAAGTCATTGAAACCATCAGCCATGGCTTGCCATACCCTTAAAGCCTAGCAGCCAATAATATATTAACAATCAAATAAACTATAATTGCATAAGATAAGTTGTTCTTAGTATTTGATTATTGCAGATTGTTACTTTCTTCCTTTTGTTTTACAAGCTTTTTATGCATGACTTTTAGCTTTCTGTCATTTTGCCAGTGAATTATTGAAGATGAACAGTCTCACAAGAAGTCATACTGTATGCTCGGAATTCTAATGAACATAAGTCAATTCTACATGAGTTAAGATATCTAACTTGGTTTCCTTGCATTACACAATTAGTCTCATAAAAGTTCACAATAATCAAAACCTTGAAGTGAAACATCGGAGTCTTTGGCCATCCTGGTGCGGAACAAAAGAAATATGCATTTAAGAATGCAGGCAAACATGATATCGCTGGCTTAGAATGAGTAGGTTGTAAGCACAAAATCAATATTTTGAGAAAAAAACAAGATAAAACTGTCTGAAAATTACTCTTAACTTATGGTAAAACAAATTTGGTCAACATGGTAAGTTCCAATTTTCATGTAAACAGACTCATAAGAAGTGCCTTGTGTTGCTTATTTTAAATACGTATGATCAGTCATATAAGGTCGTAAGTAGTAGTAACGACCTTCTCGATATGATTATGGCTTTCCATAGTTGCTGAACACAATTTCCTGCTGTTGTCCAAGTATGATATTGTTATTGAAGTTATTGAATGATATGATGGTGTATAACTGCACATATTGATGTTACATACAGTATATTAGATCAATGTTTCCCCTAGCTGTATGGGGAAAATACAACATCTAAAATACAACAGATGTTGTTTATCGTGACTCATACCTCCATAAATTCGATAAAAAAATCAAATTTTTGCTGAATTATGAAGCCAATTTGACTTCAATATTTTATGTAATTGGTGCAACAAATAAAATATCATCCTCCCAAGTTTTAGTTCCCTTTGTTACATAATAAGTACTGTGGTATGCCACGTATGTTGTACTCTTCAAGTTTTTCATGACAAATACCATATCATGACGATACCACAACTGTGGTCCTGTATCGTAATTGGAAGATGAAGATGAAAAAAGGGGAACATGCACTGATCTGTATTTGCTTGATTTTTTCTATCAATCAGTGGGCTTGATTTCTTTAGTCTAATCACTGAATTATTTCGTATTTTTCAAAGTTCAGCTTCTTCACCAAGCAGTTAAATAATAAAAATGCCTTTATTGAAATATTTTCTCTGGATAACATAAATTACAAACCAATTTCCATTATGGTCCACATAATAAAATTGAGTTGTGGGAAGCGGTGGCCTAGAGGTAGGGCGCGCACTTCGGGATCAAGAGGTCCCGGGTTCGACCCCCCTCTGGACCAATGGTTAATTTCTCTGAGCAAGACCCACATGCTCCACTCCACCATGGTGTAATATGGTACCTGCGAGGGCAGTGTCTATTCCTGGGCGCCCCAGATCACACCACAGGAGAGAAATAGTCTCCCCAGGGAGACACAAGTGTAGGTTTCCATAGGTAGCCCAATGACCAGGGAAGTTGAAATGTCAAAGGGTGCTTGAGCGGCCTAATAGCTGAAAAGAGCCCTTGAAAATTGGTAACTTTACTTAACTTAAATGCCTTCTGTATGGGGGCCATGCAAGGGATGGTTTGTGGCTTTGCTCCCTGTTTACTGATCCTTGAAAACCTTTTTTTTATTCCGCAATTACCTGTAGTAGGTTTTAAAGATTGAGCGTAAGGTCAAGATTTCCGTTAGTGCTTTGATAAAGACAAAAACACCGATCTCCTGAATCATCTCAAGTAGAATTCTCATTTCAAATTGGGATTTTTTAAAAATCAGAGTCGCATTTATTGATATTGAAATCTGAAATTCCAGCGATTGAAATTTTGCTGTAATAGACTGAGAAGACTATTTCTGTTTAGTGATACTCATTTGAGCATTGAAGTCAACATTAAAACACATGTCAATATTTGAGATGAGATCTTGCTCAGATTGAGATGTTTGAAGGGAGATTGGACCCTTGACTACGATATTAATATTTGCATTCAAGTTTATTAAGATATTCCGAACACCTGTTAAATTGGAGGGTCAATTATTTCAGCATCAGTGTATGGGTCATTTAACTCTTCATCTTGAAAACCAAATTTGGTCTAACGTAGACAGATAAGATTTTACCATATATGGAGGGGAGTGAAATGAGATTGGTTAAATGAGATTGATAAAATATGCCTGAGCATGTGGAGTTGTTTATTAGTAAGTTCATATTAAATTTCGGGAAATTGTTTGGTGATGAGAAATGTTTCTGGCTAGATACAATATCTACATGATGTCATGTTTAATGGTGTCAAGTTTTACAAAAATGTTATGTCATGACTTAGAATGAATCTATAAACAATTAAGGAGTTCAGGGGTTGTATTCAATATTGATCTTATTCATTTGAGAATAAGGATAGCCAATCAAATGGCCTGTTACTGACTAAGAGTTTAATAATGGTGTGAACTGATTGGCTATCTTATTCTTCAGTCAAGTCAGATAAATATTGAATTCCGCCTCTGATTCTTGTTTATTGAAGTGCTTTGTATAATTATATATTGTTTTATTCGATTCAATATATTGACAGTGCTGAACCAAAACCCCGTAACTCCATTTTGGCGCGAAAACTATTTTTGCAGCATCCACATCTGCTAGACGTCCCGCGCATTTCTGTCTTGTCGCCATTTAAATAGCCAATTGCGTTACTTAGATGGCGACTAGACAGAAATGCATGGGACGTCTAGTAGATGCGAATGCTGCAAAATTTCGCACCAAAATTGAGTTACAGGGTTTTGGTTCGGCACCGTCGATATATAGTGGTTGAAGGGGACTGGTTTTAGTCGTGTCTTATATTGTTGGAGTGTCGCATGTGGACTTGTTGTCTCTTATATAATTATATAACAAATCTCAATTTTTATTGCAATTATGTCTAGCTTGACCAATGGGGTGTTCAAATTTTCTACATAAAGTGTTTACTTTGACATAATAATTTATTTATCATTTATGCAACATTCTAGTTGACACAGATGATAAAATCTGCTGCATCAAGCTTCTGGCGATGCAGAATAATTGAATTAAGAATTATTGGAACAGATTTTATAATTCTCTCTTATTAACACCCTGTCGATCACAGTGACATTTCAATACGGGTTATATTTCCAATACTTACACGGTAGTTTTAGTGTGACAACAAAACAACCTCAAGGCACTTTTAATAATTTGTTCAAGGAAAATTATAAAATTATTTTAATACCACTCAGATAGTTTACGACCTATTTTTGTGGCATTTAAATGATATTTACGTTGAAGATAACATTAGTCTATGGATTGGATTAAAATTTATGGTCGCCGAGAGTTTTTATTTATTTTTATATATATTAGTAATGTACCTACTCGTAGTTCTTTGATCCGAGGTACACATTTACCTTAAAAGTTCATTAAGTCGGCGGAAAAAAATCATAAAAGTTCACTCATTAAGATATCAGCTTGATGTCCAGGTTTTCATATTTCAATGCAAAGAGTTAATTGTTTCCGTGGCTCAAATTAAGTTCAACCTTTTAGGGGCGGTATCGTTTTCGTTAATTTCGATTTTTATGACATGTTTAGTGATGGTTGATAGAACGGGACGTGATACTTTAGGTTAGGACGTTAAATCAAAGATTTAAAGTTTAAATATTGTAATGTGGATGTGAATTGTTTGAATTTTCGTTTTCTTCAAATGTTCACAGAAAAAAGAAATTTAATCATTGCGTCGTGTGTGGGGTAATTACACGATATTTAACTTTAAGTTACGCAAATAATTTATTTATTGCAGTATTAAGGTACCGAATTGTGATTTTTGTGCAATTTCACTGACTACGTTAAATTTCACTGATCAGAGGATTATGAACATAGAGGAGACAGTTTTAAAATATACATAATTTTATTTCATGTGTTAGTTTCCATGGTGATATATTGATAATAATTGTTTATAAATGGACAGCTGTATTACATGTTGTTAGGTGTGGATTTTGATGGAAAACAGGATACAGAAAACTGTAATGTGTATTGTTTATAAAACTTAATGACCGATTGTTTAATATAAAAAAAGTAAAAACAGCATAATTACAATTTCACTTAATTGAGTGATACTGTTGGATTAATATCTGTTGAGAGGACGAAACATAATTGTTGTGTTGTTACAATTTATGGAATTTTGAAATAGTTTTAAAATCATGTATCACAGGCCGAAAATATTCAAGGGGATAAAAAGGTCTGTGACCTTCAATGAGGGACAGAAACCTCTAACAAGGGGACTCACAGGTAAGGTTAAATTTGCAATTATTATTTGATTCAATACCTTATTGTTATAAAAAGTCATAAGTATTTCCTTATTTTTTGTTTGACAATAAATTGCTCATGACCTAAAATACAATTAAAACAAGTATGACTGTCGCCCAGCTTAATTTGATCTGTTCAAACTTTGACATGAGGTTAGTATTTTGAGGTCAATCTAAAACACAAGGATACAATTGGTCAGTTTGGAAATAGTAACAATATCAGCCAATCGCTAAAAAAACAGTATCATCCAACGGCTAGTTTGCATCCTGATATTGCTGGTGCTCAAACAGAAGTCTAGGGAAATTGTAATGGTTATCCATTTCTGATCTTGGTCAGTTTCCTCTGCCTTTGAACACATTGTTTCGACCACCAAATATATTGAATATTTTATGTTGAAACCCCACACAATGAGCGTATGTAAATGCAGTAAGGAAGAATGTTAATTGTAATGTGGAAGAATGGGTTATATAATGTGGAAGAATAAGTAATGTAATGTGAAAGAATGAGTAATGTAATATGGAAGAATGAGTAATGTAATGTGGAAGCATGTGTAATGTAATGTGGAAGATTGAGTAATATAGTGTGGAAGAACTGGTAATATAATGTGGAAGTATGGGTAATGTAATGTGGAAGAATGAGTAATATATTGTGGAAGTATGGGTAATGCAATGTGGAAGAATGGGTTATATAATGTTGAAGAATAAGTAATGTAATGTGAAATAATGTGTAATGTAATCTGGAAGATTGAGTAATATAATGTGGAAGTATGGGTAATGTAATGTGGAAGAACGGGTAATATAATGTGGAAGTATGGGTAATGTAATGTGGAATAATGGGTAATGTAATGTGAAAGAATGAGTAATATATTGTGGAAGTATGGTAAATGGAATGTGGAAGAATTGAAAATGAAATGTGGAATAAAAATGCAATGTGGAAATATGTGAAATGTGATGTGGAAAATGGGTAATGTAATGTGGAAGCATGTGTAATGTAATGTGGCAATATGGGTTATGTAATGTGGAAGAATGGATAATGAAGTATGGAAGAATGTGTTATACAATGTGGAAGAATGGGTACTGTAATGTGGAAGAATGTGTAATGTGGAAGCATGAGTAATGTGGAAGAATCGGTAATGTGGAAGAATGGGTAATGTAATGTGGAATAATCGGTAATGTAATGTGGAAGAATAGGTAATGTAATGTGGAAGTATGGGTAATGTAATGTGGAAGAATGAGTTATATATTGTGGAAGTATGGGTAATGCAATGTGGAAGAATGGGTTATATAATGTGGAAGAATAAGTAATGTAATGTGAAATAATGAGTAATGTAATGTGGAAGAATGAGTAATGTAATGCGGAAGCATGTGTAATGTAATCTGGAAGATTGAGTAATATAATGTGGAAGTATGGGTAATGTAATGTGGAAGAACGGGTAATATAATGTGGAAGTATGGGTAATGTAATGTGGAAGAACGGGTAATATAATGTGGAAGTATGGGTAATGTAATGTGGAATAATGGGTAATGTAATGTGAAAGAATGAGTAATATATTGTGGAAGTATGGTAAATGGAATGTGGAAGAATTGAAAATGAAATGTGGAATAAAAATGCAATGTGGAAATATGTGAAATGTGATGTGGAAAATGGGTAATGTAATGTGGAAGCATGTGTAATGTAACGAGGCAATATGGGTTATGTAATGTGGAAGAATGGATAATGAAGTATGGAAGAATGTGTTATACAATGTGGAAGAATGGGTACTGTAATGTGGAAGAATGTGTAATGTGGAAGCATGAGTAATGTGGAAGAATCGGTAATGTGGAAGAATGGGTAATGTAATGTGGAATAATCGGTAATGTAATGTGGAAGAATAGGTAATGTAATGTGGAAGTATGGGTAATGTAATGTGGAAGAATGGGTAATGTAATGTGGAAAATTGAGTAATGTAATGTGGAAGCATGGGTAATGTAATGTGGAAGATTGAGTAATGCAATGTAGAAGAATGGGTAATGTAATGTGGAAGAATGAGTAATGTAATGTGGAAGAATGGGTAATGTAATGTGGAAGAATGAGTAATGCAATGTGGAAGAATGGGTAATGCAATGTGGAAGAATGGGTAATGTAATGTGGAAGCATGGGTAATGTAATGTGGAAGATTGAGTAATGCAATGTAGAAGAATGGGTAATGTAATGTGGAAGAATTGGTAATGTAATGTGGAAGATTGAGTAATGCAATGTAGAAGAATGGGTAATGCAATGTAGAAGAATGGGTAATGCAATGTGGAAGAATGAGTAATGTAATGTGGAAGCATGGGTAATGTAATGTGGAAGATTGAGTAATGCAATGTGGAAGAATGGGTAATGCAATGTGGAAGCATGGGTAATGTAATGTGGAAGATTGAGTAATGCAATGTAGAAGAATGGGTAATGTAATGTGGAAGATTGAGTAATGCAATGTAGAAGAATGGGTAATGCAATGTAGAAGAATGGGTAATGCAATGTGGAAGAATGGGTAATGTAATGTGGAAGCATGGGTAATGTAATGTGGAAGATTGAGTAATGTAATGTAGAAGAATGGGTAATGTAATGTGGAAGATTGAGTAATGCAATGTAGAAGAATGGGTAATGCAATGTAGAAGAATGGGTAATGCAATGTGGAAGAATGGGTAATGTAATGTGGAAGCATGGGTAATGTAATGTGGAAGATTGAGTAATGCAATGTAGAAGAATGGGTAATGCAATGTAGAAGAATGGGTAATGCAATGTGGAAGAATGGGTAATGTAATGTGGAAGCATGGGTAATGTAATGTGGAAGATTGAGTAATGCAATGTGGAAGAATGGGTAATGTAATGTGGAAGCATGGGTAATGTAATGTGGAAGATTGAGTAATGCAATGTAGAAGAATGGGTAATGCAATGTAGAAGAATGGGTAATGCAATGTGGAAGAATGAGTAATGTAATGTGGAAGAATGGGTAATGTAATGTGGAAGAATGAGTAATGCAATGTGGAAGAATGGGTAATGCAATGTGGAAGAATGGGTAATGTAATGTGGAAGCATGGGTAATGTAATGTGGAAGATTGAGTAATGCAATGTAGAAGAATGGGTAATGTAATGTGGAAGAATGGGTAATGCAATGTAGAAGCATGGGTAATGTAATGTGGAAGAATGAGTAATGCAATGTAGAAGAATGAGTAATGCAATGTGGAAGAATGGGTAATGCAATGTGGAAGAATGGGTAATGTTATGTGGATGAATCGAAATCTCCCACTGACGATTTTTAAAAAATTTAAATTTTGAGAAAATTACACATATATCATAATTCTGTCGTACTCCTGGAATTACTTCCCTTGGTTACATATTCTTTTCTCTTTATTTGTTCATATATAAGTAAGTAAATAGTAAATATATAACTTGGAACATTTGTTTATAGTGTTCATAAGAAAGGCAAGAAATGATATTTTCACCAAATTAAATGGTTAAATGGTCAATATAAAATGTATCTCTGAAACAGTAAAACTAGCCAGGTAGGTTTGTATGTATATTGATTTTGATACAATATATCCATATATATATTCATTATTTGTAATACAGTAACCATGGTATCGTGTGATAGAAGCATTGTTAATGTTGTAACTGCCTCGTGACAGCTGGCGTATCATCGGAATATAGCGTCACATCTTGTCCATATAGATCTTTATTTGTCTACAATACTGTATTGAAAATTACACCTACATATAGTACACAGTGACAGACTGCATAAAAACAACATGAATTCACAAGTTTCCAAAAATGAAAAAACTCACTAGAATTCTCCATTTCACAGATTCGTATTTGGTTTAATTCTGAGCATTTCAGTACTGTTAATTAATTAAGGACCAAAATCTGATTGGCTGTTATAAATAATCAATAGAGCATTATGATATATTATTCTCCTCAAGTATGGTAATGTTGATATTTTTTTTATTCCAAGGGAGGTAACAACTTTATAAAAGTGAATTAAAATAGACATCATTATCACCATCCAAGGGAGGGGAATCTAGCTTAACTAATTAAAATGTTTTTACAATACAAGGGAAGCAACTCAACTGAAAAAGTGACACATTCATAGCACTGACATTTTAAAACAAGTATATTTAGTATAAAACTTGCCATTATGAGGATTCAATGTTTGTTTATATCGCTTGCTATTGTAAGAGTCAGTCTTCGTTGGTCATTTGGTGATTTCATTGCCAGACTAGGTCAGTGACCTTGACTTTGTGGGACCTTCAGGGATATTCAATTAACTGGTTGTTTAAAACAAGTGGTCAGCCCTCAAATGCAGGTTTTACTGTTGTTATATTAACAAAATTAATGATTACCTTAAACTGGCCGATTTAAATGTACTGCTTTATCTAGTAGGTAAATGTGATTATTGCTTATAATGTATGAGATGTCTATACTGTAGTTAGGTTATGGCTTATTAATTGGATATCAAACATAAATCTGTTTTTAATTAATTACCAATCACTGCTAATTAGCGATCAATTAACATAAAAACTTCAGGTAGGTATTATAGATGATACAAGTGTAATATCTTGGCTACCGTAAACATGTACAAAGAAGAGCAGACATTTTGAGCATTTAATAAAATTCAAGTTTTAATAAGGGTTATTTTAATACAGGTCTTTTTTAATGAAAAAAAACTGTAGCCGTGATCCAGTGGTAAGTGTGCTAGATTACTGGTACATTTGCACCTGACCAGAAGTGTAATTGATTATATCGATGGCTTAGAACCAGAAGGTCTGACTACCTCTTACGACCTAATAAGACTCATACATATACTTAGCAACTTTTCTAAGTCCACACTTCTATTTTTTAAGATAACTTTGTCAAACGTGTATGTAGCCCAATAAAATTTGGCAAGAACTTTCTTGGGTTATTGGTTTGCAGAATTGTAAAACAAAAAAATTAGTTTGATTGAAATTCATTGAGTGGACACATGCTTAACATAAGACCGCAAGAAAGTAAAAGTCGCATATACATATTTTGATATCTTGGATGACCACCATTTAGTCTTATGTTTCTATTGACAGTCCAAGACGCGAGTGGGAAGCATTGTTCAATGAAGATACTCATTAAGTTTGATCATCTGAACAAAAAGTTGTCATGTGTCGTCGACGTAGATCGAAATTACATCATGACGTCACAATAAAAATGCTAAATGCTCTTGCAATCAATATAACACAAGCAAACAATACGTTAACCTTGAATTAAACACTCAAATAGGCATGTATACTTTAAAAAGATATCAGACATGGATGTTATGGTAATAAGTCATGATTATCGACACTGAATGCTACTCTGTACCGTACTGACGTCACTTCATATTTTTTTGACATCATTCAACGCATAACTGTGATATTTAAATAATTTTATAAACTGTTTTTCATACGAGGTGAGTCATTGGTCATACAATGAAGGCATTAGGAATACACTCAAGTTATATGTAAACGCATGGCGTCAAAAAAGCTCGAAACGCACGTCAATCTTGTGACGAACAAACCACGTGATGTACAACCAGTTTCATACGGGAATTATTATGGCTTTGTTGAACAAACTTCACGTGCGGAATTTTGTCACTTCATTGCATATAACAAAAAAGATATGGATAAATAAAAATGGGGACTTAGAAAAGTTGTTAAGTATATTTGAAATCTGCTTCACAAAGCGCTTCATATGAGGCTATTTTCATGAAAATCAGAAATTGTCATGTTGACCAAAATGAAGTTTTAAAAACGTGTTTTCCCATAGGTAAAGAGTAAATTACAGACAATTTTAAGGAGGGTGCTTCACAATTCCAAAATGCCAGTTTTACAAACCACATAAATGCCACTTTCACAAATGAAACCACTTACCCAGGCTCCAAATTTTCTACAATTTGAATTGACAAAACCAGAGTAGCTTAAACATTCAATAAGGATCCCTATAGAAAAAATCACTGGGAATCCCACTGGGATGAGGGTGGGATCCCACTGGGATCCCGCCTCTCATCCCACTGGGATCCCACCGGGAAAATTGGTTGGGATCCCGCCTCTCATCCCAGTGGGATCCCACTGGGATGAGAGGCGGGATCCCACTGGGATGAGAGGCGGGATCCCACCGGGAAAATTGGTCGGGATCCCGGTGGTTGGCAGTGTTGATTTTTTACCCTCAAAATCTTGTGCAATTTAACAAAACACGGTTAGTTCTTTGGTATTTCTTACCTTGTCACATGGTCAGATACCATGTTAGAACAATTAAAGGCAAGAACTCACCAGTTGCTGATAATGTTCAAGCTACAGATGAATCAGCTTGTTTCAAATAATGTCAGGTAATATTTGATTTCTTATAGGAAAGCTGAATTAATATTTTGTTGTAATTATGAATTTTTTATTATGTCAAACTAATTCATAAATCTTTCTATTTTTATAATAATAATGATATATTACTTTGCTAACATTTATTTTAAAAGTGTTTTTTGGGACTTTAAAAAAAAATATATAATTTTTGTTAAAGGGAGATAATATAAAAGTGTGAGACAATAACATGGTTGACCATAGTCGACCATGGTCAAATGGTCAACCACGGTTGAAAACACTGACCATGTTAGACCATGGTCAAGCTTCAGTTTGTCTTTTCTCACCATGGTCAAACGGTTTATAAAACATTGTTCTAGCTCAAACTCTAAAAAAAAATGCAAGTTGGCTAAAAGGAAAAAACAACAGTCAACAAAAATAAGTTCAGTCTAAAATACTATTCAGGTGGCATCCCACCAGGACATGTACTTGGAAATCCCACTGGGATGAATTTCCATCCCACTGAAATGACAACATCCCACCAGGATTAAGTCATCCCACTGGGATCCCACTGGGATCCCAGTTCAATTTTCTGTGGGGATATATATTAAGACTTTAGTGATTTTCTTTACAATTAAAATAAGGAGAAATATAAGTTGTAAATTGCTTTTCACAAATTTATTAAAGTCAATATCATGCATCCTCTTTCACAATTCAAAAGCAAATCTACACTTGAATTTCACAGTTTGAAGAAAAATCGCACTGAATGTTTCACAAATCAAACAGACTAGGGCTTCTTCACAATTTTGGCAGAAAAAGCCCTGAAATGTCAAATGAACAAACTATCTAAGAACTTTGTATTTTGAATTTAGAGTAAAAATGTTACTTTTATTAGCCACATCAAAAGGGGCCGTAACTCTTGCGCCATTATATGTCATCTTGACTTGAATTAACTATTATCATCGTTATTTGTGGGGTGTTAATTTGCCACTTTAAGTCATGAAACAAATTATCTACTATAAAAATATTTCACACATCATTAAATTGTTGCTGAGGCAGATCATTGACACTATGTATAGTTGTTTGAACCTGCTTTTGAACACCGCTTATCATAAAAACTTTCAAAATATGTGCTTATTATGAAAAGTATGAACATTTAATCCTTGAATCTTGTCATGTACCACTAAGTGCAAAGAAGTTATGTTACAGTAGTTTTTTTAAGTAATTCAAAATATTTTTGTTATTTTTCCTAAAGTTTAATCATCTTTAACATGGTAATTAAGGGATACACCCAAACGTTTGAATCAACATATCAGTCATGGACTTTATGAGCTATATTATATCATTTGTCACTTAAATCCTTAAAATGTTTTTTGCGAACAATGTCAACATGTAAAACCCTCCTTTTTCTGTTTCTAATTCTAAACATGTACAACTCTTGTCATAGTTTTGATGATAGACAAACTAAGGTCGATTCAATAAGTAATACGAATGAGGGAACAATCCCATTGAAAAGAATAGCGGGGAATACAGTTAACTCAGGTATACCCAGTTATACCGAGATAAACATATTTTACCTGATAGATAAGCTACTGTTTATAATTGCTGTTATCATATAATTTGAAGAGACTGTATTGTTAGTATGAAGGATCTCTGAAGCTTGGACTGGTCAGTTAAATGTTTCATCCAGCTGAGCCAGCAGTGTATGATGACCAATGATTGACTTGAACCTTGAACTAGAGTGTGTCCGCAGCTCTTTAGTTTCCTTGTTACTATGGTTTTATTATAGAATATGAAAGTACATCACAAAGTCAGACTAACCATAGAAATTGTTTGTTGTCTACTCCGATATTGCAAAGATACCGCCTATTTCAAATTTAGTATAACAATATTATGAATTAAGGCATTTCACAAAATAAAACTCTTTACCTCACAGACTCCTAGATTATTTGTCTTATGTGCCAATGTAATGTTGTGCATCACATCTCAATACCAGGTTATTTTTAAAAAAATTGCTGATTCGCCAATAATGTTTTGCCTGAAAAAATCTGATTAATTGAGTCTACATCAGCATAGGGCATAGGTAATGGGTATCCAAAGGTGTTCAATTTGCATTAAAACTAAAAAGGGTAAAAAAGTACTTGATACATAATTTATTATAATTTGTCACAACTGTTACAGTGATGCAGGGTGCTGTAAAATCACTTAAACTGTCAATTGTAACCCAAAGGTCTTGACTGGTTAAAATGTCCAGCGATATAAATATACTAAACCTGTCAAAAAATGTGGACACTAATTAGAATAAATACGCTCTAATTGACAGCTCTGATTAATTAGGACCAAAAATTTTATGATCTAATCAAATTCTTTCATCACCTTCAGGGTTGCGTTCCTTAATTAGGAAATAATTGCGAGTTCATAATTTGAATAATTTCGATCTGGATAATTATCAATTAGGTGGAAAATTAAAACAAATTAAGTATTTGAAAGTTGTAACTGTTTTTTGTATGGAAATTTAAACATCACTAGCAGTTTTTATTATTTGAATATGGATATAAAATTTGATCGATATGTGTATTTGGGAGTATATTTGGTTTAAATTGATTGATATTCGACCTTGTTGTTGTTTTGTTACCATGGATACGTTTCACAGTATTGAAGAAAATGATGACATTTCTGAGAATTATGTTCTGGTGAAATTGGATCGGAATTATCGTGTCGCAGATGACACAATGGTGTTTTTGTTAGATGACGATGAAGCACTGGACACGTGTGGAAATCTCGGCGATATATCTGAGGTGTCATGTGATACAATATGTGACAATCTCGCTGATATATCCGAAGTGTCATGTGACACAATGTGCTGCGATCTTTCTGATATATCTGAGGTGTCATGTGACACAGCCATACAGCTGCCTGATGATGATGAAATGTTGACCACTCCCACCAGTAATGATGATGATGATATTATTCACTACGGCACTGTAACAGAGCTTGTTGCTGATGAAGGTTTATATGCAATAAATTATTATTTTTTGTTGAAGAATTTCGTTTACAGCTTACCCACGTGATCGGAGGGCGCATGCACTGGGTACTTTTATGTATAATTTAAATTTGAATCCTCATACAATTTATATAATGTGATTTATGCTGTAACAAATTTATCCATTGATGAATGAGCTTCAAATTGTTTGATTTACTTTGATTTAGCTGTTGCTGAGTCAGCTCTAAAGTTATTGTTTGATTGTATTTGTTACAGCCCGAGTCCCATAGAGGTATTGGATCAACATGGCTCTGCGGCAGTCAGTGTTGGTCTGATTTTGGGAAGTTCTATTATGGAGGTGGCAACATTCGGGCAAGTCTGTGTTCAGGGCTCAGGGATAGATGTATCTTTGTTGTCTTGATGGTCTGTGTTTGTCTGTTGATCAGTCGTAAGTTAGGCGGTCCCTGGTTGATTGTGTGACAACCAATGACTTGGCTGCAGTCGTAAGTTAGGCGGTCCCTGGTTGATTGTGTGACAACCAATGACTTGGCTGCATTCATAGACTTGTCTCCAACTGAACGTGTCTGATCGGCTTATTCTGAGAAAAGTGGCTGCATTCTTAGATTGGTCTTCAAAGTGAAAGATTTCACACCAGGTTATTACTTAGTACATCATTTTTTACTGCATTTACAGCAAGTTTTGATTAATATGGGACCACCATGTATTCTGACTTGACTCATGCATCTCAAAATGACACTTAACTATTTATAAGTAAACTGGCCTTAACTAGTGACCTGATCAATGTCACTTTTCGGACATTTATTTATTAAAATATCCTCCGTTTGGCGTATATGACTTCTTGGCCAGTCTTCACCATATGTACAGTTCTTTCAAAGTCAAATGAGAACGATTTATAACATTAGGTTGTCCAACAGGTAAAGTATGTTTGTCTAGGTGTAACTGTATACCTAAGTTAACAGTAAACCCGCTATTCTTTCGAATGAGATAGTTCCCTCACTAGTATTACTTATTGAATTGTCTATATGGGATTCGGTTACTTTTGTGTGCTCATCTCAGTTAACAATATAAAAAACGATGGAATTTCAACATATGGAAATTTTGTATCCAGTGTAATTGCATTAAATTATGAACCATTGTCATTATATATGACAACTTGTGTGTATACTGTCGATTAGATAAGTAATACAAATGAGGGAACTGTCTCATTCGAAAGAACAGTGGGGACTACAGTTAACTCAGTTACCTCAGTTAAACCTAGATAAGCTTAGTTTACCTGATGGACGAGCTTATGTTTATAACCGTTCTCATTTAACTTTGAACAGACTGTATATGGTCTGTTAAATTATGACATATAAATTAAATTTAGACTGACTAAAATTAATTGAACTCTATAAATGTTGATGTCAGCTTAAGTTACAGATTCGCACACAACGACGTCTTTTCAAAAATTAGAAAGTTGGTCCTCACTGTGTTCTGTAAACAAGAAAATTTGTTTAGAGAAAATTTCATATGATGCATTGATGGACTCAAATGCAAAGCATGAAAAGCATACTTTTTTCATTTTCTGACTATTAATGCTTTAATGATTATTGAAATTTGAACCTGTTAGGTAATAAATTAATATATTGTGCATTTAGCAGTCTGCCTTTTCAATTAATGATGTCAACAAATGAAAATGTTTTATATATACAGTTGCTATACATGTTAGTCATCTAATGCCCTCCAGCCATCATATTGACACAGATATATGATCATCTAGAGGCACGATCAAATCAACTTGTTTTAATTAGCGCAATTAAATGTGTCCACCATCGTCATATTTCTGTCAATTTTATATAATTACTGCTTCTGTAGCAGGCTGTATCATTACATTCAAACCTGGGTTATTGGTCACCTCAATTAAGCAACAACCTGTTCTATTTATTTTGTAGCCAACAATTCTGACTCAATTTACTTACCCGATAATTCCAGCATAAATTCTAGTTCAATATTTTTGCTTCAATTTAACCATTTTAGGAACTAATTTACTTAATTTTCTTCATGTTCATTACATGGTTAAAGCTCAAAATGTTTGTAAATCATGTGACCTTTATACAATTTAATGACTTCACATTCGTATATGTGTGTTACATTTAGTAATTGCACTTAAAACAGTCCATAAAATTCAACATACCATCCCTCAAATGTGGCCGAAGCAAATTGCATGGTAAATTAACGTAACAATGTTTTTCAATTAAAGTTAACGAATGTCCCCTGACAAGGAGATGCATCATCTAGCGTACATGTTTAGATTTTAGGAACATCCGTGAACGAGTATATAAATAAATCCTGTCAAATCTGACGATAACTGTCATACTTCAGATGTTGACAATTTGAAAGGACATTGCACTTTTTGCTTCCCTACACTTATAGTCCAGTCATTGAAGCTAAAAAATATGGTCAACCTCAAACAAATTGCAAAACAGAGTTTCTTTGCATTTTCATCATCTACAGACTATTATCAACTACAGACAAAACGTCAAATATGCGAGTTCAGTGGGGAAAATAAAAAAAAATCGACATGTTTACGGTCACTTTTGGTAGCAATTTCAGCATTTTCCTTATTTCATACTACATGGGGGATTTTAAGTTCTAATAATTCCCATGTAAGTCGATAAATATTTACTAATTGCACCGTAAAGCTTATATTTTCTGAAAGATACAACCTTCTTCTATCGAATACAAAAATTGATTTTATCATCAGACAATTTACTTATCATATATATGCCAGTCTACGTGTTGGTATACTACCCATTCAAATGTCGACAAAATGACTCAAAATAGCACTTGGAAGGGGAAACAAAAGTTTTACTCATTTCTTTAATATTAATCCAATTTGTTTAAAATTTACACATATCATGTGTTATATACATGTGTGTCTAATGGAAAAAGGATATTTGTGTTTGGACAGTATACAATAATGACAATATACAAAATGTACACGAATCTATCGATTCGGGAGGAATAGTGATTGTTATCTTTGTCTGTTCGTCCACAATTGCATTTGTATTCACAATTTTGACTTTATGATTATGAAACTTGGTCAGAGTGATTATCTGAACAAAATTTAGGCCAAGGTAGAAAATGGATAATCAAGGATAAAAAACTAGGTCACTAGGTCAAATTGTAGCGAAACCTTGTGTAGTCGCTAGAGGTCATAATGTTGACCTTATATTTATGAAACTTGGTCACAATAATAATATCAACAAAATCTAGGTCGAAGTTATAAATTCGGTCATCCGGGGTCAAAAAGTAGGTCGCTAGTTAAAATCAAAGGAAAACGTTGTGTATGTACAACATTCACAATTTTGGTCTTATATTTATGCAACTTGGTCACAATGCTCATCTCAAAACATCTAAGACAAGTATGTTATTGAATAATTTGGGTCAAAATTAGGTCAATAGGTGAAAATAATTGATGCGACTTTTTGGCGCATGAAGGTTTGTCTATTTTTTACCTAGTGACCTAGTTTTAACTCATAATAAGTAAATATTGAATTTGACCTACATTTTGTCTTCATTATCCATGTGATATGGTTTCATAAAGATTAGGTAAAAAGGGCGCCTTCTAAAGATTTGTTCTATAATTTGGCCTAGTGACCTAGTTTTTAACTCAGGTTAATCCAATTTCATACATGACCTTGAGTTTTGTAAGGTGATCATTGTGACTAAACTTCTCACGTGTAAGGTCGAAATTGCGACCCCTGGTGACCATATCTTGTGTTTTCTATGTTTTGACCTAGTGACCTAGATTTTGGCTTCGGTTAACTCAAACTTTTAATTTACCTAGATTAGCTTTCGATGATCATTGCTGCCAAGTTTCATAAAAATCAAACCAAAATTGCGACCTCTAAGCACGATGTTAAAATAAGTTACTGGTACAAGTCAAGATTTATTTACATCAAAAGTGACAAATATCGCGAAAACATGTGACAATTCAATATATTTGTAAATATCTCAAAAAGTCCCACAAATATTAAATTAGGACATTTTGTACATTGCTTAGGATAGCTTTACGCACCATATAAACACAAAACTGTTTGTTTTGCAATTAGTTTGAGGTTAAAAGTTAAAATGACTGGACTATTAGTCATTTTTATATTACATTACTGTTGCTAAGCAACTCATTTTTACCATTAATGTTTGTTATTTATTATATTTTTATGGTTGGCATTTTTGTTGGTAATGTGTATTATGCATTATATGCTTGCATTTTTTAATTTTACTATAAAATAGTTATTTTCTTTTTAAAAACTTCAAAACCTTGGTTGCCCTTTCCAAATCATCTGTTCACAAATTAGACTGTTGTCTGTTAAATAAAGGATCTTGCATGACTGTGCTCATCACTAACATGCAAGTTTTATAAAAGTTTTATTGAACAAGTCGACAAATATTATGACATGAGGCTTTGCCAAGGTTGGGATTTATGGCCCATCAGATCATATAATTATGATAAAATAGCAAAATTATGAAGTTTTCATCACACGAAAATATTGTACACATCAATGGAAAATTGAGAGGTTCAACTCAGTTTCTTTCCTATAGATCTTTGACCAAAACAGGTTGTAGTAACCCTGAAAACACGGAACCCACAAACAAAATGTAATAAAAAAAACCCATGCTATAAGCGTCTTAATAATAATCATGAGTTTATGACTATATATGTCCGTCGAGAAGCTATTTATAATTTTATTATATTTACCAACCTCTGGTCAAGTTGATTCAGTAATAAAACTTGTTTGTGATGTTGATGAAAACAGACGCCATGCATTTACGGTATGTTTACTTTGTTGTCTTTTTAACTGTATTTCTTTTTCTACCAACTTTTACTTATTTAAACATTTCTATTGCTATACATTCTGCTTCTTGCTTGCTCTACATGTATTTTGGTGCTAAGCATTGATTTGTTTAGAAGCACACTGCAATGTTGTTGTTGTTGAGCATATGGTACAAGCATTATGATAAATGGTGGTGGTGAGTTCAGTGACCGCAGTTAATGTTGTACAATAATTGTCTGGGAGTCCATCAATCTTCACACGGTACGACCTTGACATCCGACAGATATTGGTACATTTTATATATATATACATGTTTACCTACTGGTCCCCCTTCTGTACCTGTGGTTGTGATAAATATGTTTGTTTCATATGTTTTTGCTAACTTTTTGATGAACTTCAGTCCTTACAGTATAATTATCTATCAAGGGTTGTCCCTAAGACTGTAGTAACAACATAATTAAAGGACATACTACAGTCTTGCAGGCAACCCTTGATATGCTCTTAGGTACATTATTCATAGAGAATTTCGAGACTAGATATTTAACGGAAGTTGAGATGGTGTTCAGACTTCAATTCTGTCAGTAGTTTCGAATAATGCTTGTTTAGTATAATTATGTGCACTGACAATTGCATTTGACATATCTTCAAGAAACTTTGATAGTTGGAAGCCTGTATGCTGTATACATTCTGTGTAGTACTGTTGGTAGTGTGTTTAAGGGTCAACAGGAGAAATTCCAGGTTCTTAACATTAGAAATTTTCTAGATTTTGTGATAACCAATTGACATACACTAAGCTCCTCCTCCAAATACGGATAAATTGTCGGTTATGCTTGTGGAATGTCGGTAAAAAAGAACATAATTTGGATGCTAATTAATATCAGGACAAGTGGCTAGGTCAACTGTCTGCCATTTACATAACTAAAAACTTGTCGACAACATGACACAAAAACCTGAAGAAAAAAAATGAAACCAATATTGAACAAAAACAAATACAAAATGTTTACTTCAAGAGCATTGGAGACTTGAAGTTAGCTTTTGTTTTCACTGGTTGCACATCATGTCACTTTCGCACAGCAATCTGCTAACATTATAAGATATACTTTGACAGATGACTACACATATATGTTATATGACATGTACAGTTATCGTTAATTATATTCAACCTCCCTGTAATTGTGTGACAGTTGTCTTCATATATGAACCCTAGTTTGACTGACAATAACAACTTAACAGTGTACCTCGGTCACATGCCTGGTCGACCAGACTCCGCTTTAATGCATTGTGGCTTTGTGCCGAACAGCTTTACTGCACCGTTTTGCTATATCTAGGATTTTATTTCATTATTTTGCATTTTTTGCACCAATCAGAAAATGACATTGCGTTTGATTTGGATGTTTGAGTGTTCGTGATGAAATATCGTTCGGATTAATTAATTATTTAAGGGATTGCTGTTTATTTGGAACTATGGTAAATTTTAGAGGCAATGGATAGCTTTCGAAACTATATTGATTGTGGCTTTTATTTTAATGATGGAAATTAATATTGCTAAGTGACTTTTCATTGTTCAAACTTCAAAAGTTATTTTGCGTTGCCAGAAGTTGTATGGGGAATTATTTGGACAATTGTATAAAATCACTGTTTTTTTTTGGTTCAATGTATATTTAATCATTTAATTTGAAGCAGTTATGAACATTGTTGTGTGTTCCAAATTTGATCTAAATCGTGATTATTATTTATTCAGAACAAAATATTGGAAGGAAATTAACTAAGACTTATGTTTGAACACAATGAAAACAAACTGAAAGTGAAAGTTTACTGGTAATTCAAATTTGTAATAATGCCAATTGTGCATTGTTTTTGTGTGACATCAATAACATGTGCTTCAGTAGCAGCAGCAACACTATAAGTGATTATTGAAGTAAATACTGGAGTTATTAGCGTTGGTAAGAATTATGGTTGATGCAAGATTTGATTAGATAAATCTGAACCATGAGTTCCAGGAAAGGATCAGGGGAAAGTGTTTGTGATAGTTCTGGAGGCAAAAAGTCTCGAGATGTCAGTGAGGTAGCCAGAGTCAGCAAGCATAGCTTGTCTCAAAGTCTGCATAACTTGTTCCATAGGAAGAAATCATACTCACTAAAGCATGGAAGTTCTGGTAAGAAGAAGAAATTGTATGAGTCCATTAATATGAATCATGGTGTGGATTCCAAGTCCAGACCTGTAAGTTTTACACGAGAATCAGGTAAAGCCAGGGTTTGGAGTGTTAGAAATTCAACATCCAAGTCACCAGTTGAACATTGTGAGTTTCGCGCTACAGTTAAAGAAGGTCCAGAGGATACTGTGGAACAAGCTAAATCTGTCATGATTCCTGTACAGAGGTCAGTAAAAACTAATGCTTGTAGTCACAGTTTTGATGTGTTGGGTTCCATCAAGGATTATTTAAAAGTTAACAACGGTCAAAGTATCTTAAATACTAGCAATGGAAACTTAACGGATCTAGCTGAAGAAGACGCCGCTACCAGTTCCAGTGGTACTAACAGAAACGGGACAGTACCTCATGTATTAACCAGTCCAGACTATCTAGGTTCTGATTCTAACAGATCTCGTCTTTCAAGCTTCAGTAGTTCTACCTGCTATTCGGATACAAGTTTTGGTTGCACGATGCCGTTCTGTCGTTGCCATGGTAATGATAAGAAGAGCCTATACAGTACAGATAGTCAGGAAGAATTAAACACCTCCTACTGGGACCTTCAGTTGCCCTCTGAATCCCCTACCTATCAAGATATACAGTACTCAGGCTTTACAGAAAGACGATATTCTCTAAGTACATCAGCTGAATGCCGTACATTGTATTCAAAGCCTGATGCAAGATCACTCTATTTAGCAAGAAGAAGGCTTTCAGATCAAGTAGCCATGCATTCAAACAGGCCATCACAGGATAAATTGCTCTCCCCAATGAATAGCCTAAGTTCAACACCATCAACAAAGAGCAGAAGTATGTCCTTTGAAGATTTTGTATCAAGACGAGATGCTCGAGCATGTAAAAGTTGTAAGAACATTCCAACGTACGATTCTAGAAGATCACACAGTGAAGTTGGTAGATCAAGCAGTCTACGTAGTGATGGTAAGAAACCATTACCTTCAAAAGCAGTTAAGAATATTGAAAGCAAGGATAGCAATGGGAAGAAACATGTTCATAGAAGTCGTTCTGCAGACTCTTCTAAACGTAGGAGACTCTACAGTTATCGACAGAGACACAGCTCATTGCGTTGTTGTGACACAGACCTAGACTTCTCGGATATAGAAAGTTCTGAAGAGAGTGAGTCCACACATGAACCAAAGGAAACCTCCTCTGAAGGTCAACCACCATCAAGTTGCAATGATTTTAGTTCCTGCTCTGTATCAAGTGGAAATGAGCCCAATACTCCGGATATTGTCAAACGAAGTGTCGTTGTCAGCCATGTAAGAGAAGATGAATCATTTACCAAAAATGCTGAAGACTTTGTCAGTAAAGAAATTCCCCTTAACCAAACAGAGATGTCTGTTGAAGAGAGTTCTAGTATGAGAGATATGAGCATGATTGAATCGCTTGTTTATGAAATTATCGATTCTGAAATACAGTCTATGATCAGAAAATCATCTGAAGAAATGATTGAATGTGCTTCTGTTGTGACTGATAAAAAGATTAACATGAAAGATGAGTTGTGTAACATTCCCGATGACTTTGGGCAAGTGACCTCTGGTGAAGCCAGTAATGAAATTGCTGAGATCACAACAGCTGACACAAACATTCCAGTGAATACTAACAATGCATCAGAATTAAAAGGGCAGCATGACAACAGAGTTCCAGAAATGGAACAAGAACTTGCAGTCAATGATGTTGACAGAGAAGATAAGCATACAACTTCGGACTCACATTCTGGTTTTGTTGAAGATGACAACAAAAGTAGCAATAATGAATTGAAAACAGAAAAGGATGTGGTTGAAAGTAATAATGAATCTGACAAGTGTGGCGAACCAATAGAGATTCAGACTGGGGGTAAATTATCTAATAATGAGCTAGTGGACACAGGGGTTGAGCTATCTAATCATGAACAGCTAAACACAGGGAATGAATTATCAAATGATGAACATACAAGTACATGGGATTACATATCCAATGATATTTTTGGTTGTTTGTTTCATCAACCTGCCAATGATCTTCAGACTGCGACCATAATGACTGTGCTTGATTGTCAACTGTCAGATGACACAAATGCTGCTCTTCTTTGTGAATGTTTAGAAAAGGAGAGTGGACAGGACATTCCAAATTTGAAGAGTTTCTCTTTAATTGACCAAACTGTTGATGTAGATGAGGATGAAGGGACTGACGTTGACCAGGGAATGTATGACCTAGAAATGCCTGATGACGGGGATGTCAATAGATCTTCTACAGATGTGTCAGAGGGTTGTGAAGAGGTTCATCAAAATGAAACTGAAAATACCACAAAATGTGACGATTTGAAATTATTGGAGGAACAAAAAACTTGCACCATTGAGAAGCAAACTCTATCAGCTGAGACAAAGGATCTTAAGGAAACAAATATTACTGAATGTTGTTACTCAGGAAAGGAATCCATACTTAAGATAGCTAACACAAATGAAGAAGTCAATATATCAGCAGTAAAGTCCGATGATGATGGGCCTATTCAGGTCAATGATAACGGAACTAACAATAATTGCTTGATTGTTGACATGCTTGTGACTAAAGAGGGCGAGCAACCTGTGAATAATGCCAACCTGAAGGTGACTGATATTAAATCTAGTCCTGAAGATTCAACTGCAAAATATATGAACTATGAAGATGTAGAAAATGAAATTAATAATAAAAATGATGAATTCGAAATAGAAAAAGTCCTAACATACTTTGATGCAGTTCTGCAGAATGATAACACTTCTTCTGAAAGTGATCATGATGATCAAGAATTCGAAAAAGTTGTTGGTGTGTCGAAAAGCCGAGCTGGTGGTAATTGTGAGCTCAGTATGGACCATTTTGGTTGTAAGCAAAATATTGTACCAAATAAGCATACAGAAAAAGCTTTCGACAAATCTGTTAATAATGAAGTTATTGAGCAAGGGATTGAAAACACTGACACTGTGTTGAACAAAAATAGTGAAGATACGGATAATGAAGTTGAAAAAGATGATGAAGTCGCTGAGGTTCATTCTATTAGTCAGAATGTCAGTAGTAATTCAAATAAAGCACATCTGGCTAAAGCAAAATCTCTAGATATTTTGAATTCAATTTCTCTTGAAGAAATATATAAGGTGGAACATAAAATGTCTGAGGGATCAGTTGAAGTAGAAAATGCTGAGGATCTGAAACTTGACAGATCATTCATTGATGAATTTATGTCAAAAAGTGGTTTGTCGAATACTGTCGATTCTGATAGATGTAAAGTTGATCTTGTACTTGAAGCGATCAATAAGGAAGCAAATAAAGAAGAACACAAGGACCAAGATATGATGGTGATGTTCTTAGTGGGTAAGATAATTGTAACATTGATGGTTCAGCCGGTATACTTTATATCTGTATTATTTCTGACTTAATTAGTATTTAATTGGATGATTTAGGTGCGTTTGCATGGAGTTTTAATTTGCTGGATGGATGTTAGTATTCAACTTTGGTGGATGGATGTTAGTATTGTTAGTATTCAACTTTGGTGTTTAAATTTGCTGGATGGATGTTAGTATAGTTAGTATAATTCAACTTTGGTGTTTAAATTTGCTGGATGGATGCCAGTATAGTTAGTATTCAACTTTGGTGTTTAAATTTGCTGGATGAATCATTAGTATTGTTAGTATTCAACTTTAACCCCCCCTGTACATTATTACCCAGAGGTACTGTTCATAAGAGAAGGTGGAAAGTGTACTCTCAAGGTTTGGATTACCTCCCTTGAATGGTAAAACGCCTGAAAGTTACAATGACCGCACACATTGTTAAAGAATTCACCAGTCAAGTTGTTCCAACCGCAGCCTGTCAAATCATTTTTCCCCGTTTCCAAAAATAGACGTAATTATATTAATAAACATAAATAAAGTGTAGGAAAAAATGTTGAGAATATTTACTGTGACATTCATGTACTGTAATATTTTCTGACTTTGACATGTGGTTAAGATGACAAGGTTTGTCTGTTGCTATGGTAACGCATTTATAATATGATACTGGTGATTTGTCAAAGGTACTTAATAGGAAAAAATGAAGATATTAAGATACTTTATGAATGATTAATGAAATGAATGGGGGAATGCATTAGCTTGTTGCCATAAAGATGCTGGCCAATAATATTCACTAGGAAAGGTTTTCTCTCTCGAAGATTTCAATCAAATGACAACTACCTGCAACAGTGTAGCTATACCATGCGACTTTAGGCTACATACCCATTAGACAATATTGTACTAGTCCAATTATCCTTAAATACTGATCATACAAATTGACCTATATGTATATGAGATTAAAGTGAAGTGGAGTCTCCCAAATATAGTGGGGGACTTTGTATAAATATATGGTACTTATTTGCGAATATTTCCAGAATATTGGGTTAGATTATTTTGGTTGAAGTATATCAGCCTCTTGAAAGTGTAATTTTGGTTTTAGCTGGATATTAAGCTAAAATACCCAAGTTTGAGTTAGTCCACTTCTGGGATACAAAAAACTTTGCCAAAATGATCTTGTGTATCGAAATTCTGTCTGTGTGTATCTGAAGGCCCCTGAGGGAAAAGCATTAAGTGTATTAGTATGTTTGTATAGCCTTTATAAAGATGCTCTAGTATGATTACCATACAATATTTTTGTACAGCCTGAGTGCCTCCGGATACAGTTTAACAGAAATCAATTAAATAGACCAATAACCACTAGATTCTCTATGCAGTATAACATACACTCATATTATTAATAGTATAAGCATCCTGGATTTCCACCTTAGAAAATGCACACAAAATCCAAGCTCTCTCATGATGTTGAAATTTAAATATTGACTTTTTTCTCCCGTAAATGACTCATTGCATACTTCCTTCCCCTTGCAGTATGATGATCATATGATCAGATGATTTGCAGTCAATGTTAAAGTCAATTATTTATAAATCTACTGTTTATACTGGTCTATCATCGATATCTTCAAATTATCCGATTGAGTGATTTTATCGAGGTATCTGCACATTTATTTTGATTACCCAGATATCTTTGTTGTTTTAATCGGATTTGCAGGGTAATAGTAGACATACCGTAATATTGTAATAATTGTATGAAAACGGATCAATTATATTGGCAACCATTATACCCAGTGTTTTCCAAACATCATGGATTTTGGAGTCTTGACTGAATATTGGTGAATTCAAAGTTACTGGTAATGTAACTGAGGTTACGATGGCTACTAGTGAACAGTTTCATGTTACGATCAATAACGTAACATCATATAAACATAGTGAGTGAGTGACCTGTTTATAAAAGCTGCCGTGTGTTGTATTTTTGCAGCGGTTTTTATATTTATGATGTCAATCATCTTAAGTTGGATTATTACTCGGAACCAGGAATTTCCTCTTTTTGTGACGTTATTGATTCGTACTTAAAGTCTGTGTCATATGTATTAACTATAAAGTAAAGCACAGTGATTACTTCATTGACAAGGTGGTTTAGCTTACGTAAATTAACGGTTGTTTGTTTGTTGTGAATACGGTGAGATTTGATTGCGAGGAAAATTTTATTCCGATCACATGCGGTAATGAGGATGCATTTTGTTACCACTCGTATTGATTGAGACGAACATTCGTTACATGTAACACAGTGTCAGAGTAGTACGCCAGTGTTTGAGGAAATATGAAATATCTGATGGTTTGAGGGCAGTTTATATATACACTGTGTGTGACTGTTGTGTGTCTTCTCAATAGTTTTGGATTATTAAATTTACAGGAAAGTCAGCATATAGTGGTGATATTGTATTGAACTTTTAGGCGATGCTATACTTGTTGTGAGGAAATATATATCGATTGAATTCTGAAATCATATAAGAAAGTATATCTGATTGTGTTACGTTGAAGTATATCTGATTGTGTTAGCCGACTACATTGATGGTTGACGAGGTGGGTCTACAGTGAATGTGTGCAGTAAGGGGTTCTTAGAAATTGAATAATTCACTATAAGCGGTTAATAATATTCATCAAGTCTTGTAGGTGAGTATCAGAGTTTACCTAAAACTCCTTGTTACTTCAGTTTCTTTCCGGTTTAATCTGGTAGAAGTCAGCTAGGGATTACCTTGTTTCACACAATGGTCAAGGGGTTTTAAGGTGTCAATCTTGTGAAGACTGGGTAAGGGGATTATGTTCAAGTACCATAAAGGGCAATGGTTTAATGTGTTGATGCTGTCAAGTTTTGAGCATTATTATTGTAACAGTTGAGAGGTTGTCAGTCATTGTATTTCAAGCAGTTTTGAGATCAACCGAATGGTAGGGAGGGGGGTGTAGGACTGTAGCTTGATATCCCACATGGACCTGAGTCACATGATCTCTGTAAGATCCCTATCAGGAGTGAGGTGGTAGATAAAATTATACTTGCATCCTGGTGTCATAGTTTAATGATAGCAATCATTGTACAAGGGAATGCCTAGCACATGAATAGATACTGGTGTATCATCCATCCAATTTAACATGAGAAAGACACAAGCAGTGACTACCGTATCTGGAGACCCAGGGCTGTGACCTTTGCTAGACTTGAACTCACATCCATCCACAACAATACTCATTGCTATTCTTGACATTTGATTCAGGGTAACTTAAGTGAACCAAAATGAATGTTGTTTTAAAACTAGAAATGTGTCCATTAACACAGACGCCCAAATTGGGGTATATAGTAAAAGAAACAAAGAACCGCAACTCTAGTAAAAATTGCCGTAGCAAAAATTCCATCCTTTACGGTCAACTATAATACATTAAGGTTGTTAATCGGTGAAAGTTTGAAGAAATTCTGCTCAATAGTTTGTGAGGAGTTAAATACACACAAGATAGTTATTATGTACGGACAGATGGACGGACGGACGGACAGCACCAATGCTATATGCCCCCTATTTATAAATAAGTGAGGAGCACATACTGTAAAATCATTTAATTTCGTTTGGACAAAATTTCGTGGTTTTGGTAAAAAAGATAATTTCGTTGGGACTTGAATTCGTAGATTTTGCATTTTAGGTAATAAAACATGGGTAAAAATTAATGTTCGTTGGGATTTAAGTTTGTGGTTGAGGTAAACCACGAAATCCATGAACTTTAATCCCCCACGAAAATTAATGATTTTACAGCATATGCAAATAACTTCTAGTGTAACAATTCAATGGGAATCTGCTAGCATATTGCTTTAATGATCACAGCCCCTACTTTAGTTTTGCAGTATGAACTTCCTGTATATAATCTGTGACGACTCATTTCATTATAATACATGTTCTTTGTATTGCTACAAACTTCTCCTGTGTGAACAAAAGTTTCCTTGAATATATTTTCCCACTGGCTGATTGTGTAGTGGGTAGGATTTGTAAATGCTGAGAATTTTATTACATTTGCTTGGAATGTGTTTCTGCTTTATAAATATAAAATTCATGATGTCGAAGTATGACTGTGTAATGTCTTCAGAGACTAGCTCATGAACTAGGCTTACTCATAATGATAACAGAATGCTCATGAACTAGGCTTACTCATAATGATAACAGAATGCTCATGAACTAGGCTTACTCATAATGATAACAGAATGCTCATGAACTAGGCTTACTCATAATGATTACAGAACGCTCATGAACTAGGCTTACTCATAATGATAACAGAATGCTCATGAACTAGGCTTACTCATAATGATAACAGAATGCTCATGAACTAGGCTTACTCATAATGATAACAGAATGCTCATGAACTAGGCTTACTCATAATGATAACAGAACGCTCATGAACTAGGCTTACTCATAATGATAACAGAATGCTCATGAACTAGGCTTACTCATAATGATTACAGAATGCTCATGAACTAGGCTTACTCATAATGATAACAGAACGCTCATGAACTAGGCTTACTCATAATCATTACAGAAGGGATTCAACATATCGTATAATCGTTAATTTTCATGGGGGATTAATTTTTTATGGATTTCGTGGTTCATCTCAACCACAAAATTTAATCCAATCAAACAATAATTTTTGCCCATGTGTTTTATAATTGCATGAAATGCAAAGTCGACAGATTAATGTCCGGTCGTAATGGTCTTTTTTACTAAAAAAACGAAATTTTGTCCCATCGAAGTTAAATGATTTTACAGCATGTTTGGCTTGAATTGCAATATATTGGTGTAAAACAATAGAATCTCACAATAACTTCAATCTTGGCCTAAATCTACTAATATATGTACCAATGTGACACTTAACAGTATATCTTAGTAATAGGTATATTAATATAATTAAAGCAGTTAAAAAATGAAATAATTAATGCATGAACCGGGTAAGGCCAAACTTAAGCTTGTCTGTTACCATGGCTTGGTCTCTATTATGTAAACTTGGCCTTCAACTACCTGATAAGTCTTTATCTTTTCCTTAAAACTACCAACTTCTAACTACATAATATTTTGTCTTGGCCTTTAAACATCAATATGTAATAACAACCTTAGCCTTTTTGCCTTGGCCTAGAAAATACTTATTTGTATTTTTGTTAAACTATATAATGTTTTATCTCGGCCTGTAAATTACATATTGCTTGACGAGATTTAGTAGGCACTCCGGACATATTCCGTGCATATTTCGGACTAAGTCGGTGCGAAAATAAACAAATATTTCCGATAAGTACCGACTACGCTTACGGAAAATAATACACGCTTCCGAAGTTTAATGAGTGCCTACTAAGCTTTTAGTTGTATTGGCCTAGAAACTACATTGTTGGTCTAGTTGAACTGCTTAATATTTTGCCTTGGCCTAAAACTAATGTGGTAATGGTGTTATAATTATCAAGATTTCATTTATAAAAAGTTGGTGAGTAATTTAATCTATACAGCCATCAGACAGTGATACTGTTACATATACAGATTAATTACACTGGACAACTTCCTTCAGTGAGAAGTTTTTGTGAGCTTGGTTTAATGGTATAAACAATAGTGGTTTCATTGTTAAACAAGCTACACTCTCTCTCTCTCTCTCTGGCTTGATGTTATACATGCTAGATCTGTGTGTGAGTATGTTTTCATGTAGTTTACAGTAAATAGGCTGAAAGTTTCAGGGTTTTGGAGAAGAAGCTATGTTCTCAGTGATTGGATTTAAGAATTTTTAAAACTGTTGAATTGAAGTTTTTGATATTCAAGAGTCAATGTGTTCAACTGTGTTGGTTAGGAGATTCAGAGACATATAGTGATTTCTATGGGCTTGTTGTTGTTATTGGATGGTGTTAATTAAAGTGACAATTAATATGTTAAGTTGGATCCATTAATTATCATATGTTTTATTGAAGATTCATGTGTAAATTTGAGTGATATTGGATTATTTTTATAAATCTGTAGGAATACTGGAAGCTGGATCTACTGTTGTAAGTGTCTTGAGTGAAATTTGTATTGTTTTAGGCTACCCAAGGTCCTAACTCTGTCACACACAAAGAAAAGAGATCTATTTTGAGTCACATGTAGAAATGGACACCTGTTTAGCCAATTTGTTGACTCAACTGCCCTGCTTTCATATTGGAATCAAGTGATCGAACATTCATAACGTTTTCGTAATGTTTTCGAACTGGTACGAAGCGTTAAGAAAAATGTTATTACGAAAATGTTACATCTTCAGCTTTCCATCACTTGATTCTATCTTGAACGCACGGTGGCCGATAATGGCCATCTCTCAACTGACATCTCATTCTTGTGTGGTAGGGATTGGACCCGTGTACTCCGTACAGGTTTGGGATAGTAGAAGTTTGCCCCTTTCAGCCAATTCTTAGTGTTATATAGGGAGCATTGTCTTTTACACAGGGGTTTGACCAGTGACTTGGTGTCTATAATGATCATTAAATGGCTACATTATATTTCCACATAAGTCTCCCCCTCCATGAACAACAAGTATAATGTTGACCCCCCCTCCCTGTGTTTTAATTTAGAGGTGCCAGGTTTTAATTTTAGGAATGGGGTTGTAGAGAGTCTAAAGCTACAGGGTAAGTAAGAAATGAAAGCAAGAAATTGGGGGCCCTGTATAATGTATATGTGTGATTTTCCATTCATACCAGTAGGCTTATCAGTAAATACTTAGACAAAGTCATTGTGCATACATCTTATGATTGAGTTCATCAAAATGTATGTTCTTCCTTAGAATATATGTGTCATACCTTTACACATAGCATATTATTATGTCATACAACTTACGCAGTACACCTTTCTTTCTTCCATGTAATCTGGTAATTTGCAGGGACCACTCTGGGGCATTATCACAAATTTTAGAGACAGAGACCTATATTACAGTAAAGGGCTCTGCAGACTTCAGGGAAATATCCTATGAGAAATGTATGTTGAAAAAAAGGGTCAATTTGTTCAGTGTATGAGGGTCAGGGTCCGCTTCTCGATCCCTATCGGTCTGAAAGCTGGGAATATTATACAGAGAGTTTCTTGAAATTTTGTTCATGTTCAACTGGGTTTGTATTTCTGGGAATATTTTATTGACACAACATGTGTTTTGTATTATAGTTATGATGCTGGTGTTATAAACTTGTGAGAGATCATGCTTCACATACTGGTGTTTTGACAATGTTAATATTAAACTTACCCTGTAGTTATTACATGTGTTAATTGAATGTTGTAAGGTGTTCGCTGAGATTCCTGAATATATTTGGTCCAACAAACACACATACATTGTTACAAACTGAAACTGGGCATGTTCATATCAACTAATGAAGTCAATCAAACATCTCGGACAATCAGTCGTAACAGACATTTAACTTCAAGACAGAAATCACAGTTCAATATAATTTGTACATTCCTTTCAAAATCAAATGAGAACGGGTGTAAATATACTATGGTCTGGCTGGTAAACTATGTTTATCTGGGTTAAACTGGATATACCTGAGTTAACGATATTCAGCGCAATCTTTTGAATGGGATAGTTCCCCCATTAGTATTACATATCGAATCGACTATATAGGTTGTTTGTTTAATCAGCTTTAACGCATTTTCTCAACAATTTCAGTTTTATACAAACTGATTCTTGTAACCAGTTTTCCTTGAATATATCTTAACCAGTTCTAATTCATTCTTCCGCAAGGTAACAGCAACTTTTCCACATGTGGAGGAAAATCTTTGAGATGTCAAATTTTCATTTAGAAATGGACTAACAGGTTCAGCAGTATATTGGGGTTATTCATTACAGTGATTAGATTTTGTTTCAAATTATCATCAAAGTATTTAAATATTTGAGATTATTTATCAGGGCTGAGTGATAATAGTGAACAGTGATATACCTATGTCTGTTATATAGCTTGGCTATTTTGACCTGAGCCTGACCTTTATGCAAGAATATATTACAAGGTTCTTGCTTTGAATATATATATCAATTTCAGCAAACAAATCGTGCAATATCGGTATTTCAGATTTGTGTTTGTATTACATCTCGAGGGTCTTCGGGATACTCCCCAATTATGAAAACATACACTCGGTGTTGTAAACGTTGACAATATATCGACTGTTAAATTATGCTAATCAATAGGTCAGGCTCGTGTCAAATTGTCCAAGCTATACATGTACTCAATTATTTCCCTGTAGATAGTATGTAAACTTTGATCTATCTATTGTTCATGGAGTCCCTATCAGATAGCCTGTGAGAATTATTACTTATGTATACACTAGGGTGAAGCAAATCTTAGTTTTATACCTATTAATTGGTTATCAATTGGTTAGAAATGGTAAGGTTACATCTTCCATGCTTGATGTGTAGCATTGTAAGGTCCCTGATTCACTTCTGATTCACCCGATGACAGGAAGTATTCATATATTTAAGAATATAGGATAATGAATTTATCAGCAACAAACTCCTTCAATCTATAGTTAGTTTTTCTCAACGTCTTCTTCAGGTGAAATTATTACAATCTTATAATTGAAGAGCCTGATTGTATATTTAAGAATGGAACTTATATAAAGCATAAACATCTTTGGGTTGTTGCAGCCTCAGGGATCAAACCAGAGACCTTTGACACACTAAAATATGTTTCCCTTCTCCTTTTGAAGGACAGGAATCCATCAAGTCCCAGGTCCCTTGTCGTAAAAATACAGTGATATAACTCTAACGTGGTATTGGGACCTGTGCCACATTAAGTAAACGGGACAATCAGGTATAAAAACAAATATTCAAATAAGCCAAGACGTAATTATTGCTGGCGAATTCGGTAAAAAAGATTAAATATATAAAACAAACATCTACCTAAATCGATGTAATGGTCAGTGAGTTTTGTTTATATTGACATTGCAGTTTATCGCGTTAGAGTTATACCAATAGTTGCAAAAATTATTCAAGTGAATGCTGAAGGCAGTTGAATTTTTTTGTTTGGCCTTAAATTTTTCCTACCACCACTTTTATGTTAAAATGATGAATTTTTATGTCATTTTTTGGCCATTTTCAGTTTGACTCATTTATCATTGACATACTGTTTTATGGTCAGCCAGTGTGTGGAGAGGGGGTAAAAGTTGAATGTCACAAATCACCTTGTCACATGGCCATCTGGGGTTTATAACTGCTGGTTTTCTATTCTCAAGGTTTTACTTACTCCATGTTCTAGAACATTTTTCACAGGTGATGGCCACATTTTTTGAATCAGCTTTGTTATAATTTGTTTTTTTTTGTTTGAAATATCTTTGTATATAGATATCGTGATAATTTGTACATATTGTAACACTCATTGTATGTAAATCAGATGACCAGGGCCCTCATTTGACCATTTTTGTGGCCCCAGTCCCCAGTCTAGTTAGGGTCCTGACAATATACATTATAATTGTAGTGTAGTCTTTAAAAAATATATGTTCTGTTCTGTTCGGAATTCAGTCAATATAAATTTAACTGGAATAATAAAATGGAAGAGTGGGTGGCATGTTACGCATTAATTAGTAAGCTTAGGAATTTTTAATTACTCTACGTGTGAAGGATTTAATTGTGCCCTCAGCACTTATTTATAAGTGGTTGTTTTTGTTTTACTAATACTTGAATATTCATGAACTGGTTATGTGATGTACTATATGCCATACATATTGGTGTTTTATTTTCCTTGAAAGGTATGTTAATGTGAAACAATTTTAAATACAACCTCTCAATATACAAATAAGCAAGCCACACTCAAACACACATATGCAAGCTACATACATACATATATGTCAGCTACATACAAACACACTAGCAAGGACCTACAAACACTCAAGCAAGGACCTACAAACACTCAAGCAAGGACCTACAAACACTCAAGCAAGGACCTACAAACACACAAGCAAGGACCTACAAATACATAAGCAAGGACTTACAAACACTCAAGCAAGGACATACAAACACACAAGCAAGGACATACAAACACACAAGCAAGGACTTACAAACACACAAGCAAGGACTTACAAACACACAAGCAATGACTTACAAACACACAAGCAAGGACATACAAACACACAAGCAAGGACCTACACACACAAGCAAGGACCTACAAACTCACATGCAAGGACCTACAAACACACAAGCAAGGACCTACAAACTCACAAGCAAGGACCTACAAACACTCAAGCAAGGACCTATAAACACACAAGCAAGGACCTACAAACTCACATGCAAGGACCTACAAACACACAAGCAAGGACCTACAAACACACAAGCATGGCCTTACAAACACACACGCATGGCCTTACAAACACACAAGTAAAGACTTACAGACATGTGCATGGCCTTACAAACACACAAGCAAGGACCTACAAACACTCAAGCAAGGACCTATAAACACACAAGCATGGCCTTACAAACACACAAGTAAAGACTTACAGACATGTGCATGGCCTTACAAACACACAAGCAAGGGCATACAAACACACAATCAAGGACTTACAAACAAACAAGCAAGCAGCATACAGATACATATAAGCAAGGACTTTCAAGATGTAAGCTACTATGATATTCTGTATTCTATTTGGTTAGTTTATGTGTTACAAGTGTTTATAATCACTCAAACCTGTCAATATCACTCACCTTCAACCTTCTGTTCAACCTGTCAATATCACTCACCTTCAACCTTCTGTTCAACCTGTCAATATCACTCACCTTCAACCTTCTGTTCAACCTGTCAATATCACTCACCTTCAACCTTCTGTTCAACCTGTCAATATCACTCACCTTCAACCTTCTGTTCAAACTGTCAATATCACTCACCTTCAACCTTCTGTTCAACCTGTCAATATCACTCACCTTCAACCTTCTGTTCAACCTGTCAATATCACTCACCTTCAACCTTCTGTTCAAACTCTGTGTGGTTGTCTCATCTATCAATGTTGGTAGTCAAGTGTGTGGTGTGTGGTGCAAGTGATGTCAGGCTAATTAGTGAGCCAGTAATTATGTCAGACTTAGTCTGCGATACCACATGTGGGAGTGTGTGTGCAGAGTGCTTGGAGTCATACTTGGGGAATTTCTTAATTTTGGTATAATAAGGCTGAATGGGTCAAGGTCCCCCCGGGTACTACTTCACCGTACCCGGGGTACTTTGAAGTATACTTCACCGTACCCCGATTTCACAGATAATACTTCACCGTACCCCGATATACTCAACCGTACCAGGGTTTACCGCGCGCCAAAAATCGATGTCGTAAAATAACAAATAATAGAATAACGTAAACCGGTGGCCGTCTCGGCATTGAAAAAAATACTGTTTAATAAAATTCAAAGAAATAAAAACATGAATTTTATTCAAGAGTACGTATCCAGCGGAGAAGAGGACGAAGAAGAAGTTAATATTCAGGCTGGTGGAATCGAATTTGAACACTATTTGCATATAATCTGTTGAAATATATAAAGCGCGCCAAAAACGTTAGTGTTTTGATTTCGGATTTTGTTCCAAGCGCAGTCACGTGACCATCAAGTGATCAATTTTTACGACAATGAATTCTTAATTTTAGAAATTCGACGGTAAAACAAGATAAATATTATGGGTCGAAGTATACCGAAATGAAATCTTCCTACCTTCCTTTCATGTATAAATTTTTTGTTCGGCGATTAAAATCATATCAATTTAATTTGTTTATCAGTAAAAATGGGGTACCTGTAAGCATACTGGGGTACGGTGAAGTATACTACTAAGTACCCGGGGTACGGTGAAGTATACTTCAAAGTACCCGGGGTACGGTGAAGTAGTACCCGGGGGGACCTTGACCCATTCAGCTATAATAAGTCCCAATTTTATAATATTGACTGACAAAGACTGGTTGCTTAAAACAAGTGATTGTTAACAATAGGCGATTGTTTATGACAGATGGTTGCTTAATTGAGGTTTTCACATACACAGGTTACAGGTTTGACTGAAGTTGAGATATTTTGATGTGGCAATAATGTAACAGACAAGACTAAGTATATATTATAAACCTTGTCAGCATCAGAAGTGTCAGACATCACAATGAATGTCATGATGATGGTGACAGTTTCAGTATACATCTTCATTGTTGAGGTCTTAAATATCTGCAGCCTTTTTTATTGTTACAATTAGATTTACCATATTTGTGTCTGACAACTCATGCCTAATCATGTAATAAAATTGAGGTGCATATTAAAGAGGCATTCCCTATAACTAGCATATTTTTCTCTTATATCACATTTAATGAGCTAAATGTACAAAGCACTATCAATTATCACAATTTGTCAGAAGAAAGTGTGCGCAAATATGTCTCTATAATGTCAAATCACCAATAATAATTTAATATTATTTATAATTTATATTAATTTATTATTATGTGGTCAAAGGGAAACAACTCATGACTATTTTTGCTCGTTACGGAAATATATTTACATTTTTTCTCAGTAATTGGTGGGAGCGTTTTGTTGAAGATTTGAGGAGTTTAAGTAATAATGATTCTCATTTAATGTATAATATTCCTGAATCGAGTTAAGCGATCAAAGTTATAGGAAGCGCCTCTTTTAGGTCAGTCTCTCCGTCCATCAAGATATCTCGATCCTGCCATAACTTAAACTTTTTTCAAGCTAGGTTTATGAAACTTGGTATACTAGTGGATAGGGACCAATAAGGAAATTATGCACATCAAATATTTTTGATTCAGACAAAAATGTGTGGTAACGCCATGGCAACAGAAACATTGAAAACCTGTAAACCAGGTAGTCAGTATTTCTTGCAATTCCTATTATTACTTGTTAAAAATCACCTTTAGACTGAAGACTGAATGTATTCTGAATGCATTATCATGACCAAAATAAAAAAAAAAATTAATTTTTTTTGGCCAAAATAAAAAAAATGAAACAACTTACGGTACTCCATAGAAACACGTTCCTCATAGATGGGAGCGGGTAGTATCAGCAACAGCACTGCTTATAGTTATGTTTCAATATGGTTTTGCACTTGTCCAAAAGAAACAATCGATTTTCACTTGATAAACTTTATTTGAGTTACTGGAATGCAGCTAAGTTCATACATTAACTACATAAAATGCCTCTTATAATAATTGAATTGGCCGATTGTCAAAACTCTTTGATAATCTTTATCTTTACTATAATAATGAGTTATGTAACTCCTATGATAGTGTACAGCTACATGTAATGTTATAAACATGGATTATTGTGAGCTATCCTCTCTGGATTTAAAGTATGTTTAAAGTTAATTGAAAATGGTTGTAAGCAATAGCTCGTCTGTCAGGTAAACTATGTTTATCTAGGTTTAACTGAGTATACTGAGTTAGCAGTCAATTCTATTCTATCCTCTTCGTGCCCACTGACACATAAGGCTGCAACCAGGTCTCTCGCTTTCTGTCACATAAGGCTGCAACCAGGTCTCTCCATTTCTCCATGTTCTTCGCAATCTTCTCTATTTCTCCAAGTGTTTTTCCTATCTTCTTTATTTCACTGTTTCTTTTGGTCTTCCTCAGTGTCTTTTTCCGTCTGATGGGGTCCATTTTAGAGATGTCCTGGTGATGTTATTTATGTGAGTTAACAGTATTCTCCGCTATTCTTACGAAAGGAATTTTTTTTTTTTTTTACGAAAGGAATAATTAATAGTTAATAGTATTTAACTTATTGAATCGATAGAACAGTCTAGCCTTTATTTAGCAAAGAGTCAAGAAAATTGCTCGCAATACACTCAGATGACAACCTGAGCGTAAAAGAATAATGTCTCAGTGGTAACTTAAAAAAGCAAAATGCAGTACCCCTGAGTAATTAAAAGAAATAAGTATGAATGTTGCGTTTATTTTTCTGTATGACATGGCATGTCAGTTGAATAAGTATCAATTAGCGTTAATCTATATCGGCATTTTGCGATCATTGGTTAAGGAACCTACTGATAGCCTGAGTGGTGTGAGAGATCGGTGAAGTAGTTTGTGGCCAATTAATGTAATACATATCAACATATAAGGAAGTTATTTCTCTGTACGAAGTACGAAGAACTTTGTTTGAAGAACATAACTAAGGCGTAGTTTAACTAAGTACTGCGTAATGGTTTTGTTGGTATTTGAATCACTTCAGTTAAAGGGTAAACAAATGGTTTCATGTTAAAATACAAGTGCTTTGTGATGGAGTAATATTTTCACATTATGTGGACCATATTTAAAATTGGTCCAGAACCAAATATGTTGTCCACTGTAAATAAAGTTGTTCTTATTATGTAGTTATTATTATGTAGTTATTATTATTATTATTTTTATTATTATTATCATTATGCTGGATGGGTGTCACAAAGTTAATCTGCCATTCTTCTCTCATTAACAATTGGTCAGATTTCAGTGAAACGTCACATGATAACTTTCTGTTACCAAGACTAGTTGGTACCAGACCTTGTTGTGTATAATGTCATGAAGTTAAGATCAGGAAACTTTTGCTAGAGTTATGGCTCTTAAATTTGTAGGACACATACTTCTTTGACTATTTCCCAATTGACATTACGCCAGAGCAGAGATCGCTCCACCTGGTTGTTTGTCATAAGGGTACTTGGCGAAGGTTTTCAAGTTAATCCATAGGACCATGTGATTATGATTTACCATTATAATTGATTGACAACTGGTGGTGTAATGTCAATTACTGTTACTTTGACTGAAATGTTCTATAAAAGTTTCTTTATTACCTTTCAGGAGGTGAATTAAAGGTTTTAAGAAGATCCGGCACACATGTTGTTGGTAACCATGCCGACTTTAGACAAACAGGTGAGTCGGTTCTCAATGTTCCACTTTCCAGTAGTTAAGAAAATCGAAACTAAAACTGGTCCGCTGCCCAAGGCCTGTGAAAATCAAGAAGGGCCCGTGAAAATCTTGAAGGACCAGTAACTGTTTTGCTTACATATTTTAATAATTTTTTCTGTCGGACCAGTGACTAAAGTAATTTGTGTCAAGCCCTGTACTTTAGAAAATCTTGAGATTAAATAATGTATCTTGAGAATTCATAACCATTACATTACATGGAGCTAAAAGTTCTATGGCTCTCTGGTGAAACTGGAGATACAAAGCTCCTCTATCCTTTCAGAGGTTTATGCAGAGTTTTTTAACAGGGAGCTTTAGCGCCCTGGTCAGTGTAAGCGTTTAAAATTTACTGAATAAGATTGCGAGCTAAAAATAGATCCAATTGCGCATTCAGCAGGATGACTTCGGACTTTATCACCTAATCTTTAGCCGAGACAGTGTTTATAATGCACATTATTGCAGGAAGCTTGTAATGTTGCATGATAACTTAGCACTTTATTGCAGGAAGCTTGGTAAATATATGGAGACAGCAATTGTATCATGTTATGTAAGCTAGGTTACCATCCAGTCAGTGATAAACGCTCAACGCTTAAATACTGCGAATAGGATAGGCAGTAGAGGAAATAATGTATTAACTAGATACTGAAACATATATATGGCGTTGGGGTGGCATATGCCCTCATATACTTTATGACTGGGAAAATATTTTTCTGACGAAAGGAACAATCCCTGTTCTTCCAGTGCAATCGGCGCTTTGATTCTATTGCTCTGACAGAAGAGCATAACTGCTTAAACCTCTGATTTGAGAAATATACCAAGTTCTGTCTGAAGGCTGTGCAAATTCTACCTCCTTGGATCTTAAGTTGATAAATTTGATATTGAGATCACTACTGAATCTTAAGATATATATTCTGTAGTTCAATCTGCTCAGTTGACTGTGAGCTCATTTTAAAAGTACCGGACCTGTACTAGTATTTGGATCATAAGGTGAACAAGCCCTTTTTGTTTTCACATAAACTAAAATGAACTTTGAATGACTTTTAAATGATCTCAAGTTCAACCTTCTTTCCTTTGCACAATATTATCACAATTTGTTTTCATAAAATATTATAGAATCTGAATTATTCATAATGGTATTAGGTATTCGGTGCTGTAAGAGACATGCCAGAGGAAAGTTCTTAAATCGTCAAGGATCGTCTTGAAGCCAAGCCTGGCTATAATGATGTGTGATATGGAAACTTGTTACTCCATGTTGTCTGTCAAGTTATTATTGATCAACTATAAAAGCTTGACATATCAGATTTTACCAGACTCCCAGTACAGTCTGTATGCTTCATAGAGATAGGCTTCTGTACGCTTCATAGAGATAGGCTTCTGTACGCTTCATAGAGACACCACGTTTCTTGGCATTTTGTCAGTACAACTCAATTTATATTTGCATATGAAATGAATCATCTATTTATGTATATCACACCCAATGTCTGCAACTCTATTACTGAACTGTGAGTGTTGTAGGTTGGGTGTCACTGTTGTAAACAATCATTAGCGTTATTGGTACACGGTAATTCAGTAACTCAATATTCCAGCTGTTAAAGTCTGGAGTTATCTTCCTTAATTAGACCACAAGCCTAAGAAACTACTGTAAAATCATTAATTTTCACGGGGGATTAAATTTCATGGATTTCGTGGTTCACCTCAATCACGAACTTTAATCCCAACGAACATTAATTTTGACCCTTGTTTTATACAGTACCTGAAATGCAAAATCCACGAATTCAAGTCCCAACGAAATTGTCTTTTTAGCTCACCTGTCACATAGTGACAAAGTGAGCTTTTGTGATCACTCTTCGTCCGTCTGTCGGTCCGCACACACGAAAGTTACCTTAGTTGGTCGGAGGTGTGGCCTAACACAATAGAAATCTTTTCAATTCATTCCGTGACCACTTAATTCTTTTGTCCTTTAAGTGGTCATCCCTTTGATCGTAAACAAAGGAATGACCACCTAAGGTAGCGATTGTGGGGGCGTCCTTCCGTCGTCCGTCAACAATTTGCTTGTGTTCACTCTAGAGGCAACAATTTTGATCCAATCTTCATGAAACGTGGTCAGAGTGTTGTTCTCTATAAAACCTAAGCCAAGTTCGAAACTGGGTCATGTGGGGTCAAAAACTAGGTCACTAGGTCAAATCTTAGAAAAACCTTGTGTTCACTCCAGAGGTCACTTTTTTGATCCAATCTTCATGAAACTTAGTCAGAATGTTGTTCTCTATGGAATCTAGGCTAAGTTCAAAACTGGGTCATGTGAGGTCAAAAACTAAGTCACTAGGTCAAACCTTAGAAAAACCTTGTATTCACTCCTGAGGTTGTGGTTTTGATCCAATCATCATGAAAATTGATCAGAATGTTGTTCTCGATGAAATCTAGGCCAAGATTGAAAATGGGTCATGTGGGGTCAAAAACTAGGTCACTAGGTCAAATCTTAGAAAAACATAGTGTTCACACCAGAATTCACAATTTTGATTGTACCTTCATGAAACTTGGTCAGAATGTTGTTCTCTATGGAATCTAGGCCAAGTTCAAACTGGGTCATGTGGGGTCAAAAACGAAGTCACTAGGTCAAATATTAGAAACACCTTGTATTCACTCCAGAGGTCGTGGTTTTGATCAATCATCATGTATCTTGATCAGAATGTTGTTCTCTATGAAATCTAAGCTAAGTTTGAAACTGGGTCATGTGGGTTCAAAAACTAGGTCACCAGGTCAAATATTAGAAAAACCTAGTGTTGACTCCAGAGGTCACCATTTTGATCCAATCTTCATGAAACTTGGTCAGAATGTTGTTCTTTATGAAATATAGACCAAGTTTAAAACTGTGTCATGTGGGGTCAAAAACTAGGTCACTAGGTCAAATCTTAGAAAAACATTGTGTTCACTCCTGGGGTCACTGTTTTGATCCAATCTTCATGAAATATTGTCAGAATGTAGGTTGTACTGATACCTAGAACAATGTGCAACAGATGAGCCACCTAGGGCCTTTCGGACCCTCTTGTTTACCAAAATCACAAAATTTCATCCCAACGAAATTAAATGATTTTTCATTATACCACAAAATTAATGTGTATAGTAATTTACTAAATGGGTAAACAATTTGTTAAGTAAAAACTCTGATTTTGTGATGTAAATTCTAAGCCTGTGATTGGCTTGAGCATACTACAAAACTGTTATAAAATTGGTTTTAACAAATTACAAAAGTAAAAACAGATATGCACTGATGATTCCAATTCTTTAATGGTACATATATATTTCCTACAATATGAGCTGGAGAAAGAGATGAATGCTATTTTTGTCCTAGCAGTATATTATATATAGCTTCATTTGTTTAACATCCAGTTAAGGGTTTACTTGACCTCTCACTTTGATCAGATAAAAATATTACCATAACAATGTGCCGAGAGCATTGTAGGTTAGAATAATGACATTTAGCAAGATAATGTGATGATTGGAGATGTAGATAGTGTGGACTAAGCTATTATAGGAAGCCCTCTCCTTGTAATAGATGACATTCACACTTTCCCTGACTATTTCTGACGATTTCCTAGTCCTGTCTAACATACACTAAGACAACTCCTCAATCTTTTCTTTTCTCATAAAATTATTTCCCTTTGCACCATCAAACATAGATAATCAAGCCCGGAATAAAATCTACATAAATTGAAAAAAAGTTATGCTATTTGATTGATAAAATATATTATCTAGTGGGTAACAGACTTATAACTTCCAAACAGAAGAGCAAATTTCTGAAATTAAAATGTAAAATATAATATTTTCACGAGGAATTATTTTTCACTAATTTGCGAATACGATTACTTTGTTAATATATTTGCTTTGTGAGCTACAACATCAGTCAACCGCGGATATTTTTCTGAACATCAGGAATGAGGTGTTGATTTATTTTAGTAAGAAAAACTCGATCGTAGAATTGTTAGAAAATAACTTAAAATTATTCACTCTTGAGCATTTGATGAGGAAGGCATTGACATGTTGGTTAGGAAGTGATTCACTCCTTAATTTTGGGAACATGGGATGAAACGACTCAAATTGCTCCTAAAAGTTATCTAGATATCTGTTCATTCTCATAGTGGCTGGTTTGAGTTTGTGTTTTAAACTCATGTAAGACATTTCAAAACTACAACTTTGGGCTGACGTTTATAACTTTAAGTCTTAATTGTTGATATGTTCTGGGTTTTATTTGCTGTGAAGAAAATTGTGTCATTTATGTGTAAAAACTTGTAGAATGTGTTTATAATACTGGTATATATATTTGAAACAAGAAAATTGGTGTTTCATTTTGAAGGTTTGGCACACTATAATACTGGTAAGTAAAAAAATTGTTACTAAACATAGTAGTGTTTTGTTATGGTAAAGTCTGATATAGCACTTTAACTTAAACATACCTTTATTTGGTTAATCAACATAATCATTGTCTTTGACCATAAGGCTGGTTTGACTATAAAGACAAGTTTGACGAAAATATCATAGATGTTATGTGGAATTTATAATTGAATATCATAGATGCAATGTGGAATTTATAATTAAATATCATAGATGCAATGTGGAATTTATAATTGAATATCATAGATGCAATGTGGAATTTGTAATTGAATATCATAGATGCAATGTGGAATTTATAATTGAATATCATAGATGCAATGTGGGATTTATAATTGAATATCATAGATGCAATGTGGAATTTATAATTGAATATCATAGATGCAATGTGGAATTTATAATTGAATATCATAGATGCAATGGGGAATTTATAATTGAATATCATAGATGCAATGTGGAATTTATTATTGAATATCATTGATGCAATGTAGAATTTATAATTGAATATCATAGATGCAATGGGGAATTTATAATTGAATATCATAGATACAATGTGGAATTTATAATTGAATATCATAGATGCAATGTGGAATTTATAATTGAATATCATAGATGCAATGTGGAATTTATAATTGAGTATGAAACGAAATGTTCAAAGTAACATGTGACATACTTTGGCCTGTGAAAGCATGACATGCCAAGGTCTATATAAACAACATTATTATTGCTAAGATATAATCATAGATCTATTTCCATGTGATGGCATCACCAGTCCCGACAATTAAACCGACAATTAAACCGTGGCAAAAACTCTTAATATTATACTGTAAAATCATTAATTTTTGTGGGGGATTAAATTTCATGGATTTCGTGGTTTATCTTTAACAAAGAAACCAAATCCCTTCGAACGATCATTTAGACCCTTGTATTAATTACCAGAAATGCAAAATCCACAAATTAACATACTATCGAAACGGTCTTTTTTTTACGAAACTTCGAAAATTTGTCCCATCGAATTAAATGATTTTACTCTTAATTAGGCTCCTGAAGTCATCTGGGATTAAATAATGATGCCACAAAGATATGGTAGGGAGAGAAAACCAGAACTTGTCAACCATGAATGGAATAAATTATTTATCACACCAGCAATAGATGTTAATACTCCTGAAACTTTTATCTCAGAAATCTGGAATCTGTTTCCAGTAAATAAAGTAACTTCACAAGCTTTTATATGTTAGATCTTCTCACAAGCTTTTATATGTTAGATCGTTCTTGCAAGCCTTAATATGTTAGGTTGCTCCAATTCCAGTTGTAATTGTTTTAAGCTTATCTTCTAAGATCAATTGAATATTGCCAATAGACTGCTTTATTGCGTAATATTGATTTTCGTAGAAAAAGCCTGGTTGTCTATCGAGCATTACTACCTTAATATGCAGTCTATGCACTGTAATGATCTTGTCTGGAATTATGCAAAATCTATAAAGAGTTCTATTAATAACATAACTTTGTATCGTAATGGAAAATTGATGCAGAATAAATAGATACACAATCCTTGAGTGATGTTGTCTTATTTTTAAGCTGCCTGTGAAGTAAATGTCTGTTACAGTTTTAGCAAGGAGAAATGTATGTTACAGTTTTAGCAAGAAGAAATGCAGATACAGGTTTTCTGTTTTGTAAAAAATGAATTGTAGGATACAGAATCATCTATCAGTATATTTCCATCATGCGTATGGCCCTTCCATGGTGTTAAGTGGTCAGAGTGTCTCACTCTGTCTTGGTCATGAAGGTTGTGGGTTCAGCTAAAAAACCAAAGCTGTTAAAAAGGGTACTAGTAGTATAGTTCACTGGCTTGAAATTCAGTATATCTAGGAAATTTCTGGTTAGTCTACTTTCATACCTGAAATACTGCTGATCGGTGGGGGTTGACCCTGTGTCAGTACAATGTGACTGGGTAGTCTCCATATCGCTGGATTACAACGCGTTTCTTATGAGTCTATTTTTATGAAAATTGGAAACTGTCATGTTGACCAAACTGAAGTAGAAACAGCTTGTTTTCTCAAAATGTTGATTTTGTACCAACCTTCTCATTCTAAGCCAGCGATATGACTGTAAAATACTGCTGACAAATGGAAGACTTAATCAAACCATATGCCTAAGTCTCATAGATAGTCGTGTTTCACACATGAAAATATATGTATAGTATAGGATTTGGAAGATTTCAGAAGGAAGTTGAGACAATTTTACCAGGGTTGTATCCAGTAAAAAGATTACCAAGGGAAGCAACTTGTATGACTATATTTCAAAACAAAATAGTACATACAGAGTGTCCTTTCTTTATTGCAATTAAAACAATCTTCCTTGTATTGTTCATGTATGTATGCATATATGTTTCTGTTGTTAGTTCCACTCTCAAAGTAAAGTTAGACATTATGAGACTTTCAGTAAATTGAATCATGATATATTGAATTTTACAATTATAAGAATCCTGAGTTGGCTTATAAATTCTTGATATAGAGGTATGAACATTATGACAACTCGGTTGGAATCTGGAGGCTACATGAAGGCCTGAGGCATAATCCACTTTGTTGTTTTGTACATGTTACAATAGACGGAGGAATCTGGTTGCTTTAGGCGTTGGATAGTTTGTTGTTTTCGGAACTGTGTTACACATATCATTGACAGTTTACATGTTTTCCGTATGAAGATACACGTAGCTAACACTGTTCACAATGTTCACCGTGTCACCGACATGTCACATCATGAATAAAACTGTTGTTACATACCATAGCAACTGCTTGTTTGGTTAGGTGGATATTGTATGGTGTGACGCAAGTGAAACTTGTTAATAGTACATGTATTGTGAAAGCCGTCTTACATTCCCGAGATACATATTTCTTTCTATACATTTTAAGGAAACAATTTCTATGATCTATCCAATATGTATTATGGTGGTTTATGCATGAACATTTGATATAAATTTCGTTAAACTATAATTAACAATAAAATCAAGTAGAACAAATGAAAGTTTATAATTTTACTTGCTGTAAATAATTTTAGTTTTATGTACTCTTTTATCACATTGAAGAAATTGCTCACATTCCAGTTTTATATAAAAGTAAAATATAAAGAAACATGATAGTATTATACCAATCAGGAACCTTGTACTGGTCCTTCAGGCTAATTTGTTAGATGTTTACTGCTCCTTTTGACAAGGCAGTTTGTTGATGTGTACGCAGTATTATTTGTTTATCATATTTTATCATAATTGATACAATGTCTAACAGGTTTATGATATATTAGATTTTAATTGTCTCATTTTCTTGTCAAGTTTATTGTTGATTGTGTCAATATGGAGATAGATTTATTGTGTATATTGGTGTGGTCAGACGGTCTGATTGCATTCCTCAGACTAATTGATTCAGTAGGCCTCCTAATTGATTTTGTTGGTCTCTTAATTGATTTTGATGAATTTGTGATTTGAGTTGTTCTTGAGCCCGTATTGTAGCATTGACTCCGAGTGAAGTTTTCTGTGAGCAATGTCTCATGTCAGCTGGTAACCAGAGTCAGTTAATTTTGACTTATAAATAATACACAGATGTACATTGTCCTTAGCTATGAAGCATATTTTCACCTATTTGTTATCTCCCCTTATAGTATTTTATCCTAGAAATGTCTGATGTTTGTCGCCACATTCCAATGTCAGATGTAAACTTGGGAATCATTTTCTTCCCTGTTGACAATTTAATGCAATGTTGATGAAATCTACCCCTTTCTTCTATTGTCCTAAAAGAGAGCAGTATAGTTGGATATGACATGTGGCGTATTGCTCTGGAATTGAACACCAACGCTGGGTTCCAAATCATGTGTTTCAAAAGAGTGCATTACAACTAGACCCCTCGAGTGCAGCTCTAAATATAACTCCTGTACATGATGAAACATTGATGTTCTGCAACAGCAACTACAGGTTTATGTCTCATGGTGATCATGTCCGGTCTGTAATCATACAATGTAGTGATTCATGAAATCTAGTCAAGCTGAACATCTCCCTATTTTACACCTGTAACCATTGGTAACTGATACCTACAAACTGAGGAATAAAAATTACCAGTTTGGCCACCCATGTGGATGTAAAAATTACACGCTTGTCCAGTGTCTTTATGACACCCTATACCATGGAACTAGAGCCGTCAGTTGTAAGAATGTTCTCAAACCCATGAAGTCAAAGGTTGATTTCAAGTTATTCATTTTATGCAAAGAAGCGTCCATGGCCTTGCCTATATTGGATATATGCTAACCCAGCACTACCCACTAACATGTCTGAACAGAGTTTGAAGGTGAGAAAGCCATGGATTTAGCAGTTTTATGGTTTTAGGTGGATTTTCGATGGGGAAACATACTGGACCTTGGGTATTCCTCAGTTGTAATTAGCTGATACTTCAGTGGTACTTCAGTGGTGTTTTACTGGAATATCCTTCAATATCTGTGATGTAAAAGCACCTACTTAGTATTAACAAATATTATAACATTATTATAGAAAACTCCTATGGTATAGTCCATAAAAAAGTCACCAAGTACAAACATGGGAAGTTTTATGCATCGAATGTGTCGAACAATGATCTGTATGGCCTCTAAACCCCTTTAAACTGATCATTAGACTCCTGACACGGGGATGCGCCTCTGTCGCCCATCATTATTATAGCCTATAATTGAAAAACTGCCATCGTGTTTTCAAAAAGTCGTGGTAAGTTAACAACTTGTAATTACAGTGTCGTTTACATTGTCAACTTGCGATGTAACCAGCTAGCGGCCTGAGGGTATGTGGAAGGAGTTGGTCATTTAGCTTCGAGTTACGTCCATAAGGTGTGACCGCACTGTCGGTGACAATTCATTAAATAAGTAGAGGACTTTACGAAGTTAACTTGCATGTTGAACTTGGAGTTTGTGTTTTGTTCCGTGAATAAATTGTGTCGATATTCAAATTAATTCTATTGGCTTACAGTAATTATAAATTATTTGTGTGTGGTGAAAATTTGTGGATTTAAAAAATTTTAATACAAAAAAATATTTTTTTAGGTATTTAAACTGCAGAAAGCTGCTTTTTACACTGTTAATTAATAATGGATGACATAATAGTCATTAATAAAAATATTTTTTGTCATATATAAGGTATTAAAGGAATTATGCAAAGAATATTTAATAGAAATAAATTTATTTCATTGTTGTTGTCGTTACAATATTAAAATAATAAAATTGGATAAACGATAATAACAAAGAATTTAATTATTAATCGGGAATGTGAATAATTACAGTGCTGTTTATGTATAATTAATTAAGTCAGTCATTTTGTTCTTTATTGGTACAATTATAGAGCTTTCAATAATATTTATTTGCACATTGAAAATAATTTGTTTATACCAAAATATAATATATTTATACAAAAGCATTACATTTTTACCCCGAAGCTTTGCATATACTTTTAGTTGTTAGTTGGGTACCAAAAAACTTCCACATAGGTAAAATATTTATGATAATGTAATTAACAGTATCAATCTGAAAAATCTATTACAGCATTTTACTTGAAGTAGCAAACGTCAGTTTTCCTTTATGCTTTTACAATCCCGCTTTTGTGCTGTGCCGTTTCTTGGTATAATGTGCAGCCTTCCCTTTCTTATTTCTTACTATCTTTTTGCTTATAAATGAGGAAATTCAGTGTGTAGGACCCAGGTGTCCACCTTAGTGGCTCTTAATAATATATAGTATGATTCTGACTATTCATGTCACTTAAAACCCAATTATGATAAAAATTATTAATTATAGTTTAGGTACAGATGGCTGTATGACTCATACAGAAATATTTCACATTATAATTTATCATGAAGCAAGAGCTGTGTGTACTGAAATGTTTAGTAACCCAGCCTCTGTACTAAATTTGAGACTTAACATCATCATATTATCTTAAATTGTAGTGATTCATATGTCTTTCTGTGTTTTGTGAGATCTTTATGTTCTTTGTAGCATCTTCAGGTTCTTTCAGCCATCTTTAGGTTATTGAACAATCTTTAGATTCTTTGTGTCATCTTCATGTTCTTTGTGACGTCTTCAGGTTCTTTTTAAGCTATCTTTAGGTTATTAAACAATCTTTAGATTCTTTGTGTCATCTTCATGTTCTTTGTGACGTCTTCAGGTTCTTTAAGCCATCTGTAGGTTATTAAACAATCTTTAGATTCTTTGTGGCATCTTCATGTTCTTTAAGCCATCTTTAGGTTATTAAACAATCTTTAGATTCTTTGTGGCATCTTCATGTTCTTTAAGCCATCTTTAGGTTACTAAACAACCTTTAGATTCTTTGTGGCATCTTCATGTTCTTTAAGCCATCTGTAGGTTATTAAACAATCTTTAGATTCTTTGTGGCATCTTCATGTTCTTTAAGCTATCTTTAGGTTATTAAACAATCTTTAGATTCTTTGTGTCATCTTCATGTTCTTTGTGACGTCTTCAGGTTCTTTAAGCCATCTGTAGGTTATTAAACAATCTTTAGATTCTTTGTGGCATCTTCATGTTCTTTAAGCCATCTTTAGGTTATTAAACAATCTTTAGATTCTTTGTGGCATCTTCATGTTCTTTAAGCCATCTTTAGGTTATTAAACAACCTTTAGATTCTTTGTGGCATCTTCATGTTCTTTAAGCCATCTGTAGGTTATTAAACAATCTTTAGATTCTTTGTGGCATCTTCATGTTCTTTAAGCCATCTTTAGGTTATTAAACAATCTTTAGATTCTTTGTGGCATCTTCATGTTCTTTAAGCCATCTTTAGGTTATTAAACAATCTTTAGATTCTTTGTGGCATCTTCAGGTTCTTTAAGCCATCTTTAGGTTATTTAAAAATCTTTAGATTCTTTGTGGCATCCTCAGATTATTTTGTTGGCATCTTTAGGTTATTTAACAATCTTTATATTCTTTGTAGCATCTTCAGGTTCTTTAAGCCATCTTTAGGTGATTTAACAATCTTTAGATTCTTTGTGGCATCTTCAGGATATTTGTTTTTTGGGTTCTTTAGGTTCTTTAAGTCATCTTTAGATTCTTTGTTGCATCTTTCGTCGAAGCTAAACAATTTTCGTCTTGGATTTGTCCCCCTTTAAGTGATGTCAAAGTCACATGGTAATACTACACTGTTTACAGTAGCTATCTTCAAATCGTTATTAGGTATTTTCACATCTACTCAGGTCAAAAGTTGAAAAAAAAGGTCTTAAAAATAGATTCTATTAAGATGGAAATAATTGTTTGATAATTATATAGATCTGTAAGATTAGAAAATAGTTTAAAATATAATACCTTGTAATTAACGTGTGTCAACGTCAGGGCCATGGTGTCTGGTTGGAACCGGCACTTAAAATGTGGGCACTAAATAATCATCAGTATAATGAGTGATAGTAAGATTACCCTCAGTGCGATAAAACGACTGCTCGTACATCGTATTTTTTGTAATCTTATATTTTATTTATACTTTGATGTTTTGCTTATTTGCTGGCGATTCAAGTTTTGTTTAAATTTTCAACCACAAATTCAGTCAGTAGTCGAAGGGAAGTAATTCTATAAAGTTACTTTACTGGAGCTTTGCTTAAATAAATTAATATCCAGTGGTCTTTTTCACAAATGATAACTTGACATAATTCAGGCGATTGATAACTTGACATAATTAATTACTTAAAATTAGTGAGGGGTACTAAGTTCCGTCACCGTGATTTCAATTTAATAGTAGTGGCTATTGGGCTTTTGAAAAATTTCTTTCTGCTTTTGTTTATTAATGAAATTGTCATGTGACGATGTACATTCTTTAAACATACTGTTTCACACGAAGCGTGTCCGATACTAATGATTTTACTAACATCATAAATTACCTACTGGAATATGGGTTACCTGACAGATAATTAAGTTGATCGTGAGGCTGTATGATCTATTTCATAGTTCATTAAGTACATTGTGTCCCCATGTTGTTGTTGTTGTTTTACCTCAGGGCATGTTTGTTGGGGTCATTCAAGCATATTGTAACATGCACTATCAGTGACAATTGTGACACCTACAATATGACACTTGGTGTATTGATGTCTATCTAACCCGTATCCATGGTAACCAAATTACCTTTAATTCTGGCTGATTTACCTATCTTACCCATGCATGATATTTACTAAATTATCCGAAATATTCCAAATTTTTTATATATTTCATTTTTGAAATGACTTTCCATACAAATGTTTTATGTTTAAATAAATGAGTTTATATTGTCAAAGTGACGTCCATCAAAAATTTAAAACATTTTATTGTGATTTATGTTTTGTATTATGCTGTGTAAGGCTGTTGAGAAAAAAAGTATTATTTACCGATTGACTTTACCGTTCACTTTTAGCTCGAAACATGTCTTCGTGTGGTGCATCAGGACGCGATAAAGTAAAGGCGTTTATTCGTGTGACCAATTTTAGCCCAAACGGGTTCAGACCAATAGGAATTTAGTCCCCCAGAGTTATTGGTTTTCTAAGTACTGTAAAATCATTTAATTTCGTTGGGATGAAATTTCGTGGTTTTGGTAAAAACGACAATTTCGTTGGGACTTGAATTCGTGGATTTTGCATTTCAGGTAATAAACAAGGGTCAAAATTAATGTTCGTGGGGGATTAAATTTCGTGGTTGAGGTGAACCACGAAATCCACGAAATTTAATCCCCCACGAAAATTAATGATTTTACAGTATATGTTTTTGAAAATTGCTTGTTAAAAATACGGCTTGTGTGCCAATTCATGCGACTGTTGATGATGTCATTCTTTGGGTCCCTGTGCTGTTTGTTAATGTATAGGCTATACCGTACAATTACACTGTATTTCCGTACTCTTGTAAAGTCACAATGTCAATATTTTATAGTATATTCTTCTTGTTTTTTCATAATGTCTGAAATGTTGTGTATAAATACTAAGTCTAAATAAACTGAAACTAAATTGTATACATATGGTCATCAATATTGTTTGTTTGTGATCTTTATGACCTCTCAATATCCATTATTGTTTGTTCGTTAGATAATGTGACATCGTGTTAGATCGGGGTATTTGTTCTGAATGCTGAATGTGTTATTTACAAGCGGATAATTTGACTGACACTTGTAGATAGACATAGATTGTATTCTGTAAGATGTAAATACTTGCTTGGTTAGTTGGTTGATTGGTTTGTTGATTAATTTAATCAGCTGTTTAATATTGTTTGTCCGTCTAGACAAGAATGTATTGGTACTGTATGGGCCATATTGTGACATACAGTACACACAGCCTCAGTTTTACACTGTATTATATCTGATTTAGTACTGTGACTAAACAACTATCATTTTACTTCACATGAAGCTGCATTTACTTTCTTCATTTTCCCAGAAATTGCAGTAATAATTACAAAAATCTTTGAAGTCGTCATGACTGTTACAATGTGAAAATGTAATATTGTACTATAATATAATAGTCAATAAATCGCTATGACAACTGTTATAGGTGATAATTGACTTGTTTATAAATGTAATGATCCAATTAATAATTAATTATACTGCATGCATTTATTATTTCCATTACTTTCTTTGATGTAAGTGGCTGATTTACAAGCAGATGGCAGTATATACATTGGTTTTATTTGTTTGGACATTTTGTAGATAACTAATACAGGGAAAATTTTTGTAAAATAAAATTAAATAACATAACTGAAGAAGGAGAATCTTGGATATTACATAAAATTCTCTCTGTTCAATTTGATATAGAAGATGTTATTACATGGAGATATAAGTTTTATTGTAACTAGATTGCAGTGACAGTGGATGTTTCCAGATGAAACTTGTGTAATAATTTGGTGTGAATCTTTTTCTTTGTGGATTATTATAATATGGGATTATTCAATGGAGGTTTTGTGATCACATTCAAATTAAACACATCGCTATTGTTTATGTACTGCAGTCTTGCATTAAAGTATTATTAGATGCATTAAGAAACACATTTTTAAAAGAATCAAGTTACCTTCAAACAGGAATGGTGCTGATTGCCAAAGCTACATGCTATATATAATATAGCATTTTCCACCAGTGGTAATCCATGCCTTTGAACAGGAGGTAACACAATTAAAGCACTCGTTAGCACTTTCATTAGGCGACAGACACCTGTTGAGGTTTAAGTCAACTTTTCACAGTCTATGATTGGCATAAAGTAGATTGACAGCATAAAAAATGAAATAATGAAAAAAGTAAAATTTTAAATCCCTAAAACAAAAATGATACTCGGCGCTTACAAAATTAATACATCTGTATTAATATTTTAGACACCTGTCATTAAATTGTTTATGATGATGACATATTTGAGTAAATGGAATTCATCCCCTATCATAATCCTGTCACATAGATAACAATATTCTGTATGTTATAATTGTGGTCAGGGATTAAGTTATCATAAAGCTGCCATAAGTTCTTGCTTTGGATTAAACTAAATGTTTGATCATTGTGTATTTTATTTGGCTTCATGAATCTGACTGAGAGTGTTGTTTAAGGAGTTTAAAGATTGTTTCTAATCAAATGTTTAGTTAGCTAAGTTGTTAAGATAGGAATTGTTCATTGGTAAGTAACTTATCACTCAAGTGAAACCATAGGGTTTGTTTAAAGTAACATATTGCTAAAAAACATAGCCCCCAAAAAATTGTACTTTCGGAATGTGTAAAAAAGGGCATTTAGCTGTTGTAGAGTATCTAAAACATTGAAAGTATTAAGTAAATTAATTTCTCAGCCAAACTAAATTTTACTAATTTTGAATGCATAGGAAAATACAAATATTTATTACACAATAATTAACCTTTGATATATCAATGTAATTAGTAACATCAACAACATGGAATAGTGTGTTTGAAGACAGGGATTCTAGATACTTTTATTTATTTCTGGACAAGGTCCTTGGATTATTTAACCGAGTAGTCAGTACATTGTTGATCTTAGAATAATAATGATGATAATAATAATAATAATAATAATAATAATAATAATAATAATAATAATAATTAATAATTTTTAAATAGAAGGAAGTTTCAATTATTTGATATCAATAAAGGAAGAATTCTGTTATTGTATTGAAAATAATTTATTAACTTGGTATCAAATAATTGAAAATAAATTTTGTATTTCAATTTTTGTTCATACAGTGTGTGTGTAATTGGAAAATAATTGACTGTAATCAACTGAGGAAATTAGCAGGAAATGAACATTTAATGTCTACTTGTGAATGTTTTATATGATAAGATATATAATAAAAAGATGTTTTGTCAGTGATTTCAAGATGACAATTTGATGTACCAGTATAGGTTGAAATTCTTTATAAATATCTGACCTTGATCACCTGCGAAAGTTCTGCTGCATATGAACAATGACCTCTTAGTTCAGAGGTTCTGAGATTCAGAGATTTTATTGATTTTGTGTGTGAAATTTGTGGAAATTATTTCATCGGAACGAGAACCATGAAGACTATCACAAACGGACCCAGATATTTATATCTACCAGGAGCTAAAGGCAAATTCCTGCATATATATAGAAGCAAAGCCATACCTTATGGTGAGGAAAATAGAAGTGAGTGACAGAGTTTACTTAAAATGTTTGAAGTTGGTTCCCATGGCAATTGAATTGAACAAAACAATGTGTAATTTAATATCATGCATGGTGAATATTAGTATGGTATTTATAATTGGGGCACTACTGTTAACTCAGGTATACCCAGTTAAACCTAGATAAATATAGTTTACCTGATGAATGTTACATTTAACACCCATGCTTTTATTGAGCACCATGGTATATTATTACTGAATATTTCACTTGCTTCAAAATTTGCAATGTTGTAAAATTTAATTTTGCACCACATAAATACCTTGAATTACTTGCGAATGTAATGAATAACATTACAATTACATTGACAAAATGGTGCATTAAATTACCATTACAATTTCTTTGATTTACATGAGTAATGCATTACATTACAATTACTTTTAAATTCTGAAATTTAATCTGCATGTTAATCCGCAGGTTTAGACTGTTACAAATGTGTGTATTTAATAATGCTACACATTTGTCACAGTCTAAACCTCTCATAAACAGCCAGACGAGAGATACATGAAATGTGGCTGTTAAAGGCAGGTGGGTAAGTATAAATCAAATGATTGATTGGGTTTTACCAAGATTGGATGCTTAATACAGGTGGTTGTTTAATTGAGGTGACTTAACCAACACTGATTTGTCAGTATAAATATCTGTGATATTTGGCCATGGGAAGTTAGTTCTCTTATATTGAGATAGAAAGTTGTCTATTTTTAGATAATTTTCAACGTTTAATAAATAAATTATGCATAATGCAACAATAATGTTTAGACGTTCCTTTAGATATTGCGTTATATTACTCAAAATTTTCTGTGATGTTGAGTTATATGTGTGATATTGTTGTATAAACAGAATACATGACCCGTTATATCACCAGTTATATCACTGTATGATCATCGATGAATAATTTAATACCCAACCTGACAATAATACCGTACATGCACTCTATTACACTGAATCATAAAAGTTATTTCGAAACCACAATTGAGAAATTTAACTATGATATAACTATTATATTACACATTAAAACAAGACGACAGTCATACTGTTAATATTTTCATTTTTATTCTATGATAATATTTGTTCTATTTACGATGTGATATTATTCTTCCCAAGCAAATATTAATCATGTTTTGACTTTAGGGATTGTTTGTGAAATTGTTATCTCCAACTAGGAGAAATACATAAATATTGTCCTCGACTGATTGAGTGTCCCAACGTTTATTTGTGATAAGGGATTTAATAAGGCTCTGTGTAACTTGTAGTCAAATTATTGGACCCTTACGATATTGACTCTATTTCTATTTTTCGGTTTAAACTATTCATTCAAGGTAGGACGATATTTTGGTTACTTTGAAATTTCTGGTATGTTGAAAAAAGTGTGAAAAATCGGTAAAATTGTGTCAGATTTTTCTCCGCATTTTCTTCAATGATAGGATTTAGAATTTGGCTGATGTCGTTAAATATAATGATACTGAAATATTAAACCATTGTTATTTGATGTGTTAAATTTTAAGTCGGAAATGAACCAGACAGTTTTAACCTGCATTTTTTGGAATACTTTCTGTTGTGGGTTTTTTAACAGGAAATTGGTAAATATATTTCAGATAGATAATTTGTAAATGTATGTGTACTTGTTAGCAATGTTCCAGGTTGTATTAACATGCATGATGTGAACTCAGATTTGACACTGATACGATTAGTGTTTTTGAAACTAAATTAAAGCTGTCGCTCTTCATCTATGGATACCGTATTCCCTCATATTAGCGCCCCCTCCTCTAATTACCCCCCCCCCCTCCTGATTTTTGGGAGAGAAAAAAATCTCACAACGTATTTCCTCATATTAGCGCCCCCTCCTCTAATTACCCCCCCCCCCCCCCTGATTTTTGGGAGAGAAAAAATCTCACACCGTATTTCCTTATATTAGCGCCCCTCCTCTAATTAACCCCCCCCCCCCCGCCTGATTTTTGGGAGAGAAAAAATCTCACCTTCAAAAATTGGTACTACAGTAATCCAATTAAGTATCCACATTAATCCAGAATAACAGTCAGTCATGATACGGTAATCCATTCAAACGAACAATTAATTACCGCCGAGTAATTATATACCGGTATGAACAGCGTAGTCTACATTTTTATTAGCCTTTTTTGCATACGATAGGCAAAAAAAACAAAGTCCGGTATTTTTAAGAAGGGAAGTAATTTGTACTGGTTAAGGTTACGGCTTAGTGCCGTACTGTTCGGTACCGCTCCTTGTGTGTGGGGGGGTGGGGTGTTTTTACGAGGTCTGACTGTGTATGGAATTATTTTTAGCTCACCTGAGCACGAAGTGCTCACTGGTGAGCTTTTAGGATAGGTGGCTGTCCGGCGTCCGGCGTCGTCCGTCGTCAGTCGTCCGTCAACAATTCCTTTAAATGACTTCTTCTCCTAAACCAATTGATGGAATTTAACCAAATTTCACAGGAATGATCCTTGGGTGGTCCTCTTTCAAAGTTGTTCAAATGGTTCTAGTTAATTTATTAATTAGGTCACAGGAGCTAAAAATAGATTTTAAAAGTGAAAACTTAAAAAATCTTCTTCTCTGAAACCACAGGGCCTACAGCTTTGATATTTTGCATGAAGCTTCATCATGAGATCCTCTACAAAGATTGTTCAAATTTTGCCCCTGGGGTTGAAACTGCACCCGTCCCGGGGGTCACTTGTTTTGCAATAGAGTTATAGAGAGAAATCTTTGAAAATCTTTTCCTCTGAAACCACAAGACCTACAACTTTTATATTTTGCATGTAACATCATAAATATTGGGGTCCTCTAACAAGATTGTACAAATTTTACCCCCATGGGGTTAAAATAGCCCCCTACCCCAGTCACTATGTTATTGTAGAAAACTTTGAAAATCTTCTCTTATACCACAATGCAGACTCCCACTGACCTCACCTTTAGATAAGAAATAATTCATTGAAGTGGTCAGTGGTCAGCAGGCAGCCTAATTTATAACACATTACCATCTGATAAGCCAGTTAACACAAACAAAGAGTAATTCAGTATTTTATCCTGAGAAAGAAGAACCATTATACGTACAATGTTTCAGAAAGTTAATTTCAGCAGAAGTTATTTAATTTTGTACTGTGTATGCCATTCACTATAAAGTGGCTATCAAAATGTATCATTATGACTCAGTACATTAAAAGTGTGTCTGTTCACAAAATAAGAACAGTTAATTAATTTTAAAAGAAATATTGAATACACTCTTTAATTATTGTACTTGAAGTTTTGATTATTGTGCAAAAAATGTTATGGAACCAGTATGTACATGCATCTAGTGATTATAGTAAGAAGAACAATTTTCAAATATATTTGGTCGCATGGCTGTTGAATATTTTTATTTGATCAATGAATACTCATATAATAGTTATCTACTTAGTGTTTGAATGCAGCTTTATTGGTAATTAATGTGATTTTATAAATACTCCATTGTCTGAAGGCATATCTTTTTCAACAATTGCATGTATTGCCTGTACGAACCTTTTGTTGTACAATAAACTTTCTTCTGCAAAATTTGTATTGTTTATTCAATTTTTTAATCTCTACAAAATGAAATAAAAATAATGTAGCTTTACAAATACTTATGTCATTTCCAGATGGTAAAAAAGTGATCTGGAGCCAGAATCACAACCAATATTTTAACTCACTTACATTTGAATATTCATATAATGAGTCTTTAATTGCTCTAGTCAAGATGATATTTAGTACTAATTTTACATTGTTACAACTTCTTGCTCTCAAGAAAATATCTCTATGAAACTCAAAATTACAGCGAATGTCAATATCAAAGTGCAGAGTGTAAGTAGTGGTTATATAATTCCGGGCCCAGGTTTTGTCTGTTCATGCATGAAGACTGCTGAATTTACTTGCAAACACACAGACCACTGCTGACCAACATCTGGTTTCAATTAGATAAGGATCAGATCAGTAACATACCATGAAAGATTTTAGGGTCTGACTAGGGTAATGATAATAAACCATGAGGTGTTACAAATTGATGTACAGTTACATTTTCTAGGGGATTTTAGAGAGAACTGGCACTTATGCGTAGGAGTGTTTTGTATTTGTAACACTTGGAGTGAGGAGTACTATGCATGTATGATAAGACCAAATGTTTCAAGAATTAAAACAATTTTTTTAAAATTAAATAAAAATCAGGATATGTATTCACAAAGCATCTTAGGTGAAAACTTAACTTATTTTGTCTGAAGTTAATAAAAAATTGTAAAGGTTTTCAAGTTTTTTAAACAGATAAGGTCATTAACCTTAAACATAATTATCATAGAGGCATATCCTACTATTCCGGAATAATCCGAGAATCAGGATTAGCTGCACTAAAAAAAATGAACTTCTATGTAGAAAAAGTTCATTTCTCGACTTAACATCACTCGAATATTACTCAGGTGAGAGATCCAGGGCCTTCTGGGCCCTCTTGTTTCATAAAATGCATCGCCCCAGTTGAGATGAGATTACTGCTTGAGATGCTTCGGGAGATCAAGGCCAGATCATGATACTGTCCAAATATTGATTATTTTAAAAAAACAAACAGTATAAGGATTATGAATACTAGTCTTTAATGAGGTGACTATGACTGTCTATGGATAAGAGGGTTAATGCTCCTAGCTATAGTGAACATGTTACTGCTGGATTCTAGTGTCTGGTGGTTTATCTGTATTCACACTGATGTTTTTCTTGTCTTTTTTCCACCTCTAAGTGTTTGAGATTTTAGATGTGTATGTTTTCCTTGTATTAGTTCACACTGGTGTATTTATCTATTTTCAGATATCCCCTCGATGACAAGGAAAGATTTGTCTCATCACAATGGAAATGGAGAATTTTATCATTCACGATCGACAGTTAACGTTAATAGAGGGCGCCCTAAATCAGCTATTATTGTAACACGTAGCCAGTCATTTAACGGCATGGCGAACCAACATGTTAGTATGGGTATGCGACGAGATGGACCACAGGCCGTGGTGCTGGGTGAATCTTTCCGACATCATAGAAGTCCTCCTATACAGTCCCCGCGAGCCAGTCCTGGTACACGTGGGGCTGTAGGCTTCAGTTTTAAGAAGTCGCCTAAGGTACCCAAAGTGCCGCGACCTAACCGAGCATTGTTGATGTTCCAGAGTGTTAAGAGAGGAATAAGGTGAATTAATTTGAAAATAATGATAAGAAATTATGCCCCACCCTCTAAAGGCTCTAATGCAGGAGACAAATAGTGATTGTCCGGTCTGTTAGTTTGTTAGTCCATTTCCATCAGTCCATTTGTCCATAAATGTTAACCTAAACATTCAAGTGGTAGAAACTCTTAATATTTTTTTGTCTTTGAAAGACATAATATTTCTTTTAACATAGAAATCCTGGAATTTTATTCCCTTTCTTTGACTGAGACAAACTAATTCTGTGTAGATGCCTAACAGGTACTGCATCTTTCTATGTTTAAATAAATGCTATTGCTTACCCTGATCAACTTTCATTTCTAGTTCAAACAAAATCAGCATGCAGCATTTGACATATTTATCAAATTTGCCGACTGTATATGTTTGATTTTTTTTAGGGAGTTTATTGAAGCAACAAAAGAAGATATCGACCAATTACAGCACAGGGAGACAGACGGCACGTCCACAGCACAGGTATGCTGACCTTGAATTTATACTTTGACCTTGAATTGTACTTTGACCTTCGTATTTGACATTCTAAATATATTTTTGCTATTTTGAAGTTTATGCATCAATAAAAGGTGTGCGGGTTGTTTAAAGTATGAACTGTATGCATTTTGTCTGTATGTATGGTTTGCATCAATTAGAACCAGGGAGCTTATAACTTGTGTTTTGAGATAACTTGTGTTGTGACCTTGATTGAGTTTGTGGTATTGCCTAAAAAAGTTAAAACTATCTTTGCATTGATCTTGTTTGCAACTGAAGGTAATTAATATGGTTTAAAATAAATGTCCAGGTAGGCCATTTGTAACTTTTGCTCTCTTTCTTAATCTAAAACATTCATAATGCTCTTTTACAATTCTGACACCATTTCATATTGTCTAGATTTTGTTCAGAATTACTCCCCTTTGTTAGTCTTAACTTACTACAGTTATTAAAATAATTTATTGTAATAATTAACAGGTAATGATATGTTTAATATGAGTTATTCAATTTAAATCCATTAAGAATGTTATGATATATTGCTCCTAATGTAATGACTTAATATTATTTTAATGGCCCTTGCTTATTGAAGTAATATAACCATGAAACGATTGATCATGAAATAGTAAAATGTATTCAATAACTTACCATGCAGTAAGTTCAATGAAAAAAACAACAACATTATTTTGATATCCTCACTTTTGATTTGATAGATGTAATTCGTAATACATTTATTGAAGTAATTATTTTATAAATTGGTACAAATAAATCATAGATTTAATTAACATAAGGAATTTGTATGTAGTTTGATTTATTTTCATTTTTCTAGGGGAAATTACACGAAACTGATAAGGTAAAGAGAACTAAGTGTGTGTTTAATTAACATGTTTCGGTTCAGTGCTATTAATTAAGTTTTTTGTGGTTTTCTGTTTGCATGTGGTGGTTATTATGCTTGCCATCGCTTTATTTACTTTATTATTTTATTAGTTATACCTTCACAAACATAGTTTGTTAGGGAGGTAATAATGTTGGAGTCATCTTATTTTGCATCGATCAATTTGATTGGTTGGTCTGAGTTTGTTCCAGAAAAACAGAAAACAACAATGGTAACCATGTACTAAATGTACATGTGCGTTACTTAGTTTTTGCTATTGTCACTATCCAGGCATTACATAGTTATTGCCCTTGGACATGAGTTATATATATCGCTGGCTTAGAAAGAGAAGGTGGTAAGTAGGCCTACAACTTATGACCTTATAAGACTAATGCATATTTGAGATTTACATCATAAGGCGCTTCTTATGAGCCTATTTTCATAAAAATCAGAACATGTCATGTTGACCAAACTGAAGTTGAAATATCTTGTTTTACCATTTATAAGTAAATACTTTTAAAAGTAATTTTCGGACAGTTTTTATCTTGTTTTCTCAAATATCAATATTGTACTTCTCATTCTAAGCCAGCGATATATATGTGTGACATAGCAGTATTATGGGGTATCAGTAATGCTTTGTGATCATATTCGTGTTTAAGTTCCATTTAACCAGGTTTTTAAATGTTAATCGTGGTTATAGAGGATTGATGAATTTGGCGCGGGCGTCTGAACATTATTTATATGCACATGACTGTGCTTAGTTGTTATATGAAATGTTTATTAGTATGTAGATGTATGAACCTGTGTTAATTTGACGTACATGGTATCTTTTGAAAACCTGGTTATTGTCAATTTTCTATGTTGGTTTGTTTGTTTATTTGTTTGATGGGATGTACATTTAGTGAGAGAGGCTTGGCTATAAAACTGTGCAGGATTTGTAGCAATAGTTTTACAGCAAACCTCTGCTTGTTGGAGGTTTGGGTTATCTCAGAGGTTAAGGTGCATTTTGCTAAATGATAACTCACATTTGACAACTTTTGGTGTACTGGTATGCTTGCTTATATTAATAGCTTGCAGTTTTGACGGTTTCATTTCACGTTGCTATTAATTAAGCTTACTTTTTAATGAAATATGTAAAAACTAATCTTAATTTTGGTGCATCTATTAGCAAGTTTCAGATGCATGTTCATAATTTGTGCTAAACTGCAGTTTGTTTTACTATGTATTATTATGTACCCTTAAAGTGTATAGAGCTATACTATAACAGTCATTTAATTTCAAAATAATTACTTGCATCGTTTTTAGTATGATACTAGTCTACATTAATTGCAAATTAAAACTTTTGATGGGTACCGTGTACTTTGATTCAATCGTCGAAAAGTAGACGATTCTTATAATTTCCTAGGGTGTTCTAGAACACTTTCGTAAGAAAATGGACTGTTCGCATGTCAAATAAATCACAGAGAGAGTTTCTGTTAAAATTGTAGCGAAAAATGATCTAATGGATATGAAAGCATAATTGTTTTCAGTTTTTGAAACTTTTTAAAAAACTATCGTCCGATATAGCTCTATACACTTTAAAGGAACTTACTGTTTTTAGCTCACCTGTCACATAGTGACAAGGTGAGCTTTTGTGATCACTCTTCGTCCGTCGTCCATCGTCGTCCGTCGTCGTCGTCCGTCAACAATTCGCGTGTGTACACTTTAGTTATTATCCTTATGATTTTACTGTACAAGTATATTTTGACTGAAAGGAGTGGGGGTTTTTTTGTAGCAAAAGAAATGGATGGAATATATTATATTTAATCATATTAAACTCATTGGACCATATAAATAAATGAAAGTACAAACATTATTCTTATTCTTAGAAAGTATAGCATCTCTTAAGTATTGCTGGGTTGTCAGTAATTCCAGGAAAAAATATAAGTATAATCAGGGTTGTCCCTAGGAGGCGACAGGAGGCCAATTTGACTGCCTCAAATGGTTTTTGGGTCGCCTCAAATTTACCCCCAGCTGCCTTCCATCTTCAGTGCTCAGGCACATTGGCCTCCTCAAATGTACAAAAAACTTCCTACATGAAATCCTAGTGAAAACCCTGATGATGTAGGACTACTTATTTAATATCAAACTAATGAAAATTTGTATCCCTTCTCATTTAGGTGTCACCCTAACTTATCATTGTCTTATAGATTTGGTCTGCATTTGTGGGAATATTTTGACTTAAAATCTGATGGTTCTTTCCTAATGCTTATAGATACGCAGCAACAGATCAGAATCCAGGGGAAACAAATGTAGCAAACTGTTCTATCTCTATTTTGAAGAACATCTATTTACCATCTTTATGCACCGAATCATTGAACTACGACATGATACTCATTGATCTATGATTGATGAGGCTATATTTGTTGTCTGTACAGTAGTTTCAGTGATTCACAATCTGATTATACTGCTATACTTTATTCTGTATGATATATTGTACTGTAAACTTTGTCATATTGTTCTATGATATATTGTACTGTAAATGTTGTCATATTGGTAGATTTACATGTTTCTACAGATTTGAAATATTAAGGGAATTACAACTGATTCTTACACACTGACTCTGCACTCACTCAACACTCATATATTGAAATTCATCATTTTGAGGTTCAAAATCACCCTTTTTTGAGAGCAAGAAATTGAAAAAATGCTAAATTGGTACTAAATAATAGATGTTCTTTTTGGCTTATTTCATTGTACAGCTAGAGCTGAGTCATTGCCTTTGGGTAGTAAGATTCAATGGTAAAAACATGGATGTGAAACATGGATGTGTCATCGGTAACATTTATACCACAACTTAAATTTCTACAGTGAAATTCAATATCATATTGTAGATTGTCATGTTCTTGTAATAATAATGTATCTGTTTCATAATTTGTAGCAATTGAAGTCAGCAGAAAGATACCTGAAGAGATTAGAGTTCCATTTAGCCAAGGTAAGCACAACTTCAAGTCATGTGATGTAGAAATAAACATCTACATGCCTTATATGGCATTCTAGCAATTTCATTCATTTGAAAATATTTTTAATAAGAATTTGAAAGAAGTTAAGAAGGTTTGTCATCTGTTCAAGAGAAGATATATTTCAGTGTGAGGCAATCAATAAAAAAACTGCTTTATTGCAACCATATCATCCATCAGAAATAGCCCTTAGTAATCAGGCCCCAAGTTCACAAAGGATCAGTTTTCAAGATCAGGATCAAGATTAATTATGTATCATTTGAAATTCAGTAGATATGTTAAGGTTAAGCTAGGTATTTTTATACATGTGGGTACATAAAAACACATCCTTCAATTTCAAAGACATTAAAACAATAATTGTTTTATGGTTTGTTATAAAAATACTTACTTGATCCTCATTTTAAAAATTGATCCTCATTTTTCAGGATCAGTTTCAGTCTCAAGTACAATAATTATCTTGCAACAGAATAATGATGGTCTGAATATTTTGAACATGTTTACTTGAAGTAGACTAGGTATTCTCTACATGGCTATTAGTTGTAGTTGCTTAAAGTTACCAAAACCTTCCAAAAATTGGGAAATTATGTTCAGGATCAAATTTGATCCAAATCAGTTGATCCTTTGTGAACATGGGGCCAGTCTAGTAAACTTGTAATATGAAGATCATCCTTGAAAACTGATGATTGTTTAGTTGTCCTTGATTAATGAGTTGGTTTTAATAGTGAGGTGGTCCTAAGGTGTGGCATATTAATATCATGTCTCCCTCATATAGTAGGGGAGAGTCAGACATATTGAATTTGTTTTGGACGTCTGGATAGATATGTCACATTGTCAGTCCTAACAAGTTTTTTAAAATCTTCTGAACTTTGGTTTTGGTCGGATTGTTTTGAAATGTTCAATGAATACTTGTTACCAAGTCTAGTTGGACATATTGTCCAGAATTTTAGGTTTGATGTTTTGTGCTGGAGTTATGGCCCCTTGTGGAGACTTGTAAATTTGTGTAAAAATCCCTTCTAATTGTAAAGTTCAAGTTTTGTTGTTGTTGTTTTTTCAGTTGGATGAATTACATGAGTACTATCTACTACAACAGCAGCTTAGAGAAGGTGAGTTCATGTCATCGTGAAATAGAGAAACAAAAATCACTTTTGACAATATTTGTGATGTGGTCGCAGTCTTCACAAAAAACTTTTCAAAGCACTAGCCAGTCAGGCTACCAACAAGGCAGAACTTACTAGACTGAGAATAAATTTACTAGTCCGAAAATTAAATGATCAAAAGTGGATATTAATATCTGTAAACATTTTAATACTTTTTACTACAATGCAGAATTTTCATTGTCCCGACTCACAATCGTTTGGATGTTTTTAGTCTTTTGGCTTGTGTTCTCAGGATTTTTTCACTAGCCTTTCGGACTAGTCACCTAGAGACAATTACTAGCCCGACCCAGATTTTACTAGCCTCGGGCTTCGGGCTAGTGGCCAAATTCGAAGACTGTGTTCGAAATCCTGCTATAGTGACAACAACAGGATTTATGACTTTATCCTGCATACAATATACCCTGATATCTATCATATAATGTAGAAGCAATTAATCACACTGCCATTGTGTCCTTTGACAAAAGGATGTCTAAGACTCGGCTAAAAAATAATAATTGGAATATATTGTGAGATTTTGAGTAAATTATTAGGAATGTTTTAAATAAGGATTGCCATGGAAACCATGAAATCTCACATACAACATCATGTACATACAAGGCAATGTCTGGTCAATCTCTTAAAATCAACTATACAAAACAAGTTGTTTATCATTTATCAGGTGAGGAATGTCATCATGTGGGGAGCGGTGGCCTAGAGGTAGGACGCGCGCTTCGGGATCGAGAGGTCCCGGGTTCGATCCCCCTCTGGACCACTGGTCAAAATCTCTGAGCAAGACCCACAGCTCCACTCCACCATGGTGTAAAATGGTACCTGTGAGGGCAGTGTCTATTCCTGGGCGCCGCAGATCGATGTTGGCTGCCACACCACAGGAGAGAAATAGTCTCCCCAGGGAGACACGAGTGTAGGTTTCCATATGTAGCCCAATGACCAGGGGAGTTAAAATGTCAAAGGGTGCTTGAGCGGCCTAACAGCTGAAAAGAGCCCTAGAGTTCATGGTTAGGTTATTATATCAAGTATTAGACCTCAGACCCAACAAAATAGTTTACATACCCTTAAGTTGGGTGGTACTAGTCACATAGTTCTTGTTATACAAAAACTTTGTTCACACATTTTTGTTACTTTATAGTCATCTTATTCATCTGTTTGTTTAAAAAGAAAAAGTGAATCTTTATAAATGGACCTTTGAGTCATTGACTCATACAGACTATAGACTTAGGGGGAAATTTTCTCTAATATATTGTGAATAAAAAGTATATAATTGGTCTGGTTTAAGAGTCAAATAGTTGTGAATCATTTGTCGGTCTCTCAAGTTGTCAAGTAGTCCTTATGCTTCATCTACCGAATCATAATTTGCACTTAGTTTAGGGGTCAGGTATCTGAATGGTGTACATTTTTTGTAATATTATCCGATAAGGTTGATGGATTGCCCCTTTTATTCCCTAACCCCTGAACTGATAGGGATCGTAACAATCCCCCTTTATTCGTAGATGACAGCTGAGTATAATAGCATCATTATAATCATGATTGAAGGGCCTAATATGGGCGACCTTGAACATATTGAATACATTCTTAGTGACTTAAGTTATGGCTTGTGAAATATGGCAATATTGTGTCCTGGAATTTCCCTCGACTCAGTGTTTTCTGCATCTCTGACACAAATTTAATATCTAGTCTTTCATGTTTAATGTACAACTTTTTAAGGTAGTAGTAGTCTGAATGATTTATGTCCATTTAAAAGTATAGTTAGATCTTGTCAAGCACTCAATTAAGCAGCCACCTGTCTTAAGCTGTCAAGTGGAATCAATCCAACTTCAACTTAAGGTTCCTACCAGAGTTCTCCATTGCTTCCTGTCTTTGGCAATATTTTCAACTTCTCCCATAATCTTCCCCATGGTCTTAATCTCAGTATTCATAGTTTTTCGCCAAATCTCTTTATGTCTTCCTCTGTTTCCCCTCCCCCTCCCTGATGGTGTCCATTTTAGTGAAATTGTTGTAATGCTGTTTTGCTCTTTCCTGATAATACTTAGACTGTACTTATTGAACACTATACATGTACAGTTAAACTTTGTTAAGACAACCATCGATATTATGAGCACCCGGCTTATTTTGAGCAAATTTTTAAGTCCTGCAGAATTTGCTTTATATGTTGAATACCAATGATTGCACCAATATGTCAAGCTCCCGGTTTATTTCAATGATTTGGTTGACCCGATTTGTCCTCGAGATAATGAGGTTTTACTGTATGTGTTTGTATTTTGCAGGTGTAAGAACGATGCATCGTGCGTATGTTACCTCCCCTGGTAATCAGAGACATACATTGTCCAATGTGAAATATGGATATAAAGAATGTACACAAAATATGTGCAATATTGAGGCACAACTCGAGTCCATGATGGGAACATTTAACTGTAAATTAAAAGGTTTGTGCAGATGTTTTTCTTATGAATATTGGATATATTTGAACCTATGTTAAAGCCTGGTCACAACCCAATGTTTACCCAAGTTGTTGCACGTAGGCAGCACATATTTGCATGACTAGAGCAGGTGTTGACTGCCACTTAAAGGGGAGATAATTTTACCCCCCAATAAAAAGTAAAGTGGAGAATTTTACCTGGAAGGGGCAATAATTTTATTCTATACAAGGGAGAATACGTCACCTTTGCAAAGGAAGAGAATTTACCTATTTAGGTACCAAGGTGATTTTATAATTGAAAAAGGGGAGATAAATTTTTGTTAATAAATGTAGGTAGAGTTACCAACGTATTAGGAAGTAATTGTACAAACCACCAATGTAGTATGTTCTTTCATGGAGACAATTTGTTTTAATAATTATAGGAATGGCTGGATTTGCACGGTTGTGTCCCGGTGATGTGTTTGAAGTCACTGTGAGACACGGGCCCCAGAAATGGAAGACAAAGGGTCGTATAGAGAAAACAGGAAACCAGAAATGGGATATCCCAGAATTCAATTTTAAAGCAGTAGTTGGTGATATATTCAATATAAAGGTAAATATTTTAGTATATTGTGGGCTAAGTGCAAAACTATGGTATTTGCCTCTATAAATTGATGTAGTTACAATAGTTTTGCACTGAGCCCTCGGTTCAATTTAATTGAATTTAATTTATTATTATAGTTTTAGAAATTTTAGTATGAATTACTAAGTTAATTAAATCTGTATGCTTATTCTGCTCTTAATTTCATTGTGGTTTAATTACAAAATAATATTGTTAGATTATTCATTTGGATTCATTTCCATGAACTGGGATAAGTAACTTCAAATATATTTGTCTATTAGGAAATTAAAATCATTAAAAGGAGCTGTTGATATAAACATTGATTTGCACCTTTAATTAACTATAGTTGTTTCATTCAGGTACCGATTGATAAAATTCAGTTGATTGGAATTTTATATTATTATTACCCATATGGCAGGTGGTTGCATAATTGAGGTGGTCACAAGTTTTGGGTCATTCATCAATGTACAATATTTGTTGTGTGGTACATCCAGATGTTTAGTTTGATGAATTGAACATGTTTTATTGATATTTCAGGGTTTAGAGGTGAGAGCGTTCAAGTCTGTATTATTAGGACAGAAAAGTTGTGAGACCAAAGATTTGTTTTCTGCCAATCCTCAACTGATGACAGTCAGTATCAACGTCAATGGTTCATTAAAACTCAGCATTGTTATAACATGGAAGTAAGTGTCACTCTGTAATCACTCTATATCACATCGTCTTGGTTGTATGTGGGTTACAATAACAAGTATATATATTCTTCTACTATAAATGTGTAGTAAAAGGCTCATATGACGTCACTTTTATGCTGTAATTGACGTTATTTTGGCCTCATTTATGTAGCAGAGTCTGAAAGGTGCGTTTTTTCACGTTATTATAGTCATTCGATAAAAATAATCTAATACTTTTTGTCAATTGATATTAGCAGTCTTGTCAATCGCTGGCTTAGAATGAGAAGGTGGTTAGTACAAAATGGATATTTTGAGAAAACAAGAAAAACTGTATGAAAACTACTCTTTACTTACGGAAAAACAACATTTTGGAATTCATTTTGGTCAACATGACTAGTTCCGATTTTCATGAAAATATGCCCTTAAGTAGCGCCTTGTAATGAAGAGTTCAAATATGCTTCAGTCTTATAAGGTTGTAAGTAGTATTTGATTCCTTCTCATTCGAAGTCGGCGAAATATTGGATTGAAATCTATTTGGCCGAATCAACAAATGTTTTCCTATATGCTCTTTACGTAATGCCAAAGTTACTTACCCTGGACTAGTGATCATTTCGCAGACTCAGACTCAGGGTGGCCACAGACTCTGGAAAACAGGGAAAACAGGGAAAATGCCCAAAATAAATTCCCTGCAGGGAAAAATCAGGGAATTTCAAAAATGGGCAAAAATCAGGGAATTATCAGGGAATTTTACAAAATTGGAGAAATCAAATGGTCTTGTAATTGTTAATTTGCCGTTTGTTTTGGTGAAAAGTATGAAATGTGAATTTTCGTGCTCGCTGCGCTCGCAAAATAACTTCAATCTATGTAAACATCTTGTCAGGTAGTTTCAAAAAGAAATAGTAAGATAGAGTTTGCATACTAAACCATGGTCGCAAACGCCGCACAATTCATGGAAAATAAGCTTTTGGTTAGGGAAAAATCAGGGAATAATCAGGGAATTTCATTCTTCATTTTCTGTGGCCACCCTGTCAGTAATTTGTAAGATAATAACGTAACACTTGAAATTAATGGACGTTTTTTTTTCAGTCCATTGGATGGCGTAGATGAAAACTTCACATTTGTGGAAGCACCTGGACGTGCTCAAGGCACTCCAAGACGGCGCCCAGTGTCAGTGATCGCGCTCAATGGAGAATATGTAAGACTTGAATTTTATTTGATGTCAGATCTTCTTAAATACCTGTGAAAGTTTTTAAAGACAGTTTCATTTTAGCCTGTCTTTTGAGAAAGTTCCAGTTTAATCGGTCTTCCCTTGTCTGTGATATTTATAATGCAAACTTTATGAAGAAAATTTTGAGGGTTTTGTTATTGCCGGACTGTTGTTCGATAGAGGGTGGGTTTGGAGAAGTTGTACTGTACTATTTATATGTTTCAGGATGACATGTCAGACCGACGGCAATCGACGCCCGTCATGATTCAACAAACAAAGGATGATAACTTCATTTTACGGACAAATCCACCTGTATCTCATACAAACAATAATAATGTGACTTCATACCATGGATTGGACAGTCCTCATGTTAGTGCACGGTTAAGTGACCATTTACCGGACGCGTATAGACAACAACAGACTGGTCCCTTATATTCACAAACCAGTCATTATGTTCAGGCTGGTTTCCATTCTAGTCCTGCGTTGCCAGTTTCGGGAGAAAATGACTCAAAAATGCAGTTAACGCACCCACCTACTCAAAACAATGTATTCAAAAACTCTATGCCCGCTTTGATGGGTAATTTACATTTTCCAAGTGTTTCATCGCATGTGAATTCAGGAGGTAAAGAGGACGAACATTCTGTGTTAAATATTGAGGATGTTTTACACAATTTGAGTTCATCGCTTGAAGATTATCATGGCCAGTATACAGAATTACAGAAATTAGAAGACTTAGTCAAATTTGCACAAAAATTAATCAGGGTAAGTGTATACAATTTTTTACGGAATTTCATTGTTTCTTGGACTCGTGTATTCAGTGCAGATTTGGTGTGTGTGTTTTACTTGGACTCGTGTATTCAGTGCAGATTTGGTGTGTGTGTTTTACTTGGACTCGTGTATTCAGTGCAGATTTGGTGTGTGTGTTTTACTTGGACTCGTGTATTCAGTGCAGATTTGGTGTGTGTGTTTTACTTGGACTCCTGTATTCAGTGCAGATTTGGTGTGTGTGTTTTACTTGGTCTCCTGTATTCAGTGCAGATTTGGTGTGTGTGTTTTACTTGGACTCGTGTATACAGTGCAGATTTGGTGTGTGTGTTTTACTTGGACTCGTGTATTCAGTGCAGATTTGGTGTGTGTGTTTTACTTGGACTCGTGTGTTCAGTGCAGACTTTGTGTGTGTGTTTTACTTGGACTCGTGTGTTCAGTGCAGATTTGGTGTGGGTGTTTTACTTGGACTCGTGTGTTCAGTGCAGACTTTGTGTGTGTGTTTTACTTGGACTCGTGTGTTCAGTGTAGATTTGGTGTGTGTGTTTTACTTGGACTCGTGTATTCAGTGTAGACTTTGTGTGTGTGTTTTACTTGGACTCGTGTATTCAGTGCAGATTTGGTGTGTGTGTTTTACTTGGACTCGTGTATTCAGTGCAGACTTTGTGTGTGTGTTTTACTTGGACTCGTGTATTCAGTGTAGATTTGGTGTGTGTGTTTTACTTGGACTCGTGTATTCAGTGCAGACTTGGTGTGTGTGTTTTACTTGGACTCGTGTATTCAGTGCAGATTTGGTGTGTGTGTTTTACTTGGACTCGTGTATACAGTGCAGATTTGGTGTGTGTGTTTTACTTGGACTCGTGTATACAGTGCAGATTTGGTGTGTGTGTTTTACTTGGACTCGTGTATTCAGTGCAGATTTGGTGTGTGTGTTTTACTTGGACTGGTGTATACAGTGCAGATTTGGTGTGTGTGTTTTACTTGGACTCGTGTATTCAGTGCAGAATTGGTGTGTGTGTTTTACTTGGACTCGTGTATTCAGTGTAGATTTGGTGTGTGTGTTTTACTTGGACTCGTGTATTCTGTGCAGATTTGGTGTGTGTGTTTTACTTGGACTCGTGTATTCAGTGTAGATTTGGTGTGTGTGTTTTACTTGGACTCGTGTATTCAGTGCAGATTTGGTGTGTGTGTTTTACTTGGACTCGTGTATTCAGTGCAGATTTGGTGTGTGTGTTTTACTTGGACTCGTGTTTTCAGTGCAGATTTGGTGTGTGTGTTTTACTTGGACTCGTGTATTCAGTGCAGATTTGGTGTGTGTGTTTTACTTGGACTCGTGTATTCAGTGCAGATTTGGTGTGTGTGTTTTACTTGGACTCGTGTATTCTGTGCAGATTTGGTGTGTGTGTTTTACTTGGACTCGTGTATTCAGTGTAGATTTGGTGTGTGTTTTACTTGGACTCGTGTATTCAGTGCAGATTTGGTGTGTGTGTTTTACTTGGTGTCACACCAAGTCCAATCGTTCAGTGCGTTTAGAGTGCTGAGAACAAGTGGGCAGAAGATTTCTACCGATAGAAATACAAATCATTAATTTATGAAATTGTATAAAGTCAAAAAAGTATGTTCTTACTTTTGAGTAAACACGCAAGACTGCTATTTAACAAAACAGATTCATGCAATATCATACAATAATATTATGTGTCTCAAAGTAAACCGTGCCTTTTCTCTTTATTTTTCTGTACAAATGTTTGGACTTCCGACTAGTTCAAACTAACAAATATGATAGGACGACTGATAAGCATGAATATTCATGAAATCCAAGGAAATGATGTTGCACAAATATATGTCAGTGAGTCTGTGAGTTAAGAAAAATGAATACATAGCTGTGCTTTGTTGAGTAATAAAATATAGGCACAAATTCGGATTCATCATAATTAAAGCACGAGTCTGTTGCACGAGTGATTTTATTTTCACATCCCAATGAGTGTCTATATTTTATCATGCAACCAAGCACTGCTTTCTTCGTTATTTTGATTCTAACATAGCCTATACAGTCTGTTCCACAAGCCCACATTTCGGAAAAAATCCCTGCTACAAAGTAACGGTTAACACTAATTCATCTCTTCACGCTCTGCTATCATAAACCCAGTTTGACCTAGGGTTCCAAGGAGATTCCTTCATGGTGATTTCCTGATAGCAATCTCAATATATTGGAACCACATGGTCACTATGTAGAGTCAATATATCCACAATAACATAGTTTGTTAGGAGATATTATTAGGGCCCTGCAAAATTTTTTGCAGGTGCCCTATAGTAATCACCCTGTCCGTCTGTCTGTCCGTCCGCTCTTACGAGAGGTACAATGTGGGGTGTGCGGTCGTGACTATGGTACATTGTGGGGTGATTTTGCACTATGGGGTGCACCCCGTAATACGATATGCTCAGATAGCTGTAAATGAGCGAAAATGGACAAATTTGATGTTAAGGGGGGTGCACCCCAGAATGATTATGGGCTGATTGTCCGTACTTGGACTTTGAACTTTTGGACTGGTTATGGGCTGCACCTCACAGGGATTTAACAGTTGTAAACACAACAAGTTCAAAAAGGTGTGATTGTCACCCCATAATGCCTACATATACTCAACTCATAATTCATTAACTAGGGTATGATCAAAACCCTTTAAATGGACACTATAGGAATGTTTGTAGGGTGCACCCCACAACGATGAATTGTACAAAAACGACATTGTGGGTTGAATTTTGCACCCCGGAAGTAAGACTGTGGGGTGCAGCTCATAATGTACCTCTCGTAGGTACGTCCGTCCGTCTGTCCGTCTGTCCGTCCACATTTTTCATGTTTTTTCTTAATAACTTGCAAACCGTTAAAGGTATCGACTTCAAACTTTAAACATAAGGTCACAGCAATAATACACTATTGTATGCCAAGTTATGTTACTCCAGCTACAATATTGTAAAAATTATGGCCCTTTGTAAAATTACAATTTTCCTCATTTTTCATCTTTTTTTCTACATTACTTCAAAACCGTTACAGATATTCAAATGAAACTTGCTATACATATTGACAGTGACAATACGCACATGTGTGGCAAAGGGCAACAACTCCAGCTTTAATAAATTTTGGCTTGTGCCCCTTTTTTGACTTCAAAACTTTAACATTGGCCATAGTTCAAAATGTTTTTTCTTAATAACTTGCAAACCCTTAATAGTCCATGTGACAGACCGAAATCCATTACCAAATTGGTGAACAGATCCAACAATGATTTTCGGTTAGCTTGATATCTAAGCTGTCCGAAATCAGTTGATGGACTTGCGGGACATTTTGCCAAATGACCTTTTGGCGGCCATCTTTAAAGATGGCCGTCGTTATTTTAAGCAATCAGAGGGTTTAGAAAAACTTCGATTATTCCTCACTCACAAGGGCTATCGTCTTGTGATTTGTCTTAAAATGTTCGCAATTGAAATGTGCATATAGCAATATATTAATATAAATAATATAATGTGGTTATTAATTAATAATTTTTTATTTTTTAAGGAAATTATGATATTTTTCGATTTTTGTCGGTAATTTTTCTCTTTCAAATCGGATCTGAGTGTGTATTTGACCATTTGTTGGTTGTTATATGCAGAGGAGGGTTCTAGGCGTCCATAATAAACATTACATTGACATATTTTCGTTTAAAAATCATTCATGAGCCCGGAATATTGGAAACCTTAAAGTTTAATAATAGTCCTGTCTATAAATGGGATATTTAGATTAGACCCAACATTGGATTGTACAGTGAATATTTTTTGGTTTTCTGTTGAGAATATGTTGCTAATGAAGAATCTGAATGATGACCAACTGTCATCATTGAGCATTTTGTGAAAATCAAAATGGCGTCCAAAATGGCCGCCAAAATCAGAAAAACAATCAGAGATGCCAGAAATTAGTTACAAATTTCTTTTTTGCCGATTGGTTGTAGTTAAAATGTATTTAACACATGTATTTATATTATATCTATTGTTTTTCGTCGATTAAAATATTGTGGGATGGCATCCATGTCGGCTGAAATCAAAATGGCGGTTACAACGGCCGCAGTAATTGACATATTGATATATTCTATTAAAACATTTATTGAAATGATTTTTGTTGATATCGGAATTAAAGTAGCTAACTAACATTCAAATAAAAGTTCAATTCGATTCAATTTACCCGTTGCCTTATTCAAAATGGCGTCCAAGATGGCCGCCAAAATCAGGAAATATGTCGGTGGTGCAAGCGATTAGTTACATAAATTACTATTGTTGCTAATTGGCAGTTGTGTAGATGTTAAACATAGTATCTATTCAAGCATAGCATTATTTATTGTTTGAAATTATTTAAGATAGCATACTAAGAAATCAACTACCGGCTGTAATGGCCATCATAATTGCTGAATAAGCATATTTTATTAAAATCGTATAGTATGTTCAAATAGTTTTTATTTGTATTAAACATTATATTTATCAGACATGCATTATGGTTTAACTTCAAAACGGCAGCAAAGATGGCCACTTAACATTACATAAGTGGTGAATAAATTGCAGATTATTCTTCTTTCTGTATAGTATATATGGTCGTCCTCTTGGGCATTATCGTGCCATTGATATTCAATTACAAGATCGTGTGAGCGGCGAGTTATTTTTGTTAAAAACAAATAATCATGATTATCCACTATAAATAAGACCCCTTGAGAAGGCATAATCGCTGTCGACAATGCTCATGAATCTGGTTCTAGAGTTTCCAACCAAAGTCACCAATGATCTGCCTGATGTTGCTTGTTGTGCTAAAGTACCGTTTGACGAATTGCGTCCAATATGCTGAACTGCCTCCAGCTGACAAATATTTGCCCTGGTTGACCCTTTGCCGAATTTGCGTATTCAAGGATTGATTTGACAGGTGTCTGGTAACATCGTACCCTAATCTGTTTCGATAGTGGGTCAAGTTTGTCCAGAAAAAGGCGATGCTGTTGTTAGCTTTCCTCACAATGGTAGCAACATTGGTACTCAAGGAGACCTCATCTATGTATACCCCGATGTACTTATCTCTGCCACAACTTGTAACGTGTCATGCTGTTGTGGATGAAAAACGGAGTCTTAACACGAGTGCTCTTCCTAGTGATGCGGGTGACCATATACTTGTAAGGGTTAAATGACATGAACCATGGACCCTCCCATTCATTGTTGTAGTCTGTCAATGTCATCTTGTTAGCCTTAAGCATTTTCTTTAGTAATTGCCGTGTTCAAGAGGTTGTTGTCAGCAAGCAGATGGTGAGTAGGTATTGCATGAATTAGAAGGTGGTAGATATACAACAGAAAAAGTTGTCCAATGGCTGGTGACTGGTGCTATGTTGGTGGACTGTTCTCCGACCAGTACATGTGGAGTTCTGATTCCAAGAATTATGTTAGTACTAATCCTGCCCAGCAGGTTCCACTGATATTGTAATAATTCAGTTTGCTGGCTTGCCCCTCCTCTCCTTAGACCGAAGACTTTGTTGAAGTCCCGAATGACGGGCTAATCTGATCTCAACCATCTAGGTAACAGTTGTAGTTGGTTATGGAACGCAGCTGACTCTCAGTGGATATCTTTCTGAACCTTGTTGTTAGTCAGCTAGTATCTAAAACGTGTCAAGAAGGGCCATGATCTGGCTTTGAAGTAACGGTGTGAGCTCGACCAGTTTACTTCAAGCAGACTTGATTGAGATGGACCAGTAGTTGCTAGGTCGCTATAAATTGGTCTCTAGTTTTGATGATGGGTGTGACGCTCTAGTCTGAAGGGAGTATAGTATTCCAAAAACTTGTGTAGATGTTGTTTGGAATCTTTGCTTCATGCGTACCGTGACCAGTTATATTCTTTCTCACATCCAGTTTGTCCTCACCCCACCTCAGTCGTTCGTCTTACACTATCATCCCAGTGTCTGCGATGAACTTTCTGGTCTTCCGCAGATCACCAGCATCTCCATAGAGCTTCTCTTGGAGAGTTGTGTCTGTGGGCCACGTTGCAGTTCGATCCTGGTTGTGTCTTCTGCATCTTTGGAGGACATGATCGACAGTTTGTTCTTCTTCCCCGCATGTACAGATCGGAGACGGCACCAAATTGTACTTCCGGTACATGTGATGGTTCAGCCTGTTGTGCCCTGAGCGTATTCGTACCATATTCGCTTGTTCTGACCTGTTAAGGCGATGGTAAGGACCAGCATCTTTATATCTCTTTATCTCTTTATATCTCACATGTACTGGCGGTTGTGCTGACTGTGCTCCCAGTTTTGCCAATTCATCTGCTGTTTCATTTCCAGGCATTCCACAGTGGGCAGGAATCCACTGTAGGGCTAGTTTGCAGTGAGTACTAAGGTTATGTAGTATTTTGGCTAGTTCTGGTGTTTTGTTGTCATCAGTATAGACACGGGTCCATATCTCAGGAGGGTATTCTTGGCGTATCAAGTTATCATGGCTAGTGTCAGGCTCCTTCGAACACATTCATCATCTTGCTTGCCTGGCTCGAGTTGAGGGACTTGGAGTCTCACAGTTACTGCAGACAGATCATTTGCTAATGGGTTGACTATATCATCCCTGACAAGAGGTGTACTTGCTTTGGTCAAATCAGGTGCAAATTCTTTGTCTAACTTCTTGGTTTCATGTACAAAGTTGCTTCGCTTGATCCGATTTTTTGGTAAATCCAGCCAATCTTGTTGCCATTTGGTGGTTCGGCATTGATCTGAACTTCTTCACTTGAAGCATGACTTTGGCCTGCCTTCGTTTGTATAATGGCTGGATACCAATGAACTTTTCCATGAATTCAATCGGTGTAGACTTCGAAGCACCAGTCATTATGCGCAACTCTTAGTTCAGGACCTTGTCGAGTGCTTGGCTGTTGGTATCCAGTTTGTCTATACTGAAGTTGTGCGGAATGCCCACTTCTTCATCATAGACGTTTGACTTTTCTGAATACTACTAACAATGGTTGGAAATACCTGGGATCGTTTATGGGTTTGTAATTTTATATGGTACGTTGGCATAGTCTCTGAAATAACATTTATAATGTGTCAATATCAGTGGTATGAGAAAAGTGCTAGGCAAGGTCAATGCTGACGCCCTGGACCATGCTTATGATGTTAATATCAGCCTTCTTCCACAAAAGTGTCGTTCTTGCCGGGATATTCCATCTTGCCGCTGTGGTCCTCGCCACTATGAATTCAGTGCTATGGTTGCTAACCCAAGATAGTGCTGTACTGGTTATACAGAGGATACGTTTGTTGTTTACCCCTATCGTGAAGATGAAAACTTGTTCTGAGCTTGTTTCTGTGACCGTGTCTATAAATATTAAGCAAGTATGGCGATGGTAGGTGTTGTCTGTAAACGTGCCAGTTTCTAAGTCGATATCTGGTAAGTTGATGCTGCCTGTAAGCTATTTTGTCGATGTTGTGTAGGCAGGGTGGAGGTGGTTGACTTCATAAAAAGCTTGGTTGCTGCTGGGTGATCTGTAGATTAGTGTAATGGCGAGCGGATCGCTTCCGTGGCATATGAATGGTGCTACTGTGAACTCGGTGTATGCGTCGAGTTTGATGTATGTGCAGATGATCTATGCTTTGACGGCAATGTGTAAATAAAACATGTATAACTATGTATGAAATATATCTTATGCATATACCGTACCACGTTACGGACCGAACACAAATTAGACAATCAGTACCAGTGGTTCACAATATTGATGGTACTTGACTTAAGGATAAGGACAGCCAACCAGATAACACCATAGTCAACACTTAGTCAGTTACAAGCGATGCGACTATGTGGCTATCCTTATTCTCCTATTATTAGATAAGATCAGTATTGAATACCAATCCCATTTGAACATACATGGTTGGCAACCATCTTAGAAGTCATATCAAATATACTGCACATAAAGTGTTCTAATGGTACAGTAGATCTATATTTTTAACCTATAGCAGTATTCACATCAACACATTCCATTACGATACATGTTTTAATGCACTTTTTAAGTTTGACATACCTGTATGCGGTGGTCATTTTGTCACAATTATGATTTCAGCCTTCATTGATACCATTTTAAACGGGGTAGGTCGATCACCAAATAGACATAATGTTATATAAGTTGTAATTATGTTTGCAAAACTTACACTGCTATCGATCAGAAAAGTATCAATTTGTAACTTCTTTGGACCACTAACACAATATGTAATTAATTTTGGAAGCCATTTTCGAAGCCATTTTGAATCAGCTAATGGTTCAATGCTTAAAACTCAAAGATTTCTTGGAGCATTTATTACATATTACAGTTCAATCATTTATTATACACCACTTCAACTTAAATTGTGATAAAAACAAATTATTTTCCTAACCGCTTGTCATTTTAGCCACCATGTTGGTTCCAGCCACCACGGATGCCTTTTTACATTCAGTAACTCAATCAATAATATTGAATATAAATAAATAATTATGTTTAAAACATATAAACTACAACCGATCTGCAAAAAGGCGATTTGATCCTTAATTTCTGGCACCTCTGATTGTTTTTCTGAATTTTGGCGGCCATCTTGGACGCCATCTTGATTTTCACAAAATGCTCAATGATGCCAGCTGGGCATTATTCATATTCTTCAATTACAATAAATTCCCTTACAGAAAACCAAAAAATATTTACTATTCAATCCAATGTTGTGTCAAACCTAAATATCCCATTTATAGACAGGACTATTATTAAATTTTAAGGTATCAAATATTTCGGGCTCATGAAGGATTTTTAAATGAAGATCTGTCAATGTAATGTTTATTATGGACGCCTAGAAATCTCCTCTGCATATAACAATCAACAAATGGTCAAATACACACTCAGATCCGATTTGAAAGAGAAAAATTAACGACAAAAATCGAAAAATATCATAATTACCTTAAAAAATCAATAATTATTAATTAATAACCACATTATATTATTTATATTAATATATTGCTATATGCACATTTCAATTGCGAACATTTTAAGACAAATCACAAGACGATAGCCCTAGTGAGTGAGGAATAATCGAAGTTTTCCTAAACCCTCTGATTGCTTAAAATAACGACGGCCATCTTTAAAGATGGCCGCCAAAAGGTCATTTGGCAAAATGTGTCGCAAGTCCATCAACTGATTTCGGACAGCTTAGATATCAAGCTAACCGAAAATCATTGTTGGATCTGTTCACCTCTTTGGTAATGGATCTTCAATTTTCAAGACCTGGGACATGGACTATAAAGGTATCGACTTCAAACTTTAAACATAAGGTCACAGCAACAATACACTATTGTATGCCAAGTTATGTTACTCCAGTTACAATATTGTATGAATTATGGCCCTTTGTAAAATTACAATTTTCCTCATTTTTCATCTTTTTTTTCTACATTACTTCAAAAAAGGTTAGAGATATTCAAATGAAACTTGCTATACATATTGACAGTGACAATACGCACATGTGTAGCAAAGGGCAACAACTCTAGCTTTAATAAATTTTGGCTTGTGCCCCTTTTTCGACTTCAAAACTTTTACATTGGCCATAGTTCAAAAACTTTTCAAGATATTCAAATGAAACTTGCAATACTTATTGACAATGATAACAACAGGGCCCTGATCACGACAGTGATGGTTCTAGTTTTATTTGAGAAACAGCATTTATCTACATAGTCAATGATTAGACATGATTATTGAAACTGTTTTTTTTTGTTGTAAAACATGCATTTCAAATTAATGCTTATAAATTCAAAATTTATGTTGAATAGAGAAAAAAAATCATTAAAAATAAAATACTTTTTAATATCAGTAAAGCAAATTTATATAATAGCCTCAATTTTAGATGAAACAAAAAGTTTTAAAAAAACATAACAACACAATTGTTCAGATATATATAGTTGTATACTGAAATCCTTTGAATTTTTAGAACCAAAATAATCATAAGTTGGTATTGTATTTTCATTTGCAGTCTATTGAAATTATTTTATTTTCCGGTTTCCATAAAACAACATTCACTTAACGGGTCATGAATTATAAATAAAATATCAATATTTGGGAAATGCAACAATTCAAAATGGCTGTTGATAATGTCATAAACATCATGCATGGAAATATACAAATAATGTCAGATGTACAATCTGAATCATACATGATAAAGACCTAAATTTAAACATCATGCACTCACAAATATAGCCCAACATTACAAAACTAGCTAGCCTATAAAACAGCACTTGATATTTTAAATCATGTCTAACACGTTGCAGTCCACTTTTTGCTGCAACGACAAGTGGTCTTTACAGACAGGTATAGCAGTACATACCACATTTTAATATGGTCGCGCTAATCATTATTCAGCATCAGCCTATGTTTAAAGCAATAGTGATACTCACTGAAAAGGTACTTTCGTTAGGTATAAATGTCACTCAAATTTAAAGAACAAGATTTAAAATAACTGAAGTGAAATTTTCAATGTGTGATATATCATCGAAGTCATGAATTTTGTGTATACTATGTATAATGTGGATGGAGGCATTCATATGCCTGTCAAATTCAAGCAAGATACTCATAATCTAGTACCTCTGCACAAATAAACATCTGGGGCTTACCGGTATCAGGAAGCTGATCCAACATTTATTGCCTTCATGCTGTGAAACTAGCCACACTGACCCTTAATGGCCCATATCGATTTCGTGGTGATTACAGAAGTAACTGTACTGGCCTGCTCAAAAATGAGCTGATTTTTGGGCTTGTGGAACAGACTGTATATATACTCTGCAATTTATAGCACAATTAGATGGATTGACGTCAAACTACAGTCTTTCCTAGGATTGTAAATTAGAAAGTCATTTAATCAGTTTACAACATTAATTTTATTGTAGAAACAATTCCGAAGTAGTTCCAGATCTTCCAGTATTAGTGTGTCTATAGAGAGTGCTCTCGAAGCTTTCGACTTCCTCGATACTGAGGATACCATAGGTGACCCACAGTCTCCCACAGGGTGAGTATTCTTGTAAATTACAAGAAAAAAACAAGGTTAATAAACATAAATTACAATTTTTGCATTTTGTAATAATAATAACAACTTTATTTACAGAGGCAACACAGTTGGGCAAGCCTAATCTTCCTGTGGGCCTCTATAATTTGTAGTTGTCTAGCAACCGTTGAGTATTTATTCAAAGTTATTCAAAATCTAAAGTTTGTTTTTAGCACAATCTACTTTCAGACCATGCCTTTACTAGAATGTTTGGTTAATGTTTTAGAATTTGATAAGGGGCTATTCATGACATGTGAAATGTTTATGTATAATTGTTTATGTAAAGTTTATGTAAATCAACATAAACAGCACGAACGAGAAGAAAGTGAACTTCTTTTGCTCTGGCTATTTACATATTAGTTTTATTAATAGTATATGATTTATTACCTGACTGATGCATACCTTTCAGTCCCTGGTGCTGTAACTAAATGCAAATTAAGTCAAATCAATGGTCTTCACGTTTTGTATACCGTAACATACTCAAATCTATGCAATTCTGAGACCAGTCTAAAATTCAAGTTTCTGATTGGTTGAACATGATAGCAGTTTGAAAAATTGACCAACATTCATTAACTGAACTTGATTAGTATTACAACTCCATTTATCACGCTTTATAGTTGTAAAAGTATGATAAAGAATTAAAATTTGATAGTAAGTTTAAGATTTTCATAAATGCGTTGATAAAACAGTACTCTGGAGGGTTGGAGATCTAGAAAATTACTGCATTTTTCATGTAATGGTGTAAACCAATGTTGATATAATTATGTATTGCTTGTGTTTTTGTTGTTATTTTCCCAAACCAACTAATGGTACATATTTTGAAATAAAGGGTTGACTGTATAATCTGCTTTTGTCCCATTGACCCATTCTATAACCCTGACCACATACCCACTATATCCCCTGCAGCAACCCCAAGCCTTGTTTTGACGATATGTTATGCAGCCCTGAATCAACGGCAAAGACAGGAGACTCGGGTATCGAGAGTTTGGCTCAAAGATTAAGCGAGGACACACAGCTGGGTTCCAGCTTAGGTTCAAGCCCGGTACCACCTTCGACAGGAAATGAAGAAGTTGACCAGTGCCTCATGTATCATCTTACCTACTGTGAACGACTGTTAGAGGTAGGTCGGTGTAGTCTATGGGACATACCGTAATATTTACTCTTCACGAAATTGCTTATATGATAGTAATAGTTTAAAACTACTCAGAATTGTATTTGTTTGATATAGCCGTGCGTTCAAGGTAAAGGTTTACGAAAACTTTACATAACATGATTCAACCTTGAGCGCAGGGCTGATGTATTTCATGTCAAACTTGTTATTTAGATACACGAATATTAGCTGTTTAAGGGCGTTTCCTCTCGTATATTTTATCTGATGATGATGACATAAAATTTTCACAAACTTAGTTTATTAATATATACTTAAGCAGTATATGAAATAAAAAAGGTATGCCACGGTACTATTCAAGGGGCCACTTTTCAAGAAAATGACGCAGATCAATTTGATTGAAGCACAATTAAAACCTTAAGAAAAAAACAAGATTGGTAATACTTTCTCCCCTAATTTACTTTCTATTTTATTTATTTCAGAACCTTGGAGCTTTCGGACCATTAAAATGTAGAGAGATATATGCACTGGATAAAATACAGAAACAATGTAAAATTGTAGAAAATCTACTAAAAATGGCAAAATCTGGATCCCAAGTTGACTTACATTCTGGTGAGCTATAAACATCTGTCACTGTGTATAGCTACCCCATGTCATGTTACATCTGTCACTGTGCAGCTACCTCATGTCATGTTACATCTGTCACTGTGCAGCTACCTTATGTCATGTTACATCCGTCACTGTGCAGCTACCTTATGTCATGTTACATCTGTCACTGTGCAGCTACCTTATGTCATGTTACATCTGTCACTGTGCTGCTACCCCATGTCATGTTACATCTGTCACTGTGCGGCTACCTTATGTCATGTTACATCTGTCACTGTGCAGCTACCTTATGTCATGTTACATCTGTCACTGTGCAGCTACCTTATGTCATGTTACATCTGTCACTGTGCAGCTATCCCATGTCATGTTACATCCGTCACTGTGTATAGCTACCTTATGTCATGTTACATCTGTCACTGAGCAGCTATCCCATGTCATGTTACATCTGTCACTGTGTACAGCTACCTTATGTCATGTTACATCCGTCACTGTGCAGCTATCCCATGTCATGTTACATCCGTCACTGTGCAGCTACCTTATGTCATGTTACATCTGTCACTGTGCAGCTACCTTATGTCATGTTACATCCGTCACTGTGCAGCTACCTTATGTCATGTTACATCTGTCACTGTGCAGCTACCTTATGTCATGTTACATCTGTCACTGTGCTGCTACCCCATGTCATGTTACATCTGTCACTGTGCGGCTACCCCATGTCATGTTACATCTGTCACTGTGCGGCTACCCCATGTCATGTTACATCTGTCACTGTGCGGCTACCTTATGTCATGTTACATCTGTCACTGTGCGGCTACCTTATGTCATGTTACATCTGTCACTGTGTAGCTACCTTATGTCATGTTACATCTGTCACTGTGTAGCTACCTTATGTCATGTTACATCTGTCACTGTGTAGCTACCCCATGTCATGTTACATCTGTCACTGTGCAGCTTCCCCATGTCATGTTACATCTGTCACTGTGTAGCTACCCCATGTCATGTTACATCTGTCACTGTGTAGCTACCCCATGTCATGTTACATCTGTCACTGTGTAGCTACCTTATGTCATGTTACATCTGTCACTGAGCAGCTACCCCATGTCATGTTACATCTTTCACTGTGCAGATACCCCATGTCATGTTACATCTGTCACTGTGTAGCTACCTTATGTCATGTTACATCTGTCTCTGTGTAGCTACCCCATGTCATGTTACATCTGTCACTGTGCAGCTACCTTATGTCATGTTACATCTGTCACTGTGCAGCTACCTTATGTCATGTTACATCTGTCACTGTGTATAGCTACCTTATGTCATGTTACATCTGTCACTGAGCAGCTATCCCATGTCATGTTACATCTGTCACTGTGTACAGCTACCTTATGTCATGTTACATCCGTCACTGTGCAGCTATCCCATGTCATGTTACATCCGTCACTGTGCAGCTACCCCATGTCATGTTACATCTTTCACTGTGTATAGCTACCTCATGTCATGTTACATCTGTCACTGTGCAGCTACCTTATGTCATGTTACATCTGTCACTGTGCAGCTACTTTGTCATGTTACATCTGTCACTGTGTAGCTACCTTATGTCATGTTACATCTGTCACTGTGTAGCTACCTTATGTCATGTTACATCTGTCACTGTGCTGCTACCCCATGTCATGTTACATCTGTCACTGTGCAGCTACCTTATGTCATGTTACATCTGTCACTGTGCAGCTACCTTATGTCATGTTACATCTGTCACTGTGCAGCTACTTTATGTCATGTTTCATCCGTCACTGTGCAGCTTCCCCATGTCATGTTACATCTTTCACTGTGCAGCTACGTTATGTCATGTTACATCGGTCACTGTGCAGCTACCTTATGTCATGTTACATCTGTCACTGTGTAGATACCCCATGTCATGTTACATCTGTCACTGTGCAGCTACCTTATGTCATGTTACATCTGTCACTGTGCAGCTACCTTATGTCATGTTACATCTGTCACTGTGCAGCTACCTAATGTCATGTTACATCTGTCACTGTGTAGCTACCCCATGTCATGTTATAAAATCGTTCAATAGTATTGGCAGAGCATCTTAAGGGAAAACTTTTATTAAATTTATATTTTGACTTAAGTTAAAAATATGAGGTGCATGTATTTCACAAGAAACGAGAAAATTCAATAATGTTTTCTTTGTGATTAGTGTTGCTCTTTACATAACGCTTCTTGAACTATGTGCAACATTTAAAATCTTGAATTTATTATTTTTTGTTTATCTTGTACACTTAAGGACATTTTAAGGTTTTAAGGAAATTTGAAGATTTTCTGTAAGATTCTTTGTGAATACCCTTAAATATCAAGGTTGTGTTGTTTGGCCGTTAAGGACGTAGAGGATAGCTTAGGTTGTGCCGATGATCATCAATCACAGGCTAAAATGTTAACAAAATACTCTCTGTTTAAAAGAAATCTGATAGAACAAAAATATTCAAGATCTACGAGCACAACTAATGTATCCAAAGTTTTGTCCGCCGCTACTCTATTATTTACAAAAGCCGCACAGGAGAAAACATTTGTGTGTGAGCGCTTGCATCATTGATTTTATTTTGAAAAATGATTATGTTAAAAATTCTCCATCGAGTGGATGGCTGGGTGGTTTACAAACTCACATGATGTCTCTGTTATCAAGGTCTTGCGATCAAATCGCAGTGCCTGTGGTAGCTGACTTGCGATCAAATCGCTGTGCCTGTGGTAGCTGACTTGCGATCAAATCGCAGTGCCTGTGGTAGCTGACTTGCGATCAAATCGCAGTGCCTGTGGTAGCTGAATATTTTCTAGTATGTTGCAAACTTTAATGATTATTTGCCTGTATTATACAGTCAGTGATTGTTTTTCCTGTTTTGGGAATGAGTCCAGGTCCGGTCAGATTGGTAATTTTCGAGGCTTTGTTACTGGTATTTGGGAAATTTCATAGGCAAGCAGTGCCAAATGAAATGGAAAAAAAGATTTAATGTGCCTGTTTACTTGTTTCTTTGGACTTGACATTTTTTACAAAATGTCCAACACTTTCTCATTTTATGTCCGATTTTGAACTTTTTTTTTAATGTTCATTTGGAAATTCTCCATTCAACTTTGAGAATATTATAGCCTTTTTGCAATTGGGAAAGGGTCCGTCTGAAGCTGAAGAAGGGAAAAAATCGCTGACAGTTCATGTATGTGTTTGTATATTGTAGTGATGTCTGGGATATGTGAGGATAAATCGTTGCGAGAGTTCTGGACAAAATGTACCGACCAAACTTCCTTGTACTTACATCCAGAAAGACTTATAACCACACTAGAACAAAAGTACAATACTGTGATAGCTGAAAAATACTTGATTGACCCAGTAAAAGGTTTGTAGTTTCTATGGAGATTGTTGCCATGGCGAAAGGTTTTATTCAAAGTTTTGAGTAATTATAAAGGTGACAAGGTGTAAAGCTCCATAGGGGAAGGGTTTTATCATTTAGGTTACAGTTGGCGAGGTGTCGAGCCTGAAGGTCATGAGTTACAGGTTCACATTGACAGAATTTCTGACACCTTGAAAATTCTACAAATTTGATTTCTGAGGTCTAAGAATTTCTTTGAACTGTTAGAATGCTTTGCCCTTTGATATTTAAGCTTTACATAGCCAGCAACAGTACTTGACCTCTCTTGAATTTGAGGTAAAAGCTCACTGTCAAAATTTTCCGACTATTGGCCTTCCATGGAGGCTTATAAGTTTTACAAACGTTTCTTTTATTGATACCGCATTCTATATATGACTGTTTTATTTATATCTGTATTTCCTTTTTAGTGTGTCAGCACGTAGTTACCCGAGTATTAGATATACCAGATTATGATGCAGAAAAAGATCAGAGTTGGTTTGTTTTGACGTTACACCAGTTTATGTTGTATTTTACGGAGGAAGGTGGCCTCGGACATGTAGAAGATGTAGCAATTGAAAGTATGTTATTTTACAAAAGACAACTTAATTAACGGCGGTGCCATGCGAAAATACCCAATAATCAAAATGCCGTTTTTTATCATTAGTTATTCCTGTTTATCATTTTCCCACCCTTAATTATTATGCCTTATCTGGGGTAAATAAGCTAATGGGAGACCATCAAATCATCACAAAAAAAAATGCCGAATGTCTGTTAGTTTTTATTTTGGGCAAAGATAAGAACAAATATCATCAATTTCACTATATTTATCATTTGATACCTATTCATTAAGATGTTTTGCATATGAAATATATAAATTAGTTTTATATTCAAAGACTTCTGGAGGAATTCTAGTTTTCATAAAAAAAGTTTTTTTGCCTCTCCTGAAAAGTGGGTTTTCGTCATTCAGAATTTTCGAATGGCACCATCGTTATGTTTTATATATGAAAACTGTCTCTCTGCCTATCATAAGTGCCAATTGATATTTATAATGTATTAACTATTGAAACCATTCCAAAAAGGTTGAATATAATAGTGTAGTTCTTATTGTCGCATTCCAATTGTCCCAATGGTAAAATTTGAGCCCAAGGCTGGTACACAAGGCTGGTACACAAGGCTGGTACACAAGGCTGGTACACAAGGCCGGTACACAAGGCTGGTAGACAAGGCTGGTAACCAAGGCTGGTACACAAGGATGGTACACAAGGCTGGTACACAAGGCCGGTACACAAGGATGGTAACCAAGGATGGTACACAAGGCTGGTACACAAGGCTGGTAACCAAGGCTGGTACACAAGACTGGTACACAAGGCTGGTACACAAGGATGGTAACCAAGGCTGGTAACCAAGGCTGGTACACAAGGCTTTTAACCAAGGCTGGTACACAAGGATGGTAACCAAGGCTGGTACACAAGGATGGTAACCAAGGCTGGTACACAAGGATGGTAACCAAGGCTGGTACACAAGGCTTTTAACCAAGGCTGGTACACAAGGCTTTTAACCAAGGCTGGTACACAAGGATGGTAACCAAGGCTGGTAACCAAGGCTGGTACACAAGGCCGGTACACAAGGCTGGTACACAAGGCTGGTAACCAAGGCTGGTACACAAGGATGGTAACCAAGGATGGTACACAAGGCTGGTACACAAGGCCGGTACACAAGGCTGGTAACCAAGGCTGGTACACAAGGCTGGTAACCAAGGCTGGTAACCAAGGCTGGTAACCAAGGCTGGTACACAAGGCTGGTACGAAAGACTGCTAACCAAGGCTGGTACACAAGGCTGGTACGAAAGACTGGTAACCAAGGCTGGTACACAAGGCTGGTACGAAAGACTGGTAACCAAGGCTGGTACACAAGGCTGGTACACAAGGCTGGTACACAAGGCTGGTACACAAGGCCGGTACACAAGGCTGGTACACAAGGCTGGTAACCAAGGCTGGTACACAAGGCTGGTACACAAGGCTGGTAACCAAGGCTGGTACACAAGGCTGGTACACAAGGCTTTTAACCAAGGCTGGTACACTTGCTCAGCTCTGTAACCTTTGACCTTGTCTATATGTACCAAAAGGTATTCATGCTATTTTTGTATTAAACGCTTTTAAGGAATCGCAAGCACCTTTTTGTAATGATCGAATCTTCCCCAATCAATTTTATCATGTAGAAAAATATTTGAAGTAATTCTTAGAATTGAAATTTAACGCCAACTTTAAAGTGTATAGAGCTATATTTAAGGTCATTTAAATATGAAAATGATTACTTGCATCGTTTTTAGTATGATACTAGACTGACTTAATTGCAAATTAAAACTGTGGATGGGTTCCGTGTACTTCAATCGTGGAAAAAATAGACAATTCTTATAATTTTTCTAGAACACTTTCGTATGAAAACGGACAATTCACATGTCCAATAAATCACAGAGAGAATTTCTGTTAAAGCTGAAGCGAAAAATGATCTAATGGATATAAAAGCATAATTGTTTTTCAGTTTTATAGCTCTAAAAACTTTAAAGTATGTCTCGTTTATTTATTTTTTAAAATTGTTTTCAGTGAAATTAGTAGAGAAGTTGACCTCTGGTAACCCCGACATTGTGATCAAGGCGATACTGACGTTACGTGAAAGTTTACCTTCTTCACCTTGTCTCAAGGTCATTGGAATGCTTCTCGTTACCATGGATACAGAAGTAGAACAATGTACAAGTGAGTTATGTTTTTACATGGAGGTTGGTTGGCAACAAAAGATGACCCCCTATTGATTTTGGTGTCAAAAGTCAAGGTCACTGTGACCTTTACCATGTTTTAAGACCAAATGGTTTCTGTTCAATAACCGAAGAACGCTTTGCCTTAGGATCATCAAACCTTACATGGAGGTTGGTCAACAACAGCAGATGACCCCAATTGGTTTGAGGTCAGTAGGTCAAGGTCACTGTGACTTTAACCATTTTCGATTACTGGGCTGCCATGGGGACATACATGTTTTACAAACATCTCTTGTTGTAACATGGCCTTTCCCCTCTGACCAGTGATATCAAAATTATGTTTTGATGGTATACAGACAATAACCAAAAGTTTGAATTAAATGTTTACAGTTGGATTGATAAAATGATGAAAATCTGTTAAATGTTCCACAGCAAAATTAAAATGGTAAAAGTAGCTAGATTCATGAAGATTCAAGTTACTGTAAAATCATTAATTTTCATGTGGGATTAATTGTTTTTGATTTCTTGGTTCACATTCAACCACAAAATCAAATCCCATCAAACAATATTTTTACCCTTGTATTTATTACCTGAAATGCAATATCCACGAATTTTCGTCACATAGAAACAGTTTCTTTAACCAAAACCAGGAAATTTCGTCCCATTGAAACTGAATGATTTTACAGTAATCTAATGAAGGACTCTATTGAAAGAGAGGTGTTGTTATGAAGTTATGAAGTTATGATGTATGATTTATTTTCAGTTTCGTATTTGAATTTAATACAACGAAAGAAGGAAAGTCGAGACAAAGCAATGGTTACATTTGTTGAGGGACTTGAAGATAGAACGCCGGAGATACGATGTGGTGCATGTGTAGCTTTATCAATACTTGAGGTAATGCTTTATTAGGGTTTTTTAACATCGTTTTCAACAACTTTTATACCCATGGGTGAAAGTTTTCAGTATAAATACTGATTTCAGTATTTTCAGAAAAACATGCACTATGTAATTTATATGAAAATCATCTAGTTAAGTATATTGACAAGCAGTTATCAGTATTTTGAAATGTTGGACTTTCACCTATGGGTTACCCAGGTATCTACTGATGCAGAGCCATATAGTGATTCACTTGTCTGTTTGTCTGTCTGTTTGTCTGTCTGTTTGTTACAAAACTTTCAAGTTGATTGATTAAGTTAGTTATTATTAATTTTATATTGTCAAGGCTTTGTCCTGGGCATAAGTGTTTACTGAACACAGTCTAGCTTTTGCCTTTATATACGGCGACTGATTCACTTAGCAGTCTTCCCTAATGTATTCTAACTAGTTCTAACTTACCCTTTAATTGTCACTAAATTTTCATGGAAGGTATATTTAAAAAAGGTCCTGTTACGAAACATATTTTTACCCAACATTTAATCATGCCAAAATGAAGTTCTTAATACAGGTAATAACGCTCCTTAGGTGTTGGAATTTATCATCCCCCTACACAACGAGTGTCTTGGGCAGTTGTGTTTTTGGAACAATAAAAATGATAAAACGTCTGAACAATGAATAAGCATATTGCTGTTTCAGGAAATTATTTCCAACATAAGATTTAAATTTCACTCACTATTTGGTATTGTTAGCCAACACTTTCACCATGTTCAACTGAACCGGAGTGAACTAGTTGGATAAATGTACCTGACTTGCTTCTATACCTGGTTAATAACTGGGGTCTGTTTTATTAAACATATTTTAGCTAATGCTTGATCTTTTACAATCAACTACAATCAATGAACTTCTGTCAAATGTTTGATTTTTGTATGCTCTCAATAATGTACGGTATGGAATACTCAGATCTATGTAAGACTAGACCCTAGATATTTATGCTACTCTTGGTATATATATAATACCTGTGTATTTACCTTCAGGCAACAGAGAGTATTGATCAACTTGTATATTTGTGGCAATCCGACTCATCTAGTGCCGTACAAAAACGTGCAAAAGATGCTCTACTTACACTCGGTATGTAAAATCTATCATCTGGTACAAGACTATAGTACAACCTCTGGTATAATAGTGATTCACCTATCCAGCCGTCTGTTTGTTCGTTACAAAACTTTGAAGTTGATTGACTTAGTTATTATGGACAAGGCTTCCACCGGGCATAAGTGTTTACTGAATTCAGTAATGGTTGCTAATCCATCTCAAAGGTTTTGAACGAGAAACTACAAATTTAATATTAATGATAGTATTTCAAAATGTAACACCATCTTTTATGAGTGCTGTTTAGTATTTACTATGCATTACGAGGCCTAGGGCTCAGTGCAAAACAAATTATTGCTAAATCAATTTATATGGGCACATACCAAAGTTATGCACTAGAAGTGTCTGTTAAGGTCAGGTTTGTGTCAAATTCGCCAAGCTCTGTATGTGGTATGAAATGATAAATATCAATGTTTCTTTATGTTTATTCAGGTGATGAAGGCAGGAAGGCATTTGAAGAAGCTCAGTTATCCAAACATGGCTTTCAAGGAATCCAAGTCCACAAATGAAGCTTCACTTAATGAAGTTTCTGTCAAGGAAACATTGTATACCATTCCCATAATGCATCGTTGCTCATGGCTGACTCAGGTCTCCATGGATACGTGACCGTGATATGTGATGCATGTGATATAAATTGACTCAAAACACTCAAATATTGAGGTACGATATTGTGGAGTGAATACATCGTAAGAAACACAGTGTCATAGAAATTCTTCCAAAAACAAAACAAAAAACCTTTCGCTGTATTCATCATGTTGTTTATTACTGTATGGTGTCGTTCATGCATACAAAAAGGGCTAAGGTACCTGTATACAGACATTGTATGCTAGTATGTGAGCGGCCTCAATTCATCTACATATAATTATACACTACTGTTGATGGATATTGTTGCTTTGTTTCAACAATTTGTGCCTAGATCCCTCTGGAATAGTACATGTTATTTCATCAACTGTATTTCGAAAAATTTGACAATTACTGTGCAACCACAAATTTTTGAGATTTCATTAAACTTTATGACTAAGGAAATGTATATCCAATTGACTCCTATCAAATCCATAGATTTTTATCGGGATTATATTCTGTGTTTTGGGGCAATTGAGTACTCAGATTGATCAAAACAGGAGTTGTGACCCTTTGTTTATTAACATTTTGGACACTAGTTTTGGGTCCTTGGTGTATTGCAATTTGGGATCTTGTGTTCATTATTTATGATCAATTGTGTAGTTAAGGAGTTGTGACCCTTTGTTTATTAACATTTTGGACACTAGTTTTGGGTCCTTGGTGTATTGCAATTTGGGATCTTGTGTTCATTAACTATATTTATGATCAATTGTGTAGTTAAGTTCATGTAAGTAGCAACATTTAATTCACCGAAATTCAGTAAGTTTATGTTTTATACCGGTACTGCCTTTATAGTGCTGTATATTGGTTAGTGTTCAATCATGTGTTAATGCAATATCAACTGTCAAAGCTTGTTTGGTCGGTGAGTTAACTAATGATTTATTTCGGTTTAAAATAACCCAAGAATACATTGCCCTAGAGTCTTCTATTGAGGTTGGCCAGTAAAGTAGATGACTTCTTTTGATATTTTGAGGTCAAAGGTCAAGGTCACTTCCCATTAATCATTGCCGACTATTTTACTGTTATGGTCGCATATAAAATATGTTTTACCATGTCTCTCATTCATATTCTGAGCTTGAAATATTCTTGCATAAGTTTAACAATATTGTGACATTTTTACAAACTATAACATGTTAATATGTTTGTTATAGACTAGAATGAGTGATATTGTTGCATTGAGAAATAAACACCTAATATGTTACCCAAAGTATATTTGGAGGATGGCTACTTACTTGAAAATAAATTTTCATACAAAACAAGTGGATTTTGTTTATCTACTCATCTTGTTTGTGAAGTAATAAAAAATCTACATGTTCGATACTTTAAGCAGATTGTTTCCAACCATTTACTCGTTAAAGTGATTATAATGATCTATCATACTTAAAATATACAATTATTTATGTTACACATGTATATATATATATATATATCTATATTATTATTATAGTTATATGTTATAAGATCATTTTTTTATGTTTTATTTGTTGCTTTATTGCATATGTATATATAATGCTGCACTTTGTTCAATATGATGTAATTAAATGTATTATTTCCAAAGACTCTCTGAAAATTCAAGAGATTATTATAATAAAATGTACGCAAATTACCTGTATTCATTTATTTTATTTTATTACCCCCCCCCCCCCATTAAGACCGTGATGATATATACACTGTTTCACTTGCTCATGTAGCCCTATAGAGGAACTTAGATTCAAGCTCGAGTTCTCATACTTGATCGGCCATCACATGGCACATGATCCATAGTCAGTACAACATGGTTTTATTGACCTTTTAGAATTATTTACATACTTAAGACAGTATAGTCAATTCAATATAAGTAAAACTAATGAGGGAACTATCCCATTCAAAAACATTGTAAATGTCTGACAGTTGGTGAAATATGCAAGCCCATAGACGTTCAGAAGCACTTTCCATAATACGAGAGGTGCCCCACTTATATTTGAACAGTACTGAATGTCCGATATATTTAATCTAACACGATATAAATGAAATATCTTTTTTGAACAGTGAGAAGTAATGTTTCAAGCATCATATACAATAATTGTTTTGGATATTTGCAATATGGTTCCAACCGAAATTGTCAATTCTGTAGAGGATGTTGCTTTAGGCTTTTTGAAGGCCAAACACTCCCAACGAATCGCCAAGAAGAAGTTGAAGAAACATTGGTGTACCGTTTTTGTGAAGATAATCAGTAGTATACGTCAATAGAAGGGTGTTTTTTGTCTTGTTGCGCCCATAAATGAAATAACACAAAATATAAAAAAATGTCAAAAAGTGACTCTTTCTTTGATAATTGTACTCATTGGGTGTATGACGAGGAGGACCAACCAAATAACTAAAAGATGGTTTTCAACGAAGTAAGGAGTATCCATTGTAACTACCAATACAGAAATTTCGAAAATATTACAAGCCAAACTCCGAAAATATAAGTGTTCACCAGCGTAAAAACAAAACAAAAATTAAAGGGAGACAATCGTCTTTAACCATCATATATACTACAACGGAACTGTTTTATCGATAACTCTGTCACCTCTGATAAGACAATTCATTAACATTGAGATACTGACGGTACACGACCAGACTACTATATGAGAAATATCCACGACCCTACCAAGAAGTTGACATTCATTAAGCTTCTTGGGTTAGCAGCCTGTTTTATAACATGTGCTGTTGTTCGTTATAACTTATCAAATATAACTCATATTTCTTCTACAAATTGACAAATCAACGCATGATATTATGCCATTTGTGTTCAAACCCGTTTTTAGACAAAATGTACCCCACATGTCTTTCCTGGCGACAATTTCCAAATAATGGTGTGTTGGCCAATGCCCAGCACCATACACCAACACAATCACACCATTCGGTACCTTAAGAACACGTATTTTATGTTTATTGTGCGATAATAGTAAAGAACAAAGTCAAATAACGCTGCATCCAAAGAATTGGAATCTTAAAGACAACGCAACATTGGTTTCAATCGATACTTTTCACAACATTGATGGGATTTTTTCAGTCATAAAAACACTCAAAAGGATGGTCGTACAACAATGTGATTTTTTGGTTCTAACTTAATTACAAATACAAAAACAATGGGTGTATATGTTTATTGACACATTGATGTGTACGATTGTATAAAGACTTTTCTAATATACAATGCCATGTTGAAAATATGGGATGTTTAACACTGTTCAAATATAAGTGGGGCACCTCTCGTACAGAGGCGTGGTTTCGGAAGAAATAAACATCAAGTATAACCTAGAAATATTTGTGTCAGTTATCTCAGGGTTTGGCCCTGAATATGGCATTTTATAATACAGATCTTTCAAAGATAAATGAGAAGCGTTGTAAATATACTGGCGTCCGGTAGGTAAACTTTGTTTATAAAGGTTTAACTGGATATACCTGAGTTCACGTAATCACCGCTATTCTTTCGAATGGGATAGTTCCCTCGTTAGTATTACTTATTGAATGGACTATAGAAAATTAATTGTAAACAACACCAGGGATTTGTTGACATAACTTTTTATTAATAGATTAACAAGTTAATAAACACATACAATATGTGTCACTGCTTATAAACACATACAATAATATGTGTCACTGCTTATAAACACATACTATGTGACATTGTTTATAAACACATACAATATGTGACATTGCTTATAAACACATACAATAATGTGTGTCACTGCATATAAACACACAATAATATGTGTCACTGCTTATAAACACATACTATGTGACATCTTTTATAAACACATACAATATGTGTCACTGCATATAAACACATACAATATGTGTCACTGCATATAAACACATACAATATGTGTCACTGCATATAAACACATACAATATGTGTCACTGCTTATAAACACATACAATAATATGTGACATTGCTTATAAACACATACAATATGTGACATTGCTTATAAACACATACAATAATGTGTGTCACTGCATATAAACACACAATAATATGTGTCACTGCTTATAAACACATACTATGTGACATCTTTTATAAACACATACAATATGTGTCACTGCATATAAACACATACAATATGTGTCACTGCATATAAACACATACAATATGTGTCACTGCATATAAACACATACAATATGTGTCACTGCTTATAAACACATACAATAATATGTGACATTGCTTATAAACACATACAATATGTGACATTGCTTATAAACACATACAATAATGTGTGTCACTGCATATAAACACACAATAATATGTGTCACTGCTTATAAACACATACTATGTGACATCTTTTATAAACACATACAATATGTGTCACTGCATATAAACACATACAATATGTGTCACTGCATATAAACACATACAATATGTGTCACTGCATATAAACACATACAATATGTGTCACTGCTTATAAACACATACAATAATATGTGACATTGCTTATAAACACATACAATATGTGTCACTGCTTATAAACACATACAATATGTGTCACTGCTTATACACACATACAATATGTGACATTGCTTATAAACACATACAATAATATGTGTCACTGCTTATCAACACATATACTATGTGATATTGTTTATAAACACATACAATATGTGTCACTGCTTATAAACACATACAATATGTGTCACTGCATATAAACACATACAATATGTGTCACTGCTTATAAACACATACAATATGTGTCACTGCTTATAAACACATACACTAATATGTGTCACTGCTTATCAACACATATACTATGTGACATTGTTTATAAACACATACAATAATATGTGTCACTGCATATAAACACACAATATGTGTCACTGTTAATAAACACAAACAATATGTGACAAAGCAATATACAGTGGAACTCGGTTATAACGAAATCCTTGGGACCTTGACAATTGTTACGCTATATCCGATTTTCGCTATATCAGTACAACGAAATTTCGTTATAGGTGTACGGATATAAAGTATTTCGTTATACCATGTATACTTGTATAGCATGTCGTACAAAAAAGTTATGTTGTACTAAACACAAACATACATGAGGTTGAACAGTATTTTTATATGAAAAACATATCGCTTATATTTATTGTGTACATGTAATATTATGATGATTAACAGTATAAGGAGCACACTATTAGGGGTAAGTTTCAAAAGAAACTAGTGTATCTAGTTTTTACGTTAACAAAAGTCACTGATTTTCATTTGTTTTTAACCATTTTGGATATCTTGCAGAGTTTCAAATTTAGTTTCATAGAAATCGCTTTTCGTTTTTTATTTTCCATTTAGTTATACATGTAATAATCCTGTTAACTCGCTTACATATACGCTCGTACACCAACGTGAATGAACTACACACACACAATAATGATAGTGTAATTTTGTTCCCCATCGTGTAAGTCAGGCCCGGATTCAGAAATTTCTGAGTGGGGGGGCACGAGGTATGTACGGGATTCCGGGGGGGGGGGCAATTGCTTAATATGTGTGTGAAAATGCACAGGATGGGGTACATTTGTAGATGTGGGGGAATCCATAGTACTTTTTATGTTATAAGCGCGAACATGTACATTGTGTATGTTCGTGCATATTAGTAAGTGGTCAAATACAGTATTTGTATATACCAGCTTTCATCCTTTTGGCCATTGGAATATTATAAAATAAGTAGGGGGGTCCGGGGGCATACTCCCCCGGGAAAAATTTCAAAGCAATGGATGAATCTAGTGCATTCTAAGCCTATCTGGGAGCCCTGAAATACCTTTTCTTCTTTATTCTGAGAGTTAACCTTAATGGTTTAGTTATGATTATTTAACAGTCAAACGATGATATAATGAGCTAACGCAAAAATTATCTTGTAATTGATTTCTGTGATGCAACAGCTACGTATAAATATATACATGTATATTAAAAATATTATGCGAGCGAAGCGAGCACGAAAAATTCCCATCTTACAAATACTTTTTCATCTAGAACATAAGAAAAAATACCCATATTATTTAGAGATGTCTGTTCAATACCTGTTTTACTATTTATTCAAATTTTTTTTTTTTTAAATCTCTGCCAACTGGGGGGGGGGGCACGGGCCCTCGTGCCCACTGCCTGGATCCGTGCCTGTAAGTATTAATATATTCAGGAGATTAAAGGGTAATGAGTTGAATTGTTATTTAAGTTCATTATATTGTGAAAGCTGTGTTACTGTGAAGGATTATAAGAATAGGAAAGTTTATCGCAAATTTGTATGCCAACGGCGCAAACACTTAACACATTATTAAGATTGTTTGCACAAACACATCCCCCGGTCACAACAATTTAATCCCCTTTGCTATAACCGAGCATGAATGCACACAAATTACTTCGTCGGGACCTAGAAAGCATTACGCTATAACCGATTTTTCATTATATCCGATTACGTTATAAGCGAGTGGTGTTACAGTTAAATAAAGAAGGCACTCGGTCGGGGATATTTTTTCGTTACGCTATAACCGAGTTTTCGTTATAAGCGAGTTCGCTATAAGTGAGTTCCACTGTATGCTTTAGCCTATCGAAATATACAAAACAAACAATAATGTATGTCACTGCCTTCAAACACAAACTATGTGACGTTGCTTATACAAAAACATAAACTATGTGACATTGCTTATAGTGACATTGCTTATACAAAAACAAACTATGTGACATTGCTTATACAAAAACATAAACTATGTGACATTGCTTATACAAAACATAAACTATGTGACATTGCTAATACAACAAGAGGGCCCTATGTCGCTCACCTGTTGCACATTGGTCTAGGTATCAGTACAACTGACATTCTGACCATATTTCATGAATTTTGTATCTAAACACTTTTTAAACAGGGATCTGTAGAGTGAGCACAAGATTTTTCTAGGATTTGACCTAATGACCTAGTTTTTTACCCCACATGACCCAGTTTCGAATTTGGCCTAGATCTTTTGAAGAACAACATTCTGAAAAAGTTTCATGAAGATTGGATCAAAACGGTGACCTCTTGAATGAATACAAGCTTTTTCTAATACTTGACCTAGTTACCTAGTTTTTGACCCCACATGACCTAGTTTCAAACTTGGCCTTGATTTTATAGAGATCAACATTCTGACCAAGTTTCATGAAGATTGGATCAAAACGGCCACCTTTGGAGTGAACACAATGTTTTTCCAACATTTGACCTTGTGACCTAATTTTTTACCCCACCTGACCCAGTTTCGAACTTGGTCTAGATTTTATAGAGAATAACATTCTGACCAGGTTTCATGAAGATTGGATTAAAACAGTGACCTCTGGAGTGAACACTAGGTTTTTCTAAGATTTGACCTAGTTTTTGACCCCACCTGACCCAGTTTCGAACTTGGTCTAGATTTTATAGAGAACAACATTCTGACCAGGTTTCATGAAGATTGGATCAAAACGGTGACCTCTGGAGTGAACACAAGGTTTTTCTAAGATTTGACCTAGTGACCTAGTTTTTGACCCCACCTGACCCAGTTTCGAACTTGGTCTAGATTTTATAGAGAATAACATTCTGACCAGGTTTCATGAAGATTGGATTAAAACAGTGACCTCTGGAGTGAACACTAGGTTTTTCTAAGATTTGACCTAGTGACCTAGTTTTTGACCCCACCTGACCCAGTTTCGAACTTGGTCTAGATTTTATAGAGAACAACATTCTGACCAAGTTTCATGCAGATTGCATCAAAGCTGTTGCCTCTAGAGGCAAAAGCCAATTGTTGACGGACGGACGACGGACGTGAGCTAAAAACATAAACTATGTGACATTGCTTATACAAAAACATAAACTACAGTCCGACCAGGGATACCTGACAGTTACGTCATATTGTGTTTATAATCAAATGTTTTCTTTATATATCGTCTGCAAAAATATGGATGATCAGTATATTTATTTACCTATAATCTGCATGAAATTGTGGCCGTGGGGATAACGGTGCAGTATTAGTAATTAAAACATACAGAGTTCGAACCCCGTCTGGAGAAGTTTTTACGCTTATTTTTATTTGATATTTTTGCAATCGCATACTGGGGACAGAATGCTGCTTGTGTAAAACACCTTTGCATTCAACTGATCTACAAATGGTATAGTTTAATAGCCAAGAACAAGTTTTCAATTATAGTAGGGAGTCTTTGAATAATTTTAGAGAAACCAAGAGCTATCACATACGTGTTTTCAATTGCACGAATTCAACGGGTCTAATTTAATAATAATAGGACAAACAACTTTGTTTTCAAAATAAATATCTTATCAAATTATCCAAGGGTATATGTTTATCGTATAAAATACAAGAAAAAAGTTGTAATAGATTAAAGGCTATCACTAGCTTTGAACTTCGATCGCCTGAGTGAGAGTCAGCATACACATCCACAGAACCATGCATTGCTTGAAATATATGAATTGGTAAGGACATACTTGTATATAGTATGATCTTCTATCGTTTTGGTGATATACCCTGCTTATTTATAGATTGTTTACAAAATGACGTCACTGTTAAAAATCTTTGGTCGGATAGTAGTATGATCTTCTATCGTTTTGGTGATATACCCTGCTTATTTATAGATTGTTTACAAAATGACGTCACTGTTAAAAATCTTTGGTCGGATAGTATGTTACATTGTTTATACAAAAACTTAAACTATGTGACATTGCTTACACTGAGCAAAATTTCTAATTGGTCACCTAACATATTGACAAAATTTCAGTCAATGATGATTCACAAGATATTCTGTCAATAGTAAAAGTGTAAAAGAAATGTGTAAGCAATACAAACATGAACATTTAATGCAGATTCTGCTTTTTCAAGCTCAGTTATTGGACATACTAAACAACAACCATCAGAACCAAAAATCACATAAAATATGAATAAATGCATCTATAAAGAACCATATTTTTAAACATGAAACATAATGAACGATCATCTCATATGAATAAGTAGGCAGTAATTAATTCATATGGCAAAGTTATACTCCAATAGGTTGTATGGTTGAGGCAGTGGAATGAAGTGAAAAACATCGACTTTTAAGATTTATTTGGATTTCTGACAGTAACAACGTAATTCGCCATAGGAAATCAATGTCGCATATAAAGTTGAAGCGCACTGCTAACTTGCCATAATTGAAGCGAACTGAAGATAACAAATAAAAGAAAGACTGTACAAAATTTGACATAATTATCACTTGTGGGTATCGTTATTTTGAGGATTTAATTTTGCTCTATTTTCAATTAAAAGGGAGGTAATTTCAGAATTTTCAAAGCTGTATATCTTTTTAACGCCCAATTATTTTAGCAATATTGGTTGTTTTTCTGTTTGGCCGATCAAAAATTGGTTTGTATTTTTACAGTTTATCACATTTCTATTGACAGGTTTTGCATTAAACATAAAAAACAATGATTTGTACACAATGGGCCATAACTCAGAACAGGTTTCGAGGCTATGTAAGACATGAGCTGAATTTGATTAAGTACAGAAAGCCGAATGAGTTAAGTACACTAAGTATATTTCTTAATCGTTATGTACAAAAATATGCGAGTTTAAAAAGTGACCAGTTAGAAATTTTGCTAAGTGTATACAAAAACAAACTATGTGACATTGCTTATACAAAAACATAAACTATGTGACATTGCTTATACAAAAACAAACTATGTGACATTGCTTATACAAAAAACATAAACTATGTGACATTGCTTATACAAAAACAAACTATGTGACATTGCTTATACAAAAACAAACTATGTGACATTGCTTATACAAAAAACATAAACTATGTAACATTGCACTTCAAGACTTGTCATTGTCGTTTATAATTTGCAGTAAATGTAATAGCTTACAGAAAATGTGCAAACTTATGTTTGAAACTGTCTTCAAAAACAAACAATATGGGCAGCTCTATATGTGACTGTGATCTTCATACTGCTTATACAAGCTTGCAATAAATTGGACCCCAGATGACCAACTATCGGAATTGACCTAGACTCTGTTGGGATGAATATTGCATTATGACTAAGTTACATCAAGAGAAGTCTAAATGTGTGTCCTTAAGTGACTAGGGTTTTCTATACTTTTACCAAGTAACCTTCTGTTTGACCCAAGCAAATTATGGACAAAGGGACGCACAGCGGGCACCAAACAAGCTTACCAGTCACTGCTTGGCACATGAGCTAAAATATGCAAAACGTATAACAGGGTCTTCAAAAATACAATATGTGTCAATGTTTATATAAATGCATTCAATATGTGTCAATGTTTATAAACGCATACAATATGTGTCAATGCTTTTGACACAGCTCTTACAAATTTGCAATATATATATATATGCCATAACTTACAAAACACAATGTTTTCAAAAACATACAATATGCGTTACTTTTTGAATATGTATGATTATATGTCAATTTTTATAAACACACACTATTTGAGAATAAAGATCAAACTTACAACATGTAGCAACGCTTTTAAAATATACAATACTAGTATGTCACATTGCTCTTGATGCTGCTTTTACAAACTTGCAAAATATGGCATAGGTTTAAAGGACTGCAAGTCGCTCACCTGTCATAGCAGTGCATACATGCCCCTATTGTGACTTGAAATACAGCTTCTTTATCATACAATAGAGTTTTCTATGATTTGACCTTGTCACTTAAGTTTTTGTTATAGATGACCCAATTTCACAAAGAAATTATAGAATAGCGGTTATTGCATGAGACCGAATGAAACGCAGCCGGGACCCTACTAAGTTCCCCAAGGCCCCGCTGCGCGGTCGACCTTACTGCACAAACCCATGCCAAAACATCGACCAAATGAGGCACAACCACCCCGTGACCTAGTTAACTTGACATTGATTGCATCTAAAAAACTATTCTACTTAATTTCAAGAAGATCAAGTGAAAATTATTCTAGTAGCCTCTATAACAGGCAAGGGCTATTTAATATGCTGAAATTGTCGCATTGTGTAATGGTCTCCTTCGTCTGTCGGTCTGTCAGCAATTCCTTGTCCGGGCTGTATCTTCCTCTCTAGTGATAGGATTTTAAAATAACTTGGCACAAATAATTACCACATTTGTCATGTGCATCACCCAGGTCCCTTTGGGAAAGGTCAAGGTCACAGTGGCACTTTGAAATTTTGCACTACTATTCTTTGTCCGGGCTGTATCTTACTTAGAAACGGTTGGATTTTAAAATAACTTGGCACAGATGATTACCACAGGGAGACAATGTGTCATGCACATGACACAGGTCATGCACATGACACAGGTCCCTTGGTGAAAGGTCAAGGTCACAGGGAGACTTTGAAATTTTACACTGCTATTCTGTGTCCGGGCTGTATCTTCCTTTCTTGCAATAGGATTTTAAAATTATTTGGCATAAATGATACCCACAGGGCGAAGATGTGTCAAAGGTCAAGGTTACAAACAGACTTTGAAGTTTTGCACTGCTATTCATTGTCCAGGTTGTATTTTCCTTACTTGCAGTAGGAATTTAAAATAACCTGACACAAATAATTACCAGAGGAGGACAATGTGTCACGCACATGATTCAGGTTCCTATGTCAAAAGACAAGGTCACAGGGGGACTTTGAAGTTTTCCACTGCTATTCTGTGTTCAGCTGTTGCGTCATTGTTTTTGCTTCGGGCGTATAATGTGCCATCCAGTGGTGCTCTTGTTTAGTATCTGAACTAGTTTGTGACCCTAGATGACTCAATATGGAACTTGACTATGTTGGCCCTTTTGACCTAATATCAAACTTGACATCGATTTTGTCAATATGTCATGAAGATAAACCTTAAACTGTGTTCTCCAAAGTTTATCAATGATTTGACCTATAGTAGATTCAATAAGTAATACTAATGAGAGCCCTATCTCATTCGAAAGAATAGCAGGTTTTACAGTTAATTCAGGTAAACACAGTTAAACCTAGATACACATAGTTTACCTGACAGACGATTTGATGTTTACTATCCGTTCTTGTTTAATTTTGAAACTACTGTAGCGATCTAGTTTATGACACCAGCAGGCGGAATATCCAATTTGACATAGATTTTGTTATGGTGAATATTATGACTTTGTTACATCACGATTAGACTAAAATTGTGTTCACTAGGGACTACTCAAAATTTGTCTTTACTTTTACCTAGTAACCTAGTTTTTTTACCCAGGCAAATTATGGACAGATGGGCGGACAACGGGCATCACACAAGCTTATCAGTCACTGCTTGACATGTGAGCTAAAATATACAAAATAAAGCATGAAAGTGTCTTCTCAATACAATATGTATCAATGTTTATAAATATATAAAAATGTGTCAATCTTTATAAACATATGAGTCATTCTCCAGGAAAACTGGGCTTATTGACAAAAATACGAAAATCATGCTAATAAATCGTTAGAAGGACAAGACTTTTATGAACACTTTCTAAAAATTTGAACGAATTATTGCATAAATTAACGAAGTTATAGACTTGAAACTAACCACTCCTGCCAAGTTTTTGAGTGACGTCGCAAACGTCATTTGAACGTTATTTGACGTAACATTAACAATCATTTCATAAACCCAGTATCTGATGTAACCTTTTCAAATTTTTGTCACAATTTAGAATAGTATTCTGATTTTAATAAAACATGAAAAAAGTGTATGTTTAAAGGGAAAAGTAGCTGCTATTTTTAACCACTAACCCCTCGTTTTTCTGAATTCGAGTAGTTTTCAGAAATTGGTCACCATAGCAACAACGGGAGTAATTTTGTCATAATTTGTCCAAAAATTTAAATCTTTAAGATAATACTATGTTATCTAACTACTTACGAGTTAATCGATTTAATCGGTGAACATGATTTCTCATTTAGACCTATTTCTAAATATCATTACATAACTACTATTGTTATGTCAATAAGCCCGGTTTTCCTGGAGAACGGCTCAAATACAATATTTGTCAATGTTTATAAAAACATACAATATGCAAAAAAGCTCTTGACAGAGCTCATACTAACTTGCTATATTTGTCATTCCTTATTATAATATACAGAGTAATGTATGAGTCACTGTCTTCAAAACTGTACAATATGCCCTGGTTCATATTATATGTAAAACTGGAAATAAAACACACTATGTAGGCCTACCTTAGCTTATGAACACATTAAAAAAGGTGGCACTGTATTCAAATATAGACAATGTATGTAGAACTCTTTCAAACACATACACTATATATACTGGACTGTAAAAGAACACACAATATGTGTCACAGCTTATCGACACCAACAGTATGTGCCATTGTTTTCAAGTGTACAATATTTACATGGCACTTTTTAAACACATTTCAGCTGTTCACAAACGCACACCCTATATGTGCCACGACTAAGAAATGCATTTGCTATGCAACAATCTATCAATAAACAATTAAGACAAACTACTGAGCAGACAAAAGTATTAATTATATACAAAATGAAAGAGCAATGAGTCAATGATGATATATTGTATATACAAGTATAATGCAACTGAAAAATATTGAACTTATCACTCAAAAATAGTATTTCTCTAGATGAGTTTGTATTTAAAACATAAAGAGAGCTCCACTCAACATAAGGCCATACCAAATCGCATTTTCGTTTAGCGTCCGCCCTTAGTTTGAAAATCTATCTAGCTATCCTGAGACAAAAAAAACCCAAGTCATCATCATGATACACGTAGGCCTATGGCTAACAAATATAGCTATCAGGCATTGTCAATCATAATAACTTACTGAAATAACTTAAAACATGTTTGTTAAAAGCTACTGCTGTATAGGGGTTGGGACATGATGGTGAATATGTATGATAAGTATGAATGCAATATCTCCAAGGATTTTGAAGATATAAGGGGTTACAAATTTTGATGTTTTTTCTTTCCCAAGATGCCCAAACCTATCCGTCCTCGGACGCTAAACGAAGAAACGATTTGGTATGGCCTAATGAGTACTAGTAACTAGTACTTTCGTAACGTAATAACTGTACTATCACACAGCAGATCTATTCCACTAAGTATAACTTTATTATCACCTGTCTGTTGTTTCAATAACTGAGCCTACTATACTGACTCTAGCAATTTAATACACCGACTTATCTGAAGATAACTAAACTTGAAGAAAAAATGTTGACACATAAACGCATGCCTCCCAAACATGCCACACTTCCAATTCCGACAAAAACCATCCTATGGTTAACATTCCTATCAAAATGTACAAAACTGCTTGGTACAAAGTACTCATGTAAAGTATCATTTCAATCTCACCCGTTGTTAAGGAGAAGAAACAGGGAGCTATGTACGCTTCCAAATTTGGAGTTTCTGCGCACGGTCGCAAAAAATCCGGTTATGGATTTTCTGCGTATTTTTGAATTATGCAGTATGTTATGATAATATTAAAGGACGCACAAAATCTACATCTGAAGTATTTGCGTATGTACGCAAAACTGTAATAGAGGCGTGGAAAAATTGTGCGTACATGCGCAAAAACTCCTACTTGGGATTTTATGCGTACAGGTTTTAAACGATATACATGTAGTAGTGATGTCTGGAAGAATTGTGCGTATGTACGCAAAACCGTAATAGAGACGTGGAAAAATTGTGCGTACATGCGCAAAAACTCCTACTTAGGATTTTATGCGTACATGTTTTAAACGATATACATGTAGTAATGATGTCTGGAAGAATTGTGCGTATGTACGCAAAACTGCCACCTGCGACTATATCCAGTGATTAAATTTAGGCGGCACTATGCTACAAATCGCTGGCTTCCGATTTTCATGAAAATAGGCTCTTAAGAAGCGCCTCGTGGTGTAGATTTCCAATATGCAATCGTCATAAAAGGTCGCATAAAAGGTCGCATAAAAGTGGCACTTACAACCTTCTCATTCTAAGACAGCAAAATAAACAGGGTATTTGCTTATGTATACAAACTTCTTCCAGACATCGCTACTGAGATATACATGTACACGTTCAGTGCGCACAGAAGTATTTGCATATAAACTCCAATCTCTGCTACATGTGTATAATTATGTACGCATAAAATGTTTTTGCGCATGTACGCACAATTCTTCCAGACATCACTACTAAGATAAACATGTATATACATAGTTATGTACGTTTAAATCCACAGAGTGAGTTTGTGAACCTGTAAGCAACTTATGTATAATTACAGTTTTGCGTACATGCGCAAATACCCAATCACACGGTGGGGGATCCAACATATCGATACCAAAATGGGTTACGCATAATTTCATATGTCGAACTTCCTGGTCTACATATGTTGTACACATTTCGACGAAAAAAATGTAAGATTCTTATTTGTTATTGGTTTATGTTAAAATCAAATTGTTTTGCCCAAATATCTCAATGCAGTGCCACCCTTTATACATTTCCAAACATGTACGTGTATTTATCTTATCTGTACGTGTAGCAATAACGGAGAAAAACTGATTCTCCGTCAGGCGGTGTGGCTGAAAATTCGCCGCAGTTTGATCACCACGCGAAACTCTTTTGTATTTTCACCTCATTTGTTTGATTATTGTTACAGAAATATAACATACATTTCATTACACACATGTTTAAAATTTAACAGCGATTTGATGGCTAGAAAAATATTTATTGTAAAAAAACAGCATGCTCTACATATGTTGTACGTGTTTTCCATATGTTGGATTGAAAATGTTTAATTTGCCGATTTTATTTTGAGTTTAAATGGATTTCCTGGAAAAAAATCGAAACTGAAATATGTTTAAGTTATCATCCCACCATCGATGACTGGTATATTGCTTTTCTGGCGACTGTCCGTTTGTCTGTCTGTCTGTCGTTAGACCAAATGCTTTCCGTTCAATAACTCCAGAACACTTTGCCCTATGATCTTTAAACTTTGCATGAAGGTTGATCGGAAACAGTCGACGACTCCTAGATATTTTGAGGTCAGCAGGTCAAAGGTTATGGTCACTGTGACCTTAACCATTTTTAGACCAAATGCTTCCGTTCAAAACCGAAGAACGCTTTGCCCTTGTATCGTCAAACTGTACGCGGAGGTTAGTCAGTAACAGTAAATGAGGTCAGGGTTTGCAGAAATCATTTTATTAATAGTACTTGTCTTTTTGAGCGTCGATGAATTCTTGTTGAAATTAGTCGAAGAATCAAGATTACATATAACTGTTGGGTTAAAAAAAGACGAAGAACACTTGGTATCTACACATCCGTGTGGTGTTAATAAGGTCAAAATTTAAATCGCATACCTCGTTTTTATCACTGATTATCTCTTGTAAAAACTTCCCGACTGACGCTGTATCGACCAACGCCAGGTTATCTTACTCAGCGTCATGCATAATCAGATTGATATACAAAAACTTCAATTTCAATGCATTCCAGTAGATTAATACCAAATCGGACTATCACAATTACCTGTCTTTCTAAGAACTAATTTGTCATTTTTACTGCAAACACCTCCTGATATGTAGTGTTACCTTAATTGACTCAAAGTTCAGAATAAAGTCATTCAAATGTATCAGTCAATGTATCGCACTAATGCATTGACCTTGAATTTGAGTTAAAACAATGAGTTACCTAACGGCAATCAACATTTTTATTCTTGGAAGAAACGTTAAAAACATCAGAATTTTACATAGAAAATAACACCAATGTGTAGCCGATTGTCTTATTAAGAAAATTAGTATCAACATGATATGCTTCAGTTTTATAATAAAGAAGGTACGTACAATTCAGCGATCAATCTGCCGTCAGTAGATCCATTTAAAGTGTATAGAGCTATATCGGAAGATATTTTTTTTTAAAGTTTCATAAACTGAAAAACAATTATGCTTTCATATCCATTAGATCATTTTTCGCTTCAGTTTTAACAGAATTTCTTTCTGTGAATTATTGGACATGCAAACTGTCCATTTTCATACGAAAGTGTTCCAGAACACCCTATGAAACTATAAGAATCGTATATTTTTCGACGATTGAATCAAAGTACACGAAACCCATCCAAAGTTTTAATTTGCAATTAAGGTAGTCTAGTATCATACTTAAAACGATGCAAGTAATTATTTTGACATTGAATGACTGTTAGAATATAGCTCTATACACTTTAAGTTTGATAATAGGACTGCTCGAACTCTTCATTCCTATATTTCGGGCCACTGATTACTGAACATGTTTTGCCTTATTAGTGTATTCGTAAGTGTGTAGTTTTAACGAAAATAGAACGGCATAAATATACATAACAGGTCTGGTCTGCAATTAGCAAACATTTTGATTAGTTAGATATGCAGACATTTGCTGAAATGAAAATACTTGTAAGTGCGTAAATAAGTTGGTGTAACGAATACGAAATGATATGAAGATAACTTAAACAAATTTGAGTTTGTGTTTTTCCAGGAAATATATTTAAACTCAATATAAAAGCGACAAATTAAACATTTTCAATCCAACATATGGAAAACACGTACAACATATGAAGAGCATGCTGTTTTTTTACAATAAATACTTTTCTAGCCAACAAATCGCCGTTAAATTTGAAACATGTGTGTAATGAAAGGTATGTTATATTTCTATAACAAAAATTAAACAACTGAAGTGAAAATATAAAAGATTTTCTCTTGTTGGTCAAACTGCCGCGAATTTTCAGTCACACCTCCTGACGGAGAATCAGTTTTTCTTAGTCATTGCTACACGTACAGATAAAATAACTACATGTACATGTTTGGAAATGTATAAAGGGTGGCACTGCATTGAGATATTTGGGCAAAACAATTTGATTGTAACATAAATCGATAACAAATAAGACTTTCGTATTATTTTCGTCAAAATGTGTACAACATATGTACACCATGAAGTTCGACATATGAAATTATGCATAACCCATTTTGGTATCGATATGTTGGATCCCCCACCGTGAATCAGTGGTTTTTTGCGTCCTATATATACCGAAACAAACTCTGCACTCCAGAATACCCAAAGCTCAAAGCTGGGGTTTCTGCGAACGTACACAATTCTTCCAGACATCACTACTACATGTTTATCATTAACATGTACGCATAAAATCCCAAGAAGGAGTTTTTGCGCATGTACGCACAATTTTTCTACGTCTCTATTACAGTTTTGCGTACATACGCAAATACTACAGAAGTGGATTTTGTGCGTACTTTAATATATCATAACATACTGCATACTTCAAAAATACGCAGAAAATCCACAACCGGATTTTTTGCGACCGTGCGCAGAAACTCCAAATTTGGAAGCATTCATACCTGAAACAGGGGAAACTTTGAGACTAACAGACACCTATCCTGACCGTCTGTCGGAACAATATGTCTCATCACGCTGTACCGGAATCATAACTAGCAAGACAATATCATACTCAAATAACTTGGCACTTTGGAACTATAATTGTACTGTATGTTGGTCTGAACTGAACAACATTCCCGACATATTGTTGTTGTTTTTTTTTAAATCAACCCAACAAGATTAGCAACATAAACCGTCTGAAAAAAAGCGACTCCAAAATATCACAACTGAAATTAAACAAAGACTATTTAGATGGCTAGTGCGCGTCTTAAGAGTGCCACAACAACGTAATGTAAAAACAGCTTTATTTTGGACACCACCTGGAAAAAGGAAACCAAGAAAACCACGAAATACCCGGCGAAGAACGATAAGGTCTGAGCTAGCTGAGATGGATTACACCTGGGGCCGTGCACAGTTCACAGCCAATGACAGGACTCTACACCTGGGGCCGTGCACAGTTCAAGGGGTGTGGAATTTCTGTGTCCGACTTGCCTGACTTGGGCTTCTTGACCTGCGGGCAAGTGCAAAATGATCAAGAGAAAATAATATTAAGTGTCCAATTTTACCTATATACGAAAGTGAATCCCGTAATCCTGACTGAAATGATTTAAATATCAGGTACACAGTTCTGTGAAGCTTGGCAAGACAAATTAACTATTGATATTTTGTTGCCCTTTTTTGTCTTTGTGCAAGTGGAATTTTCAGTGAAAAATTTGTGTGCCTCTATAGCTCAGTGATTAGTGCGCTTGCCGTCTAATCTTGCGACCCGGGTTCAAATCCGGGTGGAGGCACATATATTTGCCTGCCATATTTCAGCAGAAAGCTGACTGGCAAATAAAGGCTAAGCTCGGCATTTAAAAAAAGTGATAAAAAATTGAGGATTTCCACACCCCTGAGTTCACAGCAAACGATAAAGACTCTACACCTGGGGTCGTGAACAGTTCACAGCTAAGGACAGGTCTAGGAAATGGAGGAAACTTGTTGCTGCCTTATGTCCCACAGGGGAGGCAGAGGACAGGCAGGTACTGTTGTTCTAAATATACTACTAGTATACGTTAAAGGCATTGAACAATTCAAGCAGAGCTGTCAATTAAAGAGACAACTACGCGTTCTGGATAAAGATGATTAACAAGTTCTTTAAGCAAAGGTTAGTTATATTATTACTCAATTGCTAATATTGAAACTATCTGACCTTTCCAGATTATCCAAATTTAGATCCTACTTATCGACGATGCCGAACCCAAACCCCGTAACTCAATTTTGATGCAAACACTTTTTTTGCAGCATCCGCGTCTACTAGACGTCCCATGCATTTCTGTCTTGTCGCCATCTAATTAACGCAATTGGCTATTTAAATGGCGAAACGACAGAAATGCGCGGGACGTCTAGCAGATGCAGATGCTGCAAAAAAAGTGTTCGCGTCAGAATTGAGTTACGGGGTTTTGGTTCGGCACCGTCATTATGTTATTTAAGACACACATAAACTTCTATGATGGGTTTAAACGACGGTTCATACGTGACTGAATAGAAACAAATCACATGTCGAGCAAATGTTTAAGTCCCAGCATATTTACTCTATAGTGTATATAAAGATATTAAATTGGCACATTTATGACGAGCATTGATATTACGAGCACACAGTTTATGTCAAGCATTTTATGACTCATTGAGATAACGAAGTTTCACTGTACATCATAAATGAGAATTTACATAGCATTCCTTTACATTGTGACAAGTGTAATTAACTTTGTGAACATATTAAATAGAAATGAAATACCTCTGATGAAGACTTTTTTATGTACTCATTGGCAAATTCCTATCTTTATTTACGCCACAAATTACGCTGATAAAGTTGAAGTAAGCGATATAAATTGATCATGAATATATCGATGGCTTAGAACACGAAGGTCGTAACTACAAAATCGATATATTGAGAAAACAAGAGAAAACTGTCTGTAATTTACTCTTTACCTATGGGAAAACACATTTTTAAAACTTCATTTTGGTCAACATGACAATTTCAGATTTTCATGAAAATAAGCTCATAAGAAGCGCCTTGTGATGCTTATTCTAAATATGTATGAATCTTAAAAGGTCGTAAGTGGCACTTACGACCTTCTAATTCTAAGTCATTGATATGTGGACCATAATGAAAATTGGTTTACCAATTATGTAATCCACTGCATAAAGACGTTATTATTATTATTATTATTAATTATTATACACGATACTTGTATATATTCATGAAATCAACTTGAGCTGAGATTTCTACTCTAAATGTTTCTTGAGACCAGGTTACTGGGCAATATTTTTCACTTTCACTTAAACTGTTTTATAAATAATGGCCCAGGGCCCTAGGCTTCAACACAGACTCAGATTAAGGGAAGGTATAATATTGTCATTGTGATCAGGTCTGCCTGTACTGCATCCTTCCTTTCTGTTCGTTCACATGTTTGACATGTATAAACATTGAACATCAGAAATGGCCAGAAACTACACTTTGCTAACAACTGGTTGTTATTTCAAATTCACAAGTTTCCCCTGATAGCTTGTTGATGTGTGTATTTGGTATTGCTGCAACATATATGCACATATCATACATAAACTGTATCTCTGTAAGGTATGTGTGACTTTCTCCATCAACATCATATAGCTTACAGAAGTTTATAGTGACATTTATCTCACATTGTTGCTTAACTAAACTATCAATAAAAGAACGTAATGATTTACGGCTCATATCAATCCACCAGAGTTCTACATCGTTTAATTTGGCATCAGGATTTAATACAACATCATCAGGTAAGTTCATATTCATCAATGTTAGATACTTTATACATGGAAGCGTTCTCAACACCGACATTAATGTATCCACAATTGTTTTGGAATCGAGCAAGCGATGTAGATCAATTTCCAGCTTTTCAATAAGATGTGATTCTTTGATCGAGTTCAACATATCAGAGTAACCACCAACTATGTTATCAACCATTGGACACACTATCAATGTCTGTAAACAAGAACTGTTTATACCATTACATAGAATATTGACCATTCTCAGATGTAATATAACTAATTTTGAGTGATTCAGAAGATTGAGAGTTGGTTTACAGATACTATTTCCAGCCTCGTGATCAGTACAATACACATTCTCCAACATCAAATGTTCAAGTACAACATGGCCAGAGAGAAATTCCACCAGATCATGTAACCTGTTATGTGGTATTTCAACATTATTCAGGCACAATGTTGTCAGTTGATGGAAACTTCTCCATGGTAATTCTGGTAAATGTAACATTGGTATTTCCCTGTTAGGGACAAAAAATCTAAAATCACTACATGAAAAAACAATTGATTTTAAACATTCTCTATTTAACGATATATGTAGTTTCACTATGTCGAAATCAGATTGTTGGTAACAAATGACATCTTCATGTTTTAATACAATATGTGTAGGATCAGTTTTAGATATTTCCCTGTAACAATTAAATACAAGAGTCTGTAATGCAAATATTGCATCCCTAGAAGAATCAAGCATGGTGAAATAAAGTAGAGATCTCCTAAGGAAGGTTAATTCACCTGACATGTTAGTAAACACGTAATCAAACAAAGCCTTAACTTTCATCTTATCCATTCCTGCCAGTAACAAAATGAAATTTTCATATCGCTTGTAATCAAATAAGCAGTTCAATTTCTCAAAAACATCTTCCAATGAATTACTTTTTGACAAAAACAATGCCCCAAAAAATTCCAAATAGCTTTTATGAATGAACGAGACCTTCAACGTTTGTTTCGAACTACAACCAACAATTTTATTTTTAGACATGAAGCCTACTTCGCACAAGAATTTCTGTTCATACCCCGACAGATGAAATGGCTCGGATTCTAACTGCTCCTTTGTAAATATCAAGGTAGCAGCATTTTCAGTTTGCTTAAACAAAGCATTAAATGCCAACAAACCTATTTTATCTATTAAACTTGCATACTTATTGATATATTCAAAATTTGATATTTGTATTGGAAGTTGCAAGTCAGAAGACAATGTATGTGGAGCTGCCACTCCTCTCTTTTCAGCTCTTTTAAACATCATTTCTAAACTGTTACAATAAACAGCAGCCCGAGACATGGCTGTCAGAGGTTTGTCAAACCAAATCAGGACTAAATTTGAAGCAAGTATTGGTATACACAAATGATTTTGAAGTCCACAGTCATGCACTTCACGCATGAACATTGTATCAGTCTTGCTCGTCTTATTTACTTCATTCATATAATTGATGATATGTTTAATGTGTTTAACTGAAGAGTCACCCTGCAAACCAAATATCTTAACATGGTTATTAATATCTTTCTGCGACAAACGCGGACTTTCAATTCTGTATGGCCGACAGGTTGTAAAGTAGGTACACATTTCTGAGTGTAAGCTTTTCGGAATGTCACATTTTACCTTACCTATCGTTTCAGGGCTCCACTCATCCAAACCATCTAGTAAAATGAGACATCGGTGTTTTCTCAAAATAGCTTCTATGGATGTATACATATCCCTACTTTCAGTGTCAAATAACTGCTGGATTATCATGTCAATAACATGTCTACAGTCGGTCTCTCGAAGCGATACATAAAACACTAAGTCAAAGTTGTTCATGCACTGTAGATCAATTTGTGAGATTCCTGAAGAACGCTCTGCCTTATCTCCACGTTTCGCCATACACCATACAAGACACATTCGTTTACAGAATGAAGTTTTTCCCGTACCTGCGTCACCAGTCATATATATATTCTGGCATGGCTTGTCCCTATTATGAAAGATACCTTTGTATGAGGTGACTTCTGTCTGGTCATCCTGAGATTCTACTTTGTTATAATCTACACAGCGCATAGATGGATACTGATATATCTTAAGAAGATTATCATCCTCATCTTCAAACACAGGAGATAGTGGTAGTGTGGAACAATCGTGCAGGTACATCTCCATCAGCTTTTGTTGGATATCTTAAATTGAAACATAGAAGTTTGTTGCATGTTGTTTTGACTTTGACTCGCCGCTTCTCAAATGCTTAAAGTAGTGACATAGGTAGTTAATGACAGACTCACAATGGTATGTATCTACGCCCCTCTCTTCAAACTATTTAAGGGGGCAAATAATGATCATAGTACTGAATTCAAACACAATTTGTCTATTTTAAAAAATTACATGAAAGCAAATGCAAAATCCCATATACAGTGTATGTAGTTAGCAATCGGCGTTGCTTAAAGTAATAATCACCTTCAACGCCCATGGTTAAGTTAATATTATCTAAGTACATTCAATAATAGTAGAAATAAATAATGATTATCATACTTGTAATTTCATCTTTACATTGGCGCTTGCTGTCTTGTTGAGTCTGTATAACAGTCTCCAATTTATTCTTTGTCCCTCGTATTTCTTCAGTATGTACATCTTGTTGCCTTTCAACTGCACCTATGCGATCATCCATTTCCGACTGACTACGTTGGAGTGATGCAACTTCTTCTTGTAGTTTGTCCAATACACTATCCATCTCAGACCATTCCTTTACAATAGCATCGTAACGTGCCTTTAAATTTTCATCTAGTTCAACCTTGAGAGCATCATTTATTAATGAAGACAAGTTGCCAATTCCACCGATGGTATTCAGTCGTGTTAGAACCTGTAAGTATAAATCACAGACCTAAGAAATTATATCACAAACTACAGTTTTTAATGCCCAAATGTTTCATCCATTCAATATGATATGTTTCTCTTATGAATGGGTGAAAATTGGGAATGTCAAACTCTGTTTTTTGTAATAATGAGTTTGCCATTCCACCGATGATATTCAGTCTTGTTAGAACCTGTAAGTATACATGTCATAAATCTCCCATGATTCCTTTGAGAGAGGGAGGGAAAATATTTTTGTAATTTTTGTAATTTTTTTTTTTTTAAATGTCGTCTCTTTTTTTCACTGCCACATTATCTGATACTAAAGTTTTAAAGATTTTTTAGTAGTATACAAGTAACAGACAGAACTAAACAGATTATTCACATTATGATGCGGCTGAAACATTGTGAGACTTCAAGTTTAAAATATAAACAATTTATGATTTACCTTTACCAAGTCTTTCCATTTATCGTCAAATTCAGTCTCAGACCAACATACCGTATTCCCATGCATCAACTGAAATACCACATGAGAATTTATTTCAACGTGATGCAGTAAAGTTATTTACATACACTGCCTAATAAGTCGAAAAATGTAGAAAATATATTGAATCTCTGTAAATGGTAAAACCATGAATACCCATTGGCAAAACTAGCTTCATGATTTTGGAATCAAGGTGGCTGAGTGAAAGCCATCAGTGGATGTCACATGTTGACTGGACGACTGCTTTGTGGCAAGTGCATAGCCTATTAGGCTTATGACTACCTGACCGGTTTCGTTCAATAGTTATGAACTCATCAGAGGATTTTCCTACTGCTTGAAATATTGCAGTACATGAGAAAAAGCCGTATCTGCTTATGCACAAAATACTGTTTTGTTTTACCTTATATACTCCCTTGCAGCCACCGCATCTTGTTAGCTTCATGATTTTGTTACACATACGTGTGTACTCTTACAAAGACATTTTTCAATTGATTAAGTGTAATATCAATAATAAACAGTGACATTTAAGTGTTAAGGTCAGACATGAAAACTGCTGGCAACAAAATATCTGCTATTTAAAATCTGACCGACCAGATATCTTCTGATGTTAGATAATCTACTTTATTTGAAGTGTATCATGGTTTAAATCAAAGTGTATACATACTTCATTTCGACATTGCCTCAATCGTGTAATATCTGCCTCAGTCGAAACATCAGTTGGTGCAGGATTCACCCAAACATTGTCCGTTGCATGAAGTAGACCACATATGTTCCTCAGTAAACAGGTAAGTAATGTGATATCAAACGTCGAGGATGATGGGTAGTTTACTTGGGGTGGAAGTAACTTGGCTTGTTCAGATGTTATTGTAGGTTTCGTAACTTGTTTTGTGCCTTTTTTACCAGTTATTAAAAACTGTAGTTTATCACTGTGTGTCTTATTAGCTGCTAGTGCTAGGTATGCGCCCAAGTTGTGACCAACTTTAACATCAAATATTTCCCGCGCTACTTTAGTGCCAACTTCAATCAAAAGATATTGGTACCTAAAGTTGAATTTATCTGAAACAATACAAATTATGTTCGTTCTATTATTAATGTAACAAAAATAAGTGGACAAATGACGCTTGTAAAACACGTATGACCCCATAGTAGCCCAATAGTCAATGGTAAAAGGTTACAGTGACCTTGAACTTTGACCTTCTGACCTCAAAATCAATAGGGGTTTATCGACTGTTCCTGACCAGCCTCTATGTAAAGTTTGACGAACCCAGGGCAGAACATTCTTATCTTGAGCTATAAAATGGAAACCATTTAGTCGTTAAAATGGTAGAGGTCACAGTGACCTTGACTTAAGACATACTGAATTCAAAATCAATAGCGGTCTCCTACTGTAACTGACTAATCTCCATGTAAAGTTTGAAGATCCTAGGGCATAGCGCTCTTGAGTTATTGAACGGAAACCATTTGGTCTACTGACCTAAAAAAGGTATGAGAAAAACCGACAGGGAAGGTAGCACTCAACCTAACCCGCCGAGCACAGAAATCAGAAACACCACGACACAACTACCCTTAGCAATGCCAAGATTGTGGGCACAAAAATGAAAAAAATGTGCATGTTTTCTAATATAAATACATACTGTATGTGACATTTTTTAAACAATTATTAGTTATTGAACAGAGACCATTTGGTCTACCGACCAACACACAGACCGACAAACATAATCAAAGCAATTTACCCCCTTATCAAAAACATTTTCAAATACTAATGAAAAATGTAAAGCTTTCAGATTTTGATACATTGTACATCTTGGTTCAGGGTTTTGTTCTATGCCTGCTATCACAAGCAGTATCCATAAAAAGATGCAGCTTACCTCTAGGTCCTGGGTTTTGCTCAATGCCTGCTATCACAAGCAGTATCCATACAAAGATACAGCTTACCTCTTGGTTCAGGGTTTTGCTCAATGCCTGCTATCACAAGCAGTATCCATAAAAAGATGCAGCTTACCTCTAGGTCCAGGGTTTTGCTCAATGCCTGCTATCACAAGCAGTATCCATAAAAAGATGCAGCTTACCTCTAGGTCCAGGGTTTTGCTCAATGCCTGCTATCACAAGCAGTATCCATAAAAAGATACAGCTTACCTCTTGGTTCAGGGTTTTGCTCAATGCCTGCTATCACAAGCAGTATCCATAAAAAGATGCAGCTTACCTCTAGGTCCAGGGTTTTGCTCAATGCCTGCTATCACAAGCAGTATCCATAAAAAGATGCAGCTTACCTCTAGGTCCAGGGTTTTGCTCAATGCCTGCTATCACAAGCAGTATCCATACAAAGATACAGCTTACCTCTTGGTCCAGGGTTTTGCTCAATGCCTGCTATCACAAGCAGTATCTGGACAAATATGCAGCTTACCTCTAGGTCCAGGGTTTTGCTCAATGCCTGCTATCACGAGCAGTATCCATAAAATGATGCAGCTAACCTCTAGGTCCAGGGTTTTGCTCAATGCCTGCTAACACCAGCAGTATCCATACAAAGATACAGCTTACCTCTAGGTCCAGGGTTTTGCTCTATTCCTGCTATCACAAGCATTATCCATAAAAAGATGCAGCTTACCTCTAGGTCCAGGGTTTTGCTCAATGCCTGCTATCACAAGCAGTATCCATACAAATATACAGCTTACCTCTAGGTCCAGGGTTTTGCTCAATGCCTGCTATCACAAGCAGTATCCATAAAAAGATACAGCTTACCTCTAGGTACAGGGTTTTGCTCAATGCCTGCTAACACAAGCAGTATCCATACAAAGATACAGCTTACCTCTAGGTCCAGGGTTTTGCTCAATGCCTGCTATCACAAGCAGTATCCATACAAAGATACAGCTTACCTCTAGGTACAGGGTTTTGCTCAATGCCTGCTAACACAAGCAGTATCCATACAAAGATACAGCTTACCTCTAGGTCCAGGGTTTTGCTCAATGCCTGCTATCACGAGCAGTATCCATAAAAAGATACAGCTTACCTCTAGGTCCAGGGTTTTGCTCTATGCCTGCTATCACGAGCAGTATCCATAAAAAGATGCAGCTTACCTCTAGGTCCAGGGTTTTGCTCAATGCCTGCTATCACAAGCAGTATCCATACAAATGAAACTGCTCCAATCATCTTCCTCATCAAGTGTAACAGATATTATAAAGCAGCACCAACATGCAGAACAACACTTCGTTCCCAATCGGCTTCAGAATGTATGCATATCCACACCCATGTATTCGTTACTGAAATATACATGTACTTTGGTATACTGATATAGTAAATGAAAATACAAAAAATGTAAATGTAAAAAAGTAAAATAATTCATTTGCTACAAACAAATGTTCTTACAATGTACGAAAACAAATTATTTTAGTTCTGATCTACTGATATTTATTTTATTGAAGAGAAGTGGTAATGATCAACTGACCACTGACATGACCAGTGTTCCATCAGCCGACCACTGACCAGTGTTCCATCAGCCGACCACTGACCAGTGTTCCATCAGCCGACCACTGACCAGTGTTCCATCAGCCGACCACTGACCAGTGTTCCATCAGCCGACCACTGACCAGTGTTCCATCAGCCGACCACTGACCAGTGTTCCATCAGCCGACCACTGACCAGTGTTCCATCAGCCGACCACTGACCAGTGTTCCATCAGCCGACCACTGACCAGTGTTCCATCAGCCGACCACTGACCAGTGTTCCATCAGCCGACCACTGACCAGTGTTCCATCAGCCGACCACTGACCAGTGTTCCATCAGCCAACCACTGACCAGTGTTCCATCAGCCAACCACTGACCAGTGTTCCATCAGCCAACCACTGACCAGTGTTCCATCAGCCAACCACTGACCAGTGTTCCATCAGCCAACCACTGACCAGTGTTCCATCAGCCAACCACTGACCTGTGTTCCATCAGCCAACCACTGACCAGTGTTCCATCAGCCAACCACTGACCAGTGTTCCATCAGCCAACCACTGACCAGTGTTCCATCAGCCAACCACTGACCTGTGTTCCATCAGCCAACCACTGACCTGTGTTCCATCAGCCAACCACTGACCTGTGTTCCATCAGCCAACCACTGACCTGTGTTCCATCAGCCAACCACTGACCTGTGTTCCATCAGCCAACCACTGACCAGTGTTCCATCAGCCAACCACTGACCTGTGTTAGATCAGCCAACCACTGACCAGTGTTCCATCAGCCAACCACTGACCTGTGTTAGATCAGCCAACCACTGACCTGTGTTAAATCAGCCAACCACTAACCTGTGTTCCATCAGCCAACCACTGACCAGTGTTCCATCAGCCAACCACTGACCTGTGTTAAATCAGCCAACCACTGACCAGTGTTCCATCAGCCAACCACTGACCTGTGTTCCATCAGCCAACCACTGACCTGTGTTAAATCAGCCAACCACTGACCTGTGTTAAATCAGCCAACCACTGACCTGAGTTAAATCAGCCAACCACTGACCTGTGTTCCATCAGCCAACCACTGACCAGTGTTCCATCAGCCAACCACTGACCTGTGTTAAATCAGCCAACCACTGACCAGTGTTCCATCAGCCAACCACTGACCTGTGTTAGATCAGCCAACCACTGACCTGTGTTAAATCAGCCAACCACTGACCTGTGTTCCATCAGCCAACCACTGACCAGTGTTCCATCAGCCAACCACTGACCTGTGTTAAATCAGCCAACCACTGACCAGTGTTCCATCAGCCAACCACTGACCTGTGTTCCATCAGCCAACCACTGACCTGTGTTAGATCAGCCGACCACTGACCTGTGTTAAATCAGCCGACCACTGACATGTGTTAAATCAGCCGACCACTGACCTGTGTAAAATCAGCCGACCGCTGACCTGACCTGTGTTAAAACAGCCGACCACTGACATGTGTTAAATCAGCCGACCACTGACCTGTGTTAGATCAGCCGAGCACTGACCTGTGTTAAATCAGCCGACCTCTGACCAGTGTTAGATCAGCCGAACACTGACCTGACCTGTGTTAAAACAGCTGACCACTGACCAGTGTTAAATCAGCCGAACACTGACCTGTGTTAAATCAACCGACCACTGACCTGTCCAGTGTTAGATCAACCGACCACTGACCTGTGTTAGATCACCCCACCACTGATCTGTGTTTGATCAACCGACCACTGATCTGTGTTAGATCACCCCACCACTGATCTGTGTTAGATCACCCCACCACTGATCTGTGTTAGATCACCCCACCACTGATCTGTGTAAGATCACCCCACCACTGATCTGTGTTAGATCAACCGACCACTGACCTGTGTTAGATCACCCGACCACTGATCTGTGTTAGATCACCCCACCACTGATCTGTGTTAGATCAACTGACCACCGATCTGTGTTAGATCAACCGACCACTGATCTGTGTTAGATCACCCCACCACTGATCTGTGTTAGATCAACCGACCACTGATCTGTGTTAGATCACCCCACCACTGACCTGTGTTAGATCAACCGACCACTGATCTGTGTTAGATCACCCCACCACTGATCTGTGTTAGATCAACCGACCACTGATCTGTGTTAGATCAACCGACCACTGATCTGTGTTAGATCACCCCACCACTGATCTGTGTTAGATCAACCGACCACTGACCTGTGTTAGATCAGCCGACCACTGACCTGTGTTAGATCACCCCACCACTGATCTGTGTTAGATCACCCGACCACTGACCTGTGTTAGATCAACCGACCACTGATCTGTGTTAGATCACCCGACCACTGACCTGTGTTAGATCAGCCGACCACTGACCTGTGTTAGATCAGCCAACCACTGACCTGTGTTAGATCACCCGACCACTGACCTGTGTTAGATCAGCCGACCACTGATCTGTGTTCGATCACCCGACCACTGACCTGTGTTAGATCAACCGACCACTGATCTGTGTTAGATCAACCGACCACTGATCTGTGTTAGATCACCCCACCACTGATCTGTGTTAGATCAACCGACCACTGATCTGTGTTAGATCAGCCGACCACTGACCTGTGTTAGATCACCCGACCACTGACCTGTGTTAGATCAACCGACCACTGATCTGTGTTAGATCAGCTGACCACTGACCTGTGTTAGATCAACCGACCACTGACCTGTGTTAGATCAGCCGACCACTGACCTGTGTTAGATCACCCGACCACTGACCTGTGTTAGATCAACCGACCACTGATCTGTGTTAGATCAACGGACCACTGATCTGTGTTAGATCAACCGACCACTGATCTGTGTAAGATCACCCCATCACTGATCTGTGTTAGATCAACCGACCACTGATGTGTGTTAGATCACCCCACCACTGATCTGTGTTAGATCAACCGACCACTGATCTGTGTTAGATCAACCGACCACTGATCTGTGTTAGATCACCCCACCACTGATCTGTGTTAGATCACCCCACCACTGACCTGTGTTAGAATAGCCGACCACTGACCTGTGTTAGATCAGCCAACCACTGACCTGTGTTAGATCACCCGACCACTGACCTGTGTTAGATTAACCGACCACTGATCTGTGTTAGATCACCCGACCACTGACCTGTGTTAGATCAGCCGACCACTGACCTGTGTTAGATCAGCCAACCACTGACCTGTGTTACATCACCCGACCACTGACCTGTTTTAGATCAGCCGACCACTGATCTGTGTTAGATCACCCGACCACTGACCTGTGTTAGATCAACCGACCACTGATCTGTGTTAGATCAACCGACCACTGATCTGTGTTAGATCACCCCACCACTGATCTGTGTTAGATCAACCGACCACTGATCTGTGTTAGATCAGCCGACCACTGACCTGTGTTAGATCACCCGACCACTGATCTGTGTTAGATCAACCGACCACTGATCTGTGTTAGATCAGCCGACCACTGACCAATGTTAGATCAACCGACCACTAACCTGTGTTAGATCAGCCGACCACTGACCAGTGTTAGATCAACCGACCTCTAACATGTGTTAGATCAGTCGACCACTGACCTGTGTTAGATCAGCCGACCACTGACCAATGTTAGATCAACCGACCACTAACCTGTGTTAGATCAACCGACCACTGACCAGTGTTAGATCAACCGACCACTGACATGTGTTAGATCAACCGACCACTGACCAGTGTTAGATCAACCGACCACTGACCAGTGTTAGATCAACCGACCACTAACCTGTGTTAGATCAATCCACCACTGACCTGTGTTAGATCAACCGACCACGAACCTGTGTTAGATCAGTCGACCACTGACCTGTGTTAGATCAGCCGACCACTGACCAATGTTAGATCAACCGACCACTAACCTGTGTTAGATCAGTCGACCACTGACCTGTGTTAGATCAATCCACCACTGACCAATGTTAGATCAACCAACCACTGACCTGTGTTAGATGAATCGACTACTGACCTGTGTTAGATCAGCCGACCACTGAGCTGTGTTAGACCAGCCTGCCACTGACCTGTGTTAGATCAACCGACCACTGACTCGTGTTAAAACAGCCGACCACTGACCTGTGTTAAATCAGCTGACCAGTGACCAGTGTTGGATCAGCCAACCACTGAACAGTGTTAGATCAGCTGACCACTGTCCCGTGTTAGATCGATCGACTACTGACCAGTGTTAGATCAGCCGACCACTGACCTGTGTTAGATCAGCTGACCACTGACCTGTGTTAGATCAGCTGACCTGACTGACCAGTGTTAGATCAGCTGACCACTTACCTGTGTTAGATCAGCCGACCACTGACCAATGTTAGATCAGCCGACCACTGACCAATGTTAGATCAGCCGACCACTGTCACAACAATTGTCTGGCCACACGACTAGATAAAATATTTTATCAATCAAATAGCATAACATTTTTTAATTTTCGCTAGATTTTATTTTAGGCTTGATTACCAATGTTTGAGGGTACACAGGGAAATAATTTCATGAGAAATGAGTAGATTGGGGAGTTTCTAAACATAGGGTATGTTAGACAGACTAATATAACAAGTCAAATCTTGTTTTTAATACACTGAAATGTTGGTCACATGAGAACCAATTTTTCTGTACTAGACCTTTTTTCGTTCGACTTTTTTCATATAGGGATACAATTACATGTGCTTGCAAATCATCGCACAAAAACAAAACTTATAACGGAATCAAACTTAATATCTACGGTAAAATTAAGTATAAGTACCTGTATGAACGAACTCCTCATCCTCGTATCCTCCCAGTTTACCCTGATCGTTTCTTTATCTACATCTATTGGTATCCCGGGTAGTATGTAGTACATTGTGGTGAAATCTAGAGGTAACTCAGCACGAAATGGACGATCTCATAAGCTCTTTTAATACCATCCGATGAAGATAATATAGTGAGAAACACTATAATATAGTTTGTTTGCGATATAATAAGTAATCCACTCCACATAAACTTATTATAGTAGTCTAAAATCACGCTTGTTAGAGCTAAAGTTTAACCTGCCACCTCTGCAATTAAATAACACCCAGGTTTTTCCAAAAATCTATTTTTAGATTCTATTGTTAGTAACAAGTAGGAAAACCCATGTGTATAAATATAACGGTTATTTCCAAAAATGATATTTTTAGAGCAGGCGCCCAGGATATCGTGAAGCGCGGGAAAATTTGGAATAGGCACTTAAATCAGTAGCGTAGCTGCCGCTAGGCCATTAGGCCTACGTATCATTTCGAGAAAAAAAACAACATTTTATTCTAAGTTTAGCTTAAATTTTGATCTCCTAAATATACGCTAAAACGCACCAGTACCTTTTAAGGAATAACAAACAATTCAGGAGCCCCCGGACCCTCTACTTCTTTCATCTTTACCTACGAGCCTTTACATCGCTAAGGTCCTAGCTACGCCCCTGACTTTAGTTGAAAAATTAAGCGTGCATGATTTATTAGTTTTGTTTTAGTATACAATTGACCGTATGTGTTCATTTAAGTAACCAATATCCCCACCGTTGACCAATCCAGCCAAATTTCGTAAAGATCGCCATATCCTGCTGGGCGCACTATGCGAATACTATTGACAGTGACCGTCATTTTGAAAACAATCTATATATGAACAAGAAAAATGTTTGATGCAAGCCGTAATGTTTTGGTGTACAATCTGACATTAAAAACTCAAGGAGTGGTGTTCATAACCAAAACTGTAGATGTGTCTGAACAACACGGATAGTCCTGCTTTTTTTGTCACTGAAGACAAGTCATTGTCATACGGTCAAATATTAAAATGAACTGAGCTTACAATACAATACGAGAAATCGTTTGTTTTCGGCATTCTACATGTATATTTGATTCTAACCTCTCGTTATATAACAGTCAACTGTTAGTGTGTTTTATGACTCTATAAATACACACGGATAGTAATGTCCTGCTGATGTCTTGGTGGCCTCTTGCTGATATCATGCTTGTTCACCGGTAAGGCAATAAAGAAAGGCGATAAACCGGAAATGCTATGCTCGAGATATATTAAATCTAGTATATGTTACTTAATTCACTAAATATGAAGACGACACCTCACCTAACTTAACGTTATTAATTGTTAAATTCAAGATTACATGTATTATGTAACGTAACATTAATAAACAGCAAACGAAAGCAAAATACACATCTTTAAACTTTAATTCCCGTTTGTTTTCGGCATTTTATATGTTGCTATCATTTTGACTACAACAACAAGAGACTGTTCGACAAACAATCATGTACAAAGATGAGACATAAATAAATAAATAAATAAATAAATAAATAAATAAATAAATAAATAAATAAATAAATAAATAAATAAATAAATATAACGTCTTGTTTGGTTTCGGCATTAAAGACAATTCAATATCAGCTGTGTGACAAAATACTTGAATAGAAATTTAATAACTTTATTTCAGTGAAGTATCAATTTCGTATATGGCCATTTGGAATAGTGATTTATGTTTCAATATTAAAAATTGATTGAAAACACAGTTTGGTGCGAGTTATCGTTTGTTTCTGGCATCCTTTATTTATTAAGTTGTTTTCGACTAGTGACACGAGCCCTTTCGTTCGAAATCCGAGACAATAGGGCTAATTTATTATTATTAGGCACGGATCCACCGGGGACACAGGGGGCCCGTGCCCCCCCCCCACCAGTTGGCCTCGGAGTGACAATTTTTACATCACTTAAATGTTAAAATCCCTGAAATATTACCAATCGATAAGGCTATTGATCGATATTTTGTGACAATAACCATGCATGTATATTACATATTCCGGAAGTGAGGGCAATAAAATGTGCCCCTGTGTCCAGGTTACACTTGATCTAATTATCCAGATGTATGTTTTACAGCGTCTGAATGATGCGGATCAATGTGTCTGTGTCCCATGATCAATGTCACGACAGAGTTTGAATTAACAGACTGCAAATTTTGACATGAATTTGAAGACAGTAAATTTTCATATTGATATGTTTATTTGTTATTACTGACTATGTAAAACTACAATTTTGATAATATCAAATCCTGTCTGTTTTTCAAAGAAAAGCGTTTAAAAAAGGATTTTGATTCAAAATTGAAAAAAATCTATACCAGGGGCACATTTAAATTGTCTAATTTTTCAAGTTCAAATAAATTTCCTAAAACGTAGGGTGCAACAATTTGCAAGATTTTTATTATTTAAAAAAAACCTGTGAACACTACTGTCTTAGGTATAACCATGCATGTGATATATAATACACCAATCAGTTGAATCCACGGCCCCACCCTAGGGATGGGCGATGGATAGCCTTGGAAACGACCGTTCAATGTAACATGTTTTTACCTTCCAGCTTCCCCCCACTGCCGGGGAAAGGTTGGGAATTTGTTCTCCAAACCAATTCCTCGGTAACAGTATTCAGTGGTTAGGGGACGGGGAAAAACTGCAGATTTTACTATCAGCTGTTCCCGCTGACAACTCAAATGTCAAAATCCCGGCCCATCCCAGGGGTGGGGTTGGATGCAACTCACTGGTGCATAATTATTTCACGACTGGTCTTCGAAGTTCAAGTATTATTTATGGGTAAGCTGGAAGATTTCTTTTAAGAATATTGTGTAATTCATATTATTTTTTGATGATGTAGCAGTTCAAATTTTATAGTTATACGTTTAGTTTTGATTTCAAAATTTAAAGTTCAGGAATTTTCATGATTTTAATTCAAAAAGTTATGGAACGACCGTTTTCACTTTGTGCATATGAGTCCTTTTAAAGCAAGAGTATTGCTTTACTATCATTCAACTACACGTAAATAAATATACTTACAGTCCGACCAGGGATACCTGACAGTGACGTCATGTTGTGTTTACAATCAACTGTTTACTTTATATATCGTCTGCAAAAATGTGGATTATCAGTATATTTCTTTGCCTGTAATCTGCATGACGTCGTGGCCGAGAGGATAACGGTGCAGTATTATTAAATGAAACATGCCGAGTTCGAACCCCGTTAGCAGAACTTTTTACTTGTACTTTTTATTTTATATTTTTCAATTGCTTACAAAGTTTGTACAAAATGCTGCTTGAGTAAAACAACCACATTTGCCATTTCACTCACCTTCAAATGGCTTAATTAAATAGCCAAGAACAAATTTGAAATAATTGTAGAGAGTCTTCGGAGAATTAAGAGAAACAGCTATCCTTCAATTATCCTTATATTGTTTTCAATTACACGGATTCCACGTGTTTTGATTTAATAATGATAAGGCAAAAACATTATTTTAAAAATAAATATTATATCAAATCATCCAGGGGTATACGTGTCTCGTGTATAATACAACAAAAAAAGTTGTAGTTTAATGGCGATGAGAAGCTTTGAACTTAGATCGCCTGAGTGGCAGTCAACCAGCACATCCACAGAACAATGCATTGCTTGAAGTATGTTAATTGGTATAGACATACTTCTATATAGTATGATCCTCAATCATTTTGGGATATACCCTGCTTATTTATAGATTGTTTACAAAATGACGTCACTGTCAAAAATTTCACATTTTCTAGACGATATACTAAATGATTGTCAACACATGATGTCACGGTCGGACTTGTACATTATAAATTTGACAACCATAACCTGATAACCTACAAACTTCAAATTTTGCTAAAAACCGATAAGAGGAGTCTGTTATATGTTGTTATAGATAGCGGTGTACACTTTATACTAGCAATGGCATATCTAGATATGTACTAGATCAGCACTTTTGAACGTGTGATGAAAAAAGGGCTATATAAATATGGTATAATAATATATACCTGACTCCAGGTCTGTATTTTACGGAATACCGTTAGGGCCATCGTGGTTACACATTAAAATCCAGAGGGCGACAATGCGATAGTGCGATAGTACGATGGCGACAATGCGATAATACGATGGCGACAATGCGATAGTATGATGGCGACAATGCGACAACGCGATAGTACGATGGCGACAATGCGATAGTACGATGGCGACAATGCGACAACGCGATAGTACGATGGCGACAATGCGATAGTCATATCGTACTATCGCCATCGTACTGTCGCATTGTCGCCATCGTACTATCGCGTTGTTGCATTGTCGCCATCGTATTATCGCATTGTCGCATTGTCGCCATCGTACTATCGCGTTGTCGCATTGTCGCCATCGTACTGTTGCATTGTCGCCATCGTACTATCGCGTTGTCGCCATCGTATTATCGCATTGTCGCCATCGTACTATCGCGTTATCGCACTGCCGCTACCGTATTGTCGCACTATCGCATTGTCGCATTGTCGCCATTGTACTATCGCATTGTCGACTATCGCCAATCGACTACTGAGTCCAAAAACTAGGTTTCATCGACTCAATACAAGGAATAATCCTGTGAAGTTTGACTAACCTTGCTCAATGTAAGGTCATGTGACCTTGACCTTTTGCCTTCTAACCCCAAAGTGTAGGTTTCATCTACTTAATACAAGCAATCATCCTATGAAGTTTGAATACCTTAGGTCAAAGTAATCTCCAGTTATTGAGCCAAAATCCTTTTCTATCATAAGGTCACTGTGACCTTGACTTTTCGACTGATAAGTATCATCTACTGAATATAAGCAATAATGCTATGAAGTTTCACTTCCATTGGTCAAATTGTTCATTAGTTATTTAGCTGCAACTGTGTTTTAATGTAAGGTCACAGGGACCTTGACCTTTTATCTACTGATCTCAAAAACATTAGGCTTCATCTACTTAATACAAGCAACCATCCTGTTAAGTTTGACTACCCTAGGTCAAGGCAATCTCTAGTTATTGATCAGAACAAAAAGGTCTACGGACCGGCCAATCAACATTTGCAAAACAATATACCCCCACTTCTTTTCAGTTATTATTCACAGAGTTATCTACTCGCGCCTTTTGATGGGGAGTGTGATCATAAACACGTATGCAAAGTTTCAAGGCAATATCTTGAAGGACTTGAATTTAAGGACAATTTATGTCAAATATCTAAGGTCTAGGAAATGTAGTTCTGGTGAAGATTTTTAGTTTTTCCCATCCGAATCCAGAGATGCCCCGAGGAGGGGTCTATCTGATCCCTGGGGTTATGATTTAATCAAACTTCAAAATTGGTAGAGGTCCATTAGACCATGCTACATGTCAAATATCTAAGCTCTGGCTCTTGTGGTTCTGGAGAACAATTTTCGAGTTTTCCTATACAAAACCATATATGCCGCGGGGCCAATCTTACCCGGTGGTCATGATTTTAACAAACTTGTCCCCTAGACAATACTTCACACCAAATATTCAAGCTCTGGGCCTTGCTGCATCGTAGAAGATTTTTTTAAAATTTGGCTGCCATGGAAACCAGAGTTCCTCATGAAATTCCATTTTTGAACAACTTTGAAATGGGACCACCAAAGGATCATTACTACCAAATTTGGTACCAATTGACCCAGAGGTTTAGGAGAAGTATATTTTGTAATTTGAGGCAAAATTTTGACGGACACATGGATGGACAGTCTGATGACAGTTTCCACAAAATCTCAAAAGCTCACAATGTCACAGTGTAACAGGTGTGCTAAAAATTGGACTGGTACGAAAATTTTAACCAACGACAACACCGTGGTAAGAAGAGCTCCGCTATTCCTTGAATAGTCAAGCTAACTAGAACTCCACACAATGAGATCTATATATGTATCAAGTTTCAAGTCAATATCTCAAATACTTTTAAAGATATGCTCCGGACAAAAAAATAAGTATTTTAAATAACAAAGGACAATTACTCAACAAGAGGGCCATGATGCGACAATGCGACAATGCGACAGTACGATGGCGACAATGCGACAGTGCGATAGTACGATGGCGACAATGCGATAGTACGATGGCGACAATGCGATAATACGATGACGACAATGCGATAACGCGATAGTACGATGGCGACAATGCGATAGTACGATGGCGACAGTACGATATGACTATCGCATTGTCGCCATCGTACTATCGCGTTGTCGCATTGTCGCCATCGTACTATCGCATTGTCGCCATCGTACTATCGCGTTGTCGCATTGTCGCCATCGTACTGTCGCATTGTCGCCATCGTATTATCGCATTGTCGCCATCGTACCATCGCACTATCGCATTGTCGCCCTCTGGATTTTAATGTGTAACCACGATGGCCCTAACGGTATTCCGTAGTATTTGTACACCTTAGACAAGCAATGTCATATCTAGATATATACCTGATCCCAGGTCTGTATTTGTACACTTCATACCAGCAATGTCATAGCTAGATATATACCTGATCCCAGGTCTGTATTTGTACACTTTTAATATACTAGCAATGTAATATCTAGATATATACCTGATCCTAAGTCTGTATTTGTACACTTTATACTAGCAATGTCATAGCTAGATATATACCTGATCCCAGGTCTGTATTTGTACACTTTATACTAGCAATGCCATAGCTAGATATATACCTGATCCAAGGTCTGTATTTGTACACATTATACTAGCAATGTCATAGCTAGATATGTACCTGATCCTAGGTCTGTATTTGTACACTTTATACTAGCAATGTCATAGCTAGATAAATACACGATCCCAGGTCTGTATTTGTTCTACTTATACTAGCAATGCCATAGCCAGATATGTACCAAATCCCAGGTCTGTATTTGTACACTTTATACTAGCAATGTCATATCTAGATATATACCTGATCCCAGGTCTGTATTTGTACACTTCATACCAGCAATGTCATAGCTAGATATATACCTGATCCCAGGTCTGTATTTGTACACTTTTAATATACTAGCAATGTAATATCTAGATATATACCTGATCCTAGGTCTGTATTTGTACACTTTATACTAGCAATGTCATAGCTAGATATATACCTGATCCCAGGTCTGTATTTGTACACTTTATACTAGCAATGCCATAGCTAGATATATACCTGATCCAAGGTCTGTATTTGTACACATTATACTAGCAATGTCATAGCTAGATATGTACCTGATCCTAGGTCTGTATTTGTACACTTTATACTAGCAATGTCATAGCTAGATAAATACACGATCCCAGGTCTGTATTTGTACTACTTATACTAGCAATGCCATAGCCAGATATGTACCAAATCCCAGGTCTGTATTTGTACACTTTATACTAGCAATGTCATATCTAGATATATACCTGATCCCAGGTCTGTATTTGTACACTTCATACCAGCAATGTCATAGCTAGATATATACCTGATCCCAGGTCTGTATTTGTACACTTTTAATATACTAGCAATGCAATTTCTAGATATATACCTGATCCTAGGTCTGTATTTGTACACTTTATACTAGCAATGTCATAGCTAGATATATACATGATCCCAGGTCTGTATTTGTACACTTTATACTAGCAATGTCATAGCTAGATATATAAATGATCCCAGGTCTGTATTTGTACACCTTATACTAGCAATGCGTTAGCTAGATATATACCTGATCCCAGGTCTGTATTTGTACACTTTTAATATACTAGCAATGTAATTTCTAGATATATACCTGATCCTAGGTCTGTATTTGTACACTTTATACTAGCAATGTCATAGCTAGATATATACATGATCCCAGGTCTGTATTTGTACACTTTTTACTAGCAATGTCATAGCTAGATATATAAATGATCCCAGGTCTGTATTTGTACACCTTATACTAGCAATGCCATAGCTAGATATATACCTGATCCCAGGTCTGTATTTGTACACTTTTAATATACTAGCAATGTAATTTCTAGATATATACCTGATCCTAGGTCTGTATTTGTACACTTTATACTAGCAATGTAATTTCTAGATATATACCTGATCCTAGGTCTGTATTTGTACACTTTATACTAGCAATGTCATAGCTAGATATATACATGATCCCAGGTCTGTATTTGTACACTTTATACTAGCAATGTAATTTCTAGATATATACCTGATCCTAGGTCTGTATTTGTACACCTTATACTAGCAATGTCATAGCTAGATATATAAATGATCCCAGGTCTGTATTTGTACACCTTATACTAGCAATGCCATAGCTAGATATATACCTGATCCCAGGTCTGTATTTGTACACTTCATACCAGCAATGTCATAGCTAGATATATACCTGATCCCAGGTCTGTATTTGTACTACTTATACTAGCAATGCCATAGCTAGATATATACCTGGTCCCAGGTCTGTATTTGTACTACTTATACTAGCAATGCCATATCTAGATATATACCTGGTCCCAGGTCTGTATTTGTACACTTTATACCAGCAATGTCATAGCTAGATATATACCTGGTCCCAGGTCTGTATTTGTACACTTTATACCAGCAATGTCATAGCTAGATATATACCTGATCCCAGGTCTGTATTTGTACACTTTATACTAGCAATGTCATAGCTAGATATGTACCTAATCCTAGGTCTGTATTTGTACACTTTATACTAGCAATGCCATAGCTAGATATATACCTGATCCCAGGTCTGTATTTGTACACTTTATACTAGCAATGTCATAGCTAGATATATACCTGCTCCCAGGTCTGTATTTGAACACTTTATACTAGCAATGTCATAGCTAGATATATACATGATCCCAGGTCTGTATTTGTACTACTTATACTAGCAATGCCATAGCTAGATATATACCTAATCCCAGGTCTGTATTTGTACACCTTATACTAGCAATGTCATAGCTAGATATATACATGATCCCAGGTCTGTATTTGTACACTTTATACTAGCAATGTCATAGCTAGATATATAAATGATCCCAGGTCTGTATTTGTACATCCATACTAGCCATGCCATAGCTAGATATATACCTGCTCACAGGTCTGTATTTGTACACTTTATACTAGCAATGTCATAGCTAGATATATACCTGATCCCTGGTCTGTATTTGAACACTTTATACTAGCAATGTCATAGCTAGATATATACCTGATCCCAGGTCTGTATTTGTACACTTTATACTAGCAATGTCATAGCTAGATATATACCTGATCCCAGGTCTGTATTTGTACACTTTATACTAGCAATGCCATAGCTAGATATATACCTGATCCCAGGTCTGTATTTGTACACTTTATACTAGCAATGCCATAGCTAGATATATAAATGATCCCAGGTCTGTATTTGTACACTTTATACTAGCAATGTCATAGCTAGATATATACCTGATCCCAGGTCTGTATTTGTACACTTTATACTAGCAATGTCATAGCTAGATATATACCTGATCCTAGGTTTGATTTGTACTACTTATACCAGCAATGTCATATCTAGATATATACCTGATCCCAGGTCTGTATTTGTACTACTTATACTAGCAATGTCATAGCTAGATATATACATGATCCCAGGTCTGTATTTGTACTACTTATACAAGTAATGTCATAGCTAGATATATACCTGATCCCATGTCTGTATTTGTACACCCTAGACTAGCAATGTCATAGCTAGATATATACCTGATCCTAGGTCTGTATTTGCACACTTTATACAAGCAATGTCATAGCTAGATATATACATGATCCCAGGTCTGTATTTGTACTACTTATACTAGCAATGCCATAGCTAGATATGTACCTAATCCCAGGTCTGTATTTGTACTACTTATACTAGCAATGTCATAGCTAGATATATACCTGATCCCAGGTCTGTATTTGTACACTTTATACTAGCAATGTTATATCCAGACAAAGATTATTTTTCAATTTTATTACTGGCAAATATTATAAATGTGTCTTTTAAAATGTTAACGTCTTGTAGCAACAGTATGAATATAGGTTCTTGTTATAGCAATATTGATTGTGTTGTGCGAGAAGGATGTATATTCCAGAATGTTCACTCTTGTGAATAACACATTATTTAATCTAAGAAAGAATTGTTTTAGACTAGTCTACCACTTACTTCTTGTAAAATGTAATAATAAAAAGAAAAACATGTAAATAACATTGTTACATGTAACATTAACTATATATATATAAACAAATGCTGATCCATGATAAGTTTTGAACAATAAAATAAACATCTTCCTGATCCACTAGTTACTTCTTTTATCATTTCACTTCATACCAAAAATAAACTTGTAAACTTGCACTTTAAAAATGTAAAATATAATACTTCAGACTAATAGAAAGTTACCATATCAAAAAGTTTCCATGATATCAAGACAAAAATGTTTCTAATTTTATTAAAATATAGACACGTTTGCTTCAGTAAGTCATAATTTAGAAGACGATTCAAAACAGTTTCCATTGTCCTAACAATTACATCAGATCAAATAAAACATACAAATGCACTAAGATTGTAATACATGTACAACAATTAGTTATACAATTTCTGGTTTGTATGTATTTATCAATAAAAAATAATCTATATATTGTATGTTACTAAAAAAACTGTAATAATGTCTTGAAAACGCATTTCAAACATACACATTGTATGTTTCAAGTATTAAACATGTTAACACCACAGAACTTAAAATAAAACATTAATGTGAATGAATTCGAACAAATAAAAAATCGGGCGACAAACATGAGCATAAAACACCTGAAAGCTAGATAATTTTGTTTTTTTCGAGTAACACGTTTCTTCTGTTCAGACCTTTATAAAGAATATCACTTTAAAATATCTATATGATATCACTGTATTCTCATTTAAACACTTAAATATTCTAAACAACTTGTACATTTAAATGGTTGATCGAACAACATGGAATAACTAAGATGTTTCTGTTCTCGACTGACTGCAACAAGTAACATTTTATGCATCTCTGTTCCTATTTTGTCTGTAATTTTGCTGTCTTTCAGCATTTGACATGGCCATGGTTAATCTGAAAAGAAATGTGATATTGTATTTATTTATTTATCTAATTAATGTATGCATTTACTAGTTCGTCTCCTTGTTTGTAAAGTCTCATTTGCATGTCCCTTTTGCAAGTCCTTCCTATGCTTCCGATAACAATGTAATGTCCTTGCAGTAACAGACAAAACCGCATAGTCGTGGAGAGTTGTATTTACTTTTGTTTTTATCTATCAATTAACTTACGTTCCTTATGCAACAAAGTATCTGTTTTGATTTATTTGTGATTAAATGAATGTGATAAATCACTTCGAAGACCTATTGTAAGTCCTTCATGTAACATCTAAGTCCTTGGCGTTACAAGTGATGTCCTTGCAATAACGCAATGGAGCAAATACTATTTTTCTATAGTGAAATAGTTTTAATTTTGTACGTAATATCAACGTAATGATTCCAATTCATGAACAGTTTTATTTTACAATAACTATACAACTTATATTTAACAATTACTATTAGAGAGCTTACACAAAACATATATTTCTTTGCAGTAACCATTTTATTCCTTGCAGTAACATAATCGGGTGTTATTTCAAGGACTGTTACTGCAAGGACATATTTCTTTATTTTTTTTGAAAATATCACTCATGGCTACCCCCACCCCCTGTTTTCAATGCAAATAATAAATATACCCATATTTGGCATAATTATGCAGAATATATATATTCTATAACCATGGCATTTGGTAATTCTTTAATCTGTGTAACATTAAGGACATAAAATAAAAGTACAGTTCTACTTACACTGGTGGAACTTCACTGTTTTTTTTTCTTAAAAAAGACAGATGTTTTTCAACATGGCTTCCTCCATTGTTCTGTAAATACTCTTCATAATGGAGAATTTTCCCACCTTTTACCCCGTTGGTTTAAGGGTATACATCACTGAATTATTACACCGTTACTGCAAGGATGTCCCCGTTACAGACACAGTTCAAAACAATCACATGCATCTGTATTGTAATATATTGATTGTTTATACTTAAATGTAAGAAGATTTGATGCTAATATTTTTCATGATAGAAGAGAACTCTTCTATGATAGTTTAGCTTTGTAAAATGGTCTGTAATCATATTTTGGGGAACAAAGACGTAACTGCAAGGACATACTCAAGGTATAAATCATAGTCTAAACGGTAAGCTATGGAATATATGCAGCTTTTATCATACTAATTTACAAGATTTAAATGATATTATCAATATTTAGTGCTAAATTTCTGAATCAAACAATTGAAATCTTATTTAAGTCAAAAATACAGAAAATCTGCCCAAATCTGATATTAGCTCATATACCTGATCCCGGGTCTGTATTTGTACACTTCATACCAGCAATGTTATTTCTAGATATATACCTGATCCCGGGTCTGTATTTGTACACTTCATACCAGCAATGTCATAGCTAGATATATACATGATCCCAGGTCTGTATTTGTACACTTCATAACAGCAATGTCATAGCTAGATATATACCTGACCCCGGGTCTGTATTTGTACACTTCATACCAGCAATGTCATAGCTAGATATATACATGATCCCGGGTCTGTATTTGTAAACTTCATACCAGCAATGTCATAGCTAGATATATATATGATCTCAGGTCTGTATTTGTACACTTCATAACAGCAATGTCATAGCTAGATATATACCTGATCCCGGGTCTGTATTTGTACACCTTATACTAGCAATGTCATAGCTAGATATATACATGATCCCAGGTCTGTATTTGTACACTTTTAATATACTAGCAATGTAATATCTAGATATATACCTGATCCTAGGTCTGTATTTGTACACCTTAGACAAGCAATGTCATAGCTAGATATATACCTGATCCCGGGTCTGTATTTGTACACCCTAGACTAGCAATGTCATAGCTAGATATGTACCTGCTCACAGGTCTGTATTTGTACACTTTATACTAGCAATGTCATAGCTAGATATATACATGATCTCAGGTCTGTATTTGTACACTTTATACTAGCAATGTCATAGCTAGATATATACCTGATCCCAGGTCTGTATTTGTACACTTCATACCAGCAATGTCATAGCTAGATATATACCTGATCCCAGGTCTGTATTTGTACACTTCATACCAGCAATGTCATAGCTAGATATATACCTGGTCCCAGGTCTGTATTTGTACACCTTATACTAGCAATGCCATAGCTAGATATATACCTGATCTTAGGTCTGTATTTGTACACTTTATACTAGCAATGTTATATCTAGATATATACATGATCCTAGGTCTGTATTTGTACACTTTATACTAGCAATGTCATAGCTAGATATATACCTGATCTCAGGTCTGTATTTGTACACTTTATACTAGCAATGTTATATCTAGATATATACATGATCCTAGGTCTGTATTTGTACACTTTATACTAGCAATGTCATAGCTAGATATATACCTAATCCCAGGTCTGTATTTGTACACCTTATACTAGCAATGTTATATCTAGATATATACCTGATCCCAGGTCTGTATTTGTACACCTTAGACTAGCAATATTATATCTAGATATATACCTGATCCAAGGTCTGTACTTGTACACTTTATACTAGCAATGTTATATCTAGATATATACCTGATCCCAGGTCTGAATGTGTACACCTTATACTAGCAATGGCATAGCTAGATATATACCTGATCACAGGTCTGTATTTGTACACTTTAGACTAGCAATGTCATAGCTAGATATATACCTGATCCCAGGTCTGTATTTGTACTACTTATACTAGCAATGTCATAGCTAGATATATACATGATCCCAGGTCTGTATGTGTACACCTTATACTAGCAATGCCATAGCTAGATATATACCTGACCACAGGTCTGTATTTGTACTACTTATACTAGCAATGTCATAGCTAGATATATACATGATCCCAGGTCTGTATTTGTATTACTTATACTAGCAATGTCATAGCTAGATATATACCTAATCCCAGGTCTGTATTTGTACACCTTATACTAGCAATGTCATAGCTAGATATATACATGATCCAAGGTCTGTATTTGTACACTTTATACTAGCAATGTCATAGCTAGATATATACCTAATCCCAGGTCTGTATTTGTACACCTTATACTAGCAATGTTATATCTAGATATATACCTGATCCCAGGTCTGTATTTGTACACCTTAGACTAGCAATATTATATCTAGATATATACCTGGTCCCAGGTCTGTATCTGTACACTTCATACCAGCAATGTCATATCTAGATATATACATGATCCCAGGTCTGTATTTGTACACTTTAGACTAGCAATGTTATAGCTAGATATATACCTGATCCCAGGTCTGTATTTGTACTACTTATACTAGCAATGCCATAGCTAGATATATACCTGATCCCATGTCTGTATTTGTACTACTTATACTAGCAATGCCATAGCTAGATATATACCTAATCCCAGGTCTGTACTTGTACTACTTATACTAGCAATGCCATAGCTAGATGTATACCTGATCCCAGGTCTGTATTTGTACACCTTAGACTAGCAATGTCATATCTAGATATATACCTGCTCCTAGGTCTGTATTTGTACTACTTATACTAGCAATGTCATAGCTAGATATATACATGATCCCAGGTCTGTATTTGTACACCTTATACTAGCAATGTCATAGCTAGATATATACCTGATCCCAGGTCTGTATTTGTACTACTTATACTAGCAATGTCATATCTAGATATATATATACCTGATCCCAGGTCTGTATTTGTACTACTTATACTAGCAATGTCATATCTAGATATATACCTGATCCCAGGTCTGTATTTGTACACCTTAGACTAGCAATGTCATATCTAGATATATACCTGATCCCAGGTCTGTATTTGTACACCTTAGACTAGCAATGTCATATCTAGATATATACCTGATCCCAGGTCTGTATTTGTACTTCTTATACTAGCAATGCCAAAGCTAGATATATACCTGATCCCAGGTCTGTATTTGTACACTATATACTAGCAATGTTATATCTAGATATATACCTAATCCCAGGTCTGTATTTGTACTACTTATACTAGCAATGCCATAGCTAGATATATACCTGATCCCAGGTCTGTATTTGTACACCTTAGACTAGCAATGTCATAGCTAGATATATACCTGATCCCAGGTCTGTATTTGTACACTTTATACTAGCAATGGCATAGCTAGATGTATACCTGATCCTAGGTCTGTATTTGTTCACTTTGTACTAGCAATGTCATATCTAGATATATACCTGATCCCAGGTCTGTATTTGTACACTTTAGACTAGCAATGTCATATCTAGATATATACCTGATCCCAGGTCTGTATTTGTTCTTCTTATACCAGCAATGTCATATCTAGATATATACCTGATCCCAGGTCTGTATTTGTACTACTTATACTAGCAATGCCATAGCTAGATATATACCTGATTCCAGGTCTGTATTTGTACACTATATACTAGCAATGTTATATCTAGATATATACCTCATCCCAGGTCTGTATTTGTACTACTTATACTAGCAATGCCATAGCTAGATATATACCTGATCCCAGGTCTGTATTTGTACACCTTAGACTAGCAATGTTGTATATAGATATATACCTGATCCCAGGTCTGTATTTGTACTACTTATACTAGCAATGGCATAGCTAGATGTATACCTGATCCTAGGCCTGTATTTGTTCACTTTGTACTAGCAATGTCATAGCTAGATATATACCTGATCCCAGGTCTGTATTTGTACTACTTATACTAGCAATGTTATATCTAGATATATACCTGATCCTAGGTCTGTATTTGTACATTAGACTAGCAATGTCATATCTAGATATATATATACCTGATCCCAGGTCTGTATTTGTACACTTTATACTAGCAATGTTATATATAGATATATACCTGATCCCAGGTCTGTATTTGTACACCTTAGACTAGCAATGTTATATATAGATATATACCTGATCCCAGGTCTGTATTTGTACTACTTATACTAGCAATGGCATAGCTAGATGTATACCTGATCCTAGGTCTGTATTTGTTCACTTTGTACTAGCAATGTCATAGCTAGATATATACATGATCCCAGGTCTGTATTTGTACTACTTATACTAGCAATGTTATATCTAGATATATACCTGATCCTAGGTCTGTATTTGTACATTAGACTAGCAATGTCATATCTAGATATATATATACCTGATCCCAGGTCTGTATTTGTACACTTTATACTAGCAATGTTATATATAGATATATACCTGATCCCAGGTCTGTATTTGTACACCTTAGACTAGCAATGTTATATATAGATATATACCTGATCCCAGGTCTGTATTTGTACTACTTATACTAGCAATGGCATAGCTAGATGTATACCTGATCCTAGGTCTGTATTTGTTCACTTTGTACTAGCAATGTCATAGCTAGATATATACATGATCCCAGGTCTGTATTTGTACTACTTATACTAGCAATGGCATAGCTAGATGTATACCTGATCCTAGGTCTGTATTTGTTCACTTTATACTAGCAATGTCATAGCTAGATATATACCTGATCCTAGGTCTGTATTTGTACACTTTAGACTAGCAATGTCATATCTAGATATATACCTGATCCTAGGTCTGTATTTGTACACTTTATACTAGCAATGTCATAGCTAGATATATAACTGATCCCATGTCTGTATTTGTACTACTTATACTAGCAATGTCATAGCTAGATATGTACCTGATCCCAGGTCTGTATTTGTACACTTTATACTAGCAATGTCATAGCTAGATATATACCTGATCCCATGTCTGTATTTGTACACTTTATACTAGCAATGTCATATCTAGATATATACCTGATCCCATGTCTGTATTTGTACACTTTATACTAGCAATGTCATATCTAGATATATATATACCTGATCCCAGGTCTGTATTTGTACACTTTATACTAGCAATGACATATCTAGATATATATATACCTGATCCTAGGTCTGTATTTGTACTACTTATACCAGCAATGTTATAGCTAGATATATACCTGATCCCAGGTCTGTATTTGTACACTTTATACTAGCAATGCCATAGCTAGATATATACCTGATCCCAGGTCTGTATTTGTACTACTTATACTAGCAATGCCATAGCTAGATATATACCTGATCCCAGGTCTGTATTTGTACACTTTAGACTATCTATGTTATATCTAGATATATACCTGGTCCTAGGTCTGTATTTGTACATTTTATACTAGCAATGTCATATCTAGATATATACCTGATCCCAGGTCCGTATTTGTACAATTTAGACTAGCAATGTCATATCTAGATATAAACCTGATCCCAGGTCCGTATTTGTACAATTTAGACTAGCAATGTCATATCTAGATATATACCTGATCCCAGGTCTGTATTTGTACACTTTAGACTAGCTATGTTATATCTAGATATATACCTGGTCCTAGGTCCGTATTTGTACTACTTATACTAGCAATGTTATATCTAGATATATACCTGATCCCAGGTCCGTATTTGTACACTTTAGACTAGCTATGTTATATCTAGATATATACCTGATCCCAGGTCTGTATTTGTTCACTTTAGACTAGCTATGTTATATCTAGATATATACCTGGTCCTAGGTCCGTATTTGTACACTTTATACCAGCAATGTCATATCTAGATATATACCTGATCCCAGGTCCGTATTTGTACAATTTAGACTAGCAATGTCATATCTAGATATATACATGATCCTAGGTCTGTATTTGTACACTTCATGATAGCAATGTTATATCTAGATATATACCTGATCCCAGGTCCGTATTTGTACTACTTATACTAGCAGTGACCTAGCTAGATATATACCTGATCCCAGGTCTGTATTTGTACTACTTATACTAGCCATGCCATAGCTAGATATATACCTGATCCCAGGTCTGTATTTGTACACTTTATACTTGCAATGTCATATCTAGATATATACCTGATCCCAGGTCTGTATTTGTACACTTTATACTAGCAATGTCATATTTAGATATATACCTGATCCCAGGTCTGTATTTGTACACTTTTAATATACTAGCAATGTCATATCTAGATATATACCTGATCCCATGTCTGTATTTGTACACTTTTGGTATACTAGCAATATCATATCTAGATATATACCTGATCCTAGGTCTGTATTTGTACACTTTTAATATACTAGCAATGTCATATCTAGATATATACTTGATCCCAGGTCTGTATTTGTACACTTTAGACTAGCAATGTTATATCTAGATATATACCTGGTCCTAGGTCTGTATTTGTACATTTTATACTAGCAATGTTATATCTAGATATATACCTGATCCCAGGTCCGTATTTGTACAATTTAGACTAGCAATGTCATATCTAGATATATACCTGATCCCAGGTCTGTATTTGTACACTTTATACTAGCAATGTCATATCTAGATATATACATGATCCTAGGTCTGTATTTGTACACTTCATGATAGCAATGTCATAGCTAGATATGGACCTGATCCAAGGTCTGTATTTGTACACTTTATACTAGCAATGTCATATCTAGATATATACATGATCCTAGGTCTGTATTTGTACACTTCATGATAGCAATGTTATATCTAGATATATACCTGATCCCAGGTCTGTATTTGTACCACTTAATCTAGCAATGTCATATCTAGATATATACCTGATCCCAGGTCTGTATTTGTACTACTTATACTAGCAATGTCATAGCTAGATATATACCTGATCCCAGATCTGTATTTGTACACTTTATACCAGCAATGTTATATCTAGATATATACCTGATCCCAGGTCTGTATTTGTACACTTTATACTAGCAATGTCATAGCTAGATATATACATGATCCCAGGTCTGTATTTGTACACTTTATACTAGCAATGTCATAGCTAGATATATATCTGATCCTAGGTCGGTATTTGTACACTTTATACCAGCAATGTCATAGCTAGATATATACCTGATCCTAGGTCTGTATTTGTACACTTTAGACTAGCAATGTCATATCTAGATATATACCTGATCCCAGGTCTGTATTTGTACACTTTAGACTAGCAATGTCATTTCTAGATGTATACCTGATACCATGTCTGTATTTGTACACTTTATACTAGCAATGTCATAGCTAGATATATACCTGATCCTAGGTCTGTATTTGTACACTTCATACTAGCAATGTCATAGCTAGATATATACCTGATCCTAGGTCTGTATTTGTACACTTTATACTAGCAATGTCATATCTAGATATATACCTGATCCTAGGTCTGTATTTGTACACTTTAGACTAGCAATGTCATATCTAGATATATACCTGATCCCAGTTCTGTATTTGTACACTTTATACTAGCAATGTCATATCTAGATATATATATACCTGATCCCATGTCTGTATTTGTACTACTTATACCAGCAATGTCATAGCTAGATATATACATGATCCCAGGTCTGTATTTGTACACTTTAGACTAGCAATGTCATAGCTAGATATATATATACCTGATCCCAGGTCTGTATTTGTACACTTTAGACTAGCAATGTCATATCTAGATATATATATACATGATCCCAGGTCTGTATTTGTACACTTTAGACTAGCAATGTCATATCTAGATATATATATACCTGATCCCAGGTCTGTATTTGTACTACTTATACCAGCAATGTCATAGCTAGATATATACATGATCCCAGGTCTGTATTTGTACACTTTAGACTAGCAATGTCATAGCTAGATATATACCTGATCCTAGGTCTGTATTTGTACACTTCATACTAGCAATGTCATAGCTAGATATATACATGATCCCAGGTCTGTATTTGTACACCTTAGACTAGCAATGTCATAGCTAGATATATACCTGATCCTAGGTCTGTATTTGTACACCTTAGACTAGCAATGTCATAGCTAGATATATACCTGATCCCAGGTCTGTATTTGTACACTTTATACTAGCAATGTCATATCTAGATGTATACATCATCCCAGGTCTGTATTTGTACTACTTATACTAGCAATGTCATAGCTAGATATGTACCTGATCCCAGGTCTGTATTTGTAATACTTATACTAGCAATGTCATATCTAGATGTATACATCATCCCAGGTCTGTATTTGTACTACTTATACTAGCAATGTCATAGCTAGATATATACCTGATCCTAGGTCTGTATTTGTACACCTTAGACTAGCAATGTCATAGCTAGATATGTACACGATCCCAGGTCTGTATTTGTATTTCTTATACTAGCAATGTCATAGCTAGATATATACATCATCCCAGGTCTGTATTTGTACTACTTATACTAGCAATGTCATAGCTAGATATATAACTGATCCTAGGTCTGTATTTGTACACTTTATACTAGCAATGTCATATCTAGATGTATACCTGATCCCAGGTCTGTATTGGTACTACTTATACTAGCAATGTCATAGCTAGATATATACCTGATCCCAGGTCTGTATTTGTACCACTTATACTAGCAATGCCATAGCTAGATATGTACCTGATCCAAGGTCTGTATTTGTACCACTTATACTAGCAATGCCATAGCTAGATATGTACCTGATCCAAGGTCTGTATTTGTACACTTTATACTAGCAATGTCATATCAAGATGTATACATCATCCCAGGTCTGTATTTGTACTACTTATACTAGCAATGCCATATCTAGATGTATACCTGATCCCAGGTCTGTATTTGTACACTTTATACTAACAATGTCATATCTAGATATATACCTGATCCCAGGTCTGTATTTGTACTACTTATACTAGCAATGTCATATCTAGATATATACCTGATCCCAGGTCTGTATTTGTACACTTTATACTAGCAATGTCATAGCTAGATATGTACCTAATCCTAGGTCTGTATTTGTACACTTTATACTAGCAATGCCATAGCTAGATATGTACCTGCTCCCAGGTCTGTATTTGTACACTTTATACTAACAATGTTATGTATCGATATATACCTGATCCTAGGTCTGTATTTGTACACTTTATGCTAGCAATGTTATATATAGATATATACCTGATCCCAGGTCTGTATTTGTACACTTTATACTAGCAATGTTATATATAGATATATACCAGATCCTAGGTCTGTATTTGTACACTTTATACTAGCAATGTTATATCTAGATATATACCTGATCCCAGGTCTGTATTTGTACACTTTATACTAGCAATGTTATATCTAGATATATACCTGATCCTAGGTCTGTATTTGTACACTTTATACTAGCAATGTTATATCTAGATATATACCTGATCCTAGGTCTGTATTTGTACACTTTATACTAGCAATGTTATATCTAGATATATACCTGATCCCAGGTCTGTATTTGTACACTTTATACTAGCAATGTCATATCTAGATATATACTTGATCCCAGGTCTGTATTTGTACTACTTATACTAGCAATGCCATAGCTAGATATATACCTGATCCCAGGTCTGTACTTGTACTACTTATACTAGCAATGTCATAGCTAGATGTATACATGATCCCAGGTCTGTATTTGTACACTTTATACTAGCAATGACATAGCTAGATATATACATCATCCCAGGTCTGTATTTGTACTACTTATACAAGGAATGCAATAGCTAGATATATACATCATCCCAGGTCTGTATTTGTACTTCTTATACAAGGAATGCAATATCTAGATATATACATGGTCCCAGGTCTGTATTTGTACTACTTATACAAGGAATGCAATATCTAGATATATACCTGATCCCAGGTCTGTATTTGTACTACTTATACAAGGAATGCAATAGCTAGATATATACATGGTCCCAGGTCTGTATTTGTACTACTTATACAAGGAATGCAATATCTAGATATATACATCATCCCAGGTCTGTATTTGTACTACTTATACAAGGAATGCAATATCTAGATATATACCTGATCCCAGGTCTGTATTTGTACTACTTATACAAGGAATGCAATAGCTAGATATATACATGATCCCAGGTCTGTACTTGTACTACTTATACTAGCAATGCCATAGCTAGATGTATACCTGATCCTAGGTCTGTATTTGTACACCTTAGACTAGCAATGTCATATCTAGATATATACATGATCCCAGGTCTGTACTTGTACTACTTATACTAGCAATGCCATAGCTAGATGTATACCTGATCCCAGGTCTGTATTTGTACACTTTATACTAGCAATGCCATAGCTAGATGTATACCTGATCCCAGGTCTGTATTTGTACACCTTAGACTAGCAATGTCATATCTAGATATATACATGATCCCAGGTCTGTATTTGTACACTTTATACTAGCAATGTTATATCTTGATATATACCTGATCCCAGGTCTGTATTTGTACACCTTATACTAGCAATGCCATAGCTAGATATATACCTGATCCCAGGTCTGTATTTGTACTACTTATACTAGCAATGCCATAGCTAGATATGTACCTGCTCCCAGGTCTGTATTTGTACACTTTATACTAGCAATGCCATAGCTAGATGTATACCTGATCCCAGGTCTGTATTTGTACACCTTAGACTAGCAATGTCATATCTAGATATATACATGATCCCAGGTCTGTATTTGTACACCTTAGACTAGCAATGTCATATCTAGATATATACCTGATCCCAGGTCTGTATTTGTACTACTTATACCAGCAATGTCATATCTAGATATATACCTGATCCCAGGTCTGTATTTGTACTACTTATACTAGCAATGCCATAGCTAGATATATACCTGATCACAGGTCTGTATTTGTACACTATATACTAGCAATGTCATAGCTAGATATATACCTGATCCCAGGTCTGTATTTGTACACCTTAGACTAGCAATGTTATATATAGATATATACCTGATCCCAGGTCTGTATTTGTACTACTTATACTAGCAATGGCATAGCTAGATGTAAACCTGATCCTAGGTCTGTATTTGTTCACTTTGTACTAGCAATGTCATAGCTAGATATATACCTGATCCCAGGTCTGTATTTGTACTACTTATACTAGCAATGTTATATCTAGATATATACCTGATCCTAGGTCTGTATTTGTACATTAGACTAGCAATGTCATATCTAGATATATATATACCTGATCCCAGGTCTGTATTTGTACACTTTATACTAGCAATGTTATATATAGATATATACCTGATCCCAGGTCTGTATTTGTACACCTTAGACTAGCAATGTTATATATAGATATATACCTGATCCCAGGTCTGTATTTGTACTACTTATACTAGCAATGGCATAGCTAGATGTATACCTGATCCTAGGTCTGTATTTGTTCACTTTGTACTAGCAATGTCATAGCTAGATATATACCTGATCCCAGGTCTGTATTTGTACTACTTATACTAGCAATGGCATAGCTAGATGTATACCTGATCCTAGGTCTGTATTTGTTCACTTTATACTAGCAATGTCATAGCTAGATATATACCTGATCCTAGGTCTGTATTTGTACACTTTAGACTAGCAATGTCATAGCTAGATGTATACCTGATCCCAGGTCTGTATTTGTACTACTTATACTAGCAATGCCATAGCTAGATATATACCTGATCCCAGGTCTGTATTTGTACACTTTATACTAGCAATGTCATAGCTAGATATATACCTGATCCCAGGTCTGTATTTGTACACCTTAGACTAGCAATGTCATATCTAGATATATACCTGATCCTAGGTCTGTATTTGTACACCTTTGACTAGCAATGTCATAGCTAGATATATACATGATCCCAGGTCTGTATTTGTACACTTTATACTAGCAATGTCATAGCTAGATATGTACCTAATCCCAGGTCTGTATTTGTACACTTCATACCAGCAATGTCATAGCTAGATATATACATGATCCTAGGTCTGTATTTGTACACTTTATACTAGCAATGTCATAGCTAGATATATACCTGATCCCAGGTCTGTATTTGTACACTTTATACTAGCAATGTCATATCTAGATATATATATACCTGATCCCAGGTCTGTATTTGTACACTTTAGACTAGCAATGTTATAGCTAGATATATACCTGATCCCATGTCTGTATTTGTACTACTTATACTAACAATGCCATAGCTAGATATATACCTGATCCTAGGTCTGTATTTTTAATACTTTTACTAGCAATGCCATAATTATCTAGATATATACCTGATCCCAGATCTGTATTTGTACACTTTAGACTAGCAATGTCATATCTAGATGTATACCTGATCCAAGGTCTGTATTTGTACACTTTAGACTAGCAATGTCATATCTAGATGTATACCTGATCCAAGGTCTGTATTTGTACACTTTATTCTAGCAATGTCATATCTAGATATATACCTGATCCCAGGTCTGTATTTGTACTACTTATACTAGCAATGTTATATCTAGATATATACCTAATCCCAGGTCTGTATTTGTACACTTCATACCAGCAATGTCATAGCTAGATATATACCTGATCCCAGGTCTGTATTTGTACACTTTATACTAGCAATGTCATAGCTTGATATATACCAGATCCCAGGTCTGTATTTGTACACCTTATACTAGCAATGTCATAGCTAGATATATACCTGATCCCAGGTCTGTATTTGTACACTTCATGCCAGCAATGTCATAGCTAGATATATACATGATCCCAGGTCTGTATTTGTACTACTTATACTAGCAATGTCATATCTAGATATATACCTGATCCCAGGTCTGTATTTGTACACCTTATACTAGCAATGTCATAGCTAGATGTATACCTGATCATAGGTCTGTATTTGTACTACTTATACTAGCAATGTCATATCTAGATATGTACCTGATCCCAGGTCTGTATTTGTACTCTTTAGACTAGCAATGTCATATCTAGATGTATACCTGATCTTAGATCTGTATTTGTACTACTTATTCTAGCAATGCCATAGCTAGATATATACCTGATCCCAGGTCTGTATTTGTACACTTTATACTAGCAATGTCATATCTAGATATATACCTGATCCCAGGTCTGTATTTGTACTACTTATACTAGCAATGCCATAGCTAGATATATACCTGATCCTAGGTCTGTATTTTTAATACTTATACTAGCAATGCCATATCTAGATATATACCTGATCCCAGATCTGTATTTGTACACTTTAGACTAGCAATGTCATATCTAGATGTATACCTGATCCAAGGTCTGTATTTGTACACTTTAGACTAGCAATGTCATATCTAGATGTATACCTGATGCAAGGTCTGTATTTGTACACTTTATACTAGCAATGTCATATCTAGATATATACCTGATCCCAGGTCTGTATTTGTACTACTTATACTAGCAATGTCATATCTAGATATATACCTGATCTCAGGTCTGTATTTGTACACTTCATACCAGCAATGTCATAGCTAGATATATACCTGATCCCAGGTCTGTATTTGTACACTTCATAACAGCAATGTCATAGCTAGATATATACATGATCCCAGGTCTGTATTTGTACACCTTATACTAGCAATGTCATAGCTAGATATATACATGATCCCAGGTCTGTATTTGTACACCCTAGACTAGCAATGTCATAGCTAGATATATACATGATCTCAGGTCTGAATTTGTACACTTCATACCAGCAATGACATAGCTAGATATATACATGATCCCAGGTCTGTATTTGTACACTTCTTAACAGCAATGTCATAGCTAGATATATACCTGACCCCGGGTCTGTATTTGTACACTTCATACCAGCAATGTCATAGCTAGATATATACCTGATCCTAGGTCTGTATTTGTACACTTCATACCAGCAATGTCATAGCTAGATGTATACCTGATCCTAGGTCTGTATTTGTACTCTTTATACCAGCAATGTCATAGCTAGATATATACATGATCTCAGGTCTGTATTTGTACACTTCATACCAGCAATGTCATAGCTAGATATATACCTGACCCCGGGTCTGTATTTGTACACTTCATACCAGCAATGTCATAGCTAGATATATACATGATCCCAGGTCTGTATTTGTACTACTTATACTAGCAATGTCATAGCTAGATGTATACCTGATCCTAGGTCTGTATGTGTACACTTCATACCAGCAATGTTATAGCTAGATATATACCTGATCCCGGGTCTGTATTTGTACACTTCATACCAGCAATGTTATAGCTAGATATATACCTGAACCCAGGTCTGTATGTGTACACCTTATACTAGCAATGTCATAGCTAGATATGTACATTGTCTCAGGTCTGTATTAGCACTCCTAGTACCAGCAACGTTGATTTCAGCTATAGAGGATCTATCACGAGTTGTCAATTGATATAAAATTATATTTAACACGTTTTAGAAATTTTATTAAGCGAGAACAAGTTTAATATAAATATATCAATTGACAACGACTGGTAGATTTTTTATATCAAATGACACTAAAAACGCAAAATACGCATTGGTTTATTGGAAAAACTCACCTATGTATGAAAACTTTATACTACACCTGTTACGCATAAGATTATACGTACTCAACATACTAACCTGGATACAAGAAAGGTCATGATATATCTGGTATTATAAGATTTCTGATTTCAATACCATCTTCACAAGCTTTGTATCGGGATTAGTTCTAAAATAAATAGGACAGTATGGGCTGTAAAAATGATGGGTAAAGTATTTTAATATTTGACCCACCACACTGAACAAGCTGGGCTTTAACAAGGTTGAACTGGTTATTTTCAGTGACGTTCTCCACATTTTGAGGAATTTGCATTTGCAGTTGGGGGAGCTAGTTCGTACTGGTTGGTAATCAACACCATGAAACTTGGCTAGGTCAATTGGTCACCGTACATATTGTTCAATCATCAACCGCTCGATGTAAGCAATGTTGGGTCATTCATTGATCTCGTTTGGTTTTGCGTTGGGCATTGTGTCGTGTATATATAGTATGTATCTGTGTCTTCATGTTTTCTGTGCTCAGCAGATTCAGGCCATATCAAATCGCTTATATGTTTTGCGTCAGGTCTGGCTTTCTGAAACCATACTACCTTTTCACAAAAACAAACAAAGAAGGTTAAAAAACATTACTTCATTTGGATAAGTTTATTTGCATGTACGTGTACACCAATAACTGCACAAAAGGGTGTTTGCACATGGAACATGTCAGTCAATGTATTCTTAGTAACATTAATGGTGTTAGTTTGAAAATTCAAATGAAACACACCTTGACCAGAGCAAAATACCTCAACAAAAAGACTTCTAAACCAATGCGCATGACGACGCTAAACATAAAACCGACTGACATGGCCTAATGTGTTGAGTGTTGAATTATGTGTACAGTTCGTCAAGAAATGCCACATCAACACGAGCGCTGATACCATCAGTGGCATTGTTTTCGACCAATGAATACTGTATCATCTCTCCTAGCAGCGTTTTGGTTGTATTTTCCCATGACCCTATGAATTAATATAGCTTTGTCGTCATAAGGGACGTAACTCTGGCGGCCCTAACTAAAAATCAAGACATACACAAAACAAATGTACAACGCTACATACAAAATGTGCATTATTTACCTTTTATTAGAAAATCTCTAAAATGCATGACAAATAAGTGGGCACCAGTGTGTATCGATGATAAAACAATACAACTTTATTTTCCTGTTTAAGTCTACGATGTGCCACAGAATGTACTTAATCTATGATAAAATGTGGTGAAACAATACCGCGTATGAGTAATCAAGAATAATGTCATGGGAAGTTTTAAGTCGTTCGGTCTGAACACTTAATGATTGTCAAAGAAGGAAGATTTTGAACTGTTTTAAAATCAATGTTCGTGTATGACTTTCCAAACAACTGCTTATAGAAATAGAAGAGATGCACACGGTTGAATAATTTCCTGCCGACAACATAAAAAACTATGATCTTAAACACACGTGTGTATGAGGGAAAGCACCAACTATTTACAACTATTTCTAGGCTGGTATTTAATAATGTATGATAATCAGTATCACACATAATACAAATATACAACAAAAATGCACGTGTACACACCTGCAGTGCGTAGCGAAGGAACATCTGATTCGAGTATCTTGAAAAAAAATAGTGTTTTCCCCTGACTTTCCCATGACCGTGGGAACCATGAATTAGTAACAAACTAACAATATTCAATATGTACAGGGTTGTTTTATTAATCAAGTTTTCTTTATGATAGTTTACAGAAATATATATATACTATTTAGCATTAACACTGAAACAGACATGTGGTGAAATGGTCATACAATGCCAATATTACTGTCGTAATCTCACCACCATTTTACCATATTGTCATACCCTGGAAGGTGCATTTTAATTGACAAAGACGAAGCACTTAATGTTTTATGGCAGCAACTGTTGTAACTATGACATGGCACTTGGAAGCACTACATGCGCTATCGATTTATAACTATGACATGGCACTTGGAAGCACTACATGCGCTATCGATTTATAACTATGACATGGCACTTTGAAGCACTATAAATACTAGCACTATCAATGTTTATCTAAGTCCTTGTAACTACGGTAGGTGGAGAGTCTTCCATACGATTGTAACCCCGGGATGGGCTCGTGTTGATCCTCCGTCCCTCAGATTGTCCAGCCCATGGATCAGCCTCACGGTACGGCCTACTGCGACGTTTCCGTATCACGATGACTATAAACGCGCCAACGATGATACACACCAAGGTGGCAGATACCGATATCGCGGCTATACCTCCACCTGATAGCTGCTGTGAATTATTTCCGCTTGTTCCGCCGGACTGATAAGATGATGTAGTCGTGTCAGCGTTGGGATTAGGCATGCCATGTCGTAACATGTACTCGGGTACTGTCTTACTCGCATCTTCCATACTGGTCCACAGTTTACCGTCGTCACTTACAACAAATGAAGTGTCTTCTACCGTTGTCAATACATCTCTGGGTGCTTCCATAAATGGAGGCCGTTTTACGATTGGCAGACCATGATCAGTAAGGGCACCGGCTTTCACGCAATAATGGATGCTACAATCATTGTCTTTAATCGCTAGATGTTGGCTGTAACCTTCGGGGCAGTTTTTAGGGTAAGTTTCAACACCAGACGAGAGCATGTACGACTGAAGCATACTTTTCTTGCCAGAGCTTTTCAACAAGTCGGCTCGTTCTTTCAGTGCCAGGGGATTGCCCGAGTGACAGGAGAAGAAGCCAGCGAATGGTAGAGAATATCTGTAACCTAGCTCATAGTCATCACTCACACAGACAACCAGATAATCATTCGTACCCAACAACTTCAATGGATAGAATTCAGACGGACAGCTTTGACTTTGTGTCATGACATTAGATGTTTTTGCAGTGTACAGACCACCAAACAGGAATCCGCTATCTTGTTTCACCTGACCAGTGGCGGCGCACCAGTATGCTTGGTAATTTGCGTAGGCGCTGTACGTGTTAGTATCACAACAGTGGAAGAACAGCCAGCAGCTATGACACTCTCGGCGTTGTTCATGTGAGGATAAAGATCCTGACTGTAAAGGTACAGCCTCGTATCCGGTCGGGCAAGTCAAATCTCCAGTTTGTGGATTCTTTTGTTTGATTCCCTTACACAAGTCCTTGTATCCCCCTCCTGTGCAGGATTGGTATACACCACCAAAGGTAAAGTTGGTTCTCGGCGGTTTACATGACCCGTCATCAACGTTGGCAGCAAAACTGAAATTCGGCGAGTCTTCATCCGTACAACCGCGGTAAGTATTATGCTCGTAGTAAAGTTCCACAGCGTCTTTGACGTAATCATACACGTCATAAACGGTGGCCAAAGGAACGTCTGGTAGGGTGACGTCTGTTACTGCATAGTAAATAGGATCACCGGCTCTATCCAGGGCTACCAGTTCGTTTTGGATTGCACTGCTCCACATACTGGCTGTGTAGTTCTTCGGCCTGTGGAATACAACAGAAGACATACCGCACCCTAAGTATTTAGATTTGAATGCAGATGTATATACAAATAAAAGATTTCTATAATACTCAATATGAGGATATTAGAGACCATGGTTCATACACTATTCTCATATAAAAACTTGTCTATTTATTTATTTTGCAAGCAAGAGTGTTTCTTTTTCATTTTAAGTTTTTTTACACAGATCAGGTGTCGATTCGACAACATCCATACTCTGATATGTATATTCAATGCGATTTGCTTAAATTAACGGAATTTTTGTTGAATTCAAGTACAATTTGGCATTTTTCAAGGATGCACATAATCCAAGGATTTATCAAGGCCTTGTCCCGGACGAAATTTACTCGGAAGATGAAGACCAATTGGGACTGGCAGATACTGGTACTGGCTGATTACTGCTTACTAGCCAGTCACGTGATTACAAGATCAATGTTTTACTCTGTGTTCATATAATTACCTGAAAACTGGTCCTCCAAACGTCATTAATTTCGAAGTGGTTCTTTGTTTAAGATATTCTTTGATCTGTGTTTGAGTGGTAGTCTGCGAGTAGTCTATACCGAAGTCAAACACACTGAAGAAACTGGCACTTGCTGAAGCAAGGATGGTGTTCTTCTGGGACTCGTACTTTCGTAGATATGTCGCCGATAGTTCATCCAACTAGTTTAAAACATAATAAATATGTTTCTGTAAATCATTAATGTGTTCATAAGTCTACCGCGATATCAACTCACAGGCCTAAGAAATTGTGTCACACACGGTAGTTTTTACTTCCCCAATATTTCATCCATTTAATATACATGTAGTATGATATTATATATAATTATTCTTTTATTTAATGAACGAGTGAACATTTTGGGATGTTAAAAGCGCTTTGTTGTGATATAATTTCTTAGACCAGTGATAAAATCCCCATAAATAGCATCGTGTGTATGGAATGACTTCATTGAGATAAATCTTTCACGAAATGTGATAGCCTCGAATATGAAAATTAATATTTTACAGTTTTACGTCTTTTCTACCACTTCTGTGTATATCGTATAGACGTAACGCACGTAACTGAGTACGTTCGTAATTTCGTACACTCGCTGTAAAACAGTAGTTGATACTTCTTTCTAATTCACTCTATACATTACATATCATATACCAAACTATTCATTATAAAATTGTTTACATTGTCATTTTAATTTGAGATCATGTAGAATAATATGTAGCCGTAGAATTGGAGACAATGCCCGACAGATATACAAAAATCCGTGTGCAATTTGTAACAAAATGTTGGTCGTCGGCATAAAATAACAGCCGTTTTATTCAAAATGTCATTTAATTTGTGGGATTCTTCACTGTGTGATACCAGAAGTGACGTGTTTTAACATACTATCGTGAAAAATCACGGGTGCAAAAAATAAAAAAGTTAAATAATAAACTGGTATCACGAAAAAAGTGCAAATTTGCAAAAAAATGCTGAAAATTTTCCGAAGACGCGTGCTTAGTACGCAATTATTTTTTCATTTTTATAAATAAAATAATTATGATTTCGTTTTTAAAATATTATTTCTGTTTTATTATAAATAATAAAATCCCAATTCATTATAGCCAATACTTATCGAGATTATTAGAATGGAATATGTGGAGGAAAATTGTCCTACTCGCGCGTTTTAGCGATACGTTGTGGCACAGACCATTTTCGAAACTTAATAATTTTATTATAAGTCATAGAACGTAAAATTAAATTAAAATTTGAAATATTATCAGAGTGAAATTTTTACTTTTAAAAAGTCTATGCGATTGCTCTTAAAATAAGTCCGACACACTTGATTCAATGTGTGGAGGAAGGTTGTCCTACGTCGCAATTTTGCGACGTTTTGGACGTTTTATGCAACGCAAGTTTTTATAGTGGACGAACTACATTACCAAAATAATTATTTTGAGCGATATTATGCATAGGCATACAATGCATTTTGTACCCGTATATTCTAGAACAATGTAGTGTTTTGTTTTTCATAAAACAGTACATAGATAAGCGTGTTAGGGGTAGAATACGTGAGTGATTAAGATACTTGTCAGATAGACATCGGATGATACGAGTGAATAAGCGTTAACTTGAACAAGCGGGAGAAATTGCTACCGAAAGATACACAATATTTTTTAATTAAAAAACGATGTTATTGACAGATAAATGTACTGTAGTTTTCGACATTGTAAACATTTGCAAAGTTAAACATCAATGTTTAGAGCATAAGACAAGTATTACGCAAAGTTAGTTAATAATATGCTGACGTAACACGACGTTACACAAACGTACTCAATACCGTGCGTTACGTCATAATGAATACTATTACGCAATATCCTAGATGCTTAATAGCTTTATTGGCATTATCGTCACCAACAGCAAAACGTCATCATCGTCATCACTAAAAAGTCACTACCACCATAATCAGCAACAGCATTTAATATATTCGATACCCGCTATCACTACCTCTACTAGCTACCACCACTTGGATAACCAAAACTATAAGGGATAATCCTGTGACAACTTATCATATTTTTCACAGAAAACTTACTGGAAAGCTCGGCATTTATCATAACATCTATTTTGTTGTTAGAAATGGAAATGGTCTGTTTAGCAAAGGTACAATATGCATAAACATGTACGAATATGAAATTATTTTACCTGTGCAAGAACCGCTCCGACATCGATGCTTGTGATAACGTGGGTACCAAAGTCTCGTACTAGGATCTGACTCTCGTAACGGGCGAGATCTGTTCTGTTCAAGGCCAAATGGGCGGCGATCTTCCGAAGTCTTGCTCGAAATGCATCATTCACTGCAGTGTCTGGTTCTAGTTTGGCCGTGTATTGTACGTAACGAGCCTGAAACAAAATACACACAAATACATTACTCCAAAGAACACAGATAAATGCAATCAACTTGTTGTCGTTCCGGAAAAAAACAAAGCGGGTAGGTAGAACAAAACGTTCGATGTCCGAATTTAAAAACTTTAAGATGTTTCGGTCAGGAAGTGTCCGGGAGGCTTCCAGTGGCGCTTAGTAATGGCACGCAAGGGTTCAAGAACATCACGAAGACATGCCTAACAATCCCGATCTGGTGATTTCAGCTTCGGGAACCCTTCGGGGTCCTAGTGGACAATACCAATATTTACTATGGTAGGGGAATGATGCTGAATGCTTTCATGTATCAAAGAAAATATTAAAGATGTGGTTCAATTTATACAGAAGAATCGAGTAAACTTGCGGATTTAATCACTTTGGATGATTGCTTTTTGTTAACTAATCAGAAGTTAACTCTATCCAACACGCGCTCATTGTCACGTGCTCATTGTCACGTGATCCTAGTCACAAAATTGACAGTAGGCAACGTACGTATTACTCAATGCCCTGGAATGCGCCTTGTTGTCTATTTATACCATGTTAGTAATATCATATAAATAAGCATAAATAAGTATATACATGTATACACATCGAAACTGTATATTATATTGTCACGCATATTTGAGGAAATAAACACACTAAAATAATGATATTTTGTGCTGTTCATGCCGTTTTTGGTGTTTCAGGAAATCCCCCAAAATAACCCGAGTTAAACAATGATGTTCCATTTCATGTAATACGTGTCTTCGTTTTTACGAATTCATATAATACTAGTAGTTTGTTAAATTCAAACTGCATCTACATTAAATATATCCACTGTACTTTTGCATACATATATTCATCTATGAATAATTCCTCAACATGCAACTCGTGTGATACCCCGACACACAGGATTACATAACATAACGTCCGTCAGCATAAACATTTAATACAACAATTATTTATAAAACATGGTTGATATGTACTATATGAAAGAAGATATATAAATGAACATAATAAGGTGTTCATTATCTTGAAAGATCGATCCTTAATAATTATGGTAAATAATAATAATAATAATAACGACTTTATTTTAAGAGGCAACACAGTTGGGCAAGCCCAGTCTTTTCTGTGAGCCTCTATGGCAAAACATATTTACAAAGATAGTATGACATATAAGTAATAAACAGTCTGAAGTATAACAACACAATATAAAAGTATTATAGGTGGATTTTTCAACATGTCGCGAAGTATTTTGCTGCAAAGTATTTTGCCATTGAATACTATTTGGATGGATGAGATGAAGAGGTATAATAGGAGTTCAACAATTAACAGTAAATTCTCTCCTAGTGATTACAACTGAACGAAATATTCTGCCTTTACTACAATTTTGTATATCCATTTAATAATATAACGAGCTGTCAAACAACTTGCAATATGCATTAACTCAAGTGTGTACAAACTATAATTTCGTCGAACTGCTCTCTTTTTAGTTAAAGCGTATTATATTTAATAATTATAACACTTCCGTCTGATTCAGCGAACAAAGTTTTTCTTGTTAAATATATTCAGTAACTTCTTCATACGTGGAGAAACACGGTAATTCGTACATATAGTCAATGCCAATGAAGTGTTAGTCTCGACTTGGTATCGAACCCTAGACTGTCGTGTGTTAGCCATGTTACAACGCGTACTGGCGCCAGTCAGTTAGATAAGAAGATAACTTCATAAACGAATACTAGATTGATAAAGTGCGCACAGGATGATGTGATGTTGAAATTGACATTGACTGGTTCAGCTTACCGGTGTAAAATCGGTAAGGTATTTACTAAAATAACACTGATAAATCTTGCATACTTAAGTAATACACCTCCGTGACTTATACCGAATGTTACCGCCTTTTCACATAATCCTTGGCGCACTATATACAATACGATACACAGTGTATAGTTTGGTTCGTTATTAAATACATGATGCATATCTTACCTGTACCCGTGTGGTCACTGACTTGTCCATATGCTGTCTCGATTTGACACTTTCATATTCGTCGGAAAATTTCCCACTGATGCCGACGTGAGTCAGATGTAGTCCGGCGTGAACATTGACACTATGTGATAAGGTGCTCGTATAATTATCCCAGTGCATTATCAATTCTGCGTATGTCTCAACATTGCTGCTTTTAACAGGTATTGCATACACGCCGTCGGGAATGAGAAATTTCCCATCGTCGGTGGTTCTACACCGTGAGTAATTATGTTGAATAATCATACCCATGTCTTTATTACGCAAATTGTCCCATCCACCGCCGGGAAGAACTTCAAAACGTAACCTTGTATCATTTACTCCAACTACACATCGTCGGGGATCACCAATTGGATAGGTGGTCGTCGGCGGTGCCGGAACATCAACTTGGCTCGCAGACGCCGCCGAGAGAAAACAAAATCCGGCAAAAAATATTAATGTCCCCATTTTGTCACTTGATGTTAACACTTAATCCTCTAACCGCCGTCTGTTTTATATACATACGTGGGAGATTTTTTATAACACCAACCCGGAAGTTTTTGTAAACGTTTTGAGGAAGATTATTTCATATTGAGCTGAAACTTCACGGAAATTAAAACATATCACAAGATGATGCATACATGTGCGGGCTTATACTTGTAACGTTAGATCTAGAGATAAATGCATACTTTATTTGGTGATAAAACATCGACAACATACATCAACACTAATAAATACAAGTTTAATACCAACAACAAGTGTGTGTAGGCTTAACCATAAAAGAGTACACAACTTACAGCATGGATCACTTCGTCACACGCTTCGGTCTTTTTTATTTTATGAACTTAGTTGATTACGTATATATATTAGAAGCAAATTGTAGAATTGTAGAAGCAGATAAAATTTTGCCGTTTGCACCAATCATTCCACACGGATGATTGTGTAAATAAATAATTATGAATTTGAATTACCGTATAAGATATGTACTAAAAACATAATAGAACCATATTAACCTCTATATCACAATCGTTCGTTGAGTACTAAAATTTCACAAGACCACAGTATTTTGACAGTGACACAGAACACTGGAGATTTTCCGCCAAAAAGCCGTACCTAATGTTTGCAGACTGTTATTGAACGACTGATTTAATAATATGATCTACATGTATATATTTATATGCACTGGTTAGGATTGAATAATATTTCAATGATTTGACTTGTGAATCCGAGTAATTACTTATACATCCGCAGAAATTTAGTTTTTGACCTCTTCGTTATTGTAAAGTGTTGTAACGTCATGATGTTACTAGGCTATCAGTGTTACTGAACACAGGTGATGACGACAGAACAACTTCTGACGGAGCTGTTTTGACTTCACACAAATAAGAACATTCCAATTTAATATAAGAGGTTACAGATTACTGTGTCATTGAATTTTTTAATTTTATTTTCGGTGTAAAATTTACGCATATTTATTATTTTGGTAGGTACATTTGGTAAGAAGTTGACCAGACAAATGCTAAGAAGCATTAATGTTTTGCTAAGGAGCATTTGTGATTTATTTACATAATTCATGGCGAATTTAGATTACTACACAATTTATACCATTGTAAGCTTCTTGTATGCATTACATCATTACTGTTAAGTTAATTCTCATAATAAAGGATGTTTATGTTCTTTGGTAAAACATGATTGGAAAATAGTTCGTATTTATTGAGTTCCAGGTAGTTGCTGCAAAATTAACACTATAATTTATATTGCCCGATGTTTACTGTAGGCGTTTCTTTTTTTTGCTTATATTTTTGTATATGCTGAACTTATTCTGCATAAATTTATAAACTTTGGTTTGATACTACGATAAATGGTTAACTTATACATTCAATATTTCCATTTCAAAAACGTAATACAAATCTCACGGTTTGTAGTGCAAATTTGTTCAACTATTTAGGGATATTGAAACTTTATATCTTTCACATAGTTTGTATTGTATTTGAAAGCGTTTATGTGTCGATATTTGAAATTTTCAATGCATTTTTTAAAGAGTAAAACATGTTATGCAACTGTGGAAATACATAGGGAAGTCCCCCGTGTGATGCGTCTGCTAATCTACTCGCCATAAATAACGTACATACATGTACGCGCCAATTAATTTCATTGTACAACAAACTAATACCCATATTGACTTTGTATCTTCTCTGCATGAAAAGGATGAGAAGTGGTTATTCTTCTATCATGTCCTCGATCCAAAAGGATATTTAAGAAATGAGAGGATGAGACATACAAAGTGTAGACTTTGTTTCAAAACAGAAACTGGTATAGCTTAGCTATTTTGACCCGAACCTGACCTTAAGGCAAGAATATATTACAAGGTTACGATATCTGTATTTCGAATTTGTATTTGTAAATTACATCTCGAGCGTCTTCGTGATACTCCCCGATTATGAAAACATACACTCGGTGTTGTAAACGTAGGCAATATATCAACTGTTCAATTATGCTAATCAAAAGGTCAGGCTCGTGTCAAATTGGCCAAGCTATATAGCGTTAACATGGCTTTCGTTACTACAAGTGTTAGTCTCTTCAAGCATGAGATCATTATAACAACTAACAACAGATACTTGACCTAATGAGTCACATGATCTTTATACTTGTAAGTACATTATGACAAAAACATCATCAGTCAATCGTGATAGCTCGGACATTTCCGATTGTCTCCGGTAAATATACTTTGTCTATTGCAAGGCAATAAAGACCGAAGTGATCAGAATGCATCATCAGGCCGATTCGATGATTTAGAAACAAAATGTACATTGAATCCCCTTTGAATGTAAACGTTCAACGTGACACATGAAGGGCACGATGTACTAGCAATGTAAAATAATTACACGGCTGTCCACAGTTCCCTTCAAACGACACATAGTCTTACAATACAAAATGTTTCACCTACAGTCCTTTCAATGTCAAATTAGAACGGTTTGTAAACATTAGCTCGTCCGTCAGGTAAACTATTGTTTATCTAGGTTTAACTGGGTATACATGAGTTAACAGTATTCACCGCCATTGTTTTGAATGGGATAGTTCCCTCAAAAGTTGTACTTATTGACTATAGTTCCCCTCAAACGATACAAAGTTTCAAAGTTTCAAAGTTTATTAGATACATCAAAAATATACGAGACAGTAAAATATTGTGAATTAAGTCAAAGATGACCCATGGTCACAATATTAATACAAATATTTTACATAGCAATGTTAATGTCAAGGTCAAACTAAAGATTCGTGCAATTTGTGTAAAGTTTTACCTACAATGTAATATAATATAAAACAAAATTTAAGATTCGTACAATATAAAATGTTTCAATTAATGTTAGTGATAAGGCATTGACAAAGTAAGTAGTTTTCCGTACTGGAATGTATAAACTTGCGACACATCTCTATAAACTGTCATCATAATCTCAATGAACCTTTGTCATGTGACCATTGTACTTTTCAAGTAGAAGATATGAAACCATCAGCTGACAGAAGTGCCTGTGTGAAACAGTATGGCTCAATGTGAAACAATACACGAGGAAGTTTTGTCCAATCTACGTTGTTAAGTTACGTTAGCATGTGAGAATTATGTCTATTGTTTACCGTTTGTTTTTCATGTTTCGGGAAATCCCCCGATGAAAACTAGTTCGATTAAAAAACCCATTCGGATGTACCAATCAATATGATAGGTGTAATAGTAACGTTACTTGGGGTTTTCATTTCAGTCATATGATATATCGCTGGCTCATAACGAGAAGGTCGTAACTACAAAATCAATACTTTGAGAAAACAAGAAAAACTGTCACTCTTTAGTTATGGTAAAACGAGCTTTTACAACTTCTGTTTGATCAATATGACAATTTTTATGAAAACAGGCTCATAAGAAGCGCCTTATGATGCTTAAACATGCATTAGTCTTGTATAAGGTCACTTACGACCTTCTCGTTCTAAGCAAGCGATATTTCGACCAGTAACTGATAACATACGGTATGTGTAAATCAGTACTGTACCTTTATAGAATCACATGTACGAGGGGTGATCAATATATTCGAGGACTTTTCATCTAGCAATTTCATATTGGCAGCAATTCTCAAAGCCATTTTACATCATTCAGAGTAAGATGTCGATGACCGAATGCAATGATAAAATTATTTGATTCATACAAGGAGCGCGTGACGTTGGACGTCACGCAACGTCATTCCAAGCGTCACCGTCGGAGCAGCACATAGCGCTTTCTTGACTGATACCCGGTCCCATGTATGAGACTGGTTTTCTTTTACTACTGAAATATGTAGTTAATAGCCAATTCTGGAATGTGAGATGGAATAAAAATAGTATTTATGCGTTATGGGAAACAAAACTCGGAAAAGGGCTGTTGACTCTACATAATTAGATTTTTCCAATTAAGAATGAAGCCCGACCTATCAGGTTTAGGACGAAATATCGAAATAACCCTTTTGATTTGGAGTCTACGATTTAATGTTTTGTAGCCTATACTAATCTTCGTTTTCGCCAGTTACATTTGGTTGAGATCTGTGCGTCTTATTTCGCAGAATTAAACGGAAAATGTCCCTAACTCGGTGTTATTTTTACTATTTATCCTTATCTACTCAACCGTTTGACAGAGACCCAACAATCACATAAACATCGGAATCTTATGAAAATGGCCAATTGGGGGCACACATGCACAGTTCATGCACAATTTAGTCAAGTCATTTTGGAGATGTCGCGATGATTTTACAAGTTTCGCGTTAATTTTCATAGCATGTCGTTTCTCAGAAATAACGCGACGTCCTAGATGCTCGACGGTGCGTGCTTCACCATGGTTACAAAAAGTGACGTTATCAAGTAAATAATGACGTTATCATAAAGTAAATTAAACAAAACGCGAGATAATTGACTGATCTACATCAGCGTGTAATTTCTTTACTCTAGTTTCAATATTTCAAACTTGAGAAGGAAAGTCCTCGAATATATTGATCACCCCTCGTATTTATGTATGATGTAATAATTTAGTTACGAATGTAGAATATGTCCGAAACCTATCTAGTTTCAGTAAACATGCGCTACCCAACCCGAGAAACCAACATGAATTGATCGGATGACAGCATCTCATTGGTATACGTTGGTTTGGTCCCCGTTTTTGGCATGGGTTTCTGTGGGCACTGCTCAGGGTAGTTGTGTCGTGGTGTTTCTGATTTCTGTGCTTGGCTGGTTGGGTTGAGTGCTTCCTTCCCTGTCGTATTTTCTCATACCTGTTTTACCTTATAGTCTAACAATATCGCGATTAATGATTTCATTTGCAGATTTGTATTACATTTGTACTAGTATAATTCATTAAAGCGATTGTCCCACAGAATGAACACATTTATAGCAAAGTTCGATAAAACGTCTGGAAAGTTAATTTGTCCAAAAACAAGTTCAAGTAAACTAGATTTCCTCGAGGATATGTATACAATGTTAACATTAAGTGCAATGTGTTATTCTTTCGCATATTACTTATGATTTCACCAGTTAAATTATTCATTTGCACAGATTCGTTGCGTGGATTTTAAGGCAAACATTCTGGTGCTTTCTTACTCGGAGAATGTGAAGACAAAAGTCAACGCCGAACATGATGTTTGTGTTTATTCTTTCAGTATCAAAAGGTTTAAATCACTCATAACATAGTTTGTAGATTTCACATGCATAGCAAATAAAGGCTATGCTCGGCATAACATCAAATCAAATTAAATGAGAAAACCTATTTTGAATACTAGTATCCGAATCAATTTCTGTTTCTTGCAGCTTTGTACATTTGATGGAGAGATCTTCTAATCTGAGTGTTAGAAAACGCGTATACAAATGGATTTATCCAACTAAGGTTTGAACCTATATGAATCGCTACGGTGTGTACCAAAGGGTCAACTTTAGTCGCAGAGGGGTCATATATGTACAGACTGATAAATGGCAGACGACATATCACGAATAGAACGATAATCGCCAGAATCGTGAACGCCATTTTGATTTCAGACTTCCTTCTCGTGGAGAGTACCCGGTGATGACGTGATGAATCGTTGGCATGCTGGGTAATATTTCCATGCGTTGAATCATGGGTAAAACTACCATTCACGTGACTTACTTTGCTGGTCTGCGCATGACTGTCTTTCTTTTTAAGTTTGCTTTGAATTCCAACGTAAACTATAATTATCCGAAAATACGAATAAGCAATCACTGGTAAGGTGGATAGAAGGGCAAATAAGAATACGAACAAACAATATCCCTCACAGTCGGGTCCTAGAAATGGATGACAAATAAGTTTCTTTGGCGCGTATTCATAATGGCTGAAAATTCCGAACAAAGGAAATGCAAGAATTGTTGGATAAATAAGCCAGGATAAAATCCATTCCACCGACAATTTCTGGCAATTACCGTACACTTTCTGATGGAGGTTTTTGTTGACTATACAGATATATCTATTCACAGAAATACAAACATATCCAAACAATTCTGTACCCAGGTTGGACAGTAATCCATACGATATTATATTACAAACTAATGAGTTGTTTTCCCAAAATCCAGTTATTGCTTGGGCGGCAAGTAAAGGTAAAAACAACGCACAATGTATCCAGTTACACAGCAACAATTGAAGAATTTTCACAAAAATATTGTTTTTGTAAAGTTTTCCGTAAAATATTGCCGCAATCATGGTTGTGTTACTGATGGTCCCAAGGACCGCTGTGGTTATACAGGATATCCTTATGACAAAGAGTTGTGTCTCTGAAATAGGCGACGTCATCAGGTGCCCCGTCGTATTGTTGGACGCCATTTGATTTTCTTTATGAAATTTACTGAAATATATACAACAATGCATGAATTAGTAAACTATATAATAAATAAAGGGAACAAATTATTTAACAATGATTTCCACGACCTTATTTTATATTATAAACGGTTAATTTAAACAAATTAAAATAATTAAACACTAATCTCCACAGTAGGCCTACCCCTGTAAACTTTCAGTACTAACACGATTCTGTAAGCAAATGAAAAAATGAAAATATGGAGGCAGCCGAAAATTTCTATTTCAGATGAAATTCTCAATGACCATTATAAAAGAGAATCTACATTTTGTACATACGTAAATCCTGCGTTGGGTATAAAAATGAAATAAGTAAGCAAAGTCACTATATTATTGAACTAAATACCTTAGTATGTTTGCCGCTGTAATTTCCTGTCGAAATCCTTGACTAGTTTTGTCCGAATCACACACATCACATTACAACAACAACAACACCCATAATAAATGAGTATTTCAATACTTATGTTTACATGTACGTATTTAGGAATCTATGTTGATTCATATAATAATGTATTTCGCTGATTAATAATCATATAAGTTAATGAGATCGCAATAAAGCTATCAAATGACGCGAGTTATTCTCCGGCATAGGTGTAATGACCAGAAACAATGACTGATTTTATGTCCAAACTGGACAATGTGTTGTCGACTATGATCGCTGATGGATTTTATTGAACGTGATATCATGGTGATTTCTTTTGTGTCAACATTACTTTTTGACCATTCATTAAACATCAGACGAACAATACAAATGTATGACTTGATTCATCTTTAAAAATAGGCATTTCCAAACTTCTACCGATCTATCCTTCGTCTTCTTCCGTGTAATTTACAGGGCCCACTCTGGTGCATTATCGCAAATGTTAGAGACAGAGGTGAGATACAAGGAATCCGGGTGCGATACCCTAGCTCGTTTCAAATACATGGAATAGATTCCTTGGTTCTTTAACGTGCCCGGTGTAAAGCACCGATACACGCGAGACTACCATCGATTAGCAGTCAGATACTAATTCCGAGAGGATATTTGAACTGGTTGGCGAGTAGTTTCCGAAATTTTTGAATGTTTTTCGTCTTTTCTCGAAAACCAGGCGGTTTTAAACAAAATAACTTACATTTTCGTAATCCTGAGCTCAAGGCCGAAATCATAGTACTTCACAATTTGACATTTGTGACGTCATATGTATGCTGTAGCAAGTGGAATTCATGGCGCAAAAGGGGTCACTATTTTAATATTCCATAAATAAGATGTAGAGCAGCAATAACCGACATGCATAAACAGTTATTTTATATCCCTATAACAGTAAAATGTTAATGTACCTACACCCTGTTGAAAAAATGCCCCCCCGTCAAATGTTTTGCCCCCAATGTTGAAGACACTCCTACACCCGTGATAAACCAGACTGAATAATCCGAAATATAGCAACAACGGATTGAATTGTGTGGATTTACCGTAGGGTAAATATTGACCACAGGTTTCTGTATCATTGATAACGAAAAACGTTCGTTTTCGTTATAGTATTTATCAAAGATACAGTTACCTGTGAGGTTGATGCTTCTAGATGCCAACAAATTATACCAAGTTGTGACTTCCAATTTTGGCAGAAACAGATTAATAAATGAGTTAAATACGCTAGTATTTGGACAGGTATATTGTAGCTACATTGTCACTCGATCATGCATACCACTGATTTCTTGTTGGCATTTTTATCAGTATGCATCTCTTGGTGACAGGATTAATTATCAACGTCAGCATACGAACATAAAGAAGGGGGACAACCTTGATAAGACCATTGTCGTTGTCAATGAGTATAAAGTCCCTTTGCATAGCGATTGCCATAAAATAACACAAACATTACAATGAACAGTTGTCGGTAGGTCATGGTTTGTATGAATCAGCCATTACAAGTAGGCTTACAAAAGAGGTCTCGAACACAGATATCTCGAGCAATGATGCTTGTTAACTCGCTGCATTATATCGCTGACTTAGAATAAAAAGGTCGTAACTACAAATCGAAATTATGAGAAAACAAGAAAAAGCCGACTGAAATTTACTCTATGCTTATAGTAAAACAAGCTTTTACAACTTATTTTGGTCAGCACGGCAAGATAATAATTTCTGGAAAACTGGCTCACAAAAAGCGTTTTATGGTGCAGAATGCAAATATGCATCAGACTTATAAGGTCGTACGTATTACTTACGATGTTCTCATTCTAAGCCGGCGAGATGTACAAGTACTACCTTATAAGACAGGGCGGCACCGGCACATACAGGGTGTCCAAAAAGAAAGCATACAGTTCCAGTGCATTTTAAGAAAATCTTAACGTTCTGATGTCGAAAGAAATTTTGCACATGGTAAGTCAAAAGATATAAGTTTTTCTGGCATCTGTTTGAAAATTGAAATTTGGATATATTTTTTATAGATGTCAAATTTTCAAAATTACCATAATCTGTCCGTGACGACATTTTGACGTTAATTATCTCGTTTTCAAAATTTCTATGCTTCTGATGTTTGCCGTCTTACACTCATTCTTTGAAAGTCTTCATTGCGTTTCACAAAATGTCTGAACTGCTATTATAAATATGATGTGTCTCACAAGCATGGACATGTTCGTGGGCTTTTAATAGACTAATCACTTGCAATTCCAGACAGTAAAATAGAAAGAAGTAAACCCATTCGGTTACTTACCTTTGTTAAGCAAGTTCATTTCTGAACTCTGCAGAAAATATTTTGTTTTGAATGCTGTATGGTTCATGCAAGTGGAGCCAGTCATTTATTGCAATGTACAGTGTGGGATGACTTACAAGAAACATTTGGTGTCAAAATAATTTTAGGAAATATCAATACGGTGTGGAATGACCCGCCCACAGCCCGGGTCCTAATCCATGTGGCGTATTTCTTTTGTGCTATCCGAACTCGCTTGTAATGTTCAATCAAATGCTATTCAACACAACATTTCTCCTGGTAAACATCAAATGCAATTTCACAAGACCAGTTTGTAGAAATCTGTGTAAATTTAATCAACACTTTTAAAGAATGGAGGCAAGATGGGAAAGATGCGGCAGACAGAAATTGTGAAAACGTCGTAAATACGGCAAAAAGACGTCAGGGTCAAAATAAGTTTTTTTTTGAAATTGGAATTAAAAAAAGAAATATTCGAGTTACAATTTTCAAACTGGTACCAGAAAAACTTGCATCTTTTGTCTAACCATGTGCAAAATTTCTTGGCGATAGCAGAACATTAAGTATTGATAACGACCCGAAACTATATACTTTCTTTTTGGACACCCTGTACATAACTTTGATACGTCCGAGTACATTGTACATAAATTTGATCTTGATCATGAATCAAATTGTTATACTTGATAATAATCATATGACCTTTAACGTTGATTAATCATCAAAACTGAAATTACACATCAACTTTTTACAGTCTTAATTTCTTAAGATTGTGATTCATTACATTTTTTGTATGTATCAGTCAATTGAAAGCCCGCACCCAAAACCCCTGGGAAAGGCGGGGACTTTTGCTTTTTCAAACCCCGTGTTAAATCACTGCCCCAGGGTCACGTTGAATGTAAAAACCCTGCCAATTTCCCGCACCCTAAAACATTGATACAACACGGCTAGAACTCCCCTCCCCCTATTTTGTCACGAACTTTAAGCCCCTAACCGGACATCGGAAAGGTAAAAGCACGGGTTTGTATTCCCCGGGGTTGGGGGACCAAGGTTTTAACTAACTGGTGCATAACTAGAAATAATTTCAGAGTAACGGATATCTGGTGATAGTGACAGCGGTCCTTACAAATAGGTAAGGCGAGGCATTTCATTTGGTTCGGTAAACTTTGTAAGATTTTATAAAATTGCGGTGTACTGGTTTAGACATTATTAATCAACATGTACAAATGCTAACTTGATTGATGTTAATCGTGATGTATATGTTTTACCATGTAATGATTCAATATGTTAAATATACGCCACATACCCACAGGTAACAGTATCGTTGAAAAAGGAATTGAAAAAAAAATGAAAAAAAAAATTGTTCTCGAAATTTAGGTATTATATAATACCTAAATTTCGAGAAAAAATTTTTTTCATTTTTTTTTTTTAATTTCTTTTCTTTTTCAACGATACTGTTACCTGTGCACATACCACGTATATTCCATAAAATGTATACAGAAAATTGACTCATAAGTTAAAAGCATGCTACTATGCATTAATGTGGTTTAACACATGCCAAAGTTTGATCAATTTTAACAAACTTGATCCTTGCTAATTATACGTTTTCGTAATTAGTAATGTAAATGATTATGTTTGTAGGCATTCGATTAAAGTCAACCCTTCCAATACCGACCACCAATGGAAACAGCAAACAACGGTATTTGTCAAGAGGAGGTCTCTCTCCAAACAGATAAGCTAATATGGAAATTATAAGATTAGGGATAAAATTGGTGATATTTGGAGAGCTCTTAGTCAAAGGTGTCTCTATAGTTCATAGCTCTTGTGTCTTTTATATTTCATTCAAATATGTCTCTATTGTTTATGCAGCCTGCGTCTTTTACACTTCATTGTAAGGTATTTCTGTATTTTATGATGTTTGTGTCTTTGAGGATTCATTGAAATGTGCCGCATTAGTTCATGTTCACTGCGTATTGTACATTTATTTTTTTGTGTCTGTAAAATTCTTGTTCACTGCGTCTCTATATTTAATCTTTTCATCGCGTTTATATTTCATTTTAAAGCATCTGTATAGTTCATTCGTTCTGCGTCTTCTTGAGTTCATCTTATAGCTTCTCTTTATTTCTTGTTTATTGTGTCTTTTAGATGCCAAGATATGTTTCCAGGTTAAATGCATCTTTATCAGCTTTCCCTTAAATTCATCGTCACTCTCTGCTCAATTGTTATAGACGTATCCTTTTCTTTAAAAAAATAATTTTGGTATTAAAGTGAATCTGTGCGACTGCTTTAAATGCACATTTTTGTATTTCCATAAACAGCAGCAAACCACAATGGTACATGGGAGGGTGGAAAGTCATTGCATGATGGCTGTCATAGTCGTCATGTGCAACAGCTGACCCACGACTCAAAGATGGGATCGAGGGTAATTGTACCATTGACTAAACGGACACATTTCTGAAAATAGACTTTGTCTGGGTGTTTTTATTCTTTTTTTCATTCAAAACCGTACTATACGGTCAAATTGTAAACTGTCCGGTCAACGGAAACACCCACACAACATGGATAGTCGAAACAGGTGGTTGTTTATTACAGGTGTATAAATTGTTTTTACTTTAAATTAATCGAAAAAGGTTAAGTAATATTAACTGCTGAAGACAGGTGTCCGCCTTACTAAGGTGACCACTAGAACATGATAGAATGTGCTAGATACACCATCCGGGAGCATCATTCATATACTAGATATCCTCTATATTGTTGTTAGTTGACCACAGAGCGTGACGGGGATGAAACAGTTGAAAACCGCATTCGTCATTTTTGCTTAGAGGAAATAAAGTTTAAAATAGTCAGTATTCAGAAGGGGTTGTAATCAGCGTATACTATGCTGTATTTAATTTGTTTATCATTATGCTGGTTGTCATTCATTAAAGCTTTCCTTGCGGTGGTGTACTGTAATAAATATTTCATCTCGAATCGCTGAAAGTAAACTTTTGAGGTGAAGTTTTAAAGCAGTTTGTTTGACAATTCGCGCGTTAAGATAGGATATTCAAACTGATCGCTGAGATTGTGATTTAACTTAGAAAGAACAATACAGACTACAAGTGCTGCTTTGAGATGTATCTGGTGTTGATCATATGTGTTTTGACGACGCAAGTTTCGTTAGTGACGCCACACGGTGGTCATGTTGACGACCCTAGTGATAAATCGTCACTGAGTAACGCTCTGCTATCGTACTTATGTCGAGGTGGTAACGGGAGGTTATGTAACGGACATGGAAAATGTCAGCGAGGACTGTGTTTATGTAAGCGAGGCTATAGTGGTGTTAAATGTAATATTGTTGATGGGGAGTCGAATACGGTAGTTGATGGAGCGGAAGATTCTCAAACTAACACAGGAAATGAAATGGGAGAGGTGAATTTACATGATCTTCTTGGTATACATACAACCAATGAAAGTCGGCCTGTGTCATGCGAGGAGACAGACACACAGCCGTGTGAAGGACATGGTATGTGTCATGATGGTATATGTGCTTGTGACGAGGGATATTCTGGACTAACATGTGAACTATCGCCTAACATAGGATTCTGTCATACTTATAAAGAATGTGCCGAGTGTACGGCTTTAATGAGACAATGTCCGGACAAATGTACGAAAATGGCGAACTTTAAACACGTGTTTGGTTTTCCAATTGCCCCAGCTAGCGCTCATACATTTAGAAAATGTCGATTTAGGAATTCAGAGAGAAATTGTACGTTTACGTTCAAAGAGGAAGGTGAGGACGATCGTGGTATGAAAACTATCATGGTGAAAGCCTGTCTGGCCTCACAGGACGCTTCTGTTAGTACTAGTCATGCTGTGGAACAAATGACTGACCGACCTGTGTCACCGGATATGACGGAACACGTGACTATTGATCCGGAAGATGGAACACAGGATAAACAAGCTGGTGGGCGGGAATCCGGTCAGACAATGATTACAGTAAATCTGCTGACAGTTCTTAGTAGCTTGGCTTTGTTAAGACTTTAAATACAGCGATGTCTGGTTTGAGATATAATGGAGAAAAATGGACGGTGTTGTATTTTTTAACATCGTCGAATGTCTAATGTAGGGTTTTCTAACAAAAGCGTTGTTTTTATTTATTGTTTTGGAAAGGAGTGAGGTAACGTACATTGTACCTAATTATAAAACCCATACAAATTTAGAATGTGCTTGTTTTCGTGCTATATTATAACTTACATATTGAAATTCAAAGCTAATTTATCCCTTGGACAGGAGTACCGTGGGCATTGGCAGATTCTGTGAACATGTATTATATATCCTTCTTTCCTATAATTTCGTGAATTCCTATGGTTTCGTGAACCCTGTTTGACATATTTCTGCCAAACGTGCAGGTCCAAAATTAATGACAAATGATTGAAGAAGTTAAAAAAAAAAATATTCCATAAATATTTTGAGCATACATCTCTTTAAAACAAATTTTAATGGAAACATTATAAAATACCCCTAAAATTCAGTTAGACAGAACAGCAGATGACCCCATCTCTATAATTGCATCATTTATGTGCGTTAGAATCATCACACAGCCACCATTTTGTGAATACACATGCTAGAAGAACCCCCAGTGGAATTCCGCTGTGAACCAATAAAAACAGAGCTACAGAATGATTTTTACTGACCAGCCAATCAGAATTCACGAATCTTTAGGAAAGTCTTCTGATTGATGAGTTGGAGTCCACTCTGTAAGATGGCTGCTACTTGGAAAATACGATGATTTCTCATCATGTTTTGTATTTAACTTGTAGAGAGGGGTTCAGCATTAGTTTCGTCGTATTTTTAATTTTTTTTATTTTTCTTATTAAATCTACATGTATGTAGTTCGATGATACATCTCTCGATATCGCCTCAATTTATTTATTTTCGAGATTTCGCGATGATTCATACATTGAGGACACATTCATGACTGGTTGTATTAAACACCGACTAAATCTGTGTCATTATTCAAAATTAAAACATGCGGAAAACATTAATTGGCCTCCGGAACATTTAGCTATGACGTAGGATAGTTTATAACTGTATTGATACACATTTGTTGCCCGAAGTGACAAATGTACAATTTTACAATGTTGGTCATCAGTACTTTATTTAAACTGATAGAAAAGTAATATTCTCTTTCTGTGATTTAAAACAAGACGTCACACATTGACGTCATATATTTGAAACTGCTTGAGTATCTACCAAACACGTGTGTATGAATGAGCATTAACAAATGACGTGACATCCTTATTACATGGCAGAAATTTTGCTCTTTTTGTGAAGAAAGACAACTCTTTATTGAAAAACGCTAGCGTTAAGATGGACAACTCTGTCTCCAAACTATACGATGGTGACTATTTAATGAAATATGTTTTTACTATTGATGTATTAGAAAAAATATGTAAAGTATACGTGTACAATAGTTGAAGTATACACATTCCCATCTAGGGTGTTTGTCAGCTATTTCCTTATTATTTCTTTATTTAATTAAAAAAAAAAAGAATTACGTATTTTAAGTGATAGTGCATTCGACTTGTTTTTATACATTTGTGTGTATATTTATGTTATTAGATGATTTTTACTGAAATAAACTTTACATATAAAAGCATAATAGAGTTGTTCCTAACATTGTGAAGTACAAAGACTGTATATGTTCGTTCGTATTACCAAATACAGGGCATTTATTACAGATGGGACCGAGTATTTCGGAGTATTCAGAAATGGAGCGAATACTAGGATCACGTATTTGGATGTTCCAACCCTCCCCCATAACAGTGTTCTGTAATATTCAGTAAAACGTTGGTTGTAATTTATTTACTCTCGTACGCTGTCAATGTCCGCTATTTATGTAAACACTTTATGTACCGTTGACCCTGTGATGTAAGGTCACATGTCAAACTCCGACAGTTATTCTGACACTGATCAGCCTTTTTAATGAATACTGTAAACTCATTTAATTTCGATAGAACGAAATTTCATGGTTTTGGTAAAAAAGACCATTTCGATGGGACGTTAATTCGTGGATTTAGCATTTCATGTAAGAAATACAAGGGTCAAAATTATTGTTTCAAGGGATTTGATTTCGTTGTTAAAGGTGAACTACGAAATTCGCGAAATTGAATCCACAAAATGATTTTACAATATACGGAATATATGAAAGGTAAACAATCGCCATGTCACAATGGAAACATGTACAATACAGCCTCTCAAGAGCGACCCTCTGTATAGTCTGGTACACTGTCGAACTATAGTATGCTCTATGAACGTTGTACTGCACATATATCTCCTTTCTGGTGGTCAGATTCAACCGACTGTTGGTCATCTATATTCATTGCAATCATGATCAATGATGCCTGGATGTCGCTGAAATACGTGACATTTGGACCCCATATTGCAAGCTCATCTGCTAAATACATTGACATAATTTTAGTTCTAATTCAAATACATTGTTATTGGGCTCTCGAGACAGGGGACGGAATATTAAAGATGCCCACTAACACTGGTTCAACTGTGTGTTATTTATTTTCGTGTATAATGAATTGCGTTTCAACAGTTTAATAAATTGCTTTAGAGGAACTCATGACCAAAATGTTAGTAATGTGTCGGTTTAACCACAAAGTTAACGAAATTTATTGTTCAAATCAACTTCAACCTGTTAAATGATTTTATGTTTTTGAATTTAAATAAATGAGTGGTTTAATTTCCGACACAGTTGAATATATTATGCGAATTTTCTTGTTGTATATACTATGAACAATATATATGTTTTTATAATGATACATTATGTTGTCGACGGTATGTTTATATGCGCGTGTAATTCCGGCGTAATGTCCCGAGTTCAAAGTAAAAACAACATAATTATACAGTAAAACTTTACTTATAAGACCATTGTTAGGAACTTTGGACAGACAAAACCTTTGTTACTTTGTGCCATGATTGTTTAGTCTCTCCATGAATCTATTCCCTACTGAAGTCACATACAAAGTCATCTGGTCCTTTCGGTGTGTTGTCGTTATTTTGGTCTGTTTTAGCTCCCATATCGTCTGACTGACTGAGGCGGCACACTGTCGGAGCTCCGATATCGTCTGACTGACTGAGGCGGCACACTGTCGGAGTTGATTACAGTGTTGTGTAGCTGTTCTGTAGTTTGTGCTGGAATGTCTATGGTGTGTGCAACATTCCCTGTCCAATTACTGTTACCTTGTTTATCTACGAATTTTCATAAAGGTCGGAATTGGTTTGTCCTCTGATTGAGGTTGTAAGTCGTTAGCAAATGTGAAGTATCCCATGACAATGTCTTGAAATTATTGAGGTACGGGTTGTTTTCTTCATGACACCAACCACATTCAGGAGAAATAATGAAGATGGGAAGTAGACATTTATTTTTACAAGATTTCTGCCGCTAAAGTAGTTAACCCTTGCGTTAGGTTAATATGTATGTAGGATTGAATTTGTTAAATAAAAGTTATCATATTTGTATGAAGATAAACTTGTTTGTCTGGAACTCGACCATTTTGTTTAAATATTGCCGGTCTATGAACACATTCAAAGGCATTGGTGAAGTCCATATATGCTTATAAATAACAACTAACTCAAACGCCTCTTCAGTAATAATTGCAATCAGTCAATTTAACTTCCTTTTTTGAAGTTTTACCAGTTGTTTCGTGATAACGGTGGTGACCTCAGTCTAGCAAGGCACCATATATGAACATGAACACCCTGACCATGTAAATACATATACTTATATATTTATCTTATAATTTGCATATTTACATCAAGATAACACGCTGGTAAGCATCCACACCAAGGTTGCCAGAGAAGAGCCTTCATGAGAAGCATGTCAATTATTCCTAATAGCAAGTTTAATGAGCGGTTTGTTTAGTTACTTTGACAATGTTAAGTTCAATATGATTGTAAAACTTTGCTGTGTTTTACTTGTAGTTAACATACATGTATCCGCGGTATAAATCTTAGACATAAATATCAGATGTCATGTGTAGTTGGTTGTTTTAAATATGATTGATGTATTTAACATTTATCGCCAATTTGTCATTGTCAAAAATAAAATAATAAATTATATAGATATAACCCACAGATTGTGTTCGTACACTAGACCAGCCTTATCAATTAAGTTGCAAACTTTCAGAACAAAGTGAAGCATTTATGTACATGTAAGTTGTAGTGTCGTCTTTATTAAAGGTTTAGTCTTTTTGACTGAGACAACATTTCGCTGGCTTACAATGAGAAGAAAAGTACTACTAACGACCTTATAAGACTCATATACATTTGAATCTGCATTACAAGGCGTTTCTTATGAACCGTATAGCTTATGAAAATCGGAACTTGTCATGTTGACCCAACCGAAACCCAAAAAGTTGGTTTTTCCATAAGTAAATAGTAGTTTTCTGACAGATTATCAAAATATCGATTTTGTACTATCGACCTTCTCATTCTAAAAGCGATTTGCCCGTATTTACTTTCTTTTGCTATATTCTTAAACGGTCCGAAAATGTGTCCTTTAATATTTGACTGATTTGAGAAATTCAAGATGGCGTCCAAGATGGCCACCATAACAAGAGAAATATGCCAGTAATGCAAAATTAAGTTACATTATGATTTTGTTGCTGTGATTCCTCTACTATTATATAAAAATGTATTTAATCTATGAAATCTATCTTATGAACTTGACTACCATTCTTTGGGATGCGTTGTACACATTGACAACAGATAGCGAAGATATATCAGCAAATAAACAAGATCCTATTTGTCCCAATGGTTGGATAACGCGACAAAGTCGTCTGTGATACTGTTGTCCGATTACATTGTTCATATAAATCACAACATGAAAGTAGCAATATATTCAATCGTGAAAAATCGATCGTTTCAGTTTGTCTCTGGTTAAAATACGTATTTTGCATTGCATTAAAAAAAGAGGTGACCAGAATGGCAATACGATATTACGTTAATTGTACGTGTTTTAATTCATCCTGACTTAATGAATTTGATGCGCCCAATCATAAACAACCTGCTCGTCAAACCTTGACAAGTTGTTTAAACATTAATCAAAGTGAAACATTTAACTGCATGATGTGAACTGAGTACGATACACACGACTTTATTATAGCAGGATTTGTTTATCACTGTAAGATGTGTGCGTATACACTGATCTGAGTGTGTGGTTGTTTAGTACCCAGTACGAGCCTCGAACCGGCGACCTTCCGCTTGCAAGTCAGGTGCTCTACTAACTGAGCTATTTGTGTTGACTGACGACAGTAGTATATAGTAACTGTATCAGTCAAAAACTTGGCCTGCGACTTTGGGACTAAGCCACACGCATACTCGGAGGTGGTCTATAATTACTAAGCATCTTACATAATGTATTACTATACCTATATACTATTTTTATCCTATGTAATAATTTAATTATATTAATCACTGTGGACACTCATGATGGTATTCATTGCCAAAAGGGTTTGCACTTATTAAACCACACCTAGGCTATATGTATATAGTCGTGAGAGATACTTTATACAACAGCTACTCATGTTCTATCCTTTACATAACTGTTTAAGGTAGTTCAGAAGAGTGCAGTTGTACAGAATGCATGTTCGACAAAATTAATGTGAAACCAGTAAAATGTTTTGAAACATCAGTCACCATTTGGGAAATTTCAGTCAGATAAACACTAACACAGTAAACACACCCATGCGTTTACCGTCAGTGTGTGCTCTATGAAGATAGCCAAATGTCTATTCTAGCAGAATTGAGCACCTGTGTATAGCCATCAGACAGTTGAAGACACTCTGGTAGCATGAATTGGACCCCCTTGTATGGACGTAACGCACAGAACTCGAACCACTCCGTAAAGATCGAGTGTTGCCGTTAATCAAGTCACTACTGAATAATATCCGACGGTGCTATGTAAATGATACACATATCGTTAGAAAGCATATAAAATAACGCATCAAATGATATAAGTTCCGTGGAGACGACAACTCGTTTTGAAATGAAAAATACGTAACAAAGATAAAATTTGACTGAAAAATGACGTGTCACAACGTTGCGTTCTTGCAGGAGAAGTGAAGGCATGGTCTTTTCGCGATACTTTTAGACTCTTTATCGTACAGGAGCCGGTTCCTCAAAGCTCCGTTAAACTTAACGACCGGTTAAGTTAACAGTCGGTTAAATTAGCTAACGGAGCGTTACTTAACCGCCCGTTAAATATAAGTTCCTCAAAGCATTTTAACATGAGCGTTAACTAACGCTCATGTTAAAATCTTAACAGACTGTTAAGAAATTTAACATCTACATTCAATCCCAGAATTCCACTTCCTACAATAAAACAAAATGGCTGCCTTAGCAGAAGACAACAACTTCACTAATGGTAAAAACAATGTCAAGAGGGTAAGAGCCACTAATTTTAACAGCAATGAAGTGCTGAAGTTAGAAGAGTTGGTTAAAAATCACTATGATGTATTGAACTCAAAATTAACAAATCAAGTGACTAACAACATCAAAGCACAGATTTGGAAGGACATCAGCAGACAGGTGTCTGCTCTGGGTTATGCCCACCGATCAGAGCATGCTTGCTCTGATAAGTGGGCTAACTTAAAGAGAAAGGCGAAGCTCCAAATGGTCGCTATGTCTAAAAATACGCTCTGCTCTTACAGGAACTGGCAATACGGCAGCCATTTGGAATCATCCTGTTAAAACTTAACGAAGGTCTTAACCTCGATTAGTTTAACAGGAGATTTGACTGTTAAAGCGGATGTTAAAAGCGGTCGTTAATTTTGAGGAACAGTATTTAACGTAAAAGTTAAACTTAGCGGCCCGTTAGGATATTTAACCGGCCGTTAAGTTTAACGGAGCTTTGAGGAACCGGCTCCAGTTGTATAAGTAGATTCTAACATCTCAGTTGGTATTCGAACCTTAACGTCTCCAATTATATACACAGGGTCTTGTATCTATCAAGCAATGTACATGTATAACAAGTATATTTGTCTATTTCGTAACATGATAAACATGCATCGTAGAATGGTACATGTATAAGAATATAATTGTTACCCGACCCTCATCACTCTACCCACCAAGCTACTGGAAACTTTTGAATCGACAGCAATCCAATTACTATTATTCAGCCGACGCCGATCGAGACTCGGCAATAATCTACTGTCTCGTGTAACAGACACGTGACCTCTCAAAACAAAACAGTTAATGACGATTTCTGAGAACATTTTGAATTAATTGTATATGTTAAAGCAATAGATGACAAAAATAACCATATATTTTATACGACTACAGGGTACATAATTACACAGCTATCTTAAATTCATATCAACGCAGTAATCTCCCTTCACAGTAGATAGCATTCTTATTTTCTAACAACATTAAACCGAGACTTGGAGCATTTGTTTGGTCAAGATGTGAGACGGGTAGTCATCAGTTTCATAAAGTTTACTAAAATTAGTTTGTCTATGTTTATTACTTAAATATGGGTGAGAAGATAGAAGCTGTATCTTATAACCTAGTTTAAATAAATTAAATAACATCACACTCGTACAGAGAATGAGAAGGTAGCAAGTGCTTCTTCTTACGACCATATACCACGACTGATACATATTCATATTCATATTTTCGGCAAATAACGCAACGTCCATTAAAAATCAAATGTTTTCGTCATAACGTCATCGAAGTTGGCATTTTTTTGGCATATTCACTTATAAAATCTTACACGTCAGACATGCATGATACGGATTCAAAACCAGACATGTATTATACGGAAAATGTGATCCGTCGCGCTGTATTCCACTTGGCAATTTGTTCTGTATTTTAGACAATACCTACATTGTTATATAGATTCTAATAAATATTTATATTCAGCATCACAATGCGCTTCTTATGAGCTTATTATCACGAACATCTGAACTTGTCATGTTGACCTATCTTGCTTTACCATAAGTAAAAAGTTTTTTTCGAACAGATTTTTCTTGTTTTTATCAAAATCTTGATTTTGTTCTTACAACCTTCTTATTCTTAGCCAATGAATTGTTCATCCATGTTGCATTGACAATGAGAACCAGAGATCAAGTTATAAAGCTTATATATAGTTTATTCCGATACTCAGTATACGAAAGACTTTGCAGGATAATAATACACTAACAAGAAATACAACAATAAGCTTATAACAATTATTTCAATGTTTCTAGGATTATGGGTTGCAAAATAAATATAAAAGTATATACACAGCTATATTACAAGGCATACAATGGAGGGTTTACTCTCTCTTTAGACCGGGTCCTTCGAATTATTTTACTAAATTTTGTAAGAAGTTCACTTTTTGCGTCCAGATCGTGGTTTTTCCTGAATTGCCTGTCGACTTCCAATATTCAATCGATCCATGTGTGAATCAATCGGCGTACCGGAAGGTTGGTTCCGTTGCTATGGAAAGAAAAATAATTACAATGTAATATTAAAGCTAGTACCAGAAAATCAATAACATAATGCAGTTTGTAGTACAAGTGATTCTATTCCTTTAATAAATATTTGGTACTAAAAAATAAAACAAACAATTTTATAAATCCTCGAAATGTAAAATACTCATTGGGTCCGTTTTATCAACGTACTAACGAACGTTCGTAAGAAAATTGATAAAACGGGCCCAATGTGCTAAATATTCGTAAGAACTACTTTTTATGAGGATGAAATACTTATAACGTTATAATTATGTATCCATACGCACCCGTTCCTGATAACGTCGTTCAAAATAGGCCATTTCATCCTCACCATCACGACGTCTGGAGGATACACGTTCACCAATATCATCAAATATCTCATCTTCAGGTCCCGTTAATTGTCCTACATCAAATATGAGACGAATTTTAAACTTTCATTCTAAACCACATAATAAAAAATTAAGTATGGTACCAAACTACCAACATACTAGAGACTACTTCAATAATGTAATACGGACGTATGTATACAACTAAGAAAATCGGCGTATTGAAAATATGACCGTCAACTATAAATGGTTTAGAACGTTATGTTGGTTTTCTATTTGTGTAATTCGTATTCCATTGTTTGTGTTTCTTCCCTTTTCCTGGATAAAGCAACTTTTTACGGATACTTTCATTCAATACCTTACAATTACAGTTTTGTTTTCAATACATATGAATCGTTTACGGGAAATAATGCAATCGTTTAATGTGCTCTTTAGTTACAAATTCGTTTTCAACGCATGTTGTACAAGTGACCTTATATACACTACTGGTGGTCAAACTATGGCCGCGATAAACTATTTTGACTTGTACCTGTTTGTATCTTATTCATCTGATGCTGTCTGATAGCATGGACGTTACCACGTAGAAATGGATTATCTGATGACGTCACAGATTGCTCTAAGAACCCCTTACTTGGAGCCCCTGTATCAAGAAAGAACACGTGCTTATTTCATTTACTATAAACAAAATACATAATGTATACATGTATTATAGTTTATTGCTTGTCTAAATAGAGAATAAAACAGTGTAACTGAAGATATAACATCTGTTGTTTTGCAATTTCCCAAAAGACTGACGATGCCAGTCGGAGGTGGCCGATTGGTGTCAAAGCGCCGTCGATCATGGTACCGTGGACATCACCAAACTTGGTGAGGGTCTATGAAAGATTATAAAATTACGACACATTTGTGGGTTTTAATATCTTTGAAAACTTTGTTTTTAATTCTATCGGATGATTTATAAATTAGGACTAAAAAGTATAACAAATCGTACAAGTAAGACAATGTTACATAGGAACATCGACACCATGACTATCATTGATGTACATTTTACAAGTTTGCAATGCAGAAAAAGTTATTTTAAACATTTTAAATGTAATTCCAACTTTTCTAACTGCTAAAGATGTCAAACACGTAACGCAAATTTCAGTTTTGAAGTCATTGAAGGAACTGAGGCACATAGGCAAGCTGTTTTAGTGTGAATGTGTTAGCAACGTGAAGTAACGCCTATACTTACTACTTTACTAGTTGGAAGGAAAAAAGTGTAAATTTTAACCGTAAAACTTGTATTGTGCAACAAACCTTTTCCACTCGGGTCCAGCCTCTGATACCCTTCAGCGAGTGATGAGAATCCGGTAATCCCGCCCATAGCAGCATAGGGCGTGGCTTCCCCTAGTGGATGGCCTCTAGCTTCACGTTCATCAGCAGTTTCAACAATCATAGTATGTTGACTTACAGGCGAACCACAACCACATGTAAACGAACTTTTAAAACCCGTACATTTCGTACATCCGGCTGAAATGTTGACATATAACATTTCAGAATTTCTAAATTTCGTCAATTTTATCTTTATAAACCATCTTAATATTGCAATTATGTGGATTACAAGTACGCCATGTCTTTTATATGATATATATCTATGTAAATGTGTTGTTATACATTAAATTATGAAATTCTTTCGTATTTGACCTTTAAAATTTCTTGTATTAAATTGACACTACGCCGGTGGTCAATCAATACCCTTTAAATTAATTTTATCAGTAAATTATAATAACATGGTTTAATGGATTAACTTGAAAAACTTCGCCAAGCAGCTTTCGAACAACAATCAGGCGGAGCGATTTCTGCTCAGTCATAAAGTCAATTACATTGTGTTTCTTGGATCTAAATTCATTGCTTCATGTTTTAGGGAATGTTGTGGCAGACAACAACAATACTAGTCAGTAAACATGGTACATTGTGTCTACATTTTATCTGAGCCACCACTGCAAACCCGACGGTCTCCTAAATATGGACAATACCGTTTTATATTTCGAAAAAAGTATTGTTGTAAAAACGATAATAAAAATTCTGACCGGGAAGGTATCACCCAAATGAACAGAAGAAATGCACAAAAAGGGGCAGACAAAACTCACAAGGACAAGCGTAAATTCGAGCATGAAAATGCGAAACTGAACAGCTACAAAAAATGCGACGTCTTACTCTGCCAACCTGTCACATGTATAAAATGTGTCCCCTGTATGCAGAGTATCTACATGTACACCAATGAATGAACTTGAAAAATTAAATACAGAAGTTTTTCCAACAAGTCTGAAACAAATAAAGATCGATATTTTCATGACAAAGCTATACCTTTCTTGCACACGAATTTTCCCGCCTCTTGGTGTTCATCAGCAGTATGTTTACAATGACATCGTATTGGTTGTGATCCATTTAGAGGCACATAGTGGTAACTCACACATTTACATTTCGATGCTCGGCACGGTAGTTTTATAGGACGACCTTTAGGGATTTCCTCAAAATCTGTCTTGTGCTCTTTGTATCTAAAAGGATTGGTCAAGAACCAATTTTAGGAATATTTGAATTAATCATGACTTGTATATCAGTTATTTGATCTGTCAGTGTTTTAAAAAATCTAATTCGGTGGATTGAGGATATTGTTACCTAATCTACTGGTCAATATTTCGTAAGACATGTTTTCATTGTCCCAGCGCCTTCGTTCCGTTTTACTCATTCTCTTGATCGTGAAGGGTTGTTCCCTTCACTCGTACCGAATCACACTCACATTTCACAAAATATTTAATAACTAATAAAACAAATTGCCGAAGAATATTACATTGCTTGCTATATACAAAACACGCAAGCAATACAAAAGTCGCCACCAGCTTGAAGCCAAATTACCTTCTCTGAGTTAGATTCTTGACCGACCGACCGATTGACGTAGACTAAATATACATGTTCATATGTCGCTGTCCTAGAGTGAGAAGGTCGTAAGTACCTTATAAAACTGATACATATTTTACATCTTCATAAGGTGCTTCTTATGAGCTTATGTTCAAGAAAATCGGAACTTGTCATGTTGATCAAACTGAAGTTTCAAAGCTTGTTTTAGCATAAGTTTAACATTTTTTTCTTGTTTTTTCAAAATCGATTTTATACTTACGACCTTCTCATTCGAAGCCAGCGAATTATTCGATGCAAAATAAATTTATAATTATACCATTTATATGGGTATATATAAATGTTATTGTACCTGTGTTTACAGAAGCATGGTGTTTCTGGACCAACCAGTTTACAGTCCATGCCTGTTGGTGCAACAAAACACGTGTACAATCGGTTCTTCATACGCTGTTAAAACAAAATCTTAAGATTCCAATTTTGTATTTGAACTAATTTGTAGATTTAATTAATAAATACAATTTATATAAAAAATATACTTAAGTTCGAATTTGTCATAGTTCTGTTGATGTCCCGAATGAATGCTTAGAGTGAAATTTGATTTTTGTGAACGAAACATTTTACGACGTATTTGAATTAAGAGAAATATCGAGCCGATGAATATATTTTGTAAAATATGAATGACAATCGATGTGTCGAAAATATGTGAGTGAGCTTTACACTGTGCGAGATAATAACAAAACAGTCGTATAATAACATCGCTACACCTTATTCTAAAAACAGTAGACTTGAAATGATTAAATCTGGAATGAGGTTTCTTACCATTGGTAGAACCTTCTTTTTATACTCTTCAAACTCCTCCGGTGTGAAGAGTTCCCCGCCATCGTCTTCACCCACAATCCTGTAATATATGGACACGTGACCGTCAACACTTTAAATCAACAACTAAAACATTGGCATGATCTGGTTTTGTATAGGGGCCAAAATATCAAATATCATTGTTTTCTTGGCTTAGTTATTTTTCTAGTTCATTGTTCATTGTTGAGGATCTTATGGAAGATTGATTGTTTAGTATATTGTCAAATAAGTTTCCTCGTAAAATAAAGTCTTTATTATTATTATTATTATTTTCATTCCTAAACGGGTACGAGGATCATGTAACAGGACGTGTCCAGAGTCAATATCAAACTCAAATATTGGACTCAACTCCCGGAAGCCATATTACACTGAGTCCGAGGTCGAGTGTAAATCAAACTCGATTTTTGCCTGTTTCCGAATCCGGGTCACTCCATTCAAAGAGGTTGTGTTGTATTACCGAGTAGTTTCCGGACCGTAAACAGGTTCCACCGTACATGAATAAATTATTCTACATTTCAATCAGGCGTTCGATCGATATTTTTCTTTATGTTTACCCAAAAGCGAATAAACATATTCTATTACGCATACTGTATAATTCACTCATTAATGTAAAATACAATATTTAGTTGTTAAAAGTCCATTGCTTTTTAAGGAATACTTTAATAGAACATGATTACATGATCATGTGCCATGAATATTTATAACGCTATAGATTTAATGATTACGATTCTCAACAGTCAACATAACCGAGCTATCGTTTGATGGTATTATAGTTACATATGTATAACATTTTAGTATGTCTTTAAAATCATTTTCGTAATTTCGTTTATTTATTCAGGGCCATCAGATAACCCAACCATACATAAGTTGGATTTAGGTTGTTATTTTTTGGACATGTTTTACATGTTTGAACAATACAATGGATTTGCCGAAAAGATCTACGCCAACAAGCATTCGATTCTTAAATATGCGGAGCTATCCCTTTCCTACGGAAGCCCTGTATCGTAGAACAAATGGATGTCTTCCAGGCGCAGTCAACTATCCTATAAGATGCAAACCCACTGATAAACATACACTTAGCTGACTTTGATTGTCGGAAGGGTTTTTAAGTAGATCTACTACATTACTTTTATAAAAGCAGTGATAAGTTTTAAATGCAACTGTATTTTTTTATTGTGCGTCTGAATAGAACTGTGCTACTTATTTAACATATCATGGTTGGTATGAAAGTTTCAGCCGTGAATATTGCTTTTAATTATAGAGGTTAAGACTAATGCACATTGTATATTATAAAGAAATAAACACTTTTATATTTGGCACAGTAGTAACGATAAATAAATAAACAGTATCTACTTCAAACAGGGCGTTAACCTCTTCCCCATTTGTTTCTACTTAATCTCATCAATATGTGATTCAGTACAGGGTCCGAAATTACAACCAATACTTACACTCAGCACTCAAAACTCAAATGTTGAGTTTGTCATATTAATGAGCTATTATTTGTTCTAGATTGCTAATCTAGGTGGGGAAATGTATAGAATTTTTATTTGAATGTTGCAAATAACATTTGAACCATATTTTTGCTATTTTGTACTATTTATAAGGTAAAAACGTAAGTATTGTATATGAGTGCACTCAGACTGGTAACTTACACTAAGAGCTTACAAATACACTAAATTTCAATTGGAAACAAGCAAATGATAATAGTTAGCACCTATTCAACATAACTCGAACATCTCATTCTCAAAATATGTCGCTTTGACCCTCGAAAGAAGAAATTTCAATATTTGAGTGCTGAGTGCAGAGTGTAAGTATTGGTTGTAATTTCGGGCCCTGGAATAAAGTTATTAATCGTATAAGTAAGTATTTGATAGACACCCACGCGATTGATAGTGATCGATAACAATCTTAAGTTTAGGCGAATTAATCCTATGATCGCCTTTATACCTATATACACATTCAACGGTATGTGTAGGCTTCGTCCCAATATTCTCATGTGGTCTTTTTAAACGATGTTTTTTTCCAAGCAACGCGAAGTGAAAATCAGCATAACGTAGCATATACATGTAGTTTTAAACGTGTTCGTAGTTAAATTACACACTAAACATATCATCTACCCATATATAGTCTTCGGATCACAGTCTTTCAGCACAAGCTTGTCTACAGTATCTTATATTCCCAAATGTATCTTTAAAATGGACAATGCCACTGATTTAGAGCTGAGGCCAGTTTGGCGTAGTCTAGTTTTGTTTAGGGCAAACATTGAAAATGCCAATTTTTGATCAAATTTGGCACAACAAAATACATTGCAGACACCAAATGTAACTACATGTACATGTTGGGGAGCGGTGGCCTAGAGGTAGGGCGCGCGCTTCGGGATCGACCCGGGTTCGACCCCCCTCTGGACCACTGGTTAATTTCTCTGAGCAAGACCCATAGCTCCACTCCACTCCACCATGGTGTAAAATGGTACCTGTGAGGGCAGTGTCTATTCCTGGGCGCCGCCGATCGATGTTGGCTGCCACACCACATGAGAGAAATAGTCTCCCCAGGGAGACACGAGTGTAGGTTTCCATATGTAGCCCAATGACCAGGGGAAGTTAAAGTGCCAAAGGCTGCTTGAGCGGCCTAACAGCTGAAAATAGCCCTAGAAAATTGGTCACTTTTTTATACGTACAGTATTGTACCAGCATGAGAGTGATATCAATTTATATACATGTACATGTATCTACCTTTTGTATTCGAGATAGTCATCCACAGCCTGTCCCTTCGAGGCGTCAAATTTGAGATGATATTGTCTATCGTACGCCATTGCTTACCTTGAAACAAAAACAAAATCGAGCAATACTTAAAGTGTATAGAGCTATATTCTAACATTTATTTAATGTCAAAATAATTACCTGCATTATTTTAGTATGATACTATACTACCTTAATTGCAAATTAAAACTTTGGATGGGTTCCGTGTACTTTGATTCAATTGTCGAAAAATAGACGATTCTTATAATTTCATAGGGTGTTTTTCGTATGAAAACGGACAATTTTTCATGTCCAATAAATCACAGAGAGAGTTTCTGTTAAAACTGAAGCGAAAAATGATCTAATGGATATGTAAGCATAATTGTTTTTCAGTTTTTGAAACTTTAAAAAAATATCGTCCGATATAGCTCTATACACTTTAAATAATGTATAGTGAGGAATGTAGTGGTAAGTGTAACATGATACACACACTTTGTAAAGCAAATGCACAAACTGGTCCAGCACACTATTACATGTGCTTCGTTACAACACATATTTACAAAACGAAATGTTTCTTCCATATGAATGGATCACAAGCATGATTTAGCAATGATCATGGCGTCGTTCTTCTCTTCCTATAACATGTTCGACAAATACAATGCCATACTCGTACGTACTATAAGTCTCATCGCATGTTTTGAAGTTCAGCTGCTACTCTTATTCCGCATTGAACTTACTCAATGTTTTACTTTTATGTCAAATCAAGCAATTATCACATCTCTGACCGTGATAATGTTAGAGTGGCACATAGAGAGTGGGGAGCGGTGGCGTAGAGGTAGGACGCGCGCTTCGGGATCCAGAGGTCCCGGGTTCGATCCCCCTGTGGACCACTGGTTAAAATCTATGAGCAAGACCCACAGCTCCACTCCACCATGGTGTAAAATGGTACATGTGAGGGCAGTGTCTATTCCTGGGCGCCGCAGATCGATGATGGCTGCCACACCACAGGAAAGAAATAGTCTCCCCAGGGAGACACGAGTGTAGGTTTCCATATGTAGCCCAATGACCAGGGGAGTTAAAATGTCAAAGGGTGCTTGAGCGGCCTAACAGTTGAAAAGAGCCCTAGAAAATTGGTAACTTAACTTTTACCTTTTATAGAGAAAATATCGAAATTCATTAATGTTCGAACTATTTTCTGGGGAGTTTATCGATGATATTGTGAAATCAAAATGAAAAGCTCTAACATTAAGCACATTTGTACTCATTCTGTGTATAAATATATTGATATACATGTAGCTTAATATAATCCTCTTGTAATGTCAGGAATGTGTTGCATATATCGATCTCTATAATAGTGGGATTTGTGTCAAGGTTGTGGGATACATTACAATCCCACAGTTTACAAACACAAAAGGTGGGATTGACCACAGGTGACAGTATCAGTGTTTGGTCCGCAAAAGATTAAAAAATGGAATAAAAAATATTTAAAAAATCCCGTCACTGATCTAATATACTATCAAGTATAAAGCGAACTAAAAGATTGTGGAACATCGCATATCGTTGTTTCAGCCTACAATACGGGCGCTGAAGGAAAATCGCTACACAAGTCATTCATATAAATTATATGATATTCATTCCCACCGAAAATCTCGTTCAATTGTATCTTATAACTGCGAAACGGCAAAACAGTTTTCCTTTCGTTATTTAACTCCGATCGAAGTCATTTTATTTATGCGCTTGATGCCCGCTTCACTCACAGTATCGTAATTATTGTTAGGAACCAAGTCTATTTTTAGATGCGATGTTCTACAATCTTTGGACATAGACATATAGTAGGCATTATACCTCCCTAGTTTTCTTAGCTCAGTGACGGAAATTCATTTCTATATTTATTTCAATTTTTATTTCTCAAACACTGATACTGCCACCTGTGGTATAGACAGGTAGTATAAAGTTTAATGTTTTAATACAATTTAATGTATATTAATATACTATTGAAGGAACGTTTGTGTAAGTATAATTATGTGGTAAAATGTAACAAACACAATCCATTTGACCGAGATTTAGCGTAATGGCATTTGTACAAATGTAGTTGTTTTTCCCAATGAGATTAGTCCTTTCAGACAAATACATTTACAAAAAGAATATGAGGAAATCGGATAGGGAAGTCGCGGGTAGAAATAATCAATTGTAAATACACTCTACTGGACTTTTCTGGCAATTGTATGCCATAGCACCTACTTAGTCTAAACCTAATACAGGCTTTGCAGTGAAAGCATGCTATAGCTCTTCAACCAACATAACTTGTATATATATATATATGTTTTATGTAGTTTTCTTTTGACCAGGAAATATTTTTGTATTACATGAAATATCGGATAATTGAAGAAGTTCAAAATACGATGGCGTTGTTCACGCAAGAATGTAACTCTTAAGTCAAACTAAATTAAAATATTGAGCTAATTTTATGATTTATCTTACGAAACAGAAAGTTTATGTATAAGCTATAGCCAAAAAATCGCAAAAACCAACAGCACAGAAGTAAGGGTATACGTTATGTAATCAATGAAACAGTTTAATAAACAAACGAAATAGAATAAATCACTAACCTTGTCAGTACGTTTCCGTTATCAAGAATGAAAAAAGTAAACTTGGTCGGTAAAGTTTGAGTACTTGCACAAATAAACTAAACATATATTTCTACCTGTAGATTAGATCGATGTTTAATTTATAGTTCCGATCGATAGTTAGTGAATGGTATGAATAGTGTCATAGTTAGGTAAATCTCCATATAAATTGAAATATAATCCGACCTGTCAACTTTGAACTCCCAGTGTGTGTTTTGTATACTGACGTGAATAAATGCACCTGAATATGCGGTTTGGCACGAGAGCTATATATTTGTTTGTGAGTCAAATCAATTTATTAATGAAGTTAATGTAGGGTAAATATTGGTGCAGGACTTCATATTGATACGACGTACAATTGCGTCACTGTGATAAGATAACCAATGTTACAAATGAGTATTGACTAAAAGTGGACCTGTGTATCCACACACAAGCACAAATCGTACACCGCCCATGCTCTACACGCCAAATTGGTGGGAAGGTAAATGTAATGCGCGTTTGCTCTTTAATGACGTGGAATGTCGTCTTTTTTAGAGGATAAGACTCGAGTGACGCATGTGTTGACTACTGAAATTATTTGAATACTTTTGAGGAGTCCCTGTTGCTAAAATGCAATGATATCCATTGTCAGCTGTGGATGAAAATGACGAATAATGAGTTTTAACTATTAAAAGACTAGGGAAATAAAACGGAGACTGACCTTACCAGAAACTGCGGAGCACGAACAAGCACGATAACACATGTATAATTACAAGTTTAAATAAGTCACAAGAACAACTGCAAAACTGAACATATATATATATCTGAACAGCTACAAGAACACAATAATGTTCTACGACAGTATGCCGCCTAAGTCATTTAAACTTACCCGGGTCAAGAGCAAAGAGCGAATGACATGAACGACCCTATACAACAAGCAAACATATCAAAGCAGCACCCAATATTTTTTTAAAGCAGCTTTATGATGGGCTTCAAAGATGCACACGTACCTACATTATGTGACATAGTGTAACATACACAAAAAAACGCAGTCATAAAATAGGTTTTGCATGAGTCTTTATTGTTATTTTACATTTATAATGGATTATGCATACATGTACATAAAGAACGTAATATGTAAATTGTATGACATGTCTGTATTGTTAAGGACAACGACAACAGTGCATCAAACCTCACACTTACCACCACCGACAACCATGTTTAACCAGCAGGGGCCTTATTCACCAACGTTGTAAGTCTAAAATTCAGACTTAGACTTAAAATTTCCATTATTCATAATCTCTGCCATTTCTTTGTAATTTGATTTTAACAAATCAAATTGTGTCGGACTATTTATTGTTATCCACTGAACATGTATACCAATTTATACCAAAATCGGTACATTTATAACAAAATGGGAGCGAATAGAACATTTAACAATATAAAGTCTAAGTCTATATTTTAGACTTACGACGTTGGTGAATAAGGCCCCAGGTAGTGTAAATATAAGTTTCCTGTCATATAATTCCATTAACCAAACGGTCACATTGACAGATTATAGAATAATGCAAAACATAAACATGATTATATATGAACAACATCCATCGAGGAGCAAACAAAGTACCCCGTGTCCTGAAAGAGTGCAATTACATTTAAGTGCACGCCAATGTAATAGACACACATCAATACCTGTCACCCCCAATAATAATTTTCTAGAAACAATACTCTAAATACATTTTCGTGGTCCCATGACAACTCCCCTCCCCACAACGACGCAGGGAATATACATGTAAGTAATGTGAATAAACATTATATATAATAAATAAGAGCGCACAATTGCATAGATGCAAGACAAAATCGAATGGCAAGGTCCAAAACGTCTTTTAGCAGCTCAAGTTGCGGAGAATACTTTATGCAGATATCTAACATGAATTATAGGTAGCAACTGCAAAATGCAAAACATAACATTGAAATACTGCATAGTGTTAAGGTAATTGCAATCGAGGAGCAAACAAAGTACTCCGTGTCCTGAAAGTGTGCAATACATTTAAGTACACGACGATGTACATAATAGACAAACATCAACACCTATCATCCTAAATTATAGTTTTATAAAAACATTGACAATAACTGAGAAATAATGCTTCAAATTCTTTAAAACAGATTCAATAAAACTAGAATTCTCATGCACACATTAATAAAAAAAGTAAACTGAAACAGAAGAAGCACTTTTTTGACGAAGATTCTATATACGAGGGGCGTTTCAAAAGTTCCAGGAAAAGTACTCTATAATGTTTATCGTATGTTCAAACTACTTTAAATTTTGCATCTAAATGGAACAATCCATTATACATGTTTTACCATGAATCAAACGCTTAAGGGTGTGCCATGCAAAATAGAACTGCTGCCATAGTAACATCAGTAATGGATACCCGGGGCAATTTTGACGTCACGTCGTAGAAATCGCCAAACTAACCATCACATTGACTCCAACCAAACAGCTACCCATTCACTACGACCAAAAATAACTGCATGGAACATGTGTGAGGGGTAGTATAACATAATTTTGATCAATTTATGACATAGTTTAAATAGTCCCACAGTGGTGTTCAAGTTTATTTGTCGCCGTATTAGAATCGCCCGACAAATATCAGTAAATCATTGGAATTTGACCAGTTTTTGTCTTTTGCCATGTAAATTAAGACTTGAAACTGTAAATTTCATAATCACAGCCTGTTAAGAGCGTTGTATGTCTCTGGGCAGGATGTATGAATAATATGAGCGCTTACAGACTGTCAGTGGTACTGCTGCAGACGATCAAAGGAAGGTACGGCTAGTTGTGAATCAGACGCTAGACGTTGCGTTGGACGTTTCTGCTTGATTTTGTGACACTTTCGAATGCTTTGCATAGGGACCATGGAAGAGCGTACCTTAAAGCGAAGCAGTTTTTGAGAATATAATGCATCGATGTTGTTGTAACCGGTGAAATTTGTGTGCCATTTGCCTGACTGAGTGAGATGTAGTCATAACAGGTTAAAAAGGTACAGTCAGATATAACTTTGCCCCGGGTAGCCATTGTTGACGTTACTATGGCAGCCGTGCCATTTCGTATGACACACCCTCATGTGTTCGATTCGTCGTACACTATGTATTATGAATTGTTCTATGTAAATGCAAAGTTTGAAGTAATTTGACCAAAATATAAATATTATAGAGCACTTTTCCTGGAACTTTTGAAACGCCCTACGTATAGTAACGTTATATAACAATAATTCCGAAACATTGTTCTATAAGGCAGGAATTACATGTAGTACCGACGAAATAAATTAACAAACACCAAAATGTCTATGGAGTTCAGAAGACCTTAGAAGTAGGTCATATGGATTCGATTGTTCATGTTATGAAGGTTCTGTCATTATCCGATAAATCAGAGACACGTCAACTGAAATTGTAGAAATAGTTGCTGACATGTTTGCGAATACCAATACTCTAACTGCTGGTTGCTGAGCCGTATGAAGCAGTTCAGTGTATGTTTGGGGTGCCAAGAAAACTCCCACTCCCCAAACCTCAATAAATATAAGTGCTTTCAATTAACGCAAGAGCATACAATTGCATATATCCAGAACGTTTTTAGCAGCTCAAGTTAAAAGATCATCAAATTGATGTAGACATTCAAAGTGTAAGATATAAACATAATAGTAAAATACTGTAAAGCGTTAAGGAAATTACAATAACATGCAATCATGTGAATGCTATTACACAACGGTTGGTGTCAGATTTGTATATATATTTTATAACACATAGATAAATAAAAAGACACGTAAAACTTCACATTACGGGTCTTCAAACACTTTCAAGACTGTACAAATATTATTCAATAGTTGTTTGTATTCATATGCATATATATCACTTTCTGATGGTGTGTGTTCTCGAATTTCCCGTCCACTTTCCATATTCAAAAAATTCATATGAGAATAAACCGGACTATCAGAAAACTGACTCCGTGGCTGGGAAAAAAACAAAGGTCAACATTTTGAAAAGAATATTAAAATCAACAGCATTTGTAGTAAAGTGGATAAATGTACGATGTGGTACTAGTATTTAAATAAAATAAATAGTTTGCATCAAAATATGTACACTGCTCGAGCGAGTAAGGGAACTGCCGTAGTCATTCATTAATTTGCGAATAATGTATCTTATAATATTATGTTCACATGCCAATAAAATGAATTTACTGATTGAATCGGATATCAGTGATTTAGAACAAAGTAATTTGTCAACCCATTGTTGCGTAGTACGTATCTTTCCCCAGTAAGAGACGTCTAGCGTCACGTTCTGGTGCTGTTTCAACCATCAGTGTATGTTCACTGACTAGTGTACCACATCCACACGGGAATGAACTATTGAAACCAGTACATGTCTTACATCCAGCTGAAATATGGGCAAAGTTTCGTGAACATTAGTATGCATTTTATAGAACCAAATGGAAACATGAAAAACTTTGTAGCTAACAAGTTTCTTCTCCGTCGTTGTTTTGTTGTCCAGTGTGGCTTGTGGTATGGTGCTCCTTCCTGTTCTTTTTGTACCTTTCCGTGTCCTGCTTTTTTCTGCTGAGAGATGTTTCTCTTTCTAATCCCCTATTTTCAAAACAATTTACAAGATAATGATGCTAAATCTGGTTTTAAGTTTAAACAACCCGTCAACAACAATACTTTTCAAACTTGAATAATTAATAAAAAATTATCAAATGTCAATATTCTTCATTTCACGGGGCCACTTCCGAGTGTAGCTTACAAATTGCAAAATGATCTTTGTGTGTCTTGTATGCTATGCCGTTTCTGACGAGGGCTGCCTAACCTTGCTGATATGTTATTATTTTGTTCAGTTATCTATTCTACATTTTTTGTGCGTTTACCTAGAAGACACAAGGAATTAAAGAATTGAATAAAGGTAAGATCTTAATAGTGTAAAAATCTTAATGGTGTAATTTAATCACCTTTCTTGCAAATTAATTGCCCAAACTCCTCGTGGTCCTCAGGTAGATGTTTACAATGACAGCGAAGTACTGTACAACAATTAACAGGTGGAACATAATGGTAGCTCACACATTTACACTTCGCTACTCGACATGGCAGTTGAATAGGACGACCTTTTGGAAAGTCTTTGAAATCTGTCTTATGTTCAGTGTATCTGAAGAAGTTTATCAAGACAATAATATGTATACCTATGGTAATATTATAAAAACAGGGTCTACAAGATCGTTTTCAAATACATTTGAGGTGATATTCGCAAAGTAGAAAACTTTTTCTTTAGTTCTTAAAATTTCCATTCAGTGCATTAGATAACCTAGACAATTAGGATGTGTTATTTTGCATGCAATGTTGTTTAGTTTTCAAGGAATATGTAAAGAGCTACGATAATTACTAAGAAAACTTGTATCATGAGCGACGCGTTGACGTCAGTCAAAATATCTAAGTTTTCCACTAAGGTCATTTGTGAATACCAGTCATGAACTCTACACTATTCTAGTATTTGTCATTTAATCAAATGAATTAATCCTTTGATTGTATTGATTTTCTAAATATTGGCCTGTCTTTCCCTAATTATTAGTTGCCAGGTTACAGGGTTTGTGTTCTTCTCATCTTAAGCAGTATTTTACCATTCACATCTCACAATGCAACACTTAAACTTGCTGATAAAGTCAAGTTAGAGTGATTCAGCCATTGTAGTCAAACATCGATTTTATTCGAAGCTTCATCAATAATGTTGTTCCCGTAATCTTTTTATGAACCATTTAGCACGTTCTAATTATCTCGATCAGAATAAACAACGGGTGTATTTACCTATGTTGACAGAAGCACAATGTTTCCGGACCCATATGTCTACATTCTCTACCCGATGGTGCCACAAAACACGTGTACAATCGATTCTCCATAACTACCTTCAAAATCATAAGAGTTAGAATCAATCAAACTAATATCTGTTTTGCAGTCATTGGATGCGACGATGTAACAGTTATCATGTATATCCTCGAATATCTTGTTACGGTATAAATTAGATAGTAGCATAATTAATTTATGAATACTTGATTTAAAAATATAATAAAAATCGGACATGGAAGGTATGCTTCAACTGCTACAGCCAATCACAGGGAACCGAAATATCATCGGCCATAATCACACGACACGGTGTCCAAAACACAACTGCATGAGAAAATGAAAGTAAACCGCTAAAAATTGTTTCATTGTGAGACGTATGAGTACAACGCAACACAAAACGTTTTTAGATAATTATACCGAACAAACTTTCAACTAATGATGTAATAAATAAGTTAATACACTCACCTTAGTCGATTGATTCCGTAATCGGGACAGTAAAATATACAATGTATAGAAACTTGTAGAACTATTATAGTAGATATATCTTCAAGACTAATGAACGGTGTCATAGTAAAGTAAATCTCGATATGCTCGTAGAATGAAATATAATCCGTGTTCGGATATTTGAACTGTACATGTGTATGCTATATCTGACTTATATCAAAGTACTGAAAGCGCACTAGTGACTAGTAAAATAACAAATAATATCAAATGAATTTGATTCAAATGTGCAGTGACCCGATTCGATTCTTACTCTTTAGTAAAATTGTCCCAGGCACTTCAACGTCCCTCCCCGCAATTACAAAATGTGGTAGGACCTAGAAACTTTCGCGGCTACAAACGTTCGCGTTTTTTAGTCTCCCGCGAACTCCGCGAATACTAAGTCGCATATTGACAAAATTATTGATATTATAACCTGTCACATACATTGCTTGGTTCGTATATAATTTCTTCTTAATTGTACTTCTCACCTTCGTATAACCCTCTCAAACTCTTTTTGATGTAGAAAGTTACCTATTATATTTGGTTACACAAATTGAAAACTACACTGGTAATGTTTTCACAGTTTGATTGACACTGTCATTTTGTATTATGACATACCCGGTAATAAACAGCGCTATTTACACGCATGTTCATATATTGAAGTTTATTATAGTTTATTGTCTAATCCAAAAACATCATACATTATATACAGGTATAAATAAAATACATATCATATATTATAGTTAAGTGTTGCAGAGGTTATGATCCTGTAATTTTGTAACGAATTGCGTGATAACTGAGTAATAGACGGCCCCTTTACACTTCACGATTGTATTTTTCATTTCATTACATTTTTGTATTCGATTACCGGACGATTGTGAATGTACGCCTAGGGATAAAATGTGTGTCGATGTTCGTTTATTCAATTTTTACGGTGTCCTGAAGTGTCTTACTCTCTGGTTGCTGACTTCTGATTGGTCATTGAGAACTTTCATATTTCACATACCTGTTCATCTGGCCGTTTAGTAAAGGATATTACTTGGCTGAAAACGGGGTCACCTATATATTTGGGAAACTATTGCGTTTTGCAGTTGGGACTTGGAGAACTACGTCGGGTCTTATAGCTGCGTTTCTTTCTGTCACTTGGGAGTACACCGGTGTTATTGTTATTTTCTTGCATAACTAGGTCATCCTGCTCTTTTACAACGGGGACTTTGGCTTCTAATTACATTTTGTATTTCGTTATGTATTGGGATTGCTCCACGTGGTTGGTTGCGTTATGTTGTGATGCTACTGTGTTCCGCTGGTTGAGTTGAATGCTGCCTTCCCGATCCGATTTCCTCATACCTTTTAATGTATACGTTTTTGTTATATTAGGTTGCCGATAGGTAAAGCGTGGGTTTGATTCCCTTATATCAGTTCCCATTGATATATTTTTCACTGTTCGTGCTAAATGTGCAGATCCAACTATCATCCTTCATGTGGTTTTGTCGTTAAGCCTTTTTCATTGTTCTTGTCACCTTTGAGTATTGCCATTGCATTTGGTTGCATTCTTGTGGTTTTTACCTCAAGTAGGGAATTCGAAGGGGTTTTTGTGCACCTCTGTTTCTTTTACTCTTTTGGACACGTTTGCTTATCATCGTGTTTGAATTGTGCAAAGCAAACTACATGTATATAGAGGATCCATCACGATTTATCATTTGTTATAACTTTATATCAAGCGAGTTCTGGAAATTTTATCAAGCGAGCCTTATTGCAAGTATTGCCTGAACGAGTCCGATATACAAATGCATCTATACCAATTGACAACGAGCGTAATTTTTTCATATACCATATGACAGTAAAAACGCCAAACTACATGTATATAAAATATACCGTTTTGTCACATGTTTTATAAAGTTCCGATCATCCTAACATACTTCTTTGAGTGTAATACTAATGTACATAATAATTATACGGCATAATGACGAATGAACGAGTCCAAATTTTACGTTATAAAAAAGATCTTTTTGAAAACGCTTTTAATGCATTAATTCAATAACACATTTTACATGTTTGTACAGAAGCTAGTTCCGTTTTATCCAGATCTTTCACTTTGTCCATCCTTATCACGATGATTATTCCTCTGTTTACTTCCTGTGTTCACAAACAATGTCCGGCGCTCATAGCTACAAGACTCCTGACTGATTCTGTTGCTATGGAAACGAAAAATAATAATATATGTAACTTACGAATAATGTACTGGAATTTTTGGGGGTGATGGGTTACTTAAAATTGCAAACGTTTCAGACTCTGTGGTACAATAAACATCAGTATAATATATCGAACATTATGATATCATGAACCAAATTACACAGATTGGAAACATGTATCAAATCTCACGATATCTCGTGGCAGGTGTTCTGAAATCTCGCGAAATCTCGTCCGTTTTTAATACCTTATATCCCCTGTTATAATATACTTACGAAAAAACTAAAAAGTCTATGCAATAGATTTATTATTCAGCTTTAAAATGATTCCCCATTTATTGAAATCAGTCCAGGAAAAAACAGTAGACCCCCAAGACACAGACCTACTCTCATTTTGATGAAATTAATGTAAGTTCAAAGTTTATCAGAAAATACCTGATTTGCCTCATTCAAATTATAATTTACTGAATTTTATAAGAGGTAGACAAAAATGAATTACTTCATGTAGTAGTAAAAAACTTAGCTCTTCAACATGACACATTGTCCATTAAAATTGGATGACTTAAAATAGTTTTATGCACAATAACTGAATCTGCTGCCTGTTATTTATCGTTTTCTCTAAATTTTTAGTAGAGTGTCCAATCTGTGTAATTTAGGTCTTTGCATGAACTATGCTCCTTAATGTGATTTGTGTGCCAATTCTATGACAAGGATATATGTTCCCATTGTAATATTATAATAAAATAATTACTTAAAACAACTGCATAATACGAGCGTAAATATATACTGTCGCCTATGATACATATCCCAGTTGGAAGTACACTTTCACCGGTTCCTTGCACCAGTTGTTCATCCCATAGTTGCGTAGTATGTGTCCTTCCCCAGTAAGAGACGTCTAGCATCACGTTCAGATGCAGTTTCAACCATCAGTGTGTGTTCACTGACTAGTGTACCACATTTACATGGAAACGAACTTTTAAATCCGGTACAAGTTGTGCATCCAGCTGAAATGTTGATTTTTTTACATGTGAATACAATTAAGGGTGCATTTTATATCATTTTGATTTTAAAGACTCTTATGTGTGGCACAAGTACATTACTTAAGTACATGATATAAAATGCATTTTGTTGTAAAATGCGTTCAGAAACCGAGTCAATGCTACATGTTGTCATGCTACAAGAGTGTAGTATTCCCCGTATTATGTAGAGTTAAGTCCTTAAAAAGGCATAGCCTAGAGAAAATACGTAAATAAGGAAACAAAACAAATTCGTATATAATCACCTTTCTTGCAGATAAATTTTCCATATTCTTCGTGTTCCTCAGTTAGATGTTTACAGAAGCAGCGGATGTTAGAACAACAGAGAGGTGGAACATAGTGGTAGCTTACACATTTACATTTCGCTACTCGACATGGAAGTTTGAGTGGACGACTTTTCGGAATTTTCTCTGCATCTATCCTATGATCTTTATATCTGAATAATATTTAAAATAAACTCATTTAGAGAAAACAAGAACGTTTCTAAATTAGAACTTTAATTTTAGATCATTCGAACATCGGCGTTTGTCCAATCTTACATAAAACAATTTTTCTTTTTCAATAATTCTTCGATAGAGCTAGTATGCACTATGAACCATCGTACTATGTAGTTGCAATTTTCTTTTGGTACAAGACTTTGCTTTTGATCTTAAATTGTTGTTTTGCAGTACATAGAGAAAGGGGACTGCTAAATGATGCCTACACCAGACTTCATAGGAACACTGCCAAATTTCGAAAATATTATCTATAGCATCCCACAGTTTGGATTGGACTTTGAAGAATCTGACAAAAGTATCTATTAATTTGTTTTGTTTAGCATTTAATAAATTTTTACATTTAGACAAAGTTCAATATACAGATAAAAGCACAACCTTTCCAAGCATATTTTTAAGTTTTTCACATATACAGTACGAGTTGTAGACACATTTAGTTTAATAGTAAAACAAATTGAATAAGAAAATGACATAGAGGTGGTCTGAACACAGATATTTCTTTGTAAACAACACAATGCAGTAGCGTTACTACCATTTTGCATTATTTACGAGACAGGTTTATGTTTGGTTATTCAAATAAAACATAGTTTACCTATGTTGACAGAAGCACAATGTTTCTGGACCCATATGTCTACATTCTCTACCTGATGGTGCCACAAAACACGTGTACAGTCGATTCTCCATTACTACCTTCAAAATTATAAAAGTCAGAATTTAAGAGAATGTCTTATTTTACATTTATTTAATTAAGACATGTTTCAATAAAACTGGGCTATATTCGTAACCACGAAGACCACGCGCACTCGATGTTCAATCACAATTAGGAGTAAATAAGTGCGAGGATCTAAGAATTTCAAAGCATGTATTACTTTCGGAAGGGGGGGGGGGTGATGCGATTACCCCATAAATAAATCATAAATAAAGAAAGTTAAGTTAATGGCCAGATTTAGAGTATACAAAATGGATATCATGACAGCAACGTGTGAAGCAAAAGCATCTAGGCGTTCATCAATAATGTATTCTAGTCGTCGATCCTGCCACGTATCGTCTTCTTTCCCTCCAGATCTGGAGGTTAAAATATTTAAAGTACAAAAAAACTATAATATTAACTACATGTTGTATATTAATGAAGTTTTTAAACTAATGGAATTTTATAAATACGACAATAATGCACTAACCTTAGAAGTTTGTTCCTTTATTATCCAGATATGTACAGTTTGTCTAGTAGAATACAATATCCGAACAATAGTAATGTATACAGCTCCGTGCATAACGTAAAATAATCCGCGTTCGGATATTTGAACTACCAATGTATATGTGTAGTCCTGACGCAAATTAAAATCAGAGCACTGAAAGTGTAACTTTTAGTCAATTTTATTTACTTACTTTAACACACAAGTGATCTTACGAACGCTGTGACGTCATTGCAGACGTGCGTTTGAGGAGGTTACCTGAGTCGAACTAAGCTGGTACCTGGGTATTATTTCTTCAAAGCATTGCACATACGAAATCCCTAAACGTACGCACAATTTTAAATTCTTTATAAATTCGTAAACACTCGTGTAAGTTGTGAAAAAAGGTGGTTAAATATATGAATTATGATTCAGTTAACACACACTTATACACTTTAATTTGTAATTCAATATGTAGGTTTTAAAGAATCATTTAACATTGAATATATGCTTAAGAATTGCATTTACAAGTAATTTGTTTAAACAGGTATCTGACAGGTATCTGATCCATTGAACAGGGCGTTTCCAGCAATTATCTTGGAAACCCCTGGAATGGACGGACGTGAAGGTAGCCGGGTGCAAACTTTGTTCCTGAAACAATAGAATTGATCTCAATGTCAAACATCACTTTGAGCTGTTTCAGGGAAGTTTTTTGTAAGGCATCCTTAACATGCATCTCTTATCAACTTATGTGACCATGCAAGTGTTTGGTGCAACCCAAAATGTACATTATAAATGCTGCTTTACAGGTTGCATCTATTGTATGCTATAGTTGAAAATGTTGTTGTTTGAGCATTTAGTAGTTTACATGTTTATACTTGTAAAATGTACTACATGTATTGCTGTACATTGCTATTACTATATACGCTGCCCTCCAAAAGTTCCTTCACACTCTTCAAATTATATGATTTACACCGTTTGATTAATACATAGGTAAAATATATCAAATCAATTGCTGTTATATGACGTCATAATACTAAGCAAGTAAGAAAATGATAAAAACGGAATAATTTTCAATGGTTTAAAAGAAAATTATAAGGAAAACGACATTATCAATAAATCCACGAACGATCATAATACTGACGCTCAAGTGTGTGAGCATAAATAATGTGTGTATCATCAACTGGATTAAATTTTTTAACTTACCGCCCTCGTATTAACATTGTCAGTTGTTGGTATCTTCTAAAACCATTATTAATCATTATTGGTCTAATTGACCGGTTGGTTGCCAGAATCTGACACCGAAGCACAGACGCAATGTCAAACCAAAAATAGCCTGTGGAATTTATGTCTGTCGACTTTAGTTAACTGTCTAAAATGCATAAGTGATGTTTCTATTTCAATTTTCTTAATCCTGTTGGCTAGAATTCATGGTATCAATATTACGACCCAGGGGAGGTGGTTCGATACCACACACAATCTCCTGAAAAGTCCATGTAATCCTTGCAAATCATCCTGGCTGGCACTCAACTGACATCAAAGTGCCTCTGAATAATATGCAGCACCCAAACGTCACCTTATTTCCATAAAACCAAGCTGTTGTTATCACACACTCTGGTTGAAGGTAGGAGGAGGTTGACGATAACCTTGCTTAGTGACAACAAAGCTCTTACATAGTATCTGCTTACTTACTGATACAGCAAGGGTTCGGCAAGGGTACAGACTACGATCACAAAATGACACTAACTTTCACATCCCTAGACGGCGAACAAAATTAGCAGACAGATCTATAGCCGTCACTGGTCCAAAATGGTGGAACGATCTACCAAACTATCTCAAAGACATCAATAGTGAAACCAGGTTCAGAGCACATTTGAAAACTTATTTGTATAGGAAGTTTCATCGGCAATGAGTGTGCTCTTTATCATATGACTAAAACTAGTTTCTAGAATCCAGGTTTTAAATTGAATGTTTTAAGTGAATGTATATTAGTGTAAAGCGCAATAGAATATGATTTCATAATTTTTGCGCTATACAAATGACATGTATTTGTATTTGTATTTACAGCACAACAAGATTGTACTTAGTGCACTGCTGATGATCTATGAGAGCAAAAATAACTTGTTTCATAGTGAATGACTGTTGGAAATCAGAGAAAGTAATTCGTCCAAGGTGCGTGTGGTCTGCAGTCGGACGGTGCCCATACTAAAATTTCAACCAGTAATTGTGATGGTCACACCCTGATTTCATGGGAAAAATGTGATGTTTTGGTGATTAATGTCATTCAGAGGCACTCTTATTGTTAGTTTAATGCCATATGGGTAGATTTGCAATGATTACATGTACTTTTCAAGAGACTATGTAATTATATCGACCAGCCTCCCCCGGGTCGTAATATTGATACCATGTATTCCAGCCAACACAATTTAGACAAATGAAACAGAAGCAATACATATTGAATTTAGACAGACAAAGTCGACAGACTTAAATTCTGTAGAAATTTATGCTTTGACATTGCATCTGTGCTTCAGCGTCAGGATTCAGGCAACCAAAAGGCCATGGTCCATGGAACTTAACGGAATAATGATCTTAGAAGAAACAAACAACTGCAAATATTAATATGAAGATAGTAAGTGACAAAAATGTATCATATATCTAATAAACTGTAAACTACATAGGATGGCATTATAAAACAAACAACATAGACTTGTATTTATCTTTATTACATAACAGTAACAATATATACAGTGACATATGTATACACAAGTAAAATATCTATATTAAATATACATTATTACCTATATTCTAATGAGTGTTCATTTCTGAATTATTTAAAAGACATAATTGTGTTTAATATTTGTATAAAATACATTATACACAATCATATAGGAGGGACGTTCAAAAACAAACGGGACTTTTTTAAACAAATTTTATCAAAATATGTATCACCAAAAACATAATTGATTTTCTTCAAACTGAAAATTATAAATGAAAACAAACACACAGTCCTATACTTACTTGAACATGAATATGGTCACATAGCTAGATTCATTTTTTTTCATTTTTGGATAGAATTCAACATGCACCATTTAGGGCCTCGGTACTGTTTACTTTTGAACATCCCACATATTCGAAGTTATAATCAACTCAGTTTAATTTAATGTGTATGACAAAATGATAATCTTTGGAGATTAACACTGATAAAGATAAAAAGATAAAATACATATCCACTAAGCATCAATTATAAAGGATTAATCATTAAGAGTTTCACTCTACAATTTAAGTTGGTCCATTGATACCACATGGTTAACGGCACAGGAGTTTTTTTCCTGAGAAAACTCAAACAATGCTAAAACATTACTGTAACTATAATAACTCACAAAAATACAACTGCTTAGTGACAACTAACTATCGGCCTAAAGTATCAGTGTTTTTAAAGGTAACAATATAACAACACAAATATCAATGCTTTAAATCACAGTCAACACTCCAGAATATTAAGGTAAAACTCTTCTCATTTTGAAACCTTATTTATTATTTCAATGTAACATATCAAAGCATCCATCCCATGTTTGGCTAATTTAAATTTTAATTTATTGATTGCATAAGTTACTGTGATACCATCAGTGATTAGGAGTATAATACTGTAAAATCATTAATTTTTATGGGGGGTAAATTTTGTGGTTCCCCTTTAACCATGAAATCAAGACCCATCAAACAATAATTTTGACCCTTGTATTTATTACCTGAAATGGTAAACCCATGAATTAAAACTCCATGGAAATGGTACTTTTTACAAAAACCACAAAATTTTGTCCCTTCAAAATTAAATGATTTCACAGTATACAGTATTTCTAGAATATATAATGATGTACCAACTCCTATTATGAATAGAGTATGTAATAAAAAATGAAATATATAATAAAATTATACACAAATGTACATGCATTTGGCCAAGTGCTAACCTACCTTTACTATTATTTCAGGCAAGATTTAAATGAGCTTCTTGATGCCAATATAGATTCTACTAATTATTCAAATTCTGGTTACAATCTGTCACAACCAATAACAAAGACACCTACACAAAGTATTTCTGACTATTATTGAGTACCACCTACATATTTCCGAATACAACATACACATTTGTTATTATAATCTAAGAAGTTGAAGACCATTGACCACATAATTTATTAAATTATTTATCAGAATCCATATAAGGTATATGGACCAATCAATGTGCGAAACAAGATACCCCCACTTCTTGAAAGGGTGGTACAGTATCACAAAAGTACTTCCAATTAATTACATAAATAATTACACCAGGTTTGTATATAAATCTCATTAAAATAAAACACAAACTATTACCGTATAAATGATTCACTTAAATGTAGGAATAGCCAATGAATCAGATCATACTACATATAAGGATACTTAGAAACAAGACTGCATTCAATAAACGCTTATGCCCCCTGTGGAAGCCATTTCAATAAGGCCAAAATTAGGTGAAGGTCAAAATGGAGTCAGGTGATACAGGCGTGTGGAGAGTGGTCCTATACACCATCCATGCAAGTATGAAAGCTTTGTAGCAAGCCATATTAATGCTAGAAGAAACAGTCAATTTGGGTTAACCAGGCCGGACGGACGAATGAACGGACGGACGAACGGACAGGTGAATTACTATATGCCTCCTGATCGATACGGGGGCATAAAAAGGAAAACTATAATAACTTTTGAATCATTATAATAATTTTGAAAATATATTTGTCTGAAACATGATTGGTCAAGAGAGCTGGAATAAAGCTCTCAGCACATCATGGAAAGATAACTTCTCCCACAAATTTCAGAATACCGGTAATGTAGATTCTTCTATCAGATCATAAGAAAACGTTTCAGACTAAGACTGGTTGACCACTTCATGTAATGTACAATGGTCAACAGTATGTAAAACAATATTGATTGGCTAAAAATCTAAAATTTATTTTACAGCCATTTTCAAGTGAACATATACAAACCAATGACCACAGCAGCATTCTAGTGAAAAATATATGTCACTGACACTCTGTTTTAATAGAGTCTATGCTTGTCTATCACACCATTGTTTGTGCTCACTAAATACAGTTCATGGATTGGCTTGGAGTTTATGATACGATCCTGGCCCTTTTAAGTAGCATACTATAACAGCTGATAACGTTTCAATATTTAAAACCCCGGTTTTATACTATAAAGATGCTCAAGATGTAATACAAACACAATTTGAAATACCCCTATTGCACGATTTGCTTGCAGAAATTGATTTATTCAAAGCAAGAACCTTGTCATATATTCATGCATAAAGATCAAGATCAGGTCAAAATTTCCAAGCTATACTATAGGAAAGACAAACAAACGTGCTCACAGTCAACGTTTGAAACATCTAAGTTAAATAGTATATGTTAACACAGCAAAGCTATGTACAATACCAACACTACAATCATATCTAGAGTACATTATATACATATAAATAACAACATATGTCAATCAATTACAGATCTAAAGATCAATTACAGATCTAAATACATGTATGTATTATTATAACACTAGCAAGTAAAAACAAAACTTTCTGACTGCTAATCAAAACAACCAACCAATCTCAATATTATGTTAGGCTTATATATACATATTAAAATTCAGAAGTTCCTTTCATTTTTTTCTGAAAAGCAGGCTACATAATTTTTTTAAAGAAACATGACATAGGACATGTTAAGTTAATTCTGGCCTTATAGAGATGTACACACCCAGACAGATGTGATAATCTATACCAGTTAAGGTTAAATGTACTAGGGGTTTAATCAAATGTAAGTATGACTAACTACTAGTATAATGTATTGATTTACCATCAATACACATAATTTAATTGTCAGTTTGATATTATATCCAACTTAATTTGAGACAATCCCTCGGTTTGCTTCAAATTTACAGATATCCATCATGATCTCTATATTAAATCTGAAAAAATAGTATATGCTTTAACAAATGAAGCTTTTGACCTTCACCATTATTACATGTACATTAATTGATTATAACAAAAATTGAACAATGAAAATCTGAAAATCTATTCAAATTTCTTGATAGTATCAATTGTACAATAAGGCAGTTGTTAAAAGGTTGTTATACAGTTGATACATTGAAAAAAATCTTACTACATGAAATACAAAGTTTATCAAGCCTATGTTGTTTTAAAACAAAAGTCAAAATGATAGCAAGTTTATTAGACTTAACTAATTGAATCAATAATAGTTCATAATAAGTTACAACAACAGTAGACAATGGTATTAGAATACTGAAAGATTAGACATATGAATGTATGTGTCAGGGTAACCATACGAAAATCACAATCTTTGTTTCCTTAAGGCAAGGTAAAACATACATAATATAGATCTACAGGAGTGTATTTCTAGCATTACATAATAAAACAAGGGTATATTACAGGGATTTCCCCTTCTATAACAGGGGTCCTTAACAGGTTTCTTCCCCTAAGAAAATTCTATAAAACCATGCAGTTTTCTCCTAAAATGTTAAAAGTTTTTTCCCTGTATATTAAAGAATAGGCTCCTTCAGCAACCTTTGAAAAAAGTCCTGTATTATATTGATGCAACATTAAAATTAAAGAATATAAACATTACTGTTTATATATCAAGTATGACAACACATGTCAATCATGATGTATGTACAACACTGACAATTATTGAACCAGTAATAATTATACATCCATGCATGTAATGCCACAAAGTTAAATTATGCATTAAAACACAAACCTCCCTAAATAAGAAAATAATCAAATTCTATGTTTCATGCAACAAGCATTCTTGTCATTCGTTAGCATTAATGCTTGTTACAAACTGAGCGAGCCAGATATGAACTCTATAATGACTAAAGGACACTGATTTTTATATCCTTTTATTCCTCTTTTACTTGTTAACTAAATTTATGTTGGGGGCAGGTTAATTATTCAAACTTTGATTCATTTCAAATCTTCTCAGGATAGACCTATTGGAAACAAGCATTTTGGTGACTTATATCGCCATCATTAGTTTTATGAACTCTAAATAAAGGTGATGGAATATTTAGTGAAATATAATGCCATGGGAGTATTTATTATTGGTGCTAAACAAATTCACAAAAACTATAAACAAAATATAAGAAATGCGGGAGAGGGTAACAAAACTGGACAGTATTATAAATATTCTTCTTCTACTGTGAAGCAGGGAGTTATTAAACATCTACAAAGCAAACTAACAACACAAAAGTGTTAAGAATGACATGCTTTATGGTGATTAGTCTAGATATTTGAAATTCATTTGAAATGAAGAGTTTTGATGTTAACTTATTTATGATTGGTCAATTTTTTAAATAACTGGCATAGAATCAACCACAAACATTGCCGAACATAGCCTTTATATTATTTGCCAGTCAGCTTTTTGCTGAAGAATGGCAAACATATGAGAAACCAACCTCCGCCCGTATTTGAACCCAGGTTGCTAGGATAGATGGCAAGCACACTCACCACTGAGCTTCAGAGGTATATAGAGTTAATGTATATCAATTATCACTATATGTATGACAATTGCCAGAAGTAGTTAAATGAGTCTTGAAATAAAATTATAAATATGAGTGTGTGTGTGTGTGTGGGGGGGGGGGTACAACAATAATCATGTAAAATGATGCTGCTACTTGATTTATGTCAAGAACCGAATGATTATGTAAACAAAAACTATCAGGGAGACAACACCAAAAGTCATCATAACAAGTTTTCTTCTTCTTTGCATCGCATTGTTACTAAGCATCTGGAAAAATAACAAAGAAAGGGTGTAAAGGACGTGAAATCCTAGAAACCAAAACAGAAACAAAATACAAGAACACCACCCATGAGTGCTGGATGCTCATCTTTCTCATACTTGATAGTGTCAAAAATGTCACAAATCAACATATGCAGATAATTCAATAAATAAAGCTCGCAAGGTAAATATCGATATGGATTCCCCTAGCGATGCTGAATAACTATGTTGGGTTTCAAGTGGATAACTTTGGTTGTCTTTGAGAAAATGACTCTGACAAAAACTTAACCAACATACACAAGACCCAGCCACAGCAATAGCTCGATTATTTTCTTCCAAATGTGAAGCTTAAACTCATGTATGATTTCTACCTAGAGCTACTGCATCAAGCCATTAAGAAAACATCCTGAACACTAAGGCAAATGCACAAATTTAGAACCCCCAGAATAAAATCTATGAAATTAAATACCAACAACAAAATACTGATCTAACAGTAATACATGTGAATTTAATAAAACCCTGGACATACATTCTGTGCTCTATGTCTATCTAACTCCATGATAAAACGTAAAAATAAAGCATTTTGATTTCATAATAATGATTCATTATTGAATTACAACAAATTAGATTTTCGCTCATCAGTAAGTAAGTAAGTAAGTAGCTCATCTATAATTATACTACAATGTGATAGCAAAATAATAGTGTTTAAACATATAACTATGAATTTATAAACTAAGATTAATATAGTAAGTGTACAACAAAAGAGGTGATAATACAGAAATAAAGAGTGCAGGGTTAAAGAGTTTGTAGGTTAGGTATTAGGCAAGTCAGGAGTGTAACTGAAATGAAACAGTATGTCAGCTTGGTAATAGTCCCGTATGTCGTAACGTTTTATCTTAAATATTTTTTTCAAGCTCAAGACTTATATATTTGGATAGAAGAGAGTCTGGGGATTTCATAAAACCATTTCTTGATTGTTGGCAACTTCGCGTTTTTTTAATATTTACTGTTGTTTCTGGTGTTTTTGTCAAAAATCGCGACCCAACGTCATTGTTATATAGTCATTTTTGGAATGGATAATCATAAGAAATCAAAAATATACCTATGTACCTATATAGTCAGTTACTTAAACTGCACGAAAAAGTTAAAGAGGTATCTGTGATTTTTTTCTATTATTCAATACAGGCCTGTATTTTACGTTACCAGCCATTTTCTACGCATTTGACCATCAATCAGTTAGTGCTAACAAAACATGCATCATGAATTCCGATCGATTTTTATATAGTTTGATAAATTATTATATTTTAAACATATCAAACGTTTTTCGGGTGGATATATTCATGTAAATGGTATTGATAGGGTACTTTAATACTACATACATAATGCTAAAATTGGTTATAAACGGACAAAACACACACATCAACTATACATGTATACATTCTGAAAAGATTTGCAAGACATCTGTACTCTTTTATTTAGTTGCTATTTGTTTTGTGTAAAAAACTTTTGTCTTTTGCAGTAAAATTCATTCCGTATGTCTTCATTATGTTGTAATTTACGTTACATAAGCGTATCCATAGATGACAACTTTATTGTGTTGCATGCTCATTTTAATATACACACATTTATTTAAAAAGGGATATGTGTTTGATATTTCAACACACTACAATTAATATTTATTCAATTTTCTAAAGTTACATTCTTGGAGAGCGTATAAGAAACACTATTCATAATAATGAAACGTCACACATTCTCACAATTTGAGTCGAAATGGTATTATCGAAAAAAGCTGACATTCAGATTCATCATAAACGTCCATGTAGGGCACGAAAGTAGATCCCTATGTGAACATGTTTTAATTATTGGCACATCATAAAGCCTACCATTTTTATGCCGTTTTTAACCTCTGTTTTCACCAGTGTAATTTACGTTACGATAGTATGCGATCATACTTCTTAACATAAAGGACGCAAGAAAGAAGTTCAATAATTGTTTTTTTACATAAAAATACTTCTCATATTAACTCTGCAAAATGATGAACTTGTCAATATGCTAGTACTCATGATACCAGTATGTATATTATAACATGCACATTTGTTTACTCTCTATTTTACATACATATATCTCATATTATATGTGAATTTAAAGTACAAAAGTACAAATATGACTATTCAATGTTATATTCACTAATCTGACCTGGGACCAAATGCACTACTTGAAAATATAGAAAAGTATGTAAACATAACCTGGCTAAAAATAAATATGTCAGTACATGATTTGTACTGAAGTTTTCATCACGTAAACTACAAAATAAACTTATATATATATGTATCGATACAATGGTACAATGCTACAAGTTGTGTTATTGAGCAAGGCTTACATGAACAAACTTTTGGGTAAAAACGGACTAAATAAATACAATCAACATATATATTGTTTCTAGCGACATATTTAGGAGTAGTATGAAATGTGGTCATGTGGAATACTAATTTACTATATGAAAAAACTTGCATACACACTAAACTGGTACCAAACAGGTACACATTAAATATCTATGAAATGTCTAAACACGATTTCTTTTTAATACATCTTTGAGAGCGGTGTATAGTTGGATACATGCTTCGGTATCAAGATGTTTCACATGATATACTCCACCAAATTGTATATTGGTATCTGCTACGACAGTGTATGTTCCTGGCCGTCGCAGATCGGAGTTGGCTTCATCACCCATAGAAGACAAAAGTCTCCACAGGGAGACGCGAATGCAGTCGTTCTGTAACATATAAGGTCTATTTTACGTGACACTGTTTTGTGGATGTGATACCTATGTCCACATATTACTTCAATTAACTAAACTAGGTCGTTTACAAATATTTCCTAATGATAATTGCACATATTGTACAACAAAACATGCACAAGTCATTAATAATTTCGTCTATTTCATGTCTGAACTATACCAAGTAATTCATGTTGTATTCTTATGTGGCGTCCACAAATCGCTTATCTATTACGGAATATATAAACGTTAATAAAAAGAGTATGAACCATACTAGTATTACGGAATGATTATTGTTTATTCCTGATTTCATTAATGACATAATCTTAATTATACTGTATGAAAAATTACATCTTCTGATAGCGACAATAGATAAAAAAGCATGATACAAAGACTACAAAACGTTTTACGTGACTCTCTCTGTCTCTTTATATACAGTTAAATGACTTTTTTTATTTTTGTTAAAATAGTGTTGACAACGATATAAAAAGAAATACATCTAATGCTGCGCCATTTTGACGCATTGGATTCTACAATTAATATGTTTTCGAAAATACTGCATTATAGGCATTAGCTTGAAATTTTATGGTACATATACCATGCATATTTTATTATTTGCTCGTCAACAGGCATGATTAATCGTTGACATATGGAGCATACTTTTTATTCTTGACAGAAATTGGTAAATTGTCAATCATTGATATAATTATTATGTGGCATACTTTATATTTATTCCTGCAAGACATCGGTTTTAATCAATTATTATTCGATTTTTATGCAGATAATGGATGTCTACGACTTTGTCAGTACGATCTCATTCGTCACGTAAAATACAATTTATTGTCACGTAAATTTTAAGTGAAATACTTAATTGTATTGGATTTCTTTATTTGTGCTTTTTTATTGGGGATTTACATCACAATTTTAGAACATAATACGTTTCAATAACTAGTATGTGTATAGTTGACATGTTAAACAAGCAATATTAAAACATTTGATGTTGTGAGAGTAAAGAAGTATAAACTTATCGGTCCGTGCAGTTACATAAACTGTAACAAATTACTGCATTTAGCGATTTTGGGGAGAGGTTATGCTATCTGTATCATTGTTTATATATACTACTTGATGACCTTTCATTACTTGGAAAATTAGTGTATATCATGACAGCAATTCCGTGCATAATGACCGTATAATTTTCGTAACGTAGAATACAAAATCATACCAGAGTTGTTTGCAGCAATATAACAATTATTTATTGTCATGTGTGCAATGGTTATTGTCGTACATGCTCATTTAATTGTTATTATACAATGTTTCCTTTCATTTGATATAAGAAGAAACAAAAACTTCACACGTTTAAAGACCCAATATGTATTTTGAAACAGATGCATGCTTTCAAAACTTTCATATGACTGAACAGGACTCACATTGAAGCAGAAAAGAAAAAACACATGACATGTTCCTGGAGATATTTCAGAAATAATATAATATTATGATATGACTTAGCACAGGAGTTTTGTTTGTTTGATAAAGGTTTAACGTTTGTTAATTGTTGTTAAAACGTTTAAGGACTTGTATTTTACGTTACCATAAAAAACATATTCTATTTTAAAGCTCTAGACAATGCTTACCATTTTAAGCAGTAAGACGAGGGTTATTTTCAGCAGTTCAATTGTTGCCATTTTAATAACCTCTGGACATTAGGCTACCTAAGGAAACATGCGTTCGAGTCTGCCTGGTGACACTTAAATCTCTCCTGAGGATGAGGCAGTGAATATCGATCTACGGCGCCCAAAAATACGTAGACTTACCTAGCAAGTACCAATTTTGACATTGGTAAAGTAGAGCATGCGGGACCCCTGGATCCCAAAACGCGCACCCTACATCTAGACCGCCGCTCTCAAAGACGTCTTATAGGGAAATCGTGGTTAGACATTCCATATACATTTAATTTGTTTTGTTTTGTTTTAGTTTTGTGTATTTTTCTAGTTTGATGCTATTGTAGTATTATTCCTGACCCCATTTCATAATACTCGAAAACATACCGCAAAAGCAATGTATGCATTAATTTGATTTTTGGCACACTTTTACCATTTTATTTTACTTTTATTATGAGGCCGGAATTGTCTCTTAAGCACAACTTGTTTCATTGTATTCATTATCGATAGATAAGTTTATTTTGTATATTACGTGACGAAAACTTCGGTCAAATCATGTACCGGCATTTTATATTAAGCTGGTTTTGTTTTAAAAATCTGCCATATCATCAAGTAGTGCCATTTGTGCTGACTTTGATTGGTGAATAAAACATTGAATATCCGCACGCTTTTGCACTACTAATTCAAATATGATGTAAGATATATGTTTGTAAAATAGAGTGTTAACAAAAGTGCATTTAATGATATACATACCGGTTTCATAAGTATATTGGCAATTTAATGTTTTCACAGAGTTGGTGTAAGAAGTTATGTAGTATTTTTAATACAAAGAAGTATTGAACTTCTTCCTTATGTCCTTTATGTTAATTAATAAATATGGTACATATACTATTGTAACGTAAATTACTCTGGTGAAAACAGTGATTAAAAAACGGCATAGAAAATGCGTAGGATTTATGATGTGCCAATAATTGAAACATGTTCACATAAGGGGTCGACTTTCATGCCCTACGAAAGTATGGACGTTTATAAAGAATTTAAATGTCAACTTTTTTCTATTCTTCCACCTTGACTCAAATTTTGAGAATGTGTGACATTCTCTTATTATGGGTGGTGGCTCTGAGACAATCTACAAGAATTAAATTAAGAAAAGTGAGTACATATCGTTTGTAGTTTGTTGAACTATCACACACATATATCTTTTTGAATAAAAGTGTGTACAATCAAATGATCATGTAACACAATAAAGTTGTCATCTATGGATACGCTTATGTAACGTAAATGACAACATAATGAAGACATACGGAATGAATTTTACTGCAAAAGACAAAAGTTTTTTACACAAAACAAATAGCAACACAGGTGTCTTGCAAATCTTTTCAGACAGTATACATGTATAGTTGATGTGTGTGTTTTGTCCGTTTATAACCAATTTTAGCATTATGTATGCAGTATTAAAGTACCCTATCAATACCATTTACATGAATATATCCACCCAAAAAACGTTTTATATGTTTAAAATATAATAATTTATCAAAATATATGAAAATTGATCGGAATTCATAATGCATGTTTTGTTAGCACTAACTGATTGGTGGTCAAATGTTTAGAAAATGGCTGGTAACGTAAAATACAGGCCTGTATTGAATAATAGAAAAAAATCACAGATACCTCTTTAACTTTTTCGTGCAGTTTAAGTAACTGACTTTAAAAGTACATAGGTATATGTTTGATTTCTAATGATTATCCATTCCAAAAATGACGATTTATCAATAACGTTGGGTCGCGATTTTTGACAAAAACACCAGAAACAACAGTAAATATTGAAAAAACGCGAAGTTGCCAACAATCAAGAAATGGTTTTATGAAATCCACAGACTCTCTTCTATCCAAATATATAAGTCTTGAGCTTGAAAAAAATATTTCAGATAAAACGTTACGGCATCTCGGTCCATAATACAAAGTATCATATACAACACTAATGAAGTGAGGCTGCACAGGGAAGACTGGGCTTGCCCAACTGTGTTGCCTCTTAAAATAAAGTCGTTATTATTATTATTATTATTATTACACAAGGGCAACCATCTGAGAATATTCCATAACAATTTACACTTTCTTGTACTTTATCTATGTGATAAAATCATAATACGTGATTTTAGAGTTGCATAAAAACATCTGATATAAAATTATCTGTTTGCATTTAAAACAAGAAGACGTAACTTACAGTAGACAAATGTTTTTAGATTTCGGTAATAATCCTTTACTATATAGGCCTATGCTTTACTAGTAGCCCTCACTATTATTTTTCATCATTGTACCAGAGTTAATTGCCAATTATTAGTCTATAAGCGGTAAAGAGATGGTAAACAAAAAACTATCAATGGCTTCACCGCTCATGATGACAGTGTAGGTAAATAGTTAAGGGTCCTGTATGAATCAAAGAATTAAGTAGAATTTGCCATGACATTTGTGATTACATTAATTTTTATAAGAAAAGGGATAACAATATTTTGTGAGGCCAGGTACTGCTTTGTGGGGCATAACTTGTTTATAAAATTACAAGTTATATGGTGAATACAAGATGGCATGAAGATGGTCAGAATACAAATATGACAAGATGTGTCTATAAGATGACATTAGACAGCATGAATCAAACCCATCATATTTCACATCCAAAAACATTATTGGCATATTGACACATTAACAGAAAGGACAAATCTGGCAGCAATTAAGACTTAACTTCTTTTTCAGCTCATTGATAACAATAAATACACTAATGACAAGTTTAACAAAGTAAAACATGCAGAATCGAGGGGTCTTTCCGATATAAAATATGTGCCAAATGTTCAAGAAAATTTGAACAAAAATGTATCATCATTTCAATCTCCATACAAAAGTAATTTAACAACAGTTGAGACTTGTAATGCTGTATACAAATTGAACAGCTTACAATCATTTCAAATTTACTGATACAATTTTACCAACAAAAATTGACATACTGACAGCTTCATATTCAAAACAAAAAATGAGATAACATGTATATCATAATGCCGATGGTTATGACCACAAATACTACACGAAATATGAACAGCCATCTTTTTCTCTGCATTTGATTGTTGCTATTAATCTGTAAGAATACAAACAAGAACAGTATCAACAATAAGGTGACTGATTAGCATATCTAATATCCAGTATATCCTTTATAGTCCATGTGACAGACCGAAATCCATTACCAAATTGGTGAACAGATCCAACAATGATTTTCGGTTAGCTTGATATCTAAGCTGTCCGAAATCAGTTGATGGACTTGCGGGACATTTTGCCAAATGACCTTTTGGCGGCCATCTTTAAAGATGGCCGCCGTTATTTTAAGCTAGCAGAGGGTTTAGGAAAACTTCGATTATTCCTCACTTAAATGGGCTATCGGCTTGTAATATGTCTTAAAATGTTTGCAATTGAACCCCGCATGTGGTAATATATAAATATAAATATTATGATATGATCATTAATTAATAATTATTGATTTTTTAAAGAAATTATGATATTTTTCGATTTTTGTCGTTAATTTTTCGCTTTAAAATCGATCTGAGTGTGTATTTGACCATTTGTTGATTGTTATATGCAGTGGTTGATTCTAGGCGTCTAAAATAATCATTACGTTGACATATTTTCATTTAAAAATCCTTCATGAGCCAGGAATATTGTATACCTAAAAGTTTAATGATAGTCCAGTCTATAAATGGGATAATTTGGTTAGACCCAACATTGGATTGTATTGTAAATATTTTTTGGTTTTCTGTTAGGGAATATGTTGCAATCGAAGAATATGAATGATGACCAGCTGTCATCATTGAGCATTTTGTGAAAATCAAGATGGCGTCCAAAATGGCCGCCAAAATCAGAAAAACAATCAGAGATGCCAGAAATTAGTTACAAATTTCTTTTTTGCCGATTGGTTGTAGTTAAAATGTTTTTAAAACATGTCTTTATATTTCATCTATCGTTATTCGTCGATTAAAATATTGTGGGATGGCATCCAGGTCGGCTGAAATCAAAATGGCGGTTAGAACTGCCGCAATAATTGACATATTGATATATTCATTAAAACATTTATTTTAATGATTTTTGTTGATATCGGAATTAAAATAGTTAACTAACATTCAAATAAAAGTTCGATTCGACTCAATTGACCAGTTGCCTTATTCAAAATGGCGTCCAAGATGGCCGCCAAAATCAGGAAATATGTCGGTGGTGCAAGAGATTAGTTACATAAATTACTATTGTTGCTCATTGGCAGTTGTGTAGATGTTATACATAGTATCTATTCAATCATAGCATTATTAATTGTTTGCAATTATTTAAGATAGCATACTAAGAAATCAACTACCGGCTGTAATGGCCATCATAATGGCCGAATAAGCATATTTCATTAAAATCGTTTAGTGTGTTCAAATAGTTTTTATTTGTATTGAACATTATATTTATCAGACATGCATTATGGTTTAACTTCAAAATGGCAGCAAAGATGGCCACTTAACATAACATAAGTGGGGAATTAATTGTAGATTATTCTTCTTTCTGTATAGTATGTATGGTTGTCCTCCTGGGCTTTATCGTACCATTGATATTTAATTACAAGATCGTGTGAGCGGCGAGTTATTTTTGTTAAAAACAAATAATCATGATTATCCACTATAAATAAGACCCCTCGAGAAGGCATAATCGCTGTCGACAATGCTCATGGATCTGGATCTAGAGTTTCCAACCAAAGTCACCAATGATCTGCCTGATATTGCTTGTTGTGCTAAAGTACCGTTTGACGAATTGCGTCCAATATGCTGAACTGCCTCCAGATGACAAGTATTTGAGCTGGTTGATCCTTTTCCGAATTTGCGTATTCAAGGATTGATTTGACATGTGTCTGGTAACATCGTACCCTAATCTGTTTCGATAGTTTGTTAAGTTTGATGCTGTTGTAGGCTTTCCTCATAATGGTAGCAGCATTGGTACTCATGGATACCTCATCTATGTATACCCCGATGTACTTATCTCTGCCACAGCTTGTCACGTGTCATGCTGTTGTGGATGAAAAACGGAGTCTTAACACGAGATCTCTTCCTAGTGATGCGGGTGACCATATACTTGTAAGGATTAAATGACATCAACCATGGACCCTTTCATTCATTGCTGTAGTCTGTCCATGTCATCTTGTTAGGCTTAAGCATTTTCTTTAGTAATTACCCTGTTCAAGAGGTTGTTGTCAGCAAGAAGATAGTGAGTAGATATTGCATGAATTAGAAGGTGGTAGATATACAACAGAAAAAAAGTGGTCCAATGGCTGATCCCTGAGGTACGCCTGGTGTGGCTGGTGCTGTGTTGGTGGACTGTTATCCGACCAGTACATGTTGGGTTCTGATTGCAAGAATTATGCTAGTACTATTCCTGCCCAGCAGGATCCACTGATGTTGTAATAATTCAGTATGCTAGCTTGCCTCTCCTTAGACCGAAGGCTTTGTTGAAGTCCTGAATGGCGGGCCAATCTGATCTCCACCATCTAGGTTACGGTTGTAGTTGGTTATGGAGTGCAGCTGGCTCTCAGTGAATATCGTTCTGAACCATGTGGTTAGTCAACTAGTATCTAAAACGTGTCAAGAAGGGCCATGATCTGGCTTTGAAGTAACGGTGTGTGCTCGACCAGTTCACTTCACGCAGACTTGATTGAGATGGACCAGTAGTTGCTAGATCGCTATAAATTGGTCTCCCGTTTTGATAATGGTGTGACGCTCTAGTCTGATGGGAGTATAGTATTCCAAAAACTTGTGTGGATGTTGTTTGGAATCGTTGCTTCATACGGACCGTGACCATTTATATTCTTTCTCACATCCAGTTTGTCCTCACCTCAGTCGTTCGTCCTACACTATCATCCCAGTGTCTGCGATGAACTTTCTGGTCTTCCGCAGATCATCAGCGTCTCCATAGAGCTTCTCTTGAAGAGTTGTGTCTGTGGGCCACGTTGCAGTTCGATCCTGATTGTGTCTTCTGCATCTTTTGGGGACATGCTCGACAGTTTGTTCTTCTTCCCCGCATGGACAGATCGGAGGCGGCACCCATTTGTACTTCTGGTACATGTGATGGTTCAGCCTGTTGTGCCTTGAGCGTAGTCGTCATACCATAATCACTTGTTCTGACCTGTTGAGGCGATGGTAGGGATCAACATCTTGTCTTGGTCTTGTGAAGTTCTTGATAATGGTAACTTTCTCTTTATATCTCACATGTACTGGTGGTTGTGCTGACTGTGCTGCTAGTTTTGCCAAATCATCTGCTGTTTCATTTCCAGGCATTCCACAGTGGGGAGTAATCCACTGTATGGCTAGTTTGCAGTGAGTACTAAGGTTATGTACTATTTTAGCTAGTTCTGGTGTTCTGTTGTGAGCTTTGGTCTACGCTCTATAGTTACTGCAGTGCTTCCCTGTGGCTCTGCGATGTCTCTCTTTGTTGTCTGGTGTAGATTGGATAAAGATTCCAGCACCTCCATCTTTGATAGCTTTGGTGGCTGAGCCATCAGTATAGACATGGGTCCATATCTCAGGAGGGTATTCTTGGCTTATCATGGCTCCTTCGAACACATTCATCTTCTTGCTTGCATGGCTCGAGTTGAGGAACATGGAGTCTCACAGTTACTGCAGACAGATCATTTGCTAATGGGTTGACTATATCATCCCTGACAAGAGGTGTACTTGCTATGGTCAAATCAGGTGCAAATTATTTGTTTAACTTCTTGGTTTCGTGTACAAAGCTGCTTCGTTTGATCCGATTTTTGGTAAATCCGGCTAATCTTGTTGTCATTGGGTGGTTCAGTATTGATCTGAACTTCTCTGCTTGAAGCATGACTTTGGCTTGCCTTCGTTTGTATAATGGCTTGATACCAGTGAACTTTTCCATCAATTCAATTGGTGAACGCTTAGTTCTGGACCTTGTCGAGAGCTTGGCTGTTTGTATCCAGTTTGTCTATACTGAAGTTGTGCGAAATGCCCACTTCTTCATCATAGACGTTTGACTTTTCTGATTACTACTAACAATGGTTGGAAATACCTGGGATGGTATATGGGTTTATAACTTTATATGGTACGTTGTCATAGTCTTTGAAATAACATTCATACTGTGTCAATACCAGTGGTATGAGAAAAGTGCTAGGCAATGTCAATGCTGACGCCCTGGACCATGCTTATGATGGTAATATCAGCCTTCTTTCACAAAAGTGTCGTTCTTGCCCGGGTATTCTATCTTGCCGCTGTGGTCCTCGCCACTATGAATACAGCGCTACGTTCGCTAACCCAAGATAGTGCTGTACTGGTTATAAAGAGGATACTTTTGTTGTTTACCTCTATCGTGAAGTTGACAAATTGTTCTGAGCTTGTTTCTGTGACAGTGTCTATAAATATTGAGCAAGCATGTCGATGGTAGGTGTTGTCTTTAATCATGCCAGTTTCCAAGTCGATATGTGTTAAGTTGATGTCGCCTGTTAGCCATTTTGTCGATGTTGGGTAGGCAGGGCGGAGGTGGTTGGCTCCATAAAAGCTGGGTTGCTGATGGTGGTGGGTCACTGCTGGGTGAACGGTAGATTAGTGTAATGGTGAGTGAATCGCTTCCGTGGCATATTGATGATGAAGCTGTGAATTCGGTGTATGCGTCGAGTTTGATGTATGTGCAGATTAGCTACAACTATTCTTTGATGGCAATGTGTAAATAAACACGTAGAACTATGTATGAAAAATATCTTATACATATACCGTACCACGTTACCAACCCAACATACATTAAACAATCTGGTATCGGTGGTACACAATATTGATCGAACTTGACTTAAGGATAATTGAAGCCAACCAGATAACACCATAAAAACACTTGGTCAGTTACAGGCGATGTGACTATGTGGCTATCCTTATTCTCCAATTAGATAAGATTAATATTGAATACCACTCCCATTTGAACATACATGGTTGGCAACCATCTTAGAAGTCACATCAAATATACTGCACATAAAGCATTCTAATGTTACAGTAGATCTATATCTTTAACCTATAGCAGTATTCACATTAACACAATCCATTACGATTCATGTTTTAATGCAATTTTTCAGTTTGAAATACCTGTATGCGGCGGCCATTTTGTCACAATTATGATTTCAGCCTAAATTGATACCATTTTAAACGGGATAAGTCGATCACCCAATAATGTTATATTTTTTACAGTGTATTTAAGTTGTAATTATGTTTGCAAAACTTACACTGCTATCGATCACAAAAGTATCAATTTATAATTTCCTTGGACCACTAACACAATATTTAATTGATTTTGGAAGCCATTTTGTCCGCCATTTTGAGTCAGGTAATGTTTCAATGCTTAAAACTCAAAGATTTCTTGGAGCATTTATTACAAATTACAGTTCAAGAATTTATTTTAACCACTTCAACTTAAATTGTGATAAAAACAAATTATTTTCCAAACAGCTTGTCATTTTATAGCCACCATGTTGATTCCAGTCATCCTGGAAGCCTTTTTACATTCACTAACTCAATCGATAATATTAAATATAAATAAATAATTTTGTTTTAAACATCAAAACTACAACCAATCTGCAAAAAAGCGATTTGATCCTAATTTCTGGCACCTCTGATTGTTTTTTTTCTGAATATTGGCGGCCATTTTGGACGCCATCTTGATTTTCACAAAATGCTCAATGATGCCAGCTGGGCATTATTCATATTCTTCAATTACAACAACTTTCCTAACCGAAAACCAAACAATATTTGCTATACAATTCAATGCCGGGTATAACCTAAATATCCCATTTATAGACTTGACTATTAATCAACTTTCAGTTATCCAATATTCCTGGCTATTGAAGGATTTTCAAATGAAAATCTGTCAATGTAATGATAACTATGGACGCCTAGAACCAACCTCTGCATATAACAATCAACAAATGGTCAAATACACACTCAGATCCGATTTGAAAGAGAAAAACTAACGACAAAAATCGAAAAATATCATAATTTCCTCAAAAAATCAATAATTATTAATTAATAATCATATAATAATATTTATATTTATATATTACCACATGTGGGGTTCAATTGCAAACATTTTAAGACATATTACAAGCCGATAGCACATGTGAGTGAGGAATAATCGAAGTTTTCCTAAACCCTCTGCTAGCTTAAAATAACGGAGGCCATCTTTAAAGATGGCCGTCAAAAGGTCATTTGGCAAAATGTCCCGCAAGTCCACAGCTTAGATATCAAGCTAACCGAAAATCATTGTTGGATCTGTTCACCTCTTAGGTAATGGATCTTCAATTTTCAAGACCTGGGACATGGACTACTACCAATCCTCACTGACTTTTAAACTCAAACTTGACCTTGACCTTACTGCTCATCCTTGAAAGTATAGTATGAAGTCCTTTCAAACTATACAATAATCAATCTCTAAACAATACATTGCTTCATGACCTTGCAGTATAATATTGACCTACTTCTCTCTTCAACTTTGACCTTTGACCTTGCACTATCACTTGACCTAACTTACTGTTTAACCTTGACCTACTTCACTGTTCAACACAAGTCAAGGATGTACATGCAATAATATTCTTTCAAATGATGACAACATCAAATTTATAGTTATATAAATTGTTTTACATAAATGCAGCGATAAAATTCTATTACAAATCCATCAACAACAATGGGTAACTTCAAACTGAAAAATGTACTTTTTTAACTTAAAATTTGACTTATTATGAACATGAATATGCAGACTAAGATGAAAACAAATATAATTATAATAAAACGTCTTCTTCTCTGTAGTATTTGATTGTTGACAATCATCTGTAAGGACACAAACAAGACAAGCGTAAGCAACAAGCTAGCTATTGTACATGCAATAACATCATCAACAAGTCATTGGCCTTTAGTCTCACTATATCCCCTTGACCTTTAACCAAAGTGTTTAACCTTGACCTTGGAAAACAGCCTTCTATCTGATCATATTATTAACCCTCCCCACTCTTCAATCTTGAATGTTCAACTATGGCCTATGACTTTGACCTTGGAGTACAACTGATTAAGTTTGCTGTCAACCTTGACCTGTGACCTCAATGTTCAATCTTGACCTTTCATTACAATCTTAATCTACCTGTAACCTCACAGTCGACCTTGACCATTGACCTTACAGTTTTACAATGACCTTGTAATGCAATACTGATCTACTTCATTCACTGTAAGACATTGACCGAAGATCTTATTGTATTACCTTGACATATGACCTCATTTTCAACAATGATTTTGCAATTCAATCCTGATTTAATCTACCTCCCTGTACAACCTTGACCTTAGATCTTATTGTCAAAAACTAGAAATTAACCTCACTGTGTATCAGTTTTCATTACTGAATTGCTTCAAACTTACAAAATGCCGAGCATAGTCTTTATTTGCCAGTCAGCTTTATACTGAAATATGGCAGGCATATATATGTGCCTCCACCCCGATTTGAACCCTTGTCGCCAGATAAGACAATAGGCGCACAAACGACTTAGCTATGGAGGCACATATATAGAGCTATTTGAGTGGCCAAAATATATTTGAATTCTGTGAAAGTGTAACTCTTATCTACTAAGTGAAGGATAACACAGCGTAGATGGATGGTAATGATGGACAGATAAATGTTCCAGGGAAAGTATAAACTCTATGACATGCTTATTGTCCTATTGAAAGTTTTAGGTCTCACTGAGAGTATTCAAACAGTCATACTGCACAGTCATATATTATACTGTCACCAAACCTAGATTCTTTCCCTTTATTAAAGCAGAGCGCCAGGCAAGACAAATTGTTTAATGCTAGTATGGTACTAGCAAACTCAGACATCAACCAGGCACTTGTGTACATCTGGGCATAATGTCCAAGACAACCTTAATTTGTCATATAGGCATAATTATGAATAGTGTCAATTATACTGGGTAAACTGTGTTATATGTTTAAGCTTACATTGTATTGACCTATGAATAGATATTAGCAGGTTCAACAGATTGTTCGTGAACCTGAGTGATTAAACTACTGATATAAGTCACCTTTCAGTACAGGTAGGTTGCAGGATTGTGATACAACAACTTTGAACAATGAATGCACTATAAACAGCTACATATTCAATTTAACAAAACCTATTACATTTGTTGCTGCGGTAACACTTATTGCCATGACTAAATCAAATTATGCTGTTCTTATAACACTTGTTGTCAGCCATTTATTGCATTCATGCAGATTGCTTCATCTGTTGTTAAATCTAAATGTGCTGCTTATTTGTTACAAAAGTAAGTAATGGTTGTTAATTTGTTACAATATTTTTGATTTGTTAGAATTGTCAATTTGTTTCCAAAAAAATCCATTGTTGGTGATTTGTTACAACTATTGCCAATTTGCTACATTGTTCTAATTTTGTAACATTGGTTGCCAATTGTTAAATTTGTTGCGAAAATTGTAGCATATGTTAAGCATTAAACATTGTAGCCTTAATTGTTATACAAGAGGGCCTGAAAGGCCCTAGGTCGCTCACCTGTTGCACATTGGTCTAGGTATCAGTACAACCTACATTCTGACCATATTTCATGAAGATTGGATCAAAACAGTGACCCCTGGAGTGAACACAATGTTTTTCAAAGATTTGACCTATTGACCTAGTTTTAGACCCCACATGACCCAGTTTTGAACTTGGTCTAGATTTCATAGAGAACAACATTCTGACCAAGTTTCATGAAGATTGGATCAAAACTGTTGCCTCTGGAGTGAACACAAGGTTTTTCTAAGATTTGACCTAGTGACCTATTTTTTCACCCCACATGACCCAGTTTCGCACTTGATCTAGATTTTATAGAGAACAACATTCTGGCCAAGTTTTTATGAAGATTGGATCAAAACTGTTGCCTCTAGATTGAACACAAGCAAAATGTTGACGGACGGAGGGACAGACGGACGATGAGTGATCACAAAAGCTCACCTTGTCACTATGCGACAGGTGAGCTAAAAACACGTAGGAGGATTACAGGAAGGAAAGGAGTAACACCAGATCATAGAGACCCTCAGGATAGAGTGAATAGTGGAGTAACACCAGATCATAGAGACCCCAAGGATAGAGTGAATAGTGTATTGCAAAGAGAGATATACCAGCACCAGGTTAAAGCAAGGCCCAATCTCCTGACACAACTCAAAACTGAGATCAATCTCATCTCAACAATTAACATGTGTCATTAAGATAAATTCCTTTGGAGGTCGAACTTAAAATTGGCATCACAAAACAGGCCCCGATCTCCCGAAACATCTCAATTTTTGAGATAAATCTCATTACAAATATTGCCATGTGTCATTTTAATTTCCAAGGGAGGATTGACTAAAAATTAGCATTAAAAACAGCAAATGCTATCATTTGTTTATTCTTGTCATTTTTAATGACTTCTGACTTCAGATTTATTAGAAATTCAGACTCTGATTTGGGCAAAATCTCAATTTGAGATGAGATTTCTGCTTGAGATGCTTCGGGAGATCGGGGCCAGAATGCACTAGTTTTAGTTTAATTCTGTAAAATTTAGAGAGCTTGAACTTCAGATTTATCTCAAATGCAGACTCTGATTTGAGCAAAATCTCAATTTGAGATGAAATTTCAACTTGAGATGTTTTGGGAGATTAAGGCTAGGTTATTTATGTACCATAATCTGAATATACTAGTAGGTGTTCATTTTTATACAATACCTCAAGAGCTCAGTGCAAAGCTCAGGTAGCTGACTGTAATCTAATAATGTATTTACTATAATTTTGTACCAAGCCCTCAATATACTGTATATTGATGGTATACTTACTGGCTGTACTGTTACACCACCCTGTGCATTATAGTATGCCTGGTCCCCAGAGAGGGGAGGGTAACCAGCTGCCGGGGCTCCACCATACGGGTACTGTCCACCTACAACACAAGTTTTTACACAACATATAGAATTTACCATAATTTTACCAAATCAAACGGCTTAAACATTAGGGCTGTAACGGTACCCTCACCTCACGATATGATACATATCGTCAATTTTTCTAACGGTTCGGTATATTTCGGTATGATTCAATATTCTCTAACTGCAGTTTAATACTACAATTTCTAACAATGGACAATGGATTTGTTGATTCTATAATGGCGATTATTATGTGGCTATCAACTATTTTAAATGATTAAAACGAGTGATGCATGGTTATAATACATAATCAGAGGGCTTTCAGACAGTTTCGTTCTCTGAATATTATTTTGCTAATAAAAGAAGCTTATATCGAACCGTATCGAAATTTGCAACTCTTGTACCGTGAACCGTGTAGAACTGAAGTCTGTGGTCTTTCGTGTACCGCGGTATACCATTACAGCCCTATTAAACATGAAAGTTTTATACCACACCTCTTACGCAAAATACCTTCATTTGGACACATTAAATTCAAAGAAAAAGTCCTACAGCAGGGCTCAGGATTGTCACCAGGATTTCATGTGGGAGGCTTTTTGTACATTTGAGAAGGCCAATGTGCCTGAGCACTGAACATGGAAGGCAGCTAGGAGTAAATTTGAGGCGACCCAAATATCATTTGAGGCAGTCAAATTGGTCTCCCGATACCTCCTCATGACAACCCTGCTACATCTTAGATATAATATCAGGTATGAGAATACTAGAATGACAGAAAGTTAAATTACTTTTAAGCAAATATTCACACAACTGGCGCTTAAATAAAGCAATGGCAAATTTAATCTTACCTGGTTGCATCGGGTATTGAACCTGACCATAGTTCTGTTGCATTGGATATTGTGGGGCACCGCCGTATTGCTGGAAAATAAAATATAGTTTAAAATATATATAAACATAGCATTATAACTTAAAAGGAAAAATGTGACATCAATGTAACAGGGAAAGAAAAATGTGCAACCAGACCGGGGCTTGAACCCGGGACCCTTCGCTTACAGGGCGAATGCTCTACCGACTGAGCTAGCAGGCTGCCTACACAAGTTTCTCTCCTATTAGTAATTAAATCCTATACACCCGGCTACATCAATATAGTCATTCATTCATTTAATCATTAGGAGTAAAAGTGGACTGTAAAATTAATAATATTCTGAGCATCCCCTTTAAAAATAAAAATGAAAATGTTCAGAACTTTGTTGAATAACCAGAACTTGATCAGTAAATACCTGCAATGTTGGCAATCCTTCATTAAAATACTTATTTACTTTAATTTAGGCTTTCTGTTATCATAATCAAAGAATCAAATTTTGATTCAAAATTTCAATTATTGATATGGCATGCTACTACTGTAGAGATATAACCTTGCCAACATTATTGTGAGTTATATCAAGAGCATGGCTCGACACTAACACTAACAATATGTGCTTCTTTTTTGCCGGGACCAGTGACCAAAATTTGTTAGTGTCAAGCCCTGAAGAGGATATTAATATCATTAACTTTTGATATTGATTTAGATTCATCAATCGTGGGAGCGTTGTTTAATATTTTAACGAATATCGGCAAAACAAAAACATTTAACACATTAGTGCAACATTCTCTATTGTAGTACCGGCATTATCATGTACTGTGAACCAAATAATACACAAGTTTAAAGTAGATCAACGTTCTTTTACATCATATTTGAATCCACCCTGATCTGGATACGGCGCTGGGGGCATACCCGGTGCCATGCCTGGAGGTACCGGCTGGTTTGGATATCCATAAGGCTGTGTCGGATAAGATGGCGCCCCTGTCTGTGGCGGATATGGAGGCGCCCCTGTCTGTGGTGGATATGGAGGCGCCCCTCCTCCAGGCATGTTCTGGACCTCATCATATGATGGTGGAGGCCCAGTCGGTTGATTGGGATCTGCAAAAAATGAAGATGATTTTCAATATTGATAAATAATTTATACATAATTTTTGATAGTGGAAGTGGCTATTCTTATGGGCCCATAAGAATAGTCACTTCCTTATAATAAGTCATGAAAAGAAACATTGACACTTAGCATAAGGTTTGCTGGATTGTAAACTAATAATCCCTATTCCAATATCCCTATACTGCTTTCTCGTGGAGTCGAGCCCCTTAGGGGTTTTTTTTTACTGACAGAGAAATTACTTAACTTTATGAAATCAAAATAGTTTTGCAATTAAAAAGTTTTTGTTGTAAAGTATTTGCCATAAAGCAAGTACCAGTCAAGAACCTAAGTCATTCTGAAACTTTCTCATCGACTCGAGCCCTCTGATTGGTCAGCCTCTATTTAACCCAAAGACTGAAAACTCTTCACAAAACACAGTTGTGAAATAAAGTTAAATCATCTTAGATGATATTCACCGACTTTAATCAATGTGAACGTGCTTGTTGACGAATAAATCGTCAATAATCAAACCCCATGGTAAAAAGCTTAGGCATTGATGCTTACCAAAATGGATTTTCATGGTTGGTTGCTATTAGTGATCACAGAACGATTACAAGTTGTTTTCATTCACATGTGTTTTGCTGTTGTGACAGAAATAAGCCTTCCAGCAGATTTTAACATGTTTTGGATGAGAACCATCTCCACATGTGTGCATATTTGACCAAAACAATTAGGGCTGGAGTCGACGAGAAGGATCGAGTCGATGAGAATCAAGTATATAAATCTATGAATTAGGTTATGTTGTAATTGATACAGATTGCAACTGTGTCATTGTCAAGTTCTGTCATTCCTTGGGAACCATTTATGAACAGTCAGAAGTTACAGAACTTTATCAAAGTCTAGGCTTATGCATTGTGATCAGTCAGTTGCATCCACACCCCCCCCATACCCTCGCTGGGATGCTTTTGGGTTGTCAAAACTCTGTCTTATCCCTGATAAACTAAATGATTAACCAGACATTTCGCTGGCAGTGGTGGATGGTTAAAAGACCCGCCCGTTCCCCGGGTCCCGACCGCCCATCCCCAGGAATGGGAGGTCGTGGTTGCAACTGACTGATCATCATAAATGCTAGTGCTAATGATAGACCCTGCGATTGCTTCACGGTATGCTACACTATGTTTCACAATCTAGGGTGCTAAAAAGACGCTCTTAGATGTGCTTAGCTTTTTGCGACACGATTCTTTGTCGCTGTTTGGTGACCGATTTAGAGCATTTAAATTCAATATACAGTTAAAGCACACCACACATGCCTTCATAGATACCTTTCCTATCGTTCAATACCAATATTTGCAAGAACACTAACCTCACTGATGCACAAATTAATCCAGTTTCACTTCCACTGTCAAATTACTGAAATTTCCAGAATGTTGACAAACAACAATATGGCGAATTTTTATTAGACGAAAAATGTGGCTAAAACCCGGTATCCGGAACATAAAATCCGGAACGATAATCAAGAACGACTACTCTGTACAGATTAATTATTTCGTCTAAGACACGTGAGTCTACATTAGATAACCAAAATGGGGTCAACTGAAATTGATTCACGGCGGCTGTCAGAAAAAGTTTTATCTAATATTGGTTGTGTAAAGGTATATTTAATGATGTTTTTGTAGTTTATGAATGAAATAAGCGTTACTATGACCATGGTTAGCTGTTAAATACTGAATTGGTGGTTTAGTTTGCAAATTACACTTTGCTATGGAGAGCTATTAATAGAGCTATAAAACTCAGTACAGGAGCATATTCATACCGCGAGTATCTGAGTTTTACTAGTAGAACTACATAAATGCAGACTTTTTCCAATTGCAAATGTGCGCTGCTCATTAAATCAGTCTACATGAGAGTAGTCTGTTCACAAATGATTATTGTTATCATTGACATTGTGCAATGTGTTCAACCTAATGACAACAAGTTGAACAACACGAAAATAAAACTTAGAAGTCAAACCTCTGTGGCCCAGAACTGGAAGTCTCATCATGAAAATGAAACACAGTTATTCTTTCATTGTACAAAAATCAGGTGGAATCTGATATTACCTGTCATAATGATTCTAGTATTTGATATAAATAGATCGTGTGGCCTCAGTAATACAAAATAATAATAGCATTTTTTATGAAACTCGTTTGTTTATTTTTTTTCTGTGTCCCGTAAGATTGACACGTCGTGATATTTAGTCACGAATTTCAGAAAAGTAGTTTATCAGTTGTCTCCCTTCATTATCATACACGAATTGCACATTTTGCCTACAAAATCAATAACCGCTAAAATACTATGAAATAAACTGTTACTTATTTTGTATACATGTACCACTGGAACCTGATATTTTGATATATTTTCTAAGGAACCCTATATTATTTACATAGGGTTCCTGATTTTCTCTAAGGGGCGTGCTGCCATGGTCAGTAATATACGTGGTCTCTGATTAGGGTTTTGATACATTAATTCACACGAGCAGTATCAAGGAACACCTGCTATTTTGACAAAATACTAATGTTGAGATTGTTCATAATAATAACGTCAATGAAGCAAAATGCGAAATAAACGAGTTGTTTCTCTGACTTTGCGAACGTTTGCATGCATCATGAGAAAAAGCCATTTTCTGAGAACCGTGCAATTTGTGATTGGCATCCCTGGTCTGCACAGGATGAACGTTATCTCCTTCAGCCTAGTCATTTATTGAAAAGACGGAACTGAAAAAAGCTATCAAATAAATTTTATACTCACATGTATCTTGTGTACAGGCCTACATTCCTACTGGATTTCATTCAAAGCATGATATATATCTACCACCGAAATCCTCGACACCTATCTTGTAATTATGACGTCACACAAAAAGATAACAATCATATCTTTTTGATAAAAAACTTGTTTGCACTCACTAGATTCCATGGCTCAGTCCACAGGTTAGAGACGGACAAAAGCCGGAAAATGGCACAAGCCAGGTAAAGTTCCATACGACCTTAGAAAACCATAGAAGACGAATTTCACTCATTGTTAGAATATATAAACATCAACTACTCGTACAGATATTCACATGTATAACGTACAGACAATGTACTACGTGTGCAGCACAACAGCCATGTTAACACTTAACAACCATGTACAAATACGCACTCACAAGTGTTTGTCTCACTGTAGTCTTGCCTTGTGGAAATTGGCAACATTATTGCCAGGACGTACTTCTAGAGATTTCCCATAACACCACCGTGCATCTTCAATCAAGTTCTCCTGTTCCATACATTGTCCGAGCAAATTCCACGCAGTTTCTCTATGTCCTAGGTCTAGCGTGTTGAGTGTTGTTTTCAATAACTTACTGAGTGCTTGTTGTTGTTCTTGGTGACGTCTTTGATGTTTGTACACTTTGTACTGTAAGAAGTACATGTATGGAAGGGAATCAATCACTGCTGTATACATCCAGTCAGTGTCCAAGATTGACCTGTTTTGTATTTCTTCTTCAGTAGATCGGAACAGTTCGTGTCTAAGTTCTTCTGGTATAATGGATGCTTCACATCTAAGGAATACAACACAGAACGCAATCCTTTTATTCAGCAATTCATTGTTTCTACACACCTGGTTTGCCCATTCACGTGGAAGTGGTTCTTTTTCAAACGGATGACACGCACATACAGGTAAAACCATATCAGTATACTCATGTTCTACTTCTCGTAGTTCTAACTCGGCATTATTGATATCACCAGCACAGTAGAACGCGGAGGCAAGCTTCAACCTACTGGAAGAGACGTCTGACTGGAAACCTGCTGTAAACCACCATATTGCTACTGGTGATACAGTATTATTGGTGTATACACTATATGATGCTAACAGTGAACCAACCATTGTACATAAACCAGGAGCAACACGTGTACATGCTTCTGTCTCAGTATCAGTGAACATGTGATACTGGCTTTGTAGTCGCTGTATTCCATCAACAAGTTTTACAGCTGTTTCAGGAAGGCCTTGGTGCAACCAATCACGTGATATCATATGTAAGAATTGTCTCGTTCGTCTGCCGATGTTCCACAGTAGTTGTACAACAATGTTCAGTTCAGTATCATGTACACTACCCAAAAGTGCTAACCCGCCACTTAGATATTTCAGTCCTGCAGTGTCAAAAATTGGTATATTCAAGTGAGATTTCGCATACCGATACATTTTTAGTAGATGCAGCTGATAGTTAGTTTAATTTAGCGTTATTGTGGCTAAACTTGGTGCATTTGGTGTATTGCGTAATGACGTATTTTTGCACGTGCATTGCATGTGCACCAACATTTAAGTGTACATGATCGAATTCGGCATTATTGATGACTGCTTATCTTGAAAAACACTTTACATCATGAAATTGACTCGATAGGAACACTCACAGGATTTCGAAAAATCACTGGAACACATTTCGTAGGTGTCAATGTTTCGTTTTTTAAAATACTTTTTTTATAATGCATTTATTAGCATGAACATCCACATACGTACGTATAAAGATGTATTAAATTCAAATATGTGTTGATATTTGGCCTACTTGCAGTTGAATTTACCATGTTTGACGTATTACGTAATATAGCATGTTTACACGTGTAAGAAAAAAACAACGGAAATCAAGTGCTCACGAACGGTTTTGATTAAAAGGATGAATTTCCTACGCGAAAAACACATTAAAAGCCAAATTGTATCAGCAGAGAACGCGCCAGACCTGTCGGAATGTTATGACTTTGGTTAGAGTCGCGGCCCTTATTTTTTTAATTTCACATGAATATTATTTTATGTTTTTGTTTGTTTTTGAAGTTTAAGTGGTTATCTCCGTTTTTTATTAACAACAAACTTAGTTTTGTGGATATTGACATACAAGCGTGATTTTGCAAAACCAACCGTTTTGACAAAACCTTTTTCTCATTTTGTTCGAAGATTGTTACTCTTCAGCAGAGTTCGTCTGGAGTAAATCACGACATGTAACGTGATTTTCGTATAGGGACAGGGATCAGTTATGCCAAAATGTTTATGAAAACGTGCTTTCCATGCGTTGATTTATGCACACTGCCATCAATAGTTTGGGTATTTTTGTGAATTGGTGAAAAATACCACATTACGTAACACGCCTGTGCCAACGAACATAATCATTTGCCGTCCTAAATAAATTTATAATTGACTGCATCTTGGATTCAAGTACGGGTATGCAAAATTTCATGCGGGTGCATACTTAAATAAAAAAGTTATGGCGAAAAATGTAAGGTGGCGGGTTAGAACTTGTGGGTAGTGTATGTTTCTTTGCAGAGGCAATATGCCGGTTAATTTCATTTCAATCCTCTTTCCCATATCATCAATTTCTATTGCACAAAACATATCCATGTTTAAATTGAACAGTCTGTCTAACACATTCAGCAACTGGCGTTGTTGATCTGGATTGATTCTTTGTGCCATGAGATTGTTGCCTGGTATAATGAAATGTGGACAGTGTAAACGAAGTACTCGCTCATGTAAAGTACGGATACATATCATTACGCATGGTAACAAATTATCATCGCGCCAAATATAGACTGGGTTATTTTCGATGCAATGGAATAAAGTACATTTGCACATAAAACTGGTAATACAAGTTTGTCCGTTTATAACACAAAATGTTTTACTGATTATTTTCAACATGACATAACACATTAGCTGTGTAATATTCAAATCGAACATCATGAACCTTTCCGCCATTGATGTAGAGATTCTCCATTCCACGTCATGCAGATTATTCAGTTTACTACCAACAGGAACAACGAGACAACCTTTGCTCATTGATGATCTCTTCATATCACGTGATGGCCAATTACCGACACAGCGACGATCTATCCATTCTCTCCCTTCTTTAGGCCAACTATCACAGTGAAACGCCGGTACTAAGTCTTGATCAACATATCCTGGTACACCTTCTTGCGTACCGGCTGGACCATTCTGTTGATCTCCTAATTCGGCAAATACGGAATGGAACCACGTGTTTTTCAGGAGTATTCTCCCTTTGTCATCTTCCAGATGATCGTCATCAGGAACATACGTTGCTGCTTGTGGTGAATCATCTCGGAGTAATTGTAGAAGGCAGTACCCTGGAGATGTTGCCTCATCCTGCACCATTAACATATTGCTTACTCCAGGTTTCCAGTCTGCCCAATCTTGTATCACATGTATATCTCTTATACACATTACAACATCCTCGTCGGAATGTAGACCGATCGTGGTTGAACCCTCAGACTGACTTCCAAAGTAGTAGTTGGTTCATGCTTTGTTACTGAATGAGTAGCTCAAATTTGCTATCGATTCTTTCATTAACGTACATTTTCGTCTTATTTTCACGACTTTCTCATTCACCCCAATGTCACGGAGGACTTCTGACAGTATCAGTGAGAAATGTCGTTCGTCTCGTACACGTGACATTCTGTAAATAAATATGTCTATAAATATCACCAAGTCACAATATGCATGTCGTATATGATAATATATCTATTTCCAAAATCAATGCGAATTAAACTACTTCCGACGTTGTGATCATGATGTACTGGAATTAATACTTTTATTAAATAATATCCATGAATAAAATAATGAATACGAGATGTTGTAAAAGTGCCGAAAATAGCCTGTATTTGCCAGTCAGTTTCTGCTGAATATGAGTCATTCTACCCGGATTTGAATCCGAGTCGCTCTGTTAGGCGGCAATCGCGCTAACCATAAAGTTACGGAAGCACAATGTAAAGTACGACTAAATTTAAGGAAGATTATCCCATTTTAATATCGGCAACGTACATGGACCTAGGGTTATTCAAACGTTCGTGGACTTAACTCGTATTTAAAACCCATTTGGCTTACAGTTAGAAATATATGGTCCCTGTACCATTGATATCTATTACACAAGTACACCAAATAGCACACGTATATGATAAAAATTACATAAATATGGCAGTTTTCAGAATGCGTGGTGCATGTAGTAATCTTCCACACATGAATCAGGCTAGCATCAACATAACTGCTGTAAATCTGCCTGAATGTAAATCAAGCGACCAAACAATTGTACAGGATGTGTACCGGATTTACTGGATGTAAAGTACGCCTAAAATTAAGGACGATGACCCCATGGTACACGAACTTAAGGAAATGAAAGAACCGTATTTGTCTTCTTGTGATTTGCACCTGAATTAATTATCGGGAATTAATCAAGCGACCAAAACACCATGTGCGTCCGATTCGACACATACATCACTGGGTGTATTGAATAGTACTCAGAATTTACTTTTTATATATTGCAACCCAGTTCAAACGAAGTACCTGACTATAAGCGATCATGCCATCATGGTGAGTTGGATCATAAACATGTTGTCTGTACAATGTTTCTTGGTGGTCTGTCGGTCATGTTGTTGTTAGTATTTCACTACCTACGTCACAAACTGTCACCAGCTTCCGGTGTCACTATATCTGCAATAATACATATATGGCGGAATTTTAAGAAATTGTATTCGGATAATAATGTGCAACCAAATCAGTGCTTTCTAATGTAGCATCTAAATACTATTTGGACATGGATGAAACACAGCAAAACACCACTTACTGAACATCGATATTCGATAAGAATAAGACATCGCACTCTGACACCATGACGCATTAGTTTGTTAAACAACTCAACAACGTTAGGCTGACGAATAGAACTGACCTGAATGACGACCACACACCACAAGAACAGCACTAAATATGCACTTACGAATAAAACGAAACATACTGGACTAATAGGAATTTGTATATACACTTGGGTACATACAGCATGAACAAAGTCTTTGTAATTTAATTGACAAAAAAGTGACAATACATGTACATACATCACAATATGGATTATAGGACTTGAGTAACGCGACAAATGTTAGAAAGGGGTGTTATGTGTGCATCAAACAAACCTCACATTTATTCTACAGAAAACCTAATTGGAAATTGCAAACGGCCACAATTGCTGGTAATAAGATAATGAAAACCATGACAGATTGTCCACTTTTGTGTAAAATGTTAGAGGACAATGCAATGCATTCAGGGCTTGACTGGACATTGTGCAACTGATAGTTCTTACAGAATTAATGAATGCATCACACAATCTAGTGCCATAATGTCTATACATTATGCATATCAAATTAGCACACACATTATAAGGTAGTGTTAGGATATATTAGAATACAATGTATAGATGATTCAAAGGTGTCTGTCACCACCGCGTAAACAAACATTCAACGCTTAAACGCAAACGAGTTTAACTTCATGCATTGAATGTTCAAGCAACTTCACTGGTAATTTTTACAATGACTTTTGTCGGCAGCATAAGTTTGTGGAACACGTGGTGTAGACGTCAAATCGCTTGTCTGTTTCATCACTGACCTCAATGTCCATAACGGTATGCCTTTTGCACAACAAATGATATCGCCTACATTGGGTGAATAATAGTTCGCGACCGTCGACTTCGAATAACCAACTAAAATGATTTTTAATATTGCACTAAACCAATAATCTAAAGTCGATATAAACTAAAATGGTGTTGCACCAAGTGTTAACATTATACCTGATGTAACTTTTATTTGTACTGAACGACGCACAAATCTGTCCGACAGAGAGTAACATTGTCGAAATACATTGTATGTCCTTGGTGAAGACAATCTATTTACAGATCAAAGTTGCTCCTTTTTGGGAGAAGTATCCCGTTCCATGCATATGTTATATATAATATAGCTCGCACATCATGACCAGTGGCGGCTTGTAGAGCATATGCCTCAGAAAATCACGAGAGTCGTAATACCATGCAGACATCCGCACTTCATAATTCATTAGGGTAATCATTAACTGACATTCATTCTGTGTATTTTGACATCGGAATTAAAAACCGTAAATTGATACGACTATTTTCTTTATATACGAGGGGTGTTCCAGAAATAATAGGACTTTTTCCATAACCTCTTACTTAACAATTACAATTTAATGAAATTTATCTCATATACACTACCCACAAGTTCTAACCCGCCACCTTACATTTTTCGCCATAACTTTTTTATTTAAGTATGCACCCGCATGAAATTTTGCATACCCGTACTTGAATCCAAGATGCAGTCAATTATAAATTTATTTAGGACGGCAAATGATTATGTTCGTTGGCACAGGCGTGTTACGTAATGTGGTATTTTTCACCAATTCACAAAAATACCCAAACTATTGATGGCAGTGTGCATAAATCAACGCATGGAAAGCACGTTTTCATAAACATTTTGGCATAACTGATCCCTGTCCCTATACGAAAATCACGTTACATGTCGTGATTTACTCCAGACGAACTCTGCTGAAGAGTAACAATCTTCGAACAAAATGAGAAAAAGGTTTTGTCAAAACGGTTGGTTTTGCAAAATCACGCTTGTATGTCAATATCCACAAAACTAAGTTTGTTGTTAATAAAAAACGGAGATAACCACTTAAACTTCAAAAACAAACAAAAACATAAAATAATATTCATGTGAAATTAAAAAAATAAGGGCCGCGACTCTAACCAAAGTCATAACATTCCGACAGGTCTGGCGCGTTCTCTGCTGATACAATTTGGCTTTTAATGTGTTTTTCGCGTAGGAAATTCATCCTTTTAATCAAAACCGTTCGTGAGCACTTGATTTCCGTTGTTTTTTTCTTACACGTGTAAACATGCTATATTACGTAATACGTCAAACATGGTAAATTCAACTGCAAGTAGGCCAAATATCAACACATATTTGAATTTAATACATCTTTATACGTACGTATGTGGATGTTCATGCTAATAAATGCATTATAAAAAAAGTATTTTAAAAAACGAAACATTGACACCTACGAAATGTGTTCCAGTGATTTTTCGAAATCCTGTGAGTGTTCCTATCGAGTCAATTTCATGATGTAAAGTGTTTTTCAAGATAAGCAGTCATCAATAATGCCGAATTCGATCATGTACACTTAAATGTTGGTGCACATGCAATGCACGTGCAAAAATACGTCATTACGCAATACACCAAATGCACCAAGTTTAGCCACAATAACGCTAAATTAAACTAACTATCAGCTGCATCTACTAAAAATGTATCGGTATGCGAAATCTCACTTGAATATACCAATTTTTGACACTGCAGGACTGAAATATCTAAGTGGCGGGTTAGCACTTTTGGGTAGTGTACATAGCAATGTATGCTCTATATACTGGTAGCAAAATAATTTCGTTGTTGTTTATGATGCTTATACAAAGCGTTGTCATAGAAACCACATAGTGCCAAGGCGGGTGACACTAGTACTTGTCGTTACCATCCTTATTAAAAATGTGAATATCTCTAGAACCACTTGATAAATATTAACTTATTAATAATCACCGTATGATTTCAAAGAAATGAACTAAATGTCGAAATAGCCATTGTATTGTAGATTGCTTTGTCCCAAATATACGACACCATCCAATAAAAAGGTATGAGGAAATCATACAGGGAAGGTAGCATCTAAACCCAATCAACCGAGCACAGAAATCAGAAAAACCACTACCCAACTACACTGAGAAATACCCACACATAAGCCAAAGAAACAATAAAAATCCAAGTCCCCGCCGAAACAATGTAGGATGACACAATTTCTCATAGAAATTATAGAATAGCGGTTATTGCATGAGACCGAATGAAACGCAGCCAAGACTCGACCAAGTTCATAAAGGCCCCGCCGGACGGCCACACAACCACACAACCCAATACCAAAACGGCGACCAAATGAGGCAAAACAATATAAGTACAACATATTGATTATTTTGTATATGTTAGCCATTACTCGATGGATAAATTATTAAGTCAGGTGATGTTAGGGCAGGATCAGGGACAGGAAGGTGCCGAGGTTCCTTCGTATAATATATGTGATAAACTGAGGATAATCACCTTGTGTTTGAATACATTACACATGTGTATACACAAATATATGTTATATGATGTGTGGCTATCGGACGTGTCATCTCTGTTACTAAACATACATATAATTGGAAAATAATCGGTGATGCATATTGGATGTGAGTGTGAATTGACTTATCCTTTGAGTAAAGGGTTATGGAAACAATGTAATAATAAGTGATGATTTTGCCCACATATTTCGACATTATTGCGGACTATTTCACATTCTCCAAGTCAAAGACAAGTGATTGTTACTTAAACAATCCATGCTTGTATTGAAGGTGACTGCATTCTGTTTGGTGATTCATTAGTTAAGATATCTGAGTGTTCATGAAGGCGCATACACTAGTATTGATGATAAACTTGAAACAAAGCCTTATAGACTGACACAAGACACTGAATTACAGACGATAGAGTGTACATGAAGAACTACAGAATCACATTGTAGATGTGTATAGGTGTTTAGCTTTTTAGTATGGACTTCATGTTTTCGTCTGGGATCGACCTAAACGTTCATAACATTCCATTCATAAAGATTTAATTTTTCAACAGCATAGCTTAATGTTGAATACCATGTAGTTAGTAAACTGGTATATTTCCAAAACATTACCAGCTTGGAACTGTAACATTGCTATTCTGGTGTAAGGCATAAGCTTATAATAGACTTGTGTTGTACTTAGAAACATGTTTTAAAGAAGGACCCTGGTATGTACAATACATGCATACCAATTAAGGGTCATTGTGATGTTTTATTATATAAGTATGAACATTGTATATATACATTATTATTTACCATACATTTTATTCATATAATGGTTCGCCCTCATCCAATAATCACACAAAATACTGAACTGAACTGTAAGTCTGTATTGGACTGAAAATATATGTTTGTTTTTGACTGGACAGCTGTCATGGGAATATAGGAATCTCGTAGTTCAAAGTTAAAAGTTCATTAAAATGTCAGTTTTTCAAGTTCTTAGATATAGTTCATTGAATAATATCTGATTTTGAATAATTAAATATACTGTTTAAATGCAAGAATCTTTATATTTAATTGGTATATGTACTTATAATAGAGTGCATTTGTAGTCAGTGGTCGTGCTATTTATGACTAAATGGTTTTATGTATGCGATATACTAGTTTTTCATTTCCATGCATGTAGTTTTAATGTAAATCATGTAAATATATTTCCTATTCATTCAGTTTTAGAGAAAGTACTAAAGATAAAATAGTGGTGTTTGTATATTTTTCTATGTAAATTTGAAACAGATTAAAGAACATTTATGTATACCTTTATCACACCCTTTCTTTGTTATATAGCTACATTGTATATGATGTTAAATGTGTCATGCCTTTTTGATAATATTATATGTACATGTGTATACATACCATGTTCTAAATTAAAATTAAAAGAGAGGGAAACTTGTAAAATCTCGGTTAATTTTTCAGTATGGTTCCCGCCATAAATCAAGTGACATTGTTGGCCTCTCACTTATTTATAAGTTGGTGATATAGCAATGGACTAGTCCGTCGCTCTGTCTAAAACACAAATCCTTGTGTGTTTCATTCCTCATAAATCGTTGGGTGGAATTTCTTCAAACTTTAGATGACCGTAAAGGAAGGACTGTATGCTGTGTCAATTTTACCAGAGCTATGGCCTTTTTAACATTTTACCATATACCTAAATACGGACACTCCTTTACTATGAACACATTTTAGTAATGCTTTGGCGTCTACTGATGATGGATGCATTGAGTAATTGTCCTGTCAGCCTATCCATTTTTCATCTATTCGTCTAAAAAGGAATTAGTCTGTATGGACACAGCTACCACCTATAGCATAAACGTTTAACGTGTCGGAGTGTTGTCTGTTCCAGCTTGCTGTGCATTAAAACCACCTGTATAGCCATGTGTACCACAATAATTGCCGAGGTTGATCGCGGCCAGATAAATAAATATCAAATTGATGTAGCAGCAGATATTTAATTTGAACAAATTTAATAATAAATCCAATCACAAGTGAGATGAGTTAATACAGGTATGTTGATGTCTCTACTATATTACTACACTATCACCATGCTTACAGGTGTCGTAATAGTACGTTAATAGTCTGATTGTTACGTAATGTAATATCAACATCAAATAGTACATACTAGAAGATGTTCACATGTATAATGTACAGACAATGTACTACGGGTGCAGCACAACAGCCAGGTTAACACTTAACTACCATGTACAAATACGCACATACAACACGTGTTCGCCTCACTGTAGCCTTGCCTTGTGGAAATTGGCAACATTATTGCCAGGACGTACTTCTAGAGATTTCCCATAACACCACCGTGCATCTTCAAGCAGGTTCTCTTGTTCCATACACTGTCCGAGGAGATTCCAGGCAGTTTCTCTATGTCCTAAGTTTGATGTGTTCAGTGTTGTTTTCAATAACTTGCTGAGTGCTTGTTGTTGTTCTTGGTGACGTCTTTGATGTTTGTACACTTTGTACTGTAAGAAGTACATGTATGGAAGGGAATCAACCACTGCTGTATCCATCCATTTAGTATCAAAGATTGGCCTGTTTTGTATTTCTGCTTCAGTAGATCGGAACAGTTCGTGTCTAAGTTCTTCTGGTATAATTGATGCTTCACATCTAAGGAATACAACACAGAACGCAATCCTTTTATTCAGCAATTCATTGTTTCTACAAACTTGACTTAACCATTCACGTGGTAGTGGTTCTCGTTCAAACGGATAACACGCACATACAGGTACAACAATATCAGTATACTCTTGTTCTAGTTCTCGTAGTGTTAACTCGGCATTATTGATATCACCAGCACAGTAGAAAGCGGAGGCAAGCTTCAATCTACTGGAAGAGACGTCTGACTGGAAACCTGCTGTAAACCACCATATTGCTGCTGGTGATACAGTATTATTGGTGTATACACTATATGATGCCAACAGTGAACCAACCATTGTACATAAACCAGAAGCAACACGTGTGCACGTTTCTTTCTCTGTATCAGTGAACATGTGATACTGACTTTGTAGTCGCTGTATTCCATCAACAAGGTTTACTGCCGTTTCAGGAAGGCCCTGGTGCCACCAATCAAATGCTACGTATAGAATGAATTGACTTGTAAATTTACGTATGTTCCAAAGTGTTAGTCCAACAATGTCCAGTTCAATATCATGTTTGTTTCTTTGCAAAGGCAACATGCTGGTTAATTTCATTTCAATTCTCTTTCCCAGTTCATCAATTTCTATCGCACAAAACATATCCATGTTTAAATTGATCAGACTGTCTAACACATTCAGTAACTGACGTTGTTGATATGGATTGATTCTTTGTGCCATAAGATTGTTGCCAGGTATAATAAAATGTGGACAGTGTAAACGAAGTACTCGCTCATGTAAAGTACGGATACATACAATTACGCATGGTAACAAATTATCATCGCGCCAAATATAAACTGGGTTATTTTCTATGCAATGGAATAACGTACACTTGCACATAAAACTGGTAATACAAGTTTGTCCGTTAATGACACAAAATGTTTTACTGATTATTTTCAGCATGACATAACACCTTAATTGTGTTATATTCAAATCGAACATCATGAACCTTTCCACCATTGATGTAGATATCCTCCATTCGACTCCATGGAGGTTATTCAATTTGCTACCAACAGGAACGACAAGAAAACCTTTGGTTATAGATGATTTCTTCATATTACGTGATGGCCAATTACCGACACTTCGACGATCTATCCAGTCTCTTCCTTCTTTAGGCCAACTGTCACAGTGAAACCCCGGTACTAAGTCTTGATCCATATATCCTGGTACATCTTTGCTTGTTCTAGCTGGACCATTCTGTTGCCTTCCATATTTAGCAAATACGGAATTAAAGCACGTGTTTTTCAGAAGTATTCTCCCTTTGTCATCTTCTAGATGATCGTCATCAAGAACATATGTTGCCGCTTGTGGTGAATCATCTCGGAGTATTTGTAGAAGACAGTACCCTGGAGATGTTGCCTCATCCTGCACAATCAACATATTTCTTACACCAGGTTTCCAGTCTGCCCAATCTTGTATTACATGTCTATCTCTATGACATTCTACTATATCCTCGTCGGAATGTAGACCGATCGTGGTTGAACCCTCAGGCTGACTCCCAAAGTGGTAGTTGGTAAATGCTTTGTTACGGAATGTGTAGCTCAAATTCTTCAATGATTCTTTCAGTAACGTACATTTTCGTCTTATTTTCACGACTCTCTCGTTCACCCCAATGTCACCGAGGACTTCTGACAGTATCAATGAGAAATGTCGTTCGTCTCGTACACGTGACATTCTGTAAACAAATGAGTCTATAAATATCAACAAGTTACAATATGCATGTGGTATATAATAATATATCTATTTTCAAAATGAATGCGAATAAGAATTCCGACGTTGTGACCACGGTGTGCTTGGAATAATACTTTTTTACATACTGTTACTGGGATGATGTCCATGAATAAAATAATGAATACAAGATATTGTAAAAAGTGCCTAGAATAGCCTTTATTTGCCAGTCAGTTTCTGCTGAATATGGCATGCGTATAGGTGTGCCTTTACCCGGAATTGAACCCGAGTCGCCCTGTTAGGCGGCAATCGCGCTAACCACTAAGTAACGGAATCATCATGTAAAGTACGACTGAAGTTAAGGACGATACTCCCATCTTAATATCGTCAACGTTCATGAACTTAGGGTTATCCAAATTTGGCTTACAGTTAGAAATATATGGTCCCTGTAGCATTGATATCTATTGCACAAGTACACCAAATAGCACACGGATAAGATTAAACATAAAATAAATATGGCCGTTTTCTGTATGAGTGGTACATGTAGTAATCTAACACACATGACGTAGTCTAGCATTAACATAATTGCTGTAAATCTGGCTGAATGTAAATCAAGCGACCAAACAATTGTACTTGATTTACTGCATGTATAGTACGCATAAAATTAAGGACGATAATCCCAGCTTAATATCGTTAACGTGAAATGCAAAAAAGACCAAAACGTGTTTGTCTTCTTGTGATTTGCACCTGACTGTAATTTTCTTTTATCGGGAATTAATGAACCGTCCAAATCACCACACGTCCGATATGACACAGGCATTAATGAATGTATTGAAAAGTACTCAGAATTTACTTATATAGCAATCAAGTTCAAATGAAGTACCTGGCTATAAGCGATCATGCCATCACGGTGAGTTTGATCATAATTATGTTGTCTGTACAATGTTTCTTGGTGGCCTGTTGGCCATGTTGTTGTTAGTATTTCACTACACTCGTCATAATAAACTGTCACCAGCTTCCGATGACACTATATCTGCAATAAAACAGGTATGGCGGAATTTTAAAAAATATATTCGGATACTGATGTGCAACCAAATCAGTGCTGAATGACCACGACACACCACAATAACAACACTTAATATGCACTTACGAATAAAACGAAACAAACTGGACTAAGAAATTCAATGGGGGTAACGTATGAAGACGGAATTGGATAACCTGACTAGTTAAATGGACGTGTTTCGTCGATTCAGTAAGTAAATCTTGATTTTTCATTGCTTAGTAAGGCGCTTGAAATAAAAACAGGCTGACCAGATTACCCGGCCCGGTTTCTAGTTTGCGACACATGGTCGTTTTCTCTCCAAGCACCTATCGAGCCAAGTGCGGTTTTAGTTACAGATACCTTGACGAGTTTTCGTTAATATTTCTGCCGATGTTTCCATGGTCTATTCATTATATATATTATCATTATAAGTATGCATTTGAGGAAGGAATTGCGACGCAATCATATATTGAGGCAAAACACACGAAATATCCACTATGATACACTTGACTAGTGGCGTTTGGGGCGGATACCCCTGACAAGTAAGAAATTTGGTATAATAAAAACAACATGCGACTTGACCATTAACTGAAATTACGCGCAAATGATTAAAAACGTACATTGTGAATATTAGATAAGTTTATATGCAAAAGCAGGAATATTTTTCAAGCTATAAACATATATCAACTGGCGATACACATTAAATCTGACATTGTGTTAATTTTTAAATCATATATGCACAATGTTTGTGGTTATTCTAAGATTTTCGAGTATTTGCAGAATAGCCCGTCGACTGATCACGTGATATTGTTGATGCTGCCTTCTAAGACCTGACAATGAACACATACCTAGGAAAGTGGATTCGATGATAGGACCAAGGATTTCAACAATTAAACAGTTGACAGTGACATGGATGATAGAGAGTTCGATAGAAAGTGTGAAATTCTATGCTTTAAATGAGAAATATCAAATAAAAACCCTTACAAAAAACCACTTTGTTTTTATAATAACATGTACATTGTATATGCTTACGTGTGAGAAAAGTTCACGGTGTCTACCCGTTGTAGCACCGGAACCCTCTTGGTTCTGGCACCGGCACCTGTCTGTGCTATAGTTATTGTGAGCACAAAAAGGATTCCCTTGCCAATCAGCTAAAACACTGAGAAAGGATGCCGGTGCCACATCAAAACAGAAAATAGGTTTTTACGTAACTTGATACGATACAGCGTTTTGCAGGCAAAGTGCCAATACGGGTAGGGGAGACCGGGGCAAGTCAGAACGGACATATGTTTTTAACGAGTGGTTGTCACAAATTCTTCAATGCAATATGTATGTTTTACCAAGCATGTAATCTACTCACATAATATAGACGCACTTCATGGACTGAACGATTGGTTATCAAAATATCAGCAAATTAATCTAAAAATTCAGAAATGGTATATTTTTGTGAGAAGTTGCATTCTTTGGCTTGTTTTGATAATTTAAGAGGGAAGTTGTGTCTTTGGTAATATATTATACATAATTGAAACTTGGTGGTGTGTTTAAACACCCGATCGTCTTTACCTTGCTTTGTTTGATGAAGTGGACTGGATAAGATATCACCATTACTTTTAAGAACGTTACCAGCAACACATCGATGGTGGTTTAAAATCAGATATAATTTTTCTTCTTACCTATGATATGCTGTACTTAAATGTTCAAGAAGTGTCTTTTTATGATAAAAGTTAAGCGCTTATACAAATTAAGGTGTTTCCTGTCCAAAGTGAGTGGGGTAAATAAATCCAAAAATTAAGAAATTGGATATTTTGAGAAACTGCATCTTTGCTAATTATGGTTAGAATATTTCTCTTTTGTCTTAAATAAACATAATTTGAACCTGGTGATGTGTTTAAACACTAGTTGTTGTTCACGATCAGTTATAGAAGTTTCATAGCAAATGTAATCACGATCGGCTAGATTTAAAAAAAAACTAACTTATAGTGATTTCAGAAATAGTGAAAACAGGAGAGGTTACAAAACGAATCAACGTTTTGCATCCGTTATCTGCAGTTCTCGCGATAATACCTGTTTAATAAACATTTATAATAAGACATGTTAACAATTTAAGAGTTGTTTCTTCTGCCTTTGCTAGTCAACACTCATAAGAAAAGAATTGAACCGATTCGTGAGATTTTGGTGTTTTAAAGCATTTAGAATAAATCATTCGTAAGGTTTCATCAATAGTTTCTTCGACATTTTTATCAATAATTTAGTTTAGTATTATCTATTCAGAAGTATTTAGATTTAAGACATGAAAATGCACTGACACATCAATTTTAAGCTTTAGCAGACATTTTTATCATGATAGTTAGATGCTTGAGATACGTTTAACGGGACTGCGGTGTTTACCCTTCCGCTCAAATGAAAAGGTAGCAATAACCTTAACACACAGAGTATACATGTAAGGCAGTGTAGGATGTGTTGGGAGAACAAAAACGTCATTAAATCTATTGAGAATGTCATAAAGTATGTCAGATGTGTAGCAATTAAATAATGTAATCAGATTTACAAATACAAAACATATTGATAGACAGGTTATCTGTCAGTGTTAAGAGCCAACATACTGCAACTGAAACAATGCGATTTAAAATGTATTATTCGCTTAAACGCAAACGAGCCTAATGTCATGCTTTGAATGCTCTGCCCAACCCCTACACAACAGTAGGTTTTACACTTAACACATTTTAAGTAAGTTCAGTAAGTTATTATGATTCTCAATGCTTGAAAGATATTTTTGTCAGCCATATAATAATGACGATAGAAGTCGTCATGACTTGTTTGTTTTCAAGTGTTCTGTTTTTGTCTCAAGATAGCTAGATAGGTTTTCGAACTTAGGGCGGACGCTAAACGAAGAAACAATTTGGTATGGCCTAATCCCGAACACACACTGGGTCAGGGTCATACAAGATCCAGAATACAAGAACCTATCTACATCACGAACACACACTGGATCAGTGTCATACAAGATCCAGAAGACAAGAACATATCTACATCATGAACACACACTAAGACTGTGTCACACAAGATCCAGAAGACAAGAACATATCTACAATACAAACACACACTCGGTCAGTGTCATACAAGATCCAGACGACAAGAACATATCTACATCACGAACACACACTGGGACAGTGTCATACAAGATCCAGAAGACTAGAACATATCTACATCACGAACACACACTGAGTCAGTGTCATACAAGATCTAGATGACAAGAACATATCTACATCACGAACATACACTGGGTCAGTGTCATACAAGATCCAGAAGACAAGAAGAACATATCTACATCACGAACACACACTGGGTCAGTGTCATACAAGATCCAGAAGACTAGAACATATCTACATCACGAACACACACTGGGTCAGTGTCATACAAGATCCAGAAGACTAGAACACACACTGGGTCAGTGTCATACAAGATACAGAAGACTAGAACATATCTACATCATGAACACATACTGGGTCAGTGTCATACAAGACCCAGAAGACTATAACATATCTACATCACGAACACACACTGGGTCAGTGTCATACCAGATCCAGAAGACAAGAACATATCTACATCACGAACACACTGGGACAGTGTCATACAAGATCTAGATGACAAGAACATATCTACATCACGAACACACACTGGGACAGTGTCATACAAGATCCAGAAGACAAAAACCTATCTACACCACGAGCACACACTGGGTCAGTGTCATACAAGATCCAGAAGACTAGAACATATCTACACCATGAACATACACTGGGTCAGTGTCATACAAGATCTAGATGACAAGAACATAATTAAATCACGAACATACACTACCAGGACATCTTTATAAGCAATACTCAACATATAAAGTGAATATGTACGTTCGAATGAAACACAATCGTCTAAAGCTTGAACACTAACATATTAAAACACAGTTCCCAATCTTATGGCAATTCCCTGTTTAAAAATATGAAGTGGATACTGTGCTATATGTTTTTGTTAAGTATACACTCGTATAGCGATCAAAACAACTACTGAGGGGATGTGTTGAACGTTTTACAAGCACTAAACCTCATACATGTATTAAATTATTCACCCGAAGTAACATAAACAAAAGTAGGTGATAAAGTAATGTAAAACACTCATTGAATATTTTTTTTGTCCTTTCAATTTTTTTCATTTATAGATACATTTACATTTAAGCCATACATTATAAACATCTTAACAAATAGTATAAAAACAAATGGATTTATAAATTATTTTTCGAGAGAGAGAGAGAGAGAGAGAGAGAGAGGGATAGAGAGAGGGGGGGGGGGAGAAAGAGAGAGACATAAAAGTAGAATGTATAGATACTTTTTGCACCATCTCTTCAATAAAAACATATTTGTGTTTTCTTAATTTAATAATATTATAAAGTCACTCCATTTGTTCTCAAACATTTTTTATTTCTGATATTGTTTTCTCTATTTGTATTCTATGTTTCAGGTATTCTTTAAAAGGTTCTATTGATGGACTAGTCAGTGTGCATTTTGATTTGAAAATGAAATATTTTGTAAGAAGTATGATGTAATTTATTAGAATGCTTTTTTGTGGATCATTACCTTGCACTGTGCAGAACGATATATCAAAATAGTTAAAAATATTAATAGATGGAACATATGGTTTTAAAAAATTATAAATATTTCCCCAAAAGGCTTGTATGACATGACATTCCCAGAACATATGTATGTTGCTGTCTGGGAACATAGAACAGAAATCACATAGGGTAGACGGAACTAGTTTGCACTTTAGTAAATACGAGTTGTTTGGGATAGTTCTCATTAAGTATTTGTATTGGAATTCTCGGAGTTTTGTGTCAACAGTACATAATAAAGGAGTTAAAAAGATATTCTCCCATTTCATGTTATCGTGTCCTATTTCATGGTTCCATTTATGAATTTGCTTAACAGGATTATTTTGTTTGGTTTCAATCAAAATGTTATATGCAATTTTATTGATTTTTCTCTTATTTTTGATTTTATCGATTAGGTACTTTGGTGGATTGTATGACATAGGTTCTGTAGATGAAGTTTGTTTCCATTCTGCTGGTATGTTTTGTACGAGACTATGGTATTTAGTAAAATCACCAATTTGTATATCGTACAGTTGTATCAAATCTCCGAAACTATAGAAGTTTGAAGATCTGTAATCATAAATGTGCTCTACAAAGAGTATCCCTTTGTCATACCAATCTTCAAAGAAGAATGGGGTATTTCTATCAAGTTTAATTGAGCTATTATTCCAAATGATTTGTTTTGCTATTTGTTTGTGTTCTGATTTAAAATTTATCTTACTCCATGATAACATTATGTCTTTGAGGAATTTTGATTTTATATTTAACATTTTTACATCTTTTTCATGTTGCATTTAAAAAATAATTTTCCACCATAATTGGCTAATTCTTGTTCATATATATGCTGCCAGTTATTGGCTTTATCATTTTCTAATCGTTTTATCCAGCTTATTTTTAATCCATCAATAAAAGAATGAATATCCACCATTTTTAAACCTGCATTTTTATAGTCTTGTATAATTGTGTTTCTTGATATTTTATCTGGTTTACCATTCCATAGAAAGTCAAACATGAGTTTTTCAATGTTCTTTATAATGTCTATATTTGGTTTATGTAGTACAGTAAGTGGGTATATAAGTTTTGGGAGTGCAAATGTTTTCAAAACATTTATTTTACCTATAAGTGATAAGTTCCACTTTTTCCAGTTTTGTAGGCAATTACAGAACGCGTTAATTTTGGGGGTCAGATTTAGGTCGTGCATTCTTGGGATGTTGTTAGTGAAGACAACGCCTAGTGTATTAGCAGAGTCTGATGTCCATACAAAGTTATCTTTCTTGCAATATTCCAAATCACTGTGTATTAACGAACCTATTCTGAGTGCTGTGCATTTATTTTTATTTAGTTTTAGACCTGATATTAACGAGAATTGTCCTAGAATTTCTATTAGTTTTTCAAATGACTTCTTTTCACCATTGATGAAGAAGCTGGCATCGTCCGCAAATAATGTTTGTTTCATTTCTTTTTTATATATAGTAACACCCTTTAAATTTTCACATGTGTTAATTCGTCTAGACAAGATTTCGATACATATTATAAATAAATATGGGGAAAGAGGACATCCTTGACGTACTTCCTTCTTAATGTCAAAAAATTTTGAGCAATGACCATTGTTCGTGACACATGCTTTTGCATCTTTATAGAACAACGATACCCATTTTATTAATTGTTCACCAAAATTAAAATATTTGAGACATTTGAATATAAATTTGTGGTCAACGCTATCAAAGGCTTTTTGAAAATCTGCAAAGAATATTATACCAGGTTCATGGTTTTCCTGCATCTTTTCAATTATTTCTTGGATTAATCTTACGTTTTCACCAATATATCTACCTTTTACGAAACCTGTTTGATCTTCACTTATTAAATGTGGTAACGATTTTTTAATTCGATTGGCTATTGTTTTGGATGCTATTTTATAGTCTATATTAAGTAAAGATATAGGGCGCCAGTTATTCAAGTTTGTTAAGTTTTTGTCCTTTTTTGGGATTAATGTAATTAAACTCTGTTTTTGTAGTTCTGTCAAATTATCATTTTTGAATGAGTAATTTATCGATTTTATATAGTGCTCTTTAATGTCATTCCAAAATAATTAAAAAAAATCAGCAGAAATGCCATCTGACCCAGGGCTTTTATTGTTGTTCATTTCTTTTAATGCCGTGAAAGCTTCATATTTGCTGATTTCCCCTTCACATTGTTGTTTTTGTTCGTTGGTTATAGTATGTCCATTTGTTTCGAAAAATGTATCATTATTACGTATATAGTTGTCTTTCTTATATAATTGTTCGTAAAATTTAGCCGTACTTGACATAATATGTTTTTGCTCTGTTATTAGTTTGTCATCCACAAATAATTGTTTGATAGATTTTTCTTCTGCTCTTTTCTTTTCTAGATTTGAAAAATATTTGGTGTTTGGTGTTTCGGCACCTTCTATCCATTCAGCTCTAGCCCTTAATAGTATGCCTTTAATTTTGTTTTCTTGTATTGAATCGAATTTAGTTTTTTCTTGTTTGAGTTTTTGTAGTATTTCTTCGTCATTTGGATTAATTGTTATATCATGTTCTAGTGTTTTAATGTAAATTTCGACCCTTTTTTCTTCTAGGTTTTGTTCTTTTTTCAGTTTACTTGAAAATTTAATCGATTCATCTCTTATTCTTCCTTTTATGACTTCCCATAACACGTTTGGGTTCGCTTCTTTATTTATTTCTGCAATTTCCGTAATAGATTTGCGTATTATTTCTTGATATTTTGTATTGTCAAGAATGGAATTATTTATTTTGAAAGAGCCTGGACCTCGTTCTATTTTTGATGAATTTATGCAAATACGAACAAGAGAATGGTCTGATTTGAATCCTACTGAAATGTTTGCCGTTTTAATAGAGTTCAATAGGCTAGCTGATACTAAGAAATAGTCTAATCTACAAAAGATAGGAGGACTCGTATTTGAGTGCCATGTAAAGCTACGATTGTCAGGGTTATTATTTCTCCAAACATCATGTAAGTCATTGTTTTCTAATATATTATTAATCTTATCAGAGCATTTTTTGTTTGTATCATTTCGACCATTTAGTTTATCTAGTTTGTAGTTAAGAACAGCATTAAAATCGCCGCCTAAAATTAGTGAATAATCATTGTAATCTTGCACTATATTTTGTACAGTGGTATAAAAATTTACATCATCTGCATTTGGACCATATATGTTTATTATTACTAGTTGATTGCCCATGATTTCTATTTTAAGGAGTTGTAGTCGACCTTTTATATACTCTTTATGCTCTATAATTTTGAATTCTGTTTTGGTGTTTATAAAAATTCCTACCCCTTTGCTATTACTACTATCACCACTTAAAAATATTTTATTTCCCCACATTTTTTGCCAATCCATGTGTTCATTTTCTAAACAGTGTATTTCTTGTAGGAGGCATATTGAGAATCTTTTCTGTTTTAACCATTCAAATACTTGGGTACGCTTCTGTTTTGATGCTAGACCTTTCACATTAAAACTACATATGGTTACGTCATTCATTGGTAATATGTTTAGTTGTTAGGCGGTAAACAGTTTGATACTGAATAGAGACGATAGAAGAATTTATTATTGTCATCGAAGTGCGTTTGAAAACCAATGGTAAAAACAATGGTATCTCTATGAGGGATGGTGCAAGAAAGTGACAGTAGAAAATGATATTCATATCTGTATAGTATATCCAGTATGACAGTGTGTATTAAACAGACACACACAATGATGCATATACACTTTTTCTGATGATAACTAGGTGTTAAAGTGCATTTAACAAATTACTTATGTATAAACATTAAACATAGTTAAAAGATATACTTTTTTTACAATTGAATGATATAGTAATATTGGTTATATACGGTACAATACATTGAACTATACCGAGAAAAATAATACTTTACCCCATAACTATACACTTAGGTATAAACATTCAACATTAAAAAACAGAATTATTACAGGTGAAAAATTGCAAATGTATATTTATTGTTCCTTTGGTTACTAGCAAATTTGGAGAAGGAAATTTATAAATAGAAGCTGCTTTAAGTACACTATAACTATTGCCTGTTAACTTATACTTTGGATCATTATGTTTATATAGTAGTGTATTCTAAAAGGACACCTATCTACAAGAACATATAACAGTATAATAGTTATACCGAACAAAGTTAATAGTAAAACACTTAATGTACAAGACCCACATGTGTTCAATCTATCGTAATAGCATGGAAGGTATTTTGATATATATTCTTATTAATTATTACCCAGACTACATTGTATAGAGCCAACAAATGGATGACTTATACCGTTTTTACAAATATTGAGTAACATGGTATACAGTTAATTATACAACAAACAACAATATAAATCAGTACACTATTACAAATAGCATACATTGCAAGAACATGCTATGAGATGACACTGAGTATATGATGTTATATTATAATAATGACATTTAATACAAGTATACAACACAGAACATTATCCATATGAACAAGGAAATTCAATTATACATCCCACAAGAACATTATGACATACAGTGATGGTCGAATAAAAAATATTCGTATACTATAATGCTACTACGCACACATGTACACATACGTACGCACACTAGTACACTAGCACGCAGACTCGCAACATTTCCATGCATACTCCGTATATCGCCATACGCATATACGTTCGTCCGTGCACCCATGTTTACCCAAACATGAACATCTATACATACAGGTAAAAAACTAGAGTTTGGTTACTAACCTCCACCACCAGAATGTTATCTAGTCAACGAAACGAAACCGCTAGATAACCAAGGATGGAGGTTGTTGCTTATTTAATTCACAATACTTAAATCTTAACTAAAAAGATAAACATATCAATGATTTATCTAGATATATTTGTGGAAAGAAGTAAGTATACATTTTTATAACTTTATATAAACGGGTCAGTGAGTCAACATGGCTGCACACAATACATGACAAAATACAGCAGGGTTAATGAGAAACAATAGATCAGTAAGTATCAATACAGAAAACAGTTGTACAGATAATTATACACAAACACATATCTATGTAGTTTCAAACAAATAATAAAATATACCCAGTCATACGAACATATCAATAGCCAAATTCATTAATTTGTATTTATTTACAGTTTATGTTTGTAAGTATTAGTACATAAAGAACATCATTTGGATGATATCAATTACCAGCATTTAAAACAGAATGAGTATCTTTATTTTAACGATATACATCAGTATTCAATTTATGGACATTGTTCAATAATACACAATAATCAGGTCATAATATGTGACACATTTATCAAAGCATTAGTCGCTAAATAATGACAACGGTAAGTATCGGTCTATTTAAACAGATTGACTACTCTGATCATGCTTGGTTGATTACAAGTACCACAGTTTTTATTACACTTCACGGAAAAAGTTTTACTTTTGGTTTGGCCACGGTAAGTCAATCCATTGTTGATATTCTTCATATTTGACTTCATGAATTTCATCTTGTTTGTTTTTGTAAATGATTCTTCCGTTTCTTGTCCACACATTTCTAACTACATTCTGTCGTTTTTTCCTGACACACATGTAAACATGTTGATTCAATTGAGTTAAATCCTCAGTTATGTATACTCCTGTACCGATTAGAGTTTTTCGTCGTCTGAATATTACATCAATCAAGTGTATGAAAAATCAGAGAAATAAGAGAGAAATGCATTTTAAGGCACCGCATAACATGTTATACCTCATTGTCCTGATAGAATTGTTGTACAAGTTATCATGTATACTTATGAGCCAGTCTCCGTGAAAACCTGCTATTTTTGACAAAATAATTAATTTTGAGATTTTTCGTAGTTTTTTAAAAAAAAATAATGAAAAGATACAAAACGAATTTTGATCATATCTTGAGTTTTAAGGTAGTTGCAGTTGGTTTCGTAGAGTCAATATTCTGAGCATTTAGTCTGACGTCGAAAACGTCATTCGAAAGTTATTCATCGTTACATCCACAATAACAAGTAGATTTACAAATGGCATAATTTGATCAAATCCTGCAATACACTGTTCAAAATAGCATTACATTTTAGAAGTAATTCAGAATCGAAATTGTTTGCATTCAGAGATATGTTATTACTGCTTTAGACTACCTACACAATCAGAATACTTTCCAAAAATTAATCACCATTGTGCAAAACTAAGAAGGTGAATTCGATATAATACATTATAAAACTTCATAATAAAAAACATACTCTTGTTTAAGTCATTTTTAGTTTAGTAACATTTACTCACTATATATATGACTTACATGTAATGAGTAAATGACTTAAAACAGGATATGCATTATTTTCTGATTTTGCTTTTGTTCTTCAAAACACCGTTTCCTCGTCAATTACATAATGACAAAATAGCTGGGCCTGAAATTACAACCAATACTTACACTCTGCACTCAAAACTCAAATATTGAATTTTTCATATTAATGAGTTATTATTTGTCTAGATTGCTAATCTAAGTGTGGAAATGTATAGAATTGTTAGTGAAATGTTGCAAATAACATTTGAACTATATATTTGCTATTTAGTACCATTTATCAAGTAAAAACGTACGTATTGTATCTGAGTGCACTTAGACTGGTAAATAACACGTATAGCTTACAAATACACTAAATTTCAATTGGAAACAACCAAATGATAATATTTACCACATTTTCTACATAACTTCAACTTCTCGTTCTACAAAAATGTCGCTTTGAACCTTAAAAGAAGGAATTTCAGTATTTGAGTGCTGAGTGCAGAGTGTAAGTATTGGTTGTAATTTCGGGCCCAGGGCACTGTTTTACTAACAATGCGTAAATGTCGCGTATATTTACGCATAGATATCTACCTTACGCAAGCTCGTAAGTGTGTTTTACTAAACGATCGCAAGTACTTGCATACATTTACGCAAAAAATATTGAAGATTGAACGTAATTCGGGACACAATATAACCAATATAACAAATATAACGGGTACCAGAATGAATAAATATGCGTCAAGATTTGATGATTAATCACGCCTAAAACAATAAGTGACGGTCTAAAACAACAAACGACGGTCTAGAATAACATGCGCCGGTCAAAAATCATCAGTGCATGTTAAAAACTCTTCACTTACGTTCATATTTGCCATTTAGGGTTGCCCAGCCTTGACGTAGAAATAAGCTAAAACTTACGACAGAATGTGAACTAAAATATCTTTGTAAAACGCATTTACGCAAATATTATCGACGTACGCAATATTTTAGGAAATCTTAGGTTTACGCTAGCGTAAATGCTTTGATAAAACAGTGCCCAGGTCTTCCTGTTGAACGGCGCATACCAATGCATTGTACATAATAAATTGACTTGGCGCATGCCAAGTTATCAAACACAGTATACGATCGTGGTAGTTGATATTGGAGGTAAAACTACCCTTTATAAATGCGTTTAGCTCAATCCCTACGGATGATTTATTGCAAATGATATTAACATTATCTAGCGAATTGGTTACAACTCGTAAGGTAGCTTTCGTGTGTGCGGACAGACAGACAGACAGACAGACAGACAGACAGACAGACAGACAGACAGACAGACAGACAGACAGACAGGCAGGCAGGCAGGCAGGCAGGCAGGCAGGCAGGCAGGCAGGCAGGCAGGCAGGCAGGCAGGCAGGCAGGCAGGCAGGCAGGCAGGCAGGCAGGCAGGCAGGCAGGCAGGCAGGCAGGCAGGCAGGCAGGCAGGCAGGCAGGCAGGCAGGCAGGCAGGCAGGCAGGCAGGCAGGCAGGCAGGCAGGCAGGCAGGCAGGCAGGCAGGCAGGCAGGCAGGCAGGCAGGCAGGCAGGCAGGCAGGCAGGCAGGCAGGCAGGCAGGCAGGCAGGCAGGCAGGCAGGCAGGCAGGCAGGCAGGCAGGCAGGCAGGCAGGCAGGCAGGCAGGCAGGCAGGCAGGCAGGCAGGCAGGCAGGCAGGCAGGCAGGCAGGCAGGCAGGCAGGCAGGCTGGCAGGCTGGCTGGCTGGCTGGCTGGCTGGCTGGCTGGCTGGCTGGCTGGCTGGCTGGCTGGCTGGCTGGCTGGCTGGCTGGCTGGCTGGCTGGCTGGCTGGCTGGCTGGCTGGCTGGCTGGCTGGCTGGCTGGCTGGCTGGCTGGCTGGCTAAAAATGAAATTACTTGCACAGTATAACATAAAATTTACTGTTTGATTCCTTATATGCAAAATTTCATGTATACCAAATGTTATGAGGATTAAAGCAAACCTTTTCGGTAAATTACGATTATCAGTTTTTAGGGGTTGACCCCAAAATCCAAGAATATCTTAAATACTAGCCGAGCAAAACTGTTGGGATTTTCCAGAATGAGTGTCGTAAATGTGTTCTTTATAAATATAACAGGTTATAACAGGTTGTACGCAAAATCCAACACTAGTAAATCAACTTACGTTAAAAAGTTACCAATTTTCTCTTTTCAGCTGTCAAAACGCTCAAGTACCCTTTGACATTTTAACTTCTCCTTGTAATTGGGCTACCTATTAAAACCTACACTCGTGTTTCCCTGGGGAGATTATTTCTCTCCTGTGGGTGTGGCAGCCAGCATCGATCTGCTGCGCCCGGGAATAGACACTGCACTCACAGGTATCATTTTACACCATGGTGGAGTGGAGCATTTGGGTCTTGCTCAGAGAAATTAACCAATGGTCCAGAGGGGGTTGAACACAGAACCTCTCGATCCCGAAGCGCGCGCCCTACCTCTAGGCCACCGCTCCACACTATCACCACAATTAATGATTTTGAACTGAATCTACTCAAGGCGATGTATTTCATACGCAAATGAACCAGATATGACCAAATATACTTACTTGTAAGAGCTACATCTCAATATATGTCCATCCCGTCATAATTGATTTCCAACCAGTAAATGATGTGTTTATATTACCTTGCTATCTTGTTACCCCGGGCAGAATGACTAATAGGAATCTCCAATCAAATTCTTATGTTTTTTTAAACTTCCTGTTTCGATATCGCTCGTTTAAGGGTGCTAATCATGTTTTTTTAAACGAATTTTAAGCACAGCACTATTATCTACCTTCGTACCAGATTTGTTCTACACTAATATTTCGTTCAGTTATAATCACGACATGCTGTCAAATAAATAAAGTCATATTAATAACGGACATTTCAATTCTATGATATATTGTGTCATTATTCGATCCAGTGAAGCACCGATGCCGAACAATGGGCCCAAGTCAGGTGATGTTAGGATCGGATCAGGGTCAGTAAGGGGCTGACTCCTGGGTACAAACTGAGGATAATCACCTGGTGTTTGTATACATTATGGAAAAAATATATGTTACTTAATGTTTGGTCATCACCGGTTCATATGTTATACTTCACACAACCTGCTTCATTCTGATTAAACATAAGTCAATATGAGTACACATCTCAAGTGCAGCTTTTGGAACAACTATATAAAACAACTATCAAGAGATATCTCCCTTGAATCACATGTTGTGTTAAGTGCATTTCCATAGTTGGGTTGTCTCCCCTACATACACATGACTGGAAAATAATTGATGATGCCGTAAATAGCTTTATCTATGGAGCAAAGGTGGAAATACAGTAGAGAATGATGTGGTGTCTGTAATAAGTAACATGTTTACCGACATAGTTCCAAATAATTTAATCATGACAATTTTACGTTCTAGTTGACTTTTCCACAATATTGCCGACATTTGACGTGATAGTGACTTACACAATCCATGGTTGTATTGTAGGTAAATTCTGTTCATGGAAAAACGCAATACAGTTGTAATAGAAGATGGTATGTACTTGAAGGACTACAGAATCACATGGTAGATGTGTATAGGTGTTTAGTGTTTTAGTAAGGACTTCGTGTTTTCGTCTGGGATCGGCCTAACCGTTTGTTACTTTCCATTCATGAAGATTCAATTTTTCATCAGCATAGCATAATGTTGAATACGCATGTAGTTAGTAAACTGGTATATTTCCAGAACATTACCAGCTTGGAGCCTTGGACATGGCTACTAGGTCTACCGTAAGATTGCTATTCTGATGTAAGGCATAAGCTTATTAATATAGACTTGTGCTGTACTTAGAAACATGTTTAAAGAAGGACACCTGGTATGTACAATACATGCATACCAAATAAGGGTCATTGTGATGTTTTATTATATAAGTGTGAACATTGTATATATACATTATTATTTACCATACATTTTATTCATATAATGGTTCGCCCTCATCCAATAATCACACAAAATACTGAACTGAACTGTAAGTCTGTATTGGTCTGTTTGTTTTTGACTGGACAGCTGTCATGGGAATATTAGGAATCTCGTAGTTCAAAGTTAAAAGTTCATTAAAATGTCAGTTTTTCAAGTTCTTAGATATATTTCATCGAATACTATCTGATTTTGAATAATTAAATATATTGTTTAAATGCAAGAATCTTTATATTTAATTGGTATATGTACTAATAATATAGTGCATTTGTAGTCAGTGGTCGTGCTATTTATGACTAAATGATTTTATGTATGCGATAAACTAGATTTTCATTTCTAATCATGTAGTTTTAATGTAAATCATGTAAATATATTTCCTATTCATTCAGTTTTAGAGAACGTACTAAAGATAAAATAGTGGTGTTTGTATATTTTTCTATGTAAATTTGAAACAGATTAAAGAAAATTTATGTATACCTTTATCACACCCTTTCTTTGTTATATAGCTACATTGTATATGATGTTAAATGTATCATGCCTTTTTGATAATATTATATGTACATGTGTATACATACCATGTTCTAAATTAAAATTAAAAGAGAGGGAAACTTATAAAATATTTTTTTCTGTATGATTCCCACATAAATATTGGATGGTAAGTGCCTGATACACCATGTCCATATGACAGTTTTTATGCCTCAGTGTATACCGACGCCAGAGGCATGTAGTATTTGTCCTGTCAGCCCTTCCATTTTTTCATCTATTTGTTAAATTGAAAATAATAACGAAACACATTGAATCTCAAATATTTTGACACCAAGACATTGCTTTCTAATTTACATGTTTAGCATCGAATATAAACCTTGCACTGTTGAACCATAATGAACTATTCAAATTGGTTTGCGCTCACTATATTCCGTGGGTCAGTCCACATTTTAGAGACAGAAACTGAAGATGGCGCAAGCCACATACGACCTTAGAAAACCATAGAAGACGAATTTCACTTATTGTTAGAATATATCAACATCAGCTACCAGTACATATGTTCACATGTATAACTACAGACAATGTACTACGTGTTCAGCACAGCAGCCAGGTTAACACTTAACAACCATGTACAAATACGCACTCACAAGTGTTTGTCTCACTGTAGCCTTGCCTTGTGGAAATTTGCAACATTGTTACTAGGACGTACTTCTAGAGATTTCCCATAACACCATCGTGCATCTTCAATCAGATTCTCTTGTTCCATACATTGTCCGAGGAGATTCCACGCAGTTTCTATATGTCCTAGGTTTGGTGTGTTGAGTGATGTTTTCAATAACTTACTGAGTGCTTGTTGTTGTTCTTGGTGACGTCTTTGATGTTTGTACACTTTGTACTGTAAGAAGTACATGTATGGAAGGGAATCAACCACTGCTGTATCCATCCAGTCATTTTCAAAGATTGGCCTGTTTTGTATTTCTTCTTCAGTAGATCGGAACAGTTCGTGTCTAAGTTCTTCTGGTATTATTGATGCTTCACATCTTAAGAATACAACACAGAACGCAATCCTTTTATTCAGCAATTCATTATTTCTACACACTTGGTTTTTCCATTCACGTGGAAGTTGTTCTTGTTCAAACGGATAACACGCACATAAAGGTACAACCATATCAGTATACTCTTGTTCTAATTCTCGTAGTGTTAACTCGGCATTATTGATATCACCAGCACAGTAGAACGCGGAGGCAAGCTTCAATCTACTTGAAGAGACGTCTGACTGGAAACCTGCTGTAAACCACCATATTGCTGCTGGTGATACAGTATGATTGGTGTATACACTATATGATGCCAACAGTGAACCAACCATTGTACATAAACCAGGAGCAACACGTGTACATGCTTCTGTCTCTGTATCAGTGAACATGTGATACTGACTTTGTAGTCGCTGTATTCCATCAACAAGTTTTACAGCTGTTTCAGGAAGGCCCTGGTGCAACCATTCACAAGCTACGTAAAGAATGAATCGACTTGTCTGTCTACCTAAGTTCCATAGCCCTGGTCCCACGATATTCAGTTCAATATCATGTATGTTTCTTTGTAGAGGTAACATGCCGGTTAATTTCATTTCTATCCTCTTTCCCATATCATCAATTTCTATTGCACAAAACATGTCCATGTTTAAATTGATCAGACTGTCTAACACATTCAGCAACTGACGTTGTTGATCAGGATTGATTCTTTGTGCCATGAGATTGTTGCCAGGTATAATGAAATGTGGACAGTGTAAACGAAGTACTCGGTCATGTAATGTACGGATACATACAATTACGCATGGTAACAAATTATCGTCGCGCCAAAAATACGCTGGGTTATTTTCGATACAGTGGAATAAAGTACACTTGCACATAAAACTGGAAATACAAGTTTGCTCGTTTATAACACAAAATGTTTTACTGATTATTTTCAACATGGCATAACACCTTAATTGTGTAATATTCAAATCGAACATCATGAACCTTTCCGCCATTGATGTAGAGATCCTCCATTCTACGTCATGGAGGTTATTCAGTTTACTACCAACAGGAACGACGAGACTACCTTTGCTCATAGATGATCTCTTCATATCACGTGATGGCCAATTACCGACACAACGACGATCTATCCATTCTCTTCCTTCTTTAGGCCAACTATCACAGTGAAACGCCGGTACTAAGTCTTGATCAACACATCCTGGTACACCTTCTCTTGTACCGGCTGGACCATTCTGTTGATCTCCTAATCTAGCAAATACGGAATGAAAACACGTATTTTTCAGGAGTATTCTCCCTTTGTCATCTTCCAGATGATCGTCATCAGGAACATATGTTGCTGCTAGTGGTAAATCATCTCGGAGTAATTGTAGAAGGCAGTACCCTGGAGATGTTGCCTCATCCTGCACCATTAACATATTTCTTACTCCAGGTTTCCAGTCTGCCCAATCTTGTATCACATGTCTATCTCTTTTACACACTACTACATCCTCGTCTGAATGTAGACCTATCGTGGTTGAACCCTCAGACTGACTTCCAAAGCAGTAGTTGGTTAATGCTTTGTTACTGAATGAGCAGCTCAAATTTGCTATCGATTCTTTCATTAACGTACATTTTCGTCTTATTTTCACGACTCCCTCATTGACCCCAATGTCACGGAGGACTTCTGACAGTATCAGTGAGAAATGTCGTTCGTCTCGTACACGTGACATTCTGTAAATAAATATGTCTATAAATATCACCAAGTCACAATATGCATGTCGTATATGATAATATATCTATTTCCCGAAAATCAATGCCAATTAAACTACTTCCGACGTTGTGATCATGGTGTGCTGGAATTAATACTTTTATTAAATAATATCCATGAATAAAATAATGAATACGAGATGTTGTAAAAGTGCCGAAAATAGCCTGTATTTGCCAGTCAGTTTCTGCTGAATATGGCAGGCATATATGAGTCATTCTACCCGGATTTGAATCCGAGTCGCTCTGTTAGGCGGCAATCGCGCTAACCATAAAGTTACGGAAGCACAATGTAAAGTACGACTAAATTTAAGGAAGATAATCCAATTTTAATATCGTCAACGTACATGGACCTAGGGTTATTCAAACCTTCGTGGACTTAACTCGTATTAAAACCCATTTGGCTTACAGTTAGAAATATATGGTCCCTGTACCATTGATATCTATTACACAAGTACACCAAATAGCACACGGATATGATACAAATTACATAAATATTGCAGTTTTCAGAATGCGTGGTGCATGTAGTAATCTTCCACACATGAATCAGGCTAGCATCAACATAACTGCTGTAAATCTGCCTGAATGTAAATCAAGCGACCAAACAATTGTACTGGATTTACTGGATGTATAGTACGCATAACATTAAGGACGATAACCCCAGCTTAATATCGTCAACGTGTAATGCAAAAAAGACCAAAACGTGTTTGTCTTCTTGTGATTTGCACCTGATTGTAATTTTCTTTTATCGGGAATTAATGAACCGTCCAAATCACCACGCGTCCGATATGACACAGGCATTAATGAATGTATTGAAAAGTACTCAGAATTTACTTATATAGCAATCAAGTTCAAATGAAGTACCTGGCTATAAGCGATCATGCCATCATGGTGAGTTGGATCATAAACATGTTGTCTGTACAATGTTTCTTGGTGGTATGTCGGCCATGTTGTTGTTAGTATTTCAGTACACTTGCCATAATAAACTGTCACCAGCTTTCGATGTCACTATATCTGCAATAAAACATGTATAGCGGCATTTTTAAAAATTACAATGTGCAACCAAATCAGTGCTGTACAATGTAGCATCGACAATACTATTGGACGTGTATGGAACACAGTAAAACACGTCTAACTGAACAGCGATAATAAGACATCGCACTCTGACACCATGGAGCATCTCAACAGCTTTAGGCGGACGAATAGAACATACCTGAAAAGACCACACACCACAAGAACATCACCAAATATGCACAAATAAATCGAAACATACTGGACTAAGAAATTTTAGCACATTTGGGTACATACAAATTGAACATATTCATTGTAACGTAATTAAAAAATATAAAGTAGGCAGTGTACGTACATACATGAAGAGTCTGATTAAAGGGCTTGAGTAGAGCGACACATGTTGGGAAGGGGGTATGTGTGTACACCAACCAAACCTCACATTTACTCTATAGACAACCTGATGGAAAGTGGCAAACGGCAACAGTGACAGGCAATAAGATAATGAAAATCATGAACCATTATATTAACAACACTCACTGCGTATGAAAAACGTCAGCAGTTAGACGTCACGGCAACGAGAGAGCCATGCTTTCAGGTCGAGTGGACATTGTTCAACGGATAGTTCTTACGGACCTGACGTGCGAGATTTAATGAATGCATCACACAATCAAGTTCGTTCTATATAGTGTCTATTCTTTAGAAGAATACATATCATTCAACGACCACAGTTCGAGACCGTCAACTTCGATGTTTTATGGTAAACTGAATCAATAACAAAAATCGAAATAAACCATGTAAACTGGAATGAAATTGAAAAATAATCCACTTACTTGTAAAAAATATGTCTTTGTCACTATCGGTTGTCTAGAGCTGTGCTGAACTTTATATATATATTTGTCTTGTCATAAGATTATCCAAACCAGCAATGGTTTGTTGATGTTCCATTGTTATCATGTTGCCTAGGACAGAATGACACATGGGAATTTCCGATCAAATTATTTGGTTCTATTAACTTCCTGTTTCGATTTTGTACATTCAACGACGATAATCGAATATAATACGAACATTTATCTCAACACAGTTGTCTACCTTCTTCTTGCATAAAATATTTCAAGCGTACGAGTTTTGTTCTTATACTTTGTTGTTTCTATCAATAATCACCGCATGATTTCAACTATCTTAACGGTGTAAATGTCCCTTGTAGATTGTTTTGTCTTATGTATAAAATATTATGGTGTAAGCACAATATGCTGAATCCTGTCAGTTTCCAAGGTCTGTGTAATCACTATATACTCACTCTTGTCAGTTTCCAAGGTATATTTAATGGTCTCACCGGATAATCCATAGGTGGAACCTTTGGTATTAGTTAGACATTACTCAATGGAGTAATTGTACGCTCGAGTGAACAAGAAAAATCGCCTTACGATCCTAAGTCAAGTGATGTTAGGACAGGATCAGGGACTCCTGGGTATAATATATGTGATAAACTGAGGATAATCAACTAGTGCTTGTTTACATTATATAAACAAATATATGTTATATGATGTGTGGCTATCGGACGTGTCATCTCTGTTTCTGAACATATACATAATTGGAAAATAATTGATGATGCACTTTGGATGGTAGTGTGAATTGACTTCTTCATGGAGTAAAGGGGTATGGAAAAACTGTAATGAGTGATAATTTTGCCCACATATTTCCACATTCATTGCCGACAATTCCACATTCTCCATGTCAAAGACAAGGTGACTGTATTCAGTTTGGTGATTGAGAAATTAAGATATCTGAGTGTTCATGAAGGCACATACACTAGTATTGATGATCAACCTGAAACCTGAAACATAGCCTTATAGACTGACACAATACACTGAATTACAGATGATATAGTGTACATGAAGAACTACAGAATCACATTGTAGATGTGTATAGGTGTTTAGCTATTTAGTGTCCATCTAATGTTTTCGTCTGGGATTAGCATAAGCGTTTGCTACATTCCATTCATGAAGATTTAATTTTTCATCAGCATAGCATAATGTTGAATACCATGTAGTTAGTAAACTGGTATATTTCCAGAACATTACCAGCTTGGAGCCTTGGACATGGCTACTAGGTCTACCTAAGATTGCTATTCTGATGTAAGGCATAAGCTTATTAATATAGACTTGTGCTGTACTTAGAAACATGTTTTAAAGAAGGACACCTGGTATGTACAATACATGTATACCAAATAAGGGTCATTGTGATGTTTTATTATATAAGTGTGAACATTGTATATATACATTATTATTTACCATACATTTTATTCATATAATGGTTCGCCCTCATCCAATAATCACACAAAATACTGAACTGAACTGTATGTCTGTATTGGTCTGTTTGTTTTTGACTGGACAGCTGTCATGGAAATATTAGGAATCTCGTAGTCGAAAGTTAAAAGTTCATTAAATTGTCAGGTTTTCAAGTTCTTAGATATATTTCATCGAATACTATCTGATTTTGAATAATTAAATATATTGTTTAAATGCAAGAATCTTTATATTTAATTGGTATATGTACTACTAATATAGTGCATTTGTAGTCAGTGGTCGTGCTATTTATGACTAAATGATTTTATGTATGCGATAAACTAGATTTTCATTTCCATGCATGTAGTTTTAATGTAAATCATGTAAATATATTTCCTATTCATTCAGTTTTAGAGAACGTACTAAAGATAAAATAGTGGTGTTTGTATATTTTTCTATGTAAATTTGAAACAGATTAAAGAAAATTTATGTATACCTTTATCACACCCTTTCTTTGTTATATAGCTACATTGTATATGATGTTAAATGTATCATGCCTTTTTGATAATATTATATGTACATGTGTATGCATACCATGTTCTAAATTAAAAGAGAGGGAAACTTAAAAAATCTTGGTTAATTTTTCAGTATGGATCCCATATCAATCTTGGTTGGTAAGTGCCTGATGCTAAATATGTACGCCAAATTGATTGCAAAGTCTTGTTGCACTTTGAGAATATTTAAGTTGACATTTTTAGCCTAAAAACGAACTAGTCTTTATGGGCATGGCTACCACCTAGCCTAAACATTTAGCCAGTGATGTTTGGTCCAGCTTGCTGTGCATTCAAACCACATGGCATTATATAGCCATGTGAACAAAACTGAATGTCGAGGTTGAACAAATATCGAATTCATGTAGCAGCAGATTTTAATTTGAACAAGTTAAATCATCAATCCAATCACAAATGACTTGTATTTATATTACAGGTATGTTGATCAGTCTCAAATATATATTACTACACTATCACCATGCTTACACGTGTCAAAGTAGTACATTAATATTCTGATTGTAATATCAACATCAACTACCAGTACATAATACAGATATTCACATGTATAACGTACAGATAATGTACTTCCTGTGCAGCACAACAGCCAGGTTAACAATTTACTACCATATCGCTGCTTTAGAACAAGAAGGTCGTAACTACAAAATCGAGATATTGATAAAACAAGTGAAAACTGTCTGTAATTTACTCTCTACCTATGGGAAAACACGTTTTTAAGACTTCATTTTGGTCAACATGACAATTTCAGATTTTCATCAAAATAGGCTCAAAAGAAGCGCCTTGTGAAGCAGATTTCAAATATGTATCTGTCTTATAAGGTGGTAAGTAGAAGTTACGACCTTCTGGTTCTAAGCCATCGAATTATACACAGATGCACACAAAACACGTGTCTGTACTACTGTAACCGAGCCTTGTGGAAGTTGGCAACATTGTTACTAGGACGTACTTCTAGAGATTTCCCATAACACCACCGTGCATCTTCAATCAAGTTCTCTTGTTCCATACATTTTCCGAGCAGATTCCATGCAGTTTCTCTATGTCCTAAGTTTGATGTGTTCAGTGTTGTTTTCAATAACTTACTGAGTGCTTGTTGTTGTTCTTGGTGACGTCTTTGACGTTTGTACACTTTGTACTGTAAGACGTACATGTATGGAAGGGAATCAATCACTGCTGCATCCATCCAGTCAGTGTCCAAGATTGGCCTGTTTTGTATTTCTGCTTCAGTAGATCGGAACAGTTCGTGTCTAAGTTCTTCTGGTATAATGGATGCTTCACATCTAAGGAATACAACACAGTACGCAATCCTTTTATTCAGCAATTCACTGTTTCTACACACCTGGTTTGCCCATTCACGTGGAAGTGGTTCTTTTTCAAACTCGTGACGACACGGACATACAGGTACAACCATACCAGTATACTCATGTTCTAATTCTCGTAGTGTTAACTCGGCATTATTGATATCACCAGCACAGTAGAACGCGGAGGCAAGCTTCAACCTACTAGAAGAGACGTCTGACTGGAAACCTGCTGTAAACCACCATATTGCTGCTGGTGATACAGTACTGTTGGTGTATACACTATATGATGCCAGCAGTGAACCAACCATCATACATAAACCAGGGGCAACACGTGTACACGCTTCTTTCTCTGTATCAGTGAACATGTGATACTGACTTTGTAGTCGCTGTATTCCATCAACAAGGTTTACAGCTGTTTCAGGAAGGCCCTGGTGCAACCAATCAAGTGAAATCCTATTTAAGAATTGTCTCGTTTGTCTGCCGAAGTTCCACAGTAGTTGTACAACAATGTTCAGTTCAATATCATGTATGTTTCTTTGCTGTGGCAACATGCCATTTAATTTCATTTCAATCCTCTTTCCCAGATCATCAATTTCTATTGCACAAAACATGTCCATGTTTAAATTGATCAGACTGTCTAACACATTCAGCAACTGACGTTGTTGATCAGGATTGATTCTATGTGCCATGAGATTGTTGCCAGGTATAATGAAATGTGGACAGTGTACACGAAGTACTCGGTCATGTAATGTACGGATACATACAATTACGCATGGTAACAAATTATCATCACGCCAAAAATACGCTGGGTTATTTTCGATACAGTGGAATAAAGTACACTTGCACATAAAACTGGAAATACAAGTTTGCTCGTTTATAACACAAAATGTTTTACTGATTATTTTCAACATGGCATAACACCTTAATTGTGTAATATTCAAATCGAACATCATGAACCTTTCCGCCATTGATGTAGAGATCCTCCATTCTACGTCATGGAGGTTATTCAGTTTACTACCAACAGGAACGACGAGACTACCTTTGCTCATAGATGATCTCTTCATATCACGTGATGGCCAATTACCGACACAACGGCGATCTATCCATTCTCTTCCTTCTTTAGGCCAACTATCACAGTGAAACGCCGGTACTTGGTCCGTATCAACATATCCTGGTACACCTTCTTGCGTACCGGCTGGACCATTCGGTTGAATTCCTAATTCGGCAAATACGGAATGTAACCACGTGTTTTTCAGGAGTATTCTCCCTTTGTCATCTTCTAGGTGATCCTCATCTGGAACATATGTTGCCGGTTGTGGTGAATCATCTCGGAGTAATTGTAGAAGGCAGTACCCTGGAGATGTTGCCTCATCCTGCACTATCAACATATTTCTAACTCCAGGTTTCCAGTCTGCCCAATCTTGTATCACATGTCTATCTCTTATACACAGTACTACATCCTCGTCGGAATCTAGACCGATCGTAGTTGAACCTTCAGACTGACTTCCAAAGTAGTAGTGGGTAAATGCTTTGTTACGGAATGTGCAGCACAAATTTCTCATCGATTCTTTCATTAACGTACATTTTCGTCTTATTTTCACGACTCTCTCATTCACCCCAATGTCACGGAGGACTTCTGACAGTATCAGTGAGAAATGTCGTTCGTCTCGTACACGTGACATTCTGTAAATAAATATGTCTATAAATATCACCAAGTCACAATATGCATGTCGTATATGATAATATATCTATTTCCAAAATCAATGCGAATTAAACTACTTCCGACGTTGTGATCATGGTGTGCTGGAATTTATGCTTTTATTAAATAATATCCATGAATAAAATAATGAACACGAGATGTTGTAAAAGTGCCCAAAAATAGCCTGTATTTGCCAGTCAGTTTCTGCTGAATATGGCAGGCATATATGAGTAATTCTATCCGGATTTGAATCCGAGTCGCTCTGTTAGGCGGCAATCGCGCTAACCATAAAGTTACGGAAGCACAATGTTAAGTACGACTAAATTTAAGGAAGATAATCCCATTTTAATATCGTCAACGTTCATGGACCTAGGGTTATTCAAACGTTCGTGGACTTAACTCGTATTTAAAACCCATTTGGCTTACAGTTAGAAATATATAGTCCCTGTACCATTGATATTTATTACACAAGTACACCAAATAGCACACGGATATGATAAAAATTACATAAATATGGCAGTTTTCAGAATGCGTGGTGCATGTAGTAATCTTCCACACATGAATCAGGCTAGCATCAACATAACTGCTGTAAATCTGCCTGAATGTAAATCAAGCGACCAAACAATTGTACAGGATGTGTACCGGATTTACTGGATGTAAATTACGCCTAAAATTAAGGACGATGACCCCATGGTACACGAACTTAAGGAAATGAAAGAACCGTATTTGTCTTCTTGTGATTTGTACCTGAATAAATTATCGGGAATTAATCAAGCGACCAAAACACCATGTGCGTCCGATTCGACACATACATCACTGGGTGTATTGAATAGTACTCAGAATTTACTTTTTATATATTGCAACCCAGTTCAAACGAAGTACCTGACTATAAGCGATCATGACATCACGGTGAGTTGGGTCATAATTATGTTGTCTGTACAATGTTTCTTGGTGGCCTGTCGGTCATGTTGTTGTTGGTATTTCACTACACACGTCATAAACTCCCATCAGCTTCCGGCGTCACTATATCTGCAATAAAACATGTATGGCGGAATTTTAAAAAATATATATTCGGATACTGATGTGCAACCAAATCAGTGATGAATGACCACGACACACCACAATAACAACACTAAATATGCACTTAGGAATAAAACGAAACAAACTGGACTAAGAAATTCAATGGGTGTAACGTATGAATACGGAAGTGGATAACCTGAGTGTTTCGTCGATTCGGTAAGTAAATCTTGATTTTTCATTGCTTAGTAAGGCGTTTGAAATAAAAACAGGCTGACCAGAGTACCTGGCCTGGTTTCTAGTTTTCGACCCATGGTCGTTTTCTCTCCAAGCACCTATAATTAAGCAGAACACTCGAGCAAAGTGCGGTTTTAGTTACAGATACCTTGACGAGTTGTCTTTAATATTTAATATTTCTGCCGATGTTTTCATGGTCTATTCATTATATATATTATCATTATAAGTATGCATTTGAGGAAGGAATTGCGACGCAATCATTTATTGAGGCAAGACACACGAAATGTACACTATGATACCCTTGACTAGTGGCGTTTGGGGCGGATACCCCTGACAAGTACGAAATTTGGTATTATAAAAACAACATGCGACTTGACAATTAACTGAATATTAAGCGCAAATGATAAAAACGTACATTGTGAATATTAGATAAGTTTATATGAAAAAGCAGGAATATTTTTTCAAGCTATAAACATATATCAACTGGCGATACACATTAAATCTGACATTGTGTTCGTATTTTAATTATATATGCACAATGTTTGTGGTTATTCTAAGATTTTCGAGTATTTGCAGAATAGCCCGTCGTCTGATCACGTGATATTGTTGATGCTGCCTTCTTAGACCTGACTATGAACACATACCTTGGAAAGTGGATTCGATGATAGGACCAATCATTTCAACAATTAAACAGTTGACAATGACATGGATGATGGAGTTCGATAGAAAGTGTGAAATTCTATGCTTAAAATGAGAAATATCAAATAAAACCCTAACAAAAATCCACTTTGTTTTGATAATAACATGGTCTATGTGAAACTTTTTTAGATGATATTGTTTTAAATGCTGAGCTCTCAATTCCTGGTTATACTATATTTCGTAAAGATAGGTCATCTCATGGTGGAGGACTCCTCGTTTATGTTAAGGAGCATTTAAATTGTTTTCATAGAACTGACCTAGAGTCTCATTCAGTCGAATCCATCTGGTTAGAGTTCAAATTCCCCAATTCTAAGACATTCTTACTATGTCATGTTTATAGACCACCCTTATCTAGAGTGGAATGGCTAAATCACTTCACTGAGAGTCTGGACAAATCCTTCAATGAAGCCAAGGAAACTATTGTACTTGGGGATTTCAACTATGACTTACTTAAACAAGTTTCAACTTCAAAACATTGGATGCAAACAATGGAGAATTTGAATTTCACTCAACTTGTCAAATCTCCAACTAGAAGGACAAATAGCTCAGCAACCTTAATAGACCATGTTTTTAGTAACATTCCTCATAATATTGTTGAAATAAACGTCCCACCATATGCATTAAGTGATCACTATCCAGTTGCTATCACAAGGAAATGTAATCACAAAACAGCTACAAAATCTTGCCATGATTATATTTTATATAGATCTGTCAAAAACTTCAAGGAATCAACTTTTCTCAATGACCTTTTCACTCAACCATGGTTTAAATTAAATACTATTGATGATCCTGATGAATGTGCTGATTTATTTATAAAAATGTTTGGGTCGGTTTTACAACAGCATGTTCCTCTCAGGCATAAACGTGTCAAGAATGTAACCCAACCTGACTGGTTCACTTCTGATATACTTATTGCTATTAGACAAAGAAATTACTTTCATAAAAAACATGATAAAACTAATTACAAATTGTTCAGATCAAAAGTAAAATCACTTGTATACAGGGCAAAATTCAACCATTATAATGACCAAATAAACTCAAATAAACACAATCCAAAACTATTATGGAAAGGTCTCCGAGAATTGTCAGGTTTAGAAAGTTCTAAAATTCAAACCCCATCTCTTAATAACGATGAGGGTAATTTCATAGCAGATCCAGTTTCGGTCGCATGCTTATTTAATGACCATTTTTGTAACATCCATAAAACTGTTCATATTGACAAATCTATTGTTTACAAGCCACCTGATTCCTTAAAATCCTTGAACAAATCTAAGTTAAAAAATTCTGAAAAATTTACCATTCCACTAGTGTCTAATGATTTTGTTGAAACCCAATTAAAATCCCTTGACCCGACTAAATCGACAGGTACTGATAACATCAATGTCAAATACCTAAAAATACCAGCATCAATAATAGCACCAGCTTTAACAACTGTATTTAATTGTAGTATTAAATCAAATAAATTCCCATTAGCCTTCAAAACAGCAAAAGTTATCCCAATCTTCAAAAATGGTGATAAACATGATAAAAGCAACTATAGACCAATTTCTATTTTGCCAGTCATTTCATTAATACTTGAAAGACAAGTAAGCAAGTGTTTGAAGTCTTATCTTTCTGAAAATAAACTTCTTTACGACAGACAATCAGGATTCCGTAAAGACCACTCGTGTCAAACTGCTTTAATAAGAATTATTGATGACTGGATTTCAGCAGTAGACAATAATGAAATAGTTGGCACACTGCTCATTGATTTAAGTAAAGCGTTTGACTTAGTAAACCATGATATTTTACTACAAAAGCTTTCATTATATGGTATTCAGTTTTCAACATTAGATTGGTTTAAATCCTACCTCAATTTTAGAACTCAAAAAACATTTATATCTGGCAAATATTCTGGCCCTGGTAATGTTTTAGCAGGTGTTCCACAGGGCTCAGTTCTTGGCCCGCTATTGTTTTTGATATATATCAATGACTTGCCTCTGTCACTTTCACATTCTATTGCCGACATATTTGCTGATGATACCACCTTATCAACTCACAGCAAGTCTTTAGATCATGTAATATTTTCACTTACCAGAGATTTATTGCATGCTGATCAGTGGTGTAAACTTAATCAAATGTCTATTAATTCTAAAAAATCCAAGGTTTTATTTATAACAAGTAAACGAAATAAACATCAAATTGTTGAATCCAATATCAACATTCCTTTTCAAGGTAATTCAATTGAAGCTACTTCATCAGCAAAGCTATTAGGTATCACAATTAACGATAGCCTATCTTGGGCAGAGCATATCAATAATGTGATAAAGAAATGTAATTCCTATTTGTACCTCTTATCTAGAATTAAAAACTTTCTTTCGATTGAAACTAGAAAACGTTTTTATAATGCATACATTCTTCCCCATTTTGACTTTTGCTGTATTATATGGGGAAATTGTACTAGCAGTCTTGAAGATAAACTTATAAAATTCCAGAAAAGAGCGGCTAGAGTAATTCTTGATAGCGATTATTCTACTCCTTCAACTGCTCTATTTTCAAAACTTAAATGGATGACATTTCATGAGCGTGTTATTTATCAGAAAGCTATCCAAATGTACAAGACTCTCAGAGGAGATGCACCAGATTATCTTCAGAATGCATTTACATTTACTACAGATATTCATTCACGACTGTTACGTTCTTCTTCTACATACCAATTGTACAGTCCAAAACCCAACACCGAGTTATTTCGCCATACTTTTGTTTTCTCTGGCACCTCAATATGGAATTCTATCCCTCTTTACATCAAAAACTCTACTTCTATTCAACATTTTAAAACTTTATATCTACGCTGGGTGAAGCCATCATACTTTGAAACATCCCATGCTATTGCTACAACCTAATGACTGGCTAGCAAACTTCATGCAAACATTACTATTGCAGGTATAATAATCTATATATCCGTCTGCATAATTATTCCTTTGTGTATTATGTTTTTAAAATGCCATTGCTTTAAGTATATTGATTATGTCGTTCACATGTATAATGATACGCTGGCTCCTATGGTGTGTCTATATCGGATTAAGCGTTTTTGTTTAATTACAGCTGTAGATATTGTCTTGAAAATGTTTCTATAATTATGCATAGGTATACCTACTTTTTTTTCAAATCCTTTCACTGACACTCTTTTATGAATTTTTCAACTTATATTGTGAGACATCATAGGGGCCAAAATATCAAAATATCAAATATCATTGTTTTCTTGGCATAGTTATTTTTCTAGTTCATTGTTCATTGTTCATTGCTGAGGATCTTATGGAAGATTGATTGTTTCGTATATTGTCAAATAAGTTTCCTCGTAAAATAAAGTCTTTATTATTATTATTATTGTACATTGTATATGCTTACGTGTGAGAAAAGTTCACGGTGTCTACCCGTTGAAGCACCGGAACCCTCTCGGTTCTGGCACCGGCACCCTGTCTGTGCTATAGTTATTGTGAGCACAAAAAGGATTCCCTTGCCAATCAGCTAAAACACTGAGAAAGGATGCCGGTGCCACATCAAAACCGAAAAGAGGTTTTTACGTAACTTGATACGATACAGCGTTTTGCAGACAGAGTGCCAATACGGGTAGGGGAGACCGGGGCAAGTCAGAACGGACATTTGTTTTTCACGAGTGGTTGTCACAAATTCTTCAATGAAATACGTATATTTTATCAATCATGTAATCTACTCACAGAATATAGACGCACTTCATGGACTGAACGATTGGTTATCAAAATATCAGCAAATAAATTAAAAAAAAACTTTCGTCAAATTACGTTAGAACAGCCTACTTGCCGTTTCGTTGTAGCACCGGAACCCTCTCAGTTCTGGCACCGGCACCCTCTCTGTGCTATAGTTATTGTGAGCACAGAAAGGATTAATAATAAAATATGTTAACAATTTAAGAGTTGTTCCTTCTGCCTTTGCTAGTCAACACTCATAAGAAATAATTGAACCGATTCGTGAGATTTTGGTGTTTTAAAGCATTTAGAATTAATAATTCGTATGGTTTCATTAATAGTTTCTTCGACATTTTTATCAATAATGTAGTTTAGTATTATCTATTCAGAATTATATAGATTTTAAGACATGAAAATGCACTGACACATCAATTTTAAGCTTATGCAGACATTTTTATCATGATAGTTAGATGCTTGAGATACGTTTAACGGGACTGCGATGTTTAACCTTCCGCTCAAATGAAAAGGTAGCAATAACCTTAACACACAGAGTATACATGTAAGGAAGTGTAGGATGTGTTGGGGGAACAAATACGTCATTAAATCTATTGAGAATGTCATAAAGTATGTCAGATGTGTAGCAATTAAATAATGTAATCAGATTTACAAATACAAAACATATTGATAGACAGGTTATCTGTCAGTGATAAGAGCCAACATACTGCAACTGAAACAATGCTTTGAATGCTCTGCCTCAAGCAAATTCACTGGTAATTGTTACAATGAGTTTTGTCGGCAGCATATATATTATTGTTGAAAACGTGGTGAAGACGTCAAATAGAGTGTCTATTTGATCACCGACCCCTATGTCCATATTGTACCTTTTTGTACAACAAAATGATATCGCCTAAATTGGGCAAATAAGTATAATTCAACTTCGAATAGCGAACGATGGTGAACTGAATCAATAACTGAAGTCGATACAGAGATCATGTAAACTCGGATAACATTGAAAAATAATCCACTTACTTGTAACAAATATGTCTCTGTGACTATGGGTTGTCTCTGCGCTGCAGTTGTTACATTTATCTTGTCATAAGATTATCCAAACCAGCAATGGTTTGTTGATATTCCACTGTTATCATGTTGCCTAGGACAGAATGAAAAATTGGAATTTCTGATCAAATTATTTGGTTCTATTAACTTCCTGTTTCGATTTTGTACATTCAAGGACGATAATCGAGTCTAATACGAACATTTATCCCAACACAGTTGTCTACCTTCTCACATAGAAGAAATGTAATAGGGTGTATTTTATATATTTTAATATCAGGAAGAAAGACAACTCTGCCTTATTTGTGTGTAATGATGATTGAATTACTTCCCTTGGACCATTGGTGTTATATGTTCAGTCAAGCATTGGCTCCCGCTCTTATTACTTAATCCCTTAATTTGGTCAGCTGACTTCTTTGTGTGAAAGGTATTTTTAATCAGTGGACAGCAAGTATTTGAAGAGTGTAGACAGTGGTTGTAAGATTAATAAATAGTTGGTTTTTCAACAGTGATTGATTGGATGTTAACCAACACTGAGAAATGTTATGAGAGTGTGTGATTGAATAAGAAGAATACGGAGCCTAATCCACAATTGGTAGGTTTACCTGTGTGAATGTATCTGTAATGTATCTGTAATGTATCTGTAATGTATCTGTAATGTATTTGTAATGTATCTGTAATTGTAATGTTTTAATAGTAATGTAATTTGTGTGTCGGCCACTAGATTGGAATCATTGGAAAAGCCCAGTCATGACTGTATTGTACAGTATTTTATGTATTAATGTATGTATTGATCAACCTGTATATATTGTCATGACCTTGTACTTAATGTTGTTTATATTGTTACTTGTAGGGCTTTGTTTGAGATTGAGGTTGAGATTGAGGTTGAGAGTTAATAGATCGTATAACTGGAACATTGTGTTTTCATCTTTTGGGTCCGAACCTACAAAATCCATAGTGGTACCACCACAAGGGTAGTCTTACCACCCGGTACATTGACACTATTACAAATGGCGCCCAACGGGGGACCCACATGCAACATTCACAGAAGTTCCAGTGGTAACAAGTATGTACGATCCATAGACGGAGACGATAGCGATTGTTGGGAGTCATAGTCGTTGGAAGAAGAGGATCGATCAGTCCACAGGAAGTGATATATTGACTTTACAAACTGTGTGTTGAAGTGAATTAGGAACAGTGACAGTGATAACTATAATGTTTTAAGTGTTTAATTAGGACTATATTGTGATCTAGTGGCCATTCTTAACTTCTGAACAGATTTGTGAGTATACTATTTTTGTTATAATTATATTCATAAATTGCAGTTTACTTATGCATAGTTGGTAATTGTTTGTCTTGTAAATTGTATTTTTTTTTACTTTCGTTTATTTAATTGTACATTACCAGACTATAAAACTGCAGTTTGTAATATAATTCAATGTGATATTGTACATGAAGTAAGAAAGATGACTTTCACTTTCACCTTGCATGCATGATTTTATAAGAAAATAACTTCCCGTAATTTGGTGATGGTTCTTTACTAAATGTCCAGGTTTTGATACCAACATCTATTCTTTAGAACATCCATACTATAGTGAGCTGCTATCTTGAATTTATGTTTCCAAGACGTAAATATTTGTTTTTGTACGTAAACATAACTCAAAGCGTGTTCTACTTTCACTTTGGTCCGGTCTGTGTTTACAATTTTCTTGTCCGTGATTTCTCGTATTTCTCAGATTGTGAACGTGTTTTGTTGATTCAGATCAATTTATCTACTGTTTAATAGTCGATTCAGACCCGTTTTGCAACTTTTGGTGCGTCTGTTTTGTCGTATTTGTGACAATTATCATTGTTTGTCCGATAGTCTGTGATCAGCGAGTTTGCGCCTTATTTGGAACAGACTTGTGACGTCATTAGCAGGTGGTTGAAAATCTCGTTTTTGATTGGTTGACCTGACAGATTTGACCCGGAAGTAGTATGACGTGTATGTAATTGGGAGGAGTATAACTTTCCGGAACCACGTGTAGTATATGTAGCTATAGTAGGGAGAATAGTTAGTTTACATCAATTGAACTTGAAAACCTTGATTTATTTTGTTTCAACATTGAAGTTGAACGTAGATGTATATTGATTTATATTGTACCAACCTTCCATTAAGTGAATACAAAAGGTGGGCATTATTGGTATTGATTTAGATAGTTTTATTGACGTTTATTTATGTAAACATTGCATCCTGAATGTAAACATTGAATGCCAGTAAGCTGTCAGATGAAACAGATGAAGATTTACAGTGTATCCTTTGATTATTTAATCATTATGATGGAGTACCTTGATTAGAATAGCATTTTGTTATACTGGTATTGAGTTTACATACACATGTTTACATGTACTTATTTATTTACAGGTTTTATTTGTGGAAGTGATTCTTTATAATTTTTTCAGATTTATTTATGTTGTAAACTCTGAAAACTGTTTGTATTGACACAGAGTTAAGAGATGTGATATTTTGTCATTGAGATGTGAAGTGAATTAGTTTTTTTGTGTTGATAATGTAACAGAATAACTGTAACAAATATCTGTTATTGGAATTTGATTATATTGATTAATATTACCTAGCATCTGGATGTGACTTGGTTAAATTAAAGCCCGATGGTTCATCAGTAGGCAGTTCTGGGAAATTATCTATAGTTCCTGGGAATTGAAATTCTTGGAATTTTTTTTATTTATTTTCTGAATATTATTTCATGCTTGAATTGATGTTTAATTAAACTTAAACTGACTTTGAAATAATTTGAGAAATTATCATACTTGTTTGTACTTAGTAATTGGTACTATAAATATTTGCCTTACATATGTCCAACTTTATGATAGTTTGAATAGCCATTGAAATTTGTGCATGACTTTTTGTATGAATCATTTGATTCATTGGGTCAGATGTATTGTAATTTGACATTTTAAGGACTTAATTTTATTGACACTATAATCGTTCAATGTGTATGAAGTGCACATGGTTCAATGTGTTTACTTGAAATTGTTTGTATTTATTTTATCTGTGCTTAATTGAGTGAACATATATTGTGAACTGTGCTTAATTGAGTGAACATATATTGTGAACTGTGCTTAATTGAGTCATATATTGTGAACTGTGATTAATTGAGTGAACATATATTGTGAACTGTGCTTAATTGAGTGAACATATATTGTGAACTGTGCTATATTTAGTGAACTGTGCTTAATTTAATGAACATATATTGTGAACTGTGCTTAATTGAGTGAACATATATTGTGAATTCTGCTTTATTTAGTGAACATATATTGTGAACTGTGCTGAATTTAGTAAACATATATTGTGAACAGTGCTTAATTTAGTTAACATATATTGTGAACAGTGCTTAATTTAGTAAACATATATTGTGAACATTGCTTAATATAGTGAACAGTGAGTTGACTTGCGTTGAATAGTTCACAACAGTTATTCGAAATGATGGAAGAGGAAGAAGAGTTTGCAGAAACACAAGAGGAGGAGGAATGGTGGAAGTCGGACCAGGCAAGTGGTGGAGGTGGTGAAGAGGAAGAGATATGTAAGATCACAAAAAAGGACATGCTTTTGCTGAAAGTGTTACACCAGCTGCCTGAGGAAGAAACCGATAAACTTATAAAACATCAACTCAGAAGTGGGGTCAAATTAACGGAACATCACCCAACAATACCAACTAAGACCGAAGTACCTCAAATTGAACATGAAATGATTAGGACCAACACTTGGCAGTATCCAAAATTTTCAACATTTTCCGGAGAATCCACAAAATCAGATGTATCCTTCGAGACGTTTAAATTTGACATTTCTTCTGTTAGGGAATCACATGCATTTTCACAGGATCAAATATTATTAGGAATCAGACGAGCAGTAAGGGGACAGGCGGGGAACATTGTTAGAAGACTAGGAACACAAGCGACCCTTACACAGTTATTAAAGAAATTAGAGAGCACATATGGAAGAATGGAGACTAAGGAAACTCTACTGAAAATGTTTTATTCCTGCAGCCAAAATAAAGACGAAACAGTAACGGATTATGCTTCCAGATTAGAGGAATTATTTAGTCAAGCTTGTGAAATTGGAGCTATTAGACGAACAGATGAGCCGATTCTCAAACAAGTACTATATCAAGGATTAAAACGAGACCTGAGGCAGATGGCAATGTACCAATCAGACAAAATAACAGATTACGACCTCTTCAAAGTAGAGCTAAGAAAAATCGAGGCAAACATCAGAGACGACCCTGATATCATACCCAAACCATGCAAGCCAGTGATTCCGCAAGAGAAGGGTGAAATAAGTGAACTTACTGAACTACTGAGAAAATTAAACGACAAGATTGACGAATTAGCAGCCAAGAAAGATACAAATGATACCCAAGCTGGAAGAGGATTTTATGGTGGCAGAAGATGGAACGGCGGAGGACGAGGAAGTCGAGGTCAAGATAGAGGAAGAGGTAGAGGAGGAAGTTACAACCAGAGACCCATAGCAACCAGTACCTTTCAGCCCACGTGTTATAACTGCGGGATTAAAGGACATTTGGCACGTGAATGTAATCAACAAACAACAAGAACATGTTTCGCCTGCAATGAGACTGGACACATAGCTAGAGATTGCCCAAACTAGTATCAGCTCGTGCTGGAGGATCGCAGACGGGCTTTGGAGATAGGAATGATCCACAAATGATAGGAGAAATCAATGAGGTAGACTTAAAGATCAACAGCATCAGTACAAGAGCTTTGATAGACACTGGAAGTGTAGTCAGTTTGATATCAGAATCATTTCACCAACAACACTTATCCGAAATTGCCATCAAGCCACTTCAAAATATCATACAAATCGAATGCGCTGATGGAGAACAACTACCATATTTAGGCTACATCATGGCAGAACTAGATACTACAGACAGCTTACCCGAAGTAGAACAACATATGTGTCTATTCTTGATAGTCCCAGATACTAGGTACTCTACTGTTACACCAATTATATTAGGAACCAACATATTGAATAGTCTCATCATAGGATGCAGAGAGAAATTTGGGGATCAGTTTTTACAGAGAGCCAAACTTAAAGTACCATGGTATTTAGGATTTAGAAGTATGATATTAACAGAAAGAGAATTGAAGAAAAGAAAGAATAGGATAGCAATCATTAGGAGCGCCACTTCATCCAGAATAATAGTCAAGCCGAACGAAACAATAGAGATTCCAACCTCTACGGACAGAACCATTCGATACCTAGCCACCAACGCATTAATTCAGGAAACAGATCAGTCAGAGCTTTCAAAAGACATCGACCTTACGCCAGCAATTGTGAATTATAATCAAGCTAGTAGGACCCACTTCAACGTCACATTGTCCAACGTTACCACCAATACTGTTGTCATAGAACCAAGAGCCATCATAGGGGAATTACAGCCAGTAACCATAGCGGAAGAAGTGTTTGAAAAAGAAGAAAGAGAAAGCCTAGAGAAGAAACAGGAAGAAATAGTCAAACAGCTTAATGTAGATGAAGATGACATTTTTAATTCAGAACAGAAGAAGCAACTGCAAGAACTACTTTTAAAGCATAAAGCCATTTTTTCAACCAGCGATACCGACATAGGACAGTGTAATACAGTAAAACACAGGATTGATCTTCTTGATGAAATTCCCTTCAAACACCGACACAGAAGAATACCCCCCAGTATGGTCGGAGAGGTTAGAGAGCATTTAGAGCAGTTGCGTGCCAGCGGAGTCATCAGACCCTCAAAGTCTCCCTATTCATCACCGGTAGTGTTGGTAAGGAAAAAATCAGGTAAACTCCGTATGTGTGTAGACTACCGAACACTAAACAGCAAGACGGTCAAAGATGCGTATGCGCTACCAAGGATTGAGGAAATCTTCGACTGTTTGGATGGTGCCCAGTACTTCACTTCAATCGACATGAAAGCAGGGTACCACCAAATCGAGGTTGAAGAAACTCACAAAGAGAGAACAAGCTTTACAGTAGGTGCTTTAGGCTTTTGGGAATTTAACAAAATGCCATTTGGTCTTTCAAACAGTCCTGCCACCTACCAGAGAGTTGTTGAAGATTGCTTGGGAGATCTCAACATGAAGATCTGTGTGGTATATATCGATGATTTAATTATATTTAGCAAGACATTTGAGGAACATTTAGATAATATAGACAAAATTTTCACCAAACTTCAAGACTATCAACTAAAATTAGCACCAGAAAAGTGCAAATTCTTCAGGACAAAAGTTCCATTTTTAGGACACGTAGTAAGTGCAGACGGAATAGAAACGGACCCAGATAAAATAGAGAAAATCAAGAACTGGCCAACACCAACTTCCCCAGACACATTAAGATCCTTTTTGGCATTTGCTGGGTACTACAGAAGATTTGTGAAAGATTTTAGCAAGATAACACGACCACTTTTCGAACTATTACCACCCACAACAGAAAAGAAAGGAAAAAGAAAGCAGCAATTGGACTGGAAATGGGGAGAAGAGCAACAGAGAGTTTTTGAAAATTTGAAGCAAGTACTAACATCACCCCCCATACTTGGGTACCCAAATTTCACTCAACCATTTGAGCTTCACACCGATGCATGCCTTAAAGGATTGGGAGCTGTATTATACCAAGAACAAGGAGGCCACAAGAAGGTAATAGCATATGCGAGCAGAAGTCTGTCAAGATCTGAGAGAAATTATCCGGCTCATAAGTTAGAATTTCTAGCCTTGAAATGGGCAGTGACGGAAAAATTCTCTGACTATTTGACGGGTAGTAAGTTTACGGTACTCACCGATAACAACCCCCTCACATATGTTTTTACAACCGCAAAACTCGACGCAACAGGACAAAGATGGGCATCAGCCATAGGCCAGTACAATTTTGACATCTATTACAGAGCAGGACTTAGAAACGGAGATGCCGACGGGATGAGTAGATACCCTTATGATTATGAGAAACTAGATGCAGAAGTAGTAAGGACAGCATTTTCCAACAGAATAGCATACATAGAAACGGTCCCTTCATATCATCTCAATATTGTTGAAGCCATGGAAGACGAAGGACAGGTACTTGCCCAATTGGAATTGAGAACAATTCGCCAGCAACAGAGAGCAGATCCACTGGTGGAGAAGTGGAGAAGAGCAGTCATTGACCAAGTTCTGCCAACTAAAACATACAGCAAAGAAGACATTACGATGAAGAAGACTTTCAAACATCTGAAGATCAAAAGAGGACTGTTATACAGGGAAATAGAAGAAGAAGGCCAAACTACTCAACAGTTAGTCATACCAGAATGTTACAAGAGGGATGTACTAGATGGATTGCATAGAGATATTGGACACCCCGGTAGAGACAGGACGACCAGACTGATTAGAGAAAGATTCTACTGGCCAGGTATGACCTCAGACATTGAAACCTATGTAGCAAACTGTGACAGATGTTTAAGAAGGAAAGGTACTACAAACACAAGAGCGCCACTGGTAAGTGTTAATACCACATACCCACTAGAGTTGGTATGCTTTGATTTTCTGACACTAGAACCATCAAAAGGAGGCTACGGAAACATCTTAGTCATAACAGACCATTTTACCAAATTTGCAGTGGCAGTACCGACAAGAAATCAGACTGCTAAGACAACAGCAGAGGCATTTTACAACGAGTTCATATTGAAGTATGGGATTCCAACCAGACTACACTCGGACCAGGGGGCGAACTTTGAATCAAACATTATTCAGGAACTTTGTAGGATTACAAGCATGAAGAAATCACGAACATCCATATATCATCCTCAAGGCAACGCTGGTCCCGAGAGATTTAATAGAACTTTACTGCAAATGTTAGGATCCCTTGAAACAGAGCAGAAACTTGATTGGAAGAAATACATCAATTCATTAGTATATGCATACAACTGTACCCCTCACGAAACAACGAAGACATCCCCATATGAACTAATCTTTGGAAGGAAGCCCAAATTACCCATCGACATCATGTTTGAAAATGCAGAAGAGAAGGTAATACAGAAATCAACCCAAGAATACATAACAGAACTTCAGGAAAGGATTGAAAGAACCAAAGAAATAGTAAGACGACATACTGAGAAAGCCAAAGAACGACAGAAGAAGAACTACGACAAGAAAGTCCGAGGCGCAACAGTAGAAGTGGGAGACCAAGTTTTAGTGAGAATCCTAGCACACAGAGAAGGAAAACATAAACTGTCAGACAAATTTGAAGAAGATATTTATACAGTCATTGAACAACCGAGAGCAGAGATACCAGTCTTCAAGGTTAGAAGTAAGAATGGACGAGACAAGGTGTTACACAGAAATCACCTATTTCCAGTGAAGACTCAGGAAGAAATCATGGAGGTAGACCAGAATCATCAGGAGACAGAAGAGTTAGCTTTGAGTCAGGGAGAAGATGGAACTTCAGAGTATAGTTCACAAGAGTCAGAAGAAGAGAGTAGTGAGAACAATGATGACGTCAGCAGTGATTCAGATTCAGAGTGTGTTTATATGCATAGACAGCACATAAGGGGTGGTCCGGACACCAGCAAACACTGTGGAGATGATAGAGTACAGAGTAGAACAGAAGAAGTAGAGAGTATACAGAGTACAGGTAGGTATTCAGGTAATACAGAGGTAACAAGTACTAGTAGCAAGTACTTGAATGAGGCAGTAGAGGGTGAGACATTGGTAAGTGTATGTGAAGAGAGCACTTCACATATGAGTGCTGACTCAGAGGGATCAGAGCAACAACAACAGACAGACACTGATGATGTTGGTTCAAGAGACAATGATGATGATGGTTCAAGAGACGATGATGATGATGATGGTGCAAGAGACGATGATGATGGTGGTGGTGCAAGAGACGATGATGATGATGATGGTTCAAGAGACGATGATGATGATGATGGTTCAAGAGACGATGATGATGATGGTTCAAGAGACGATGATGATGATGGTTCAAGAGACGATGATGATGATGATGGTTCAAGAGACGATGATGATGATGGTGCAAGAGACGATGATGATGGTCCAACAGACGATGATGATGATGGTTTGACAGATGAAGAAGATGATGGTGTGGGTGTTAATGATGATGATGAGGTCACAGAAGTCAAGGAAACAGAGAAGAAAGAGCAGATGAAACCAACACCAAGAACTAGAGTCACCATACACAGAGAACCACCATCAGTTGAACCAAGAAGATCCGGGAGAGAGAAGAAGCCACCAGACAGATTAGGCGATTACATTATGTACAAGATGCAGCCATCACCACAGGGTGTGAAATTAAATTCTGTAGCTGAACTTGTTAAAACTGGGATATTAACTTGCATGGATAGTGATAAAATTAAGACTATTGTTGAAAGTGTTTTAAAATAAATATGTGTGTACTTATTATTTGATGTGACTTCAAGTAATAGTATTGAGTGATTTTATATATATAAGTACATTGTACGAGTGTCTTATTTTATTATGTAAGTTGTGAGAATTACTTGAGTTATGAAAAGATTGTAATTGTAATAACATGTGTTTTTATATGATTATACTAGTATTATGATTATTTTTGGTGAGAATAAGTTTATTTGACTTGTTTAAAATTTAGAAGTTTTTTTTCATGATGTACGACTTATTGCGAGGACGCAATTTTCACGCACAGGGGAGAGAATTATAGGTAAGGTCTATGATTTGAGTTAAGTGATACATTTGAGTAAAGTGTTTGAGTAGAATTTTGATTTGTGATATTTTGTACTATTGTAATATGACTGTGTGTTGACTATGTATTAGCTGAAGACAGCATTTGAGTTAAAAGCTGTTTATTGTTTAGATTATTTTTTTAATTTTATATCTATATGTGTGGTTGGAGAAGATTATTTAATTATGTGGTTAGATTTCTACATTAGAAATCATATTGGTAATGTAAGAGTATGAGATACTTGGTGAATTTTTATTTTAGAGATATATGACCCTAGCAGTACTTGTAAGTTAAGATAGTTCTAGCTGTAGTAATTGTAGTTAGGAGGCTGTAGTACGAGTAGTGATAGTTGTTGACTGACGGAAGACACGGACGGGGAAATGACGGGACGTCATTTTTCGGGGAAGGGAAGTGTGTAATAGGGTGTATTTTATATATTTTAATATCAGGAAGAAAGACAACTCTGCCTTATTTGTGTGTAATGATGATTGAATTACTTCCCTTGGACCATTGGTGTTATATGTTCAGTCAAGCATTGGCTCCCGCTCTTATTACTTAATCCCTTAATTTGGTCAGCTGACTTCTTTGTGTGAAAGGTATTTTTAATCAGTGGACAGCAAGTATTTGAAGAGTGTAGACAGTGGTTGTAAGATTAATAAATAGTTGGTTTTTCAACAGTGATTGATTGGATGTTAACCAACACTGAGAAATGTTATGAGAGTGTGTGATTGAATAAGAAGAATACGGAGCCTAATCCACAATTGGTAGGTTTACCTGTGTGAATGTATCTGTAATGTATCTGTAATGTATCTGTAATGTATCTGTAATGTATTTGTAATGTATCTGTAATTGTAATGTTTTAATAGTAATGTAATTTGTGTGTCGGCCACTAGATTGGAATCATTGGAAAAGCCCAGTCATGACTGTATTGTACAGTATTTTATGTATTAATGTATGTATTGATCAACCTGTATATATTGTCATGACCTTGTACTTAATGTTGTTTATATTGTTACTTGTAGGGCTTTGTTTGAGATTGAGGTTGAGATTGAGGTTGAGAGTTAATAGATCGTATAACTGGAACATTGTGTTTTCATCTTTTGGGTCCGAACCTACAAAATCCATAGTGGTACCACCACAAGGGTAGTCTTACCACCCGGTACATTGACACTATTACAGAAAGCTTACGAGTTTTATTTTAATTTTTCACCGCATGAACTCAGCAGCAATATCCATTGTAGATTGTTGTGTATTATGTCCACGATACTATGGTGAACGTTCTAATGTGGAACCTTTGGTATTAGTTATACATTACTCAATGGAGTAAGTTGTTCAAGTGAACAAGAAAAAATCGCCCAGCGATCCCAAGTAAGGTGATATAAGGACAGGATCAGGGACAGGAAGGGGCTGGCCCCTGGGTATAATATATGTGATAAACTGAGGATAATCACCTAGTGCTTGTATACATTATATAAAGAAATATATGTTATATGATGTGCGGCTATTGGACATGTCATCTCTGTTACTAAACATTACTCATAATTGTAAAATAATCGGTGATCTTATATATTTCCTATTGATATTCATATTCACATGATTTACTAAGTGATTTATTTATCAGTTTTCGGATTTCATCCTCTGATGTTGGAGAAAATTCGGACAGTTGCTCTTCTTCGAAAGAAGTTTCGAATTCAACACTGTCGTTTTGTTGGTTTGACTGAATACTGGAGGCTATTTCAGTACGTATTGCTTCAATTTTGTTAATGAAGAAGTCACTGAAGTCCTGTGCAAGCATTTTAGCAGCTTTACCAGTTGGTAACACAACATCTTTTTCTTCACCTATCAGATGTTTAGTTATCTTGAATAACCCTTTCTGATCACGACCACAGGCTTCTACCTTATCTGTGTAATAGGATACTTTGGATTGTTTCAACATTTTGTTGACTACCGAACATTGATTCCTATATATTTCATGATCTATTGTCAATTTAGATTTTCGCCATTTTCGCTCAAATTTTCGTCTGAGATGTTTAACGTCATGTAGATCTTCAGTGTACCACGGACATGAGGGTCTTAATACTATTGTTTTCGATTTTAGGGGCGCATGTTTGTCAATTAGTAATGAAAGCCCATGGGCATATACCTCAACTAGTTCATCAACGTCTGATATATGCAGTCCACTTTCCAAAATATCTGAGGATTCAATGTCTTTTTTGAATTCATTTATGTCAAAAGATTTTAACTTTCTTAGATTCACTGTTTTTCTTATAGGTGCAGGTTTAGCAGCGCAAGCTTTAAAAACTACTGCAAAATGATCACGAGAGTTTTTTCCGCTGTTGTCAGGTAGACCAGGATCAGATATTTCTACATGTGAGACAGAAGTGTCAGTGTCTCTTGTGATTACCACGTCCAATGTGTGGCCAGCCACGTGGGTTGCCCCAGTAACGTGCTGTCGCATGCCACAAGATTCAAGAATACTTGTGAACTTTACAGTGTCTAAATGCATTAGGTTGTCAAGGTGGATGTTCAAATCCCCAACAACTATGATGTTACTTTCTGATGTTACAAGTTTGGCCAGAAAGGATGGCCATTCATTTTCCAGGAAAGTACTAGTTTTAAGGCCATTTTTACTAGTTGGTGGTGGTCTATACGCAACAGCTAGACGCAGAGAATAGTTCTTAATGGATACAGTGCATTCCATGTGTTCAAAAGTAGTGAAAAGCTTATCATTAGTAGAAGTTAGTATTTGAATATCTAAAGAAGTTTTGAGCACAACTGCAACTCCCCGACCACGTCCACAGCGAGGAACGTGTTTTATTTTGTAACCACTAGGAACAAGCTCAGCAATGCAAGATTTATCGGAGGGTCCCCCCAGCCATGTTTCAGTTACAGCAACAATATCATAATCATTAGATAATATGTAATCTGAAAGGGCAAGACTCTTGTTTTTGACTGACCTTGGATTTACACAACACACCTTTATATTAGTTTGGCCTTTGCAAACAGTGAGTGATTCACATTTGATCTTAGTCAAGTCATGATGTTGGGAACTTTTGTCGTTTTCAGGATTAGTTCCGAGATTATCGGGGTTGGTTCTGGAATTTTCAGGATTGGTTCTAGGAAATAAAGTTGGTACTATAGTAGGTATTTCTTGGGGAAGTGTCTGAATGTTTTTTAAATTTACACCACCATTCAAGTTCCATGTGCGTTTACACCGACCCCCTCTAGTACCCCTAAACTTAAGTATTCCTAACTGTTTTAATGTTGTCAACCGATTGTTGGATTTATTTACCCTCGCCACCGGGATAACCCATATGGGCGAGCATTCTCTATCTTTATAGTTTGCTTTCTTTATTTAAACTATATTAAAATTATCTATTTTAGAATGTTTGCGTGTGTACTAATACTATTTAGAAGGAACGCTATGTTTATATATATGTATCTATTTGTATAATTAAAATCTATATATGTATGTCTTTATATTAAAAATAATTTTATTCTATGTATATATATTATAAAAATTTGTATATTCTATGTAGATATGTTAAAAATATTTCTATGTATTTTGTCCGAGCCGAACCACCCGCCGTAACAGCGATTTTCATTGGTTCGATTTCAATCCGTTTTTTGAAACGAAATCGAAGCCAATGATGCGTGACGACGGGCGGCCAGGTGTCGGACATTTTGGTTGGCCGCTCACTTCCCTAACTGCCCGCAGTAAGGGTGATTTTGATTGGTCCATTTACTATCCGATTTTGCAAACGAAAATCGCCACAAAATCAGACAGTAAATGGACCGTGAAGTGAGCGGTCGATAATGTAATGTTTTTGTAGTCCGATCAACGGAGATGTATGCTTTTGTATACTGTCCTGCAGTATTTATAAATAGTATGGTGTTAGTCCTCTCTGTGCAGTATATTAAAAATAATACATTATTAAAATTATTAAAAAACATGTATTTACAAGTTATTTGGGTGGTGCCTTACAACTACGGCATCCTTTCTAGGGCCTAAAAATATGACAGTTATTAAAAGAAATTTATGTAAATATTTACGTAAAATATCTCCTGCACAGTGAAGGACTAGTTTAAAGAATATGCATACAGTAAAAATTTTGTGGGGTAGGCTCGGTGATGTTTAGGGGGGGGGGGGTAGGGATGGAACCAGTGTGCACATTTGGTCAATTATATGCCCCAGCAATGGCATTTAGTTTTTGGTTATTGATGTTTGGTGGGTAATAGACTTACACTAGGTGTAGGTCCACACCCATCAATAAACGAAGTTGTTTCCTATTCGTATTTACTGGTTTTGGGGGTTTAGGGGATTTTAATATGGACCTCAGGCAGGATTGTGATATATTAACACTTAGATCCCGCAGCAGAGGTTACAGTCATGTTTGTAATGGGATCAGTCTCAGCTCTGTGGGCACCAGACGGGCTGACCGCTGAATCTGGACTTAGCCTTAGCTATTGATTCAGCATCTCAGTCCGCCCAGACCCACAGCCTAGTCTGAGGGGGAAATGTCATGTTTTGAATATTACTGGGGCCAACACACAGAACTCAGAAAGTGGTACCCTAAATGAACTGCAGGGCCCCGGTGGTGAGAGTCTTATAAACTTGTCTTATTGGGTAGTGTCAATGTCAATGTATGGGTATCAGGTTTTATAGGTGATAATTTCCCAATCTCATACAGGCTATACCTATTGTATTGGATAATCCCTGGTATGCATTGGGCCATGTTTGCCTCAGGCAAATACACATGTATTTAAATTTACAGGTAAATATTAAACAAAATTGTAGAATATTTACACAAAACTCAAAATTTCACAAAATCTACAAACAACTACAACACAAAAATTACACATACACAAAAAGAATACTTCCATAAACATTCACAGCAAAATCCACAGCAATCACTGCAGTAATACTGTTGATTTTAATCCAAAATGTGAGAGCACAAAATGTTGCAGCCTACACTTGGCGCATTCACACCTCGCATATTATATATTATTTAGTGGAATTAACACAACTTCTAAAGCTTGTCGCATCAACGCAGTGTCATACAAGCTACAGACGACAAGAACATATTAAAATCATGAACACACACTGGGTCAGTGTCATACACGACCCAGAAGATAAGAGCATATTAAAATCATGAACACAGACTGGGTCAGTGGCATACAAGCTCCAGACGACCAAAATATATTAAAATCATGAACAAACACGCACACGCGTGCACGCACGCACTCACACACACTGGGTCAGTGTCATACAAGATCCATACGACCAAAATATATACTGAGTACATCTAGAAACGCAACACTGGGGTTACTGTCAACTCTTTTTCAACCTTTTAATGATTGACAACCAAACTGCATTTACTTGATGATATTGTATTTCATGAACAATGCAACTGTAACATTGTTTTTATAAAGTGCTATCGATGCGATTGAACAGAGCTTGTGTGTATAGTGCGGCTAAAAAGTAACGAAACACAAATTGGTAAAATCCTAATTTTTCAGAATCGTTGTTCTAAGTGAAAAATTCAAATATTGATAGATTATTGATTGATTGCATATCCATGACGTCCAACAAGTTGTTTAGCAGTGTATCAATTAGTTGTGAACTTTGCCTAGAGATGGTACATGCAAAGTTATTGTTCCTGTCGGAGACTTATTTCACATGGATGACCTAGACATGGGAGGATGTAAACGGTGCCAAAGTGCTAGCAAAGTGTCTCCAGATGAAACATTGTTGGTTCATGACAATTTAGCGGAAGTGGAACCTCCCATTTGACGTCCCCGTCATAGGCATCCGGATAGCCTGATTTCGCCCATGTTCTGACCATCCTGGCATTTTTATTCCGAAGCCTAGAACTTTTCTTTTGTGATTTTCTTTCCATTGACAAACCTTATAAAGGATTCAAATCAATTTACACCAAAACTGATAATGCGTGAATGGTGCACTTGGAATTCGTGCATTTTGTGATTTTGTTGACGCACGGGAGTTACGTAACCCGATCGATAAAATTTTGACAACAGCCAAGTTTCTACGCGATTATACAATAGTATTACACAAAATTAAAAAATGTATGAACAATGGAAGTGTTATGACGTAACATTTTTCATTTATTACCATAATTTTTGTTACATAACCAATCATGGTTTTTATTGTTTAATAATCAAGTCTCATATAATATTGCTCCATCACTGAGCACATGTCAATCTGAGATCTGAGAAGTATAATACCTTGATGACTGAGATGTTATCAATTTCCTATCAAGCCATATCTTTGAAACCATGTTGCAAACTTTCTTTTATTAATTTTACACCTATTATTCAATTGTCACTGATTGAAGCCTTAATATAATTATGTTTGACTGTTTTATCATTAAGTGTTGAAAGCCACTTCCTTTGATAATTATTGCTCTAGGTGTCAATGTCTGTAGACTTGTATATAAGTCAAGCAAATTCTATTCAGGATAACTAGTAACCATCATGAAACTTTAGGTGTTAGGTTATGTTAGTTAGGAGTTCCTAACTAGCATATAAGTAGGACTAAATATGGATTACCATATGAAACATTAGCTTGAGTTCAAGTTTAAATTATATACTCTGTATGACAAAATATGACTTATTGGATTACCAATTTCATACTGACTTTGTGTCAGTATCTTTGTGAATAATATTGGATTACCAATTAAATACCAACTTTGTGACAATCATCATTACTCATTAACTTTGTGATAATCTTCATTAACTTTGTGAAACATACATCTACTTTGTGAATCATGCATTTGTTGAAAACTACATTAAAACATCAAAACCCTACGAAGTCAGTTATACTTCAACTGTTGGAATTTAGACGTACAATTACGTCAACGTATTGAAACATGAAATATTAACGTCAGCAGCAGCATCCGGTGAGCGTAGCTTACATTAAGCGCCACCTCATAGTCAACCAGAACACGCCGCAAAACCGCTTCTTAATAGAAGTAAGAAAAATTCAAGGATGAAAACGTTGCGTTTCAAGATGTACTGAGCATATTAAAAACATGAACACACACTGGGTCAGTGTTATACAAGATCCAAAAGACAAGAACATATCTAAATCACATACACACACTGGGTTAGTGTCATACTAGATCCAGAAGACAAGAACATATCTACATCACGAATACACACTGGGTCAGTGTCATATACGATCCAGAAGACAAGAACATATCTATATCACGAACACACACGACAAGTACATCTCCATCAACAATACTCAACACATACAGTGAACATGTACGTTCGAATGAAACACAACCGTCACATGTTTGAAAACGAAATAGCAGATATATTTGTAAGTACGTTCATATTCGGTAACAACTAAAATATCCCCGTAAACTATGAAAAAAATGAAATAAACTTTTCGTAGTTAAGCACATTTCAGGCGACCAATCATGTCATTCGCAAATATCTATGATAAAGTTGAAAAAGAATATCCACTTACTTGAAGAAATACAGATGTGTGTCTATTAATCTGTCCTGTCATAAGACCAGATTATTTAAACAGAATACGATATTTTATGTCCATCTAATCCTCTGTTAGTGTGTTACCAAGAACGAAGTGACTCATAGGAATCTCCGATCAAATTCTTATATTCCTTCTTTAACTTCCTGTTTTGATCTTCCCTCCAAGGGCGACAATTTCATCTGAAACGAATATTTAGAACTACTCTGTTATCTACCTTTTTCCTACGAAAACACGTATTATTGGCTATTTTGACCTGAGCCTGACCTTTATGCAAGACTATATTACAAGGTTCTTGCTTTGAATATATCAATTTCCGCAAGCAAATCGTGCACTATCGGTATTTCATATTTTTGTTTGTATTACATCTCGAGCGTCTTCGTGGTACTCCCCGATTATGAAAACATACAATCGGTGTTATAAACGTAGAAAGTATGCTAATCAATAAATCAGGCTCGTGTCAATGTGGCCAAGCTATACCAGGTTTGTTCTTCGACTTAGATATATATTGCAGATGTGTGTATGGTTTCAAAATAATGAAGTGATCTGTAAGGTAAGGTTACAATGTTTTTATTCATCCTCGATCGCCATTGGGCGACCCATATGTGTGAGACAGTCAGTAGCCCTCATCACGTGACTGCTTATTCACGGTATTATGGTATGGCATTATATACATGTAGGTTTTTATTACATAAATTATTTCCATTGCCATCTAAAATCGTCTTCAAATAATATACGCAGGAAAATGGTAGTTTTTATAGGATCAAACTCGTAAATGTGAGAATAAAAATAGTTAAGAATGAAACACTTAATTTAGCACATTTTCCTTTATATCAGATACTAGCTGTTAAACCCAGCTTTAATGATAATTGACGATCATATTTACTTTGCTCCTATACCCAAATATTGACCATTTAATACTGTGAAGGTAATATTTTATACAATTGATTGAATTTAATAAACATATGTGAATTAATTATTATCTCCATAAGACGTAACGCACAAAACTCGTACCTCTAAACGTTGCGTCAAATGACGTTGTTTTGTTGGCTTGACGCGAAAAGCGTTTATTGCGTTAACCAGTTTTAGAAAATAAATACACATGTATGAGCATAATCTTTTGTTACTCCTGTGTTAACCAAACACGTTTCTACTGTCTATATTTGGTTGGCATAATTAACATTGTAAGTTGATCAGAAACTATAGCTGAATACCAATGTGCGACGTTAATTCTCGCTAATCTGACAAAATCAATGAGCGAAGAAAAAAATAGCAGTGCTTATCCAGTAAACTTCCCATCCAAAAGTTAAAAACTTATTTGAAACTTCAATGAAAACGTATTCTGGCATTTATTTCCTTTTGATGTTACCATTGCGATAATCGGTATAAAACGACCGCTGAAATTGCATGTATTATTTTTAGCGTTAATTCTTGGGCGTAGAACAAAATCGGGGGACAAAGAAAAACAAACGGCATTTTTCGAGTCTGTCTTCAATTTAAAAAAATGAAAAATATTTATGCAAATTACAAAAAAAGGTATGTAAAATTTTTTTCTTTTACGGTTATTTTAACTATAAATATCTTTAAATTGTCGTCGAAATTTCGAGTTTTATTTCTAACGTTAATTCACGGTCGTAGGCTAAATTCGGGGGGACAACGAAAAAGTAACGGCATTTTTCGAGTATGTCTCCAATTCAAAAATCAAAATTATTTATGTAAATTACGAAAAAAAGGTATGTTGACAATTTTTTCTTTATGGGTTTTTTAATCAATAAATATCTTTAAAATATCATCGAAATTTCATATTTCATTTTTAACGTCAATTCACGGGCGTATGTCAAATTCGGGGGACAAAGAAAAGCTAACGGGATTTTTTTAGTATGTCTTAAATTGAAAAATAAAAATAATTTATGTTAATAACGAAAAAAAGGTATGTTGACATTTTTTTCTTTTGCACTTCTTTTAGCGGTGAGTATGTTAAAATTATTGCCGAAAGTTAGTGATTTATTTTAAACGTTACTTTTACCGACGTGGGACAAAGTTGTCGACATAGTCAAACAAGTGGCGTTTTGCGAGTTTGTTTCCGATTTCAAAATAAAACTTATTTTTGTAAATAACGATAAAAACGTATATTCCTAATTTTTTTCTGTTGCGATTCTTTGAGCGATAAATATATTGAAATTGTCGTTGAAATTTCATGTTTCATTTTTAACGTCAATTTTACGCACGTGGGACAAAATCTGTCGACAAAGTCAAACAAGTGGCATTTTTCAAGTATGGCTCCGATTTTAAAATCAAAATTATGTATGTGAACATCGATAAAAACGTATATTGACAATTTTTCTGTTTTGAAATCCTTTGCAGTAAATGGTTAAAAATAACGGTCAGAGTTGACTGTTTCATTTTTTCGACGTCATTAATAAAATTGTGACACGTTTCTGGAAAATGTGTAGCAAAATAAAAGGTTACGGCATTTGCTGAGTATGTCTCCAATTTCAAAAAATTAAATACATATGTAAATTTCAACATAAACGTATCATACGACTCTTTTCTTCTTTTGTTCTCTTTACGATAAAGAGTCTAAACGTATCGCGAAAATATCATGCCTTAACTTCTCCTGCAAAAACGCAACGTTGTTACACGTCATTTTCCAGTCAAATTTGATCTTTGTTGCGTATTTTTCATTTCAAAATGAGTTGTCGTCTCCACGGAACTTATATCATTTGATGCGTTATTGTATATGCTTTCTAACGATATGTGTATCATTTTCATAGCACCGTCGGATATTATTCAGTAGTGACTTGATTAATGGCAACACTCGATCTTTACGGAGTGGTTTGAGTTTTGTGCGTTACGTCATAACCATTAAATACGTATGTACGCCCATGCACTCGTAAATAAGCATACTTGTCCTCATGAAAAAGTGGTCATATGACATAATGATGACTTTACTTTCATGGTCGTATATATTAACTGAGCGGACTGACAGAATAAGGTGGAAAAATATCTGCGAGAATTCAATGGGACTATGCCAGACTTACTTAGGTTTTAACAAAAACAAATGTGTAAAATTTATATGTACAATTTCTTACACTTTATATCATTTTCTGTAAAAATACTGCATCTAACAGCTTTAACATTTCTCGAAATGCCTTAACTAGTTTGAAAGTAGTTAGGATGAGATTGGGACAATGGGAACAGATGTAACTAGCATTGTATAGAACTTTACTTGGCATGATTGGCTTTGTCAAATTAATGTAGTTAGTGTTGTATCTACATTAGTATATTCATTTTGAGTATATAAATTAATCAAAACTTTAAAGTGTATAGAGCTATATCTGACGATATTTGTTTTAAAAAAATCAAAAACTGAAAAACAATTATGCTTTCATATTCATTAGATCATTTTTCGCCTCAGCTTTAACAGAAACCCTCTCTGTGTGATTTATTTGACATGCAAATTGTCCGTTTTCATACGAAAGTGTTATTGAACACCCTATTAAAATTATAAGAATCGTCGATTTTTCGACGATTGAATCAAAGTACACGGAACCCATCCAAAGTTTTAATTTGCAATTAAGGTAGTCTAGTATCATACTTGAAACGATGCAAGTAATTATTTTGACATATAATGACAGTTAAAATATAGCTATATACACTTTAATCGCTTGAAATCGTTTATATCATGAGATATTTTGAGCAGTTGAACATTATTGTACTAAACCCGTAGTGGGTCAAATTGACATATAGAACGAACTGATATTATGTATGTGGGCTTTTTTCATAATTAGGACATTATGGGTGATATACGTTATAAAGATGTATTTTAGAGAGAATACGAGAATAACAGTTAAACAGTTATCTTAATGTGTTGATATTTAGTGGTTATATGTGCCTTGATTGTTTACGTATATGCATATTCAATGGTCACCCATAAACCCCGTACAAAATAAAAATAATTCATTACACTAATTTCGAATAAGGCATGCATGCACTTAAGTGATGCGATGATGCAATACACATATAACTCAGACAAAGCTGAAAATAAATCTGCTTACTTGTAATAAATATGTAAGGTTATGTGTCCCGTCATAAAACTTAAAAGTTTATTTGTTTATTTCACATTGATATCTTAATACCCAGGACAGAATGACTAATTGGGATATCCGATCAAATATTTATGTCTTTTAACTTCCTGTTTCGGTTTCGATCGTTCAAGGGTGATAATACAAGATACAGACGACAAGAACATCACACTGGGTCAGTGGTTTACGAGATCCAGAAGACAAGACCATATCTACATCACGAACACACACTGTGTCAGTGTCATACAAGATCCAGAAGACAAGATCATATCTATATCACGAACACACACTGGGTCAGGGTCATCATACAAGACCCAGAAGACTAGAACATATCTACAACACGAACATACAGTGGGTCAGGGTCATCATACAAGACCCAGAAGACAAGAACATATATACAACACGAACACACACTGGGTCAGGGTCATCATACAAGACCCAGAAGGCAAGAACCTATCTGCAACACGAACACACACTGGGTCAGGGTCATCATACAAGATCCAGAAGACAAGAACATATCTACAACACGAACACACACTGGGTCAGTATCATACAAAATCCAAGAAGACAAGAACATATCTACAACACGAACACACACTGCATGGGCGTAGGAGCAGGGGGCCAGGGGGGGCAGGCCCCCCATGTCTGGACAGGGGGGGGGGCAACATATCTTTTGCCCCCCCCCAATAATTCAGACGAAAAGTATAATTTACTACCTAATATATCTCGTTATAGGCAATTTGCCTTCTGTTCTTAGTGAAAACGTACTAAAAAATTTTTTGCTCCCTTCGCTCGCAAAATAACTTCCTTATATAAAAGATGTCAACACCCATTGTTTGCAAAAAAAACACTCGTGACAGAAATTGTACTCTTAACGTCACCCAACCCTCTTAAACGACTTTGAGACATTGTCAATTATATATAAAGCCTTCGAAACAAACGTTTTCACATTAAGCTTCAATCACAAAATCGAGCAATTTAAATTTTGTGCAAGCACTTTAATGTAAGAACTTTTAAAATTCCCTGTATTTAGGTCCTTTTTAACCAAATAAGGTATCTCGGAAGGCTCAGAATGCACCAGATTGATCCATTGTTTAGAACATTTTCCCGGGGGCAGGCCCCCGGACCCCCTTATACTTTAACTGATTAACTTACAGTTACCACGTAATTACTAAACCAAATTACCACAAAACCATAAACTCACAATTGTATAGATATAGAAGGATTGTGGTAGTTTAAGAGTACAATTTATGTACCAGTGTTTTATTGTGCAAACAATGGGTATTGTCACATCTTGACATAATGTAGTTACTTTTTTAAAAATTTTTACCTTAAGTTGTCAAATGTTTGCCCCCCCCCCAATGTTAAAGACGCTCCTACGCCCATGCACTGGGTCAGTGTCATACAAGATCCAGAAGACTAGAACATATCTACAACACGAGCACATTCTAGGTCAGTGTCATACAAGACCCAGAAGACAAGAACATATCTACAACAAGTCCATAATCAACACTCATCACATACAGTGTACTTTCGAATGAAACACAACCGTCACATGCTTGATAACGAAATACAAAAATGTAGCAGATTCATGTTTAAGTACAAACATATTCGTTAACAATTAAAATATCACCCGCACACAATGGACATATTGAAATAAACAAATTGTAGCTAAGCATACTAAAGGCAAGAAATCATGTCATACGCAAATAACTCTGATACAGTTAAAAAAGACTATCCACTTACGTGTAAGAAAGTAAGAAGTGTCTCTATTAATATGTCCTGTCCTTAGATCAGATTATTCAAACATAATACAATATGTTTATTTCCCTGTAGTCCTCTGTTATTCTGTTTCCAAAAACGAACTGACTCATAGGAATCTCCGATCAAATTCTTTTGCTCCTTTAACTTCCTGTTTCGATTTGTCTCCCTTCTAAGGGTGACAATCCAATCTGAAACGAATATTTAGGACAACTATGTTATTTACCTTCTTTACTGCGAAAATACGTACCAGGTTTGTTTGTTCTTTGACTTCGTTATATATTGCAGATGTGTGTATGGTTTCAAAATAATAAAATGATCTGTAGGGAAATTGTACATGTTTATATATATCATCGATCGCCATCAGGGGACCCATATGGGTGAGACAGTCAGTAGCTCTCATCACGTGACTGCTTATTCACAGTTCTATGGTATGTAGGTTTTTATTACATAAACTATTTTCGTTGACTTCTAAAATACCCATCAATATAATAAACGTAGGAAAATAATCAGATCATACTCGTAAAATGTGCCCTTCATATCAGGTACTCTTATTTAAACCTAGCTTTACTGGAATTAGACGGTCCGGAATACTTTACTCCTATATCCAAATATTGACCATTTAATACAGTGCAGGTAATATACAATGTAATAAGCATATGTGTATTCATTATTGTCTTCATATACCTCTATTTATAAGTATGTACACCCATGCACCAAAGCATACTTGTCTTCGTAAAAAGAGGTCATATGATAACTTTACTTTCATTAACTGTCTATTAACTTAGCAAATTGGCTGAATAAGGTGGAAACATATCTGTTAGAATTCAATGGGACTATGACTGGTTACTTAGGTTCTAGTTATTACTTTTTTGGAACATGTTTGCAAGACTTCCGCTAATATACCACAGTCGGGTTAGTTAAATAAGGAACGGTTTGTGTGGTATAATCAACTTTGCTTAATAGATATGGTACATTATTATGTATAAACTGTATTGTGTGATATAATAATGTTTGTAATAAAGTTAGCTTAAGAGAATAGTATAACTATTTTGTTTCCGGTTATTCGTAGACTGGATACACCAGTAAAGGAATTACCCTTCAGTTTGGAACTAGGCCAATCAGTCATGGATATGCCATGAATTAAATACCATGGAACACCATTTTTGCGTTAAGCACAACAGAAGGAATATATACTATCAAATATATCGTTGTTTCTGTTGATGACCAGCAACGAAAATTTTCAAATGTTTATTGTAATAAACTATTAACAATGTTTCAGTTTTGCAATACAAATTATGAGTCCATTATCGCCAACTGGGTATCTTTTAATGAGGTTAGAGTTGTATCTACAATCATTAGTATATTCTTTTTGAGTATATAAATTAATCTAAACTTTAATCGCATGGAATCGTTTATGAGACATTTATAGCGGTTGAGTACTACACTCAATCGCTTTAAAAACGCACCACTATTGAAAATTAATTAAAATTTGTCAAAAATCATTTTTTGCTAAAATTAATAGTTTACAGGGTTTGTTCAGTTCGTAAGCTAGACCTAATTGAAGAAAACGATTTTGTTTTCATTCGGAATACACCGCCCAAAGAACTTTTTTGGTTTTGCATGTTTTGCACGTGCAGTTCGATCGCGTCGACCTATGTAGTCAATATTGACTTTAAACTGTAACATGTTGGTCTACACATTGGAAAAACAACAGAAACAGTATTTGCTAATGTTATTTTTATGCTGCGAATATCTCGAATATTTGTTCGAATGATTGCACCTTCGCTTCCAACTGAAAAGAGCATCGGTGCATTAGCATGGCGGTTCAGCTGCCTCCACACAACGATTGTGGGCTTAGAACATCGATTCCTAGCGACTGACACAGTCAAATACCGACCTGGATGAAACAAGCTAAAGGTATTGAGCCCGAGATATGGGGAAACATGACACAGGTTGTGCCACTGTAATTGGTTTCGCGTGGCTGCTAACAGTGTCAAAAGCATGTCGGGTGTCAATAAACAAGCGAAAAGTACATTATTGCAGCATTTTCATAAAATTTCTTTTCATAATTTTCAATAAAAAGGAAAATCATTTTAGTACACTTTTTAACAGTTTGTTTTCAAGCTCCTTCATAGTGTTGATTTGAGGTGCCATGTAAGCTCCACATGAAATATTCCGACAGTGTGATGCTCATAACAAAGATTTCAAGTTTAAATAAGGCTTGAATCCATCTTGGTTCACATAATGCGCATATCTTGACCGCACTCGGTCGTATGTTATTAGCCAGACAGCCAAAGCCAAATAACATTTATAGTTCAAGTTAAGCTTTGCTTGGATGGTTAAAAACATCACGTCGAACATAATTCTATCCTACAACGTAAGTAATGTTATTCTTTAGGAGGAGAAACAACGTACATGCATCAATGTAGCGGGCTCTTATAATTGCTTTTGAAATTGTGACTTTTACTTTCATAGGTCACTGTGTTATCTATATCATAATTTATTTTAAACTCGTAATAATGGCATGAAAATCACATAAGTCGTCTGTGTATAGACTGAAGATAATCAATCCGAAAATAAATAAGCATAGATTGACGTTTACATCACTAATACCAATATTTCATATGTGGTGCGTTTTTAAAGCGGTTGAGTGTATTTTACTAAAGCCGTAGTGTGTGCAATTACCATATAGAACGAACTTATAATACGTATTTGGTTAGGATACAATGGGTGATACACGTTTTAAATATGTATTACAGTGAGAATATGAGAATAACAGTTAAATAGTCATCTCAGTCAAGTATGGCTCGTGCGTGATGCTGATATTTAGTTGTAATCTACGAGAGGTGTTCAACTTATTTATGAACAAAACATGAACATCGATATTGCAATATTGACTGAAAACAATTGAAATATCTCTTTTAAACCATGTGCGACAATGTGTTAAGTTGAACATATGATCATCATACATTGTATATTTCATTTGGTTAAAACTTAAAACAACAATTTTAAGGCAAAATGGCCCTTTTATAAGCATCAAGAAAGTGTTAGTATTTTTTTTATTTTGCATTTTTAATGAGAACATTAGTAATATATGTCGTAAGAAGTGTTATTAAATATCTGTTTGCAGTAATGGTAAAATAGTACCAAAAATTGAAAATTGCCCAGCATTGCCAAAACCTACACTATAAAGTTAAATTGGTTTTATGATATATATGATGAATCCATTATCAAAACGTGGAATAGTACCACAGATGGGAGTGTCCATAGAAACTATCAGTGAAATTATTTCGAAAAAAGAAGAAGGCATAGTTCTGGGAAAATGCGAAGTTCCTACGCTGAAAATCAAGAAAAACATACCTCGCAGCCAAAAGTCTTGGAATCTAGAAATGCGAAATAAACAACAATATGTGGAAAAATTTGTTAAATTATGGCGAAGCAATGCGGAATCTTAAATAATGTTATGATAGATTAGGGTATCCTGTTTTATAAAAGGTCACAAGGATAGCGAGAAGTTCATATTTGTAGAGCTTTGTGTGTTCGCGACCGTTTTCATGGAAAGGCATTGGGTTTGTTATTATGGAAATACGTACGTCAAAATCAATATCAAGTTCACGAAATTGAAGGCTGTGGTCTATGTACAAACCGTTTCAAATCAGGTTTTCAGCATAAAAGTGTTACGTATCGTTCCTAGTGACTGTTCCAAGAACATAGTATTTCATCCAGATTATGCATCAAGTCACCATATACAACGCCAAATAAAAAAAAACTTAAGAATATAACTTTGATATATATTATAACCAAACAGTGGATGTCGAAGTCTTCTCATGCTTTTACAATATAATTTTCTATCTGGTTGATACTAAAACAACGATTAAAGAAGGAAAATGTGAACGTAATTATTACAAGTTTTGGACCTTCAAAAGGCAAATAACAACACCCTCTACCCTAATACTGATTATGATTTATCCGTAACGTATTTGCAATTTACAATTATTATATTTACTTCTTGATACACTACTTTACACGATATAAAAGTTTTTATTCAATTTCATTGTTAGAGTAACAAAAAATATCGATGTTCATTTTCTGTTCATAAATAAGTTGAACACCTCTCGAATGACTTGAATGTTTAAGTACATGCATATTCAATGACGACCCATAAACCCAGTAAAAATAAAAATAATTCATTTCACTGATTTTGAACTGATCTAACACGTACTATAGCGATACAATCATGCAATACGCATATAACTCAGATAAAGCTGAAAACAAATCTACTTATATGTGAATGAAATACATCTGAATGATATGTTCATCCTGTCACAAGTGATTTCCAACCATCAAATGATGTGTTTATATTGCATTGCAATCTTGTTACTCCGGACAGAATGACTAATACTAGTAGGAATCTCAAATCAAATTCTTATAACCTTTTTACTTCCTGTTTTGGTTCCACTCTTTTGAGGGCGATCATCCCGTTCTGTAACGAATATTAAGCACATCACTATTATCTCCCTTCTTACAAGTTTTGTTCTACATCAATATTTCTTTCAGTTATAATCACGACATGTTGTTAAATAAATGAAGTGATATCAATAGCAGACATTTCCTTTCTATGATATATTGTGTCATTATTCGTTCGAGTGAACAAAAGATTCCGAACAATGAGCCCAAGTCAGGTGATGCTAGGACAGGGTCAGGGACAGGAAGGGACTGACTCCTGGGTATAATATATTTGATAAACTGAGGATAATCACCTAGTGTTTGTATACATTATATAAACAAATATATGTTTTATGATGTGTGGCTATTGCACGTGTCATCTCTGTTAATAAACATACACATAATTGGAAAATAATCGGTGATGCACATTGGATGGGATTGAGAATTGACTTATTCATGGAGTAAAGGGTTATGGAAACAATGTAATAAGCGGTGATTTTGCCCAACTATTTCCACATTGTTGCAGACAATTCCACATTCTCGAAGTCAGAGACAAATGATTGAGACTTAAGGAATCCATGCTTGTATTGAAAGTGACTGGATTCTGTTTGGCGATTCATAAGTTAAGATATCTGAGTGTTCATGAAGTCTCATACACTAGTATTGATGATGAACATGAAACATAGCCTTATAGACTGACACAATACATGTATGACAGAAGATAGTGTGTACATGAAGGAGTACAGAATCACAATGTAGATGTGTATATGTGTTTAGCTTTTTAGTATGGACTTCATGTCTTCGTCTGGGATCGGCCTAAACGTTCATAACATTCCATTCATGAAAATTTAATTTTTCATCAGCATAGCATAATGTTGGACACATATGTAATCTAAACTGGTATATTTCCAGAACATTACCAGCTTGGACATGGCTACTAGTTCTACTGTAACATTGCTATTCTGATGTAAGGCATAAGCTTATAATAGACTTGTGTTGTACTTAGAAACATGTTTTAAAGAAGGGCCCTGGTATGTACAATACACGCATACCAATTAAGGGTCATTGTGATGTTTTATTATATAAGTGTGAACATTGTATATATACATTATTATTTACCATACATTTTATTCATATAATGGTTCGCCCTCATCCAATAATCACACAAAATACTGAACTGAACTGTAAGTCTGTATTGGACTGAAATATATGTTTGTTTTTGACTGGGGAGCTGTCATGGGAATATAGGAATCTCGTAGTTCAAAGTTAAAAGTTCATTAAAATGTCAGTTTTTCAAGTTCTTAGATATAGTTCATCGAATAATATCTGATTTTGAATAATTAAATATACTGTTTAAATGCAAGAATCTTTATATTAAATCGGTATATGTACTAATTAAGGATGGTATCCGGATTTTCGGAACGGTATCCGAACGAATATCCGGATATTCGTATCAAATTGAATGTTGTTAAAATCGCATTTAAATAAAGATAATGCTATTTTAGAATGTAACATAATTTCGCGACCAACATCGTCTTTGTGTACCAGACAGACTTGCATTTCATGTCTCAATTTGGGCTGTAACGTAACGCTCACCTCACGATATGATACGTATCGTCAATTTTTGTAACGGTTCGGTATATTTCGTTATGATACAATATGCTCTAACTGCGGCTTAAATACTACAATTTTTAGGTGACAATGGACTGTTGATTCTATAACAGCAATAATTATGTGGCTATCAACTATTTAAAATGAAATTCGACAATATGAGGCATATCTTAATACAATTTAAACGAGTGATGCATGGTAATTATACATAATCAGAGGGCTTTCAGATATTTTCGTTCTCTGAATATCATTTTTCTCATAAAAAAGCTTATACCGAACCGTACCGAAATTTGCAACTCTTGTACCGTGAACCGTGTAGGACTGAAGTCCGCGGTCTTTCGTGTACCGCGGTATACCGTTACAGCCCTAGTCTCAATGCGTCTCTCAGATCAACCAATGAAAGTTCTGCCGATGAGAAAGCTGCCGATTAGAAAAGAATGTTTGTAACATGCGCCGTCGAACAAACACAAAATTCGTAACCCCTCAAACGTAATTTCATCTTTGTGAATCCGCGAAATTAAAACCAATTAATGGACCTGGGTCTTATTCAGTTATTAATTAAGCTAATAACGTGTTTCAATCAGGGATTTTTACTTAACATGATTTTAAAATCTACTGTCGAGCAAAAAAATTAACCTTACTAGGAAATGATTATCACGCAATCATGAATCTAACGGAGACCCTGTGTCAAAGAAGTAAACAGACCTAACAATTAACAATCGTGAATGTGTAACCACGGAATAAAATACACCAACCCCAACCGCCGTGGTGACACCGACAACAAATGTATTCTATTGTTATAGGTGTTACTTGACAATTTCTCTCGTAAGGTTTTGACATAAGATGTTTTTTTCATTTTTTATAACGAATATTCGGATATCAATATGCTATCCGGATAATCGAAACTCGATGCGAAGATCCAGATATTCGTTGCCATCCTTAGTACTAATAATATAGTGCATTTGTAGTCAGTGATCGTGCTATTTATGACTTAATGGTTTTATGTATGCGATATACTAGTTTTTCATTTCCATGCATGTAGTTTTAATGTAAATCATGTAAATATATTTCCTATTCATTCAGTTTTAGAGAACGTACTAAAGATAAAATAGTGGTGTTTGTATATTTTTCTATGTAAATTTGAAACAGATTAAAGAAAATTTATGTATACCTTTTATCACACCCTTTCTTTGTTATATAGCTACATTGTATATGATGTTAAATGTATCATGCCTTTTTGATAATATTATATGTACATGTGTATACATACCATGTTCTAAATTAAAATTAAAAGAGAGGGAAACTTATAAAATATTTTTTTCTGTATGATTCCCACGATAAATATTGGATGGTAAGTGCCTGATACACCATGTCCATATGGCAGTTTTTATGCCTCAGTGTATACTGACGCCGGAGGCATGTAGTTTTTGCCTGTCAGCCCTTCCATTTTTTCATCTTTTTGTTAAATTGAAAATAATAACGAAACACATTGAATCTCAAATATTTTGACACCAAGACATTGCTTTCTAATTTACATGTTTAGCATCGAATATAAACCTTGCACTGTTGAACCATAATGAACTATTCAAATTGGTTTGCGCTCACTATATTCCGTGGATCCGTCCACATTTTAGAGACAGAAGCTGAAGATGGCGCAAGCCACATACGACCTTAGAAATCCTTAGAAGACGAATTTCACTTATTGTTAGAATATATCAACATCAACTACTAGTACATATGTTCACATGTATAACGTACAGACAATGTACTACGTGTGCAGCAAAGTAGCCATGTTAACACTTAACTACCATGTACAAATACGCACTCACAAGTGTTTGTCTCACTGTAGTCTTGCCTTGTGGAAATTGGCAACATTATTGCCAGGACGTACTTCTAGAGATTTCCCATAACACCACCGTGCATCTTCAATCAGATTCTCTTGTTCCATACATTGTCCGAGGAGATTCCACGCAGTTTCTCTATGTCCTAAGTTTGATGTGTTGAGTGTTGTTTTCAATAACTTGCTGAGTGCTTGTTGTTGTTCTTGGTGACGTCTTTGATGTTTGTACACTTTGTACTGTAAAAAGTACATGTATGGAAGGGAATCAACCACTGCTGTATCCATCCACAAAGTGTCAAAGATTGATCTGTTTTGTATTTCGTCTTCAGTAGATCGGAACAGTTCGTGTCTAAGTTCTTCTGGTATAATGGATGCTTCACATCTAAGGAATACAACACAGTATGCAATCCTTTTATTCAGCAATTCATTGTTTCTACACACTTGATTTGCCCATTCACGTGGAAGTGGTTCTCTTTCAAACTGATGACACTCACATACAGGTAAAACCATATCAGTATACTCTTGTTCTAGTTCTCGTAGTGTTAACTCGGCATTATTGATATCACCAGCACAGTAGAAAGCGGAGGCAAGCTTCAACCTACTGGAAGATACGTCTGACTGGAAACCTGCAGTAAACCACCATATTGCTGCTGGTGATACAGTACTATTGATGTATACACTATATGATGCCAGCAGTGAACCAACCATCATACATAAACCAGGTGCAACACGTGTACACGCTTCTTTCTCTGTATCAGTGAACATGTGATACTGACTTTGTAGTCGCTGTATTCCATCAACAAGGTTTACAGCTGTTTCAGGAAGGCCCTGGTGCAACCAATCACGTGATATCCCATTTAAGAATTGTCTCGTTTGTCTGCCGAAGTTCCACAGTAGATGTTCAACAATGTTCAGTTCAATATCATGTATGTTTCTTTGCAGAGGTAACATGCCGGTTAATTTCATTTCAACCCTCTTTCCCAGATCATCAATTTCTATTGCACAAAACATGTCCATGTTTAAATTGATCAGACTGTCTAACACATTCAGCAACTGACGTTGTTGATCTGGATTGATTCTTTGTGCCATGAGATTGTTGCCAGGTATAATGAAATGTGGACAGTGTAAACGAAGTACTCGCTCATGTAAAGTACGGATACATACAATTACGCATGGTAACAAATTATCATCGCGCCAAAAATACGCTGGGTTATTTTCGATACAATGGAATAAAGTACACTTGCACATAAAACTGGTAATACAAGTTTGTCCGTTTATAACACAAAATGTTTTACTGATTATTTTCAGCATGACATAACACCTTAATTGTGTAATATTCAAATCGAACATCATGAACCTTTCCACCATTGATGTAGAAATCCTCCATTCGACTCCATGGAGGTTATTCAATTTACTACCAACAGGAACGACAAGACAACCTTTGCTCATAGATGATCTCTTCATATGACGTGATGGCCAATTACCGACAGAGCGACGATCTATCCATTCTCTTCCTTCTTTAGGCCAACTATCACAGTGAAACGCCGGTACTAAGTCTTGATCAACAACTCCTGGTACACCTTCTCTTGTACCGGCTGGACCATTCTGTTGACTTCCTAATTCGGCAAATACGGAATGTAACGACGTGTTTTTCAAGAGTATTCTCCCTTTGTCATCTTCTAGGTGATCCTCATCAGGAACGTATGTTGCTGCTTGTGGTGAATCATCTCGGAGTAATTGTAGAAGGCAGTACCCTGGAGATGTTGCCTCATCCTGCACTATCAACATATTTCTTACTCCAGGTTTCCAGTCTGCCCAATCTTGTATCACATGTCTATCTCTATGACACACAACAACATCCTCGTCGGAATGTAGACCGATCGTGGTTGAACCCTCAGACTGACTTCCAAAGTAGTAGTTGGTTAATGCTTTGTTACTGAATGAGTAGCTCAAATTTGCTATCGATTCTTTCATTAACGTACATTTTCGTCTTATTTTCACGACTCCCTCATTCACCCCAATGTCACGGAGGACTTCTGACAGTATCAGTGAGAAATGTCGTTCGTCTCGTACACGTGACATTCTGTAAATAAATATGTCTATAAATATCACCAAGTCAAAATATGCATGTCGTATATGATAATATATCTTTTTCCAAAATCAATGCGAATTAAACTAATTCCGACGTTGTGATCATGGTGTGCTGGAATTAATACTTTTATTAAATAATATCCATGAATAAAATAATGAATACGAGATGTTGTAAAAGTGCCGAAAATAGCCTGTATTTGCCAGTCAGTTTCTGCTGAATATGGCAGGCATATATGAGTCATTCTACCCGGATTTGAATCCGAGTCGCTCTGTTAGGCGGCAATCGCGCTAACAAGCAAAATGTAAAGTACGACTAAATTTAAGGAAGATAATCCAATTTTAATATCGTCAACGTACATGGACCTAGGGTTATTCAAACGTTCGTGGACTTAACTCGTATGTAAAACCCATTTGGCTTACAGTTAGAAATATATGGTCCCTGTACCATTGATATCTATTACACAAGTACACCAAATAACACACGGATATGATAAAAAATACATAAATATGGCAGTTTTCAGAATGCGTGGTGCATGTAGTAATCTTCCACACATGAATCAGGCTAGCATCAACATAACTGCTGTAAATCTGCCTGAATGTAAATCAAGCGACCAAACAATTGTACAGGATGTGTACCGGATTTACTGGATGTAAAGTACGCCTAAAATTAAGGACGATGACCCCATGGTACACGAACTTAAGGAAATGAAAGAACCGTATTTGTCTTCTTGTGATTTGTACCTGAATTAATTATCGGGAATTAATCAAGCGACCAAAACACCATGTGCGTCCGATTCGACACATGCATCACTGGATGTATTGAATAGTACTCAGAATTTACTTTTTATATATTGCAACCCAGTTCAAACGAAGTACCTGACTATTATAAGCGATCATGACATCACGGTGAGTTGGTTCATAATTATGTTGTCTGTACAATGTTTCTTGTTGGCCTGTCGACCATGTTGTTAGTATTTCACTACACTCGTCATAATAAACTGTCACCAGCTTCCGATGTCACTATATCTGCAATAAAAATGTATGGCGGAATTTTAAAAAATATATTCAGATACTGATGTGCAACCAAATCAGTGCTGAATGACCACGCCACACCACAATAACAACACTATATGCACTTACGAATAAAACGAAACAAACTGGACTAAGAAATTCAATGGGGGTAACGCATGAATACGGAAGTGGATAACCTGAGTGTTTCGTCGATTCGGTAAGTAAATCTTGATTTTTCATTGCTTAGTAAGGCGTTTGAAATAAAAACAGGCTGACCAGAGTACCTGGCCTGATTTCTAGTTTGCGACCCATGGTCGTTTTCTCTCCAAGCACCTGTAATTAAGCAGAACACTCGAGCAAAGTGCGGTTTTAGATACAGATACCTTGACGAGTTGTCGTTAATATTTAATATTTCTGCCGATGTTTTCATGGTCTATTCATTATATATATTATCATTATAAGTATGCATTTGAGGAAGGAATTGCGACGCAATCATTTATTGAGGCAAAACACACGAAATTTTCACTATGATACCCTTGACTAGTGGCGTTTGGGGCGGATACCCCTGACAAGTACGAAATTTGGTATTATAAAAACAACATGCGACTAGAAAATTAACTGAATATTAAGCGCAAATGATAAAAACGTACATTGTGAATATTAGATAAGTTTATATGCAAAAGCAGGAATATTTTTTCAAGCTATAAACATATATCAACTGGCGATACACATTAAATCTCACATTGTGTTAGTTTTTTTAATTATATATGCACAATGTTTGTGGTTATTCTAAGATTTTCGAGTATTTGCAGAATAGCCTGTCGACTGAACACGTGATATTGTTGATGCTGCCTTCTAAGACCTAACAATGAACACATACCTTGGAAAGTGGATTCGATGATAGGACCAATCATTTCAACAATTAAACAGTTGACAATGACATGGATGATGGAGTTCGATAGAAAGTGTGAAATTCTATGCTTAAAATGAGAAATATCAAATAAAAACCATAACAAAAATCCACTTTGTTTTGATAATACCATGTACATTGTATATGCTTACGTGTGCGAAAAGTTCACGTTGTCTACCCGTTGTAGCACCGGAACCCTCTCGGTTCTGGCACCGGCACCCTGTCTGTGCTATAGTTATTGTGAGCACAGAAAGGATTCCCTTGCCAATCAGCTAAAACACTGAGAAAGGATGCCGGTGCCACATCAAAACCGAAAAGAGGTTTTTACGTAACTTGATACGATACAGCGTTTTGCAGACAGAGTGCCAATACGGGTAGGGGAGACCGGGGCAAGTCAGAACGGACATTTGTTTTTCACGAGTGGTTGTCACAAATTCTTCAATGAAATACGTATATTTTATCAATCATGTAATCTACTCACAGCATATAGACGCACTTCATGGACTGAACGATTGGTTATCAAAATATCAGCAAATAAATCCAAAAAATCAGAAAGTCCTTTAACCAATCTGGCCTCTAAATGCTTTATATATTGCAACTTTCGTCAAATTACGTTAGAACAGCCTACTTGCCGTTTCGTTGTAGCACCGGAACCCTCTCAGTTCTGGCACCGGCACCCTCTCTGTGCTATAGTTATTGTGAGCACAGAAAGGATTAATAATAAAATATGTTAACAATTTAAGAGTTGTTCCTTCTGCCTTTGCTAGTCAACACTCATAAGAAATAATTGAACCGATTCGTGAGATTTTGGTGTTTTAAAGCATTTAGAATTAATAATTCGTATGGTTTCATTAATAGTTTCTTCGACATTTTTATCAATAATGTAGTTTAGTATTATCTATTCAGAATTATATAGATTTTAAGACATGAAAATGCACTGACACATCAATTTTAAGCTTTAGCAGACATTTTTATCATGATAGTTAGATGCTTGAGATACGTTTAACGGGACTGCGATGTTTAACCTTCCGCTCAAATGAAAAGGTAGCAATAACCTTAACACACGGAGTATACATGTAAGGAAGTGTAGGATGTGTTGGGGGAACAAATACGTCATTAAATCTATTGAGAATGTCATAAAGTATGTCAAATGTGTGACAACTAAATAATGTAATCAGATTTACAAATACAAGACATATTTATAGACAGGTTATCTGTCAGTGATAAGAGCCAACATACTGCAACTGAAACAATGCGATTTAAAATGTATTATTCGCTTAGACCACAGCTTTCTGTAACTGACCAATCAACGAGCAGAAAAAGTGTTGAATAAATCCCATAAAAAAATTTATACAACATTTTTCTGTGGTATGTAGAAAAAGTGTTGTATATAAACTTACATTGATTTATCCAATACTATTTAGGCCAAGCAAAATAATCCATCAAGTCAGGAATTTATAGCTTTATTGTTAACACAATTCATCGACAAGTGTGATTGTAACAGTGAAGTTAAGCATTAACAATCACCTATACATGCATATATCCAATACAAACATCAAACATAGAGTTTAAAGAGGATGAAGCGGCGTTTTCAATGACTTAAAATTGTTATGTTACTTTATATTTATATTTTGTGTAACTAGAGTAAAGTATCATTAAAATACAGAATAATCTATTGCTGAAGCAGTAAGAATTACAATAGTATCGATTATAAAACATATACATGCACTTAAATACTATTTAAGCAGTTAAGTATATCTAAAAAAAATTAAATCATTGATAATTAATGAACTATTCAGTTATAACATAAGAGTTTTCTGCTCTTTTACAAAATCGGTATGCCAAAAGTGAAAAAAAACTTTCAGAGAAATAACATTTTTACAGTTTACTGCTGCTTACACAAATGTTTTGACTGGTGATTTTACAGTGTAATCTGCTGCCTTTGAAAACCAATAATAGCAGATATACAGTCAGGTACTTCTATCACAATAGCATTTGGGTCTGGCAAGCCAGCAGACTCGGCCTTGATAACCGTTGCCGAGACGACTAGTCCAGCAGTAGACTGGGGCGATGGAGGCGTCTTCGATGGTGTTTCCACTGCAGTGCCTCTAACGGTTGTTTATAATAATACACAGCAGTGTTTCTATGCCCACTGCGTGCCATTATTGCTTGTTCGTCAAAATTGTTTTCATATAGACGGATACCCTGTATATTTAAATGATGAAAATGTAGTCCTGGTAATATCTTAGAATTGCGTCATTGTGCATATTGCTCGTATGCTGAACATGTCCAAGAATGTTGTTTTTTGGTATCTTTCGGCAGACGCTGTTCTGAATGCGGTTGCACGTCCTTTAACCTTTGATTTTCATTCAGATCTTTGACTAAAAGGTCTCAGGATGGAAGATGCTTGATTTGCATAACCGCGGTTACGTCCTCAAACTCCAAAAACATTTACATGTCGATGGCTTAGAACGAGAAAGTCGTAACTACAAAATCGAAAACATCATGTACGCAAGAAAAAACTGTCTGTAATTTACTCTTTAACTATAGGAAAACAAGTTTTTAAAACTTCATTTTGGTCAACATGACAATTATAGATTTTTATGAAAATAGGCTCATAAGAAGCGCATTGTGAAGCAGATACAAATATGCATGAGTCTTATAAGATCGTAAGTAGTAGTTACGACCTTCTTATTCTAAGCCATCGATGAAGTAGTTTCATCAAGTAAATCAAATTCCACTACCTGTTTTTAAAAGCAGATGCATGTACATTTGCTTTAAAAAAGATATGTAAAATATGTACGATACAGAAAGAAAGTTGACCAATGGAATGTTACCAACAAAAACACAAAATACCCGTGCACCAAACATTCCTTGATTTTATTTTATGAATGGCTAATGTAAACGATTTGGGGATATTGTGTTTACTAAGTATTAATCATAGTATTAAGTAGTTGATTGTTGTGCAAATTGTATCTGAGAAACATTTTAGCTGTGGTCTAAGACAGATAGATCTCTCGTAAGTGTTGGGTATGAAAACCTAAAATCTCGCAAACTCGATTTAGTTTTCATACCCAACACTTACTCGTGTTCTATCCTATACTTAAACGCAAACGAGCCTAACGTCATGCTTTGAATGCTCTGCCTCAAGCAAATTCACTGGTAATTGTTACAATGAGTTTTGTCGGCAGCATATATTATTATTGTTGAAAACGTGGTGAAGACGTCAAATAGAGTGTCTATTTGATCACCGACCCCTATGTCCATATTGTACCTTTTTGTACAACAAAATGATATCGCCTAAATTGGGCAAATAAGTATAATTCAACTTCGAATAGCGAACTTAAAGGCTTTTTGATGGTGAACTGAATCAATAACTGAAGTCGATATAGAGATCATGTAAACTCGGATAACATTGAAAAATAATCCACTTACTTGTAACAAATATGTCTCTGTGACTATGGGTTGTCTCTGCGCTGCAGTTGTTACATTTATCTTGTCATAAGATTATCCAAACCAGCAATGGTTTGTTGATATTCCACTGTTATCATGTTGCCTAGGACAGAATGACAAATTGGAATTTCTGATCAAATTATTTGGTTCTATTAACTTCCTGTTTCGATTTTGTATATTCAAGGACGATAATCGAGTCTAATACGAACATTTATCCCAACACAGTTGTCTACCTACTCACATAGAAGAAAGCGTACGAGTTTTATTTTAATTTTTCACCGCATGAATTCAGCAGCAATATCCATTGTAGATTGTTTTGTATTATGTACACGATACTATGGTGTACGTTCTTATGTGGAACCTTTGGTATTAGTTATACATTACTTAATGGAGTAAGTTGTTCAAGTGAACAAGAAAAAATCGCCCAGCGATCCCAAGTAAGGTGATATTAGGACAGGATCAGGGACAGGAAGGGGCTGACTACTGGGTATAATACATGTGATAAACTGAGGATAATCACCTAGTGCTTGTATACATTATATAAAGAAATATATGTTATATGATGTGTGGCTATCGGTCGTGTCATCTCTGTTACTAAACATACACATAATTGTAAAATAATCGGTGATACATATTGGATGGTAGTTCGAATGAACTTAAGTATTGAGTTATGGAAACACTGTAACCAGTGATGATTTTGCCCAAACATTTCCACATTATTGCAGACAATTCCACATTCTCCAAGTCACAGACAAGTGATGGTTACTAAGGAATCCATGCGTGTATTGAAGGTGACTGGATTCTGTTTGGGGATTCATTAGTTAAAATATTTAAGTGTTCATGAAGGCTCATACACTAGTATTGATAATGAACATGAACAAGATTATTGTTACAATAAATATATTACAGGAGATTGTGTGTACTTGAAGGAGTACAGAATCACATTGTAGATGTGTATAGGTGTGTAGCTTTTTAGTGTCCACTTCATGTTTTCGTCTGGGATTGGCCTAAACGTTCATAACATTCCATTCATGAAAATTGAATTTTTCATCAGCATAACATAATGTTGAATATGCGTGTAGTCAGTAAACTGGTATATTTCCAGAACATTACCAGCTTGGACATGGCTACTAGTTCTACTGTAAGATTGCTGTTCTGATGTAAGGCATAAGCTTATAATAGAATAGACTTGTGTTGTACTTTGGAACATGTTTTAAAGAAGGGCCCTGGTATGTACAATACATGCATACCAAATAAGGGTCATTGTGATGTTTTATTAAGTGTGAACATTGTATATATACATTATTATTTACCATAAATCTTATTCATATAATGTTTCGCCTTTATCCAATTATCACACAAAATACTGGACTGAACTTTAAGTCTGCATTAGTCTGCATTTGACTAAAGACTAAGTATGTATTGTACTCAAGTATAAGTCTGTATTGGACTTAAGTATAAGTCTGTATTGGACTTAATTATAAGTCTGTATTGGACTTAAGTATACGTCTGTATTGGACTTAAGTATAAGTCTGTATTGGACTTAAGTATAAGTCTGTATTGTACTTAAGTATAAGTCTGTATTGGACTAAAAATATAAGTCTGTATTGGATCAAAAATATAAGTCTGTATTGGACTAAAAATGTAAGTCTGTTTTGACTGGGCTGTTGTCATGGGAATATTAGGAATCTCGTTAAATAATCAAATATATATTTTAAATGCAAGACCCTTTTTATTTAATTGGTATATGTACTAATAATATAGTGCATTTGTAGTCAGTGGTCATGCTATTTATGACTAAATGGTTTTATGTATGCGATATACTAGATTTTCATTTCCATACATGTAGTTTTAATGTAAATCATGTAAATATATTTCCTATTCATTCAGTTTTAGAGAACGTACTAAAGATAAAATAGTGGTGTTTGTATATTTTTTCTATGTAAATTTGAAACAGATTAAAGAAAATTTATGTTTATCTATCACACCCTTTCTTTGTTATATAGCTACATTGTATATGATGTTAAATGTATCATGCCTTTTTGATAATATTATATGTACATGTGTACACATACCATGTTCTAAATTAAAATTAAAAGAGAGGGAAACTTATAAAATATTTTTTTTCTGTATGATTATCACCATAACTCTTGGTTGGTAAGTGCCTGATACACCATGTCCATATGACAGTTTTTATGCCTCAGTGTATGCTGATGCCGGAGGCATTTAGTATTTGTCCTGCCAGCCCTTCCATTTTTCCATCTACATCTATTTGTATAATTAAAAAAATAACGAAACACATTCAATCTCAAATATTTTGACACGAAGACATTGCTTTCTAATTTACATGTTTAGCATTGAATATAAACCTTGCACTGTTGAACCATAATGAACTATTCAAATTGGTTTGCGCTCGATCAGTCCACATTTTAGAGACAGAAACTGAAGATGGCGCAAGCCACATACGACCTTAGAAATCCATAGAAGACGAATTTCACTTATTGTTAGAATATATCAACATCAACTACTAGTACATATGTTCACATGTATAACGTACAGACAATGTACTACGTGTTCAGCACAGCAGCCATGTTAACACTTAACAACCATGTACAAATACGCACTCACAAGTGTTTGTCTCACTGTAGTCTTGCCTTGTGGAAATTTGCAACATTGTTACTAGGACGTACTTCTAGAGATTTCCCATAACACCATCGTGCATCTTCAAGCAAGTTCTCTTGTTCCATACATTGTCCGAGCAAATTCCAAGCAGTTTCTCTATGTCCTAGGTTTGGTGTGTTCAGTGTTGTTTTCAATAACTTACTGAGTGCTTGTTGTTGTTCTTGGTGACGTCTTTGATGTTTGTACACTTTGTACTGTAAGAAGTACATGTATGGAAGGGAATCAATCACTGCTGTATTCATCCAGTCAGTATCAAAGATTGATCTGTTTTGTATTTCTTCTTCAGTAGATCGGAACAGTTCGCGTCTAAGTTCTTCTGGTATAATGGATGCTTCACATCTAAGGAATACAACACAGAACGCAATCCTTTTATTCAGCAATTCATTGTTTCTACACACCTGGTTTGCCCATTCACGTGATAGTGGTTCTTTTTCAAACTCATGACACGCACATACAGGTACAACCATATCAGTATACTCATGTTCTACTTCTCGTAGTGTTAACTCGGCATTATTGATATCACCAGCACAGTAGAACGCGGAGGCAAGCTTCAACCTACTGGAAGAGACGTCTGACTGGAAACCTGCTGTAAACCACCATATTGCTGCTGGTGATACAGTATTATTGGTGTATACACTATATGATGCTAACAGTGAACCAACCATTGTACATAAACCAGAAGCAACACGTGTGCACGTTTCTATCTCTGTATCAGTGAACATGTGATACTGACTTTGTAGTCGCTGTATTCCATCGACGAGTTTTACAGCTGTTTCAGGAAGGCCTTGGTGCAACCAATCACGTGATATCCTATGTAAGAATTGTCTCGTTTGTCTGCCGATGTTCCACAGTAGTTGTACAACAATGTGCAGTTCAATATCATGTATGTTTCTTTGCAGAGGCAATATGCCGGTTAATTTCATTTCAATCCTCTTTCCCATATCATCAATTTCTATTGCACAAAACATATCCATGTTTAAATTGATCAGTCTGTCTAACACATTCAGCAACTGACGTTGTTGATCAGGATTGATTCTTTGTGCCATGAGATTGTTGCCTGGTATAATGAAATGTGGACAGTGTAAACGAAGTACTCGCTCATGTAAAGTACGGATACATATCATTACGCATTGCAACAAATTATCATCGCGCCAAATATAGACTGGGTTATTTTCGATGCAATGGAATATAGTACATTTGCACATAAAACTGGTGATACAAGTTTGTCTGTTAATAATACAAAATGTTTTACTGATTATTTTCAGCATGACATAACACCTTAATTGTGTAATATTCAAATCGAACATCATGAACCTTTCCACCATTGATGTAGAAATCCTCCATTCGACTCCATGGAGGTTATTCAATTTACTACCAACCGGAACGACAATACAACCTTTGCTCATAGATGATCTCTTCATATGACGTGATGGCCAATTACCGACAGAGCGACGATCTATCCATTCTCTTCCTTCTTTAGGCCAACTATCACAGTGAAACGCCGGTACTAAGTCTTGATCAATAAATCCTGGTACACCTTCACTTGTACCGGCTGGACCATTCTGTTGACATCCTAATTCGGCAAATCCGGAATGGAACCACGTGTTTTTTAGGAGTATTCTCCCTTTGTCATCTTCTAGATGATCATCATCAGGAACATATGTTGCTGCTTGTGGTAAATCATCTCGTAGTAATTGTAGAAGGCAGTACCCTGGAGATGTTGCCTCATCCTGCACTATCAACATATTTCTAACTCCAGGTTTCCAGTCTGCTCAATCTTGTATTACATGTCTATCTCTATGACACACTACTATATCCTCGTCGGAATGTAGACCGATCGTGGTTGAACCTTCAGACTGACTCCCAAAGTAGTAGATGGTAAATGCTTTGTTACTGAATGAGTAGCTCAAATTCACCATCGATTCTTTCATTAACGTACATTTTCGTCTTATTTTCACGACTCGCTCGTTTACCTCAACGTCACGGAGAACTTCTGACAGTATCAGTGAGAAATGTCGTTCGTCTCGTACACGTGACATTCTGTAAATGAAAATGTAACTGCTTTATTGATTAGATTATAAACAATGTAAGATAATTAGCGTTATTCCAATCTTAAGTAGTTAAAATGTATTAATCTGTTATGAAGACTAAAGAAAAATGTCTCCGATTATGTCTATTTATTTTTGGAGCAATAAATAAATCTACCAAAATAATCAGGCCGCCGATATGTCACAGACGTTATTGGGTAAATCAAAATGTACTCGCAATGAACGTAGGACAAATGAAGTACCTGAAGATGAACGATCATGAAACCATGGTTTGTTGGATCATTGGCTGTCACTGCAGTGTTTCTTGGTGGTATGTCGGCGTTGTCCTTTGGTATATCACTTAACTCATTTTATCACCTCCAGGCCACACTATACCAGGAATAAAAAAACGTATGTTGGAATTTGCAATTGAAAATGAACGTTTATTATATTCGGATGCTGATGTACAACCACATCCTTGCAACAACACAGTTCCAAAAATATATCATTTAGACATGAAAAGTATCTATCATCATTAATTATGTCACGCAATACTGAGAATAACACGACATTCAACTCCTAATGCCCGTCGCTTCAACACAGTGTCATACAAGATCCAGAAGACAAGAACGTATCTAAATCACAAACACACTTTACCATGACATATCGCTCCTAAAACCTGTCAACAAAGTGTCATACGAGATCCAGTAGACTAGAACCTATCTACATCACGACCACACACTGGGTCAGTGTCATACAAGACCCAGAAGACTAGAACATATCTACATCAAGAACACACACTGGGTAAGTGTCATACAAGACCCAGAGGACTAGAACATATTAAAATCATGAACACACACTGGGTCAGTGTCGTACAAGATCCAGAAGACGAGAAACTATCTACAACACGACCACAAACTGGGTCAGTGTCATACAAGACCCAGCGGACTAGAACATATCTACATCACGACCACACACTAGGTCAGTGTCATACAAGACCCAGACGACTAGAACCTATCTACATCACGAACACACACTGAGTCAGTGTCATACAAGACACAAAAGACTAGAACATATCTACATCACGAACACACACTAGGTCAGTGTCATACAAGACCCAGAGGACTAGAACATATCTGCATCACGAACACATACGGAGTCATTGTCATACAAGATCCAGAAGACAAGAACATATCTACATCACGACCACACACTGGGTCAGTGTCATACAAGACCCAGAAGACAAGAACATATCTACATCACGAACACACACTGGGTCAGTGTTATACAAGATCCAGAAGACAAGAACATATCTACATCACGAACACACACTGGGTCAGTGTCATACAAGACCCAGAAGACTAGAACATATCTACATCACGACCAAACTCTGGGTCAGTGTCATACAAGATCCAGAAGACTAGAACATATCTACATCACAAACACACTGGGTCAGTGTCATACAATATCCAGAACACAAGAACATATCTACATTACGAACATACACACTGGGTTAGTGTCATACAAGATCCAGAAGACTAGAACCTATCTACAACACGAACACACACTGGGTCAGTGTAATACACGGTCCAGAAGACAAGAACATATCTACAACACGAGCACACACTGGGTCAGTGTCATACACGATCCAAAAGACTAGAACATATCTAAATCACGAACACACACTGGGTCAGTGTCATACAAGATCCAGAAGACTAGAACATATCTAAATCACGAACACACACTGAGTCAGTGTCATACACGATCCAGAAGACAAGAACATATCTAAATCACGAACACACACTGGGTCAGTGTCATACAAGATTCAGAAGACAAGAACATATCTAATTCACGACCACACACTTGGTCAGTGTCATACAAGATCCAGAAGACAAGAACATATCTACATCACGAACACACACTGGGTCAGTGTCATACAAGATCTAAAAGACTAGAACCTACCTACATCACGAGCACACACTGTGTCAGTGTCATACAAGATCCAGAAGACAAGAACATATCTACAACACGAACACATACTGAGTCAGTGTCATACAAGATCAAGAAGACAAGAACATATCTACATCACGAACACACACTGGGTTAGTGTCATACAAGATCCAGAAGATAAGAGCATATTAAAATCATGAACACACACTGGGCTAGTGTCATACAAGATCCAGAAGACAAGAACATGTCTACATCACGAACACACACTGGGTCAGTGTCATACAAGATCCAGAACACTAGAACATATCTACATCACGAACACACACTGGGTCAGTGTCATACAAGATCCAGAAGACAAGAACCTATCTACATCACAAACACACACTGAGTCAGTGTCATACAAGATCCAGAACACTAGAACATATCTACATCACGAACACACACTGGGTCAGTGTCATACAAGATCCAGAAGACAAGAACCTATCTACATCACAAACACACACTGAGTCAGTGTCATACAAGATCCAGAAGACTAGAACATATCTACATCACATCACGAGCACACACTGGGTCAGTGTCATACTAGATCCAGAAGACAAGAACATATCTACATCACACGACAAGTACATCTCCATAAACAATACTCAACACATACAGTGAACATGTACGTTCGAATGAAACGCAACCGTCACATGTTTGAAAACGAAATAGCAGATATATGTTTTAGTACGTTCATATTCGGTAACAACTAAAATATCCCCCTAAACAATGAAAATATTGAAATAAACTTATTGTAGTTAAGCATATTTAAGGCGACCAATCATGTCATTCGCAAATATCTATGATAAAGTTGAAAAAAGAATATCCACTTACTTGTAGAAATACAGATGTGTGTCTAATAATCTGTCCTGTCATAAGACCAGATTATTTAAACAGAATACGATATGTTTATGTCCATCTTATCCTCTGTTATCGTGTTACCAAGAACGAAGTGACTCATAGGAATCTCCAATCAAATTCTTATATTCCTCCTTTAACTTCCTGTTTCGATTTGTCGTCCCTCTAAGGGTGATAATTTCATCTGAAACGAATATTTAGAACAACTCTGTTATCTACCTTTTTCCTCCGAAAACACGTATTCTTGGCTATTTTGACTTGAGCCTGACCTTTATGCAAGAATATATTACAAGGTTCTAGCTTTGAATATATCAATTTCCGCAACCAATTCGTGCACTATCGGTATTTCATATTTGTGTTTGTATTACTTCTCGAGCGTCTTCGTGGTACTCCCCGATTATGAAAACATACAATCGGTGTTATGAACGTAAAAATTATATCGACTGTTAAATTATGCTAATCAATAGGTCAGGCTCGTGTCAATGTGGCCAAGCTATACCAGGTTTGTTCTTCGACTTAGATATATATTGCAGATGTGTGTATGGTTTCAAAATAATGAAGTGATCTGTAGGGTAAGGTTACAATGTTTTTATTCATCCTCGATCGCCATCGTGCGACCCATATGGGTGAGACAGTCAGTAGCCAGTCAGGTGACTGTTTATTCACGGTATTATGGTATAGCATTATATACATGTAGGTTTTTATTACATAAATTATTTCCATTCACATCTAAAATCGTCATCAAATAATATACGCAGGAAAACGGTAGTTTTTTTAAAGGATGATACTGTGAGAATAAAATAGAGTTTAGAGCATGAAAGACACTTAATTTAGCGCATTTTCCTTTATATCAGATATACCTTTTAAACCCTGCTTTAATGATAATTGACGGTCATAATTACTTTGCTCCTATACCCAAATATTGACCATTTAATACTGTGACGGTAATATTTTATACAATTTAATAAACATATGTGAATTAATTATTATCTCCCTAACCCTTAAGTCCATGCACTCGTAAATAAGCATACTTGTCCTCATGAAAAAGAGGTCATATGATAACTTTACTTTCATGGTCGTATCTATTAACTGAGCGGACTGACTAAATAAGGTGGAAACATATCTGCGAGAATTCAATGGGACTATGACAGACTTACTTAGGTTCTAACAAAAACAAATCTGTAAAATTTATATGTACAATTTCTTACACTTTATATCATTTTCTGTAAAAATACTGCATCTAACAACTTTAACATTTCTCGAAATGCCTTAACTAGTTTGAAAGTAGTTAGGATGAGATTGGGACAATGGGAACAGATGTAACTAGCATTGTATAGAACTTTACTTGGCATGATTGGCTTTGTCAAATTAATGTAGTTAGTGTTGTATCTACATTAGTATATTCATTTTGAGTATATAAATTAATCAAAACTTTAAAGTATCTAGAGCTATAATTCGACCACAGCTTACTGTAACTGACCAATCAACGAGCAGAAAAAGTGTTGAATAAATCCCATCAATTTTTTTATACAACACTTTTCTGTGGTATATAGAAAAAGTGTTGTATATAAACTTACATTGATTTATCCAATACTATTTAGGCCAAGCAAAATAATCCACCAAGTCAGGATTTTATAGCTTTATTGTAAACACAATCCATCCACAAGTGTGATTGTAACACTGAAGTTAAGCATTAACATTCACTATATATGCATATATCCAATACAAATATCAAACATAGAGTTTAAAGAGGATGTAGTGGCGTTTTCAATGACTTAAAATTGTTTTGTAATTTAGACCCTTTTCGCTAAATATCGCCTGTAACTCGGATATTGATGATATTTTGCATAAATATAGTATCAAGTATTGGCTTTCTGATTTTGATGGTTTTATGGAGAAATATCACGTGACGTACGATGAATAGCGCCACCTAGCGGGGGCGTAATTTCTGCGAGCTTTTCGACGTTTTTCACCATTTTTTCGAGTTAATACTTACGTCATTGAAAATCGAAAAATATAGTTTGGTAGGGAAATAAATGCTGCGTCATATGGTGCAAAATATAGAAAGAAATTTTAATCATTTTTAACGTAACGCTGAAATAACCGCAACACGGCCTCGATAATAACGGCGTTTTAATCGTGGCATTTCTTTTATTCACACGCATATAGCAAGAACACAGGGTGTTCAAATTTTATTTTATTTATTGCATTAGTTTATTTGAAGTGTCTTTTTTATTTTAGTGAAATAAAAAATGGGGTGTTCTCGGGGCCGTTTTCGCACTATTTACAATCAAAAGTTTTTAGTCAGGGTATAATTGCGCGACGTAAACGTTAGCTGGACGTGTGCTCACGACAGGAACATCGACTCTTTCTTTTCTTTTAAAAACGCAATTAGCGACCGAAAAGACGATAAAAGTATTTTTGATAATTCTTTGATTTGCTTGAAAGAATAGTTTTGATTTATATCAAATATAATTCGTTCGGTCCGCTTTTGCGAGTTTATTAATCTAAGGTCGGAATACAAGTTCTTTTAAATTTTGCCGTTAAACGTTAACTGGTGAGTTTTGGCGAACCATACCGTATCAAATATGAAAAATATTTCGTTTCTGAAGAAACATATGGACTTGCGCAGGCATAAATTCATTTTGGGTTGATTTGTATATTCTGGAGTGATGTTATTGTGATGTTTGACGCTGAGCGTAAAAATACACTTAGTAAAAGTATATTTAATGAAATGCGTCAGTTCAGCAAACTGCACATTTCCTGCGAACCGGTTATAAAGCCACATGTGGACGGTTATATCGTATTGGTCTTTTGCCCTCCCATGTACCTAATCATACATCTGTTTATTAAAGTGAAGCAATCTTGATTATTCTTGCTTTTAGGAAATAAGCACTGGTACGTACGGAGACCGACCTCGTACTTCTCAATAAGTATGAGTATACATGTCCTTCATCTAGGTGCGCCCATCGTACGATAGTAAGTTCAACCCAGTTTACAAGAATGCAATTTCATTATTGATGTTTTGGAGTAGAGAAGAATGTATAAGTAAATCATGTGTTCCGATTAAACTTTCGGGCAATATTCTTACTTTAAGTTGTTTCCTGTTTTAAAATATCCTGTTGTCTTGTTTATGCAGATATTTACCAATGCAATGGTCATTTGAATGAAATTCAATTACTCGTTTTCCATATTAATATGCTCAGTACATCTAGAAACGCAACGTTTTCATCCTTGATTTTTTCTTACTTTCATTGTTCATTCATTTTTTAATTTTGTGTTATAATATTGTATAATCGCGTAGCCACTTGGCTATTGTCCAAATTTTATCGAGCGGGTTACGTAACTCCCGTGCGTCAAATTAATCCAAAACACACGAATTCCATATGCACCATTTACGCATGATAAAATTGTGTGTAAATTGCTTCGAATCCTTTGCAAGGTTTGCCAATTGAAAGAAAAACACAAACGAAAATTTCTAGGCTTCTGAATAAAAATGCCAGGAAAGTCCGAATACGGGCGAAATCAGACTATTCGGATGGCTGTGACGGGACGTCAAATTGGAGGTTTCACTTCGGGTAAATTGTCATGAACCGACAATGTCTCATCTGGAGACACTGTACTAGCACTTTGGCACCATTTTCAACCACCCATGCACAGGTGATAAATGTTAGAAAAACTCCGTCAGGACCAGTAACTCGACATGTACCATTTCTAGGCAAAGTTCACAACTGGTTCATGCACTTCTAAACAACTTGTCGGACGTCATGAATATGTAACCAATCAATAAATAATCAATTTTTTACTTAGAACAACGATTCTGAAAAAATAGGATTTTACCAATTTGTGTTTCGTTACTTTTTAGCCGTACTGTACATGCAAGCACTGTTCATTCGCATCGATAGCAATGTATGAAAACCATGTTATAGTTGCATTGTTCATTGAATAAAATATCATCAAGTAAATACAGTCTGGTTGTCAATATTTGAAAGTTTGAAAAAGTGTTGACAGTAACCCCAGTGTTGCGTTTCTAGATGTACTCAGTATACATGTACATAATTAAAAAAAACTATATAGAATAATTCTTATACAAACAACTACATGTATATCCTATAAAACCTGCGCTTTCTCATGTGGATGTGACAGCCACCATCGGCGAACTACCTCTCGTTCGCCGTTCTCAACTTAACTGCGAAGTTTGAAATATTATGACTGATTGAGATGTATAATTAGAAAAACATACATGTATATGAAATGAATGATAAAATCAATATTAAAAGTACTTCAATTCTCACGCCAGTTTTTACAGATAATTAATAACGCAACATGTGAAATTTTCACTATGATGTTCCAACCGCCTCGATGGCTTTGTGGTAGAACGTCCACTTCGAGTGATGGAGGTCGTAGATTCAAATCAGGCTGCATCAATTCCGAGACAAAAACTTTGTATTAGTGATGCCCTCGCTGAGCTTAAAAACTCGTTCTATCACACTCTCTCGAGTCGATATTTACATTCGGGATTAATGCTACGGTCACAATACTCGAACGATGTCCATTCGGATGTTCCAACTCGTACAAGTCGAAAATACTTCAACGGTATGTGTAGATTCTAAGCTTCTGGTCACAGCTCGTACGGACCTCGTACGAATAAAAGAGAATGTCTCTTACGAGGTCCGTACGGACATCATAATCTTCGCACGGAGATCGTACGGGACTCGTACAGAGACCGTACGGGGCTCACAAGTAACTCGCACGTTGCCCGTAAGGTACTCGCACGGTGACCGTACAATGTCCGCGCGACAAGAATAAAATTCTTCGGCGCATTTCATAGCTAATTTGACTGAAGCCGAATGTTGTCAGGCTGCAGTTCGGGGTTATTGTGTAGAATCAAGTGACGGCGGCCAGGGTAATTTAATTAAAGTATCTTTAAAAATATACATTGCTACTCATCGGCCGGTGTCTGTGCAATCATTAATTAACAACGGGTACATATCGGATACAAGGGCTTGTGGAAGTGACCGAATGTTAAACGGAATCCGGGAACCCTAGCATTTCCGAATACACTGTATACAACTTGGTAATTTAACGTTTTAGGTGTATACCACCTCTGGGTTTTCCAGCTACTCCATTTATTGTTAGGTGGAAACGGTTAAAAGGATTTTGGAATGACCATGTGTCCCGGTCGAGATTAAAACCTTGGATGGACCTATCGATCCGTAGTCTAGAGCATTACCCACTCGACCACAGCCTGATTGTCACCCGAATGGTTTATTATACCACATGTTAAAAGACATGTTGACATACTTATATATTGGGTCTTCTTAAACTCCTTCCAATACTTCTTTCAAAAGCAAGTAGCGCCATTATTACGATATAATAGTAATAACTTTATTTTTAGAGGCAACCCTGATGGACAATCTCTGTCTGCTCTGTAGGCCTCTACTCTTACCTGATTCTTTTTAATAAACAACCATACAAACAATGACTCATAAAGTTTCTGTATGCCGAACATGCCATTTTGGGTGAAAAGACTTGTCCCATCACTTCAAGGATAAATCCGGCCACCTAGATTCCTAGACCTACATGCAATAGTAATATGTCGGTACCCTATGTTTCGTTCTGGCTAACACATCGTTCATTCCCCCAACTTCTTAATCAGAATGCCAACCCGATCGCATCGTCAGCGTTATAATAATGAAAAGTGACACTCATGTCAGTATTTGAAAGTCTGATACCTTTGATGCATATCATAATGTCGATTTTTTCACAAAATTAATACAGTGCATTTTATTGTCATGTTTTAAGCATGCATATCAAGCATATATTAACTTTTGGGGCTATTCATTTTGTTAATAATTATGTCGCGGCAGATATAAAAATACGTTCAAAATAACGACATTAATTGTTTTTGAACGCTTACAGCATCACCAAAGAACATCGCATTGTTTCACTAACATAAAGCAATATATTTCACCGCAAATCAAAAGAAACATAAAACAAGTTTTCTTTCGCTAATGGCGTCGAAAAGAAAGAACATGGATGATTTGAACGACGTCCGCATTAGTAACGTCGCTAGTAACAGTAACGTCGCGTAATTAAAACCCTGACTAAAAACTTTTGATTGTAAATAGCGCGAAGACGGCCCCGAGAACACCCCATTTTTTATTTTACTAAAACAAAACAGACATTTCAAATAAACTAATGCAATAAATTAAATAAAATTTGAACACCCTGTGTTCTTGCTATATGCGTGTGAATAAAAGAAATGCCGCGATTAAAACGCCGTTATTATCGAGGCCGCAGCGCGGTTATTTCAGCGTTACGTTAAAAATGATTAAAATTTCTTTCTATATTTTGTACCATATGACGCAGCATTTATTTCCCTACCAAACTATATTTTTCGATTTTCGATGACATAAGTATTAACTCGAAAAAATGGTGAAAAACGTCGAAAAGCACGCAAAAATTACGCCCCCGCTAGGTGGCGCTATTCATCGTACGTCGCGTAATATTTCTCCATAAAACCATCAAAATCAGAAAGCCAATACTTGATACTATTTTTATCCAAAATATCATCAATATCCGAGTTACAGGCGATATTTAGCGAAAAGGGTCTAAATTACCTTAAGCAGTCAAGTATATAAAAAAATCATTGTTCATTAGTGAACTATTCAGTTATAACATAAAGAGTTTTCTGCTCCTTTACAAAATCGGTATGCAAAAAATAAAAAACGTGCCGTGAAATAACATTTTTAGGGTTTTTTTTGTACATTTTACTGCTGCTTATACAAATGTTTTGACTGTTGATTTAACAGTGTAATAACATCTTTCTGACGCCTTTGAAAAACTATAATAGCAGATATACAGTCAGGTACTTCTATCACTCGGCCTTGATAAGCGTTGCCGAGAGGACTAGGTTAGCTGTAGGCTGGAGCAATGGAGGCGTCATCGATGGCGTTAGTAGTTCGGATGAGAAGTTACGCTACAGTACGTGTATTTAACGGTTGTTTACAATCTTACACAGCAGTGCTTCTATGCCCACTGCGTGCCATTATTGCTTGTTCGTCAAAATTGTTTTCATATAGACAGATACCCTGTATATTTAAATGATGAAAAAGTAGTCCTGGTAATATCTTAGAATTGGGTCATTGTGCATATTGCTCGTATGCTGAACATGTCCAAATATGTAGCTTTCTGGTATCTTACGGCAGACGCTGCTCTGAATGTGGTTGCATGTCAGATCTTTGACTAAAAGGTCTCAGGATTGAAGATGCTTGATCTGCGTAACCGCGGTTACGTCCTCAAACTCCAAAAACATACTGCATGTCGATGGCTTAGAATGAGAAGGTCTTAACTACAAAATCGATATATTGAGAAAATATCATGCATGCAAGAGAAAACTGTAATTTACTCTTTAACAATAGGAAAACAAGTTTTTAAAACTTCATTTTGGTCAACATGACAATTTCAGATTTTCATGAAAATAGGCTCATAAGAAGCGCCTAGTGAAGCAGATTTCAAATATACATGAGTCTTATAAAGTCATAAGTAGTAGTTACGACCTTCTTATTCTAAGCCATCGATGTAGTAGTTTCATCAAGTAAATCAAATTCCACTACTTGTTTTTAAAAGCACATTCATGTACACTTGCTTTAAAAAAGATATGTAAAATATGTTAAATACAGAAAGAACGTCGACCAATGGAATTATACCAACGAAAACACAAAATACCCGTGCATCAAACATTCCTCGATTTTATTTTATGAATGGCTAATGTAAACGATTTGGGGATAATGTGTTTACTAAGTATTAATCATAGTATTAGTAGTTGATTGTTGTGCAAATTGTATCTGAGAAACTAACATTCTTAGCTGTGGTCTAAGACAGATAGATCTCTCGTAAGTGTTGGGTATGAAAACATAAAATCTCGCAGAGCTCGATTTAGTTTTCATACCCAACACTTACTCGTGTTCTATCCTATACTAATCTAACGATATTTTTAAAAAATAAATAAAAGAACTGAAAAACAATTATGCTTTCATATTCATTAGATCATTTTTCTCCTCAGCTTTTGTGATTTATTGGACATGCAAATTGTCCGTTTTCATACGAAAGTGTTCTTGAACACCCTATGAAATTATAAGAAACGTCGATTTTTCGACGATTGAATCAAAGTACACGGAACCCATCCAAAGTTTTAATTTGCAATTAAGGTAGTCTAGTATCATACTTGAAACGATGCAAGTAATTATTTTGACATAAAATGACAGTTAAAATATAGCTGTATACACTTTAATCGCATGAAATCGTTTATATCATGAGATATTTTGAGTAGTTGAGCATTATTGTACTAAACCCGTATTGGGTCCAATTGATATATAGAACGAACTTATATTATGTATTTGGGCTTTTTCATAATTAGGACATTATGGGTGATATACGTTATAAATATGTATTGTAGAGACAATGCGAGAATAACAGTTAAACAGTTATCTAAATGTGCTGATATTTAGTTGTAATATATGCCTTGATTGTTTACGTATATGCATATTCAATGGCCACCCGTAAACCCCATGCAAAATAAAAATAATTAATAAAACTGATTTTGAACTGAGCATACATGTACTAAAGCGATACAATCATGCAGTACGCATTTAACTCAGATAAATCTACTTACTTTTAATAAATATGTAGGGTTATCTGTCCCATCATGAGACCTGACAATTGATGTGTTTATATTACATTGATATCTTGTTATCTCGGGCAAAATGACTAATAGGAATCTCCAATAAAATTCTTATACACTTTTAACTTCCTGTTTCGATTTCGCTCGTTTTAGGTCAATAATCACGTTTGAAATTAATATTAAACACAGCATTATTATCTACCTTCATACCAGTTTTGTTCTACACTAATATTTCTTTTATTTTACAAAACTGAGGATAATCACCTAGTGCTTGTATACATTATATAAACAAATATATGTTATATGATGTGTGGCTATCGGACGTGTCATTTCTGTTACTAAAGATACACATAATTGTGATGCATATTGTTTGGTAGTGCGACTAAACTTAAGTACTGAGTTATGGAAGCACTGTAATCAGTGATGATTTTGTCCAAATATTTTCACATTATTGCAGACAATTCCACCTTCTCCTAGTCAGAGACAAGTAATTGTAACTTGAACAATCCATGTCTGTATTGAAGGTGACTTGATTCTGTTTGGTGATTTATAAGTTAAGATAGCTGAGTTTTCATGAAGGCTCAAACACTAGTATTGATGATGAACCTGAAACATAGCCTGATGGACTGATACAATACATGTATTATAGAAGATAGTGTGTACACGAAGGACTACATAATCACATAGTAAATGTGTATAGGTGTTTAGTTTTTAGGCTGGCGATTTCGCGCCAGACTATTACAATCCTAAAAAATGAAATCCACTAAGATGAATTTACTCCCGAAACTGACAACACAGAATCTATACACTCAATGCAAATAGTTCCTCCTCATTAATCAGTTTTGCAAGATAAGAACATTCAACTTTCCTTGTTTCATTTATTCTGTTCGATTGTAATATATTAGTTTCTTCTTGAAATGGAAGGAAATTGTATGAAATTAAAAGTAAAGGTGTTTAAAGGCGTTGATAATTAGTACTACGCGTTACGAACGCGATATATAGCGCGGCGCATCAATGATTTTATTATGTTAAATTATTTAGGTCAACATTCTCCAACGAGATCGTGGTCGAGTGGTTGAGCAACTCGCTTCGTAATTTTCTGATGCTAAGGTCCAGCGTTCGAATCATGGCGGCTCCAACTTTTTATATTTTTAAATTTTTAATTTTTTTTTTAAGTCCAGCACTTACCTCTCTTTCGACTTAGAAAACCACTTGATGTTATATTACTTGAAAAGCTATTGTTCCTTAGCAGTTCGCCAGCCTGTCAGTACTTTCAGTACTTTGATTTAGTATGGACTTCATGTTATCGTCTGGGATTGGCCTAAATGTTCGTAACATTCCATTCATGAAAATTGAATTTTTCATCAGCATAACATAATGTTGTATACGCATGAAGTCAGTCAACTGGTATATTTCCAGAACATTACCAGCTGTGACATGGCTAGCGTTACTAGTTATATTGTAAGATTACTATTCTGATGTAAGAAATTAACTTATAATAGACTTGTGTTGTACTTAGAAACATGTTTTAAAGAAGGGCCCTGGTATGTACAATACATGCATACCAATTAAGGGTCATTGTGATGTTTTATTATATAAGTGTGAACATTGTATATATACATTATTATCTACAATACATTTTATTCATATAATGGTTCGCCCTCATCCAAGAATCACACAAAATACTGGACGGAACTATACGTCTGTATTGGAATTAAGTCTAAGCCTGTATTGGACTTAAGTATAAGTCTTTATTGGACTTCAGTCTAAACAAAGGTATGAGAAAATCCGACAGGGAAGGCAGCACTGAACCCAACCAGCCGAGCACAAAAATCAGAAACACCACGATACAACTACCCCGAGCAATACCCACAGAAACCCATGCAAAAACGGCGACCAAAAAAATGAGACACAACAACCCCGAGGCGTGACCTAGTTTAAAACACAAGGACAGTGACCTAACGTTATGCGACCTAAAGAGGCACAACTACGACTTGACCTAGTTAAAATAATGGGCAAGGCAGGCATGGAGTGGGAAAGACTGTATTGAACTTAAGTATAGTCTGTCGTCTGTATTGGACTTTTAAGTATAAGTCTCTATTGGACTAAAGTATAAGGCTGTATTTGACTCAGTGGATTGCTGCCATGTGAATATTAGAAATCTCGTAGTTCAAACTTAAAACTGCATCCAAGTGTCAGTTTTTCAAGTTCTTAGACATATGAATAATCAAAAATATGGTTTAAATGCAAGAATCGTTATATTTAATTGGTCTAGAAGAGAATGAGGACATCCTTGACGTACTTGATGTCAAAAACGTTTGAGCAATGACCATTTTTTGTGACACATGCTTTTGCATCTTTATATATAAATTTAATTGGTATATGTACTAATAATATAGTGCATTTGTAGTCAGTGGTCATGCTATTTATGACTAAATGGTTTCATGTATGCAATATACTATTTTTTTCATTTTCATGCATGTTGTTTTAATGTACATCATGTAAATATATTTCCTATTCAATTAGTTTTAGAGAAAGTACTAAAGATAAGTAGTGGTGTTGGTATATTTTTTCTATGTAAATTTGAAACAAATTTTAAAATAATGATGTATACCTTTATCACACCCTTTCTTTGTTATATAGCTACATTGTATATGATGTTAAATGTATCATGTCTTTTTGATAATATTATATTTACATGTGTATACATACCATGTTCTAAATGAAAATTAAAAGAGAGGGAAACTGAAAAAACTTGGTTATTTTCTCAGTATGGTTCCCACCATAAATCAAGTGACATTGTTGTAGTCCGGCAGAACTTGCAAGGGACCGTGCAAATTCTTCTATACAAAATGTTTTTGCATTTTCTTGTTCTCTGGACCATACCATAACAGAATCTGAGTGATGCCACCTTGTCATCATTGAGCAACTCTCAGAATGAGGCCCCAAAGGGGGTATATGAATGTTCATGAATTAATCAGTATAAATGCATTATTATTTTATCAAATGTACAGAAAAACACAATAAATGCTGTTTATAGTATGCCAAATTATGTGTTTATTCCATTTCTAAACATTTGTAATAGTAAATTGTGAAAATGAGGCCCCACTCGTGATTTACACATAAAACGAGGCCCGCTTTTAGACTCACAAATGTATTACATTAATAAATGATGCATGTTAAACAAATGTTTCATTATATCTAATATTCGAATTGAATTCAGTGACATTGGTAAGTACGAGCATAGCTAAATATTTAAATAAACCATGTCATCATCAAGCAAATGAGGCCCCACATGGGTACATTAGTTTTTGTTATCAAAATAATTAGCTTAAACACATATAAGTTATTATATTCACTCAGATATAACGCAAAACACCTGAAATGTAGTTCATGTTGTATTAGGTATTGCGTTGCAAAACACCCTAAATGTTGTTTATATTTTGCAAATAATGTGTGTATACAATTAATAACATTTGTAATTGTAAATAGAAAATGAGGCACCACTTTGGTTTACACCTAAAACGAGACCCATTATTAGCCTAACGAATGAGTTAAGTAAATGATGCTCAAATCTTTTTTATTTGAATATATTTTATATTGAATTGAGTGGCATTGACAAGTTCAAACACGAATCAACAAGTTAATTAAATATAATTGAGGCCCTGCTAGGGATAAATTTAAATGTAAGAACGTGTTGTCCAAATTACTCGTAATTATGTCAAGTTATTGCACTAAACCTTACGGAATGCAACTTAAACCATAACTAGTATCGTTAGAAAAGTGTTATTTAAATGTTCACGCACTACATTCAAAAAAAGATAAATGAGACAATGAAGAAGACTGTGAAAAAGTGGAAATGATAAATATGCAATGTTCAATTAAACACAATAATACAAAAAATGCATTAAATATGGGACTTAATTAAATTAATAATCAAATTTCAGTAAATTGTTTATTTTCCATTAAACCACTAAATTATAGATTGGAAATGAAATGATTAATTTAGGCCCGTTATGGGTCGTTAAACTCTTATATTTATCTTTTACATACTATGTTATACCTTGATATTACCACTATGAGATACTCGTTATCATACCTATCAATATGTGTAAGAGGATCTCCGAAAGGGGAATGGTGCAGAATGAATCTGGGTCCTCGGAAATAGACTATAGCCTGATTTTCGATTTAAACCAATAACGATGACTGACATGCACCCTAGACCATTTAATAAAACGAGCATCTCCTATGTGGGAATGCAGACCAAATGTTTGGTCCTATGGTGTGGAAGTATGCCTCCATAAAAGGAAAAACACAATGTATAATAACCCTTGGTCTTGGGCAAAATATTGAAAGGTGCATCAGCGTCAGTGACTCTATGCCGCACCCGGTATTACCCCTATAACAATATAGCACAGTAATTCTGTACACAATGATACTCATACAGACATTTCAAACCAAAATGTAGAACACCCCTATGAAGTATTCGCCGCAATCAAGTTTGGCCATTTCAACGCAATATCAATTTTAATAACATGTAAATTCAAGCTCTGTTTGTTACATATCAGGATCGACTGTGATCATTCCGGTCCCTCATGGGTACATGCGACACCCAAAGGTAAAGGCAAATCTTCATTAAAGAGTAAAACTATCCAATGCCCTAAAGTGTACTCCCTATCACCATTGGCTGTAATATGCTTAACAGGGTACTTGGTCCTTCAGATCCTCCATCAGCGAGTTATGCCATGCCAACTATGATTATGACGTACTCACCTTACTAGTAACCAAATAAATCTACACCATCCCCATATAGTGCAGACAATCACCTAGTATTGCAACTATTGAATACCCAAAAGGCTACATGCAAAACAAACTTGAAGAGTTTATATTTTGGGGATAAAGAGTAAGCTATTATTTTATGACATGGAGCGGTTGGTGGTAGTGCGTGCCTCTTAGTACCTGTTTATGCCTCCCTTATAAGGCTCTGCGAGGCTGTGAGAAACCCAAAGCGATCGGAATCGCATCAGGCAGTGGCCATCAATACAAATAGAGCCAGTAAAGACCCTGTCACACACCTGCGAGTTCGGACTTCAAGTTCTGTACGAGTTGTGACGAGTTATAACTCTTATTGTGCGCGAGTTGGTCCAGGACGGTCTTCAGGGCGACATTTGTTCGAGTTCTCTTCGACATTTACACGACATGAGTACAATAATACATGTAACACGAGTTTAACCGAGATATATACGATATGTACACGACATCTGTTCGACAATCGGAGACATGTTCTCGAGATTTGCACGAGTATCCACGAGTATTTACGAGTCGCTATGATTTTTGTCGGGGTGATGGTGTCGTGTGATCTCGCCGCATGTCGAGCAGATATCGTAGACAAGTCTCCCCAACTCGCCGCAAACTCGCGTTATGTCGCAGAACGACTTATTTCGGCGACATGCTTACGACAAAGAGCGACATGTCAACGAGATGTGTGCGACAGTGCGCGAGATTGTTACGACAGTTCCTCGCCATATGTACGAAAAGTAAACTTCGGCGAGAAGCGGCGAGAATTTTAAACAGTTTAAAAATCTCACCACACACTGGCGAGTACTGGCGACATTGGAAGACATCTCAGCTACATACGTACGATATTTACGCGACACTGGGCGAGTTCTGGCGAGTTACAACTCGTGACAACTCGTAGCGCGAACTCGCCACTGTGTTACATGGTCTTAATGATTTGTTTGGTAGGGGTTAATACCCGCAAAGTGACACAAATGTCTGTGGAAAGGCTGTATGTGATGGTGATAGAAAAACTGTTTAGAAGGTAAACACCACTGGCATTGATGTTAGAGTAATTTGTATGAAGCAGTTCATACAAAATGATACTTCCTATGCATTTGGATAAAACTTGTCTGAATTAATTATTCCTAATCAAACAATAAGTTACTTAATGTGTTAGCTTATATGCACACTAAATGCTGTTAGTAACAGTATATACAAAACTGTTTGTTATGTAAGGTCCAATGTTTCATATAATAAAATAGGCTGTTAATTGGTCAAACATCATCAGAACTCAATATTCCTCTTCCAACAAGCGATTTGTAATTGTTCATTTTTGCATACCGGTAGTGTGTTCTACTCTTAAACTTGAGGATTGTCTTCTCTATCTGATTTATATAACCATTTGATCGAATACTACATGTGTAGTAATCACTCACAGAGACACATGTCCCCGTTTTTCTATTTCCAAAATAAGGTGTTTTATCTTATCTTAAATTGTTTATACGTTATTCACAGTTGAATTTACCCTTACAAAAGGCCTCAAATTTATGGAATGTCATTTTTATCAGTGTAATCGAGGTATTAATACTTATCCACTGAATTCATTTTAATAGTTTATTCCATACGTGAGTAATGAATTAATCGCCATTTTCCCAGTACACTATTTATTTATAGTATTTCACTCGAGCAGGGCTTCATTTCCTCATTTTATTACCGGTATTTCAACATTTGATACATGAATATTTCATTCACACTTTCATAACTTCGGGCTATCGCTAAAGGTTCTCCCTTATACTATGTTTCATGACCAATAGATTTTTAAAGATAAGTCTTTTCAAATTTTCCTTTACCCTAATTAGGGCCTTAATGGCATTAACGGAATAATTACACCATCTAATTAAAGCTGTTTGTACATTTGTGTTTAACTAGGTTTCGTAATGTTGTGTTATTGACAAATGAAATATGTGTTTAACACCTATTCGTTTACTTATTTACTTAATATCCTGTATAGGCCTACTGTCGGGACACATATTAGGTGTCGCCCACAAGCGGGGCCTCAGTTCAATAATTTACCATTGAAAATGTATATTTTTGCAATACAATACTTAACTTGACATGAACTACATTTCAATTGTGTTACGTAACATTTGATTGAATATAATACATTATATGTCTTTAAGCTAATTATTTAGATAAAGAACTAATGTACCCATATGGGGCCTCGTTTGCTAAATGATGACAGGCCTTCAAGTAAATTTATTAAATATTTAGCTATGTTTATACTTACCAATGTCACTGAATTCAATTCGAATAAAAGATAAAATGACATATATGTTTAACATGCAGCATTTACTAATGTAATGCAGTTGTTTGTGTAATAACGGGCCTCGTTTTATATGTAAACTACAAGTGGGGCCTCATTTTCACAATTTAATATTACATTTTCTTTGTAAATTGAATAAACACATAATTTGGCATACTATAAACAGCATTCATTGTGTTTTTCTGTACATTTGATAGAATAATAATGTATACACACTGATTAATTCTTGAAAATTCATATACAATTCGAATATTAGATATAATGAAACATTTGTTTAACATGCATCATTTATTAATGTAATACATTTGTGAGTCTAAAAGCGGGCCTCGTTTTATGTGTAAATCACGAGTGGGGCCTCATTTTCACAATTTACTATTACAAATGTTTAGAAATGGAATAAACACATAATTTGGCATACTATAAACAGCATTTATTGTGTTTTTCTGTACATTTGATAAAATAATAATGCATTTATACTGATTAATTCATGAACATTCATATACCCCCTTTGGGGCCTCATTCTGAGAATTGCTCAATGATGACAAGGTGGCATCACTCGGATGCTGTTATGGTATGATTCAGAGAACAAGAAAATGCAAAAACATTTTGTATAGAAGACATTGCACGGTTACCCCAAAATAAGCTGTTTATCTGCCGGACTATTGGCCTCTCCCTTATTCATAAGTTGGTGATATAGCAGTGGACTAGTCCGTCGGTCTGTCTAAAACACAAATCTTGTGTGTTTCATTCCTCATAAATAGTTGGGTGGAATTTCTTCAAACTTTAGATGACCGTAAATGAAGGACTGTTTGCTGTGTCAATTTTACCAGAGCTAAGACCTTTTGAGGTTCCTCATCAATATGATGTACGTAGGAAAACGGATTATTTATCAGATCGTATATTGCGAAATTAAAACATAAACCATTTACTAGTGTTATGTAGTTTCCCATTTACTATCATTTAAGCCGAACTTTAATGAAAATAGATAAATGATTCGTCCCTTGACCAAAATACTCACCATTTAATACTTCGTAGGTAATTAAAATTGCGTGAAGAATATGCATCTTTTTTTAGTATATTTAGTTTCTGCCGCCTACGATACATATGGCTACAGTACCTAGAAGTTGAAAAGTCATTCGAGTCCAAGTTATGTCATATGTCTTTATTGTTTACACTTTTTCATACTTAATAACATATCCATAGACCTATAGCTTGAAAGATCATATGACAAATATTAGCAATAGGCTAAATAACCTGCGGCCTTGAGCCGCATGTTATATTTGTATGCAATATGTGCACATATGGTAGCCATTGTGTAACAAGCTGAAAACTCATCAAGTGTATATATGTACTACAACACGAGCACACACTGGGTCAGTGTCATACACGATCCAGAAGACCAGAACCTATCTACAACACGAACACACACTGGGTCAGTGTCATACACGATCCAGAAGACCAGAACCTATCTATTACACGAACACACACTGGGTCAGTGTCATACACGATCCAGAAGACCAGAACCTATCTAAAACACGAGCACACACTGGGTCAGTGTCATACACGATCCAGAAGACTAGAACCTATCAACAACACGAGCACACACTGGGTCAGTGTCATACATGATCCAGAAGACCAGAACCTATCTACAACACGAGCACACACTGGGTCAGTGTCATACACGATCCAGAAGACCAGAACCTATCTACAACACGAGCACACACTGGGTCAGTGTCATACACGATCCAGAAGACCAGAACCTATCTACAACACGAGCACACACTGGGTCAGTGTCATACACGATCCAGAAGACCAGAACCTATCTACAACACGAGCACACACTGGGTCAGTGTCATACACGATCCAGAAGACCAGAACCTATCTACAACACGAGCACACACTGGGTCAGTGTCATACACGATCCAGAAAACCAGAACCTATCTACAACACGAGCACACACTGGGTCAGTGTCATACACGATCCAGAAGACCAGAACCTATCTACAACACGAGCACACACTGGGTCAGTGTCATACACGATCCAGAAGACCAGAACCTATCTACAACACGAGCACACACTGGGTCAGCGTCATACACGATCCAGAAGACCAAAACCTATCTACAACACGAGCACACACTGGGTCAGTGTCATACACGATCCAGAAGACCAGAACCTATCTACAACACGAGCACACACTGGGTCAGTGTCATACACGATCCAGAAGACCAGAACCTATCTACAACACGAGCACACACTGGGTCAGTGTCATACACGATCCAGAAGACCAGAACCTATCTACAACACGAACACACACTGGGTCAGTGTCATACACGATCCAGAAGACCAGAACCTATCTACATCACGAACACACACTGGGTCAGTGTCATACAAAATCCAAAAGACTAGAACCTATCTAAATCACGAACACACACTGCGTCAGTGTCATACACGATCCAGAAGACTAGAACCTATCTACATCACGAACACACACTGGGTCAGTGTCATACAAGATCCAAAAGACTAGAACCTATCTACATCACGAACACACACTGGGTCAGTGTCATACACGATCCAGAAGACCAGAACCTATCTACAACACGAACACACACTGGGTCAGTGTCATACAAGATCCAAAAGACTAGAACCTTTCTACATCACGAACACACACTGCGTCAGTGTCATACACGATCCAGAAGACTAGAACCTATCTACATCACGAGCACACACTGGGTCAGTGTCATACACGATCCAGAAGACTAGAACCTATCTACATCACGAACACACACTGGGTCAGTGTCATACACGATCCAGAAGACTAGAACCTATATACAACACGAACACACACTGGGTCAGTGTCATACACGATCCAGAAGACTAGAACCTATCTACATCACGAACACACACTGGGTCAGTGTCATACACGATCCAGAAGACTAGAACCTATATACAACACGAACACACACTGGGTCAGTGTCATACACGATCCAGAAGACTAGAACCTATCTACATCACGAACACACACTGGGTCAGTGTCATACACGATCCAGAAGACTAGAACCTATCTACATCACGAACACGCACTTGGTCAGTGTCATGCAAGATCCGGAAGACTAGAACCTATCTACATCACGAGCACACACTGGGTCATTGTCATACACGATCCAGAAGAAGAAGACTAGAACCTATCAACAACACGAGCACACACTGGGTCAGTGTCATACACGATCCAGAAGACTAGAACCTATCTACAACACGAACACACACTGAGTCAGTGTCATACACGATCCAGAAGACTAGAACCTATCTACATCACGAACACACACAGGGTCAGTGTCATACACGATCCAGAAGACTAGAACCTATCTACATCACGAACACACACTGGGTCAGTGTCATACAAGATTCAGAAGACTAGAACCTATCTACACCACGAACACACACTGGGTCAGTGTCATACAAGATCCAGAAGACTAGAACCTATCTACATTACGAACACACACTGGGTCAGTGTCATACAAGATCCAGAAGACTTGAACATATCTACATCACGAACACACACTGGGTCAGTGTCATACAAGATTCAGAAGACTAGAACCTATCTACATTACGAACACACACTGGGTCAGTGTCATACAAGATCCAGAAGACTAGAACCTATCTACATCACGAACACATACTGAGTCAGTGTCATACACGATCCAAAAGACTAGAACATATCTACATCACGAACACACACTGGGTCAGTGTCATACAAAATCCAGAAGACTAGAACATATCTACATCACGAACACACACTGGGTCAGTGTCATACAAGATCCAAAAGACTAGAACATATCTACATCACGAACACACACTGGGTCAGTGTCATACAAGATCCAGAAGACAAGAACATATCTACATCACGAACACACACTGGGTCAGTGTCATACAAGATCCAGAAGACTAGAACATATCTACATCATGAACACATACTGGGACAGTGTCATACAAGATCCAGAAGACTAGAACATATCTACATCACGAACACATACTGAGTCAGTGTCATACAAGATCCAGAAGACTAGAACATATTAAAATTGTTTTACATTTGTATTTCGGTATCAATTACCGATTTATACAAGATGTTGTTCTCAATAATAGAATAATGCATACTTTACAATGTACTTAGTTCAAGTATCAAATAATATCTAGTGCTGGTGATAAGCATGTGTCTATCAAGTACATGTAACTGTCAATGTTAAATAACAAAGCAAATAATAAGTTCACTTTTATAAGATTCCTATCACATTAATGTGCCACCATTACTAAACAGTTAGGATGTCAACAGTTATACTAGGAGGGTCATAAATCTAGGGGTTCTGATTGGCAAGCATGAATTGTATTATTTTTTATCCAATTAGACAATGTTAGCAGAACAAATGCTGCAATGAGTGCCAAATCCCCAAACAGTTTGTTTTATTACATTTTCACTGAAATGTTAAAATATTTCTAAAAAATTCACATGCTTTAGCATAAGCTAAGTTATATGCTTTGTATTCATCTTAATACCATACTACACCTTGTAAATGAAAAGGTGAAAATATATAACAAACATTGTCTATAGAGTTAAGTCCGGTGCTCATAACGTTTATTTATGCTCAACAACAATTAAGTATGAATCATAATTAGTTTTTCCTGGCTACAGACATTTTTCTCAAGGGGATCAGGCATTTTCTTCACAGATAAGGTTAGATAAATTATTTTGCTCAGTCGGTCAAAGAAGGTATTGTTCTTATGAAAGAGTACATACCACATTCTAAACCCTGTAGAATTGGTGTACATGTTTAATATCACAACATGTAAAATTCAGGGGAAGGGGTTCTTGGAGCTATGGTTAGCTGGTTACATTAATTGTTTCATGTAGTACATACAATCTAAACTTAATAGGTACAGATCTATACAATAACACGTTATTTTTACCAAACAAACACTGATTATACCTTGCATTTATTTATTTTGTGTCACTGCACTTAAAAGCAATACTCTGTACACTAAAAAGCAATACTCCGTACACCAGTGAGCACCTATAAAGCAATACTCTGTACACTAACACCTGTATTTATTCTCACATTGCACCATCATTTGCGATTTGTTTCGAATACTTCGTTTACAATACAACCTTTGTAACAGGAATGACAATTCGCTCGATTCAAGTTGTGAATTTTAACGACGAATATGAACAAAAACATCTTATTTCTACAGATCGAGCTTACTTTTTGCGTTAGTAATGCTACGAGTTTTGTCGTTTAATCACCAATTTAATAAATTCATGGCAATTTTGAATTTACCGGTTGCACGGACTAGGAAAATTGATGGAAGAGATACGTTTGTATAAAATATATATGAAACACACTCAGAAAGACTTAGAATCGTCTCTGAACTTACCCTTGTCAACACTAGAATGTCGCGAAAATGTATAATTTTACTCATATTGCTAGCAATATCCGGTGTACGTTATACCGCAGTGACATTGGGTGAATAATAGTTCGTGATCGTCAACTTCGAATATAAACTAAAATAGTGTTGCACCAAGTGTTTTCATGCCTGATGTAACTTTTATTTGTACTGAATGACGCACAAATCTGCCCGACAGAGAACAACATTGTCGAAATACAATGTATGTCCTTGGTGAAGACAATGTATTTACAGATCAAAGTTGCTCCTTTTTGGGAGAAATATCCCCTTTCACGCGTTTGCTATACAATAAAGTGACCAGTGGCGGCTTGTATCTAGAATATGAGTCGTAATACCATGCCGACATCTGCACATCATAATTCATTAGGGTAATCATTAACTGACATTCATTCTGTGTATTTTGACATCTGAATTAAAAACCGTATATTGATACGACTATATTCTGTTTGGCTTTAATTATCTACAAAAATTATCTTAAAATTCACACTATGTTCCGTCTCTTTTATGTTAAATTACATATACGAGGGGTGATCAATATATTCGAGGACTTTTTATCTAGCAAGTTCATATTGGCAGCAAGGCTCAAAGCCATTTAACATCATTCGTAGTAAGATATCTCCGACCGAATGCAATAATAAAATTATTTGATTCATACAAGGGGCGCGTGACGTTGGACGTCACACGACGTCATTCCAAGCGTCACAGTCGGACCAGCACAATCATAGCTCCTTTCTGGACTGATACCCGGTTCCATGTATGAGACGGGTTGTCTTTTACTACTGAAATAAGTAGCTCATAGCCGATTCTTGAATGTGAGTTGGAATAAAAAGAGTATCGATGCGTTATTGGAAACAAATCTCGGAAAAGGGCGGTTGGCTTTACAAAATTATATTATTTCAATTAAGACTGAAACAGGACCTATCAGGTTTAGGACGCAATATCGAAATAACCCTTTTGATTTGGAGTCAACGATTTTATTTGTTGTAGCCTATACTAGTCTTCGTTTTTGCCAGTTACATTTGATTTAGATCTGTGCGTCTTATTTCGCAGAACTTAACGAAAAGTGTCCCTAACGCGGTGTTATTTTTGCTGTTTATCCTTATTTTATTGACTCAACCGTTTGGCAGAGACCCTACAATCACATAAACAATGGAATCATATGAAAATGGCTAATTGTGAGCGCACAGAATCCATTAACAATTTAGTCAAGTCATTTTGGAAGAATCGCGAGAAATTTACAAGTTTTGCGTAAATTTTCATAGCGTGTCGTTTCTCAGAAATAACGTTACGTCCGAGATGCTCGACGGTGCGCGCTTCACCATGGTTACAAAAAGTGACGTCATCAAGTAAATAGTGATGTTATCATAAAGAAAATTAGACAAATCGCGAGATGATTGATTGATTGATCTACATCAGCGTGTAATTTCATTATTCTAGTTTCAATATTTCAAAATTGAGAAAGAAAGTCCTCGAATATATTGATCACCCCTCGTACATACAATAACGTACACAGTGAACATATCGAACTTAATGATTTTTTAATTTGAATTGAACCAGTAACTAAAGTCGATATAAGCCATGTAAATTGTAATTTAAAAAAACCCCACTTACTTGTAAGGAATATGTCTTTGTGGCTATGTGTTGTCTCTGCGCTGCAGTGATTATATTTGTATAGTCACATGATTATATCAGATCAATTCAACCAGCATGTGATGTGTTTATATTTCACGCTTATCTTGTTATATGTACATTGTACCTTGGACTGATATGAATAATGGGAATCTCCGATCAAATTATTACGTTCTTTCGATTTCGCACACTCAAGGACGACAATCAAGTCAAATACGAACATTTATCTCAACACAGTTGTCTACCTTATCAGATAGAAGAAAGCGTATAGCTAGTTTGCGCTAGAAAAAAAAATTTGAATGAATAAATGAAATATATCTACCTAATACACAACAATTTAAGCAACATCAGAAATGAGTTAAAAAAGTTTTGTTCATAAGTTCTATGTAACATATTTGTAGTTTTGTATGAAATATCAAGTTTGAAGACAGCCAATTTCATGTGATGAAAAGAGAGGGACACTGAAAAAATCTTGGTTATTTTCTCAGTATGGTTCCCACCATAAATTAAGTTACACTGTTGGCCTCTCACTTATTCATAAGTTGGTGATAAAGCAATGAATTAGTCCGTCGGTTTGTCTAAAACGCAAATCTTGTGTGTTTCACTCCTCATAAATCGTTGGGTGGAATTTCTTCAAACTTTAGATGACCGTAAAGGAAGGACTGTTTGCTGTGTCAATTTTACCAGAGCTATGGACTTTTAAACATTTTACCATATACGTAAATACGGACACTCCTTTACTATGAACACATTTTAGTTATGTTTTGGCGTCTACTGATGTTGGAGGCATTTAGTAATTGCCCAGTCAGCCAATCCATTTTTTTCGTCTGTTCGTTTGACTGGAAATGGCAATCCAAAACTTCAAAGTTTTTGAAATAAATTTTTTTCAAAAAGCACCAAGATACTGCTTTCAAATGTGGCATACACGTTAAGCATCACAAAATACCTTAGCCTGTTGGGCCATGCAAAACTCCAATAGTTTAAAAGAATAATTGTCCTTTATTGACTTAACATTTTATGGACAAAGCTTCCGCCTAGCCTAAAACAAACTAGTATTTATGGACAAGGCTGTCACCTAGCCTTAAATCAAACTAGTCTTTAGTGCTCCCAATTAAATTGGAATACACTACTATATGCCCAACATGTTTGCATGCTGTCTTTTGTACATTGATTATTCCCTTGGAATCTAAATTCCTCATTAATATGATATACGTAGGAAAACGGATTATTTATCAGGAATTAAAACTTGAATCATTTACAAGTATTATGTATCTTCCTTAATATCTTTTCCTAATCTTTTTAGCCGAACTTTAACGAAAAAAGATAAATGATTCGTCCCTTGACCAAAATACTCACCACTTAATACTTCGTAGGTTATTAAAATGGCGTAAAGAATATGCATCTTTTTCTGAGTATATTTAGTTTCTGCCTCACACCAGACATATGGTAGCCATTGTGTAACAAGTTGAAAACTCATCAAGTGATCAAATCAAAACGGATTCATTACGACATTCGAACATTCTATCACAGGTTACTGGTCAACACGACCACAACAACCAGTTGAAAAATACAAAATGAAAGAATCTGGTATAAATATCATTTATTTCATCTTTATTTCATGCAATTATAACTACTATATTAAAGTACATACATGTTTTATATAATTATGCATTTGTAAGCACAATGCCCAGTGTGCATATATCTATAACAGCATTAGTCAAGTCTTCTAAACCCAACAAACGAGGAATACACATGTAATATTTACAAAATACTATCCCTATAATATTTGTCTAATCAACATAAAATAATTGCAATTATAATAATAATACTTTTCTATGGATAACATAATAATTGGCAAACCAAATTTCATTACGGTCCATATCATAACAATTAATATACAAATAATAACAACATCTTATAACGTAACATTCATACATTGTATTTAATACAGTCCTGAGCGCGCGAAAAGATAATCACGAAATATTTGAGTCTGGACAGGAATTTTAAGGTCAACAAATGGATAAAACGCATGACACTCCGTTTTGTGAGTTTACCATTGTGGGAAGACATACTTCCATTTACTACTAAGTCTATGATACCACGCTCGTTTATTATAATGCCATATTAAAACCAGTCACACAATGTATCATACTAAATACGTATTCACAGTCGCCTTTTCCGATCGAAACTGGGTGTCAAATGTTCAAACAACACATACACTGCTTCGTATTTGGCACTTACTATAAAAATAATCGTATTTGGAAAATGAAATAATAAAATAGGATTGATAAAACGTCTGGCAATATATATGATTCACATAAACACACAATTACTTCAAAATTTAAACACTCAAATGGCCATTAATTATATATGCACTAAACTAACATGCATTGATCATATCCAACTATTTGTCCCATTTGTATTGAATGTGTTTTCAAGTCGACCACAGTTACCTTTCCTTGACTGGTGTTATACGGTTTTAATCTGCTTAATCGCGCTATGCTAACTCAGCGGGTTGTCGGAGTGTATAAATTAATGTATATCCTTTGCTGGAGGGGTTTTGTGCGTTTAGTTACACTTTTGGTAGTTTTGAAATTTTGTATATGATGCATACCAGGATATTTTTTATGGGCATAGCTCTGTCATTATGCAATTTTATTTATAAAGTAGGTATCATCAGGAACATTTAAATGCATCCATGGTATCATTCAGAATTTGTTGATCATGTGTGAGGAAGCTAACAAATGCATTTGTTATACTAGTAATCGCAATACATGTCACGATATGTATACTTATTATATGTTATCATGCATATTCGATGGATGATAAAAAAAGAAACGGTACCTAGTAACTGTACAATGCTTGATTTGTTGATCATGTGTGAGGAAGCTAACAAATGCATTTGTTATACTAGTAATCGCAATACAAGTCACGATATGTATACTTATTATATGTTATCATGCATATTCGATGGATGATAAAAAAGAAACGGTACCTAGTAACTGTACAATGCTTGAGTATGTGTGCAATATCACAAAGTACAGTTTAAATGAAATTTAGCAACCACTGCTGATTTTGTACGGTTTGTTCAGTTGCATCTTCAAGCCATAGACCACACAATTATGGAACTGGTTTTTTAATATCTTGAAAAATTAAATAGTTATGGAAATTTTAAGTTCGTGAAATAGAGCGTATTTTTCTTGAATTAAATAGGAGAATATTCCGGCGCCCGCGGACTTGACAAAACTCCAAATTTCCCTCTAATTGTCACAAATATTTTTTTTTCAAGATATCGGGATGAAACATTTGTTCAACTTATATTTATGTTGGACAAGTGCTTTCAAAGTTATGAAGAGTTGAAATATTAAACAAATACTAAATCAGTTTTCATTGTTTTAAACAAATCATAACATCAATCATATATCACATACAAAGAGAACTTTGGATTCAGTTACAGAAGCATGTAGTTTAGCGACCTTTAAAACAAACATTTGTGAACTTGAGTGTGCGAATCATTAGTTAGTGATAGATGATAATTTTATTCTACCATCGTTATTTTCTTTGAATTTTCGAAGCAAAAGTAGAACTTTTATTTAACGTTCTGGTCAGTGATTCTTACTTTACAGTTACCAAACAAAAGCAACATTTCCCTTTTTTATTTTTCTATTATATTATGAAAATAAAGAAAATGTATACTTACAACATCAGATGTCTTCTTGTTTTTCTTATTATTCAGTCAATAGCTCCCCTTTCCTCACCTTTTTTGACGTTTAATTTTCATTTTTACAATTCGTATACAAAATGTATATTCAATTAGGTGGTACAACGTGTCAATTAACCAGTTTATTTAACAAGTGTCATAGGAATGATATGATTCTTCATTTTTATGTCTCAACTGTACGATTATTATAATTTTAAATTATGCGTGAGCTTATGACATTTCACTTTATTTAAATGCATGTACTAGTTTCCAAATCGGCAATAAAGTCAAAGTTTCAAATCTCTAAAATCACAATAAAGTATGTATACAGGAAATATAGCGGTTATAACCCTTCAAGCGAATGTACCACTTTTATTACCCCACATGCTGTGACAATCGCAGCGGGGCGCGTCATAAAACAATTAACAATTAAATATGTGTATTATTTTTTACTAAAAAAAATGATACTTGTTTTAAAAAACCGTAAAAAGGGGGCAGATCTAATTATCGCATTTCTTATATCAAAACACCAATCTGACGGGAAGAAATTAAACTATTAATCAAGTTTGCACAAAATATATTCCCCGAGAAACAAAAGAACTACGGACAAGAAAGTAACCAAGTTTGATATCAAATCCGTTCATTTCCTTCTTTGTTCAATGTGAGTGATAGTCATGTTAAAAACCTTTAAAAAGGGGGCTGATCCCATAAAGATACAACTATGAAATTTAGTGCATTATTTTGTAGACATATCAAACTACAAAATATGTTTGCACATAAGAAATCTATCGAATAGTTTTTATCATATGGACAATTTTACGTGGAGTCCCCATGCCTTCCAATGGTAAAAAAATTGTCACATGTGCGAATACAAATGGGACAAATAGTTGGATATGTCTGAATTCATAAAACATGTACACAAGTAGTTAAAATACCTTTCATAAATTCACTTGGAAAAAAAACTGTTGATTCCATCTTAATATAACGACAAGTTCACTTTTGAACATTTCAATTACGAACAGATAAGTTTGTTTTCACAATCACGAATGTTTTATATCACAAACTGGGATGTCTGCACCATACACAATTCTTGAACCTTGTCTCTGGTAGCTGGAGGCTCTGTAAATAAAAGAGGAAACATTTACCGACTCGTGGGGATACAGGAACAGATTCATACACCAAACAAATAGATTCATGCATACCATCAACGTATTTTTGTTGGTCATTTACTCTTTAATTCTGCAACTATCTTCGACGGAGTCATGTCTGGTACATATCGAACCAGTTATTTGAGAATTAGAACGACTATGTACAGTAATTATACGTGAAATAATGAATTCGCCAATGAAGGCAATGCATGTAAATACATAACTCCAGCAAAACATGTAAGAAAACATGAATAAAACAACATGCACGAGGGATGAAGAATATAAACAGGGAAAATGCTTACTAAGTATATCTGTTTCATTATCTAAACTAATTTTGCTCAGACTTAAGCCAGGTATAGCAACATGAACGTGGGATGATCAAAAAGTAATGAGACAAATGCTCTCATTTTTAAAGTTTACGTATCTGAGCTATGAAAGTGATATATTAATTATTTAGCTGTATTTAATGCCGATGTTTACGTATAAATTACAATGTTCTACAATAAGTAGTTCTTTATTAATGCAACGTCAAATATAAGGTGTCGCGCCATGTCGCCGCACATAAAAACGTCGCCCTTTTTCGCCATATGGTATGGAAAAGCATTCGACTTATATTTTATTGAATATACCTCGAATATGTATCAAATTAGTTGGACATGACATTAAAACATTAAATAACAGTGGAATAAAATGTTTTTGGTGTAGGTTTGTTCGATTTTAATATATGACGTAAAAACTAACAGTAGCACAGTAGCGACTTGGAAACTACGCGATATTTCGGCAAAAAATTCACATATCGAAAATATACAGTTCTTCCACAAACTAGGATTAAGTTCTAAACAAAAATTTAAATGGGGAAATTATTACAGGAAGATACGTCTGCAAAACGTATACTAATGTATCGGTAGCGGGAAAGGGTTTGTGACGGGGAAGAAACTCTATTTTATCAAGCCGAGACTAAAAAACCATTGGATGAGCAGTCAATTTTGCTTTTCACTCGTATGACGGACGTCGTATACGAGAGCCGTCTTTAGAATGAAAATGATCGAATAATTATTCAACATTTCCTTGATGTTTTATAACAACTGAATCGCTTTTAGTCAAAACAACACTTCTTCTATATAAACACTGAATTATAAGTAAATATATCCATACTTTTAGAGACTTAAGCGTTTATTCGAAGCAATGAGACATTCGAATAGTTGACAATTTACGTACGTGACGTCATTGACGTCGTTAATGTGCGGCGAGTCGCTGTACCCAAGGTTGCAAAATAATGGATATCTCTGCCAGTTATGAATGAAAATTTATGAAACTCTGCAGACGGAGAGAGGATACATTCTTTTTTTGAAATAAAACCTTATTTTATTGATATCACGAAGAATGATCATTTCAGAGCGTTTGTCTCATTACTTTTGATCACCCCACGTATAAGTATTGAATCTGTAAAGGTTTTAAGCATTATATCGCTATAAAATATGGATCATCCCTCGTGTAGGTATTACTAGAACCAAACATGAGAATTCTAAACTGCTCTTAATTTAACATGCCGTGGTTAGAGCGTTTGTCTCTGACTAGCGATTGTTACCAGCGTCCGATACGAGCCTTATGAATAAGTTTGAACTTTTGAAATGTTGTACCATTCACATTCTACGTCTCCCTTTTCAATATATCGAATGCCAATGTAAACTCAACATTCCAATGCCAGACGCCATATTTTTATTAGTAAACAAACTATATAAAATTCTTACCAAATGTGAACTCTCCCGTTTGTCCAGCATCTTTCCTTGCAATCTTGATGCAGTTTTGCAAAGCGAAGAAAATGGCACAGCTCATATTCAAGGGTGGTTCACCACTTGCTGAAATACCATTAAATATAGGATGAAATGTTGTTTTTAACAATAGGACGCTCATTAATTGCAAAATCTCTTTTTAAGTCTATTCTTTCTTTCTTCGTTCATTTGAGTCACATTTTGTATTGTTTTTTATGTTTGGCACGAAGTCCGCTTAAACATTTTAGGCGTTCAATCGAAAGTTTGGAATGTCCATAACGTCACTATTACTTCATGGCCATCACAACATTTTAGGTCTGAATAACGAATGACATTTCTTTCAAACTGTTTCCACTTTTAACAAAAAGACATACATTGTATTAATAATTTTCATAATTATTATACATATTAATTGTGTAATGTTTCGGTTTTTTGGAAGTATAAGTCGGTTCCGGTACTAAAGAAATCGTGTGCATTTTAAATTTCATGATATTTTGTTCATAAGTACATCCAAAGTTCATATAATTCATTTACCCTCTCGGCGTTGATACAAATTGCTTCATGATTTCATATATAACATCTCTTCCGTTAACATTTTCACTATTAGTATAAGTAGCTAAAACATTTTACCTTTTGATCGCATAAATCCCAGCGGGTTAGGAGCATTCTTCAACAAGCTGACTCGGAAATCAATGGGAATATCTTTGTTAGTTGGAGCATGATAACCCTGTTGAACAAAAAACATCACCATGTAAACAATGTAAGGTGTGTAACTAGACTAACTACATGTAGAAATGAATGCATGTCTCATCCTAATTAATGTGCCAGTGTTTTTGGCGTCCATCTTCTATTACGGGTCTGAAAACTTGGAAACAGAGAACAACTCGGGTAGGTATAAAACACACATTTTAATCTATTGCTCACAATCTTGGCATATGATGTATCAAGCCATAGGCCTATGAAGATGTTATTAAGCATGAAAAAAGTGTAAGATATAAAGACATGTGACATAACTTGGACTCGAATGACTTTTCAACTTCTAGGTACTGTAGCTCACAGACAACTTGCTGGCTCAGAATGAGAAAGTCGTAAGTGACACTTACAACTTTATAAGACTAATGCATATTTAAAATCTACAACATAAGGCGCTTCTTATGAGCCTATTTCATGACAATTCGAACTTGTAATGATGATCAAACTGAAGTTGAAAAAGCTAGTTTTACCGAAAGTAAAGAGTGGTTGTCAGACAGTTTTTTCGTTTTCTCAAAATATTGATTTTGTAGTTACGACCTTCACATTCTAAGCCAGCAAATTATTCAAAGCCGCATAGAAATGGCAACAACAAAAAGTCACGTGACGCACCCATGTATCATTTGTAATCATCTTTCCAGTTTGTGGATCATACACAACCTCTTCTGTTGTATTGAGACCAAGACCCATGATGAATGATCCTTCCACTTGCCCTATATCAACGGCTGGGTTCAAACTGTTGAAAGATATACACAATGTTCATATATCTGACAATGTTGTGTCTTTATAAATTCATTTAATTAGTGTGGATCTGTTTCATGATAACTCTTGTTCAATTCATGATTTCATGTACACTAGTAAACAATTTCCAATTCCAACATAAATTAAGGCACTGCCTTTAATTGGAGATTGCAAAACTGGAGAGTGACGGTTGTCGGACAAGCTGAAGATAAGTGGTATGTTGTCATTGTGACTTGTCATCTAAAATACTTAAAGGATAAGTTGTCACTGGTTAAAATACAACACAAGCCAGCTGGTAACTTTAACATATCAGTTAAGATCGTTTAGCAATTAAATACATAGTTTCAATTGACATAACGCCAGAGAAGAGATCTTTCACACATGTTTGTTTATCCAAGGCTGCTTGGCAAAGGTTTTCAAGTTAATCCATCGGACCATGTGATTAAAATTTACCATTATAATTGATTTAAAGGGGATATACACTTAAACGAATTTCTAATTGGCCACCCTACAAAATATTATATCATCTGATAAATTATATCAATAAATCTTAGGCTGTGTTATTTGTTCATTACACGCACTTACTTATCTATTTCTGGAAAGAAATGGCCTATTCATAAACAAAATCATCCATGCGTAACGGTTGGTGCGAAATTGCTTTTTTGCACGTTGACCTCGTGCGAAGCTTGGAATAGTATCGTATTTGGTATACATTTGCTTCCTGTAGATCGACTTTTCTTTAAACACTATAATTTGTGAAAATAAGTCATGTGGAACGCGCTCATGACGCCAGATCCATGCATACATTGAACGAATTTCTGATTTGCAACGTGTTTTTATAAATTTGTTTAAAAAAAAATGCTTTTAGAAGAATATAAATAGTCGAAACCCCGATTCTGTCCAATTGTATTGATAGAAAATATGTTTCTCGCAGTAACTCGAGCTAAACCCCACGTTATTATAAATATCGCTTTTTACAAAAAGACGTTTTGACGTACATGTCTGGATTTTGGTGCTGGTACTCGTCATTTTAACGGCCTCAGCGCGCCCCGTATTACTTATTCTCGCCAGTATTAACACCCTTCATTAAGTCAATCGACAGAGAATACATTTTGGCCGATTTCAAAAATCAAACATGTCGGGCACGTGAACCACGTGCACGTAAGCCATTTTGCACTAACTGTTCCGCATGGATGATTTTACACATGCATGCGTAATTTATTTCTTGAAATCGATAGATATGTGCATGTAATGAAAATAACCACAATTTTAGAAAAATTGACTGAATATATCGCATAAAATAATATTTCATTGGGTGGCCAATTAGAAATTCGTTTAAGTGTATATTGACAACTGGCGTAATGTCAATTAATGTATTAAATGGCTTACCTTTCACCACAATCATACACTATATCCACTCTGTTTATTTGATATTCACCAGTTAATACATCCAGTTCAACCTCAGCACATGTAGCACCGTACGCATAGTAGTCAAATGCTGCACCACCTTCCGTTACTGGCACGCCAGCTTCTCTGTTAACAAATAAAAACAAGAAGGAATATAAGCGAGTAATACTCTCTAAAAGAAAGGAAATAAGGATGTTGCCATTTTTTCTGGAACAGAACACTTAATGAGTGGGAAGCGGTCGAGACAGACTGTGTGCTTTGGGATTGAAAATTGTTCATGAGCAATAAGGCTCACAATACCCCTTTTTACTTTCTATAAATGAGAACTTGGCAGGGTTAAAAGCCAAAGTACTGTAGCTGCCATCGCCACTGAGCGCAACATCCGTCGTGCGACTCCTTTATCCGCATTTATACGCATTTATACTTGTGTTTCATTAGATTACCGCGAGTTCCACACTTTCTACTTTTCTGTTTTGATAATTTAACATTTCGTGGCTTACGTATAATCTGCTTTCAACACAACATTTTCTTGGCCGCATTTCTTGACAAGTTCCATCCAGGTTGGGTTTGTCATTTTATCTTTCACTGGTTTCATGTTGGCAATGACGTCATCACAACACTTGGCAGCACTCTAGTAATCGAGAAATAACAACATACATCTAAGTCAATAGTGACGCAAGCAGTGTCTATGAAACCATCGTCGGATACCCATAGTCGATGCATCCGGTAATCGCTGCGAGATGTCCGTAGCGATTAGCGGAGACACCGACTGTGGGTATCCGACGATGCAATGTACACTAATGATTGTTTATGAGTGTAAATGTTCGATGAATTGTGTAGGGAATAAACCATATATCATTTACAATAATCTGTAAAGCTCTTAGGAGAGATATTAAGACAATTCTTCTTCCGTTTCGATGTTTAGAAGTTACACTTGATTTGAGCCGATTTCAAGTCATGTAAAGTATGTGAGAACAGCGTATAAGATGCATTTCAAACTGATGTCGTTTGGTCTTCATGATTGTCACACTATTGTCAAGAGAAAGAATCTCTTCTAGGTTTTCAAGAGATCGAATTCAACCATTATTTATGCCTGGGTCTTATAAAATCCAGATTATCAGATAATGGGACGATACGAGAACCCGGCTTTATAAACTCACATCAAATGTAATCAAACAATATATTCTAACCTTGCAACATTCCTCGCTTGTTACACTTCCACCAGATGAAATATTGTTAGCGTTCATTGTAGTATTTGCAGCTTTCACACAAACCATGTCAACAGATATACCCAACTTATATGCAACTATCTGAGCAACCTACAATATCAACAGATATACCCAACTTGTATGCAACAATCTGAGCAACCTACAATATCAACATATATACCCAACTTATATGCAACTATCTGAGCAACCTACAATATCAACATATATACCCAACTTGTATGCAACTATCTGAGCAACCTACAATATCAACATATATACCCAACTTGTATGCAACTATCTGAGCAACCTACAATATCAACATATATACCCAACTTATATGCAACAATCTGAGCAACCTACAATATCAACATATATAACCTTTTTCATTACTTTCTAACTATTGTCGATACTTAGTAATAGGCCTACAATTATCTGTGATTGCAACAGTCCTGTAATAAACGAGCAAATAACTAGTATTCGTGTGATGCATCAAGTAACAATTTGCGTCTCCAGGGAAAATGCTTCTCTTGGCACTCGGACACCATACCTTTGTATTGATACCTTGACCCATTTCTATCCCTCCATGATTGACAGCAACTGTTCCATCTTGACCATACACCGCAACACTTGCAGAATACATACTATAGTTTGTAGACATACCAAACTTGGCGGGAACCACTGCCAGTGCTTTCTTCTTCCATCGATTATCCTGAATAAAAGGTTGGATACAGTCTACATGTTTCATTTATTTAACGCTTATCTAAACAACGCATAAATGTTCCTGTATCATTGATGAAGACTAAAACAAAAACAAAATCGAAAATTTATATTTTTCTATAAAATATAAATTTTACAAAAAAAATCGTTTTTATTATGTTATTATAAGTTAACAGTGAAATGTTCTACAAGTCTGTATAAACAAAATACTTTAATAAGACAATTCCGATACAAGTATAACTGTTTGGGGTTTTAGAAGAACTTTGTGAAAAAGTTGCTGCACTGGATGAAGAAGGACAACTACGAATGGAAACCGCATCACTTGTGTTCGACCTTAATGGCATTACCTGTTTCTCTGTATTTGAAAATAACAAAGTGTATCGACACACGCACTGGGAATGCAAGGCACCATTGGGATTCAGCCTACGTGATTGAGCAGTGCTGAATAACCATTATAGAAAAGAGAAATAAGACAACAGCTATTTCAAAATAGATTATTTTATTGGAACAAATTGGAGGTGCAGTGCAGGAAAGAGAAAAATCAACTTAGAGAGCATTTAACATAGTGAATTGGGCACCAATTACATACACGTTGTATTCAATTCACTAAAAGGAATGTAGGGACTAAATTACCTTGTTGAAAAATGTGAACAATGTTTTCCTGGTTTCAACTTGTGCTGTCGTCATCAATTCGTTAGTGACAGCCTGTATGTTGCAATGTGTCAATGGTATGTGCTCCAATGTTTTCTGTAACAGTATTAAAAGTTCTTACTTTAACGTTCCAACTTTATTAGCATATCGGCACTACTCTGCCTTTGGCCCAATAAATACAAATGAACAAACACACAAAAGGAACATGGCAAACACACAAAGAACAGCCAATACATGAACATTAATGCAATATAAATATTAAACATATTAAGAAACAGTTCAGCTATACAGTTGCCATGTCTGAAAATACGAGTTAATAAGGTCAGTCACAGACACTTTAAATCCAATCAGAATAAACGACAGTAATGGTTAAAATATGATTGACAAGTGGGGCATAACAAAATAATTATGTTCAAAAGTCATTATTGCATGTACATTTGTACATTGTATAATAATATGATATAATAAAATACAAAATATACGCGTATTAGTTTTGATCAATCCACATATATAACAGAGCACTGTACTCACCTGACCTTCTTGATAGAAATTTAACCTTCTGATAGCCACAGCATCACCATCTAGTGTACCAGCAATTCTTTCCATAATATGTTCCATGACTTGTGTAGCTGGTGTGGTTGCTGGGCACAGAAAATATACGTACGTGATAACGTGTTATTCAACTCAGGATTTTATATCAGTACATGGCATATATCGTATTCCAAATAGGACTTAATATATTAATTAGACATCAGTCTACTCGTATATGAAACTTGGGGTTCATACATTTCGAAGTTAGATGACAAATGTCTTGTTATGATATACATTTGTACATTTTACACAAACGCAGTTGTTCAAGAACCAACGACTTCTACCCATATGGAGGGATATCGAAATCGACATGTTTGTCAAATATATTGTTTTTAATGCGGAGAACTTAAAACTGCTAATTGTAAGCCTAACAATGAGACTTTTTTTTACATTACTCAACATCATAAAACAATGCACCAATCGTATTAACTAATAACGCGTAATCAACGAATCGTAAACTTACTGGGTGCTCTTGTAAATGTGTTCATCGGCATATTCCCTCTCACTGCATCCATGGTAACACGCCAGTTCGAACACTTGTATACTGCGAAAAGACAGTTGTTCTAGCACATTTATACTACGGACATATAGTTCGTATGTATATCCAAATGAATAGTCACTAGTAAAGGAAAGACACATAACAAATTTATAAAGCCAACATAATTCAAGTCAGTTATAGCACGACCAACAAAAATATATTCTACCAGTTAACTAACGGTCATTCATTTCGTTTAGCTTACAATCGACAAGACACACAAATTTCTGTTGGAAATTGATGTATTCGAAACAAAAAACATGTAACGGTTTGTGTAGATTAAAGCGTTGTGTGGACCACAGGTAACAGTATCTTTAATAGATACTAAATTTTGAGAGAAAAAAATCCCATTTTTTTTCAATTTCATTTTTTTTCAATTTCTTTTTCAATGATACTGCTACCTGTTACTGTTGGACCGCACAAGAATGTTAACCGCATTGTGTCAGGAAGTTTGGATTACAAAGAGAGGATATGATTGAACAGTACTTACCACAATCGATGGCTCCTGGAAAGAAGATCACAGCGTTCTCGTTGGGGAGGAATCCCAGACCTTCATAGATATGTATATCAATACCGAGGAGTTTACCATTGTCATCAAAACCGACCTTATAATCAAATCGATGAGGAAATCGTCGTCCACACATCAACAAATTGTCTTGAATGCTTAACCTCATGCGAACTGGTCTGGAATCGTATTACATAACTAAAATTCAAGTCTTTTATTTATGCACGTCGTTCGGAACTTCGAAATAATCAGAAATTCAGCACCGGACATAAAAAATAAAAGTTACTGCTACACTAAAACAATCTCTGAAACGTGCCCTTGTCAAATCCATTTTTTGTTATTTTTTATCAATGCCAAATGTGAAGATGCAAACCAAGTTAAGATAAAAGAAAGATGCACCAAATCAAGTCAAGATGAAAGAAATATGTACCACCTTTGTGTGACAATGCATGATTTTAGACATGTCCATATGTTACGTAAACTGCGTTGACTTACAGTGTGTTTGTTTTGTTTATTGATAATTCCTGACCTAAGGTCACTGAATATTACAAATGGATTTTGATATCGCCTTATGGCAGTGACATTGTACAAAAACAGACATGGAAGTTACACTTCACCTGTCATTACCTGTTTGTGACTTTAGCAGCCACTGCGCATGCGGCCGCCACAATGTTGTTCTTTGTTGCTTTCCCGCCATAACCACCACCAATACGCTTCACTGTCACGTTGACACTGCAAGAAAGATAACATAACATGAGCACAGAAACAACGTTGCCATTGTGATCAAATACAGACGTACCTACCTTCAAACGATTGATTTTAACAAATCAAAATTGGCGTAGCAATAAGAAATGGGATTATGCCACATTTGGTATTTTTGTAGAGCGATTGTATTTATGTAAGTACGCTGTGGATAATGCGTTACATAATGCAAAGGGCAAAGGGGCCATCGCCTCAAAGTGATACAATTATCTAATAAGCTTTACGATTTAGACAGCACTAACTCATATACAGCCTGGAAAAGAACTGGCTCAGTTGAAATTAAATTTAGTTTCAAAACATATAATATTTAAAATGACTGTATGTATCTGAAACAAACGCGACACTGTGTGTGTACATTGCTATACGTATGTGAGCTAATTACATAAGTTATTGTTGCTTCTTATTAGAAATGAACTAACGGGTTCTAATTAGAAATGAACTAACTGGTTTTCCTGAAGACCTGTGACTGTACGTACAGCATTTTGTACGGAGCTTGCCCATTGTGTGGTTGACATAATGTCTAACCCATCTTCTGTTGGTACACAGTTTGTAGCCTAAATCAAACAACAAAACAACAGCATTTATTAAGCTTTTAAGATACAATTAATGATGTTGCAACTTGTACGGTTATAGATACACCTCTGAATTTGCAAGATTTTGGTGAAAATACATTCTCATTCAACCAGTGTGTTTTTCATCCGTAATATAGTCTAGGGACTTGACTTTACACTGATTCATGAGAATGGTGAAAATAATGATGGCCTTTATAATTATAATAATTTGTTTATTGTGATTTAAATAATTTATGTATTGGTCATTTCAATGGTTCATGAATACATATTAAACGAGAACTTGGTTGTTCGTACTACTTTATAAGTGTGGATAAACATGGGGTGGTATTCAAAGAAATCTCAAGTGAAAACTTAAAAAATGTGCCAGCTATACAGTTTAATCAAGATTATCAACTTTTATATTGGAGTGTTTTCCCCTGACACATACAATGCTTTGTGAAAATCAGCCAAGGTAGCATAATTGCTTTCTAGAGTAAATCTGTCCCGGAATGGTTTTCAAACTTTTTATTAAATGGTTCGCATTTTGAATTTAACCTACCTGTGTCTCCATGTAGAAATGAATCTGTTCCTGTGTGTGGAAGTTTCCAGTGATTTGGTGAGGGGCGCTGCTTATAGCCTCTGTCAATATAAGGTACAATGGTATTACACTTTATGACACTGGTGTTTTTCTTTCATGTCCTTGTAATACTTTTTAATGAAATAAAAAAACGCGCATGAATATAGTTTGTGCTCTGCTATAGACAAGTTTATCAAATAGTCGGACGGTTTCCAAAAGAGGTAGGCCTAAAAGCAACTACATGGTAACCATGCCATCAACGTAATGTATGACTTGTGAATTGCAAGTTTTTTTTAAATTTCTTTTTTTTTTGTCTTTAACGTTTTTATTTCCATAAGACATATACATAGTAATATGTAATTTTTTAAATTTCTAATAGACATGTGAATGCAAAGTGTTTCGTTTCATGGCATACAAGTGTTCGGTGAGAGAGATGGGATTCTGTGAAATCCAGCATACACTTACGGGCTGGATCACCGAGAACAATATCCGGAAGTATTCTCTTAAACAATGCACCGGCACTTATACCGGCATCCACGGTGAGTATTGGTGTTTCAATACTGTTGTAGGTTACTTTAACATGTCTCGCTCCTTCCTCTGCGGCTTCTTCACTCTCTGAAATAATAATCATAATAATAATAAAGACTTTATTTAACGAGGCAACTTTTTGGACAATATACTAAACCAATCTTCCATAAGATCCTCAGCAATGAACAATGAACTAGAAAAAAAACTATGCAAAGAAAAGAATGTTATTTGATATTGAAACAGTACAACATTGCTGTTAGCTGTTATTACAGTTTTAGATAAATTGGTGGAGCCAGTTGTACAAATTACATTAATCACTTTCGCGATACCAAAACAATACTGGTCGTCAAATTATCTCTGCGATAACTTAGTTTGCCTTGTTTCTGATGGCATCCGTTTATGACATTAATACGAGGATATTAATGAAGAAATTATAGTTGTCCGTTTTGTTTGCTGAGCATTAAACTGTTACAAGGGAGTTACAAGTGCTAATTAATAATTTGAATTTCGAATGTTCGAATACTGGATTTGGTATTCGGTCCCATCTCTAGACTAATTATTATTTCGTCTTTGCTAACTTTGGATTACAACTTTGACTAAATGTCGCGTAAAGCCGTTGGAATGGATTGTCGTGATCGAATTTACCAACAATATCAACGCACAAATTTAATACGAAACAACATATTAATGAATTCATTACCGGCAACAACCAAGGCCAATGATTGTCCATAAAACATCACCTTTCCGCTACAGAATAACTGAAATATAAAACACATAATGTACATGTACATGTAATTTGAAACCGTAAATTACCATAAGTTTATACAATTCCGAACTTCAGAAACGTCGAAATAAAAATCCACAAAATATACCATCTATCTGGTTTTAGAAATAAATACATTGTACATGTAGATCTACGTATTTTTTGGATCCGATTAACTTAAAGATATACCTGGCGCATCCACGCTAACTAATATGATATCAGGATTATTGCTACATAATATCAAACAACTTATTATCGGACCCCTGGCAAAATTTCATTGATAAATACGCTTGGGTACTATAATAATCTGGTCCAATAATTTTCTTTACGAACACATTCAGCTGAAATCCGACATTTACCGATCCGTAATTTATGCATACCGGAAGTTCACGAAAGGTCAACCAATGTAAACTAACAAAATGGCGGAACGTTCTACGATCTCAGATGTTGATGAGTCTGACATGGATTTGGTAAGACTTTGTAACCTGTTTAAACCGATCTTCACATTTGTATGTATAAACTCCATTATAATATAAGAATTTTATATAGATCTACACGAGTAAATACTTTTTATCGCACCTTACGCTACTAAACCATAGCTCGGGCTACCTTACGTGGCATGTTTTACATGAAAAAAAACACATACATATTTAGGTCCAGATGTGAGTAAATCAACATAATTGTTCAATATGTGAACTGCGCTCATTTGTAACATTGAATCAATCGATTAACCCAACACATATGCCACCTTACGCCACCTTACTCCACCTTACGCCACTTTACGTACTTTAGGGACTCCGCTATAGGACCTATAGTGTTACATTGCTATTAGATTATACGTGCGCTCGAGAAACTCTACGGAAAGTGAAAAAATTTCGACTCTGCAAACTGCGACTGATGAAGACAAATCGTTCTGATGCTTATTACGTGTGTGAATCTCCAGTGCATTGTAGAGTGGCATCACTTGTAAATAGCAATATGAAATACAAAAACCTAACTAAATTTATGTTATAACTACGATATGATGGTAATACTAGAAGTCTTAGTCTTTAGTTTTGATTTCCATGCTACAATTTTATGTACAAATGTAATTATATTCTACACTTGCATGCCTATCAAACAATTTACAAAGGATACATACATTCAGTGTACCAAACTGATGGTATAACTCACCTCTTCTGCCTTTGAGTCAGGCGCGAATACAATTGGTGGTTTAACATCATTCACACCGGGGATATCAAAAGATGTCAACACTTTCACAACACCGGGTACTTTCTGTAGAAACACAATTATAATTGAATTCGACAGTGTCAATATTCATAATTCAACAATTATTGCTTTATCGACTTTCACGAAACACGTAAATGCATGTCATTAGCTGCTTTTAACTTATACAGTAAAACTTATCTCGATGAGTGATTGGGACAGGTACAATGCTCGAGATAAACCGGGTGCTCGAATTACCAAAAGGAATGTAATGAGGATACAAACGGATATTGGTTTAAAACTTGCTCGAGATAGGCGGGGTGCCATCGATGCTCGTCATAATGAAGTTTTACTGTATATAACAATTGTTTCATCCTTTAAAAAAATGATGTCAGCATATAAATTTGACGTAGTTTTTCCAGTAAAGATCCCTTTAGTCAATGCTATAGATAGAAACAAAGGGAGGAATGTCGTAATTATTACCCACCAGAGCTTCATCCGCGTTTATAGACTGCACGGTAGCATTGCCTTGTGTGCTGGTCACAAATTTAGCATAGAGTTGTCCTGGTAATGTTGGGAGATCATCTGTATACTGGGCCTCTCCGGTACACTGTAAAATATTATAAAAACAATATTTATTTTTTTTGCCTATGTGTAGGCAATGCTACACAATGGAACTCAGTCCGACCCCCACGAACTAATGAGATGTAGATTCTATAACAAATGCAAGAGGAGATAGAGATCTAGTAAAAGACAAGATAATAAAAGAATAAGAGATAGATATAGAGGTTTTATAACCTGCGTCCACAGAAGATCCTAAGGTATCATAATGTATAACACGGAGACTTAAGTCAGATCCTGACCTTTATGTATGATATTTTACAAGGTTCATGTGACGAATAGATTCTATATCAATTTCTCAATGCAAATCGTGCAATATTGCCCTTCAGATTTTTGGCACAATATTGACTGGTGCATTAGGCCTACACATCGAACGTCTTCGTGATACTCCCAGCTTATTATAAAATTCAACTGAGGTATAAATAAACTAGTAGACAATTCATCATCTGTTATGCTAGATCTACTAGGAGGTCGAGGAAATGACGTCGTATACACATAGAACGTCGCGTTGATAAAGTGTGACGTGATGTCAAGTTTTATGACGTCATTTTACGTAGCGTGTCGAATATCGCCAAGGAAACAACGTCGTGCAGAACTTCTCATGCCACGCAAACATGGAGGGCGATGACTGTCATTTTCTCAGGTATGCTATTTTTTAAATATTAATTTGAATTGAAATAGTTATAATGTGAGTTTTATCTAAATGCTATACGACTTTCCATACTGTAGACCTACTGAGTAATTCATACACAGACGTATGCATGTATGTGTAGTATTTACGAGATATGGATCTTGTGACTGTATAGGAATTTGTTCGTGCTTGCTCCGCTACCCAAATACCTTTAATAAATAATCTTTAGATCTTGATCCATATTTGGTTTGATTCAAGTAGCTGTCAAAAGATGTTGAATTTGTCAGCAAGTTGCTCATATAAAGTGTGTGCGAGCAAAGTTGCTCTTTGCTTTGACTGTTAAGTAGAATCTACATCTTGCTAAAGCATTCCCAATAAAACGTCTTTATATCAGGCATATTTATGTATGCGTTATTTCCAAGGACGCGCCGCTTATAACACATTTATTAAAGTTTATTAAAAAAAATCAGCCGTAATGTATCCACATCTAGCATAATATATATTATATAAATCCCGTACATAACCTAACATACGAAGATGAAGACAAAGAGCTTGTGTCACAGAACGATGTCCTTCTACCAGAATCAACTATGTAACTGTGTATGCATATATATTTCAGTTCTGATTGGCCGATGACAGATGGTGATTACATTAGACACACCGATTATAAAGAATTCGATCCAGAAGATGCCACCTTACAAGGTGAATATGAACACTTTATTCAATTACAAATTTAACCATTTTCACTGACCCGATCGGTGGTTTAGTTCAGTTTTATTACATGTGTTGGACATTGGATCATGTGCTTGTGGTCTGTTGTATTTCCTTTTTTTTGTTCTTTGCTATTTAAGTTTAAGCAACCAGTGTTGCCTTCCATGTCCGATTTTTTCATTTTTTTTAAATCAACCATGAAGAGTTCTCCTGTTCGCCATAAAATAACCAAATACTTCTCAACATGTATATTTTTTCGAAATTGTGTGGTATTCTTTTTCGTCTTAAAATGAAAATTAAATACAGGAATTTTATAGTATCCGTTTATGGGAACCCCTATTCACGATCTATAAATGTACCTTTCGAGGAACTGATCTTGTATACCTTTCATTTCTCAGATAGAAGTCGTGGTGCACATCTGATAGCGGAGATGTTGAGACAAGAGTATCATCGTGACTTTAAGTTAGAGCCCAGTAATATTGCCATGAATAATGTGGTAAGTAGCTCATGTTCTGGCCTCGGTTATATTAATATGAAGTCCTACGTTTTGAGAGGGCCAATATCTAATGTTGGAATAACTTGTAGGCCGAATCTTATGTGATGAATATAACATTGTAAAAGTTTCTATGGTTTGCATTGATGGTATGCTTCTGTTTGTTGTAATTAATTACCCACACATATATACAAATCTTTTGTAATGTTGTAAAACATTTTGCATTAAAACATGATTAAATTACAAGTCCTATGCCAGTAACAAGTAAAGGACAGAGATCGGAACGGCGTGTTCTAAAACTCCCACAAAGAGGCATTTGGCGAATCAAAAATTGTGCAAGTAGCCAACCTCAGCACAATTAGCACCATTGTTACTCATTCGCCGGAGTTTATGTTCATTGTATTGTACATAGTACATGACTGTGTAATAAATGTTATTTTGAACACTTCAGCCATTATCGAATATTCCATTCAATCGACATACAGTTACCATAGGGATAGCGAATCAAGTAATAGACTTTGATACCACACTTAATCAACAAACACAAGTACAGGTACGTTTGTTATCATTTGTATTTGTTTTATACAATTCGTGTACTTTTCAGTGTTTCTCCCTCACTGCTCCAAACAAGAGTCGAACAGTGCGAATGTTAGAGAACCAATTGGTGTTTTCGGCCACATACTAAGGACTGTCTCAGACGAACAGGAAAAACATGACTATAATTGTAATTTTTTTTAACATTTCGGTCAAGCACAACATATAAAAGCGCAAGTACTTATTTCCAATGGGGTCCTATGTTTCGTTGAAGGGACAGCGAGTAGAAGAGAGAGTGGGGTGATAAAAGGTATCGAAGCGACTTCTTGGTACTTGAACGTGTCCGATGTACAGCACCGATACACGCAAGACTACCTCTGGGTTGCCAACCAATTCATTTTTAGTTGATCAAAAGCTAGCCGCTCGACCACCGTGTCATCGTAATACAATGGAGGATAACCGATTAATAATGTGGGAGTCTTATTATTATAGTCAGTTTTGAATGTACATGTACTTCTTCTTTCTAACTTAACCGGTGGCTTGTGGGAATATGTGAGGATGCCCATCGTTTGTAGACATAACCCAAACCAAAAACATGTACCATGGTATTGTTTTGATCTTCAGGAAGTACAGAGTCGCATAGCTTGGGAAATAGAAAAAGTCAAAGAAGAGATGGAGAGAGTAAGAATTATACAACAAGCGTGGTATGATGATTTCAGGAATAATAAATACCTCAACGATCTCTCATTGGCTGATATTCAGTCACGTGGTATCGGTGACGCATGCGCAAACCACAAAGGAAATTCCAAAGATAATGTGGATCAAAGTTCGGACAGTAGCGGTATTCTGTTGGTGAGAAATGCTTATTCTGTAGGATCAACTCCTAGTACAACACTGATACCACGGAGTAGGTACTTAACTGGATCCAACCGGTCACAAATAGCTGGGTTACCTCCAGTTTCCATGTAAAATGTCGAATTTGAAATATATTTACATTTGACAAAAATAAACACACTTGAGCAACAGTGTATCAAACATACATCATGAGTCGAACTATTCTCACCAAACCCCTCAATCACACGTAGTTTGGTCCCCTGTCCTAAACCTTTCAGTAGTTGAGGACCTTAACTGTAATGTAATGTAAGATTTAGGTACCAGGAACCAGATTGCAATCGCATGTGGCTATATTTCATTCAGGACTGGTGACCACTTACGAAGGTTTGACTACATGGGTATTTTTGGGTACCCCATAGAACCTACCTGTACGTCAGCCTCTAGTTTCTTCAGGGGCTCGTTTAGGGGCCATTCTTGTTTGTTAGTATCATATGATTGTGTTCCAGACGACAGAGGACGTGTATCGTGTAATACCTCGTATCCACTTCTGTACACCATGGGTGCCGTATCACCAAGCACGTGCAGGAAAAACTGTAATGTAACATGTAGGTGTAAACTTGCAACAAGGGCATTATTGTGAATTTCTTAAAATCAATAAATCAAATATCAATTATCAAATTCATACAGTTAACGCCAAAAGGCACGTCGTCTCATGTCTTCTTCGATAATCAACAATTCGTGAACTGTTACTTGAGGACTCAGCTGACCACTAACATTATAATGATTTTTCACATGGTTGTATAATCAAATACATTCACTTGATAACCTCTAACAAACCTTCGACAAATTATAGACATTACTTCAGAGTAGACATCGCTCCGCCTAATTGTTTGTCGAAGTTGTTGTTGGAGGCTTTCGTGTGAATTCATTGGGGACAACATATGCTTATAATTTAAATGCCGGGTCAATTGCTAATGAGCGTTTGGGGGCTGGTATTATTACTGAAACTACATGTATAATGATAATGTCTCCAAATATATTACCTTATATAGCAGTGCACATGCGACAGTTTTCCTGTAAGCTGCACTCGGTAAGTCGATACCTTCAGTGGGTACAATTTCTGTCGCCAGTGTTGCTATAGCACCTGTTTAATACAACATAACTTTAAGTACATATATTTGAGTTAACAAATAAGACATGTTGTCACACAGGGGGTGGAGGCGCAATATCATTGTTCAAACAAATCAAATCAAATCAACGTAAACACATAACGCTGTGACCACCCGTTCATTATACATAAATGTTATAATTCGGGGAGCAGGTAGCTCTAAATACTGATCTATTGAGAATGACATTACGATCATGGTATTAGTGTATCTCATATCATAGCACTAACCTGATATTGTAGCAGGTGAGCATATCTGTTTCCCGTACATATAGTTTTCTGTGGCCGTAGCTCTGTGCTGTAATGACACATATGGTTTAATACAGAATAAAACTCCATATAAATTAATAGAAGCATTATCTCGCGAGATTAGACGATGTAATAACAAACACAAAACTCCTTAAACAATGGTATACGTACAACCATGTCATTCCAAACAAGTTTTCGTGTAATTTATATAAATTATGCTGCTGAATATTTGGTAATGGTATAATATGAATAAAGATTGTACGCCTTTGTTTTCTTAATAAGGGGAAATAGGAACACACCGTAATATCGATGGCTTAGAACAAGAAGGTCGTAACTACAAAATCGATATTTTGAGAAAACACGGAATTTACTCTTTACTTATGGTAAAACAAACTTTTACAACTAAATTTTGGTCGACATGACAAGTTCAGATGTTTATGAAAATGGGCTCATAAGAAGCGCCTTGTGATGCTTATTCTAAATATGTAAGAATCTTAAAAGGTCGTAAGTGGCACTTACGACCTTCTAATTCTAAGCCATCGATATATTTAGCAACGTACGTATACATGTATAATAATTATGTATGCATTTGAATAAATCGTTTATATTTACGAATGTGTCGCTGATTCCTCCAAAAGAAATAATGGGATGACTGGTAACCATACAACCATGAACCTTGTCCACAGCACATCGGAATGCACCGTTCACTAGAGCCAAACTATTCTACAAAATATATAAGACAAGTAAGTCAAATAATTATAAATATTGTTAGACACGTGAGATTCAATCATTGTTGGGTCATGTTGGCAACGATTTATACCCGCAGCCCGAGTCCGCCAACTTGCTCACATTTGGCTAACAATTTCGTTTTATAGGCGGGTATTTGAAGTAAGGGTGCACACATTTTATTTTAACTTTTTAAGACAACAACCAGCATGGATAAAACATTAAAACCATACACACGAAACAAACGTTTTGAATACAAAGTTTAATTGAATAAACACTAACTGTGCCAAAACAAAATGTTCAAAGCATTGTTGACAGACGACACTGATTACAAAAACTTCCAAATATTAACAATTTTGTAGTATAATATCTCCAACTGACCTGTGACCTCGGCATGACCTTGAAGCAAGCGACGACATCATTGGGACCAAAAGCCTGGAAGGTGGCCTTTGACAAACATTTACCGATCATGTTTGTTTTACAGAAAGCATCACATGTCACAACGTCCTGTGTCGACTGGCCTGCCATAAAAAAACAAGAATACATTTTTTTTTAATTTTGGTCAATAAACTAAGACTAGATTCGTCATGATCGTAACATCTTTAAAACGATATTATTTTGAATAAGGGTATGCCCATTAATTGATAGCAATGCATGATTCATACGATTGTAAACGACCTATGCGATCAACAAAAAAAATAAACCATTTTTCTATCAATTCGCATAACCCCGCACATCCGTCGTCATTGCCTAATGCAAATTAATGTGCATTCTTTTTATGAAGTGTTATACGTACAAATCGAAAATCAACTTCTGTTCTGTTCTGTCCATGAATACAATGTTATATAGTCGTACCTATTGTTAGAGAAGCACCAAGTACCGTCATTATGTTGAAAACATCTGATGGGAAAGATGGGTACTTGTTCTTTAACATCAAGTTTCCTGACCACGTTCCTCTCTGCAAGATAAAGAAACGATTCCAACAATTATTATTTAAACTTAATTTTCCTTGACAACGTCAATCAGAGAAGCTTTCTGTACACGTCACAGACGACATTGAGGTAAACACATTATTAGCTAACAATGTTCCTATTTCTAATGTAGACAAAGAGCGGTCCACTGCTAGATCGATTTTCTCTACATTAAAAATGCAGTTTTAATATATGTGTGCAAATAACCGAAGGAACTTCGACTTCTCTACTTCCCAAATTAGGGAAATACTGGTACCATTTCATATTTGCTATGAAGCGACAATGGGGAGAAACCAACGCACTCATACTGAACGTTCTACCTTTATAGGTATACTTGTATTGACCATTGCGCGTGTGTATATTCTTTTGTATATATTCCTAAACAAGGGTGAAAAGGTGAAGATATTCCCGTACATTTCTGATAGGAGATGAGGCAACCCTGTACAAATATTTGAGAAGTTGATCGAAGTTGCCATTGTCTGTCGGTTTGGCGGCTTCCGTCCTGAATATTTCCATCAAATCAGATAATGGCAAACATCCTCCGATGGTGAACTTTCCCGTCTGTGCCTGCCAAATAAAAACAGACTCCAACAGTGAATATATCATGTTATACGTGTTACAGTTGTTCAATTTTACAATTAAAAATAATTACGTTTTGTACTCGAACAGCAACCTAACTTTCTAATTAAGGTACTTGTATAAAGTATTATGATTGTTTCAGCTTATTTAGTTAACAATAATTGTAATCGTGAAGGCCAAAGTTCAACTTCGCTCAAGACTGAAATCGAGTTCAAGACCTTCCGATCCAACATCAAGTATGACCAGGCTCGTGTTGATAAAGTAACTGAAATTCGTATTGAGATTTATTACGTACATCTTTTGTGTTCACGTATAGTTCGGGTACAGATGAAATATCGATGACAACATCAAAGTTTCTGATGGATTCTTGCCAAAAGTAACCTGAAAATACAAATACACGAGTAATGAATAT